>CM042232.1:4709557-7109557 GCA_023566465.1 Cottus gobio
GCTGCTGCTGCACGCGGCGTCTGCGAACCCAACGCGACAGATTGAAGTTACTGAAACGGTTACGCATGCGCAACCAACTGCAGGCTCTTTCCAAGAGAAGATGCATGTTGCATATTGACTCATATTGGATCACGTGGTTCACTCTGTGATCCCCGCGTCTTGCTCTGCAGGGTCTCTCCCGCCTTATAAACATGGCCGCCCCCCGGTATGCCTACAGACCTTTAGGCCTCCTTGACCTCTTCTAACCAACCAGGACGTCAGAAGAGCCGCTTCAGTGTGCATAAAAAGACCTGTGGCGCCCTCTAGTGGCCGTTGGCGTTGCCGTGTTTATTCCACGTGGTGTGGCACAAACAAGAGGGGACGGTCTCCTCATGCATAAACCATGTCCAGAGGGTTAACCACGTCAGGGCCACTAACATGTGGCAGGGTGCTGGAGGGGGCCGACAACACTCTTTTGTGTCAGAAACAATGAGAGCGTGACCTCTGCTGACCTCTGACCTCTGTCACTGACCCCTGAACTCCTGATGTCTCCACAGCAATCAATGAAGCGTATTATTACAATCACATAGATGTCAAAGCAAAACATTGTAACTTTCCACTATTGTCACACAGTTTAATAAATAAATTAAAAAAAAAGACTTTTACACTTTGCTGACTGGAGAAATACATTGTGCGAAGTGCTGAAAAGGTCCAAAAATAGTTCAAACTATCAAACATTCAAAGAGATGTTGGTCATAAAGAGCACATTAGTTTAACTGGACTGAAATGTCTTTAAAAGTACTAATACTTTGGATTATGGTCTGCATTGGAGGTCATTCATTTTTAATGTTTTCCATCTTGGTTTTCAAATGAAGATGACTGAAAAAGAAAGTTTTTCTCCATCTTTTGTCTCATTCCCTCCTCTGGTGAAGAACACAAGTGGATGAGCAGTTACAATTACAGCCTTTTGGTTAACACGGGCCCATTTACAGGGATGTCGACTAAAGTGCATCAGTCCCCGAGAATGAAACGCTCTCCAGAAATGATTCACTTATAGTCCTCTCATATGACTGATAATCTGAAACGGGCTCCTGAAGAGGAGTGTGTGGAGGGCCAGGTGTTTCCAGAGTGCTGCCATCTGGACGCGCCGTTGGCAGCTCATGAGGCAGGTGTTGCCTCTGCCTGCTCCTGCAGATGCACCCTTACGTCACATTATATACGTTACGTTATATTCAACATCTCAAAAGGAGGAACGTTTTTCTATTAATGACTTTTAATTCGGTTACTTTATCGATCCCTACGCAATAATCTGGCTCCCGAGGAGCTGAAATATGCAGGAGAGTGATGGCAACGCTGAAAAAGTCATGACCATCTGCTTTAAATATTCATTCAATATAGACTGTATATTACATTTAAAGCAATATAATAACATATACCATATTTGAATGAATGCAATATTCATTCGACTCATTTGAATTAATCCAATATTCATTCAGTCTATCGAGGCTTATGATGAATTATTATGCATTGAAACACATTAAATACAGTCTTTATTTTAATACCTTGTTATTCAATGCAGTGTTGTCGTATACATTAGAAGAGAACTTTAATCTTTTTAACGTGAAGTGGCAATTAAAAAACAGTTTATAGTAAATTCTTTGGGTCCATCTCTTTCCTTGAGAGGAATCCTGCTGCCATCAGCTGGTAAAACCTGCAAAGGCACCACTCAGCCTCAAGTTCTCTGCTCTGGTAAATCCACATTTTAAGCCGTGGGTTTGCATGAGATTTAGCCCGCGTGCCGTCTGAAACAATGCTGGGGTCCATTTCACACCATCACACTCACTCATCCGAGAGAGCCGTCCAAACTCAGATTCAAGAACGTACTTTAAGACCCATTCTCGGTAAATTGTCAAAAGATTGGGTGATTGGACTTGGAAAAAAAAAAGAATTGATGTCAAATTGTGATATTGGAATTATACGGCTCTATCTCACTTTTTAATAATGCAGATTAACACACATTTTCATGAATGTTGAAAATTACTTTAGGCTTTTTCAAAGACTCTTTGGCGGTTTAATATTTAAAAAGATAGAAGGCACATTACTATTTCTCTATCTGGCTTGCCAAATCTTCAATGAGCAGTTTATCAGAGCTGCTGTCGGCCCAGTAGAGGGGACCTTCTATTTCCAGGCTTAAAAGATTGAATTTATTATAACTCCTATTAAGTCTAAATCAACCCTTAACTGGTGTGCATATATCAGATCAGATCTAATATTGATGCCCCGAGGAGAAATTCACATGTTACTGAAGAAACAGTCTCAAGAGGTAGGATGCAGTTAAAGAGGTTTAAAATAATGAATACAACAAAATATAAAAATGAAGTATATTGCATTACAAAGCAATAAATATATATTTTAAAAAATCATCAAGAATCATACTGTAGAAAAGAATATAAACTTAATCAAAGTTTATTTCTGTAATCCAGGAAATAATGTTTGTGAAGTGAAAGAAACAAACTTAAAACAGTGGCTTAACTTGCATAGACTAGTCACATTATGATCGTCTGTTAATCTGTTTGTGACTGCTTGAGTCTAGTTACTTACAATTAAACAGATTTAAAAAGGGACATATCGGCATATTCAGTAAGGGATGTTAATGTTTTCCTTAATTGGAGAAGACTGTTCACCCTGATATCATTACCCCAGACAATCTCATTCTTCACGCTATAATTATCATAATTATGCACGTTAATGATGATTTGACTAATTGAATGTGTTGCAATTCCCCACTTTGGCCAGTTGAGGGCAGCAACACTCATTCCACATACACATTGAGTTGTCACTGCCTGTAATTCAGTTTGATGACGAGGCATAAACACTTCCGCTAAGAGCTTTAAAAACAATACAAAAAACTAAAAGTAGACAGCTTTTCAATATGTTAACTTAATTTGCAAAATGGAGAAGACATGTACAAGGAGGGAGGATAGAAGCTAATCATATAAAAATCTGTGCTCTTTAGTAAATCACAGCAGCGACACATGTCCGCAGCATGACATTGCATTTTTCTCTCCGATCTTTTGACATAACTTCTGGCTCTTTCCAGACATCTCCCGTCGTTTCCACCGCCTGTCTTCATAACACACCTGGCGTGACTAACGTGTTCATGACGTCAGCTTCCGTTCCGTCTCGTGGGAGGAGCCCGCGTGACACATCAAAAAAAGCTCGATGAAAACAGACAGCTCAGCGGGCTGCGGCGCTCCGGGATCGGCTGTCAGGAGGAAACGACAACATCGAGAGGACCCTGGGTTACTGGAGCTCGGTGCCTCCGACTTTACACACAACAGACCGACATTTTGGTGAGTAAAAAATAAACGACAGTTTAGGTTAACGTTAGCAACTAACGCTACCGTTACGTTAACAGCTAGCTAGCTAGTTTAGGCTAATAGTAACGGTACAGTTCAATTAACATAAAAAACAACAACAACCGGGTCTCAGGTGGTGGTGTTTACTGTGTTTATTCAGGGGGCTTCGTCTGTAGAGGTGTGTGTGAAGCAGTGTGTGTTTTAACTCTTCAATAATGCGATTAAAATAGATGGTTGGCTTTCTGCTGAACAACACTCACGCTATCTGCTAGCATGTTTGTTGTTGATGAAGTATCACTGATGGCGATTTAAAAAACGTCGTCTTATGAGGCTTTGGCCCCAGTAAGGGTTATTTCTGTTTGCTGTCACGTTGGTTGTAATTATATAGCAGAGATAATCTTATCTGTGGGCAGTTATGTAACCAACCTAGTTAGCGTTAATCGTGTACGTTAGCATGGCCTAGCTAGGTAGCAAGTTAGCAACCTCTTTGTAGGGATTTAAAACAAAATTGGTCCGTTTTTTCGAAACCAAAATAACGTTTGAAAGCCAAAACCAGCATCACCTCAAAGTACAAATATGTTGTTACTATCGTTATACAATAAGCCGTCTTGACACGATACTAGCAATCAATAACGTTCAATAACAAATGGCTGCAGTTTCATAGCTAACTCGCTAGCATACAAGGACACCACCCAGTGCTCACAGTCAGAACTGAGCAAGTCACCATGACAGACAATGAGTCAGTCTTGTTTGGAAAACAAACTAAACCTTTTCCATTCCTTCTCCTTCAGGTATAGTTGATATTTCACCGTTTGGCTGTCGAGGTATACCTGTGTGATGGAGTTTCCGGATCTGGGAGAGCACTGCTCCGAGAAGACCTGCAAACGTTTAGGTGAGTCCTGTTTGGGAAACGATGGTCGTCTCGTTTATTCTTCTAAATTTGAAACTGAAATTTTAAAAACCTTTTTTTTTTATTTCAGATTTTCTTCCAATGCGATGTGATGCCTGTAAAGAGATTTTCTGCAAGGACCACATCACCTATGCAACTCACAAATGCATGTCGTCCTACCAGAAGGTAATCATGCACTTTATCTACTATAATAACAATGTTCTATTCATGTCATATTTACAGAATATGCAATGAGCCATTACAAGCCATTTCTTTGAGTTTTTATAAAGTAATAATATATATTTATTTAGGACACTTCCATCAACTTGATTGATAACTTGAAGATCTAGTGACAAATAAATAATCTCACTTCATCCACCAATTAACCCATTGCCAACATAGACATATCTTGCTTCTCTCTCCTGAATTGACTAACTTCATATGGTGAAAGGTCAGGGGTTACAGTAGTGGTGATGGTAATATCTTCACAATTGTAGGTTCCGTATTCCTAGGTTTGTCTTTTTAATTTTGTTTTGTTTTCTTATTAGGACATCCAGGTCCCGGTATGTCCTTTGTGCGACATCCCCATTCCCATCAAGAGGGGAGAGATGCCAGACATTAAAGTTGGTGAACACATTGATCGGGATTGCAAATCGGACCCTGCGCAGAGAAAGAGAAAGGTTGATATAAAACTGAAGCGTTTCACCTTAAAAACAGCGAGTTTGAATCTAAGATTAATATATTTTTTTTTTTTTCTTCCAGATTTTTACAAATAGATGTTCTAAAGGAGGCTGTAAGCAGAAGGAAATGATGCGAGTTACCTGTGACCAGTGTCATTCCAATTACTGTCTTAAGCACCGACACCCACTAGACCATGATTGTAAGACTGATGGGAAACCTGTGTCCAAATCTGGGTGGGTACAGTCACAGTGCAACTTCAGATAATGCTGTTGTTTCATCTGAGTATTACATTAAAAATGTCTGTCTTTTTGTTGTTTTAGACACTCTGCTTTAATGAGGGCCCAAGGTGCTTCCTCCACCTCCACTTCATCAGGTTCAAGAAACTCCAGACCCTTTTCTAATGGTGTCAGTGCCAACAGCAGAGGACACGGCACAGGACACAGTACTGGGTAAGCACTTTTACACATTTTAAAGCAATGCAGGGAAAATAGTCAGCCTAATCATTTTTCAAATAGATGCCGAAAAATAAAAAAAGAATCTCACTTTCCCCCCCCTCAGCACTACACAGCAGATTCCGACTTCCGTTTCAGCACAGAGTGTGATGCCACCATCAGCATCATTTCAGGCCGGCATGGTATGGGCATTGTTTATGCGACGTCGCCTGATGAAATAATTCCCCAGCAGCAAGGAAAATGAAATATAAAAAATAATTGTGCTGTCATTGCAGACGGAGGAGCAGGCTTTACAAAGGGCTCTGGAGATGTCTTTGGCTGAGACAAGCCAAACGGTTCAGCCAGCCCTTACGTGAGTAAAACCCAGATGCATCCCATTATCGGCTCGACTCAACTCCTAAAACGTCAGCAGGCTGAGTGGAGTGTTTGTCTGACTCACCATTAAAACAGTGGAACTGCATTACAGCAGGGAGGTGCAAGGGGTTTATGTTGAATGAATCTAACATAATAAATAATGAACAGTTTATTCGGAAAGTAAATTATATGGACTGATTTTGACAAGATTGGAAAAACAGATGGTTGACATCCAGCAAACATAACAGTCAAAACCAATAAATCACGTAAGCAGCGCCTTTAATGAGGTGTTCAAGTAAAAGTAAAACATCAACCAAGACAAAGCGCATGTAAAACATAAGATAATACATTCAAACAACCTTTTATAATTTTTATTAAAAGTAGCTTTTAAAAATGGGATGCAGAAGAAGGCTTGCTCTCACATTCACTGCCAATACAGACGGAGAGCTTTGCATCTAAAGAGTTTAATTTACACAGTAACTCACAAGAAACATGAAAATAAACATGCAGCTGATGTTCCGATACGTCATATGAATAAAAGTCACTAGTTTACGAGTCTTCTGGTTTGTGAGCTGAATAAATACTCCAGAACAGCTAATGTTTGGATTCTTTTCTGCATTGCACATCGTCGTCACTTGACTCTAGTGGACAATGATCGGGAGGCAGCATTATAAATAAATGTCACACAGCTCAACGGTTTGTTTCCACCGACTGATTCTTAGGTTCTTTGTTTGTGTCCCAGCCCTCAGGAGCAGGAGGACCAGGCTCTCGCTCAGGCTCTCGCTGCCAGTGAAGAAGAATACAGACGTCAGCAGCAGAGACAACAGGTACCCGGAAAGCTTAGGCGTCAGTAGCATGCTCACAGGAACACAGGTGATGTCATGGTGTCATGGCAATCCATCATCTTTAAACTGTCTTTAATGGCAGAAGAAAGACTATTTGTATATATATGGGTTTGTGTTTCTAACTGTATTTTCTCTTTGTTAAGGCGAGAGAGTCCAAACCGTCCAACTGCAGCCTTTCCTAATCTCGGACCACCGTTTGGACTTCAAGCTGTGCTCCTTATCTACTAGAACCTGCACATCTGGAACATAGATATCCGGGATCCATGATTGTTTTAATGAAGAAATCCTCTTGGAAGTTGCTCAGATATTACCGCCTTCTACAATATAAGCACATACTTTCCCAGCAGGATCTGTCATTTTTACTAATGCTTGGCTATGTACATATTTTATATACTGATCATGAAACATATTAACATATATGAATATTGAATAAATTTCAAAAGGTGCACCCTAAACTGTGGATCATTCAATTATTCATATTTGAAGACACACACAGAGACTCAAACTTGTTATTTAGGCAAATCAGCCAGTCCGGAGTTGTGAGGTGGAAAGTCAAATGATTTATTCAGCAGGAGGGTTTGTTTACAGTCAAGCTTGATGCATTTGGCCCAGTTTTTAAAGCAAAATACAACATTTCACGAAGCAGAATACTAATACGGCTCATGCAGTAAACACCATCCTCATCACGATGAAGGTCTCAGGACTGACACATTGTAAATAAAAGACCAGAAAGTGATCAGTGTACAGAATAAGATTCGAGTCGATGCTTAAATACATTCTGGTGTCCAAGTATTTAGTAACCAGGTTACATCTCTAAACTTATTTAATCGTTACTGTTGTAGATTTAGACGATAACATTGACACTTAAAATGGATTTCTGCTTATTTACCAGGAGGGAGCTAATTCAAATGTGTTAGGCCGGTAGATATAATTATATTTTAAGTGGATTGTTTACAGAGGATTAGGTTAAAAAGATTACATATATATCAACACGTTTGCAATACTGCGGCACTCTTGCTACTTGAGCATTGATTCAATTAAATTGTTTTTAATTTAAGTATTTTATCTGGCAAAGATTCAACACTTTCTAGTACCAATTTCCAAAAATGTAAGGATGTAATATGTAATATTTTACATTATCAAAACCTGAGTAGTTTCAGACTGTTGATGGGACAAAACAAGCATATTGACTATTGGAACAGTTGTGGCTATTTTCTTAACCACAGCTATAAAGATTGATGTATTGTTGCAGTGTGTCATGCACAGTTTGACCAGCAGAGGGCAGCAACACCCCAGAGATATTTCCTCTTTCCCAGCAGGCCTGGATGCTTCCCTCAGCTGTTTGTTAGAAAAGACCTCTGCTATTCTTCTACTTATTGTTCTTACAGAGAGTACACGGTCATAAAAACCAGTTGACTGCTCCTTTTGTTCCAATATTTTGCCTTTGCTGCCGTTTACCTGGTGATGAGGTCCACTGAGGTAAATGTGACCAACAAAGCCTGCAATTGAAATGTTTTGTTGGAAAGCAGAGGATGTGGAAACCATTTACATAATTATATTTAATAAGCACAACTGAAGGCCTTACAACTGCTGGATCAGACCTCTTCAACCTTCTGCAGTTTGCATGTGTCACAAAATACCCAATTATCATAATGATGCCAGTTTCCGCGGTGATAACCATAATAAATACACTTTGTCGTTACACAGCATCGCCGCCGATATCGTTTAGTGACATTTGGGTCACTGTAAACAGCTCATTACAAGTATTCAAAATAAGCCTCGGTATTGGACTAAATTATGCATTATGATCTGATCAATTACAGCATAGATTTGCATATTCAGGAGCACAGTAATTATCTTCAAACTACTGCAAGTAGCAACAGAGATTTGGAGCTCTTTTTATATAGAAAGACATTTTTATACTTCACCTCATATTCATCAGCTATTGTGGAAGATTGTTCATTTTAGTTGACGGCAACATTACAAACACTTTAAATGCACTTAGCATCGTAATACTAAAACACAGCTTCCAAGTGAAGAGCACCAATTACTTCAAGTTTTGCACACCAGGTTTTACAATTATTTAAAAAAGAAAAACACATCTACTACCGTCAGTATTATAATATGCTGCTAAATAGTAAAGATTCTGCTGGAAAACAGATGGTTATTGTGACATTACCAAAGTTATTCAATTGGTTCCACAACTGTGGGGCGACTGTGGATCAGTTAGCAGGTCTGTCTTTCGATCGGAGGGTCGGTGGTTCAAATCCCAGCTCAGCCAGTTGTTGTGCCCTTGAGCAAGACACTTAACCCTAGTTGCTGTGTCTGCAGTCTACTGTATATCATCTAAGTCGCTTTGGATAAAAGCATCAGCTAAATGTAATGTATGGCCCTCAGTTTCATCCAAATACTTCATATTAAGCAATTGTTGCCAGAATAGCAGAACAAAATCTATGGAAGCCCATTTTCACCACTATGATATAAAAAAATAAGATCTGCAAGTCATAATTATGAGATGATAAATCAAAGTTATGCGATAGTAAGGATCTTAATTTTTTCATCAGGTGGTAGAAATGGACTTCCATTCAATCCAGCACTCAGTCAGAGTAAAAACAAACAAAAATGAAAAAGATTTATAGAGAATGAAAAATAGAAATTCTCGCTGCCATTGTTGCAAAGGTCACTTCTCCGGGTGTAGAAAACATTGAGCCTCCGACACGTTTAAGAATACAAATGTTTTCCGCCTCCGCTGAGGATTCCATGAGGCCGTGAGGCAGGGGATGTTTTCACAGTTACTCCTTCAACACGTCAACGTGTTTTCTGAGTAACCCTGGAATGATTTACCACGTCTGAACAGATAAACAAGTAAGGTCTCATCAGATATATCAGTTGGCAAAAGTCAAAAGTTTCTAATTTTATTTTCTTAGTCAAGTGAAAGAAAAAAGACATAACACTGATGTATTGTATACACACACTCGCTCACACACACACACACACACACACACACACACTCACTCACTCACTCACTCACTCACTCACTCACTCACTCACTCACTCACTCACACACTCACACACTCACTCACTCACTCACTCACTCACTCACTCACTCACTCACACACTCACACACTCACTCACTCACTCACTCACTCACTCACTCACTCACTCACTCACTCACTCACTCACTCACTCACTCACTCACTCACTCACACACTCACTCACACACTCACTCACTCACTCACTCACTCACTCACTCACTCACTCACTCACTCACTCACTCACTCACTCACTCACTCACACACTCACACACTCACTCACTCACTCACACACTCACTCACACACTCACTCACTCACTCACTCACTCACTCACTCACTCACTCACTCACTCACTCACTCACTCACTCACTCACTCACTCACTCACTCACTCACTCACTCACTCACTCACTCACTCACTCACTCACTCACTCACTCACTCACTCACTCACTCACTCACTCACTCACACACTCACTCACACACTCACTCACTCACACACTCACTCACTCACACACTCACACACTCACTCACACAGTCAGTCAGTCTCACAGGTGGATACTCGTTTCCCAGCTGGAGCTTTATGACCTGTGGCCCCAGGAGGAAAAACCCGGCGCTCCAACTTCCTGGTTATCACAACTGTCATTAACCATCACAGCAGGAAAACCGGAGCGCGGACCAGAACGTGTCCTCCGTGGGTCGGCGCCGATAAACAGCGGCAGGAACCCTCTGCACATCCACAACTAAAAGCACAGTGTCACTCGTTTAGGTTTTGAGGGTTGGATTTTTTTTTTCTTCCCTTCTTCACAGAATTGATTGCTATGGTAACAACAATGTGGGCTTGAAACAGATTCACTAATGCAGAGGGCTCATGTGAGGCGTTCACTGCAAGCGGACCAGATGGAGGGTGAATATGGAGGAAGGAGTCGGTCCTCTTTTCAGCAGCTTTTCGGCTGCTCCTGGTCTGGCAAAAACGGGACATAAACGCCACACAGCTGACACTATTGGCGTCCCAGACTTATTACATGGCACTGTTGGTTATTCATCATGTGCCCGCTACTCGAGCAGAACCAGGAGGGAAAACACACATTAGTATTATCAGCAAACAAAGAAACAATGCTTGTATTGTGCATGCAGCTCCACCACACGCTCAAATGTATAGAAACAAGTTGAAATGTGTACTGCTCTTAATCTGAGACCAATGGTGCCATTCATTTCTTTGTATATTATTAAAATCATGATAAGAGCACAGCGGAAAATAACATTAATTACAGCCATTTCAAACACAGGAAGCCCGAGGCTGACGGTGAGAGCTCTTAAATCTCAGTGGGTAGATCTTTCCCTAAGTATATACTTGACACTCATCGGGCTGGGAAAGTGGAACAGACTCGAGTGTAGTTCTCTTTTTTTCCCCCGAACTGTAAAATGTTCAGTCATTGAACAGATGAGTGGTGTTCAGGCATAAAGCAGGTCAGAGCATGGGACACACAAAAGCTAAGTGCACACGCACACACGCACATTGTGCTCCAGTAAATGGGCCTTGAGATTGAGATTTGGATTCAACACCTTTTTACCAAATACATAAAAGTGTCCAGTTGACTGAAGGGAGCAGAGGTCGACAACATCACCACTCCTGATTGACTGGGGCAAACTGATGATATATGTGGTACGGTATATAAAAGTTATGAGTATCCAAAAACTGATTTTGGTGGAATTAAACATGTAAGCATTGAATAGACGAGTCAGTCGCCACCTGAATCAAACAATACTAACTCACTGTCACTTACGCTAAGCCCCGCCCCCATCCCATCAGCCATCATTAACGTTCCCAGCCAACTCATTTTAAACAAGAATCTAAAAGAAGCGTTTAATAAGCATGCAATGGCTACACACATTATATTACATTGAGGCTAAAGCTACAGTGCCTTGTACTGGTGTAAATATGAATGGGATGGCACATTGCTGCAACGTAAGAAGATGAGTTATTTCAATTACTGGGTTCAGGAGGTCAGTGAAGGTCTCATGAGCTGTGTAGGTGTGAAACCTGTCAATCATCCTAGCTATCTATAAGTGCCCACCCTCGAGAATCAAATAAGATCATTATATTCTCGACTTCTGACAAAAACTGTTAATAAAAGTGACATTTTATTTGTCTGCTTCTGTATTTTCATTATTTTATTGTGAAAAATGCAGATCATCATATTCTCGACTTCTGACAAAAACTGTTAATAAAAGTGACATTGTATTTGTCTGCTTCTGTATTTTCATTATTTTATTGTGAAAAATGCAGATCATTATATTCTCGACTTCTGACAAAAACTGTTAATAAAAGTGACATTGTATTTGTCTGCTTCTGTATTTTCATTATTTTATTGTTAAAAATGCAAATTTGAAAGCTCCACGTGTCTTTTTATTTTCTGTCTAATCAAACATCAAAGATAAATGTCCTATCCACACATTCTGCTATTGGCTAGCACGGTGGTGTAGTGGTTAACGCCCTCACCTGTCACCCGCGTCCCTGCCGAGCGGTAATGACCCGGAGTGATCCGGGTGACCTCGGAGCGGGACGTCCTCAGTAGCGGTGTGGAGATGGCTCCCCGTGCTAGGTGGGTTTACTAGTTGGTAGTTACTAGGTTTCCTCCCACAATTGCTTAAATTGGCACCCAGACCGTGTGATTGTAGCTAATATACCTGCAATTGCCAGGGGGTAATAAGACAATTTAAAAAAATACCTTTTTTTTTTTAAATTGTTGATTAATTAAACAAATATTAATATATATATAATAAAAAATATATAAATAAACTTTTAAAATTCTAAATAATATATATTTTAACATCAGACAGTTTAAAAAAAGGATATAATTATTATAATAATTATGTAAACGTGCTGTGTTTACATGTGTTTCAACGTTATCTTTGTTGCAGTTTGAACGTGATGAGACAGACCATCACACAGCAGCGGGCTGTTTTTATTAATATTGTAACGGTAAATTGTGACTTGTAATCTTAACCTGTTATGTTATAAGACTATTTTACTCTGGTGATGAGAACCGGGAGTTGCAGTGTTGTTTTGCTAGCTTAATGCTAACGTGTCGTTGATGACAGGAGACCGAGGAGGCAGCAGGTGCATCATTCAAAGTTTTGACTTTCTTTCCGTCCCACCTGTTCAACAGTTAATATACTGAAAGATGCTGTGAGCGGAAACTACAAGTAATAACAACAGAGGGGACAAAAAGACGAAAGCACGCCGGAGCCTGGATTTAGCAGGTAGGCTATTGATAACTGTGTTCATGTGGATCCGCGACGAAGCCTGCTGTTTGTCTGTGTGTTTACATCGTGTTTGGGAGCATGAATACCGTCCTTGTAGAAACGCATGTACAGCCGATGTTGTTCACGGAAGAATGAAATGAAACATGTCGTTATGTGACGCTGTCGTCATTATATCAGCCTGTGTTGGCTTTAAATTAGCCTAAAAATGCATGATTCCTGTCAGTAAACAGACCCCTAGGCCGGTTGCGCCGCCCACAGTTAACGCAACGTATGGAGATCGTGTGTATTTGTTTTCTTCTACTTCAACGCTTAATGTTATTTAGTTAAGAAATCGTTATCGTTTGTATTGTACAGTCGTAAACGGCATGCACTTCAACATTTGTGTTATATCTCAGAAAAGAGGAAACAAGAAAAAGCATGATATGTTTGTGTTTAGTAAATTCTTCTTGTTACTGTCTATACAGCCTACTTTCTCCAGGATCTTAGACAGGAAGGGCAGGTTAGAGATAGGTCTGTAGTTAGCCAAGACCTCTGGACTGAGAGCTGGCTTCTTAAGAAGAGGTTTAATTACAGCCACTTTGAAAGACTGTGATACATCCTGTTGTGGTTACTTGTTACTGTCTATACAGCCTGCTGATAATTAATATCTTAAACAATTATGATATAATATTTTGTGCTGTATTTTATATTTGTTGACCCAAACACAAAAACTTAAAAGGAAACATTGTGTTAATTTATTTTAATTAACACCACAAAGTGTGCAGTTTGTGTCACTGCACTGGAACTCCGCCGTGCGCGTTACCGAGAGAAAAGTAGAGTTGTAAACGCGCGACCATGTAGAGACAGAAATGACATGCTGTCGGGTAGATACGATCAATAACATAAGAACATTTATTTAGTTTAATAAAAGAACAAGGTGTTGACCTGTTTATAGGAAAGGGAACCTTAAATTACTTCTGTTGTGATCTGACGCTATAGAGAAAATGACAGGGGGGCGCAGGGTTTCTTCAGGGGCCCCGCCCCCCTATTATAACGGTAGGGGAAACACTGAGGTTTCCATACTTCACCTTGTTGCATTTTGAAGTATGCATGCAAGCTTGTATGGCTACTCTGACCCACAATCCTCTGCTCAGCAGGTATATGAGCAAAAAGGTGAAAGCTCAAGGTGCAACAGTATGACAAAGTAGTATTTCCCAATTGAATGCATACTGCGTGCAACAGTGAGTACTTTGTAAGGGCAGCTGCAGAGTGTACTAAAAGTAAAAAAGTAAAACTGAGCCGAGGTCAGTTTCATTGACATACCGCCACAGAGCCGCGGTTTAGTTTTCTTAAGGTTCAACGTTGAGCCAGTTTGTAAGAGCCAGTTTTCTTCACCTATTGGTTCATATAATGTTCCATTTCTGAAGATATGGATGACCATGAGGAGAGGATGACTCTGTCTGAGTGCCGCTCCCCGACCACTTCAGCTTCCATTGATCAAATAGTAATTCTTTAGGGCTGCGCCTGCTTGTAATTATCTCTGCTTCTCACCAGATTCATACTCCAACAAGCCCAAGGACACAGGGGAGCGTCTGCAACACGATCAATAAGACGCCAGTTCTGGTCAGTCCGGGGTGAGGCCCTCTTTTGGGTATACTATCAAATGTATATCACAGGGAGGATTACTTATCAGAGACATATCTAATAGAATAATAGGAAGCAAATTCTCTTCTATTACAAAGACACAGCTTTAACAGACCTTGGTGTGTTCTCTGTATATATAGTTTTGGAAATAGAGTCGGTGATAAAACATTAAACTTAAATCATGATGAAAGCGATTGATGAAAAGTACAATTCAGGGGAAATTATTGGTAATCCATCCAGCAGTTGTTCTGATATTTCACTTAAAATGTCAACCTCATGATGGAACTGGAGGGAAAGTCATGCAAACATTAGGATACATCATAGACAGCAACAAAAAGTATTAGAAAGCCAAAACGTTGAGAATGTATTCCTTTTTTTTAATGCATCTTAAGTTTTTTTTTCACGACGCACTATTCCTCTGGCAGTCATTCGATAAGATGTGGTTGAGAAGGCCCATTGGGGAACCCTCAATTTAACTAGTTCATACATAAACCATCAAGTAAAGTGAACAATAATTGCTTTCTCAAAATCGGGAGACGAATCCATTTCAGGGAGACACTTGTGTTCAGGAACTGACTGCAGATCAGGATGTTGATTCTGAGGAGCGCTAACCCACAGACCTAAAGCATTATATTGGAATATTATATTGTGAAAACACATTTATCTCAGCTCTGGCACACCTGCATGCATTATATTAGTAAACTGGTCAGATAATTACTCAAATGTAGGCCCAAGGTGAATATGATTGGACGTCACCAGCCACACTGCTGGGAATGAGCCAATCACAGTGAAGCATTTTGTAACCAGCTGACACCGATTAGCCAATGCACGCGCGACTTCACTGCTCTACCTGAACTAACCATCTTTATTAAGTAAATATCATGTGACGTTTGAATATCTAATTATAATATCGGATTATTTGTTTGGTGATTTGATAGAAGAAACGTTTTGCTCATCACATCGGCTCTTGTTTGCATACATATCCATGGTAACCCACTTATTTCCAACAATTGCATCAACACGTGATTTTAGCCATAATGAGCAGCATGCCTGCAATACGTTCTTTTCAGTTTTTTATAATGAATCCAATTTTATGTTTTCAAGTGAGCAGCTGATGCTGTGGAGTGCTGGCTCGCAGCATGTCCCATGTGTGTAGACGTATCATGACGCATCAGGTACATCGTGTTCTTCTGTCTGAGACTTCAATGGCTCAGAGTCTTTTGTGGGTTCACCGTGTTCTCAGCAGTCACAACTTTCTCAAAAGCTACTAAAAGCAAATCTGAGGCTGAGAAGTTGCGGTTTATCCAACAAACGTAAAATAAAATGCTTTCAACGAGTAGGTTAATATCCGCAATATGATTGATATCACAGTATTTCTGCAATCATATGGCCTCTACTCTCACGATGGAGATCAAAGTAAATTCTCCCACAAATCTCTTTAACTTTCCTGAGTTTCTTGCTGTGTTAATTATGCAGAATCAATATAACGTTCGTGGCACAGTCAGCGCCGTCCATCTGTTTTGGTGATGAATGCTTCCTTGTGTTTGCTGGAGGATCCCCCATGAAGCTAAACATTCCTTGATCAGCATCAGTGTGACATTAAAGATTTGGGTCAAAACAAACTCAACCTGGATTCACAGCAGGCCTGTGCATCCAGCTCCACAGTCAGTCTGTGGTTGGTGTGATGTAATGACGTGCACTGAAGCCATGACTTCCTGGATTTGTTGGCAGTGTCTTTCAAAAGGCCTTTACTGGATGCTCGAACCAGCAGAAATTTGCACGTTATTGCAGTGAGAGTGGGAAATACTCCAAAAATAATCTTATCATTCTAACGGCCGTCTAGATCAACCCAATGCTGCCATTTCTCCTGCTCTGTCAGATCGCCATCCAGAGAGAACAATGTTAACATACCTCTAAACTTGAGTTGAAATATTGTCTACTTCAGGCTCTCAAACAAAAACAAAAAAGAAAAGCCAAAGGCCCTTTGAAGAAGATGCCTGCTAGCAGAGGCTCTGCTCAGCCTCTCGTTATGTAACTGGCACTCTGAAAAAGAACCCCAGAGGAATCACACCCCAACAGAAATCTGTTGAAGTCGACATAAAGCGCAGCCGTGACATCATCCGAGTTGGTTTCTATGACAACCAGGGGGTAATTATATATGTAGCTGAGACCTGGAGATACCCATGGTGGCATTTTTGCAATGCATATATATATTCCAGTCTGCAGACAAACTAAAGCCATGTCTCTTCTGTTCTCATGTGACACTCCTCTCACTCACTGCAAAGCTTTAGAAACAGCTGTGCTCTATGCAACGGGCTGCGTAGGATGGGAGGTTTGCTCCAACACCTGTTCAAATGTGCTGGAAACCTAGTTTAGCTTTCGTATCAAAAGGTAAACAAATGTGCCATTATGATAAGACTAAAAAAGCACAGCCAGACTATGTGCAGTGTATATATAATGTTTACTATATTCACCATCCTAGTTAAAGGGGCAGTGCAGACTTAGTGGTTCTTCAATTCCAAGTTGGAGAACTGCGTTGGCCTTCAGGGACCGTAAACATGTGAAAGGCCCCTAAAGCCTGGTTTGGTTTGCTTTGTGCATGGCGGCATGGCCCTGAAGAGGACTCCATCTGTATGGACATAAAGGCTCATTCAAGGTAACAAGAAAAAACAGCTGCAGTGTTTCGAGACGCGTTCGAAGACACCCTGTAAAGCTATGGTGCTTTCAGGACAATCAGTCTTGCCGCAATTTCTCGAAATGTCTAAACTAAAATAATTATTATAAATACTTAACTTCACTCAATCAAAACCAAACTTCGCACAGATACTATTTACATATATAGATATGTTATACAAAAAGAACAACCTTTGGGAATATCGTTAAGATAATAGAAATGAACGTTGAAACATCTTTTCTCTTCTTTTCTTTCTTTTCTGTGTATTTCCATAAACTAATATACCACTAACACATATATGAACGTGTGATCTATGTTCACAAGGGTTTTCTGTATATTATAGCTGTTGAAATTATTCAAATAGACCTTGTGCTTGTGGAGATAATCACTATTTAGTGTCGGCTGCAACACAGTCGCAATGTTAGCCAAAACAGGGTCGTGCTGATAAGGTTCAACACTAATGAAAACATTCTGATGAATAATATATTCAATTGCTGCCAATACATCTGCCTTAATTCTGCACACTGCTCGCGTCAGTGAGCATGCTAACATTTGCTGGTCGGGGCTAAACACACAATAAAGCGGAGGCTGGTGTGAAGTTAGTTTTTAAAATATTGTAGGGCAAATTTAAAATATTGACCTGATGATGGCGCTAGAGGTAAACAAAGAGGATCACCGACGACGTTACAAATCATCCCGAGAGAGCATGAAGGTTTGTTCCAGATTTCATGGCAATGCGCACAATAGTTGTTGAAACATTGTTAAGTAAGGCGACCACACCCACGTTATTTTAGGATCCATCCTCTGGGCACCATGAACATCTGTACAACTCAAGTCATCCAGTGGTTGTTGAGATATTTCACCTGGACCAAGACGGTGAACAGACCATCCATCAGATATGATCTTCTCCAAGTTTAGACAATGATCCTGAATATTTATGATACATTGTGTCTCCTGTCTTTATCTGAAAAAATACAGATCCAGTGCATTCGCTTCTGGAAAAATCTAATTCAGAAGGGTTGTATTTATTATCTTGTAGTTGAATATTTACTTTCACTTCATACATCAAACATCTTGCCTCTTTTCTTTCCACTCTCATATTTCTCCCATGGCCATTTCTTTTCATAAATAATGACGTCAATATGAGCTTGTTCTCTGTTCTTTGTAACAGCACTTGTGGCTTACGGTATTCGCACACCACCCTTCAGACTACGTGGGAAGACGTCAAGGACGCTCGGTTGAATCATTCAAACTTTTCATGATTTATGCCCCGCTCCCTTTTTTTTCTTCTTCTCTTTTGTTAAAAATCCTTGAAAGTGGTGCATTTCCAAAAATAATGACATTATGAGTCACGCAGCATGACGAAGATGACCTATTGACCTCTGCAGAGACCCGCCAGATATAAAGAGATTAAAGGCCAGTCGGATTCAGAGTGTAGACACGAAGTGAACGGCTCTCATGTGCTCACATGGCTGTGGAGGAATACTTCAGTTGGCCTTTTCCCGTTCTGAACACACTAATTACCTCTTCTGTGTTGCTCAGAGACAAACTGAGACCATGACATAGATAGTGGTGGAAAGCTTTTACTCAAATACTATACTAAAGTACCATTTTTTTAGGTACTTCAACCTTAGTGGACTTTTAAAAAAGGTAAGATGGTTCCAGAAATAGATTGTTTATTATCAGCACCACTGAATTAAATGAACATGTGCTCGGTGGCTCTGTGGCAGAGCGGGGTCGTCCTTCAGACGGAGCTCGCCGGTTCAATCCATGTCCATGTGTCCTTGGGCAAGACACTTAACCCCAAGTTGCTCCCATATGAATGGGTTTGAACGGATGAATGGCATCTAGTGTAAAAGCACCTTGAAGGGTCAGAAGACTAGAAAAAGGGCAAAACAGGTACAAGTCCAATTTTTTAATAGCATGTTGGTGGTTTCAGCACATTGCATGTAGACACCACCGGCTCCCCCAGGCTCATCTCTCTGGGTTTTACAATCCTTAAAAATAAATAAATACAGACCCAATATTGCTCATCCCAGCGGTGTGGCCTCTGTGCAAATGTGGAATATGCAGTGTTGGAATACGATGACCTTGCATTGGTCAGGAGTGCTCGTTGACCTCAGGGAGATTGAAACCATAACAATGCATGTTTCAGATAAGACAGCATAAGGAAACATACTGCTTGTGTTATAGAGCCATCTTATATAAAAGGAACGTGTGTATATAAAAAGATCTGTTTTCCCCCAACAACTGTCAATAGCTATTTATTGATTTTTAATGCCATTGTACCATCAAAATAGTATTTTATGAGCTGATATATTTAAAGTATTACTATTTAAATAGCTTTGTACATTTTAAATGGCGTGATTGTACTTTGTTTTATGGGTAAATCTTGTCTTGGCAGATACTTCTCGCTCTCCTGATTTTTAACTACCAGTTGTATAATTTAATGAGTATGTGAGTTAGCTGGGTTGTAGTTGTTTCAGTTTAATATGAAGTTAAAGGTTAGTAGCTGACGTTAATAGCTAAAGTAGGCCACATTACAGCGCCGTCAGCAGGATGCAGGTTTTTACTTTCAAAATCGAATGTATTTTTAATGTATTCTTGTGTATCTTTGCAGCAGCAGCATGTCACTGCGGGGGTTTTCACTTTGCAGAGCCCCGACTCTTCACAGGGATCAGCTCGTTACTTCACCTAAATCTTTGCAGGGAGTCAAAATACATCGCACGCCGACTCCCTGACTATTACTCCCTGATGTGGGGAGCTGAGGCCTAGGCGGAGGGGATGGATGGATCATGAGCCCGGAGGTAGAAGCAACCCGCTGCCCTCCCCGAGTGCTACGCAGTGTTGTCGAGCATGAAAGCGCCGCTCTGCTCCTCGCCTCCAGACATAATTACATTTCAGCTGTCTGGGTTCTGATTGTGCTCTCGGTCGCCCTCACAGTCAGAGAGGCAACGGCCGGGCCGAGCGCTCCGCATGTCGGCGGCTGAGGTCGTGTTTAGCTACGACGCCCCTCTGCTGCTCTCCTTTCTTTCCAGATATTCTCCAAAGATGCTCGGGGCGATGGCCAGAATACAAGAACTCCGGGCTTCAAAACAGCAGACCTCAACCCGATAGGGGGGCCTCACAACGACCAGGTCCACTTCTTATGGGATGCCCAATCTGACCTATTGGGAACCACTGGACCAGCTACAACAGTAAAATGCTACTTACATATACACATACATATAATATTGTTCATACATCTGAATGAACAATATTCATATTTCAAATGACGTATCAGTCACAGAGGTCATTTTTCTTTCTTAATTATTACTTTAAGTACAGTTAACTGATTTTACGCCTGTGCTTTTACTTTGAAGGCCGGACCTTTTCGTAATGCGCCATTTGTTATTGTTTTACTGGTACTTTTACTTCAGTAAAATATATGGGGACTGCTTCCATCACAGGAGCAACTCAGCCCAGTGAAAGCACTTCTTTTTATTTCACATTTCATAATGTAAACACTGCCGTGACCATGTGTGCATGTGAGGTCGACACTTCCCCTCAGACGCACACCTCTAATTTCCTCCGAGGCGGCTGTGATGAGTCTCATGCTCTGAGGGGGAGGATTCACATGCAGAATGCTAACCAGTCACTCACAGTGCATAATTGATTTCTACTGTAAAACATCAATATTGAACGCTCACTTTTACACCTCGGCAGAGGACTTATTAATTATGGTGTGTTCAACATAATTGAGTTGAGAACACGGATTTCTCGGAGAGAAGTTGCTTCTCGAAGTTAATGATGCCATCAGTATTTTTAGCACACCTTTTATTACACCAGTAATTTGATTGCTTGTCGACACAGAGGGTGTTGACCACGGCCTCGTTTTACCCGCTCGGAAACAGCGTCCCCTCATGTCACTGGCACAGCATGTCTTCTGATGGCGCCTCCCTGAAAGCTGGGATCAGTTTTAGATATAATGAATACAATATTTGCAAAACATGAAGCCAGGAGGTCTTGTCACTTCACAATCTTTCTCTCCGTGTTGAAAGGATGTTAAGTGTAAACAAACAACTGATGAGTGTTGTCACATGCCTGAATCCATCAGGGAGTCTGGATCTGATCTGATTATCGTTGGCTCCTCTTCAGACACCGTGGCCCGAGACTTCGTTCAGGTTTAAGTGATTGAAAGAAATATTGTTTTAATCTGTCGGCCTGCTTTTGAATAACCCACCAATTCATCACTTTTCTATGCAGACCGCCATGCAAAGCGCCATGCTGCTGCTGCTGCTGCGGCTGCATGCTGCTGCTAATGCTGCTGCTAATGCTGCATGCTGCATGCTGCTGCATGCTGCTGCTAATGCTGCATGCTGCAGGCTGCTGCATGCTGCTGCTGCTGCTGCAGGCTGCTGCATGCTGCTGCATCTAATGCTGCTGCTAATGCTGCTGCTAATGCTGCATGCTGCTGCAGGCTGCTGCATGCTGCTGCGGCTGCATGCTGCTGCTAATGCTGCATGCTGCTGCAGGCTGCTGCATGCTGCTGCTGCTGCAGGCTGCTGCATGCTGCTGCATCTAATGCTGCTGCTAATGCTGCTGCTGCTGCATCTGATGCTGCTGCTGCTAATGCTGCTGCTCCTTCTGTTTTTCCGGGTGGAAATCAATCCTGTGTTTTTGCCGGCCTTTCAATCTGCGGTTGCCACGGAAACGCTCACATAAAAAAAAAAAAACAACACCCAGAGGAATTTCTGTATGTTAATTTTTTCCTTACACTGAGACCAGAATTTCATCATTGTCCAGCTATCCAGGCCTCGCCATCCTTTTTTTTTTTTTTTTTTAAAGGAGGCCGGTGCGGTTCGATAACCTGAAGGAAAATAAGATGAATACTTGTAAACGGAGGTGTTGGTGGTTCATAACTTTGTGTGTGGGCTTGAACCGTGAGAGGAATTTCAGAATGGCTGTGTCACTGTCAATGATTGCAGCAACAAGGCAAAGACCTGTAAGTACAATAAGACGTGACCTAAAGGGACAGCGGTATAAATCATATTGTGAAGCAAAGGATGACAACGCCTGCTTTCATCCCTACACAGGTTGCGTCTCAGGGCGGACGCGATGCTCCGGCCCGCCGGGTCGTCTGACCCGATGGCGTGCGGTTCGTCTGACCCGATGGCGTGCGGTTCGCCTGACCCGATGGCGTGCGGTTCGCCTGACCCGATGGCGTGCGGTTCGCCTGACCCGATGGCGTGCGGTTCGCCTGACCCGATGGCGTGCGGTTCGCTGATGGATGCTCGCTGACAGCAGCTCTGGCCGCATGTCAGATCTGGTGTTTGGAGCCGCAGGGGGCGGCGACCTGTCGGGCTGGAGGTTGGGCGGGGGGGGGGGGTTGCATCTTGAAGCTCGAATGACTCATCTGGGTTTCGCAACTGAACCAGAGAGTGAATGAAACAAGCTTGAAGTCAATGCTTCACTAAAGAAACAAGTTGTTATCGTCTCTGCCAACAACAGAAGCTTGATCCCTTCTCTCCTTCTGGATCCCTCATTAGAGGTGGCAGTAACGCCAGTTAGTCTGGTGTATGGGTGCCTGGAGGTACCATACTTGGGAACATTGATTGTGTTAAAAAGAGCAGCAGGAAGCACGAGGAACACACATCTGCATTCTCAATTCATTCACTACATATACTTTGCATTTTTGCACTTTCTTTATTGTTTACACTTAATTTCTAAATTAACACACTGCTGTTTTGTTGTATATATTGAGTTTTTGTATATATTGAGTATCTTTTTAGTTTATTCCTGTTATTTTATTTTGTGTCTGCTACTGTGACCAACAAATTTCCCCTTGGGGATGAATAAAGTATACATCCATCCATCCATTTAAATATGCATTGTACTGTTTAAGATGTTTCCCCCCCCCTTTTGTTTCATGCATTTGTATCATTTTTATTGCGTATGCATTGCTCATGACTCATCGCACAGTTCTAGTTATTGATGACATCGTCTCTGTAGCGAGTCGTTCTGGTTCCATGTTTACATTTGAACAAACAAAATGTCAGCTCGATCCTTCACTGATTCGTGTAACCTTTCATTTACCTCTGTCATTGTGTGTTTTATTATTCATTTGTTTGTTTGGATTCCCCATTAGCTGCTGTATCATGGCAGTTATTCTCCCCATGCTTCTTTAATAAAAACAATCCAAAACGGGACACTATGAGTGAATATTGCCCAATAATCAATATAAAAAGGAGCTTTATATGGGGTCTTTGTGATTAGAATATTCCTGGTAAAAAAGAAAATGAGAACTTTTCCTGTTTGCCAAGACTGTACAATTATCATATTACAGTTCCTAATCCCTCCAAAGCTCCCCACCACTGAGATCCCTGAACTATTAGACGCTCATTTGTAGCTTGAGGTTGTGTTATTGACACATGGTCATAAATTAAGAAGCACCTCGAGCATCGCCTGAAGCACAACATTTGTTACCCAAACTGCGTATTCAGCCTCGCACGCAAATATGAAAAGTAGTTTTTAATACAGTAAAGTACCTGAAGTAATGAATCTGATAAATAAATAACATGCTTGGGAATGCAAGCCACAAGCTGCAGCTCCAACAGTCTCACACAGACGGTGTTTTTCTTGTGTCCCTCCTGCATTGATTAGCTAAATTAGAAATTTCCCTCAGTGCATGCCGAGCTGTGGCCATGATTAATGCAAATGCACTGATTTGGATGCATGTGATCAATGTGGGTTTATTTGTCAGGCAAACCCTCCTGATGATGCACTGATTGTGAGGCACCCACTGCAGCCTCCCTCCATACCTCCGCTCCGCAATCCTGCAGTGAAGAGCGAACATTACAGTGATTGTGGCGGAGGAGTCCTCACTAGGGGGAGAGAGGTTGGGTTGGAGAAGGGGAGAGGGAAGGGGGGGAGGGGAGGCGGAGAAAGAGTAAGATACCAGCAGAACGCAGCCAGATAGCGGCGTACACGGGGAGAACAGAGGCGTCGGGAGGAGGAGGAGAGGGGATGAGCGAGGAAGCGGGTCTGCTGGGAGTCTCCTGGATCTGAGAGGAAGCTTCGGATGCTGTCCACCCATCATCATCAGCCGGTACGTTTATCAGCCTGCATCTGCCTCGAGCTGCATGCTGATTCTGCTGCCGGGGCAGAACGCAAACGCTGGCAAGAGGCGTTTTTGCATTTCACATGCATGGCACACACTCAGCGTCTTCTTTTTGAGTCATTTCATTACAAGATGGAGACGCGTTGAAGTTGCTCCGCTGGAATCTAAAGTTGTTGTTATTTTTGAACACCTGCCTTTGATATCACGTGACTTATTCTAGCAACGTTTCTTATTGATAAAGATGCAAGATACGGGGATGTAATGTGTTGTGTGTGTTTTGCGCATCATTTATTTTAATGCTGAAAAGTGCTGAGAAATCGAAGATGTTTTCCCACAGATAGTCTGGTTTAGGTTGCGCTGCGTCCCCATCATATCCCTCCCCCTCCTCCTCCTCCTCCTCATCCTCCTCATCTCAGGCTCGGCTGTTTTTCACTTTTCAGTGAATCATTTTGCAAAAAAACTCTCATCGTGGCCTCGCGACAGTCACACCGAGTTCAGCCGAAGGTCCCACTCACTCCGTTACCAGCTCAAAGCTCCTGCATGCCACTGTTGGCTCTGATCCCCCTGAGACGCTTGAGTCGAAGCCCTGACATCCCACCGCAGTCGGATGTCAGGGATACCAGCCCACGTTGTCTTTTCCATGTGGGGATAATGGAGAATGAGAATGAAACAGTTCTGCAACAGTTCTGGGATTGATTTCTTCATCAGACAGAAATCCAATCTGTCCGTCAACAAGTTGCGTCTCAGTGCGGCTTCATGACTTTTAGAAATGATCGCATTTGTTCCGCCACAGATCTGTGATCGGGCGTTACATAATGATGCGGCATGTTTAAAATAAAAAGCCAGTCTGTTAATTTAGCTAACCTTCATTCATGCATATTCAGTTCAACTCAGATCAAGCCTCATTCTCGCTTTAGGGTGAATCCATGAAAAATGCATTTTTAGTCTGATTTATTATCGTTGTAGACTTATGTTGGCATTTGGCATCATCAAGGATGTGGGTTGTTTTCATCACATGGAATTGCCGGTACAACATCAATTATGTGGAGTTAACCAAGAACAGAATTGGATCCACGTTCTCTACTGACGCTCAATTTGGGTTTTGTTTCCACATGAAAAGGCTCGAGCAAAATTTGACATTTCGAAAACGAAGGCCACCGTTTGAAGGTGATGTGGCGGCGAGTTTATTTTTTGCATTCAGGAGCTGTCAGCGATGAATGAACAAGCGATGCTTGGAAATCTGAATGGCAGAAAAATGGGAATTCCCTCGATTTTGTTTTCTGGAAATCAGCATGAAGAGCTGATTAAAAAACACAGCTGCACATCGTTACCGCCAACGTTCTTCAATAGAAGTTGGTATTGTAATATAAAAAACACACATTCTTAACAGCCTGTCTGTCCTGTATAAATAGTGTTGATGTCTTAGGGCAGGTATCAGGACACAAAGGACCCAAAAAAGAAACTGCATTATGAATAACGTTTTTAGTAAAGAAAGTTGAGGATCACGCTTGTTTTTGACGCAAATAAGTTTCGATGTCCAATGAAGTTCATGCAAGGAGGAGGTCAAGGTGCTGGATGACCCAAAAGATGATTTATTTTTTACTAAACCTAACTTATTTTGTAGTGTTTTGTTTAGTTTCGATATACAACGTGCAGCACGTGTTTTAAACTGTGAGGCCGGGAGGATAAACGTTTCCCTCCAATCATAATTGCGTGCAGCTTAATTGTATGTGAACCTGATGGTGGAGGGCAGGGCTGCACTAAAGGTCTCACATGTTCACACCATGCATGAAGGCAGGAAACACACCAGCAGACCTACACAGCAACAGAGGTGATATAAATAGTGAAAGTCTAACTGGTGAGAAGAGTGCAGGACTAATTAGGGTCAGGTGCAACTAATCAATCAAAAAGGCGGGAAAAAACACAAAGACAGGAAGTAAAACCAACATGACGCACAAAACACATTTCAAAATAAAACGCAGGACCGTGACAGTTTATCTACTGGTAATCTTGTCATGTAATGTCCTTTTTCAGATTCACTTCTTAACACACAGCACACTGACCAGCCACACAGGGTTTGTAGTCTCAGCTGCTCTCTACACATAATTCGACATTTCATCCAGAATTGAACTCCTCGCCGGATAGATGGGATGAAATGAAAATGTTTGGAGACATCGAGCTTGAGCGTGAGGCTCCTCATCTTCACCATCAAGAGCTCTTTACTCTCAAGCCTCAATTTTGCCCGACTCTCCATCCTGAGAGCGCCGGCTTTTACAAAACTGCGACGCGTCAGAAGCTCCAATGTGACGCCATTACTGGTCAGAATTTGCAGTTATGAGTCACTGCTTACCGTGAATGGATGATGTGTTCTTGGCTGAAAGCCAAGATCCCCCAGCTGAGCTGGACTCCTGCTCTCCTTTGTGAATCGAGTGAATCGAGCACAGCACTCAGACAGCTCTGGGTTTAAGACACAATTTCTTGAGGAGAGAAAGCCAATTGTTCAGCCCACTTACCTGAAAAACTTCCAGCTCATATTTCAAGCCAACAAATCTCCGCGGATGTATTACTTGACTTAAAAGCATACGATCACTCTAAAGGGGACCCTCTTTTCTCACTGTGTTACTGTAACGACAAACCTTTCAGAAAATAAGTAAATAATAAAAGCCTTAATACAAAGTGTGAATATAGCATTACCAAATTAAATTAAGCTGGTAACAGCTCCATTTTGATTTACTTTGCAACCTTATTTTGGATTAAACAGTGTAAATATTCCCTGGGCACACTGGACAATACGTCACCAGCCAATTAAAAACCGCCTCTCACTCTCTTAATCATAGGCGTGACATGTCCTCACTGGGGACTAATTGGATAAAGAAATCTTCTGGTGCATGCGGGCTTGTCAACCCTTTTAGTATAATTTTAAAAGTTGCAGAGACTCATAATTAAACCCCTTCTCAGAGAGCTCTTTTGTCATTATATCAATATTAAGGAGAAGTGCATGAGCTCCGTCTTCAAAGGATCGCTGTAAGAAAGTAACCCTTCACTAAGCCCGCCCCCTGCTGCTACTTCATCAAGCTTCAAGAGCCACCACGGAGCCCACACTGTCACTAACTGAGCTCATTGAACAAGTATTATCTCGATGGGAAAAAAGATTTCAGAAAGAAACAGACTGAATGATCTACAATGTGTGTTTGATGGAAATCTCCATCGGTAAAAACAGGGTACGAGGTTAAGATCACAGGGTAAAAGTGAACCACCACATCACTGGCGATCGAGACAGAAGACAATACAATTATGAAACATCACTGTTTTTGTGGAAAAAAAACCCCAGCATATTTATGCATTCAGTATACCTTCAGTATCTAGCATAGCATAGAAGTGCTAACGTACTCTGCTAATGTTAGCTCTACAGATTATAACGTAGAAACATAGCGTTTTAGAAAGGTATACGAGTACTGTTATACAACGTTTAACCATGACCAGCTCCAAATCCACAAAACTAGCCTGTGAAACGAGGGAAATCTAGAGCGATTGCATTAAATGATTAAAGTCGGAGAGTTTTCAGAGCCTGGTCGGAGCTGGCTGAAGCTTGTCTGAATTCGAGGGCAGGACTTAGCAAAGACTGCATTCAGAGCCTATTTATTGCCTCCAGACAGGTCTCAATAAGCAGCTAACAGTGCTAACAGTGCTAACAGTGTTTACCTGAGGTGGAACTGGAGTTTGGGACAGCATTATTAGCCATAACCGCCTTATGAGCGTGGTGCAGGCCGAGAGCTAGTGAGTGGGGCATGCGCACATGCACTGACATGCACTCACATGCTCTCATGCACTGACATGCTCTCATGCACTCACATGCACTGACATGCTCACATGCACTCACATGCTCTCATGCACTGGCATGCACTCACTTGCTCACATGCACTCATGCACTGACATGCACTCATGCACTGACATGCACTCACTTGCTCACATGCTCTCATGCACTGACATGCACTCACATGCTCTCATGCACTGACATGCACTCATGCACTGACATGCACTCGCTTGCTCACATGCACTAACATGCACTCATGCACTGACATGCACTCACGCACTGACATGCGCTCATGCGCTCACATGCGCTCATGCACTGACATGCGCTCATGCACTGACATGCGCTCATGCACTGACATGCACTCATGCACTGACATGCACTCATGCACTGACATGCACTCAGAGTCAAGCACGGCTATATGAAAAAAGCAAGGAGAAAGCTTGGATTACAACACAGAGTGAGAATCATTTTATTCTCCGCTCAGGAAGACATTAGTCCAATATATTTGAACAGAGGAAAAGGTTGTTTGCTGCTATATTAATTCTCTGAATATATAATTTAGCACTTTTATGGGGAATAGTGCTCGATGTTAATGGAAAAGTAATTGCACAACAGTGTTGTCAGTAGATGTGATGGAAGATTTCTACCCGGAAGACGTAGTAAAACAATCATAAGCTTTACGATAGTGATTATAAATTCTCCTATTTCCTATTTTCAGAAATGTCTGACTTTGAGGATTTCAGCAGGCCAGGAGGGCTGGCGAACGTATCTGAAAGCTACCAGCTGAACCCGACCAGTGTGATCGTGTCGGTGGTCTTCTCCCTCATCTTCCTGCTGGGCACCATCGGCAACAGCCTGGTGCTCGCCGTGCTCCTGCGCAGCGGGCAGGTGGGATACAACACCACCAATCTGTTCATACTCAACTTGAGCGTGGCCGACTTCTTCTTCATCATCTTCTGCGTTCCTTTCCAAGCCACCATCTACTCTCTGGAGGGCTGGGTGTTCGGCTCCTTCATGTGCAAAGTGGTCCACTTCTTCATCAACCTCACCATGTACGCCAGCAGCTTCACGCTCGCCGCTGTCTCTGTGGACAGGTACGTTAACGAGAATCCCGTACGAGACGGTATGAATTATGCACGAAAACAGATAATAATAAACACAATAATCATATCCATCTACCCACCATTTGAAACATCCACTTTCAAATTACCTTGAAATAATTATTGTAAACAAATGGGAGAACAGGGGGGTTATTGTTGCATTTCCGAGGCTCTTTTCATCCTGCAACTACAGAAATGGTTATTTCCATTATCAATTTTTGCATTTACCCAATTTATTGTTTAGTCTATTTAAATGCAACACAATCACATGTTCCTGAAGCCCAAGGTTACATCTTCAAAGTGTTTGTCTGTTCGCTTGCTGGTTTCGATGTTTGTTACCTTTATGCCCCATAATGGTGTTTGTTTAATGAGAATAACCTTTTGTCATATTCCTCAAACGTCACTATGTTCTGACAGTAGTACTGGAGACATATAATCTATGAAAGAAATCCTATAAAAGACCATTTTCCATGAACAAAATAAAATTAACTAAAATATTTTTTTTATTGAATTTCACACTTTTGTGTGGACAATTCTGAACATCAAAGACCCCGGAGGTACACAGTGATGCCACAGACACACAACACAGAGATGCTGCTTTTGTAATCAACCATTATCATTATCTCATGAGCAAATCGTGCATTATTATCATTAAAATGACATCCCTCGCAGAGCGAGCGCTGGACCATCATTATAGCTGTCGGGCGACATTGCCAGCTCAGTCAATATGGACAGAGTCGTGTGCAGCTGCCCTCTGCAGCTGACACCCTTCGCTCACACTGGCTATTTTAACAATTTAGAGAGTTCAATAGATTTCTCAGCCTGCCAGTGAGACGTTTCCTCCTCATGCAGTCGGGAAAAGAGCAGGGACAACCGGGTCGGGATGTTAATGGGTTTCTGCTGTCTTCCTCCTCAGTTCCTGTGTAACCAGTTTAAAAAAAAAAAAAGGCAGCAGCTTACAGTTACACTCCCGACCAGGAATCCCCTGCAGGAATTAAATCACAGTTCAGCCTGAATGAACAGCAGCACACACACCTACACACTTTTAATGGGAAATATTTGCTGCTACAGTGAGCCGCCCAAAGGCAGATCATATGTTCACTGTGATTTAATGCCAGAGAAATATCCCATGTGAAAATGATTCAATATAAAACAAAAAGTGTTGCCAGTATAGCTTCTAATCAGGGAGTTAATTGGCACAAATACTTGACTTGAATGAGGCAACGCACGTTAATATATCATTTCTGCTTCCAACTTCTGTAAATATGAAAGTTAGATTTATTAACAAACATCTGTTGAGGCTGCAGTTACACATCATGCATGACTGGGCAAAATCCAATATGATCACTAGAAAATAAGGAAATAGCATTTAATTGAGCCAATACATCAAATTCAGCCATGGCCCAATTTCACAGACAATGTGGTGAGTCAGTATTTTGTATCGTAACAGATGTTCCCCAGACTGTTTTTCTACATTTTAATAGCTATCTGATCATTGGTAGGTCTCTCAAAGCACTGAAAGCAAAGCTTCTTGTCAGACATTAACAGACTGTTCATTGGCTCCTGCGTCCAAACAAGTCAAACATAATGTCTGAGTACCTGCTGATGTCCAAGTCATCGAGCCTCCATGTGCTTGTTTCTCTCATGTTGAAAGTGAAGTGCCTCTGGCCCCATTTCAGTCAGGTTTCAAAGGCTGATGCCTGAATCTCAAGAGCCAGCTGAAGTGTCCTGTAAATACAGACGGGTACTTCATGGATGTGCAGCTTTACCCAGAATCCCTGTGTGGGGCAGGGGCGTGGTTAGCGCGGCTGCACGGAAGGAAGAGAGAGGGGCGGCTCGGGGAACAGGTGTGGGGAATGGTGGCGAATGAGCCACACCTGGGTCTGACAAGTGTGTGTGTGTGTGTGTGTGTGTGTGTGTGTGTGTGTGTGTGTGTGTGTGTGTGTGTGTGTGTGTGTGTGTGTGTGTGTGTGTGTGTGTGGGTGGGTGCGCGTGTGCATGAATGGGCGGGTATTTAAAACCCGGTAGTGACGCAGTTCGGGAGCGCCGGAAGGGCTGGGAGCGGAAGCGGCGAGTGAAGCGACCAGACAGCGAACAAAAATAAAGCATATTGAAAAGTATCCCACTGTGTGCCGACCTGTTGCTTCCCGTGGCAAGAATCCTTGTTACACCCTGCCTCTGGAAACGGAGAAGCTGCAACGCCTCAAATGCTCCCCCGTCCCTCAGCTCATGAAGCAGCATGTTCATGTTGGCAAATACGGCTTGTGCATGTTCAAAGAGGAACAAACCAGGCGACGAAGAGGCAATAACCTCAGCAGTCATGTGTGGAAAGCAGTGTGGTGTCAGAATATTGAAAGAGATCTGAGCCTTTAAAAACATCAGGCTCTTGCTTCATGACGCGGGATCTGCTCCTTTGTTGCCGACCCGCTCAGCAGCATCAAGAGCACAGCACACGGGTTTCAGCAAGCGATGCGTGTGCGATCCGATCCTATTGAAAAACCTTTCTGTGGGTATTACAGCAAAGTTTGTTATTTCCCTGAGGTTTTTTTTTTTTACTCAATAAAACCCACAAACTGCTGAGTTGCGATTGATTATTATCCAACACAGGAGCCTCGGTGCTCTTAACAGCCAGTGTGGAGGTGGCAGCTTCCTTAGTGTATATTCCTTTCATAAAATCAAACTAATGGGGGAGTAAAACCCAAATCAATTGCCACATTGGCTTCACTCACAATGCTCTCTGCACCTGACGTAACATCTCATTCATAATATGCGAGCGGAAGCTTTGAAACCAGAATATTATCACGTTTTGAGTTGAACACAAATGTAAATACTGGAATCAACTTGCAACATTTTATCTCAGCTTCATTTATCCCAAATTAAATGATTTCTGAGAGTACACGCCGTTAAAATCGGATACTCTTTTTATTGATTGACACAAAATCGGATTTTAGTGTCTTGTTAAAGGATTTCGTGGCCACCCCTCTCTCTCTCCATCGACCTCTAGTTGAAACATTGAAACCGGCAGAAAACATTTTTTGTCATTGTCCGTTACAGCAAACGACGGGATCCGTTGAAGATCGACGTTTCTGAAACAAATAAGATTTATCAATACATTTCATATCAGCCTCGCATCACTCTTACAGACACGCACCATGTAATGTGGTTAAAGTTGTTAAACAATTGGTTAGGTTTAGGCAACAAAACTACTTGTTTAAGGTAAAAAAAAAATAAATCTAAAATCTTTTACAGAACTACTTTAAAAAAAATGATCACAAGCGCCCTTAGCAGACCTTTTTATGCAAGTTCCGTGACACGAGTAAAGTCATTGAGCACTTTCACTGGGCTGATTACATAATGAACTGATTACTAACCTAGATACCTAGTTCACTTTTTAGCTTCCTTCATAATATTTACAGAGTTATGTAAGTACACATTGTTCATACCAAGTTTAGCGTTACCATGAAGCACGGTAGTCCTCACACTGCAGAACACGGCTCGGCACCACGTCCATGCGCTTCGGACCACATGTCACGGTGTTATTTCTTCTCTCCGTAGGTATCTGGCCATCCGCTACCCGCTGCGCTCCAGAGAGCTGCGGACTCCGTGCAACGCAGTGGTTGCAATGGTGATCATCTGGGGTCTCTCGCTGGTCTTCGCCGGCCCTTATCTCAGCTACTACGACCTGATCGACTACGCCAACAGCACCGTGTGCATCCCCGGCTGGGAGGAGCAGAACCGGAAGGTGCTGGACACGTGCACCTTCCTGTTCGGCTACGTCATCCCCGTGCTGATCGTGAGCCTCTCGTACACCCGGACCATCAAGTACCTGTGGACGGCCGTCGACCCTCTGGACGGCATGTCGGAGTCCAAGAGGGCCAAGCGCAAAGTCACCAAAATGATCATCATCGTCACGGTGCTGTTCTGCATCTGCTGGCTGCCGTACCACGTGGTGATCCTGTGCTACCTGTACGGAGACTTCCCTTTCAACCAGACCACCTACGCCTTCCGGCTCCTCTCCCACTGCATGGCCTACGCCAACTCCTGCGTCAACCCCATCGTGTATGCGCTGGTGTCCAAGCACTTTCGCAAAGGCTTCAAGAAAGTGTTCAGCTGCATCCTCAGTAAAAACGGGAGGAACAAGGTGCACGTGGTCCACGTGGCCAACACCGTGCCCGGGTTCGAAGCGGGGTCCACGGAGGTGTCGCAGATGAACGAGGAGAACGTGCGGCAGAACGAGTGTGAAATGATTAACAGGCGGATCGGAGAGCCGAGAGAAGCCACGGTGACGCTGAATCTGCCCTTTCAGCGGCAGACTTGACGAGTGATCCAGCAGAATGCCTTATGTGCAGGAATGACAGGAAATGTGTTGAATCATCACCATGGCAGTCACAAAGAGAGGAGATCAAATTAAACATATTCACGAAGATAAATAAGAATACGGTTAATGCAGTGATGCTGCGTTCACACCAAACACGGCCTCGAAATATTGGCGCGAGTAGATTACATGAATGGTTTGGAAAAACGTGAATTTATGCCGGGCGGTGCGAATAACACGCAAGTTGAAATTTTCCGCATTTGTACGACTACGGATAATATCATGAACCCAGACACGGGGGCGATTGATGGTCCGACATTTGAGGGACTTTCACAACAAGTATAAAGCAGAACTAGTGGTCAGTCCAATGGTGGATGGCGGAAACGGTAACTGTTTTTAGAGAGATAAGCCACGCCTCCTTTTCGATGCGAATTAAACGATTGACGCGAATTAAGCACATAAAGTCGAGCCAGTAAACTCATGCGAGTGAAGCGTTGCAATTATTCGCGCCGAGTTTGGTGTGAACGCAGCATGAGTCCACAGCCAAATGTGTGCTTTCTCTCACCTTCTTTGTCAGATATTCACTCCCATAATGTTCCACCAACAGATAAACACTCAGTCGGAAAGGTTTGCTCATATTTCCAAAGAATGAAAACGTCTCTTGTTTCCACCATTTGCCTTAACTGTGGCCTGAAGCTTGGTGTTCATGTAAAGGTCCAGTGTGTAGGATCGTCTCATCTCGCAGGGATGCTGCTACCAACCAACCGGCCTTCAGGCTGGACCAGCACATCCAAGGCTGAGAAAAAACCCATCTTTGCCGCCCCTCTGTTTGCAACTTATCATACCAGCAACCACACTCACATGTCGATATTCGCGTAGCTCAAACAGCAACACCGTTAAAGTAGGCAGGCATCGTGGGATGCCTCTGTGAAGAGGACCAGCTATTACACGTCAATGGAGATTCACTTGTGAATATTATATTCCACTTCTGCTAAAAGCTTTCCATAAACGCTACACACTAGATGGACATTTAACTTTTTTCAGCATTTGAGATTTCAGCACTTTTTAGAAGCAGCAACCGAATGTGTCCCATTAAGTCAAAGTTTGTTTCACCCAGTGGTGGGCCGTCAAGGCCAGCTAAGCCTTCTCTGCTGGCCTAAACAGAATCACAAAGTTATAGCTATTTTATAATGTAGTTGTTTTTCACAAATACACTACATGTATTATAATTATTTTTCCCTATTAGCTTATTTTCTCATTGCACAGCTCCTGTCTTTGTCTGTTTTGTGCAGCTTGTTTAAAGGAGAGCTCTCATCCAATCAGATTTCACCTCTATGTCTCTATGGAAGAAGAGAGGCCCGAGGCCCTCTAGGTAGCCCATACAGAGTGTTTTAGTGCCGCAGTTTTGTTGGATTGTTTTGTCATGTTTTGCTATAACTAAATGTGACTGGTTCTTATTGATGTGGACTACGTGCATCGGCCGTTAATGACGCAGCATCCCGACATGCGCGTATTTATGTTTACGATATCAAACGGCACAGAAGGCCCGCCACTGGTTTCACCTTTCCAAAGATGTTCAAAGTCACAACTATTTGCCCTTCTATGTTTCTGCGAGAAAGCTTTTGAATCGCTCGTCTCTTCTTGAGATCGTAGGTTTGCTCCATTTCCTTTGAATCCTGCATGCAGAGGCTGTTCTGTCTTGTCGAGATATTACTGGAATATTTTAAATTATATTTATGCTATAACATACAACAACAAATATCATGAAATTGTGTGCAAACATGATATTCAGTTATATTTCAATTTCATACCAGCATTCAAGAAGCAGGTGTCAAATACATCTGGGGAGGGTTTAGAGTTTAGTTTTGGACCCTTGTGGAAAACTGGACACATGTTCTTGCTTAACTTGTATTTTACAATGATTGTAATCATGGCATGTTTCTCTATGGTGTGAAGTAATATATGTTTAAATTATTATTATTACGTTTATCAATGAGTGCACTTAAAAGGTGTTTAGTGTATTTAAAAGCTGTGACTTGATGATCATAATTGACATGTGTGTTTCCTTTCTTTCTCCAAATGAAAGCATATCCTCAGTATATCTCTCTCTGTGTTTCTTTGTACGCTTGTTTCCTACCTCAAAGCTGTAAAAATACAAAAAGAACTTCTCTTTTAGCTGTATTCTGCTCAGATTGTGTAAATTATCCTCTTGAGAAACAGAACGGCCTCCTTTGTACTGAACAATTATTGTTTGTTTGTTTGTTGTAGATTTTAAGAATATATATAAAAATAGATATTTATCAAAATTATTTGCAACACAATGTAATATACCTTTACATGACCAAATAAAACATTTTCAGCTGTGAGATTTTACTGATTTATTATCTATCTATCTATCTATCTATCTATCCATCCATGTAGAGATGAGAAGCCGATGAAAACAGAATATAGCTGCTCTTCTCTGTTGCTGCTTCATCCTCTGTTTCCTGCTGCAGGACTAAGAGAGCAGATCTCTTGAGAGATCAGAGAGGCTTCTGGGAGGCGAGAGCAGAGACGGCGCCGCGCTGCACTTAAAGTAAGACGCCGATGAATAAATTAAGCTTGCGTTGTCGCACAAGAAGCACACAAAATGTTCTTTTCTTTTCCCTTCTTTTTTGTTAAATTCCTCTTTGCACGGCAGAGAGAGAAACTATCAATAACCCGTGATATTGTACAAACAAAAGGACGTAAAGACGCTGCAGGTCAGACACAAGCTTCAGGTGCAGACTGAGAGATCTGCTGATAGGTCAGAGATGTCAGGAGGGCCATTATAATAACAACATCCATCATGGGATGGAGCTGCCTTGATGGGAGACCAGAGAGAAAGAAGCATCGCTATGACCCACTGATCCACGAGGAGAATAACAAGCAATGTGGAGTCTGGACTGATCACACTCTGCTTTGTATGTTAGCGCTTTGAGAATCAGTGAGTTACAGTGTTTTTCAATCATTTTCTTAAACGCTACACAAAACATTGATAGTACTACATCCTTTAGTTTTATACTTTCATGTTTTCCCTCTAATGAGCCGCCTGATCTGATCTGATCTGATCTGTCAGTAGAAGCACCAGTGAGTCATTTGAAGGTGTTTTTACGTGAAATGTTTAAATGTGAGAAGATTCACTGTGGATTTGATGAGTGCACACAATGTTTTGAGTATCATCATCTTTCATTCAACAACTGTAGCCAAGGCTATGGGCCCCTGGACCCCTGGTGGGCCCCTTGGTGGGCCCCTGGACCCCTGGTGGGCCCCCGGTGGGCCCCTGGACCCCTGGTGGCCCCACCGTCTTTCCTGCAAAGGCGTGGGACACAAACTCTGTATTGCTTTTGTCTCTTTGGTTGTTTCAGGTCTCTTTGTGATAAGTTTGTGTGTTTGTGGTGGTTTTGTGTGTCGCTGTTGTTGTTTTTCTGTCTCAGTGGTTGTTGTTTTTTGTCTTTGTGTTAGTTGTGGGTCCCTTTGTGGTTGTTTTGCCCTTTGTTGTAGTTATTTTGTGTCTCTTTGTGGCTGCTTCATCTCTCTTTGTAATTGTTTTATATCGTGAAGGTCAGTAAACGCATCCTTGAGCCAAAGCTACTGATTTTATTCTCTTTTTTTAATCTGCATTTGATTTATTATGCCTATATGATGTCATATCTCTCTTTTGTCTTTTATTGTGAAGTACTTTGTGACGTTTGGTCTCCGATGCCAAATCAATACAATCCACTTACTTCATAACTAAAACCTTCTGCTTGTGACCAGAGACTGAAAGAGGTAAGGAAGCATCTTTCATGCAAAGCTCTTTACGGCGAGAAAATAAAAGAAACAACACTGCTGTTAGTACAATAGGGCATCCGACAAAACATTCTTATGTTGTTCCTTCCTTGTGAAACAGCAGATGACACAACAACATCTCCATTATGAGAGTAGTTCACCGCGGAGAGAACAAAGCTGACTGAAACACACTTCTTCCACTTAGATGACTAAAAGGGGGTCGGAGTGGGAGCTCTTCTCGTGAATATAAATGCCTGATGGGATGTAGCAGGGTAAATTAGGCCCGTTACCCAGAGGTCACTGGAGGAAATGTATGGCACTGAAAATCTGCATCGGTGCTGTGGTTGGCCTGGAAACCACGCTGCAATTAATCTTTTTTCTCGGAGATTGTTTAAGAGTGAAGTCATGATTGCAGGAAAAAAAAGAAAATCCGTTTTTTTTCTCGATGCAATTGGAAAATTTGAAAAACAATTCTACCTCCAAGGTGCCGAAGGGAAATGAGATTTCTATATTTGGTTGTAATCGGCTGGTCATCATACAATGTGAATCCTTTGTCTCTGAAATACTTCATTGCATTGAGGGTAAAGATGTAAGAAGCACAGTGAACCTTCAACAAACACGCAACAAGGGAAAGCTGATAATGAAAGCTCATATACAGTACGGGCGTCGGGAGGAACCTTGGAGGAAGCAATCATTGCTTTTCAAGGACAGCTGAAGATTCAATTGAATGAGTGACAGATGGAAGTGATTGGTTCCCGAGGCAGGAGCCAGCAGTGAAGTGGTGCATTGATGTTCTCTAGCTTTCAATAAAATAAAATAAATGACGTCCGCATACATAACCAAGAAAAAATTTGTATTCTTCACATTTTAAGGTAAATTTAGCGCGATCAGTGATGTTTTTACAGGCATCATCAGATCAGGTCCTTTAAAGCTGCAGTCGGCCACATTGGAGAAAGTATCCAACTGAAAAACGCCGTGTTGCCATCTCTTTCCAATGAAGCTAGCAGCACGAGCTCCGAAAGGCGCTATATCTGGGGTGGGCGTCTCCATGGGCGGCAGCACTGACAGCCGCCTCGTGAGGCCTCTGCACCACGACCACGGCTGTTGGAGCTGACAGCTGTCAGGCCGGCAGCTTGAGGAGGACGGGAGTGACGCACCATTAATGCACATGCAGAGTGCATGCAGGTGGACGATGGGGAGACAGGCAGGTAGGCCGTCTTCTGTTCGTGACAAATGCAATGATTGGACGGGCTCAGTATCGTCCTGCAGCAGCCACAGATAGCTTTGGTTTTGTATTGTCAGAGGATGTTAGTTAATTACTAGCTGTCGAAGGTGTTATAAGAAAAGTAAAACCAAACAAAAAGATCTCAGACAGCAATCACTACGAGTGGCGAATATCAATCTGTCGATATATGCTATAACTAGGGATGCAACGATACCATTTTTTACAAACCGATACGATACCGATATTTTTATTTGTGTACTTGCCGATACCGAGTACCGATACCGATACTTCTTGGATTTGGTCTCCATGAAAGTGCAATTAATTTGGAGGCAGATTTTATTTTATCCTCTGCAGATTATGTCAAGCCTATAGTACAAAATTAACAGAAGGCTATCCCAAGCTTTAAACGTCTTGTGGAAGTCCCTCTAATGTCGGACCATAAAACGCCCCGTGTCCGGGTTCATAATGTAAGCGATAATATTAGGGATCGAGCAATTATATAGGAAGCTGTGTTCCAAGTTATGTTTCCGGTGCTTTTATTGTGGAGGGAGAAACGGAAAGGAAAAGAGTGGAATTGTGGGATATACGTGTGTGAAGGAGATAAAAAAAAGTGGTTCAAGTTACCCTGCAGCGTGTTTTCATTTTATTAGAATTACAAATATAGACACACAACAGACACTCGGCTACAATAATATCATCCGTAGCCGCACAACAGCGTCTGAATGAGGCCGCTGCCAGCGCTACTTCAGGTGGATCAGCAACAGTTTGATTCAAACCGGCAGGACGGCGGTGATGACGCGCAGAGCTTCTCAATTATAGATGTATTAAATATGGAAAATTTCAACTCTCGCGTCTAACGTGCCGCCGGCGTAAATTTGCGTCTGTCGCAACCACACGCGTCTGTGCATAGACTTTATATGTAATCTGGTCGCGCGAAACATTTGCGTCGCGTTGGGACGGACTGATTACAAGTAACTCCGGGGCTGTCAGCCACTAACAAGAGCACTAATATGAGCACTAATATGTCATACACACGTATGCAACACCGGTTAATAAGCACAATATCGATAAAGTCTTGTATTGTACTCGCGTCTCACTTTTCTCCTGTCTATTGAAAGAAGTGAGCGCTGCGTAGCGAGGATCCAAGATGGCGGCTCCAGATTCTGCTGTTGAGACAAACTGGCCATCTGATTGGACGGCAAAACAACTTGGATAGCGTGATTGGCTGCTCAGAAGTTGAGACTGTTGAGACAGTTGAGACAGAGAAGAGTGTCTCCGGCTCCGCCACGGGGTTGCTTCTCCACAAAGCGCGACCAGTTTGTTGTAGTGAAATACTGTTGAGTGAGTATCGGTTCTTGGTATCGGCCATTGAAACCGATGCGAGTACGAGTATGTAACGCAGTATCGACCACCGATACCGATACCGGTATCGGTATCGGTGCATCCCTAGCTATAACTGAACAATATTGACTATAATTCCCAGAATGCATGCAGCTTCGATGGGTGATTTAATGGTGTGTCTTCATCCCCATAACATGAAGAGGCATCGGGTGGCCTTGAGAGGTGTGAAATGACACCTGCAGTGAAGCTTCAACCACTCACATGTATTGATGCCGAGACTTGACAGCTCAAAGATATATATTTTTATGCAATGGTTTTTAATTTGGTTTGACTGTGAGGCATTGACTAAAATGTTGCCTGTTAATCGATGAGTATGTAACACAACACTGCATTATCCTATTTGCCCCAAACAGGCGTTGTTGAGATGCATGAGTCGAGGTAAAAGCGGCACAATTCCTGGTAATTTGCAGGAAATCATCATTTCTCCAATATATGGATCAATGTGTAAACAGCCAGAGGAAGAGAGAGTAGTGGTTTGAAGCGTTCAGAACACACATTGATCCACAACTCATTCTCCGTATATCACATACGCTTGTCTGAAAGCTTGATGCATTGAATATTAGCAGCTCACAGCGCCCTCTTCAGGCTGAAACCAGCACTGCAGCATGTCACATTATGGGATTCCTGTAAAGTGGGGAATCATTTCAATAAATGTAATTTCAATAAATGTCTGTTAAGTCAGGATGTATCACCAGATGATTGAGCCTATGACCCCCTGATAAAAGTATTGCTATATTTATATACTATATTAAGAACCAGTTTTTCTCTATTATACACAATGGAACTAAACATGCATACAATTCTGAAAAGTTGAAGCTCATATTTCAACAAAAAGACCCCAGACGGCTAAACTCTGAGCACGTTTCCATTGTTTTCGCTCAAATAGAAAATGTAAATCCACCCGGACTGAAATCCAAACAGCAAACACAGACCTCCATGCAGCCATCGAAAACAACTTTTGTTCAATCACACTCAGAACTCCAGCGCTGGTTTTATTGCATGTATTTATTGTCCAGGTACCTTTAAATGGTAACCATGCAAGTGAGTGAACAGAAACAGGTCCAGGGTGCTCAATGTGCGGACTGGCTGCTGGTTGATGACACATTTAAGTTGTACATATTTACATAGAAAAGGTGGAATAGTGATGAACATTTAACGAGAAAGACAAAATTAAATACAAAATAAAAAAAGTCTACACAAAAAACGTATAAAGCAAATCCCCGGTATTTATGCTCCCACATCTGTCTGAAAGTCACACGGCAGACATCATTAGCATAGTAATAAAGGCACTCGGATGTTTATTATATACATTTCATTGATCTTAAATAAGGGAACTTTTGGGGCGTTCACAGTAAGAATCAGAACAGATGTGATACTCTACATGTATTTCAAAAGAAATAAACAATGAGAATCAAGACAACACTTACAGTATTTAACTTGATCATGTACTCGACGTATAACTTAACAAACGAAGGACCACTGGAGGCAAATGCAGTAAATATATTAAAGCTAAACTAATTTTATTTAGAAATCTAAAAAAAAAGCATTTCGAGGAGGAGGAGGCGATGTCCCCGGCACCACATGATGCAGCACTCTGGTTTCAAGGCCCGCCATCTTTCTGCCTCGTTCAGAACAAAAACACCTTTTGTTACGTTTCCATTGAATCCTGCAGTGAAGAGGTACCGGTGGGGAACACACACGTTGTACTTGAATGTTAATGTCATGTTCCTTCCCCAGCTGGAGTTTTAGTATCATTTCAGTTTGTGCTGCTCCAGATGCAGACATGTTGTTTTCTACGATGCCAAACAGAGGGGACAGGAAGTACTAATGGCTGAGACATTTTATTTAGAGCTACACCGAGGTCGCAATGAGATGCTTTAAAAGCTGATGTTCCCAAAAAGATGCATCAGAAAACTGCATCACACACACACACACACACACTCTTGTATAAGCCCTGAAGTGAGGACCAGATAAATTCACATTGGGACTGAGGACCACCCTCATTGTCCCCACTTTGCATTTTTGTCCTCAGTCCAAAGGTTAATAACCCTCACAAAGATAGCCCCACACACACACTCTCACTCTCACTCTGCTCTTTCGTGCAACAGCTTCAATGATTTAATTTATTTTATTTCTTAAAAGAACAAAGCTACCGAATTAAAAGTGCTGCCACAGAATGAAGGGGGATATTATTGTGAAAGGGTAATTCCACAGCCGGCCTTCCATCTACTTTTTATTTCTCTTTGGTGTAACGCGACCACTTAACAAACAACTCATGCCGTCGGGCACAAGATGCAGCCGTGAGACTCGAGGAGGCTGCAGATCGGAGTGTAGCATCGTCTCCACCGACCCATCGACTCAGCAGTGGTTCTGAGTTCAAGATGCTAGGTCTTAGGGACCCTGGAGATAAAAAAAACAACAACAATAAACATGATGTAAACATGATAAACTCAACATTTCAATGTTAGCCTCCTCTACACTCGCAGTGTGTTTAACACGCCGTCATGTGACCTGCATTGCACCAACACATCAACATTTGATGGCATTCACTGGCCTTCTCATCTAAATGCTGTGATGTGACCTCATGGGAGTCAAGGAGCCTCTCTGCCTCACGGCGATCACGACAACACGAACCACTTGATTGATGAAACTCAACCCCAGACTGTGGCGTTCATTGTTTGAAAGAATTAAAAGAAAATTAAGCCTCTTCAGAATAATTGTTTTCAAAATATTCATCGGCACGGAGTAATTTATGAAAAGTCCGATTACTGATCCTCAAACGGCCCTCATCATGATTGTAGAGCTTGTTGCCCTCGACCCAACTTGACTTCATTATAATCTAAACAAACTGAATTAAGAGACATTTATCAGTCTGTTACTTTAGCCTCCAATGGGGCTGGGCGATATGGAGAATATGAAATATCATGATATTTCTGACCAAATATACCTACAACGATATTGTAGGGTTGACCTTTTATGAAATATTTACATCATGGGATTGTGGATAAATCGACTACGTGGGTAAAGGCAAATACCAGAAAAGCTGAAGCTGCCTGGTGAGTTCAGAGGATGACATTAATTTACTGCGATGCAGCCTATAAACCAGGAAAAGTCACCACCAATGTCTGATATCCTGATATTGATACATGATCAATATACTGCCCAGCCATCGCCTCGACCGCTTTTGAAAATGGACCGAACTTTTTATACAGAGTGAATAAATATAGGAGCCCTTTGCAGTTTTTGGATTAGGGGAGCCGGCTTGCATAGATATTCACCTTGTGCTTTCCAATCATATGTATATAATAAAAAAAATAAAAAATAAAAAAAATAGTACTACTGCATCTACTTAGGTTCCTTCTATAGCCAATTCTCTTCTGTACACACTCGTAGCCATCAGCTACATTCACATGCAGCACACACTAAATAACCAGCAACTAAATGCAGTAGTGCAACCCATAAAACAGCCCTATAATAAATAATAACTAAAGGGTTCCTTATATTCATAATGACACCACCACAAAGGTTGAAAATGAAAAGAACCATCCTCAGACACTGGGCTGCAGAACACTGAACAGAGGGGGTTCCACAGCAGAACACTGAACAGAGGGGGTTCCACTGCAGAACACTGAACAGAGGGGGTTCCACTGCAGAACACTGAACAGAGGGGGGTTCCACTGCAGAACACTGAACAGAGGGGGGTTCCACTGCAGAACACTGAACAGGGGGTTCCACTGCAGAACACTGAACAGGGGGTTCCACTGCAGAACACTGAACAGGGGGTTCCACTGCAGAACACTGAACAGAGGGGGGTTCCACTGCAGAACCCTGGGATCTTACAATGAACAAAAGAAAGTAAGTTCAGCCCTAAAAGCATTTTGATCGTCTTCAACAGGGGCGAGCGGCGCTCCGATTGGATTGAAAATGAGCATTTTAAATACTTAAATAGATATAAAATATTGTTATCTTTTAACACAAACTGTACACATCTGTTACCGATACACATACAAAAAGACAAGTGTGGTTACTGTAGAAACAATCTGATGCATCATATCAAAAATATGTCGCTTTAGTAGCACTTTAGTTCCTTCATTGTTCTAGTAAACGTTACAATGCTACATTACACTCCAAAGAAGTGAATGAGGTCTTTTCTTCTTCTCCTTCTTCTTTCTTCTTCTCCTCCTCCTCCAGCGTCACCGCCTCAGGAGTCCAGTCGTCCATCGTGACCACGGCTTTGCTCTTCATCTCTCCTTTCCTTTCCTCTCCACACCTCCGCTCTCACTCTTTCATCACTTCCTCTTCACCATCACTCGCTGCCCGTTTCCCTCCTTCCTCGTCAACGTCACGTGACCTTTCAATCAATTTTTTCGACTTTCCCGATAATCTTCTCCTCGAAGATGGGCAGGACGGCGTCATCTTCCCGCACCTCTTCGAACACAACGCCACAGTCGAACTCGTCGCTTACCTTCTTGAAATAATATCTAGAAGGAAAAAAAAGACAAAAAAGGCGACTTTGGGATTTCTTCTTATAAACGAACATAATCTACAGTTGCATTTTATTTAATTCAACAGCTGAATAATATAGGATTTAACTAAGAATATTTGTTTAATTTATAATTCTTTAAAATAATTAGTTTGCAGCGAATTATGGTCTTTTAAAGTAAATGAACACTACACTTCAACACTGAATAAGTAATGCATTTTTTCCTACAATAAATACATCATTTTAATAAACACATCACGCTATAATTCATCGTGCCGATATAATTGGTCACATGAAATAGATGCAGAACTCAAGTCGACTGCATCCACTCAAAGATGATAACAAATGTGTTACAGACATTTAATCACAATACCACCTCCTGTACCTTTTTTTAAGGACTCGATTACTGAAGAACAAACCCATGTTCTAGGCATGATGCATCCTCTCAAGGCTCACCTGTAGTTTCCTTTCTTGGTGAGCAGTTCCCTGAACTGGCCCAGGGTGACGACCCTCCCTTTGACCGACGTCCGGTACGGAATCAGCTCCTCGCAGAAGTAATACGCCACCGTGATGTTGTCGCACGCCGGCTTTTTAGCGGCTTTGTGTCTGCGGATGGAAAAGACGGAAACCTAATGAGGATATTTAAGCACGTTCACCCATTATTAAAGTCCACACATCACAATTATGAGGATTTTCTTTCATATAATAAACCTTATTTCTTATAAACCTTCCTGACACAAGCAGCGGTTGCTAGTGGCAGAAAGACCTGCAGGCGTTAATAACCTTGGGGTGAGTGAGGAACAGCTGGTATGATGTCATTTCCTGCGAAAGTCAAACTCTTTAATCAATATGTGCAATTACAGGCACCGAGAGAGGAGAGGAACAAGAGGCACCAACATCCTGTTGCTGACTAACCAGTGAACAAAAGAAAACAGCTTCCTCCAATAATCACTTCCGGAAGAAACAACACTGTGGCTCTCTGAGGACAGCGGATATATAGATTGAAAACTAAAATAACTTGTAAACAAGGAGCACGACGAGCATCCAGCAGGACGAGCAGGTGGAAGCTGCACAGATGAACTGGTGGAGAAACGAACCACACATTCACAGAAAGTAGATCCTGATGAAACAAATCCAGTCTGTTATCAATAGATGTGTTAAAACTAAATACTGTTCAACCCGGAAACCTCTGCAGGGCTGAATGCATGTTATTCAAAGTATTTTTAACCTTTGAGATGCAGCTGGGCAGGTCTGGTAATTATCACTGGTCCACTCTGGTATTCATGACTTCCTCTGCGTGGGCGGGGCCCTGACATGATGACCTTACCAGCAGCCTTTGGGCGTGCCGCGGCGCTCAGCGAGATTATGTTCGCCTTCGCGATCCCAAATGTTTTTAACCCGAGAACGTTTGTACAAATGTGAACAAAAACCGCACAACGGCATCTGGTTTTGTTACTGGGAAGCAAATGAAGACATCACCGGAGATATCGCCAGCTACACAACAGGCCATTTGATCCTAAAGGTTTATTTTGCTCAGTTTACAATTACTGCATTTATAATATCTAATATCTGACCTTTTTGTCAAATCCTTTATACGTTATATTCTCTTTTTTTTGCCCACAATGCAACACCATTTCCTTTCAGAGCAAATATTTCCTCTTTCAGCTCTCTTTTTCTGACATTTTTGAGCGTGTGCATTGGACTGGAAGGTTCAGTCTGTTGTGGTCCACCAGGCACACACCAGGTCCTTAAGCTCAGTCCCAACAGGTCCTTAACCCCAGTCCCAACAGGTCCTTAACCCCAGTCCCAACAGGTCACAAACCCCAGTCCCACCAGGTCCTTAACCTCAGTCCCACCAGGTCCTTAACCTCAGTCCCACCAGGTCCTTAACCTCAGTCCCACCATGTCCTTAACCTCAGTCCCAACAGGTCCATAACCCAAGACCAAACAGGTCCTAAACCCCAGTCCCACAAGGTCCTAAACCCCAGTCCCAACAGGTCCTTAACACCAGTCGTAACAGGTCCTAAACCCCAGTCCCAACAGGTCCTTAACACCAGTCGTAACAGGTCCTAAACCCCAGTCCAAACAGGTCCTAAACCCCAGTCCAAACAGGTCCTAAACCCCAGTCCCACAAGGTCCTAAACCCCAGTCCCACCAGGTCTGACCGGAGGCAGCGCCAAATGCTCTGCCTTTCATCTGCATCTTACACCGCGGCCCTGCTGCCTCCTTCAGTGAAGAGGACAGTTAAACATCAAACAGAGGCTCGTTCTGACAACACATCAAGAGGCTGATACTTCTGCTTCTGCTACAACACAGAAACCATAACACTCCTCTGCAGTGCTTCTTCTGATCAACATGTAATACACAGCAAGGGATCCGATGTGCTGTTAAAGCATCAGGTCTGATCTAGTTATTTAGAATAATGCAGTGTTCATGGACACTGAAAAAGTATTCTCTCACTGGCTGCCGGCTTCTTTTAAAATCATAAATGGCTGCAGGTGAACAGTTCAAACCGCTTTAAATGCAAAATACTACTTGCCACAAAGGAAACTAGAAAAGACGCCACAAACAAACAAACTCAAGGATAGAGAGGGAAACTACATGATGACACCACACAGATAGTTAGTGAGGGAAAGGAACTGCATACAGATTTCTAGAAAGTCTCCTTCAGTGGCCCTGGGAAACTACACTACCAGTAATGAGAACTGGTAGTGAGTGGGTTGGGACTGGTGGGACTGGTGGACATACTCAGGCAGGGAGAGCTCGCTGTCGGAGACGGCGGGCACCACGCTGAGCGGAGGGAGCAGTGCAGGCCGGACCGCGGTGCGACCCCTCTGGATCACCTCCATCACATACCTGAGGGACCCAACAAGCCCCGTAGTTAGAGCACAAAAGGGTAACGTTCATTTTGATTGAAAAAAAAAAAAAAAAAAGTTCAATAGATACAAAAACTGCACTGATTCCCTGGACAGATATCTGTGGTAATGGGTCATGTCCGTGCACTTACCTTTGCTTGGGCTGCACCGTCCCAGACTTGATCTTCTCCTCCTCGAGCCGCCGGCGCACCTCCTCCAGCTGGATCAGAGGGCTGGGAGCTGGGTTCGGGGGCATGGTGGGGTCCTGGATGAAGGGGTGCGAGGGCTGCACGGTGTTCCACGGCTGAGCCTCGTGGCCGGTGGTCCTCTTGGACCCCGTGATACTCCTAGAACGCAAAGTCGGGACTTTTTGAATATCGGTAATCAAACTAAACAAAACAAGAGCATTCTAACATTGTGCATTTGTCTTTTATCACGTTTAGTCGGTTACTGACCCGTATGGGCTCCTCTTGTGTTGAACCATTTCTTTCTGCCCCTCCATCAGCCACAAAAGGATCTTCTGGTTTTTCTCCATCTCCTCTGCAGGCGCCGGCACGTCACAAGGCCGCACTTCCTCGCCTTTCTTGAACGCCCTTTTGCACTGCGTGCCACCTTTGCTACTGCAGGATGGAGGGAAACAATTGGCAGGTAGAAAAAAACATACAAAATCTTTTGGGTGCATGAATGAGAACGAGGAATCGAATGCGTGGCGCTGGCTTACCTGTACCCCGGGTGCTCCGTGGGGTTGGACCCCATGCCGTCCGCGTAGCTGCGAGACTTCGGTCCGTACGGACCCGCCTCCGTGCTCCAGGGGGAGCCGCCGTGCACACGCAAGGCCGCCTCGGCCTCCGCCTGCTCTCTGGGCTTCCCGGCGCCAGCGTGGTGGATGTGGTGCGCGTGTTTGTGGTGGTGCAGGTGGCCGCCGTCTCCCTTGAGGCCGTGCCTGGACGGGTGTTTCCCGGGCGCCACGCCGAGTCCCGTCCCCTTCGCCCCCGCGATGCCGTCTGGGGAGCGCGACTTGGGAGAGTGGCGGCCCGTGCCCGGCGACTGGCAGCCGGGGGTCTTCATGACCCGCCGGACGTGGTCGTCCAGGATGCTCTCCGGGTTCTCCTCGTGGGCGTCCCTCGGCATCGGGCCGCTGTAGGTGCTGTCGGCGTAGCGCGAGCTGTAATTCTGCGGATACGCACCGGGGGGGAACCTGTGGCTGGGTAACGCAGCGGCGGTGGACATGACCTCATCACCTTCCTCCTCCTGGAAGAAGCAAAACAACGCAATCCACGTTATGAAGATCGGGTTTGAATATCTGAAACATGTAATGTCCAACAGCTGTAATAAAATACATCTGAGCTCACAGCTTGTTTTTTTTAAATGAAAAAAAAAATCCTGTAAAAGGGTTTTCACTATTTTTTGGCGGAGTTTTTCCTGATCTGATGTGAGGTCCCGGGACAGGGATGTCGTATGTGTACAGATTATGAAGCCCTCAGAGGCAAATTTGTATTTGTGATTTTGGGCAATACAAAATAAACTGAATTGAACTGAACTTCTGGGAGGACTTATTTCCCTCACAAATCTGCTGTATCTACTTCCACCTGCAGATGGCAGATTTCACCTCCTAATAAGTGTCTTCTCCTTCTTACTGCAGAGGCTTGGACACAAAGCAAGAGATGCAACAGTATCTGTAAGATATTCGGGGGAACATTTGTGTGGTTTCACGCAGAGGACACGTGCGATTGATAACCGCTTCAGGTCTGATCGACGAGGACCGACCCCCCCCGCTCTGACAGAAGCCGCTCCAGGGGGAACCGCTGGGCCGCTGGCAGCTGCAGGCCTTCAGCAGGGTTTGATAAGCAGGATTTAAGCTGGAGGATGGGCAGCGATGAAATATGTAATCACGCAACACTGGCTATGGTCAAGCTGCAATGCTTATGGCGAGGCCCGTCAGGATATAGATATGTTAGCGACATGATATGATGTATGAACATGACCTTAGTCATTTCTGCCGACCTTGATGTTGCCCTTTGTTTACATCAATTCTCTTTTAGCCAACATGGTGACAGAACAAACAGCAGGGTTTACCCGATCAGACATTTTATTTATTGTTTTGATATTTTTATGCTTTTTGTTTTTCTTCGAATATTTAATTTTTTTGTTCTCATTCTAATTTCCAATGTCTGAATTTACTTAAATCCATATATTTTCTGACAAAAGTAGTTATCATGACAGGCCGACTTATGGCACAAGGACCTCACACCAATCATTACTAAAATTAAAAATAAAAAATGTTTTCACAGCATTTTGTTATTGGAGCTGTAAATTTGATTTTTATTCCTCAAAATGTCTTTTGATATGAAAAAAAAAACTGTCACATGACACAAATAACAAATGATATTGGGCGGTATTCACAGTCAGGAGAGAGAACAAAGAGGGATGGTGGTGCAGTGGGACCCCAGCAGGTATTTATTAAGCCTGCCGATGCTCAAACATTTTATGACAGTTATGTTAATAATAAAATAAAGCTTCACTTGTCAAACCATAAGCCTTTGCCTATTGTTCTGTGCTCAACATCCGTTTGCCGGAACTGAACTAGGATTCGACGTGAGCGGACCTTCCCTTTAGGGCTTTCTTAAATCCAGAGATGATGTCAAAAGATGCCGTTTGCAGCCAAATATTTCCTGGCATCTTTTTAATAATTGATGCCTCTTTGTTTCTCTGCAGCAGATCCAGATACCCGCGTTAGCCGAGCCCACTGAAAGTTATTCATGGGCACCATGTTCTCTCCGTTTGAGCTCCTTGTTCCCTCTTTTCCATTGTGAAAAGGAAAATATTTGTCAAGCAGCAGAAATCTGACGCTCCAGAAGTCGGCTCGCCGGACGGGGATTCACCGACAATCTCCACGAGCTCATGAACACAAACACACATGTTTTGTTAGCATCCAGACGGGCAACGACCGCCCGGCCCACACCAGAACGTCTGCCATTGATTTTCCTTTCGTGAGCAGAGTGCTGCTGCTCCGGCATGTGAATTTTTCCGGCGCATAGATGAGCCACACGGCCCGTTGTTCCAGAAAATGACATTAAGTGAAGCCGTGATTTCATTCTCAGCAGCGGCGGGAGGCAATAAGTGAGGTGACTCACGGCCTCGTGAAGCCATGTGGGTCTCTTCCTCATCCCAACATCTAAGCATTATATTCCAGGCATGATAACGAACACTAATGTTAAAAATAGTCAGACCATCACTAACGTCGGGTGATTTTCACCCGATATAAAGTACCTGATAAAAAATACTTCTCATCAAAATATATATAAATACAACACAAGGCAAATTGAAGTCCTCTTCTATTGTTTTACCCTATAGAACTTCTCATAAAACTAAAAACAGGTATCATGGGGGATCCTTAAAAAAGGCTCTAAATCATGTGAAAAATGAGGAAATTGTCAATAAAACCTGATTAAAAACATAAATAATGAAGCTATGAACTTGTTCTTTGGTCCACATGTTCCTGGGACATGTGAAGGAAAAGTCTCCTTCAATGGGAAAACCATCCGGAATGTTTTCACCCTCTATCACTAACGTAACACATGAAGGTTGAAACAACCAGGGATTGGAGCAGAGGGACACGCCCACCTTCAATAGACACGCCCACATCCAATAAAGACATGCCCACCTGCAGTAAAGACACGCCCACTCACAATAACATCAGTGAGCAGCAGGAAGCTACACAAGGACCCACGCAACTCAGACAAAAGCAACACAATGAAAACAACGTAAACACAATCGCTCGCGTGACAATCACCTGACATCAGAGTTCTGGGGTTAAAAAGCTAAACGCTGAGCTCAGGTTTCCTTCCCTGGACGCTCACTTGAGTATCACTAGATGAAGGCCGACGTTCAAGGTTTTAAATCAACAAACCCTGAGCCGTCTCTCCTTTTGGGGCCAAACCACAGCAGCGCTCTGCCTTGAGACCGAGCGCTCGGGGGTCTGTGTACTGAGGGGGGGGGATTTCATTCGCGGTGGCAGCAACCGTTTCATCACTGCTCAAGTGGCATCAAACAGGCGGCACGCTGTTCCGGGCTTACAAGCGGCCGAGTGTGCAGGTGCTCCATCCGATTCATCGGCGGAGCCAGATCGCTGACAGGCCGAGCGGGGAATTCTCCAAGTGATTCATAATGTGTTTTTTTGTATTCCCCGATCAAATGGCTGGCCTCATTAATTTCATTAAGGCCAGACGGATTTAAGTCTCCTTTGTTTCTGAAACTTTAAGCGTCTCGCTGTCTGGCTCACAAACGAGCTTTGGGGGCATCTCGCCCGCCGATACTGGTTCTACTGGTCCCATTATCTAAATACAAAATAATACAATTCATTCTATTTTTTTTTTAAGTTATTAAGGTATAACTAAAAAGAGCATTTCCTGCTGAAAATGCGTTGGAGTGCTAGAAGCTGAAGCTTAAAGCTTAAATATTTGAAAAGAATAAGTGAAAAGAAAATTGCTAAATTAAGCTGAAAATAGCTCAATATAGATCAAAGACAGAGCGAACATCAAAGACAAAAAACCCACACGCGCCATGGTTACAATGGCGATTGGAGAAGCACAGCTCTGCCCCGTAGGGAGAGATATTTAATTAAATTCAAAAATTCATAGTTTAAAATTCTTAAAAGATAGAAAATATTTAAAAATATGCAGTCATAGATGAAAAATATGTCTACATTTTAAAGTTGAAATGGTATCTTTAGCTGAAAGTATGCTGAACCTATAAGCTGTTAAAGTTGAGGATTTTCTCCATAGGAATCCCATGTTAAAAAAAAGCATAAAAAGATTAATATTAAGAAAAGTTGAAAAGTTAAAAATATGAAAGGTCATAGCACCCCTCTCCTGAAGGAGCTGAATTTTTTAATATTTGAAGAGTTTCTGTAGCTGAACATATGAAGGAGGAGAAACCTTTCAAAATACGTACGGAAGAAATAGAATAATAAAGATTCGAAGAACAATAGTTGGGTGCTTCATGCTGAAGCACTCCAACTAATTAAAAACCTCTGAAGGGAAGATGAGTAGAGGCTCTCCTGTAGCCTTTCTGTGTCCACAGCCCATTGTTTATGGCAAAATGCTTTAAAACAAATCAAGATTTGGGGAAATAATTTAATTAAGATCCTTATCAGTAGAATATTTTCACTCAAAGAGCTTAACCAGGAGTCAGAGCACATAACTACAGCAGGATTTAAATGTAATATTCAATATAAGCATTACCAATATAACACAAACTGCTCTTTTTGAGCTTTTTGGCTCAATTAATCAAACAGTTTTGATAATTGATTCAGTCAAAACAAACAGATCAGAGGTTGTCAAAATGTGAAGACGTGCTGCCTTTTCTTTGTTATATACCAAAACACACCAAAAACTAATGTTGGTCGTGAGAAATGGGGAATTTGAAGATTGCTCTGGGAAATCAAAACGGACAAGTTTCACTATGCCAATTAAATTCTAGATCAGATAAATTTAATGAAACTGTTGATTGGGGATCCAAAATGTAAAGTTATTTTCCATCTGGTGAGTAATATTATTCCATCTGTGTCACCAAATGACTTGAGGGAGTAACGTAGTGAGTAAAAGCAGCTCAGATTCACAACATGTGTTCCTCAATTAACTCCTGCGTGATGGACCGGTGGATGAGCGGTCATGCTCTCCAACCAGAAGAGGCCGGCGTGGTGACCCAAGGGCACGTACCAGTCGGACTCTCCTCAGCCGCTCCTCCAGCTTCTCTTGAGCCTCCCTCTCGCTCACGACGCCCTCCAGCCGGCTGATCAGCTCTGCGGCAAACCTCTCCGGCTCCACGTGAATATCCTTTGGAATCCGGTTGGTGCGCTGGAGGGAAGAGATGTCAAACTGTGAAGCCCGGCCACGTTCACCGGCCGGGCCCTGCACACCCGCCAGGGAGCGTGAAGGCACCAATGCAAACATTAAAGACGTTGGTGTCAAACACCAGAAGGGTTAATGCACACATTTTATTTAATGAACCTGCAACCAGATTTCACCAAAGAATAAGGGCGGGAATGACTCCATGTCCAATGTCAGGATCACCTTGAATACATGCGTGATAGAAAATAACCATAAACTGGGCCAAAGGCCGAACTACCAGAAAGCACAACTGTTCTGGGATTATAATGTTTAAAAGGAATGATTCAACTCTGCGTCACTAATATTTATCCAATAAAAAATCTATTCAATAAAAAAATCTATCCAATCTCAAATCTTTCCAATCTCAAATCTATCTAATCTCAAATGTATCTAATCTCAAATCCATCCAATCTCAAATCTATATAATCTCAAATCCATATAATCTCAAATCTATATAATCTCAAATCTATCCAATCTCAAATCCATCCAATCTCAAATCTATATAATCTCAAATCTATATAATTTCAAATCTATCCAATCTCAAATCCATCCAATCTCAAATCCATCTAATCTCAAATCCATCCAATCTCAAATCTGTCTAATCTCAAATCTGTCTAATCTCAAATCTATCTAATCTCAAATCTATCTAATCTCAAATCTATCTAATCTCAAATCTATCTAATCTCAAATCTATCTAATCTCAAATCTATCTAATCTAAACCGACATCCCTTCGTGAGGTTTTCAAATTCTTCAAACTGCTTCGTTACTAAATGGTTTGAGACAAACAGTTGTTTTCATAAACACAAACTCATTTTGACAAAGTAGCAAAAGGCTTGAAGAGAGGAAGCGGTGAGCGTTTGCTTTTTAATATTCATATTTTAATATTGATATTTGGCACCAGTATTTCCATAATGTATCCTATGAGAAGTCTTCAAGTCTTCCAGTGAATACTACCGAAGCGGATCCTTTCTTATATGGAGATGTTTTTATTATTAATATCTTCCACAATGTGCAGCGTTCATGCATATTAATCATAAACGCATAAATAAGTGTGAAGCAACATTCCCATGCCTCCCATCACCTTGCAACCTTTACTTTAACATACATTCAACATAATTACATGCATATGATAATTAAACCTAGATTTAAAGAAGATGTTCTTTGTTTCATTTCACATTTCAAGATCATTTTGGGAACATAAACCAGGGAGTGTGTTCATGAGTTATAACACAAAGCGGTTAAATCCTGATCTGGAACCAGTTTACACAGAATAAACAAAGGGGCACATATATACTAAAAAAGCCAATTTCCTTATTGCCGGAGACGTGGAGTCGTGATTCATTTGTCGGGGGAAACGTCGGAGTCGTGCTTGAGGGACCTGTGCTCTACTCTACCGTCAATGCATGCATCCTAATAGGATGCAACGTGGGGAGTTTTAATTTGACTCTTTACTCCGAGGCCTAATTAGGGGCCGGGGTTCTCCTACCAGGAGACAGCGTAAGCTGCAGAGGGAGGCATCCGGCTGTCACGGGGGGAGGATTCATGTCTGCTCGGCTTCAGCGCTCCGCAGCTTAGGAGGCCATCGCGCCGCATTTAGACAGCCTTCCCTTTCACCATCAGCTACTCTTACACTCCATCACAGGCCTCCGCGACACCGCGCAGCTTAAATATGCACATCTCCGACGGCGCGGCGCAGAGGAATGAGGCGGAGACAGACCGTTAAAGAGAGGTGTGGAGGCAGGAAAGGGAAGAGAGAGAGAGCGGGAATAACTCACTGGAATATGAGGTAGTGGCACTCGCCCATTTGCTTTGGCACTTTCGTGCATCTCCCGGCGATGCTGTTTACGGTATCTGTAGGGCGGGACCCCGTCTCTGGAATTAACAACAAAGACATTGTCAGAAAACATCCTCATGAATAATCAACACAGACAGAAAGATTTCCACTGTTTTTATATTGCCGAGCCTTAAACGGCCACCCCTGCTGCACCACAAGTGGTCCGGCAGATTACGGTGACATGTTAACACATCCATCAGTCGTTGTGCTACTGGTCGTGCTGGGTTTCACACTCTGCTGTGCTGGGAGCTCTGGACCAATTAGCTGATAACTGCCTCTAATCCATTCGGCTTTTTTTTTTGTCCAGTTGTGCGAGCTTTGAAGTTTCTTTGGCACAACTCCCCCGTGCCGACTTTGCAAAAAAACACGATTTCTGAAATCCTAAAACTTCCGCCGGCACATGCAACTGACGCACAAGTGCTGTTCACAAGCGATCCCAGGTGGTGCAAAACTTCGGGGCCTTTGGGCCTTTGGGCCTTCGCTTAGTGCCAAAACAAAGTCACAATGAAAGGAGACTAAAGCATCTCTTGGGGGGACATTTTAAAAATGGTTTGTGTCCCATTTTGAAAAAAAGGAGGTCAGTAGGTGAGCATTTCCATTTCTGTAATTTCTATAAGACATGGTTTAGTGTGCTCCTTCAAGATTGAGTCTTTAGCATCACTAATGAGCTTTACAGATCAATTCCAACAGCTTCAATGTTGGACTAATGAGCAGATGGGGCGTTGGTCGCTCCTCCAATCAGCCCTTATTTCTGTTTTCTGAGCGTGCTTTACTTTTTAATAACAATATTGAGTGTGTGTGTGTGTGTGTGTGTGTGTGTGTGTGTGTGTGTGAGGAGAAAGTACATACACACTGCTGTCTGTGAGGGAAGTGGTGTCTGCGTCGCTGGACATGCTCTGCTGCTCACTGTCGTTGGCGCTGGTGGCCGGAGCCAGAGCGTAACCGGTGTTGACGTAGTACGGGTTGATGGGCTCCCGGCACGGAGCGGGCCTGGAAAAAGGGAAAGGAACAGTGGGAACGCTGAGAAGGAAGCAATAGATCACGAAGGGGATTGCCGTGCTTGTTAGAATGCATTCGTAAACACAGCTCTTTGGCGTAATCCTGAATCGAGAAGCGCGATCATAACGAGATTGTTTGATTTGATTTTGGAAGCGTGTGTGCAAATGGCCGGAGGTGAGAACAGCCGACACTCAACAAGGCCGTTGAGGAAAACTAGACTGCGATTCGTCGACCTTTCAGCCGCTTCCCTTCAACTCCTCTCTGTATTCCGAGGCACACCCTTCGCGAAGCGCCGACGGATAAGTGGGAGAGCTCCATTCGTCCACCTTCTCCTCTCCCAGTCGTTGACTCTGCTGAACACGCTTCTCGCGGGGCTTTGAACACATGAATTAAAGATGTTCGGCATCATCTCTTTTTATTCAAATTGGAATTCCCTGCAGCTTTCTCCCTGTTTGCAATGCAGAAGCAGCCGGAGTTCAAAACGAAACCTTTGTGACCGACTGTTTTTTTTATTAGCATCTACATTCAGCAACGGTGAATAATTACAGCGGCAGATCGGTGAGGAGCCGCGACAAATAAAGCACAGAGCACGAGCTTCAAGTTGAGATTATATACGAAACATTTACGGCTGAAAGGAAAAAGAATAAACAGGGAAAGAAGCGAGCAGATCAATCCGTCTTCAGATGAAAAATAGATGAGGTTATTCTGTTATATGGCAGAAAAAAATTTGTTTCTCATAACCATAAATAATGCTAAGTTTCACTGGAAAAATACTATTTCATTCTTAACTGATTCTGCATCATGTCGCGTACAAATTCTTATATATTTGCATACTTGTGAACATAATATTATGCATGTATGTCTTTATTCCTACTGGTATACAATACAACATCAATAAAATAACTGATTTCCAATCATCAAGAGAGCCTGCACACATTTCCCTTGAATTAACTCTCAATGAAAACAATGAAGGGTTTGAGGATTAGCGTGTTAGTGAAACGGCGTTAAACTTCCACATGCCAATAATCCCTCTCTGCCCGTCTCCCTCATGTCCGCTGTCAGATCCATGCTCAGAGATCTTGCGCAAAAGAAACATGCATTATTTCTCACACACAAAACTCCAAACTCAAAATATTACGACACATTATTAGCAATCACACAATTGTTCATCCATATTGTTATTCCTCGTTTGTCTCAATTTCATTCAAGCCTCAAAATGTCGCGAATAAAAGAAAACAACTTTATTTTTTATATTACGAAGACGTTCTGGAACGAGAACAAAACTGTGCCGTTCACATTTAAAGATCCTCCCCAAACATTAATGAATGTGTAGGTCATTCTCTTTCAAGTCCTCCGATTGCTAAACGTCGATCTGAAGGACTATTTAATGCCTTTTGTTGCTCGTCTCTGAAGACACAACGGACGTGAGACCCAACCGGTGCTGCTAAAAGGCTTTTTAAAAATGAAGCGTGCTTGAATGCTAAAATAATGATGTGGAGAAGAAGAAGAAAAACACTCAAAAGTGTGTTTCACGCCCTCATTAAAACAGTCTTGTATACTTTTGAGGAGATTTCAAGAAAAACATTGATCTACAACCGAAAATTGCCTTTGGTTGTTTCTCAAAGAAGAAAGAGAAAGGAATCAAACACAGACGAGCATCTGGTTCATCAGCAGATATCAACCAGGAAAGGCTTCATGCAGACACTTAAGGAAAAGGTAGTAAAGGTAGTAATGGTAGTAAATGTAGAAAATGTAGTAAAGGTAGTAATGGTGGAAAAGGTAGAAAAGGTAGTAAAGGTAGAAAATGCAGTAAAGGTCATAAAGGTAGAAAAGGTAGTAAAGGTAGAAAAGGTAGTAAATGCAGTAAAGGTCATAAAGGTAGAAAAGGTAGTAAAGGTAGTAAAGGTAATACAGGTAGAAAAGGTAGTAACGGTAGTAAAGGTAGAAAAGGTAGTAACGGTAGTAATGGTGGAAAAGGTAGAAAAGGTAGTAAAGGTAGAAAAGGTAGTAAATGCAGTAAAGGTCATAAAGGTAGAAAAGGTAGTAAAGGTAGTAAAGGTAATACAGGTAGAAAAGGTAGTAACGGTAGTAAAGGTAGAAAAGGTAGTAACGGTAGTAATGGTGGAAAAGGTAGTAAAGGTAGTAAAAGTAGAACAGGTAGTAAAGGTAGAAAGGTAGTAATGGTAGTAATGGTAGTAAAGGTAGTAAAGATAGAAAAGTGTGCAGCTGCCCATCTACGTCTGCTCTGACTGGTTCATCCGGCCGGTGTAACCAGGATGTTTCCTGGTTACAGGAAGTTTAAATATATATATATATATATATATATATATATATATAATAAACATTAGTTAAGTGGTGGAAGCCATCAACTACTTACGTTTTCATTTGATCCTTCGTTACACTTTTATTTGCAAAGACGCTGGACCCACATGGAGCTGTTGCTACATGATTACAACTTCTTATGCCGGAGGACCACAAGTATGTCGAGCGATGAGCATCCAGTCAGATTACTGTGTGTGGGTGTGTGTGTGTGTGTGTGTGTGTCCAACCGGGCACACACTGTATGGATTAAGCTCAAATTTAGCCCTGAATTGGTCGCCGCAGCTCATTTTAGAATCGACGTTCTGCCGGCTCGGTTGTCATTAGACGGTTTGAGGGGGTCACGGCTCCTGATTCATTTCCACGAGTGCACGGAATTTCTGACACGTCGGAGATTTTGGTCGCCCGTCCGATTTCCCGCATGGCCGCCGTCAAGAGATCCGTTATGAACTGTAGGGAGCTTGTTTTAACGTTATGCGAGTAGCATTCCTCATGATGAGTCTTGAGACTGCTATAATATTGTATTTATATATTATATATTGTCTCAAACCTTCCTTCTTACTCAAATATATACATTTTCTGTCATGATAGATGCACAACGCCAGCACCCTGAAGCAGCCGAATGGAATTCGACCATCTTTAATGCAAGCGTCCAAATGTCTTCTGCCAATATACATTTTTTTTCACCCAAATGTCCCATTCAATAATCAGCAGAGACATTCACGTCTGCTGTCTGTGCACGATGTCCTGAGAGTTCAAGAAGGGCATGTTCAGGCCAAACTAAAAAGGAGCGGCGGGACTGCATTCATGCCACTGAATCAAAAATCAACTCGGCATTGAATATCAATCTGACTACAGCCCTGTAATTATGCTAATCATAATGTTTATGAGCATCACACTGCAGGGTTGGCATTGCTTGGATAAAAACATCTGGACAAATCTACTTTGACCTCTCACATTATGAATTAAACACATATTCCAAAGATGAGAAGCATTAGTTCAACGCTGCTGTTGTGCACACACACACACACACACACACACACACACACACACACACACACACACACACACACACACACACACACACACACACACACACACACACACACACACACACACACACACACACACACACACACACACACACACACACACACACACACACACACACACACACACACACACACACACACACACACACACAGCTGGCTAACACCCAACACAGTCACACTTTGCACTGCAGAAATCCCAATCTTTCTAAACAACCTCCTCGTAGTGATAATGAAGTCGAGATATTCGCTGATCTGAACCTGGGTATCGAGTTCAGCGCTGTACTTTAAAATCAAATACGCTTCACTTTTGTATTGAATATAATAAACACAACACGTGTCCATCTTAAAAGGAGCACAGTCTTTCATTTGGAGTATAGCGCGATGGGACCTTCACAGAAAATGTGCATATTCATGTGAATGTAATGTAGAAAACAATGAGCATTTCAGAATGCTGCTGCTAAAACTCAACCACGTTGAACTTTGTCCCTGCACCACCCCGTCCGATGAGAAAATCTACCGTTTCCTGCACAAGGAAAAAAGCCAAGACGCCTCCTTCAACCTCCTCACAACAAGTTGCCTCCTGCAGCCTCTGACATTTCCTCAACACCTTGGGTGTAAACACACTTCCTCTCATCTCAGCTGTCTCCTGCGCTCCTCACACTCCGGTTTCATCTCGCACTTCAAGCGGCGCTCGCGGTATTGTGGGCTTTCAGGTTTATTTCTAATTCAGCAGTTTGCAGAGGGAAAAAGAAGCCAACGCGGCTGGAGCCGAAAAGGGAGGCTTTCTAGATTACCGGGGAGGATTTACCTGTGCTCGTGGCCGTCCTGGAACCTGGCGCTGCTGGCCACGCGCTGCGGTGCCGTCTCCATCAGCAGCTTCTGGGTAAGCCGGTTGCTCGGCGTGGGGTCGCACTCGGGCTGCTCCTCCGGCTCCTGGTCACACCGCCACTCCTCGTCTTCCATTAACGTCGGTAAATAACTGGCCAGGCCCTTTCCATTCCCGGAAACAGAGCTCTGGTCGCTGTACAGCTTGGGGCTCTCGCCCCCTGTCCGGGTATATTCCAAATAGATGTCGGACTTCAGGAATAAGGGATAGGTGTTTTCCTCCATCATGGTCTGGATCTCCATCTGAGCCTGGTCAAACATGGCGGGGTCAATGTGGAGCTTCATGACGCAGTCTTTGATGAAGGACTTGGTGGCCGGTTTGATCTGTCGGGAGACGATCCCATTGTTGTCCAGGATGTACTTCTTATAGATGGCCTTGGCCAGCTTGACCTTCTTCTCCTCGTTGCCCTCGATAGCCTCCAGCTTGCGGAAGCCGCTGCAGGCGAACCAGAAGTCCAGCACGTCGCCGCACTCCTCCTGCTTGAGGAACATCCGGAACAGGTGGATGCCCTCTTGGTCGTCCAGCAGGGAGTGGAGAGACTCCGCCCACTTCACGTAGGGGGGCGTCGGCGAGGCGCTCCCTTCCGGCTCGTAGCCCAGGTCCAAGTCCGGCCGCCTGGGCGTGGCCACGGACGCCTCGCATTTGAGGCTCTCGCTCTTCGAGGAGAAGCCCGCGTGGCCGTACTGGCGTCCATCGCCGCACACCAGCTCCCCCTCCTCCCCCGGGACCGGAGGTCTGGGGGCATCCTCAGTGAAGCTGCCTCCCAGGTCTGCTATGTAGTCCCGCTTGTCGCTTATGCTCATAGTCCCGGCATCCATAAAGCACGAGTCCGTAGAGCCCACACTGCACAACTATCAGATCCAGACCTCTACTTATGCCACTGCAGAACGCGTCCTGCAAGGAGGGAAAACATATAATGAGACGCAGCTTTATCACATCACTGACAGGTAGAGCAGCGCTAGCCTCGACAGGGAAGATATGCCAAAACCCGTTCTCAGATTAATGGCAAAAGAAATGCACATATAGATAGATACACATGTAGCAATATTTGTGCAAATTAATTTGCATAGCAGATCTGGAAAAGGTTGATCGTTTATTATGTGTCACACGTTGTAAGAGGACTAATATTTCTCAGGGATTTTTTTAATCATGTGGCCGGTTTCCAGCTCAACATTAAAATTGATGGAAATTCTGCGGAAATGCAGAGGAGTTGTGAATGTGAGAGGAGCTACTGTAACGCTCCGAAAACCAGAGTCTGCACAGCACTGGTAACGTTTACCGTTTCCACTCCAACACGACGGCTTCCTTACAGTACAGTGAAATTAAATATGACATCGGGAACCAAAACAATAGAACAGCTGCGGGAATTAGCGATGAGATCAACCCCCCCCAAAAAAAAACAAGAAAACACTGCAGCAGAATTCCATGCACTTGATCTGTGACCACATGTCCTGCGTAACATCTGCAGCCTGAAGTCATTTGGCCCATAATGTGGTTTGTTATTCCATAATGTGGTTTGACGGTCTATTACTGAGTCACGTTCACAGTTATGTTGCCGTAATCCAAGCCAAGAGTGGTGGCCCTGAAGGCAGCCATCTCCTGTATTAGGCAGCAGTATAAATATAGTGTGGCGTTAATGCAGTTTGCAGTAATATTCAGATGCATGTGCATAAGCATATATCAATACTTCACACGGCTTCTCCAGTTACATCCAAATGAGTAAGAGTGCATGATACTTGTATCGATCCCTGCATCACGTTCTCTCTGGATTTCCTTCCCTTGCCATCGCAGTGCAGGGGTCAGCTGCAGGGTAGCGGACCTACTGGTTTGAAGGGATCTCATGTCTCGTTCAAGAACACGTCCTCGAGTGTCGCCCCTGAGCTTTTCTTGCTGAGCGAAGACACGGCCGTGTTAGTGCGTATGTATCTCCACCTCTACGGGCCGCATAGCTGGAGATTAAGCTTCCCAGATACAGTGTCAGAAACCATTTTATTCCTTTATTCAGCCACAGCGCAGAAGGAAAAGAGCCAATTTCCTCTGTTTAGATTCACACACCCGAGCAGCAGCTGATACTTCTTGACAGATGATGAGGGCGGGACAAAACCACAGTGACCAGTAAGGCTCGGACCAATCAAAACCCTCTTTTTAAGCACCTGTTAACGCCTAATAATGATTGCATAAAGAGATTTATTAAATCATAAAAGCCTGACAGCTCCTCCAACTGTGATTTCAAAGGGAATATTGTTTTAATGGTTGCCATCACGTTGCCTTCAGGGCACACCCACTCGCTTGTATTTTCCAATACAGATTCCACTCATTCTCCTGATTGAACAAAGACAGCGGAGACTAAATTGCCTTCATCTTCATCATCATCATCTCGGGGGTGCAGTCCTGAAGTGTGAGCGCCACGTGCGCTGTGCTTAAGGCCAGGTGTGCTGGACGGAGGACGACATACAAATAAACATGTGTGGCTGATTTAATACGACACACACACACACACACACACACATACATATATACACATACACATACACACACACACCTAGCAGGTAGCACCTGTGTGAAATGACGCCTCGGCGCGAGACGTGCTCGGTCGGCGCGTAACGGGTCCGCGCGCACAGGTGTGTGTGTGTGTGTGTGTGTGTGTGTGACAGGAATATGCAGAACGGTGTCGGCGTGAACCAGGGTCCAGGAAACGTCCCGGTTCCCCCTGAACCGGAGTCCGTTCGGTCCGTTTGAAGTGAGCCTCTCATCACATTCATGTCTTGGCCTCTCCGGAGCGGCAGCGGCAGTGGGGGAGGGGAGCCCGAAACAAACTCCGTACACACACACGCGCGCGCGCATACACACAGAGCCAGGCCTTTCAGCAGCCGACCGACAAGTGCACAACTTTGTCACACTATTCACCTATTAATATCTGCACTGTCTCCGCTAACAGCTGCTAAACTACACGGACAACAGGCCGGCCGCGAACACTCCCCCCCCCACCCCCACCCGTCAGAGGACGCGGAGGGAACCCCGCACCGAGTCCCGAGCAGATTCACCAGCAGCGGAGCGATGGCACATATCTCCCCGACTACCGCAACCCCAATCTGTGAGCGGAGGGAGGAGGAGGAGGGAGGAAGAAGAGGGAGAAGAAGAAGAAGAGGAAAAAAGTGACATGTACTTAACCGGTGAAAATCGCCTGGCTGCTTTCGGGTGCATCGGGCGTTGGGACCGGCGCGGGTCACCGCCGGCAGGGTCATGGTGGCGGATTGCAGGACTTTAAAAATAACAAAGCCAGCGGTCCGCTCTCCAGCTCTCCATGACTGTCTCTCGCTGTCTGCGCGGAGCTGGAGGCTCGCAGCAGAAGACGCACAGCGCCTCGCCCGTTCACTGCTCACATTGCCGCTGTTCGGCTACATGAGGGACGCGGATCTATTTTGTGGACCCCCCTCTCTCTCAAAAATTAGAATAAATATCTAGAAAATTCCTCTTCTTGTTTTGCAGCATACAATCCACTCAAATATGCTTCGACATGATATCTTACAATCATACATAGAAAAGAGTATTGACATATTGGCTGATCTTTATTAGTAACCTAAATCAAACCTTTATTTGGGGAATAAATGAATACTTTAAACATGATTAATCTCCATATTATTGTTAGCATTCACTAAGGATCACAAGTCAGTAAGTAAAGGCTGTATGTGCTTATAGGCTGTATATAAATTATGCAGATTTTTATAGTAATGTAAAATGTATTATTAATCATGATCTACAGCCCGCATCACGATAAAAGATGAATGCATTTCCATAAATTTGGTGGACTTGCAGGACAACATCGATGCAGCAGAGGCAGAGTTGTCCGGATTTTTAATCCCTAGTAAACTCCAAAAAATACTGCATCCTACATTTCCCACAATGCAACTGAGCACCTTTTGATAAGATAAAAACATGATATCATCAGACTTCAGAAAGCTCCCCCTAGAGCCACGGGAGACATTGTAAAACTGTTCCCAGGCTGGGTGCTCGAGATAGGGAATTAATGTGTAAAATACAAGCCTCCAGAAAGAGGCGATTATGATATGGAGATTAGCTTTGGAGCTAATTTCACGTAGCGGCTAAACGGTGGAATTCTAACCACCGGGTCCGTTAGGTTAGATGCCATTGACCCCAAAAATACTTCTTCTCACAGACGTTCATTGGGAACCCATTAATCGTGTTTAAGGTAAATCAATTTAGTGCCAACACCAGGTTCTATCATTAGGTTCTAGAAAGGTATAGGGGCGGCTCGATGGGCCCTTGGATGCAGAAGATCGTCGTAATTGTTTAATCAGAAGTTAAGCTTTTTTTTTTACTTCATGCATCTCTGAGCAACTTTCATAGGAACAAACGGGACCTCGCCCCCAACCCTGAATCCAGTTCTCTTCGGACATCCATTGTAAAATGTGTTGAGGTCCCACTGGTCATATAAGAGGCACCTTTTCTATTTGAGTTTCAAATGCAATGCAGTTTCAAAGATGACTTCACCGGTGGGGTTACATGTGTGATTTGATCAGTTAAATCAGCTTACCGTGCCACAAGTGCCACCTTGTGCATTCAGTCATGTATTATATCACCAGGAAGTTCCACTAGAACAGCTGACCAAGCAGTAAACACAAGCGGTAACCTCAGGGGAACTCCCTGACACTTGAGTTCATGATATTTTACAGCCGCACATAATGGACAGCTGGCCACGAATCAAACCGTCTCACCCACAACGTGTAATCAACAACTTTTCTTCAAACGATACGCGAGCGGTGGGTAGCGTGGCTGCTTTCCAACACACACACACCGCTGTGACCTTTCGGTCCAATTCCAACGCCATATTCACAGCCGCTCAAACCCAAACAGCTCGGGGATGCATTCATTTGCAGCGGCCTTGCAGCATTCCTCTGTTTGAGTGGTGCATTTCCTAACGTTGCAGCCGTGGAGAAATATCCATGTTTTGGTGTGTTTATGAATAAAAGCGTTGTCCCGACTCGTGGCCATGCTTTGAAACAGACGTGCAAAGCACCAACAGAAGGTTTCAGCGGCAGACGCACTTGATCGTGTCGTTACTTGACTTACGTACAAAGACCAAAAGGGCCAAACGCAGCAATGAAAGGCTGCTGTCAACGTCCACGCTCGCACGCCAGGCAATCTAGTGAGCAGTCGGGCCGTTTTTACTGAGATGAAAGGATGATGGGACGCCATAAAAACATAAACGCATGTGATTATGTAATTACATCAAACCATTTGGGCGCCGGAGAAAGAGCAGGAGTATGTATTTCACACCCTGTCTCATCGCATCACACGAATTGCCTGAAACCTGTTTCAAGTGAGCGGCGTACACGGGGCTTACAGTAATTATGCCAGCGAGATGAAACATGAAAAGGACCCAACGCGCTTCAGCTTCCTCCAGGCAAAATTGCAACAATTTAAACATCCATCAAACACCATCTCCTGTGTTTCTATTATGGTCCGATTTCTTCCACTCGTTTCAGGACCTCGCGATGAAGATGTGACGGAAAGAGAAACACGCCGACTGGCATGTCCTACCTTGAGTTTGATTGTCTTCCTCGCACATCCTCCAGCAGTACATCCATTTCCTGAGGGTCCCATTGCATTTAAGTCGTTAAACACTCGGGGCTGCAGGGACGGCAGCGTCGGCCTCATCGCCTCGACACCAGAAGGCCCGGCCCGAGCTGAAAGTCGCCATGACAGTTTGTCTTTGGCATCCATTTGACCCTGAAGAAGAAGAAGAAGAAGAAAAAGAATGGAGGTTAAGTCGGCTTTATACACATGTATTGAGGCGCTACTGTATTGTATTTCTGCAATTTTAAAGACATTTCTTGTGCATAGAATTAAGTTTGAAAATTATTATTTTTTTTACTTTTTTTAATCCCTTTTGCAACAGCATGTGACACAAATCAAGACAGAATCCAACCAGGAACAACACTCAGGAGGGTTTTATTGCATTGGCCGTAAATCTACTGTTTACCAACACAGAGCAGGTCAATCACAAGTCATGTTGAGGTTTACGCTCTCTAGTCCATGCAGCTTTTCTGGAGGGCCGTGCTGATGAGGAGGAATAAGGGAATCGAACACATGAATGAGTGCTGCACACAGCTGCTGTGGGTCATCAGATCAGCCCCTCCACCAGTTTCTCATTCATCAAAAAGAGGAGGAGGAGCATGACAACGACAACTCAAACTTTAAATTGCAGCAGACAGGCGGATGGGGCTAACCCTTTGGGGTACATTAGCTTTAGCCTAAACAGCTAACCAATGCAGTGAAGCTGTAAATGTTTAGTCTGTGGAGACTAAACGCTAGTGCACCCTGGATCGTGGATTTTTATGCTACATCACCTTTGAGCTATTTTGTTAATTAAATCCGTTACACTTTAACTTTCTGCATTTGGGACTTTGCACGATTGCTCAAGGTTTTGAAACTTAACATGTGACAACACAGTCAACCCTGAACAGGTTCAGAGCACATGGAATAAGTTAAGCAGACATATATGATTGTTTATCTCTTCTAGGCCTTTATTTTTATTTATTTATTTTTAGGGCTTTTTTCCTCATCACCCATGGAGGGAAAGGTATCGATAGGACATTGTAGGTCTTACATGGCAAACATTTCACATCTCTGATCTGTCAGGTTTATCATAAATAGCTTTTTTTCCAGCAAAGAAGCAGCTGCGAGTACACAAGGTACCCAAACCAAAGGTTTGCTTCCCCTTGTATCACTATATCAAATGATAATGCATTTATACTTCTACTTGAGAACCATCGAAAAACATTTGAACCGAAAACTGCAGGAATAAAAAGGTTGGCGTGATGCAAGAGAAAGAGGTCGTGTGGCCAGAAATCCCTTGAACAGCCAGAAAGGGCCGGGAGAGGAAGTCGAGGAGGGTGAAGGAAAAATACTCTTCCCTTCCTCACAAACTACAAACAAGAAGCCCTTCAGCAAGCGGCCCGCGTGGAGCTGCTCGGCAGGCGAGAGGAACAAAAGAAGACATTTCAGGTCTGCGACTGTGTGAACCAGACCTGGTTTGTTACATCAGCTGAGCACGTCCAAACTGGTATTTTGTGTCCGAATTGTTGAAGAAACGCCGTTAGAAGCTTTCCGGGAGAGGTATGTGCTCATTGGTCGTTGAAAAATGCTTGTCAAAAGAGTTGTTATTAAAATCACGGCTCCTAAAGAGACATTTTCGAATGATTTCCGTTCCTTATTAGGAGTTACACTGGATGCTCAAACATGCTGCTGCAGTTAAGTGTTACCAGAGGACAACTTCATGTTTCCCAGTTCGGTCCTTTCAGTTGTCTTTTGTTCCACCTGTCAGTGTGGATTTAGACTCCCTAGTAGGCCTCGGCTGAAATAGGCTTATCTCTGCTGAAGACTGTCTGATGAACAAAAGCCCATTAAGATGTGTCAATGAATGCTCCCTTTCTGAGGGCACACAATAGAGATTCTTTTTTTCTTCAAATTGGCAGTCTTCAAAGCATTCAATAAAAGTAAAGAAGAACAAAAGAAACAACAAGCACGACGAGGCATCTTTTATAGCACGGAAACTATAAATGGGACGTGCACTATATTGTACTCGGAACCGTTGATATGAGTGACCGAGTTTATACAGATAAAGAGGGTTTTAATCAAAATGTGTCAGGCGTATTAAAGCTATCCGCCGTCTGTTTTAAGTTCTGAAAATGAAAAAGTAATATCAAAAGAAACTTCCAGAAAATGTATTCTGGAGTCCTGCTGATGTCCTTTGTCCCGGCTGAATATATCATGACTAACAAGCCTTGGAGTGGATTAGGCACAGAGGATTGAGCAATTTCCAGACTTGAGTTTATTTTGCTGGATATTATAGCTCACAGAGCGCCATATTTCCACAAGAAGGGGAAAAGAATCGTGTTAAAAAGGCCCATATTTCCCGTGGTGATATAATACAAAAGACATACATCCGTAACCATGTACCAAATGGCGAAAAGAGCAATTGCCAGACGTCTGCCGGCTTGAAGAAAGATTCAAATGAATTTAAGCGTTCGGTCTATCGGGGTCTTCAGTCGTCTGGTCGTGGGATGAACATTCACTGGTCAAATCAAATGATGCGCTTCGGGTCCGGATGAGAGGGAGGACACAACAAAACCAGTATGGGCACTGGCATGAAAAAAAAAAACGATAACAGACGGAGCCATAAACAACACAATGGAAAGTTACTGGTAGCCGGGGTTTTTCATTCTCAGAGATTGAAAAGCAGACATCATACCTGCTGGTTTACCTCACTGTGTGCTTCTTGGTTTTGTTGTGTTGGATCGCAGACTACTCCCACCGCCGCTTTACTATGGATCGAGCATCGTCCTTCGTAGTCTGCAGTAAAGACTGCCGCCATCTTTAATCACAACAGAGTCCATCTGTCGATGGTTCTTCCCTTTCTAGCCTCTCTTTCTCTGTTCCAGCCCTCTCTGTTTGTTGTGGGGGGGGGTTCTTATTTTCCATCCGACATCAAACCACCATATCGACAGGCTCACGGGCCGCCCAGTAGGGGGGCAGCTTGAACATGCTGCATTGGCTGTTGTCCTTTTCCAAGCCGCAGATTAACGGACCACATTTATTTTTTTTCGTCAGAAGGATACAGATAGCCTGCAAAAAAAAAAAAAAACATTTCAGCTCTCGGGCCTTTGATTTCAACAAGCCTGGTCTCAAAGCTCCTCCATGATTGTCCCTGAACGCATCGTTTCCTCAGATGTTCTGATTGATGGGATTTTGGGGCTCTCTTTGATTGAGGCCACATCTGTAGATCAAATTGGTGTATTCATTCACGACAGATGCTGATCATTCAAAGCTAAACACTGATTCGCCTTTTTTTTTTTTTTTTTTTTTTTACCCATCTTATGCAATGCAAAAACAACACCTTCTTTTAAACAAAGCCGAGCTGGAAATCTTTGATCTCACCAAATTGAAACTCACTGTGAGCCAAGCAACCTCGGACTACCTTTATAAGTAAAACCAGACCGCCGGTCTGAATTCATCCAAAATAATGCATTTCATTTAAAGTGACACTTGCTTTTTGTTCCTCCTGGTCCCTCTTTGCGTTCAAAGCCCGGATACAAAAGCGTATCTTGTTTACTGTCAACTGTTTTTGTTCCGCTCTTTCATGGAACAATAAGAGGAGTTGCATTTCAAAATGGTAGATGCTCTCACCTTCCTCTCCTGCTGTGTGGCTCGTCGGATCTGGTTTCTGTGGTCCGCCATGACTGGGCACAGTCCCCTGCCTGCCACTCTGCAAGACTTTCTCCTACTCATGAACCTGTTTCTGATTCTTACTTGTGTGTGTTGCCGAAAGATGAGCATCTTTACTTTATATCGCAGCTTCAGCCGTGCGACCCTATTGGAGGAAACAAGGACCAGATGATTGTCTGCACAATCGTATTGTAGCTATGGTAACAGACCCAACAGGCATCGGTGATGTGCACCTAATTGCTCCGTGTACATTAAGCAGCAGAGAAAGAGGGAAACATAGATTAAGCAGGGCTTAGACATTACACATTTTAGAGCCGAAGGGTTTCCAATAAACTGCTTAACTTAGTGATATTGTGTGAAAACAAACATCTATCTGCTGTTTGAAGTTTTGCAAAAAGCCCAGTGAGTGAGGAGATGAATGCAAAGAAAAGGGGAGAGAAAGATGGATGAAAAGAAATGTTGGGGCAAGGGGGGAGAGATGATATTGCTTTTGTCATGTAGCTTCATCAGCTGCTTACCTTTCAACTGGATTTCACACTTCCATGTCTGGTGGGAGCCCGGGTCAGACCAGCAGACCCTCCTCACAATGAACAGTTTTCTCCTCACACGGCACCAGCAAAGACCCTCTGTGTTTGAAAGCCACCGGCATTTTGTCTGGATTGCGATGCATTTAAACACATTGTAACTTGTCTGCACACAATAATGCAGTTTCATAAAACCAGCGGGAATGGGATCATAAGACATCATGATGACGAAGGGGTGAGCTCTTCAAAACATCTAACTTACAAAAACAACACAAGCCTGATATGCTATTCACATGAATAAGTACAAATGTGTATACTGCACACTATGATAATACATATTTCTAACCACTTCTTTAAAATTATATTTAAAAAAAAAAATTTGTTGATAAATCCTTCATGTTAGTTAAAATGGTGGAAATAGAAATGTGTAGAGTGAATTAGCGCCCAAAAAAATAATGGTTAAGCTTCTTCCAACGCTAACACGTTTAACAAACATGTCAAAGTGAAGTGCTAACGTTAGCGTTCTTTTTGTTAGCACTTGGTTCTTTCACGTTGTAGCTGTGTAACGGTCTTCTAACTTTCTAAAATAGTCAACAATAGTTTTTAATTTGCTGCTATGACAGTTGCTGTGGCCGTCCTGTGTAATTCAGGCTGTTTAGAGGAAGAACAGGTGGGTAATGTAGCTAGTTACTGTAATGGTTAGCTCAATGAAGAGCTAGTTAGAGAGCTAACGTTAGCTACAAGTCAGGCTTATTTGTATCAAAGTACGTTAACCACTCTGCACATCTGGAGGCTATAGACACACAAATATATATACTAAATGTATTGTTACACATTTGGGGGAATAATGGTGCACGTATTCACTTCTTTGCCGAGAGGAGATTGTAAGCTAACGTTGTTTCAGTAAATTAGTGAAAAGACTGGAAACAGTTGGTAACATTTAATGTTGGCCTCTGTCCAGATATAGCGTCACATTATCTGTTTACCAGCAACCCTAAAACCAACTAACATTTTCTATCTTGTTTATTCAATTTGCAAAAAAAAACTAAGTGTAAAATCGACGATTCGCAGGTTTACTGGGGATTATGTTCCACATTGTCTTGGCCATAGTCAGTAGCCGACTGATAAAATTGAAACAATAATTTCTGCAATTATATTAGGCAGTAATCAATAAGATTTAGCAGATTTAGAGCGATTTCAATAGTAATAGTAATGTTACGGAGCAGGTAAAGGGGAGCGGCTGGTGATGTCATGTTATGAGCTTTGTCCTCACTAGCTGACATTTTAATATTTGTGACGCCTTCCATCGTGTTTTAGCATGTTTAACACCCAGTAATCACACTCAAGGTGACGGCGCTAACATGCGTAGATAAATATAAAGCAGTGCAGAGGCTCGCTAAGTGCAGTATGTAATTTCCTTTTCCTGGTCAGTTATGAGAATCCAAACATTGAACATGTACTGGAGTCTCACTCTTGTTTACATGAGAAAAGAGCAAGCAAAAAATGAATAAAAACCAGTCTGTTGAACAAATATATATTCTCTCACCTGCAGGCACAGGGGTATTCCTGCACAAGCACAGAGAAATAAGATGATTTTTCAAAGCAATAGACCGATAAATAATTAAATAGATTGCTACAATAATGCTTTGTATTCTCTCAGGGAGTGGGCTGCCTGGTGTTCCCCACATGAACACAAAATGTCCCAGATCCATGTTATCTCTGACTGGAACATATTGTATCTCTCAGTTTGTGATGTGGAGTAAGGTTTATGATTAATACAAATAAAAAAAAGAAGAGAAAAAGAAAGCAGAGCTTCTAAAATAAATACTTTCATGTGACATTTTGAAGTAAACAATAAGCATCGTTAGCTATTTCAAACCACTCTGATCCACTCAAGGCTGCTGGTCCTGTTTTATCATGGGTATAACTTGCTTTTGAGGCCGTTGCATTTTGCTCGATAAAGCTTCGTCTCAAGGGCACGAAGAGCCTGAATCCTAAATAACAGAGAAAAATAAATATTCATTCCCTAGTAGGATTACAGCTGAAACAAAAAAACCTTTAGGACTTGAGGATGTAGCATGTATCAGCAAATCCTCATCGCTGACTTGTGGGCGCAATAAACATAAACGCAGTCTAAAAAATAGTATTTCCGGTAAAAAAGTTTCGAACAGATGGAACAATGAGCACGGCTGAACTTTGAGAGAAACTGTCACATTTGAAGGTGCCTTGAATTAAATCCACCGGTGCTGTTTATTCAGGAGGAGCCGGCGTCTTTCTGTCTGAGTGATGACGACTTGCTGTAAACAGGTCAAGGTGAAGACTCCACATCTGTGATTTTCACTGCTAACTCATTCCCAATGGAAATGAGTCTTATTCATTTTTTTTTTCAAACACCCTCTAGGATATCTGATCCAAAAAAAAAAAAAAGCAGCCCCTCAGGCATGCGTTCATCTTTGATGTTTTGAAAAGAGAGACAGTGAAAAGCTCAGTCTGGCTTCATGCATATTGTATTGCTCAGAGACAAATTACTGGTTCTCATAGTTATTAGCCATGCAAGCTCCTTCTCAGTCTGATTCAGAACAAAATACCTTGACAGTGCTGCACATGTACATTTAATTTGGGTGTGTACGGCCCTGCAGAAGATTCCTGGTGATAATGGTGACCTCTGACCTTTTATATAGTCCCACTGTGACACCAGAATATCCCCTTGACAAAACCTTGACATGCATTTATTGTTTTGTGATTGTGATCATACATTACGGAGGTATCCCAAAAACTGATGGTCACATTTTCATCCTCTCTCAGCCTTGTAGACACGACATGATGTAATGTGTTGGGCGGATTAAATTAAATTCAAGCTCCCATGGAGATGAACTCTTGACCGAAATCTCAACATTGCACATTTTCTGTTTTCCCATCATGCGCAGATGGCTGCAGTGGAATTTACTGAGCATTAGCTCCAATGGCGTTTCCTTCAATACCAACCTCAGGACACCACCTAATATTTTAATAATAAGATGATAAGAATTCAGTCCATCCGATTCTCTTTTGTTTTGCTGTGGTTAGCAACTCGGTCTTTCGATCAGAGGGTCGGTGGTTCAAACCCCGGCTCAGCCAGTCCATGTTGTTGTGTCCTTGAGCAAGATACTTAACCCTAATTGATCACCATTGTTGTGTCTACGGTCTACTGTATATCATGTAAGTCGCTAAAAGCGTCAGCTAAATGAAATGTAATGTGTAAGCATTACAGCTTGTAGGAAGTATTGCCTTCTCTGGTTAGTTTATCAATTAGTGATTAATTGTAGGTCACTTCTGTTGATTAAAGTCAATTAAAAGCATGAAGACTGTGAAGATTGCGCTCTCACCTTCTTTGTGCTTCTTTGTCGTGAACGCTGGAAGCAGGAGACCAGAGACCTCTGCTTGCTGAAATCTGCAAAAGATAGACGCATGCTGTTCTCACATGGAGGACAACAGCCCCCTATTGTGGTCAAAGTACAGTAATGCATCTAAAGCCCGACAGAAGCGTATTTCAGCAGCACATACGGTGCATGTGTATGTTCGCGGGAGGAAGGCGAGTCTCGAGTATGTAAAGGGAAACGGTTGCATCCACGTGCGCGTAATATTAAGCACAGTTGCATTCACGTGCGCGTAATATTAAGCTCGGTGGTTATACTAAAGAGATCGAGAAGGTGGAGTCAGCGCAGGCGCGGTGGCCAAGTGGTAAGGCGTCGGTCTCGTAAACCGAAGATCGCGGGTTCGAACCCCGTCCGTGCCTTTTGTACACGTCACGGCAGATTGTAGTTTCATATAAACAATGTGCTGCTCTGTTGTTTGTTAAAGGTTAAACCACACACACACTAATCTGCTGGATTCATACTCACCGTCATCTGTCACCAAGGAAGTCTGACTTCCAAATCTGTAATAGGGCTCACTGCATCACATAAGCATGCATATTTTTATTATATTTCATATTATGTCTCTTGATTTTCATGCTGTTTACAGCTATGCACCAAATCACACACATTCCTTGTTTGTGCAAAACCACAAAATAATAAAACAGATTCTGATCTGTTTTATTATTTTTGATTCATGAATTTGTGCTTATTTGAGTTCAATTTAGTACATTTCAGTGGGCAAAATTCAAGTGTGCTTTTTTAGCTTTTTAATGTGTGTATTAACTGTCCTATAAGGTTATGGGGATTAATACATTCAGTAAATCATGCAAAATTGTTTAAAAATACAATAATGCTGATAATAATAATACAAATTGTATTTTTCCATTCAAGCCATTGACCCTATTTCTGTGATGTCATGAGACGTGAACCCTATATTATATAGTATTTTGCTTTTAATTTGTGCTGTGTGCCATAATTTTCCCTCTAAACTATTAACATATACAGTGGTATTAACACAACTGAACAATATCTCACAAGTGTTACTGTTTATTTTGATACCAAAATTATTAAAATGTATATTGTGGTTGCAGATATACACCTTTTTTAGATTGGGTATGCAACTTTACCCAATTAAAGAACAATTGTATACGTTTTTAGGGCCAAAGGGCAAACAGCATATATCCTACAGGCAGAGAGAGAGAAAAAACGGTAAACACACATTTTTCTGTTTTTTCAGAACGCCATCTAATGTAATTCGATGACGTTTTTCTCGAAGCACACTGTTACAACTTCACTATAATCATGACTGCTCAGCTGACACTAATCAGTCTGGTACAGTTTCCCGGGCAACGCTCCTAGTTGCAGCATCAATGATTCATATCTGGTCCGGGCTGCAGCGTATATATCACGTTGCACCTGTCTTTGTAAACAGACGATGGAAGGAAACAACTGGAAGCTGCTGCTGCTGCTGCTGGGGGGGTTTAGATAAACCTTAGTCAGCAGCATCCACTCCACTCACGGGTGGATTATGGCCAACCTCCAGGAAGTGCTGCATTTGGCACACAAATCACTACCTTTGTGAATAAGATCCAGATGTCAAAATTGCTGGTTCTGAAGTTAATTCATCGTTATGGTGCAAAAGGCTGTTTTTACTTTATGACACCATGAGCAGCTCCAACCAAGAAAACTAACAGATTTTTACATTTGAACAAATAAATTACTCTTTTTTTTTAACTTTAATTTTATTTTAATTCTACTCTTCTTGTAAATATGAAGTCATTCCCATTTATTGCACTCTGTTTATTGATAAATCTTTATTGTTAAATCTTTATTGTTAAATTGTTAAATTGTTAAATTGTTAAATGTTATGCATCTTCCGCCAGGACAAATTCCTTGAACGTGAAACCATGGCAATAAATGGTGGCCACACCCTTGTTGACATATTATTATCGTAACATATAATAGCGAGCAGCTCATTTCCACGGTTTCTGGTGAATAGTGAGAAAATCAAAGTACTTTTTTGTCCTCCCCAGGAGGGTTAGCTGCCGTTAAGGTTTATAGATGACGTGATGGTGACAAATTGGTCAAACAGATCTCAGGAGAGTATGAGAGGACCCCGTCATCTCCTCCACATAGTAAACATATAGCTACATACGCTTGTGACACAGTCGTGGAAATGAGTGTGTCGCACAACAATTCCTCCAACAACATCAGGAAAGCAATTATCAGGACCCTTCTAAATGGTCGTGCTTTTCACAGCTTCCACTTTAACTCCCGATATAGAAACAGAAATAAGTGTCTGCATTCCTTGTGTTTTAATGATCGAACTTTTCGCTGCCTCGTGGCTGCCTTGCGGCTAAGTGGGGGCTGCGCGTCCTCGTTGAATCTATCTTTCTCCAAGCCGGTTGAGAAAAGAGCAGGATGCGAGCTGCCCTTCCAATTAGGAAAACAACGCGTTGCAGGAAATGTGCCGTCCTCAGCAAAACAGCATTATACCTGGGAAGATGGAGCTAATTGGCCAGATGGTGTCACTGCAAGCAAAAGTTTAAACTTTGTCAACTTAGTCTTCATTCGCAGAATATTTGACTCTGTTTGACGATATTCCTCATTTTGTGGCTGCTTCATTTCTTTAACAACTCGTAAAGAAAACTGTAAATTCAGCTCCCTGGTGGAATCATAAGGTAATATAGATGATGCCTGCACCCTTCTCCATAAAACAACACTGTTTATCAGCATTAATACAGGCCTATAGATCATTTATATTGCATGTAAATGAGCTGCTGCGTTGTGTACAGATTTTGTGCAGCATATTTGTTACTGTTCGTACACTCATGATACCAATTAGAGTGATTTGTTCGAGTGCATGTCTTCCCCATTGAAATATTCATGGGATAAAATTGCATTATTAGTCATTTCTGCATTTGCTTTAACGTTCGGAGAAGTTGAAAGTTGGATTGCAACACACAGAGGGAAAAGCTCATTCACTCTTCTTCACATATTTATGGTTGTTTGCTTCTATATTTATGTTTTAAATGTATTTAAATATTCAGTCCTGAGGCGTTCATACTAGTTTTTCTATCGTTGGGATATAAATTTCCTTTGTTAATTCTTGTATAATGTCTCCTTGGACACCAACATAAAAAGAGTCTTCCAAGAAAACACACACAAAGGAGACTGAAATAAGTGGACAACACAGTGTGTAACATGCAGTGTGTATTGGCAGCAGGTCGGGCTCTGCTGTTGGCTGCACACATATTGATTTCTGTTTGGTGTGGGCAGTGTTTTCTGAACGTGGATTTTACATTAAAGTGAGGGATTGTAGCCCATCAAACTCATGTATTTAACAGTGTAAATCTAACTGTATTTTCCTAGACCAGGGGTAGTTCACCTAGTGTGCCATTGCACACTAGCAATCAGTGGGCGAGAGACATTTTTGGAAATGTTGGTGCCCTTTAATCCGCATGCCAAATTACCTCTTTCACAGCCATTGGCAGTTGAACAGCCGGTTATTTACAGTAGTTTCATGTTTCATGTTTTTTTTTTACGGCCCTGCCTCTGATTGGCCAGTACTCGCTGTTAAGTTAATTACTGATGAAGATTGGTGATTATATCATATTATAACGATTTCAGGCCGTTTTCTTGTATCGAGCTGTTATATAAAATCACAACAAACTGATTACAGAAAAAACACAATTTTTCCGTAATCGAGAAGAAATACGTTTTTTTTTTATGATGCTCAGCAAGTTGCCTACATATGAATGGAATAAAATACAGATCTGTTGGAGAATTTCAATGTGGTGTCATAATAAATGCAACGTTTACCTTGATGTTGACATGTTACCTTGAGAACATTTCAAAATGGCCCTGTATGTGAAAAAGGTCCAAACAGGCATCCAGAAGTCATACTAAGCTCCGCACATGGTTGTTATTGTTTATGTTTTGAGCTGTTTAAGCCAAGACTTCACTGTGGGCCATCTGGCTCTCGGCTGGGGAGCCAAACAGTTGATTAAAGAACGCAATTAGCGTGGAACCGGCTCTGTCAGCTCACCCAGCAGGGCTTAAAGAATGCACTCATTCATTGTGACAATCATGCATATGTGGGCTGGGCGACATCTTTAATCGCAGGACACCCTCACGAGTGGCACACTGCTCTAGAAATGTTAATAAAAGGTTGTTTTTAACCAGGATTTGTACGATCGGCTGCAACCGGCAATGACGAACAGAGGGTCCAGGTGTGGACATGCAGGATGGCAGTCGGCCAAAACCACACCGCACAAGTGAGACATCTTCAACAAAGGCCATTCCCAGACAGCAGGGACAGGAAGGAGGAGTGGCCTGCCAGGAAACCACTACGAGGAACAAGTCCTCAAGTCCTTTATGCCGATGTTGACTTTAAGTTACATAACATGTGATTGGCAGCTTTAATTGCGCGTGTCCTTTATTTCCAACAGATTACTCATGCAGGGAAATGGTAGCCTGAGTTTCCCTCTTGGATGGAGGCGTATGACTTCCACAACTTCAGAGCCGGTTCCTGCTGAAGGTTGCACACAATCGGGCAAGTGTTTGTGGGCCATGACCCAGATACTTATTTCCAGTCCAGGACTTTGGACACTGCTTCACCACGGCATCATCTCCCGTTTCAGTCCACACTCACGAGCGGTGCGGCGACTCAACAAAGACACTGTGTGTCCGGCGTGGCCTCACTGGAGCTGCAACATCTGGGAGGGCAGTGTTTACTGGGATTGCATGCTGCTGCTGGTGGTGCTGGTACTGTTTCCTGGGTGTCAGAGGGGAAGTTCAGGTTCTGACTCACTCATTCGATCTGAAGGAAGTCCCCCGAGCCAAACCCAAAACCAACAGCGGTGGACCAAAATAGAGCCGTTTACTGCATGAAAAACATTCAGACCCAGAGTCAGTAACAGGTCAACAAACTGCAGCTCAGGAAAGCTGCTTTTTACGTGAATCTCAATAATAGTATCATTGATCATGATCAAGCGACAACTCTTGCATTGTTTGTCTGTTTGCCCAGTTATTGTTTTGTTTTGAGTCAGTGTGCTGCAAGTGGAGTATTTGTGAATATGGCGCCATCAGCAGCCCAAAACCAAGAGTTGACATATTCCAAAAAAGGTGAGAGGCCTCTCTTCTATTTACCAGTTTAGTAATCCTTACCTTCCTCACGAGATATTATTATATTATATTACATATTATTTATCTATCTACAAGTATATTCATAGATATAGATATACATATGGGGATATAATCAATAAAATATACTACAATGTGTGTGTAGAGACATCCCACAATGCAACAGTAGATGTGAAATGCTTCTCTTTTATACTCTGAGCTGTCATGTGCTCATAACCTGCTATTACGGTATATGATGTAATTTAATAACTATTTGGTGACTCACTTATTAAACTGTTGTGATACTATCAAAACCCTTTAAAGGAAATTAACACGTGAGACGCTTCGGTTCCTGAACGCAACACGACGGCGCAGCTGCAATACTTCACTCGTGAGTTTTGGGGAAATGGAAAGAAAGTGTCACAGCCGGCTTTAAAATAGAAAAGCAGGGAAAATAGGTTTTCCTATTGGTGCACAAGGACGAAGGGAAGTCAACTTCAGAGTTATAAAGAAGGCGATGCCCGGCCGGCTGCAGTTGTTTTACACAAATAAAGCTTTGTTACGAGGGCCATCTGATCTTTAGACCGCTGATTAAGATTTGACCTTTGGACGGAGTTTCGACTGAGGAGCTGTAATCCTCATCTCCTTCCAGAAAGTCACCTGTGTGTGTGCGTGCGTGCGTGCGTGCGTGCGTGCGTGTGTGCATGTGTGCGTGTGTGCGTGTGTGTGTCAAAATGTAGGCGTTCATTTAGTCTTTTATTAGAACAACATAATCAATAGACAGGTGTCTGCAACAACACAACGCTGTTTACTCCCCACACAACTCATCACAATTTAATTATAAGAGCCTGATGAAAAAAAAATACTGCTGCATGAATCCTGCAGGTTTGAACACCATATCGTCTCATATTTCAGATAACCGTGTGCTCATGCTGGCAATGACGTTATACTCATTACCGTTATACTTTTCCAGATACGCGTGATTTATCGGCCCTCTCTTTTGACTGCGAGAACACGTGCGTTAAAGAGGTTTCTCTGCAATATTTCTATTGTATTTGCTGTTTTAAGTGTACTAGACTATTAGTCTGTACTGTCTTTTCTATCCGAACTATACCTTGAATAAGGAAAGTAGCTCCGTAGTAGCCCTTTAGTAGCACTGGAATGGCTCTTATGCACTTTGTAGATTAACTTTATTGAAGAAATTGTACCTTCTTGATTCTTGTTGTTCTGATTCATCTCATCCGAAGCTCGAGAACTACAACATACACCATCACCTGTATTAATGTGACATGCTCTATTTACAAAAGGCACGCAGGACATGCGTTTATCGCGTCAGTAAATATTACACATTGGGTGTTCGTGGCCGCAGAGGAAATCGGGCCAGAGGGCAAACTTCCGGATGAAAGGTGCTTTCCTCAAACACTTGGCGGCGTCTCTGTCGCACTTGCACAGCAGCTTCTCACACGGGTCCTTCAGGTCATCTGCAACAGGAAAACAGAGGTCTTCTTTCAGTGACGAGAGGGGTGCTGTGTGTCTCACAAACAAGCACAGCTTTATTCATCATGAGAGACCTAATTGTGGTTATTATGAAATAATTTGACGTTGATTTATTTAAAGAACATCGTAAACCACCCACTATTTTTGGCACTTAAATGCGTAAACCTCATTAAGTTGTTGTTCACGTATAGAAATGACTGCGGCTTACGGGGGGGGGGGCTTGAAATATGATGAAATATGGATTTGCAAACATCATGCCACTCCCCTCCAATTAAATGCCTGTTTGGTGTTTTCATGGATATTTGTAGATCGCTCACAGGCTGATCTGTGTCTCACTTTCAGATTTATCCGTAGAGATGTGCACAAAGCGTCACATCGAAGGGTGCAACCTAAAAAATAAGAAAGCAGAACAACACTGTATGCTGCCCCCCGAGACAGAAGACACACCGACTTTATCTTGTGTGTCTTTAAGTAAATACACCTCTAAGTGGCTTTCTCTCTCTTTGTAATTGTTTTGTGTCTTATTTGTGATGCTTTGTGGTTGTTCCCCACTTTTCAGAGTCACTTTGTGGTCTCTTTGTGGTAATTTGTGGTCTCTTTGTGGTAATTTGTGGTCTCTTTGTGGCCTTTTTTGTGCGTCATCTTTAGTGTAGTGGCCGTTTTGAGTCTCCTTCTAGTTGCTTCATATCTCTTTGAGTGACGTTTTGTAGGTGAAGTTCAGGGGGGGCCCCCTGACACACTTTTGGGACCCCAAAGGCCTGTATCCCGTCAATAATCAACATGCATACGTACAGATTTAAAAAGCCTTACCGCAGTCAGCCTTCTTGTCCTCACACGTCCACTGGTACTGGGCTGTTTTGGTCTGGCAGCCGAGGCGCTCTGCATCTCCATAACAGCAATCATGTCTGTGGCAACACCTTCACACAGAGAGACCCACAGCAGGGTAAATGTTTTATTTTGAAGGAACTGAACTCCGGGGTCAAGAAAGCAATAGGTGGGTAGTCACGGCTCTGTGTGGTTTGAATCCCACCGCGGCCGTCTTAAACGCAGGGCCGAGGTTTCCAAAACAGATAGTTAGACGTTAACTGCTTTGAGGGGGTTCGGCAAAAGAGGAAAAAGGAAGGAGACGGCAATTAGGATTTGGGTGTGGAATTTCTGCGACTATTTTGAGGCCCCTTTTGGAAGCGTGTGAGTGCGCCGAATTTGGACATCATTCCCTCCTTCCATCCCATCGCACGGCATTTGCGGTCCAGTCGAACCCGTTCAGAAACGGAAACTGTGTGTACACGAGCAGGATGGAGGCGGGGCCGAGAGGAGGGAAGGGTGTGTGTGTGTGCATGTGGAGGGCTAAACACCCCCAAGGCATGCTGGGTTATATCTTTGGTGCAATGTAATGTATAGGTGGGCCACATAGTGTGTACTGCCATCAGATGTACGGATATCCTTGAGAGGAGGGTGATGGGGGCCTCACCAGTCTGCCCGGTCCCGGGGCCAGCCCTGACCCCCCAGTCCGCAGTAGCACCCGTACATCATGTAGGCCACGGCCGATCTCCCTGTGCTGCATTTGATGACTCCCGCCAACTCCAGCAGGCCTCGTTTCGTCCGCTGGGCCCGGCGGGTCTCGGCAGAGGCCGCCGCCACTGAGAAGGGAAGTAAAGAGATGCGAACGCGTGTCTCGTCTTGTCAACAGAGTCTGCACCAACGTCCACGTTGTGAGGGAAGATCTGTTTGTGTGATCTTCAGGGTGGACACAATAATAGGAACTACTAAATTGTCTTGCGTTGGATTGTTAATAAGTGGTCCTTTTTCTTTTGTCCACATATGCACTCAAGTGTGCCAGTTTATTAGGTACACATAGTTAAAACCAGATCAGAATGAGAATCATTTATTGCCATGTTTGTTTTCACATTCAAGGAATTTGTCCTGGAGGAAGGTGCGTAACATTTAACATTTAACAGCAAACAGAGTGCAATAAATGAGAATGAATTAATGGATGAATGGATGTTTACAATTGAACAGTAGAATATAAAAATAAGATAAAACCAATGCAAAAGAACTCCTACCTTCATACTGGGTTGATTCAACATTATGATCATCTTGGAGGGTGTAGCTTGTGTTATGGATGTGTTTCTATTATTTTGCCCACTCCGTTTATATCAATGATTTATTGGACCATTGTGCATTATATCTAACAAGGTGTTCCTAATAATATTCCTAAAGTTCCACTGACAGTGTGTTTCTGCACTGAGCCTCGGTACAACAATTACAGAGGAATCTGAGTTGAAGTTCCACATTCCACTCATATCTCACATCTCAAGCCTCAACCAGAAAGCTGGGTTCAGACTTTAAACGAAGTAGAAGTGAAAATTCGACAATGTTGAGCAGCAAAGCCAGTTGAATTTGTTTGCACTCTCATTAGAATAACACTTCCACTGAATCACTCTGCAAACACCAGTGGTTTCCCCTGCCTGCTACCTGGCTGCACCTCTGAGTCCTCAAAAACGACTGAAAATAACTCCTCAAGAATGTCATCAAGCTCTACTTGGAGCTCCACGAGTAAAAAGATCACCTTACCGGACAACAGGAGAAGGATCCGGAAAAAGGCAGCCATGGCACGCAAACAGGCAGCTGGACTCCCAACCAAGTGTTCACTTCCACTTCAGTGAGCGGAGCACTGAGTGGAGAGCTGTTTTTAGACGCTGTTCCAATAATCTCCAGAGCATCACCATTGGCCCGAGGGCTAATCCAGTGTTTGTCAACCTGTGCGCCCCCTAGAGGACACAGGCTGCAGTGCGGGGCCGGTGGTTGTGTGCTCACAGGCTTCAGGCTGCAATAAGGTTTGCTTCCAGATGTTCCAGATTATATATATATATGAAAATGAAATATATATATGCAGCAATTACAACAAATGTTTCCATCATTTAAGACTTATGTTGTGTCATCTATGTAAATTGGGTAAAGAGAAGATATATAGGATGATTTTAAGATGTTGTGTAAAGTGTCTGAGTATTTTGAAAAGCGCTATATAAATTACATGTATTATTATGGGAAATGAATCAAACAAATAAAATAATTATTATAGAAAACGCTGTGTGATTGAGGCACATATTCCGATGAGCTTCAGGGTTAATTACATTACATTTATCTGAGGCTTTTATCCAAAGCGACTTACATGATATACAGTAAGCCGTAGACACAGCAACAGTGAGCAATGAGGGTTAAGTGCCTTGCTCAAGGACACGTCGACATGGACTAGCGGAGCCGGGGATCGAACCACCGACCCTCTGATTGAAAGTCGGCCTTGCTAACCACTGAACGCTGACGCGGCAGGTTTTTGTTTTCTGTAAGCAACACAACGTGTGGTTCCACCTCCTCTCAACAAATGCACCTTCCAGATTATGGCAATTACACTTTAATGATAGCCCCCCCTACACACACACACACACATAATCATAAAGTCTCCATCCATCTTGTAAATAAACACGTCAGCGGGTGAATACCTTCTTTCCATAAAACAAACTGTAGCGATCCTCATTGTCAGTATGATTTACCGAGCCGCACTCCAAGTGTTTGAGTCGAACAGCTGAGATTGTTTATTTGACAAATTGCAGACCTGCCCTGAAAATGCCATGTATCGTGTCATATCTCTGGGTTGCATCTTTCCATTGTGTTTTCTGAAAGTGTATTTACAGCTCTGTCGCGCTGGACTCCGTTGTCATTCATAATGTGGGAGAGGCCCGCGGTAATATCAGGATCATAAAAGCACACGCTTTGGGTTTTGATAACAGGGGACATATAAGTCACAGTGTTTTGTGATCCACTTCCTCCTGATGCTCCTGCTCTACGTGAGATAAGCGCCTCCTCCTGGCGGTTGTTGTAGCTGCTCTTCACGAGAGGAGACACATCCCTCCATCCCCGGGTATCTGATTATTTACAGCTCAGCCTTTCCATCGACCACAAAACATCCGGGGAATGCTGCGATGGTATCGGGAACACCTGACCGGGAAGCCTGACTGAGCTGCAAATGTGCACTGAGCAGGCAGAGAGCAGCATCCCAGACAATACGCTGGTTCAGACTGGTTTTATGGACTTTAGCTGGAGGTGGAAATCCTGAACCTGAACGAGGGATGACGAGATTTTTCAGATTAAAGGAAAAACACTGCAAGCTGAGAACCATCCAGAGGATTGTGGTGTTTTCCTCCTCACACAGATCTATGGATATACATATACTTGTTTCATAACTCTCCTTGAACAGCGTGCAAACTCATAATTTGTTCATGACAAACTTTTTTCATGAAAATAAGAGAGAGATGGATTTGAAAGAAGGATCATAGCTAATCTTATTCCTAATATTATACCACTATTGTAATACTTGTACCTATTGTATTACTTAACTTCAGTGGGGTTTCTCCCTGTTTTTATGCGTCACCAATTATATTAACATTTAAATAAGGAATTCACTTTTTTCTAAAAAACGATTATTGAATTAGCGTACAGATTGACATGTCGGCTTCCTTTAAAACTGAAACATTTCATTTCCAGGTCTCAGTGTTGGAGAGAAACCTGGAAAAAGCATATTGTGAAACCAGGTGGATCCCATTTTTATGGCTGTGCTGTAATCTAATACATCTGGACTAACGCAGTAATGTCAGCAATTAAAACTGAGATCAAGAACATTTAATTAAATTTACTGGAAGATGAATCACATTGCTCCTTGTGTTGCCCTGAGCCTCCACGACGGGAAGCAAAGCTCCACGTTTACCAGAACACGGGATCTGAGAGGCTTAATGTGTTGATTAATACCAAGATGAAAAAAAAACAGCAACTTTCAAAAAAAGATTTGCAGGAAGGACAGTTGAGGGTGAGAGGAGTTTTCATTGCTTCCGGCTTAACAGTCTGAACTGTGACTGGCTTTGTAGATTTGGTTGAAGAGATGGAAACAGGGTGTCTTAGCAGCGTATATATTAGCAAAGGGCTTGAAGGATTTATCATTTTTTAAATTAAGATGGCGCTCCCAGGGTGGATTTTCAAGGTTGCCATATTGGCAAATGCACATAGAAAAGGAGGAAGTCATGTACAATGAATGAATTCCCTGGCTGGATACATCTATTGAAAACAAATCATGCAATTTATTGTCATATCATGGTCAACCATGGGCAGCTATATGCTTCTTGATAAAATAAAAGGTGTATATTCAGTGAAGGCATCACTTTCAGCTCCATTGCCTTGATGTAGTTCTCTGTTATTTGCCTGAAGAAAGCCACTATATACATAGACTCACTCACAGGCAGAAAACAAACCTAATGCACATAATTTGGCGACTGTGGCTCAGTGGTTAGGGGGTCGGTCTTTCAATCAGAAGGTCGGTGGTTCGATCCCCGGCTCCGGCAGTCTGTGTCGTTGTGTCCTTGAGCAAGACACTTAACCCTTAGTTGCTCCCCGGGCGCTTCACGAGGGCTGCCCACTGCTCCTTAATACTAAGGATGGGTTCAAATGCAGAGAATAAATTTCCCCACTGTGGGACTAATAAGGGATTATAAAATAAAAAAATAAAAAAATAATAATGTGGCTCAAAAGCCAAATATTTGATCCAAACAGACAGCAATCATATTAGCCTCAAGGGAAATATCCTTATTAGCACATACGGTAAATTAAAGCAAACTGCAGCTGTTACAAATACACATCTAAATAAATAATAATAATAATAATAAAAATACATTTAATTTAAATAGCGCTTTTCTAAATACTCAAAGACACTTTACACAACATTTTAAAATCATGCTATATATATATATATATATATGTATATATATTAAAATGCTTGTGTATGTGCTTCATATTCTGCATTGTTATGATTACCAATACAGTTCATTGATCTATGCTGGACGAGCTCGTGTTGTCGTCCCCTCCGCTGCCTGCAGGGGGCAGCACTGCGCGGCGGTCCGCGTTCACCCCGCATTGACTCAAAGAAGAAGAAGAAGCCACGGGCGGCCTTCAGCGATACAGCACATCTAGCTAACTTATTTTGGCTAAAACGAAACATAATTTCCCGTCCTTTTGGATAACCGACGTACGGGTTGTTTGGAATAAAGATACATTCATGTAAGTATGTTTGTGGAACATTTGTTGGATAAATTATGTCACATTTCCCGGGTCTCGGGCGGGAGCTAAACATCTACCGCTATTGTTTGCGTTGGGGAACTAGTTTAACTTGACATGCCGATGCTTTGTTAGGTCCAGGGGACTTCCTAGAAACTTGGCCGGGCAACGTCACGCAGCTCGGTCCGGCCGGTGTGCTCCCGGCACCGGGGGACGCTGTCGGGTTTTCGTCGGTGGGGGTGTTTAGTGCGGCGGGTAAAACTATGTGAGCAACATATTGCTACGCGTCGCTAGCAAACCGATGATTGCTAACGAGAAGTCTACTTCCCCGGCCGCGGGGAAGACACACGTGCGCTAAACGCCATGCGTCCATTGTCGGACACGTCCCACCCCGTCCGAGGAGCTCCCATCCTTTTAAAAAAACTTGACCTGAAGGATGTTTTCCTTCTCGGTCAGCCGTCATCACACACACACACACACACACACACACACAGTTGGCTGTTAATCGGCGGAAGCTCCGATACTCAAAAATGTCCTGAGAACAAAGTTAGTTTTCGCTTTGCTGAACAAAACAGGACTTAAAGCTAAATACTGTAAAGGAGGGGAAAAAACCTTATATTATCAATATCTTTATTATAAGGTTCGAATTTGTTTAGAAAGTAGTTTAGAAGACATGTAAATCAATAATGGGTTATTAAACACGAGCTGTTAATCATATTAATAAGGCGATACATGGCAGGCAATAACTCTGACGCCATTATATCCTCCAATACAAACTGTTTATTCTCGTTTATTATTACTTTGGCATTTGCTTGAAAACGGAACAGGCGAAGCTGAAGGATGAATCAGTGCAATTTAAAACGCTGTCCGATAATGGACCTCCAGCCTTCAGGGTGCTACGTTCAAACAGTTCACACGGGGCCGAGGAGCGCACCCTTCGGCGTCCACAGCTCCAGACGGGCCCTTTTCTAGTCTACTGCTTATGACACCAGGCTGAGAAGTTCACGTTATCTGCCCGCGAGCTGATAAGAAAATGTAGTTATTTTACCGGAACTACACGCGTGTCGTCATTACTAAATGCGGAAGTCATGCACATTGGAGGCAAACGAAGTCTTTCAGTAACGTAATTCCTGTGAACTGTAAACCAGTTGGACAACCTGCTGATGGTGACTTGTGATGACTAAGGAGTGTTTTTATGCAGTCATTGTTTTTTTTTTTTTTAAATACCAATACAACTATCTGTAATAATAATTGTATATGTCCTACTTCCAGGTGCTGACAGAGGAGCGTGTATTAATACAAACATGTCCGAAGCGTGTCAGGACAGAAGGAGTCGCTGGCAGGAGATTCAGAAAGGCCTGCAGTTCATCCAGTAAGTGTCATTATAAAAGATCTCGGCTTGTTAAGTTGTGTGTAGCTAACTTATAAATATAGCACAGGATAACTAGATGAAGACTTGTCTGCCTGTGTCTGTTTTTTTTATTTTATTTACCTCCCTCGACTGCATGGTGCAAGAACGACACGTCAGCCCCGCATCCCGCTTTGTTGTTGCGTTCAGCTGGCTGTCAGCGAGACGGCTGATTAGCGACTGTCTCCACGTTACTCGTGTTTTAAATGCTGGATATTCCACTGATCTGAGACCTGTATTCATGCATCCGGCAGAGTGTCCACATACTGTTTCTAGAGCTGTGCCAGGGTTGTGTTTCACCGTTTCATTTGTAAAACAAAAGTGATACTTAACAAATGCCGATCTGCTCGCCGTGCTGTCAGCTTCCCTGATGTCGTGATCTGTGAAGTTGACTCCGTAATGTGATGGATTTAAATTAAACTGACACACGGAGTTCGCAAAAATAATGAAAGACGGCTTTAAACGCCAGACAGCAGACGAACAAAACATCCTCTGTGATGATTATTGCAACATTTTACACCACATTACATCATTAAACATCCAACCACAGATCCTCGGCCCAATTTCACAATGCACCAACGTATTAATAACCATTGCTGATCATAATCTAGACGGTAACTTTACTTTGTTTATTATTTTACACCTTTTTTTTTTTAACAAATTCACGGCGATCTGTATGAATGTCTTTTGCCTCGTCTTTAAAATGACAGTTTTTACACTGTGTTGGTATAATTGGATTTTTAATGATGTCAGCACCTGCACACACAGCAACCTGTCAAAACCACACACACACACACACACACACACACACACACACACACACACACACACACACACCCCTTGATGTCTGAATTTCAGATCTGTTTTTTTTTTATGACAATGTAGATCAGAATATTCTATATCAATGTATTACTATTGATATTAACTAATGAAATACACAATATAATTAACATAATAAATATAATAATACAATTTAAAAAAAAAAAAAAAAAAAAATGATGCTGCTTCATCCAATTCATTTAGTTTTATATGAAGAACATGTGCAGGCCGACCAGATTAATAATAATGTTCAGACCTTCTGTACTGAATGAGCAATATGTTATTTACCTCGTACTTCTCGCTCTAATGTTTCTTTTGTTCTGCCGACACTTTAAAGGTTTGTAACGTGAACTTTCTCTCGCTTTCAGGTCAACACTTCCTTTTCCTGGAAGCCAAGAGCAGTATGAGGTAAGCCGCGTACATTTTGAAGTGGGGGTTTCCGTCCCGTGTCGTGGTGTCAGAATGAAAACACAAACCGGCTGCTTTCGTGTTTCCAGGTGTTAATTAAGGATCTCGTGTGGAATCTATTCGGCGAAGGAAACGACGTGTTTAGGGAAGGGGAATGGACCAAATCCATCGAGATGTACACAGAAGCCTTGAGCATAGCCGAGTACGCCGACTCGGAAGAAATCTGTGTCGCCACGGGTCTGCTGGAGAAGCTGTATGCAAACCGGGCCGCCGCGTACCTGAACATTGTTCCGGTAAGCAGGCGGCCGCCACACTCACTTCACTTACAAATAAAGTCCAAAATACAACAAGCAGATTTGCATCTGATTAAAAAAATCATCCTCAAATGTCACGTTTTAAGGATCCGGGGTTTCCCAAAGTCGGGATTACGAGCTCAAATCAAGCTCTACCGAAACACAATTCACCAAATGTCACAATAAATAGGTTTTCGTCCTTTAGAAGAGTCCTCTGTTTCTGGTCCATTAAGCTATATTCACCATTTGTGGTAGAATCTCCCATTACATCTGTTAGTTCTACTTCATTTCAAGCTCTTGGTGTCATATGAAGACGAAACAGAGGAGCTTTAAACCTGCAGTACCTCACAATCTGCCAGTTCTTCCCATGAAAATACAGGAAACACCTGAGAGGTTGTGTAGAGAAGAACACAAAGCCTGTGTTTAGTTTTAAACTCCTCACATTAAAACATCCTCCTGAATAATGATGTCGGTTAACTGGAGGACACGCAGTGTTGTTCTTTTGAAACAAGCTTTTCTTCCACTTTGAATCTACCTTGCATACATCACAGGATCTTTTTTTTTTTTTTCATGTGGTGGCTTACAGGCCTCGACACTGACGTTACAAAACGTGTGTGGCAGGAGGGCAACCAGGCAGCTGCTTTCGGTTGCCGAAACTGAAAACATGGTTGCTTAAAAAAAAAAAAATTATAAATATTTTTGAGTAATTAAAATGTCCCTTTTTTTTCTTTTTTGTCTTTTTTTTTTTTATTATAATGAAAATGTGACATAAAATATTAAAGGCTTTGTGTTTTATTTGATACTTTACAGAATTTTAATCCCTGGTATATGAAATAGCGTCAGTGCTTTTCAAATTGAGTTTTTCTGGACCATTGTACTGGTTCCCACCACAAATCCACTGACCCTTCAGAATGGGAAGTTTTTGGATTGTGGGTCCCCTCGGATCCACTTTAGAAAACCTCCATTCAGGGGAAATAAACGATGCTTTCAGAGCAACATTCGGGTCTCCTCTCCCGTCGGTGTCATCCTGCTTTAAATCGCGTCCCGTGGCAGGAAAAACCACTTCAGGGAAACCACACCCACACCTGACTCAACCCACCGGACACGCAAAGGCAATTCCTGAACAATCGGGCGGCGACTTTGTTCGTGTTGCGGCCAGATGGTTAAGTACAGCTTGTCTAACTCTGGGACGTGTCCTCTCTCTTAGGGTTTGTACGACCAGGCGCTGGAAGACTGTGAAAAGGCGCTCCATCTGAACGAGGGCAACTACAAAGCGCTGTACAGGAAAGCAAAGTCCTTGAAGGAGATGGGGAGACATCAAGAGGCCTATGAGGCTGTTGCCAAATGCTCTCTAGCAGTGCCTCAGGTAAGGCGCAGCGTTGTGTTGATGTAGTCGAACGTGCAGGAAATGATTTGTCTCGGCAAATTTGACAAAAGCAACAAAAAAACTCAGAGGGGATTCACGGTGGTTCTGGCGAGTTGCCCGGCTCGTTGCTGCGTTTCCGTTGCCTTTTGTTTTTGAATGAAGACATTTCAGGCCCGGCATCGGTGCAATTAGCGGCCCAATTTAGTTTTAAGAGCCGCTTCTGTTCGTGCCTGAGGACCTCTCCTCATCCCCAGTATAGTGAAGAACGGAGGTTTCAAGGCAATTTTCAACAAACCTTCAAAAGGTTGCTGCAACACAGCTCAGTTTTGATGCGTAAAAGCCAAAATACATCCACACAGCGTGTCAGAGAATAACGGGTTAATGGAAATGACAGTTTTTTTTGGCAGCGGTTGCAGCGACACTGTTTGAATAAACGCCGTCCATGTGTTGCCTCCCCAGGACACCAGTGTCACAGACCTGACTCAGGACCTCGCCAAAATCTTGGGATTGAAAATCCGTAAAGCTTATGTAAGGAGTAAGGTACGTGTGCCTCAAACTGCCTGTTTACGTCTTCTGCATGTCGGAGTTAATGCCTTATATTATAATTCATGGCTTTTCAGAAATGTAGGCAATTTCTGCACACGCAGCGATTTTAAATGAATCTTAATTCCATTTTGACAGCCTGCCTTGAATGTTTTGCGAGCATCGAGTTATCAAGATGCGTCGTGTGAGAAGGTACACAACACGACGACGGCCGCCATCTTTATGTCGACGCCCCCTGGAAACATGTCGCTCAATGATTTTTCATTTTTTTGTCCTTCTGTAGTTTTCCCACGGCTCGTCTTCAGTTGAAGATATAGAAATTGGTAAGTGTGTTGATGTGGCTTTGAGTTGATTAAAACGGAGAAAGGACAAAAGTCACCCCCCCTGGCCCCGCCCCCTCCCCCCGTTGTGTTTCAGAAGTGCCTCGGCTCACCCAGGAAAGCAGTGTTTTGGCTCCATCTCCAATCCCGGCTCCCGCGGCGCTGCTCCCGCCTCTGAATGAAGCAATAGCGGACAACCTCCCTCCCAACCACGTGATGTCGTCCGCCACCCCGTCGGAGCCGCCGGGCTTCGAGTCCGTCTCCGCGGCCTCGCCGGCCCCCCTCCCCGTGCCCTCGTTCGTCAACGGGTGCCGAACCAGCAAGCCTTGCATGATGCTCGATACCAGTCAGGACTTCGACGCCGACATCATCGGGGACGACCTCGACGACCTGCTGGACCAAGCTGGCCCCGAATCCGCCATGGTCAGTGGGCGGGTGCGGCCCGGGGGGTAAATGCGCCGGCGTCCATGTCCGAGCGCGAGTGTGACCTCTCGCTTTCTGTTTCCGCCCCCTCCAGGTCATCCCCACGATGAAGGGGCCTCTTCCTCTGCCGACCAGTATTTCCTCCGGCAGCTCCGTGTCCAGTCCATTCCTGATGCCGTCTCACATCAACCCGTTCCTGCACGGCGGCGCCCAGCAGTGCACCGTGACGCTGCCCCCGCTGTACCACAAGTCGGGCTCGAGCACGTACTTTGGCATGGACACCTTCGACGCCCTCCCCCCGCCCCTGGACTCCCTGGACAGTCTCAACATCGGCGACTACAAAACAGGTACGCGCCTTTGTTGCCCGGCCTGCTGGTCGCTCGCCGTGCAAATAAAAGAAATCCGTAAGCCGCGTCTTTAATTAGCTTTTCTCCCCTTTGTGAAAATTTCAGATTATGCTCAGAGTCGATTCATTCCACAGGTAATTTTTTTTATTATTACTCGTCAGTCAAGGTGTCGTCACAGGCTTGTAGTAGGACTTGATTCACATTTCTGTTTTATGTTTTATTTTGTGATCAGCTGAACAATAATGAAAGCCCGATGGGGATGGCTGTGGGGATGCCTGAGGTGAAGGGGCTTCCTGCCGCTGTGGAGTTAGCGAAGAACCCGTTAGCCGACACGCACGAATTCAAACAAGCCTGTTCAAGCTGCTACGTCAAAACTGGTGAGGAGTGTGTGTGTGTGTGTGTGTGTGTGTGTGCGTGTGTGTGCAAAGGTGTGTGTGTGTGCGAAAGTGCGTGTGTGCGTGCGTGTGTGTGCAAAGGTGTGTGTGTGAAGGTGCGTGCGTGTGTGTGAAGGTGCGTGCGTGCGTGCGTGTGTACGTGTGTGTGTGTTGTCTTTCTAAGGAAAAGGAGGTTCTGTTTGGTGTAATAAGTTGTATTTACTTGGTTTCCTCAGGGCCTGGCGTGTTGGATTATTCGCTTCATACTGAAGAGCATAAATGCAAAAAGGACGCTTTACTCGGAAGATTCAAACACTCGCTGGACAAAACGTGGAAGCTCATTCGACCACGACCAACCAAAACCCAATATGTTGGACCGTATTACATATGTAAAGGTAACGTTTATTCCTCCATATTGTTCCATTTGCCTTCATGAAACCATTTCTGTCAATGTATCAAATTAGTTCTTAAATGTTCATAAATGTATTATTTAATAATGCAGATTAATAGAAAATAACATCAGCTCCCTCATGGTACGGTTTTCACCATTTCCCGTATTTCTCTCCCGTCTTTATGGCACATAAATATTCACATTATTCACCGAGTGTTTGCAGCACAGCTTTTGCTACTTTGTTTCTGGCCCGTTTCTTTTTTCAACACGTTGCCGTCGTCGCCCTCACGAGTCACGGCCGACGCTGACATGTGACCTGTGTTGTTTCAGAGGTGGCTGTTGGGAAAGAGTGCCTGTATCCGGGCCACTGCACATTTGCATACTGCCAGGAAGAGATTGATGTTTGGACGCTGGAGCGGAAAGGGTTCATCTCCAGGGAGCTTCTGTTCGACCCCTACGGGCCCAACTCCAACATCCGGCTGACGGTCCCCAAGATCCTGCAGGAGCATCATGGGATATTCATGTTTCTCTGCGGCGTGAGTGTTTTTCATTTCACGTTTTTGGAAACGAGCTCAGGGTGTTGAACGCGGTTATAGTTGCTGCTGTGGAAGGAAACACTACAATATTACCACCTCAGATGTTTCTTTAACTTATAAGCTCTGGTTTCACTTTATCCGGGGAACATTTTTAAAGTGAGGCCATGAAAAATGCAAAAATGTGAATGTAAAGCTTCCCATTGGAGCCTCGTTTGGCAGCCATGATGCTCATCAGAAGCTGCGTCCTCGGGGTAAAGACTGTGTATCAGCACATTTCTGTCATCGCTGGAGAAAGACTGCTGTGTTTTTTTACAGACTATTATCGTTTTGTATTTGCAGGTGTGTTTTGACCACAAACCCAGAATAATCAGCAAAACCAACAAAGACGACCTCTCGCTTTGCTCTCATCCGGTGACGAAGCACGACTTTGAGGATCATAAGTACGTCACCTCGCGTTTTACGATGATTGACAGTTATCTGGAATGATGCGAGGGATCCAGAGCAGGGCTATAAGGGTGTTGTCCCGTTTGTCTCGTAGGTGCCTGGTCCACATTTTGAAGGAGAACACGGTCCGTTATTCCAAAATCAGACCCTTGAATCCTCAGTGCCAGCTGGATCTATGTCGGCACGAAGTCCGCTACGGCTGCGTGAGGGAGGACGACTGCTTCTACGCCCACAGCCTCATCGAGCTGAAGGTGTGGATGATGCAGCACGAGCTCGGTGAGTCTGCTTTTTATAGGAGAACGTCTCCCAAGGGCTGGACGCTGTTGTACCGAGCACCGGTCCGCTAAAGCAACACCTTTTGCAAAACTTGTCACTGTGAATTTTTTTACAATTCAATTATTTAATTATTTAACTTTTGCATCATGTAGGTATTTCTCATGAAAGTATTGTCCAAGAGGCCAAGAAGTTTTGGAATTCAACAGCTTCATTGCAGGGAGCCCAGGTAAGCCCAACTTAAGCCTTTAACACGGCCTGGGGAGTTTTGACTTTTTATATATATATATATATATTTTTTTTTTCACTCAGAATTAAATGTAAATAGCGTCCACTAAACATTTGTCTGTAGTATTTTGTGCTTTTCTCTCGTGTGATTGTCGAAATGTAACCATAGTTTTTGCCATTTCCTCGGATTATATTTACGCTTCGGGTGAAAACTGAATTGCATAAACATTTTATTGCTTCGTTGTCCTTTCATCGCAGCTTTCCAACGCACAAAGGAGGTTCGGGCCTCCCAACCTGAAGATGATGTTTGTTTGTGGCCAGTGCTGGAGAAACGGCCAACTCAGCGAAGCGGACAAAAACAAGAAGTATTGCTCAGCGAAGGCGAGACACACGTGAGTGCTGCCGACGTCTTCAGCGCACACGGGTTGTGGACCGGAGGAGAGTCGATAAGTGACTCTGTGTGTGTGTGTGTGTGTGTGTGTGTGTGTGTGTGTCTCAGGTGGGCGAAGGACCGGCGGGTGGTGCTCGTAAGTTCCCATGAAAGGAAAAAGTGGACGACCGTAAGATCGCTGCCGACCAAAAAACCCATCCCGTCTCAATTTGAGGTAACATTCTGTCTCTTTGTATTTCTGATGAAAACAAAATCCTGCAAATGCTCAACAAATGTTGTTTTTTCCCCATTTTTTTCTTCTTAGATTTGCATGCATGTGACAGCCGGCAAGAAGTGTCAGTACATTGGGAATTGCACGTTTGCTCACAGTCTAGAAGAGAGAGACCTTTGGACCTACATGAAGGAACACAACAGTGAGTTTCGCCGAGGAGACGGGAGAATTTAATTAATAATGAGGCGCACCGATCGTCATAATCACTCGTGTGCCGTGCCCTTCGTTTAGTTCCAGACATGGATCAGCTTTACGAGCAGTGGCTCCAGTCTCAGAAGCCGGGCTGGGGCGACGAGAGCTCCAACAACTCGGTCAGAGAGAACGGAAAGCAGATCCACATGCCGACCGACTACGCCGAAGAAGTGGTGAGTCTGAATCCTGAGAATACGGAGTTTAGTGCGGATTAGGGTACACGCTGAGCTGTCCTCAAGCAAGGGAGGTAACGCTCATGCCATCTACTAATCGATTAGTTTCACAGATCTGTTGATTTTAAATGAGTTTCTCCACAAAGAATCACTCAAAAGTCCCAGTGAAACTAAAGGTAGTCTTTAGCTTCTGTAATGGGAAGTATTCCCCCCTGAAAAGGAGTTTTTAAACCAAACTCCAGGGGACTGCGACGCCACACACACACACACACACACACACACACACACACACACACACACACGTAGAATTGACGTAGCATCTTGAACACGCTTGTTTGAGTTCATGCGTTTCAGCTTCTTTGTTGAAGATCCTTCACTTCAGGTGTTTATAATTAAAAAAAAAAAACAGAAATGTGAATCAAGCCTGTAACAAAGCCTTGACTGTCAATGAATAATAATAAAAAATACTATTACTATAATTAATCTGAGATTTTCAGATGGGAGAAAAACTAATGAAAAACACTCAGGTGATATTTTGACACCCAGTGACTATGCAGGTAATAAAAGAGCATTCCTGTTTTATAGTTGCTTCAGGGGACTGACACACACACACACACACCTCCCTCGTCGTTAAAAGCAGTAGATGGATGTCATGATATTGTTGCTGTAAGCAAAAGTCATATTTATTTTTTCAGGTAGAACATTTTTTGATTTAAAACACACTTATTTATTATTTTGGTGATATATTGTTGGATAGGTGATAATATTACTGGCTATGTGAACTAAATGTTTGTTCATACATTTGTTGTCATTCAGCAAAAAAAACAAAACTGCTTTCTTTTGTTAGCTGATCATTGAGCTGTCAAAATATTTTTGTCTGGTTAAAATGTGTGAACATCGTGTTGAACATTGTTTTAATGTAGTTCACAGCTTTTAAATGGATAAACAGGCGGTAATCTGTGTGTGTGTGTTCGCAGGCTGGCAACCACTGTTGGCTGTGTGGGAAGAACTGCAACAGCGAGAAGCAGTGGCAGCAGCACATCACGTCGGAAAAACACAAAGACCGGGTCTTCAACTCTGAGGACGACCAGAACTGCTGGCAGTACCGGTTTCCCACGGGAACGTTCAAAGTTTGCGAGAGGTGAGAACAGCGAGCCGGCCGCCTCTGGTCACCGGGTCGGAGTCCGGTTGCGTTTTCATGGTTGACCTTTTTCTGACCTTTTTGTGTCCTCGCAGGTTCCTCAAAAGCACGTGCACAGAGGACGAGTTGTGTAAGCTGGCCCACGGCGAGCAGGAACTAAAAGAGTGGATGGAGCGCCGGGAATTCCTTTTGATGAAACTGGCCAAAGCCAGAAAAGACCATCTTATAGCACCAAATGACAATGACTTTGGGAAATACAGTTTTCTGCTTAAAGACATTATTTAACCACGCGACGACGATATCCATGCCCACTTGCAACTAATGCAGTATTCAAACAGTCGAAGTCAGGTGACACCCCCGACCCCCCTTCCGAGGGCCTCGAGGAAACAGCCTGATCGCAGCAGCATGATTTATTTTTTTTTTTTTAAAAGAGGGCGCTCAGGACCGGCCCTCTGATTGGTGGGTTACGCTGAACTCCAGTAGTCTTATCCGAGTGGCAGACACTCGAAGCTTCGCTATGTGCCGGTCGGTAGAACATCCGGGAACCGGCACGGGAAAAAAAAACCTCCATCAGAGGCGTGTTCAGATACGGTTGACCTTACAGTACTTTCTTTTTCAGTTTCTATATGTTAACGACCTTTTACGGTTCCACGTGTTGAGAGTGGGACACATGCATCGAGAGTTCAGTCGACATTCTCTTATTTTAATCCAGCACCATAGGTCATTTTCACTTTCCATTTATCGATTAATATACCAGTGTAATGGACACCACTCAAAATAAAGCTTCTTTTTGTAAACCAATTTTAACTGCTGTGTGTTTTGTTAATCACATTTATAAGTATTACCATGTTCTAGTTCAAGGAAACTGGAATTAAAAACCTGAGGTGCTAAATTAGAAATTCAGAGCGTATCTATGATTGACAGATTGCCTCCGTATGGCTCTCAACATGACTGTATCTGAGGGAGTACTCTGAAAATACTACAGTAGAGTACAAGTACCTCAATTGTCAATTCCATCACTGTCACAGGCTGTTTTAAATGCAGGGTTCATACGGTCATGGAAAACCTGGAAAAGTCCTGGAATTTTAAAATGGTTATTTCCAGGCCTGGAAAAGTAATTTGAAAAATGAATGTCGTTCATTTACGCTGAGTTTGAAATAATGAATATGCTTTTAAAAGAAAGACTCAAAATATAAGCAGGCATACACTGAGTATATCTATAAATGTTTATTCTTTTAATCAAACTATTGTCTCTCATTCATTTGTGTCCTTTAAGGAATACTGTATGCTTTGGAATCCTCATTGTTAGTGTAAATACTACATTTTATCACTTTTTCATGGACACACCCAGATTTCACTAAATGTTTGGTCATGGAAATTTGGTTTAAAGTCCTGGAAAAGTCCTGGAAATCCATTAATCAAAATGTGTATGAACCCTGTAAATGGATAAACTCATTGTGATCTAATTATCTGCAGAAATCAAGATAGAATTTAATATTTTATGAACAAAAAAAACAGGTTTTAATAAACTTTGTCAGTCCTGGCTCCATGTAGGTATAAACATCTAAATTCAGTTTCTACAAAAGAAAAGTCGGAGCCATCTTTATTTAATTGTATAAACATCCTTGGCGTAGGAGCCCAGAGGGAAAGCCTCACAGCAGAAATACTGAAAGTGTGTTTAGTCATGGTGTTGAAGTCTTCGTCCCTCTGGCATCACACCTCTCGGAAGCCTGACATCCAGTAGAATCCACCCTTCAGTCCCCTTTGAGGTTTTTTTTTTTTTTTTTTTCCCCCACCTTTTGTCAAGAATCACTTCCCGGCTGCGCGACAGGAGCCGGTCGTCCCCGCCGCCGCTCTCAGGCCAGCAGCTGCTGCAGGTCCTCCACCTCCAGCTTCCACATCCTCCGGTGGAGCCCGGCGAGCTCGGAGAGGTCGGCCATCTTCACAGCACGGATCACCGGCTCCGGGGAGACGGCCACGATGAGGCCCATCACCATGACATATTTGCCTGCAAAAACAAGTAGATTCAAGGAAACAAAAAGATGATCCGGGGAGATGTGGCTTATTTATTAGAAGTATTCACGCGCCGTGACCAGCGAAAGAAAAAGACTGACTCTGTATTCAGAATAAAAGCTGCATTTATAAGTCAGACTTTAGGAATGCTTCATATTCTAAGCTTGTCAATTCATATTCATCATACATATAAGAGTGTTAAAGCCTTAATGGACCTCCTGGTGTTGTGCATACGGTGTTGTGCACACACTGTGGCTATAATTCTAAAATTTAAATTAATTTCTCTAAGAAAGGGCCAGATTTGTGTTTGCTGCTTCTAAGGAACTTGACATTTATTGACGGTTGTGTATAATTTAAAATGTAATTATATTATAAAAGGCTGCAGACAGAAGAAAAATTCAAATTAAAAAGGGAAATTTCACAGTTTTTGACTACTGAGAGGATCAGAGAAATCAAGATCAAGATCTAATATGTGATCTGAATTGAGAATTTGATTTATTTCCTCAAATGTAATAGTTTTTGTAAATACATTATCCATATTCAACTGGTCCAAGTACAGCTTTTTATTTGTATCTACATGTATACTTTTACTCACATTTTGTTACTATTTTCTGACATTATAGAAATGATTAATTAACTAATCAATAATCTAATACTATACTATACTTATTACCAGAACACAGCACTAGGTTTAAATATATTATGTATATATTTATACATCAAGGCCTTTAGAGTTGTTTTATAGAAAAGTGAAATAAATAAAAAACATCTGAACCATAAACTCCAACCCGGTCTTGCGGCTTCACCTTGGGACAGACACGGCTTCCCTCTCGGGATGTTGTTGACGCCGAGCACCGCGAAGGTCCCGGTCTCGTCCAGCAGCGTCACGGTGCTCAGGTCCGGCTGGACCTCCAGCACCGTGCCCTGCATCCACACCAGCGAGACCGGCAGGGAGCGACCCTTGCCCGGCCGGATAGCCCAGCCGTCCCCTCTGTCGGCCGGCCCGCGGCTCTCCGCCGCCCGCAGCTGCCCGGACAGCACCTTCACCGGCGGCGGGCGTCTCCTCTCCGCGGCGGCGTTCACCGTGTCGCTCATCACTGACACGCTCTGTGACGGTGGCTCGCTTGGAAAGTTTTGGATTCCGCGCGGTCCCGCTACTCAGGGTTATACCGGAAGTTGCGGGCGTGTTTTCCGGAAGCAACAACCTGATTTCCGGTTAGGGAATCCTTCAGAGTAAAGGCGTCTTATGTCAGCCACTGCTCCCTTAAATTGGTTTAGATTGTTTTAAAGCAAATTGAATTTTAATTATTAAAAAAAAGAACATAATTAAGTAAAAAATATTGTATTTGTCCTTTTTTGAGAATAATGATAGTATTTTGGAGATGTGAGTTGAGAATCACAGTATTATTCAACCGTTTTACTAGAGGACGGTCAGGGTTATGAATATGTTTAGACCAGTTCTGTCCTTTCTGCTAATTTCACAACTGTTGCTATATATGATGTGCAGGTTGCAACCCATGGCTTTATATTTTGGCAGTTTTTTATATTAGAATGGGTATGAGCTGGGTGTGACCTGCAAACTATACATTTGAGTAATGTTGAAATACTGTTAGGAAACAAACATGCTTTTACTTTGATGAATATTGTTGTAAACAGTGCTTTTAAGTTATTGCTTTTAGCAAAGCTTTAAGGGATTCAAATAAAAGGCTGTTTATTGATTTCATGCTGTCTTGAGATAATATACCAATTAATCCCGCAAGTTGTGAAAATATTTCTGATCTGTGAATTTGTCACATTCATTTTACTCACCCCAGTAAAGACAAGGGAATACATAATGTATTTTATTTATGAATCCATTATAATTTCCCCAGTTCAGAAGGTGTTCTGCTGAATAAAACACTTGATGTTTGGTACATGGAAACACAGATTTATGGTCTGAGACCAAGTACTCGGTCATCATACCACATACTGCGTTTAATAGAAGCCAAACACCGGGAATCACCCAGGAGGACTGGAACTGCAGAGAAATGCAGAGAAACTCTCCAGGAAAAATATGCTGCAGTCTGCAAAGGAACGGCTATTTGGGAGATACATTTTTCAGCAAGAAATAATAAAAAGGTTTAAAAAATAAATGTTAAAGTGCTGCAGGGGCCAAATCCAAACCGAAATCTAAGACACATGGACCCTCATCACACTAGACCTGCACTGTCAAATGAGCAACATTTTGGTTCCTGACAAAGTGAATAAAAAAACGATGAATGAATTTCATTAAATAAGTTTTATTTCTTTAAGAATAACTGAAGAAAAGTGTTAGCAATTTCTGTACAATTGTTTCATCATTTTCCCTTGGATTTGACAAAAACCTTGGATGATCAACAGGGCTGAGAATTGTTACGCTGCCACATAGTGCACTTTTAACCTAAAAACAATATGATTAGTCCACAGGCATCCGTCCGTTTCCTTTGAATGTATTCCAAGAAGTTCCTTAAGCCTTACTGTTGACTCCCGTTTCATTTTCAATGGCTCTTTTCTCTCAATCCCAGTTCAAAAAAAGAGGCACATTAGAAATACTGCCATTTTCCAAGGACTGTGTCTTTGATTGCATCGACAAACTGTGCAGGCACCCAGTAGACCCAGTATTGAGACGCTTCTGTTGGACCCAACTGAAAAGCCTGCAGCGGGAAAGAGAGCGGGAAATGTTCACAGATTAACAAACAAAACTTTGAATGCAATCAAGCGGTTTTAGATGCAAATCTACATGGCATCTGTATATTTTAAAGGAGATTTAAATATCTAAAATAAGGTCACCTGGAAGGCATATGATTGAAGCATAATGCTTTTAAATAAATGAACATTCAAAGTTTTATGTCATAATCTAACTCTCAATGAAAGACCTTTGCAGTACATTACAGCCCACTTAATCCCTCCAACAGGAAAAACAAAAATATGAATCATTACTCCATACCTCCTTTATAACCTCAAACATTTAAGGGCCTGGTGTTTCAGAGGGAAAGCTCCCGGCCTTCTGCCCACTGGCCTTTTAAATCCCTCGTCTCCTCTTCCCTCTCCTCCTCATACATCATCGACTCCTCAGCGATGCAGCAACATGCTTTCAACGAAATCAAATTTCTCGAGCCAAAATATCACACGAACACGAAGCAGCTCCATCGCAACTCCGCCGCTCTGCACTTTGAATATCCCTCTCGTGTCCGTACCGCGATCCGTATCACGGACGGGAAGAACCTCCCACGTGTTTCATTGGCGGCGCTCGGTACCGATGCACAGGAAACCGAAACAAGGAAGCGAGGAAATGACCTAGAAAGGTCACTCACACGGCGGCCCGGGCGTTTGTAATCAGCGTTATTGCTTCGATCCACTCGTGGCCGACTGCCATGAAATTCTCTGCATTGTGCCGTCAGTTTGTACTTTTAAATTCACCACTTTTCTTGTTTACTTCGCATTAATCAAAACATCAAAGGTCTGAAACGCATCAGCTATCCAGCCGACAGAATTGATCGCGTTCTCCTAAAATGTACACACCCTCTCTATTAACGCCGCTCTGGCGTTCGGCTCCGTCGAGCTCCGGCTCTCCATCAGACCGCCCGATTCAATTAAGTTACTTGTTCTGGGATTTCCGCTTTTTTTTTTTTCTTTTTTCCGACAAAGAAGAACACAAGTGCCTTCAGACCGAAAGGTTAATCTAGAGAAAGCGCTGACATTTCCCGCTCCGCTGCCGAGCCCCAGACAGCAAACGATGACCTCTGCCACTCGGATGCACACACACACACACACACACACACACACACACACACACACACACACACACACACACACACACACACACACACACACACACACACACACACACACACACACACACTGCGGTGGCTGCGCTTTTGGCATTACAGCTTCTCAATAAAAAACGGAAACCCGGAGGGCGGGCGCGGCGCCACGGCTTCAATTTTGGACGGGCCCGAAAAATATTTGGGGTTGGCGCTCTTTTAAAAATGACAGAAGTTAACGCTCTTTAGCCTCCGTTGGACAGGGTGCTGGAAGCAGAGTAGTAATCTGGTTGAATATGACACTTTCTTCTTCTTCTTACAAGCGGAAAATGAAATATACTATCCGACTGCAGCTATCAGGTTTTGTTTTTAACAATACATCCATTCATTTAAAAACACTCCCATTTCTAGTGTCCATATTCTTTTCCCGCTCCAATGAGAGTGTTTTTCGGCAGCCGGGGGGGAAACGTCGCTGCACCCAGCGTCTGTTTTTCTGAGCACTTTGCCTTTTTTTTTATTTTTGTGTGTGAAGTGCTTCGAGTTGAAAATGTCTGAACTTTTCAGAAAAGCATCACTTTAGAAAATGGAGGCGCAGCTTGTTGTGGCCAACAGATCGTCCTCATCCATACAAAGTATGAAGCGGGCGTCCTCCGCTCGGCCCTCGGGGTGAAACAAATAGATGGTGGACCGCTGTGATAATAAATAAAAACAGGGGCGGTGCTAGTCTATCATACAACAGTGGGTAGAGTGATGTCTTCCGGATACTGTAGTCGTAGAAACGATACAAATAAACCCTGAGATGAAGCTCTCTTTGAACGAGAGGAAGCGGTACACTGCGGAGACTTCCTGCATGACAGAGGTGGAACGAATATGCGGTATGAAACGGCTTTTTTTTGTCTTTGTGTATTTAAAAGTTCATGAAGAATACAACACATGCTCTCCGAGTCATTTAGAATGGGCCTAGCTGTACAAGTGGGAGGGGCCAGGCTCGTAAGGCCCGCCCACTACGCCTGACACGTAGGAAGCGGCGTGAACTCTTACCATCATGTGATAGTCGTCGTGGTCTTCGATGGGTTCAGACACTACGTTTTTAATGGAGCCCATCGGGACCTTCTCCGTTCTCTCTGTGGAGAGGAGCGCACACAAGAAATGAAGGAGTTTTAGTCGTCAGCATCGTTGTGTTGAAGAGATTTTAGCAAAGATGAGTCGCGATCTCACCCTTTGTTCCGATCCACAACTGATCCTGCTCCAGTTTGAACGTGAGTCTAACTTTTCCTCCGGACTTGTTGAACATCCCAGATAGAGGCACTGTTGGTAATCGTTCCTGTTAGCGGGGGAGAGACAGTTAGTACTGAAGTCATGTGACGAGACAAGGACCAACCAAAACAGGGAGTGCCCTCCCTCTCCTCTCACCTTTGTTCCTTTAACAGATGCCATGATGTCATCTGGTTTACCTTTGTCCAAAACCTTCCTGTGTTGCTGTAATAACAGTGCCGGTTTAATAACACAAACCTCCATGAATATTTGACTCCATTCTGCAGAAAATGCCATTAATCTTACCTTTTGGCTGCATAAAGGCTCTTTCTTGTTTTCTTCAGCTTTGACTTCCTGCTGGACGACCTCTTTGGGTGTATTCACAGCTAATACATCATTTATTGTAGATCCTACCACCATTATCTTTGCGCCGTTTGTAATCTTTATTTCACGTAGCGTCTTGTCCTCCGGAAGCAATCCTTTGTACATCACTTTCTGCATCGCAGGTGGAAGACCTGGGAAGACATAAGGGAGCATGTCAAGCGTTTAAAGGCCTCCGAGCAGCCACTGGATCCCGTGAAGGGGAGCTACTGGGTTCGTACCAGTGAGGGAGTGGATCCTCTCTTTTAGTTGTGCTCCGGTGTTATCGACGGGAATTTTCAGATCATATTTATTCTTGTTCCAGATGATCTTCAAGTCCACCTTCTCCTGGTCGTCGTCCGCGTCGTCCCCATTGCTAATACTAGAGTCCTGAGTTGTGGCGTCTCCGGCAACTGTGGGAGACGCGGTTTCTGTGTCCACTTTTTCGGCATCCTCAACGAGTTGCTCTGATTCTTTTGGCTTGTCCTCAGTGTCCATTATGACTTCTTCCCCTTCTGGAAGAGGAGGAAAACATGTATGTGGGATCAGGTCAGGGAAGTTCAGCGCAAACACATATGTACAAAACACAGAATCCGTTCTTCTTGGTTAGTAACAAGGAAATTTGGCCAAATGAAGCCACGTTTTAGACTGAATTTAAATAGAAAATGTAATTAAATTATTACTATTTGCTATGTATTGTCTACTGGTACTCACTAACTGCAGTGTTTTATACTAGAGATGGACCACCTTATCAAAGATAATAAATAACCACTTGTACTATAATGAACAAACGCAAACCCTTTTATGAAATAACAGTTGTTGTGCTATTTCATAAAGGAAATGCTATATATTTAATAAGAGCAGCTAACGAACAAAAATACAACCAAAATAAATAATAAAATAAACAAAAGATCTGGGTGGAAACCCAGCTATCCCATTGTTTTCAATCCCATTCCACTCAAGTCTACATTTACTGTCATCATATCGTATTTATTTTACTTTACACGTCATCATTGACAAATCTGCCAAGTCTTAATAAACAGTGGGTTAGTTATTAATAAGTAGTTTATTTATAGTTATCATGGTTCTCTTTCAAAGTAAAAAATAAATAAATATATATGTGTTTCTTTCCAAATTCTTCCACAGAATAAGTAGCTATAGAGTGTAAATGTCGTTAAAAGTCCGTATTGAAGTCTAGTTTCACTTTTCTTCCTCTTTCTCTCTCTCTCCCCCTCCTCTCTCTCTCTCTCTCTTTCGTAGTTGTTCTCGCTCTTTCCATCGCTGTTTTCTCCCCATCGGAGCATCCAGTCCGACTTGTCGGTTAAAGATCAAACACAAGCGAGCCCTCCTGAACACGAGCAGACCCGGTCCCGGTCCGGGTCCAGGTCCCGGTCCCGGTCCAGGACCGACAGCCTCGCTCCTGTAACACGACTGGCCTTACTGGTCACTAAACTGGGAACGTGAACGCAACAGACTGGTTGTCGGTACTTCGTCGTTGCCGTTCCCAACCTGGCCATGTGTTAAAGCTAACCAGGCCAAACCTAACCCGGGTTAAACCTCCCGACATTAACTTTGGTCCACAAACGTAGAAACAGTTGACTGCTGTTAGCGACCGTGAACGTTAGCTAGCTGCAGCACTGGACGTTTAAAGAATAACGTTACGGGGAGGCGTCCGTTTACATCGCACGGCATTAACAGTGTCGCGTCTCAACATGTCTATTGCTAACATATGTTATTCCATAAACGATGTTTAGACTCAATGTAAAGATATGAAGGAAATACTGCTGTATTTGCTCAATACCCACCAGCCTGGGTCGCCATGATGATTGTGTACAATCTGTTGTACGTTGGAGCAAAGAGTACAGAGAGCAGGAGGATATCTGGTCGTCAGAGAGAGAAGCTCGAGCGCAAAGAAAGTTGTGTCGAAGCGCGCAATTCACGCGTGACAGCGCATTAAACCGAAGAAAGAGCAATATACTTTTCAAATGGAGTAACTTGTGTATCTATATTTACGGTTGCAACGTTTAAACATGTTGTAGTTTGAGTTAGCCGGTGGACGGGAAGAGAGAATGGAAACGCGCATGCGCATTTGAAAATAACTGCAAATAAAGTTGTATTTAGACAACAGCGGTTAGATGGTAAATAATGTATCAAGCTAAAGTAGTCAAATCTATTAAGCTGGTAGTAGAACGAAGAATTTCACTGCATAATATAGCAACAAAGGCCTACGGGACTGTTTTACAAACCCGGAAGTGACGGGTAGTGAGACTTCTCGCATTTCTGAGCGTCTTTGTTTTTGTGGCAGCAAACCGCAGACAACGAGAGGTGGCACTTCACTCAACGGCTATTGGATACTGTTTTTCTTCTTCTTCGTATCGTATGACGTTTGGGGTTTCAAATTATGCATCATCGCCAACTATTGGAATTAATGAAACATCTCCAATTATGATAAAAATACATTTGAACCCTCTCAACCCTTGACACAACAACTTGTATTGTTGATTCATGTTGCTGATTCAGCAGAAAGATGTGGAAGGAATCATTTTAAAAGTAAAAACATGCAAACATACTCAAAGCTTTTTCAAGTTTCTGTGCTCGATTACCTTGCTAAAGGTATAATAATAAGAAGTAGTGTACTTTTTTTTAACATGTTGTGGAGTATGAAGTAGCAGAAAAGGTAAAGTACAAGTACCTTAAAAGTATACGCCATGAGTACTTGAGTAAAAGTAAACTCAAACATCTTCACTGTCCAAGGACTGTTTTGCTTTTCATGGGAGTATATTCCTCCTGGATACCTCTGGAAGGCAGCAAAGCTAAATGAGTGCAAATTACTGTAAATTACACGAGAAGAAGAAGAAGAGAGAGAGAGAGAGAGAGAGAGAGAGAGAGAGAGAGAGAGAGAGGGGGGGGGAAGACGGACATTGGAGAACAAGGAAGAGCGCAAAAAAAAAAATTCCTAAAATTAAAGTCACAAGTTGTCATGCGTCGATCATAATAGGCTGCTTGTGCTCGCGGGGAAGTGGCCTTATAACAGCGCTACTGTGTTGCTGTGTGTGTGTGTGTGTGTGTGTGCGCACACTCTGCAGCTCACTGGCACTAAACTGCAAAGTCAACTTCACTTTGTGCAAATGGATTCATCAGAGTTGTGGATGAATCCGTGAGGAGTCTTTGGGGTTGCAGTGAGTTTACGATGCACGGTCGCTGAAAGAGCCGCAACACCATGGCGGACAGGAGGACCTTCAACGTGGTGATTCTGGGGGTCGGGTTTTTGTTCATTTTCACCGCCTTCACCACCTGTGGCAACGTTGAGGTAAGTTCCGCTTTATTTATCCCACTGGGATTTGACTCACTGCGTGTTTTCTGTTTGCCTCTTCACGCGAGTTAAGAATTGGGACAGATGTTGAGATATTCCACACATCTGTAACTGTTCAGTTATAAATATATGTTGTGTAAAGCCCTATTTGTAATATTTATCCCGAATAATTAGTATATTCATGCAAATCACAATAAAACCATAAAACTGATGCTTTTTTTAAAAACATTTTGTTAATAAAACTTTGAATCTTAAAAATCGTCTGAGATGTCTCACGTGCAGGAGGAAACGAGGGTCTGGTGGCGCACCTCGTGTTTCTAATTCCCCTTAATGGTCAGAGGCTTTATCCAACCGGATGGATGAATTAAGGACACATGACCCATCCAGTCTAACCCCCAGGCGTTCTTCTCATTTCCAGCAAACTGTAGTGAAAAGCCTGCGGAATGACAGCTTCAGCGGGAGCGGGTACCACAGGTAGGTCACGTGGGTTCACGTCCTCACCCCAGGATGGAGAGCAGGCATTCATTGTGTCTGTTAATAAAAACGTGTCTGTTGATCCTCTCTTCCTCCGATCACAGTCTCGGGATCATCTACGGAGTCTTTTCATTCGCCAATTTACTTGCACCGACAGTGGTTGCGGTGATTGGACCGAAGCTCACCATGTTTCTGAGTGGGCTGCTCTACAGGTAAACATCTGCACGGTCACCACAGACGGTTTGAGGCAGATGTTGCTCGTTGATGCTCTCCATTGATCTCATTCTCTGTCTCCCTAGTGGCTACATCGCCGTGTTCATCATCCCTTCGACGTGGTCCTTTTACTTCACCTCCGTCCTCATCGGCCTCGCAGCAGCCAGTAAGTTCCTCCACCAGCCGGCAAATGTTATTTTTTATTCACAAGTATTATTGTTTAATTCTAGTTGTTTATTCAGGTTAGATCTTTTGATATATTAGGGTAGTTTTTTGGTTTAATTATTTGTAGTCTTTTGATTGGTTATTGGTTAATTAATAGGGTTTTTACATGGGGTTTTCTTAAAGGTGTGGCCAGGTATAGGACCAGGGTGCACCCTGGGTAGGCGTATGATTTTTTATCAGCGACAGCAGCAGCATAGGGGGTTTCTTTGTTCTTTTGTTTGTTTACTTGTTTTGTAAAGTTCAATAAATATCAGTATAATCGGACCCCCACATGACCCTGCATTCTTTTAGCTGTGTCATTTTCATGCCTACGGTGCATCAGTGGCTTTTTGATTTTGGTTTATTGTCTTTGCTTTAATTCACGAAGACATGTGGCCACTACAGAAGCTACGACTGTAACTTTTTGAAATGTTTGCATCATCGTGCAGATTGTAGTCAATGCCAAAAAAAAGTTTTAAAAAAGTTCCTTATAATTCCCCAGAGCTGTAGACTTGATATGACCAAGAGAGGCATCAGATCCTCACATTTGAGAAGTTAAAAATGGGAAAATATTCGGCATTTCTGCTTGAAAAATGCAAATTGGTCAATTATCAAATTTTGGTTAACCAACTAATCATTTCATTTCCAGCCTACATATTGAATCACATCCCATTATTAAAAGAAAATACACACAAATACTTCAGCCTGCTTCTTGTTTTCTTTAGCGGCCTATTCAAGCTCAGTTTCTGTGTTCAAAATAGTGTTTAATCATGCATACAGGGATTAACATGACTGGTGTGTAGCAACACAGTACATCCCAAATTAGACCTTAAGTGGGTTAGGAGTTGATTTTACCTTTGAGCCTTACTCAGATATTAATACAAATACTGAGAAAATAATTTCCCCGCAATTTCTTCCAGTAAAAGCTGAGCTTTTACTGGAAGAAATGATTTGGCTTCGTTAATAATTCGGCCTGAAATCATCGCTCTGTGATGGGTTTGCATCGTGTCCCGGGGCGGCTGCGGTCAGATGCATGTTTTACCATCACAGATTGATAATATCTCACCGGGTGTGGGCGGCTAACCGCCTGGTTAAAGGTTTCTCTGACCTCACCTCCCCGCAGTGCTCTGGACGGCTCAAGGGCACTTCCTGGTGGAGAACTCCGACGCTTCCACCATCAACAGGAACACCGGGATGTTCTGGGCTCTCCTGCAGTGCAGGTATGCGGCTACTGACCTTTTTCGATATTCTCATTTTAATACTTGGATTATACTTTATGCGATCCTCTGGAAATTATCAAACGAATGTCTTTAGTAATTAGTTGTTTTTCTTCGTGTTTTTTCCTGCTTATTTGCTTCTCAAAGCACAACCCAAGGCTGCACATAATGTAGCCTGCATTATATAATAATAATTATAATAATGCTCCCATTATTACATTCAGTGCATAACACACAATTTATCACAATGTTTGTTGTGTTTTTCCCCTCTTTTTGTTTGATGCAACTATTCCAGTTGATCAAAGACACAGCAGCCAGGTTACTGTCAGGCGTGTATTTTTAGCTTGACAGGATATTACTGTATGCTTTTATTTTAGAATATATTTAATAAATCGCGTTACATCATATCTGTCAGTGAGTCACTATTCTCTCTGCACAATGTAAAAGCAGACAAACCTCTTCAAACAGAGTCCTGCAGGTGAGGTATTTGGCCTTTTCATCTCTTGTATTCGGCCCGCTGCTCTCGCACACTGGCCTGCACGACTAATTTGTATTTTGTTAAAATATGCAAATTGAATTAGTATAATAATTACATTGGCTGTCATCTGCTCCAAAGCAGACAACGGAGCAACGCTAATCTGCCCATGCAGTTGTGATCCCTGCCACAGTAAACCTATGAATCAGTTCTTCACAGCCGGCAGATACACACACGCACGCACGCACGCACACACACACACATACACACACACACACACACACACACACACACACACACACACACACACACACACAATGCAGTTCCTGTTGTCTTTTATGAGGAAGCCCTGTTCTCCCTCGCTGAGGCGTTGGGACGGACTAATTGCTCATCTGCATTTTTTAGTTTAGGTTTAATTAAAGACAGAAATAGATCACAGCGTTTTATAGGACTGCCCCGTTCGCCATGAAAGGCAGATACACAGCAACAACAAAAGAAATGCAGATTATTCTGTTTAGAACGGCAGCGCTTGAACGCCCCAAAAAAAGTCCGATCCTTCTTCTATCCCTTCCCCGTCTGACAAACAGGATTTCTCAGAAGACGTTGTAAATATGTCCGTAGCTGCTTTATTGACACTGACAAAGAGTTTAAAAATAGGTCTAATGAGCCGCAGAACAATGGGAAAGTCAAGCTTTTGAATGTGTCTGTCTGTGTCTTTTTTACAGCATGTTATTTGGCAATCTGTACATTTATTTCGACTGGAGTGGAAGGACGGAGATATCAGGTAGGGTTAAATATACCAGCAACCTCTTGCATCATCACACCAAGAGGATTAAATGACTGTTCGCTCATTCTGAATACGCTCCGAGCTTAATGTTGTTAATAGATCTTGTGTATTTTAATTAAGCGGTTTATTTTAATCTTCCGCTCTCAGACAGCAGCAGGAAAACCCTTTTCCTGTCCCTGCTGGTCGCCTCCATCCTCGGCACGCTCAGCTTCCTCCTGCTGAGGAAGAGCCACCACGAAGAGGAGCTGCTCTCGGAAGAGGAAGGCCAGTCGCTGCTCTCGACCGGCGCGACGTAAGCCGACATCCGAGAGATAATTACACCTTTGTCACCGCTGTCAAAATCACTCAGAATACATAAAACGTGCCTGAACCAGTGTTGAACAAGGACGAGGAGGGTACGAACCTCAAGTGATGAATAAAAAGTATATATTACATATATATTTATTTATTTAATAGCAGCCTGTGTTTTATCCAACACAAAAAAAAGTCATTTTCATCCAGTTGTCGATGTTAAACCATAACCACAGCACCTGAAAATGTGTATTTTTCTTTTCAAATAACTCACCTTGAATCTGGAGGTTTGTCAAGATGACTTTTAGTTTGAAATCCCACTTGTCCTTCACAAAAAAAACGACAGACCAATTTCCGGGCCGATCGTTGAGATCGAGCCTAATCACCGCACTTCACACAAGTAGCGCACAATCAGGCGGCTTTGTGGGGTAGGAGACGCTCCCCTCGAGAGGGACGGCGGTTAGAGCCCCGAACCCTGCAGGCGGGGGCCCTCAACGGGATGCGTGAACTCGTACGGCTCGACTCGAGACACCATGAGTGGAAATGATGAGGCTGAAATTGGGAGATCGGTCTGAGATTTCTGAGTTTAAGTGATTAACAGCTCGACTGTGAAACTCTCTTTTAGGAATCAAGTGTTCAGCATTATGACATCACTTCACCTGTTTGACCCTTGAATTAACTTATGTCATGTGTGTGTGTGTGTGTGTGTGTGTGTGTGTGTGTGTGTGTCCAGTTACACTTTATCTATTTATTTCAAACTCACAATTGATTTATTTTCTCTTGTTCAGGTATAAGACCAGAGCCAGCACTGCCATGCAGGAGGCCAAGTCCGAATTCAGTAAGTTGTATTATTTACATAAATATAGATACATAACTATATTTAGTAACAAGACTATATACTGTTCTCATTCTAAACAGGTTCATAAATCAGGGTCGTGAAGTCCGATCCATTTTTGTGTGTTGATGCACGATTTCTCCCATGATGCAAAGCACAGAGATCATAGAGGAGCGGCCGTCTAGGAAATAATTTAGTAAATTGTCAGAGCAGTGGTCCTTTGTCTCGTGAATTAAAAGAAAATCAAAAATAAAATAAACTAAAATCAAAAAGCCGCTAATGCTCCGTAGGCAGGACAATTACGCAGCTGAAAAGAATGCAGGGTCCATGCGGGAGTCTGGTTTTACTGATATTTATTTTAACTTAACAAAACAAGTAAACAAACAAAAGAACAAAGAACCCCCCCCCCCCCCCCCCCGCTGCTTCTCCTGCTGCTGGTAAACAATCATTAGCCTACCCAGAATGCATCCTGGTCCTGTACCTGCCTACACCTTTAACCCCAGGTGCCCACAGCATTACCCAATGAACTAACCAATAACCAATCTAAAGACTTAGACAAGGGGCAGGTCTGTCTTTCAATCAGAGGGTCGGTGGTTCGATCCCCGGCTCTGCTAGTCCATGTCGTTGTGTCCTTGAGCAAGGCACTTAACCCTCATTGCTCACCGTTGCTGTGTCTATGGTCTACTGTATAGCATGTAAGTCGCTTTGGATAAAAGCGTCAGATAAATGAAATGTAATGTAATTACAAATAAATAAACCATCAAAAACTTAGATAAGCAATCAACTAGAATGAAACAATCCTACTTGTGAATGAAAAATAACGTATAATATTCAATAAGTAGCTCCTACAGCTCAGGAGGAAACTACACATGATAACATTCAGAAAACACATTTTCATGTCTATTGCTGCAGTAAAGTCTCACTGAAAAGGGCACCGAAGTCTTTTTATTTTCCTTCTGGCTCTCCGCTCTTTGACACCGTGCCGGTAACCTCCGGTGCACAACACTGCTCCCGGTCTGGAACTAGCAGTTTGGTTTTTTTTCTTCTAGTAAAAATGTCTTCTGTGTGGATAAAAATCACGACGAAGCGTCCATGTTTCAGATGGCATGGGCTTCAGCTGCGTCTGCAGCCGCCTGCAGTTGTTTTGCAGGATCAGATTGCTCTTTGTCTCGCGTGTATCTTGTCCTGCATGCAGACTCGTGTGCGCCCGCCTCAAAGGTAATCGGGTTTTATCACGGATGCACCCTGATTCATGTCGAGAGAGGGCACCCAGGCATGCAGAAGCAGAGCTGGTGGGAGCCCTGCTTTGGAAATCTGTATTCCCCTCGATTCAGTCTCTCCCCTGAGGGCTTTCCACCTGCATTTAAATGCGTATTCCTTTTGGCTTAATGAAACAGAATTCTCTCACATCTTTTATCCGCATTAAATCACATTGTCAGAGGGTAATGGGGCGCTTAACGTCCGCATTTCCATCCGAGCTCCATCCACTTGTTATCGTTAAAAAAAATGCATTCGTCGTCCATTAAAACCAGCGTGTTGTGCGTCCCCCCCCCCCCCCCCCCGCTCAGAGACCATGCTGCAGCTCCTGAGGTCCAGGACCATCCTGATCCTGAGTCCCTGCATGGCGTACAGCGGTAAGTCAAGACCACGCCCCTCGCACCTAGACCTGCAGTGAAGGGCCCGTCAGCAGCTCGCCCCTCTTGTTTTCCGCAGGCCTGGAGCTGTGCTTCTACAGCGGCGTGTACGGGACGTGCCTCGGGGCCACCACGCAGTTCGGGGATTCGGCCAAAGGCCTGATCGGGATCTCCGGGATCGTGGTCGGCGTCGGAGAAATTGTGGGTGAGTTTTCGTCCCTCCTGTTTCTCTTCCCGGAGCTCGTTTGGGTGATCGAAAACCGCCGGAGGCCTCTGCATTCATATACACTGCCCGGCCCCCAAAAAAAAAAAAGGTCACACACTCTAATATTTGGTCAGGTTTTTGGTCAGGTCTAGGTTCAGCAACAGTATGTGCTCAAAGAATGAGGTCAGCTGACTACCTGAATATATTGAATGAAATGAATGCAACACTGGATGGAAATAAATCTTGTGACATTGCAGAGGCTTATCGAAACAATGCCAATGGTCCAACGAAATATTAGAGTGTGTGACCTTTTTTTTTGGCCGGGCAGTGTACATATTCATATTTTTTTGTTTGTTTTTTTTACAAGGCGGAGGCTTGTTCGGGTTGCTGTGCAGGAACAATCGCTTCAGGCGGACCTCCGTGGTGTTCCTGGGAATGGTCGTCCACTTCGTCGCCGTCTACCTGATCTTCCTCAACATCCCGGACGACGCCCCCGTCGTCTTCGACACCACCACCCAAAGCAAACCCTTTCTGGCTCCCAGGTTCGGAGATTCCCTCTCCCGAATTAGCAATAAAGAAGAGCGAACGCGGGGAAGGCCCGTTACGGTTTTTTAATGAGAGCTATATTTCCTCTTCGTAGCGCGTCCATCGCCCTGCTGTGCAGCTTCCTGCTCGGACTCGGGGACAGTTGCTTCAACACGCAGCTCTACAGCATATTAGGCTGCGTTTATGCTGAGCACAGCACGCCCGCCTTCGCCATCTTCAAATTCATCCAGGTAATCCCGAGTCGACAATCCTCCGGCGTTGTTAGCGGAGCCGTGCAAAAGCCGGGTTCAAATGTTGTCTAGTCGAGTATGACATAAATTCACCTGAAGCCCCATGAAAAGGAAAAGGAGCGAGACCCCCACACGGCTCTTAATCCCCCCGTTGTGGTTGCAGCCAGAATTGGCCTGAAACAAGAAATAAACTACGGGCATCGTGCTATTTTGTAACTGAAATTAAATTGCATGTTTTTAGGTCTTTTTACAGCGTGCACAGATGCTCTGTGAATCACTTGTTCTGTTTTCTTCAGATAACAGAAGAGAGAAATTATATTTTGTATTGATTGGTTTCACGATGGCGCCTCCTGGTTTTGCAGTAATTTGACGGACTAGATCTCATTTGGATCCAGCCAGACAAGTCCTGCATTAAGCAGAACATTCTCCTGTTAATGGAAAAAAACAAAACAAATGAACAATACAATTAACAGATTGGCCTTATTTCTTTACAAAAAGAATTATGATTAAATTGGGATTTCAGTTGCACATGAACAGAACAGCAATTTAGATATAGTGATGGATGATGATGGATGGATGATGATGGATAGATAGATACATACATACATACATACATACATACATACATACATACATACATACATACATACATACATAAATACATATATGGATGATGATGGATGGATGGATGGATGGATGGATGGATGGATGGATGGATGGATGGATGGATGGATGGATGGATGGATAGATAGATAGATAGATAGATAGATGCTGGATGGATGGATAGACACAGTAGCAGCTTGTAGAAACAAAATAACAGGAATAAAAAAGATGCTCAATACATAATATAAATAATGGGGTCTAATAAACAGAGGATGCCATTTCTTCTCATGCATGAATCAAATGAACCGCATTAAAGAACAATAAAGGTCCATGTGGGCGGGGCCTCACGTCTCGCGGTGTGCTTCCTGTCAGTCTGTCTTTGCAGCGGTGGCGTTCCTGTACAGCGGCTACGTGCTGCTGAAGTGGCAGCTGCTCGTCATGGTCGTCCTCGGCTTCTCCGGGACGCTCTGCTTCTTCGCGGTGGAGCGGCTGCAGAGCGCCTCCACGGACCTGCAGGAATATTAGAAGACATTTCATCATCATCATCGATTTGTGGGAGGAGCTTCTGTATTAACACATTGTTGGTCCTGTACACTCATATTGGTCTGGATTATTGCAACAACACATTTTAAGTTGCCTTAAGCTTAACATGGTTCTGCTTAGATTGTCTGTACTAATAACCTGCACAACATGTGTCATTATTATTAATCATTAATCTTGATTTTGACATGTTTTACTGCAGGATTTTAAATAACCACTTGCCTTATCTCGTACTTATTTTTGATTGATTCCAGCTCAGGTTTGTTATTAAAGGCAGTGTCATATTTGTCATATTTAAAGCTGTTCATATTTTTCCCAGTGATTTTTGACAGTTTGACAAAAATAGATGAGAGAAAATAATGTTTCAGAGAAATATTGCGTAATTAATGCCTGACAATCGTTGTTCTTAACCTTTTTATTTTGTGTGAATTTTGCATTTTGTCAATGTTTTCCTCCCAATTTTGTGAATCTTTGATTATTTTTATGCTTTTCCTCTGATTTAATCCAACATGGCGAGCAAAACTAATTCCTGTGTTTTGCAGCATTTTGTAATAAACAGTTAAGATGCAAAATAAAAGGTCCGGTCTATAAATAAATATGAACGTAGAGGGATATTACTGAGGTCACGCATATTAAGTTGCATTTGACCTGTGAATGGAACAAATGGAGGCGCTCCAACGCTTCCTGACTGAGTCGGAGAGCAGATTAAATGTTCCCCTCAGAAGGGAAACAGTTTTTTTTACAGCAGCCTGCGTCTCAGATCTAAGTGGATTTCCATTTACTCACCACAACGTAGCCGATGTGCGTCCAGTTTATTGGAACACAAAACAAGATAAATCTATCGGCTTTAATGCTGATTTGCCAGATTTATTTGAAAAGCCACGAGGCCATTAATCAAAAGAGGAGCAGCAGCGTCTGGCGGGAGGAGAACGGTGTGATCTTAAGTCAATTGTGCGGCCTACTTGACAACAACAAAGAGCTGACGGGATAAGTGAAGTACACAGCGTTTACTCACAGAATTAAACTCCGACAGGGTTCACGTTATTAGTTTAGATAACCTCGTAACTGGGTTTGGATAAGTCTATTACCTGGAGACTGCAATGCATCAGCTGTTCAGGTAATACACACAACCACACACGTTGCATCTGCAGCCCTGTGGAAGACGACCAGATACGTACGTTATTAGCTATGGATTATTAAAACGCAACGCTTTGGCTATTTAAGCCCATTTTATGTATATTTGGCAAATATATAGTATATTGTGTATATATAGCAAAATTATTGCCACTATCTTGTGTTTGACTGTACTTTCTTAGTTTTTATTTATTTATAATTTATAATAACTACACACTGTTTAGCATTAGTAAAGCTTTACATTTAAATCATAATTTATAAAGCAGTTTTCTCATTAGTAGCTCATTGGTATGCAATTCATAAACACAGTTATAAATGTTTTATTCTCGATTAATAAGCTTGACTAACATGCGTTTCATGATTGGGTTTTCATACTTTATAATTGACGGATTCCCCATTTGTAAATTAAGTAATATGTATTGCAAACCAATTCATGGTTAACATGTGCTTTATAAATGTGTTTTAATCCTGCAATTCATTCATTGTTCTTTATAAATGATGAATTAAGTGTTTACTAATGCTGAATAGTGTGTAGTTATTAGAAAGTGCTACCAAAACATGTTTTCCAAAAAAGAAAAAAAAAAAGGATCCTACACAACTTGTCACCATCTCCTCCGTCTCATTGCTCCTTGATTTCCCAGCATCCTCCTCCAGCTGATCAGACGTGTACATCAAAGCTGATCCTAATTGAGTCACATGCTCTCATCCTCCACGCTTCTAATTAGAAGGTTTTGATTGAAACGGACCTGCGGGAAACCCGACCAGCGCTGGTTCAGACCTCGAGAGTCGTGTTTCTGAAGCTCGAGACTCGTTTCGTTTCAGAGTCTGTCTCCGCCTCGGGGGGGATCCACTCGTTTCATTTCTCCATCTTCCTCCATGACCCGCCTGATTGTCTGCGCCGTGTTTACGACCACTCCTTCGTACCTGCAGCTCACTTGGGTTACTCCATTCTGAAGACATGCCTCATTTCCATGAATTATGGAAATCACACAACTGAGGATAGTCGTACGACTAAAGGTTCACAACACAATTAAATATCCCAATTTGAAAAGAGAAACGCATCCCGTCAAGTGAGAGGACTAACAACTCTCCGTAATTATATGCGGGATGAGTCGAGCGCAAACAGTTTTAACTGCTCATTTGTTTTGTTTTTTCTCCCCCCGCTGTTAGCTTTCCACACAATGGATGTTGTTGCAATCATCATCAGCACAATTAAACTAATCACTCGGCAGTGAGTGTTCATGGCTCACGGATCAAAAGGTTCGTGTGATCAGCGGTTGTCCACAGCTTCATGAGAATTAGCCTGGCATTAGTTAAAAACTCCAAATTGATTTCCCTCCCCAGAAGCAGAAAAACAAGCTCAAGTTGTACAAAAATAACTTTTTTTATTTATTATTTATATATATATTTTTCTATCATGGATGTGCAGTCAGGACCACCAGAAGCTGACAGAGAAGCTGAGCTCCAAGGAGCGGACGTAATGCCAGTGTCGGACGGGGATGAACAGCACGTCTCCGGGCCGCAGGACGCATTCCTGATACGGCGCCCGGGCGAACTCCGGGAAGCGCCGCGCGTCGGGATCCTCCACCTCCACCTGCAGGGAGGCAGTCAGACATTGGAAATGCGGCATATATATACACTGTATATATATATATATATTTATATTTGCAGGCTGAACATGCGCCGTCTCCGTGGACCGTCAACCCCACCTGACTGGTATTGTGAAGGAGCTTTGATTGATGAGGGTACAGCTTGTCGGTGTCCTCCGGGGAATAAAGGCGAATGTATTTGCTTCCCACCACCTGGTGTATAAAAGCGGGGTGGGGGGGGGGGGAGAGACAGCGGTCCCGTGACAGGTCTTTTGACACTAACTGCGTTCATGAAGGCGGCCCCTGGTGAACGTCACCTGAGCCAGGAAGTTCTGCTGGGGGTCCTGGTGCAGGGGGGACACCGTACCCCCGGGCCCGAACCACGCGTTGACGGTGATGTCGTCGTCGTCTCCGTCGCCGAGGCAACAGTAATCCGGGGGGCGGATGTCTTCCTTCAGCTCCGGTATCTGAGGCCACATTAAACAGACAAGTCACTAAATTATACATTGTTTACATTGTTACTGCGACATTTGCCAACGTTTCTTTGCAAGCACCATGGAGAAGAAAAAAAAATATACATGTATACTCATATTTTTTGCTCGTAGTGTTTTCAGCTTGTGCACCACTGTGAGCCAGATTGTCTTTGGCTTCCTTCATTTTATAAAAAAGGGGGTTGCACAATTAAATGTAAGCTGAAGCCCCTCCATGTTACACACATTAGCAAATGGAATATAATTAGAAAAATGAAACAATATATAATCCCTTATACACATATTTACTTACTTTGGTTATAGTGTACACCATTATTTATGACAAAGTATCTGCAAAGCTAATGACGCTCCCATCAGCCCCAGCTGCACGTTCTGTTTCATGCTCATTAGCATAAAGGTGCTCAATATGAATATCTATATCGAGCATATCTATGCAGGATCGTATCATATCATCAGCTGTAAGAGATGAGATGATGCGATAGCCTGGCTATCAGCACACACACAGGCAGACATTACTCCGCTGTATCTTCACATAGAGAATATTGGTTTGCTGCGATATTAATGCTCTGAATGTAAAGAATGTTTAATATAGCGAGGTTACATGAAGCCAGATGTTACTGTCATACTAAAGTAATGGAGTAAAGAAGCCAAGACTCCACATTATTCAGGTCACAGTACAGTGACTGGATTTACTCCAACATGATCTGCACATAATCGTCATAATCATAAATTTCACATACAAGGAGTTTGACGAAGGTGAAATATAATCTCTCCTTTGGTCATTATTCTTGGAAAAAGTAAGTCAAGATCACAAAATGTAATAAAGATGTTAATTATCTGAAGGAAAACATGGATTGTGGCGAGCTGATTCCTGATTCCTGGCCTCATTCCGCTCCATCAAACAGCCCAAAATACATAACTTTTAGCTTGACAAGGCGCCCTTTTTGGAAAGTTCAAACCAGACAATTTATTGACTTGTACGGTAAAATTAGGACTAAAAGTCGATTCTGTTCAGAGCGATGCGGTGGGAGGACGACGGCTGGAAATAAGGAGAATTCAATGCTTCAGCGCCAAAAAAATATAACCTGAATAATCAACTAGTGAACTGACAAAATGAAAAGACCATTACTGGGAAGGTTCATACACATTTTTCATGACATTAAACCAAATTTCCATGACCAAACATTTAGTGAAATCTGGGTGTGTCCATGAAAAAGTGATAAAATGTAGTATTTAAACTAACAATGAGGATTCCAAAGCATACAGTATTCCTTAAAGGACACAAATGAATGAGAGACAATAGTTTGATTAAAAGAATAAACATTTATAGATATACTCAGCGTATGCCTGCTTATATTTTGAGTCTTTCTTTTAAAAGCATATTCATTATTTCAAACTCAGTGTAAATGAACCACATGAACACATGAATATAACACATTTACATGACTTTTACTAAACTTTTGGGGATTTAAATTTTTTTCCAAGGACTTTTCCAGGCCTGGAAATAACCAATTTTCCGTGACCGTATGAACCCTGTACTCGGACAACGGCGTAGCCAGAAAAAAAGACGCCAGCGTACCTGATCAAACAGCTGGTGCTGAGCGAGATACCCCACACCGTTCACTCCATCCTGGAAGAGTTTGATCCGCAACATGAAAAACACGCGTTAGAAACCACAGAGATTGTTTCAGTGTGAACGGTGCAGCGAGACCCGGCGAGGGTGCGCTCACTTTATTCAAAATGTACCGATCGATGAACTCGTCGACCGTCAGCAGCGTCTGGGACCATCCCTCGTCCGTGTACCGGGAGCCCACCTCCACAGGAACCGTCCGGCAGCCGGCGACGGACCTCAGGTATTCTATGCTTTTGCGGGCGGGAGAGAGAGAGAGAGAAAACCGTGAAACAACAAGTGGAAGTCACAAATGTGGTCGTTTGGGGATACGAGCCCTGCTATAAAAAATGAAATAAAAAATGAAATATGCCATGTGTGCACTTCTGGGTGTCCTCCTCCTCCGTCAGCGCCGAGAGCCGAGTGTCGGGAGGGAGGACAGCGATCTGAGAGACGGCTACGTCGCCAATCAGGGAGGGTTCGATGAGCAAACCAACCGAAATCCACTTCCTGTTGTTGGTTTCACATTTTTTTTTAATTTTTTTATTTTACCATTATTTAACCAGGCAGATCATTAAGAACAAGTTATTATTTACAGTGATGGCCTGACAAAAAAACAACACAAACATGTGACGACATAAAAACATACAAAGACATGCCGGTGGTGCTTCTGTAACCAGAGCGCTGCAGGCAGCACAACTGTAATCTGATTACACGGCGAGAATGAACACACGATGGAGGAGTCCTGATGTGCGTTTTAACACCGTGTGCTTGATTTCTACGTGAAAATGTACTTTTTAGGCCGTCACGACTTTGCATTTAACCTCTTTATCTTTTCCAGCGTTTGACTGATGCGTTTAACATTACTCATACTGAGAGATGGCTTCATAAGACGGTGATGTCATCTGCACCAAACGAATGACAAAATGACTAAACAAACCTCCATGGGTGTTGGTTGAGGGCGGGCCAGTGCTCGATGATCCCCTCCAGGACCACGGGCTTGAGGGGGAGCAGGAAGTCGGCGCTGAAGCTCTCCAGTGACGGACACTTTATTCTGGGGATCGCCGTCTCGTCTCCGATCGCAGGAACACGAGGGATCTCCGTCTTCGTCCTCTTAAGGATAGCAAAACAACAAGGGTTTGTCACGCCTCCCGTTCAATTATAAAGATGAAGATTTCCCCTTAAGGGGAAAATGTCAAGAAGAAGAACCTGTCATTGTATTTCTCTAAGAGAGCTGAAAGGATCAGTCGATTAAATCTATTGTCAGAAAGATTGTCACTATAAATCAATATTGTGTTAATTTGTGCATTTTTGATTCTTTATGCGATAGTGAATTCAATAAATATTCGATTTCAGACGGTTGCTGAGAAAGGATAATGGAAATAGCTGTTGGTTGCAGCGCTCCAGCTCGACTCGAGAGACCAAACAGACATTTATAGTCACGGTGGTTGATTTTATGCTTGTTTTCTTTCTTTCAGGCGAAGAGAAACAAACATGTAGTTCAGACAAACGCCCGCTAACCTTCCTCTAAACTTTCCATCTTGATGGCATCTAAACAAAGTGATCTGACATTTGAGTGTTTGTTGGCCTTTATCTTCAGTGACATCTGACGGAGTGCGACAAAATAAAGGGCGACAAAGGAAACCCTTGTCTAAAACTTTAGAGAAGCTCATGCTGAATCTGTGGCTGCGCCTCACGCAGCTGCTGAAGGTTTATAAGACCATGAGCAGGACACATCGGATTTTATCATCGCTTTTTATTTTTGCAAATGTGATAATAAATGTGCTCTAACATTAGTTTTAAAGCTCATTTGAGAAAAAACGATGTTGAAAGAAAAGTTGCATTCAACTAAAAGCTTAAAAGCATCACATGGCTATTCCCACATCGTTTAGTGACATCATCATTGAGTTAACTAATAACTTATGATGAACTGAATGGACGCGGCTCACCTGAATAATGTGTTTCAAATCAAAAGGACTGACCTTGACTTCAGTGTGTTCCCTTTCTTCTTCTAATTCCCTGGACTTCCTGACTTCAGCTTGCAGGATCCGGACAACGACCTGCAGCACGTCCTCCATGATGGCGGCGCCCATGAGGAGGCCCATGTCGCAGGTCCTCACGGCCTGCAGCACCTCGTCCGCCGACGGGCCGTCGCGGCACAGGGCGGCGGCTTTGAACAGGCAGCCGCAGGAATAAACGCGCCGCCACTCTTTGTCCACGTGGCGCCACGTCCCCGCGTTCAGCTTCTCCCACGAGACGTCCAGAACGATCTGAGCGTTGAGCAAGCGGCTGGCGGCGGCGGCGGCGCCGTAAAGCTGCCGCCGGCACCGCTTCAGCGTTTCCAGCACACTTGACTCCACTTTGTCGCTGAACTGCAGCGGAAACTCTTCCTCATTACGAGGCAGAGCGGCGGAGATCTTTGACCACAGCGTGGCCATTGATGAGGCGGTCTTCGTTTGGCGCTGCGGGGCAGACGGGGAAGGTGAGTTCAGGGCAGCGCTTGTTCAGACTGAATCCTTAATGATCACACACACACACACACACACACACACACACACACACACCACACAGTAATATTCAGAGGCAAAGGTTGTCAGTAAATCGCTCGTTCTGTGCTGCTCAGCTGGTCATGGGTCCACTATTAGCTCCAACACACACACACACACTTTATTGCAGTAAAACACATGTATACACCCACTTTCCAAATTGGCAACCACAAAACGCAGGTGAGGACACGGCGTGCCAAAATTGCGAGTGTGACACATGCTCAGTGACGACGGCATATCTGTATCCGCCAAACTCTGCCCGTTTAGATGCTCTGTGAAGCCGGAGATGAAGCCAAAGATACGAGGCAGCCAACAGCGAGCACCTGGTTTGTTTGAGTAGAGAAACGAGGCCTCGAGAACGTTGAGGCTGACAGAACTGAAGTGAATGGAAACCAGTTTGGACTCCCAATCAGTCTGGTTTTCTGCTCAGCAACTGAAACGTGTGTGCGATCTTTGACTTGTTGCCTTTAATTGAAGCAGCTTCAAGGATATTAATCATTTTCTGCATCTGACTACTGCATTTTATTTCTTAAACTGCACTGCAATTTTATTCTATTTTTTGTTATAAAACAAATAACAAATCATGACGCCTGTGTAAAGTTCTTCCAGCTCTAATGACGTAATGTTAGATAACATGAGGAACATTGTGAATACGACATTCAGAAACACAACTATTTACAGCTAGGAAATAAACTGTCTTCGCTAACGATCAACAGTGTGACGTTTAAGTTGATTTAAGGCTAACATGCGCGCGCACATCAACTTCTTCCGTTTTAAACAGTAACGTTACGTTTACTTTCTCGCTGAAGAGGAACTGAATGCGCGACATGTTTTATTTACCTGTTATCACGACATTTACACCGTTAATCCGTGAATATCTGCCACACAGCGGACTGGAAGCAGCGCGCGAGCGGCTTCAGCCACGGACGCCAACAACTTCACTGCCGGTGCTACACCAAAAACAGACCGGAAGGGAACTCGGATAGCGGGACACATTGGTTCCGCGATAAGTGCAAGGTGTCAGAGACGAGATTTAAAAGCTTCTCTAAATACTGCACAAATACGTGAACTTTTTAAGGATGTGGACTTTTTTTATTTTGGATTAATTTTTTCAGCACAACCTTTGATCTGCATACACTCTGTGCTCCAGTAGAGGGGAGTAACCTCTGCACTCCACATTTATATAATGTAGTATCAGACATTGATTGAACTACAATATATTGGCGACCCACCTCCCCAACACACACACTCTCTCACACACACAGGGGCGGACATTACGCACGGATACACACATTGCTCCTGCACATATGTTCACACAACCTCTCAGCCTTGCAGCTGCACAAACATCTGTCTTTCTTTTTTAGATGATCAACCAACTGTAGTAAAGCTCAGTCATTAAAAACAAACAGTGATCCTGTAAACTAGAGTCCTGTCATTAAGAGGTATAGAGACAACATTTTCCCAACATAAGAACTGTATCCAATTGTTTCACAAACATTTGTTTCCCTCTCATTGCTCCTGCTACTCAGAATGTTTATGTAAATACAGATATTCCTAGAAGGCTGATTGATATAAATCAGAACAAATATGATAGGAAACCTTCGGCGGGGAAAGTATAGAAACACGCGGCACCATTATCAAATGTCAAACACTCTATGAAATTCAAATAATCTCAGCGCAAACCGTGAAGCTGTTCCCGTATGTAAAGCAGATGCAGACAAGAGCAAGACAGCCCGCCTTTCTAGGAATCACAGGGGATTTTAAAATGTTTCATGCATTTCTGTTCATTCTCTCTGTGTAAACAGCAGAATTCTCAAGGCTCCAGCTATTGTTCCCTTACTTGCGTGGAGGTGAGTAATTACTGTAGAGGCCACAACTGTAGCATTGTGTTGATTTTCACCATCTTTTGAGCCGTTGCTATTGCTTTTGGAAGAAGGCACCAGAGGTATAAAAAAAAATGGAAAAAAAATAAAATTGAATGTAAAAGAATAAATGGAAGGATGGAGAGCAGAAAAAGTATCAATAAACCTGAAGGTTTAAAACTTCAATTCGGGATAAATAGTTGTGTGTGTGTAACATCCCAGCAGGAGAGGCTGATGTATTATTCAGATAAGTCTGACTAAGTGGTTGTAAGACGGTGTGAGGCTACACTGAAGGTCAGAGGCCCAGCAATGTTATTCCTCCCTGTGCTGTCAGTGCTGACTTCATGTGCAGGCCGTCCCCCCAGACCTCCATCGGCAGGGGTCAGTGACCTTTCACAGGTTCACTCGGTAGGGGAGGGCGGCTGCTCCATCTGATCGGTGGTGTCGCTCTGAAGATGTTCAAGTGTTTTTTTTTTCTAAACGCTGTGTCTATTTTTTTTTTTAGAATGTATGATTTTTACATGAGATTTAATTCTTTAAACTGTAGATATTACACACTGATATCCGCGCCAAGGACACTATTTTGTAAAGGAAAGGAGTTTGGTGATCTCAGGAATTCAGAAGGGGTTTTCTGAATATCAAAAAATGTAGAATTTGTATACATCATTAAATGAGAGTTTATATATCTTAAATAAATTGTTGAGACATTTTATTGCAAAAAGTTGCCTCTCTCAGATCATATTATGTTATATTAGCACGGGACAAACAAACTAAATCCACCTTCCAACACAACTAAAGCTAATATTCCTGGAGCCTCACCGCGACATTACTGTTTTTGAGGAAGATTGTGCGTTACGATCGAAAGCTCCAGCACAGACTGAATAAACCACGTGGGCAAATCTCCATTTTATTTTTTTATGCATACAAATATTTGTATATCACATATTTTTTCTCACTGAAAAAAAAAAAAATACTTAAATCCCCATGATTTCGACTGTTTCCATGTTAATATTCAACCATTAGTGCTCTGTGTTCGCTTTGGATGAAAATTAATAAATTAATAATCTTGAGAAACTAGAATAATGATCCAACCGAAACCACTAGCGCAGTGCTGTCAACACTCTTCCGCAGCATTAGCTCCAAAAGTTGCTGAATCAAAAAAGTGGGTCAACAAACTGGCCGTGTGTTGGCACGGTGGAGTAGCGTCTATAGCCCTGTCTCCTCACAGCAAGAGGGGCCGGGGTTCGATCCCGGGTTGGACGGCCCCTCTGCATTAATCAAATAATACATTCTAGTGCACAAAAGTATAATCTGAAGATTTGTATTTCTGGAAAAGTCGCCCCACGGCCGTGTAAGTTGTCACACTCTGCGGAGAAAGTTGTAACGTCATATTTTTCAACCACTTTCGACACGTATAAAATCAGAGGCTTTGCAAACAAATGTATGCAGTTAAAAGTTTGATTCATTGAGACAGATGTTTTGGTTTCATTAGTGCCGGTGCATTAAAAAACAGGAACAAAATAACAAATAGTCCGGGCACACTTATTAAAACACAAGTGTAAATGAATAATAAATGACAAAAACAAAACAAATAATTCACCCTTTTTTCAGCTCCAATACAAAACTAAATGCAACATGAATAAAACCACACGGACGAGGCCGGCGTTGTTTAATGTTGCTGCTGATGTGAGTCATCGGCCGTCACAGTCCTCACACACCGAGAACCCTTTTGTGTAGCCATGTGCTGCAGAATGAACATTTCACCCATATTGTATCGCCCTGAAAGCAATTCTGTGCAAAAAAAAAGAAAAAAAGAAATGTAACAATTGAACGTACATATTTAAGTCTGAACTTTCATGGTTGAAAAAACATGAAAATCGTTCTCACCTCGGCTTACATTGCCGTATCCTGCGTTTCGAGAGCAATTGTGCGACCGTTTTTTCCGACAGCGGCCCGAAACAATTTGGTTTTATTATGATGATTCCCTTTGAACCGGGTCTCTCCGGTGGAACAACACCTCTCAGCAGCAGCAGCAGCTCCCAGCAGCCACACAGGGCAGCGGGTTCAGCGTAGGACCGTGACTGTTAGCGGCGTATACTCCCGTGGGCCCGCGAAACCCGAACCACCAGGACACCGCAGCAGGGATGTAATCACCACCATTACGCTCCAGGTGCTGCAGAAATAAAAGATGGGAACAAGCCTCCGGCGGCGTTGCCATGGATCAGAATCCAATTAAACACTGTTTAGCTCGACACAAACTGCCAGTCGTAGCCTGTTGACTCATGAAATTAATGTATTGTCGCGGCACAAAGAAAAGTGTTGCAACAGAGAGTGCAGCATGACCCGAGTCAGCACCCGTTCAAAAGCGCCGCCGCTTCATTCCCGGCTGATGTAAATTTCACGAGGCAATTGAAGTGTCGGAGAGAAGACACAACACTGCGTCTGCAATTCCACAAATCGGGGCAATTCTTTTATTTTTTGTGTCGCTTTGAAGGTCATCTGTTTGCTTTAAGCCTGCACACCGACACACAGCCGGTGCCTCCGGATGCAGTGTCACGTTTATCCCCCCCCCGGGGCAATTTATGCATACGCATAAAAGCCAGTGGAGGTTAAGGGTTGCCACATTCCCCGGAAACCTGGTAATGGGTATTTGGAAATGCCCCGAAGAGGTAACAAATGAGAGGTGTAAAGTTAAATGTCCTGTGAAATCATCAGGAGATCTGAAACAAGCTGCCTTTACAGCCCCGGGGAGGTTTTCCACAGACAATTATCTGGAGGCCCGCGCAGCCTCGGTGTGACTACAGGTCGGCGCGGCGGGTCTGAGCCGGAGACGAGGGAGCCGCGGAGAGCCGGGCTCGCCGGCTTGGCGTTCCTCCACGGAGCGCCGCCGCCTGCCCGCCTCGAGCAGGTGCTCGGCTCCAGCGGGCTTAACGCGGGACGCCAGAATGCAGGCGGCCCGTCGAAACCACTTTGGATCAAATGAATGCAGCCAGGTGTGCCCCTGCAGTCGGGGCACAGGTGACACCTGCTCCTTCCCTTTAATTAGAGCTCAAACAGCTGTTTCAGGAGGGGGGCCCCGAGAGGAAGAGGGGGTCCCCGGGTTAGTCCGCCTGCCTCGGTCACCGCTTGATGCCGGTCACATGTGATTATCGCAGCTCCTTCTGGGTAATGCCGATACGTACGTCGATACCCGGCTGTGCGTTTGCCCCCCTTTAGTGGCGAATACAAAAAAGTAATAATGACATTGAATGCGTTTGCCTTCGTGAATAATCAATACCCCCTCAGAGCGCGTAGCCTAGAAGAAGCACGGCAAATCTGTCCGGGAAAAAAAAGGACAAATATGAGTCGCTTGCTAAGTAAGGTGAAGATAAAAGAGGAGGAAGTCTTCATCTCGTTGCTGTGAAGAATCTTCAGGGGGGCTGCGAGCTCCGAGAGTACTTTAGGTGGCTTTGATCTTTCTTGGATGCAGTAATAAGCATAGTGCAGATGAAGAGAGAGGGTCTCCATCTTGAAATATTATTTCCCTTTGCTTCGGTAACAAGGCTGAAAAGAGGTGGGTGGTCAGCTCCGGGGGCTCTGCAGGAAATCCTGAGCTCCTGACAAGGTGAGCTCGTGCACCCCGGCCGCGGGATCTGAACAAAGTGATATTACTCCAAATGTTGCGGAGGCCCCTGCAGCCAGGGATACTATGTAAATCGCTAAAAAAAATAATGAATGATCGCTCTCTTCATGCATATGCAAATATACAGTATGCAATTTTAATTATAAGACAACATGTGTTCACCCATCCGGGGGTTCTGAGTCAGAATCAAAAGAGACGTTTCTCGTTCACCGATGGGAAACCCCGAAAGGCTCTGAACGGTTCAAAGGTCAGCGGCACGCAGGAGGCCCATTAACCAGCAGAGAGCAGTATTGTGGCAGCAATCCTCCCCCCTCCGTCATAAGCTTAATAATTTAGTATGCAAAGAGGAGACGGAGATAGTGGTGTATCTCATGCTTCCCTTTGCTGACGGCGTGTTGACTCCGAAGGCTTTTCATCAGGTCAGATGTATGAATGACATCCAGACACCTCGGAGAGAGGCTGTGCAACGGAGATTAAGACTTCAAAAAGCTTTCAAGAGACGCAGCGTTGATATTAGTACTCACGCGGCAGCTTTACTCACAGAACGCGCTATTCTTTCTATTGTGAAGCAGGAAGATTACTTTGTGAGGAAACAGGTGGGTTTGCAGTTAGATGGGAACAGAAAACGGTTAATAGAAAAACTCCTTATTGACAGAATGGGACTTATCTAAACACTCGGAATATGTTCAATTATTATTATATGTTAAAAAAAAAAGATGTTTTAGAAAAAGAGACGTACAAATCTGTTTGTGCACAGGTACAGAAGACAGGATCTTTTATTCTTGTCTTTGTGTTGCACAGCTCACTAAAGGTGTCAGAAGACCAGAGACACCCAGAATGGAAAAAGAACACACACACACACACACACACACACACAACGGTGAATACACCTGAGTCAAGAATGCCTTTTGGCGGTTTGTGAACAAATACAAGCTGTGGGTGTCTGACCTTGGCACACGTTGCCAGCTTCAAACTGGGTCAGCAGTCACCTCAACTTGTGGGGAAGAATATTCTTTGTTTGTGCGCACGTTGAAATCGAATGCTGCGCGTGGACGCGTCCGCACGAGAAAAGGAAAAGGTTCCCACTCGTTTGCAGCGGAAGGATGAAGACGGTTCATTTCGGTGGCACCTGTGACCCGCCTGTCACTAAGAACTGCCTCGGTGAATAAACAGGGAGAGAGAGAGAGAGAGACAGAGAGGGAGAGGTGGAGGGAGAGAGAGGGAGGGAGAGAAGGATGGAGAGAAAGAGGGAGAGAGAGAGGGAGAAAGAGGGAGGGAGAGAGAGACAGGGAGGGAGAGGTGGAGGGAGAGAGAGGGAGGGAGAGAAAGAGAGAGAAAGGGAGGGAGAGAGAGGGTGAGACAGGGAGGGAGAGAGAGAGAGACAGAGAGAGAGAGGTGGAGGGAGAGAGAGGGAGGGAGAGAAGGATGGAGAGAAAGAGGGAGAAAGAAACAGGGAGGGAGAGAAAGAGGGAGGGAGAGAGAGACAGGGAGGGAGAGGTGGAGGGAGAGAGAGGGAGGGAGAGAAAGAGGGAGAAAGAGAGAGACAGGGAGGGAGAGAGAGAGAGGGAGAAAGAGACAGAGGGAGGGGGAGAGAGAGGGAGGAAGAGAGAGAGATGCAGATGCATCATGGCTGCAGCCTTCGGCCGGTCGCATGCAGAGCACCGCCAACGTGTCATCGCATGGTATTGTAATGTAAATGTAATGTAAATGTGATGTATTGATTCAGGAGCCGACTGGTGACTCTGAGCATTGTTCAGTTTTCCATTGTTTCTAATAACATTCATTATCATTCCAAAACCTTTCAGCATTATACATTACTTCCCTTGAATCCCATCAGTGGTGCTCTGCCAGGTAATGCAGTCCTGCGACCACCTGCCTCCCCGATGAGCGCACACACACACACACACATCCCTGAACACGCCCGAGGGCTCTTATCACGTCCAGCTGTCAGGCGGGTGCTGATCCATCGTCCAAGTTCTGTGTTCACGTCGCGACACTTTGACCTCCCGGAATAAATCTTTCATCTGTTGGAATACGTCGGGACTGATTCTGTGTGCTTGAATGTAGCGGGATGAATCTTCACGTTTCTCTTTTTAAATATGTGTGGGTTTGAGTGTGTACTTTATGCAGGTGTTTATTGTCTTATTGAGGAGCACATATGTAAACATTGTGACAAGTTGTTTTTTCCTGTATGTGTTTTTTTATCCTGCACAGCAGTCTGGTCTTATTTCCTGACAGATTCTTCTTCTTCTTCCCCATCAAACACAAATTGTGATCTATTCCCATGTCCCACTACCTAAAACAACAAAGCTGCTTTACTGGTAACCTTGGAAACTGCAGTCATGTTTGAAATGGCTGGAGCAGTGGCCCTTCAAAATTTCTAATTATTTAACCATCTACAACAATGTATCGTGCTAGAAAATAACCCCAAATACAAGAATTTGATTGTGTTTTTTGACATTGACATGTGCGAACAACAGCATTGTAACTGGTTTAAAGAAATAAAATAATAATAATAATACAGTCCTGCAGTAACACACCGATGATCAGGACGTTAATTCCCTCAACACAAGTGTAATTTCATCTACACAACACATTTGTATTTGCGGCAAAGTAAAAAAAAAAAGGGTTTTAGCAGTTCTGCGGTAATCAATAACAGACTTCGTGGACTTAATCCATCAAAAACAGTTGAAATGTGAGTGGGAAGACCCTTTGATTCTCTGTCTGGCCACAGAAAACGCTTCCAGTTGCCACATCTTCCGCTGTTAAAAACACTGAGATGAATCCTTTACTTGTAGGATGTGGAAGATTACGCTGCAGGCAAACTTGGCAACCCTCATAAGTTTGTATTTGAGCTTGGAGAGACTGCAGCCTATGTGGTGTAGCTGGTGTAATGAAATCAAGCCTCTCCCCCGGTGTGCCCCCTCTAATCTCGAAATAAGAACATAGAAATATTGTGATCCATTATGGTAATATTGAAGCCGAGTGTAGCTCGTGTGAAATCATGAGAATAATTCATGCTGTTCAACTCAAAGTCATTTTTCAGTGCGGTCTGGTGTCTCTTTTTCAAGAACAGAGAATAAACGCAGACATTCATAAAAAAAACTACACACACTTGTACTGTATATACATACATGTGTCCATGCAAAAAGCACATATCCTTCAATATAGAGAATCATTTCAACAGAAATGATAACGCCTCCACCTGTAATTCTAGCACAGAGGCGAATGCCGATAAATTAATAAAATATATTTAATTTGAAATCCTCTGAGACGAAAACAATGAAATAAACAGTCAGACCCTCCAACTATAAGCTAATATTCATGTTGCCGAGCGTTATCACCATTCATTTAAATTGGCTATTGATGCTGTTGTTCAACACTACAATATACATTTCTTAAATAATCCCTCCCGCTGCACAGTTTGAAGCCATATCTTCTATATTTCAGTGACAGTACGACCCTCAGGACGTCGCTATAGGACATATGTGGCAGGACGCATAACCTTATTATAAACATAATTCAAAGCTAAAGCCTGTGTGAAGTTTATCAATCACGTGTACCCAGATTGCACCTTTGGAAAACACCTGCAACCAATTAGATCACTTGGAAACCAGGACAATGGAGGCCAATTTTGAAGGGAGAGCTGTCAATATACAATACAGTGTTTAACGTCATCTTTAGTAAAAGCGTCTGATACTGTGAGATGTATTTGAATAGTGTGAATAAACAATTCAATAGGTTTCCCCACTACATGTGTACAATAATGGTGTTATATATTTGGTTCATTGGTGTGCAGATAGTATGTGGAAAGATATATTTATTTTCAGTTTGTGTGTAAAGTTGTGATGCAAAAAATAAAATAAAATTCAAAGCGTTTCTATAGTTAGGGTCCGGGCACCGACAACGTCGGTCCGGGAGGACCTTATTGAAACTGTCATGTTTATTTTTCTTCTTATTCTCCCAGTTGAATTGCCTTTTTAGGGGGCTCGCATTTGGTTATAAATAAATGGCTCTCTAGCACCACCCTAATTTTTTTTTTAGACCTTTTATTATTAAGGCTGTGTGACCTCACATCATTTACTGCCTTTAGTAGTCAACCAGAAGAGGGAGGAGTTCAAAAGTTAGAAAGTACTTTCTTCTACTTTTACATCTCATGTAAACTAAGCGAAAACTACTACTGCCAAGACACAACTAGCACTATTACTCAACCAACAATTCAGTACTCAGTCAACGATACAGCAATACAACTCCAAGAATGGAAGACCAGAGAATTGCTGCATTGGAAGAGATGGCCAACATAGAGAAGGATAAACTATTGAAAGCTCTCAAGGCAGACAGAGTCGATAGAACGAAAGCCAAAGACCAGCTGAAAGTGATCATCATTCTCAGACGTCCCAGCCCTGCTGAAGAGGTGCAGGACCAGCAAAACCTGCAAACACCTAGCACAACTGCAGGACCTGAGAAAACAAGTCAGGGAGCCGGCCTTAGAAAATACTGCTTTGAAGAACCAGCAACAAGAAAAAAGCAGCTGAGAGCCATTAGAAGGGAAGCTCAGGCGGGAAAGAAAGACACCAAGAAGGAGTGGCAGGATGAAAACAAATCTTTTAAGCAAAGTCTGATGGTGAAGCAGGATGAGGTCCTTTTCCTCAAACACCAGTGGAGTTCACAGTCCCGCCAGGCTGACAAGGGCCGGGAAGAGAGGAGCAAGAGGTTCAAAGGGATTAATATGACCTTGGTCGTCCTGGACTAATCTTTTCACTGAAACGAGTGAAAAGAAGGCTCTTCAAGCAAAGAACTTGGAGACAGAGGCTAACCTGAAAGCGAAAGAAAGGAAAATCATCCAGATCGAGGCAGAGTGCAAGATAAATCTCACGGCTCTGGAAGAACTGAAGTCAGCTTCCAGTAAAGGATGACAAAGTCAGCCAAATGGAGGACCAGATCAAGATCCTGAATCAGCAAAATGTTGACCTTCAGGTATCGAACCTTAACCTTCAGAAGCTCTCAAAAAAACCTGACAAGGAGAAGGCGCAGGTGAAGAAATAGGCAAAAAAGCACCAAGGAGGCGTAAAAGATGCTTAAAAAAGAGGAGAAAAATGACGGACATAATGTCCCGTCTTATCCTCACCACAGCAGCCATTACCTTCTTCCTAAAAGTTGTGACACAATTTGAGGATGCGAGGGAATGGTGAAAAACAAATGACGGACGTGATGTCCTATCTTTTTTTTTTTTTACGATTACCTTCTTGTAAGATTGTGACACTTTTGTTTGCATGTTCTCCACAATTTTGAAGGGATTTTGCTCCGGTTTTCCCCTAAACTCAAAGACAAGCAGGTAAAAATGAAAAACAAAATTATAATTTGAACTCTGATTGCATGATTGAATGTTTAAAAACTATTTTACTGACGCCCACATTAAAAAGTACTCAAGGGCAAAGATTCCTCAAGGCTGTAAAATACTTTTCATTCTAACAGCAGTTAATAAACCTCCGGAGACAAATGTATGTTTATTCATAAACGTGATCAACAAGCAATAATCCATAACGAATATAATGTTACCTATAAACAGGAGTCAAGTACTGACCATCACATTAAATAAAGAAAAATAAATTGAATAACATCCAAACAATATTTATTATTACAGAATTCCAATTGAACTGGTGTGATTATAAATAATACATACTCTAATAACAAAATTATTCATTAAAATGGAAAGCTTTTAAAAAATGTGACTAAAAAAAAGTACTTCATTTTAGAAAAATGAATTTAACTGAACTGTCCTGCAGCTTTAAATTCAGTTTATTCGGACGTCAATCAAAAGATATTATATTCTTGTCATCTAAAAAGAGAAATGTGTGTGCAGAGAAAGAACAACCATAAAAACCTTTTTTTTGTTGCAAAAATCAAATAGATTAAGTACAAAACAGGACAACTGTTCATCACAGAAAAGTCTTGTCTTTAAAAAAATGGGGGTGGGGGGAGAGAGAAAAGGAAACAGTAAAAAGTTAAACCACTTTTTTCAGCTCATTTCTCCTCTCTGTTAACATTGTTGATTAGTTAATTAATATGTTAAGGTTCTGATCACATTGGGCTCTTAGGTTTCTTTTTCTATCCCTTAATTTTGAATGTGAGTCGGTGCGTTTGCTCAAAAGATCTGTGCTTTGTCTCGTAGTTCGCTGCTTTTAATATCATTGAACATGAGATATACTGCTTTTGAACTGGTTGTGGGAATAATAAACATAAGAGTGTCCGTTCTTGGTTAAAGGCTCTGGTTAGGCGGTCCACATTTCTGTTTTTGGAGCGCCAAGTGAAATAACCTCTCTGACTCACGTACTTTTTCCAACTATCAGGTCTCTCCAGGATGTATTTCCTCTTTTTAATTATGCATATCATTGCTTTTTTTCTACTATAAAATAGCACTGTGCATTACCAGTATCTCTGCAAGGTTTGACTTTGATTAAGTGAAGATAAATAGTTTTAGTAATTAATTTAGTGCATCTTTCGTGTACCGTAGGTTTAGATCTGCTGAAAGCAAGAATGCCCTAACTTTCTTCCAGGGCCTCCGGTTACACAACAGAGGGGCTTTGCTCAAGCAGATGAACCAATACATACCAAGTAAGTATTGTTTCATCCATAAATAAGTAAGTAATATTTAAATTCTTTGACTGTAAACATATTTGATGTGGTTGATATCTTGCTGAGGCTTTTTCTGACAGTGGTTTTGGCGCAATTGGCAAATTCCGTAGATCGTAACTTTTCAAGAAAGGTGCTAATCATGTGTGGCATCAAGCTAGGGATATAAAAATGTATATTTTCATAACTTGGGGAGCTCTCTCTCTCATCATTTCCGAGTCATATTTATGGTTTTTGATCATATTTATGTTTGAATTGTGTTATAAAATGGACTTATATGCTCTTGCTCTGCAGGTTTTCTTTTGCCATGTCACATCACAGTGGCTCTGGTATCGATTCATGGGAGTATGAGGACCTTGAGAGTGAGGAAGAGCTCCTGATGAAGAATTCTGCCCCCATTTTTGGTGGAGCTTGGGTTCATCAGGTTTTAATTATTAACCGGATGGATTTTTTCTTAATCAACACCCCCTCAGAGACTACAAGAGAGATTTGGCTAAACAATAAGAAATAATGGTGCTTGTCAACTCTTCAGACCTTAGTATCACCAATAAAAACACTTTACATTTTTCACACCCCCTCCTCCCGCCAATCATTTATGCCAAACAACATTTTATACATAATGTGCTGTTCAATAACTGAAACGCACCAAACGCAAGTTAGTTTTAAGTCATTCCAACAACACTGTTTTACTGTGAGGCCCAGATCCTCTGGAGCTGGCATCGCCATTTCCCTCTGAAGACACAAAGCTTTACAAAGGGCTTATAAGTGTATAATTTCATAATTTAAAAACAAGGCTTTAGGCTTCATTAAACAGCTGGGCGCTATAGTTTTCAAACCCAAACAGGAGTATTACTTACGAGGAGTGTGTTTTTAAGGCTTTCCTTGTTGACAAATAATTAGCAGCCTTATCTATCTTTAATAATGTATATAATGTGTACTGTAAAATCGTTTTTCCTCCATTTATCCATTTCCCCTGAAACTAAAACCGTATCTCGCGTTACTCTCACCACAGCCATATTTACCCTGCACACCATCTGGTCCATGCCACATCCACACCTTGAATGCTCTGACATACAAACTAGACACAAACTAGATATTATTTACACCACAGCATAGTGGTTTTTCAGCCTTTCCTTCAATTTATAAGCTTTGCACCGTAGTCATACATTTCTTTTTTCCCAGAGTACAGTGCACAGGGGCATGATTACCTCTCTACCTGTGTGATGGAGACATTTCCTCCATGACTTGGGTCCCCTTCATGCTTTCATTACAACCCAACCATACATCTTCCCTGTATCTTGATGGTGCTCGGGGAGTGCAGCAGCCATCTGGGGAAGCATACAGACATGCGACGCTGCATTATTTGTGGCAACCTATCACAACCAACCTCACCTTTTTAATTCTGATTTAGAGGGAGAAGCGAGCGGTTGGGTGGAGGTGGTGATGATACGATCCCCTTCACGCCGGGCCCACGGAACAAAAGAGACCATGGAGACCAGCACCTCCCTCCAAGAGACACATGAATCATCTCTGACAAGGCTCCTCCTCCTACGATGTTGCTGCCATGAATTATCTACCTCCGTAAAGGCCTTGATCAATTAGTCAATCGTTCAACTGCAGGCCTCAATTAACAAGGTGATTCCCAATGCTGTTCGCTCCTAACATGTTGTGCATTACGTGACGCTGCCAATTAAAGCGGCGCTCCGCCGCAGCTCTCAGAGGCGATACTGGGTAAGTATACTGAGGGATTCATCTATAACCACTCTGTGCCTGTGAAGCTGAAAATGAGGGGGTAGAATGCATCTCCCTTAGATTGATGTGCTCAGGGATGCTGTTAGAGAATTGATTTTGTTATAAATTCAGAGAGAAGGTGCCAATCACCTGTGTTGGCAGCCAAAAACACCCAGTCTGAACAGAATTTGAAATGAAGGCAGGGGTAAAAGGAGGTGTCTGCGGGTTCAAACAGAATACAGATTGGCAGTGGGATGTGAGGGCCCCCAGTGCTCCAGAGCAACATACCACTACCCTAAGTCCACTCCAATAGACCGTTGCATGTGTCAGGGGGACTCTGGTGCGTGAGGCTTGCTGTAATTGGAGCAATCTGCTCCCTTGGCCTGGAGCTGCAGAGGCTGTTACATGTTTGAAGTCGTAACCCTGGCAAGATGTCCTCTGTTTCCCAGTGCTGGTGAGCTGCGCCGCTGCCTGTTCAAGAAGCACCAACCTCCGCATGCTCTTCACTGCACCTAAACGCCCTTTGACATTTGCACTTCTGAAGTGCCAGAAAGCTGCCTTCGTGTTTTCATGCTTGGTCTATCCCAATCCACTCTTCTGTCTGTGAGGTAGAAAGACAATCTCAATAAAGTACAGTAGCTGCTGCAGAGCTTGAATCAATGTGTGTTTAGTTGCGTTTCATTTTATTTCTTTCTAGTACTAAACCCCATGTGCTGCTTTCTTAAAGGTTAATCTTTAAGCAGTGACTTTGAATTGCTATAGGCCATAAATATATATGAATGTTAACATTTTGTGGTTTCCTCTATGTGGGAATTGTTGCCTTTTGATAGGCTTTTCCCCCCGTTTTCCAGTCTTTGTGCTAAGCTAAGCTAACCGGCTGTTTTACATATTAAGAGTTTTATGAGCATATATTCTAAAATGCAGAACTATTCTTTTAATCTTATCTAAACGAAAAACGTAAACAAAATATAATGCCAACAACACACATTTCACGGAATAATATGCTCATTTTTATTACACTGTTTCGAGCCAGAAAAAAAAACCCATATTTGTGTAAAATCAACCCTTGTTCTGTTACCATGTCTCCAAATCAGCGAGCCATTCACTGGCCATGAAAGAGCTCCATAATTTGCCTCTCGATGCTCGTAAGTGAAGCAAATAACAAACATTTTCAGGCTCGTCTCATCTGCATGTACTGCCGGTGCTATTTGTTTGACTTCACTTCACTCAGCACAGCAGTGACAATGCGTCAGAGGATGCGGAGGGAAAACGTCCAGCAGGTCTCAGGTGATCTCCGTTGAAGTGCTAATCCATGTAATAGAACAACTGTGTTGTCTCTCAGCTCGAGAGCACAACACATGAATGGCCTCTCGAATCCTCGCATTAATATTGGAGTTGATAGACTCCCATCAAAGCCGCTGGGCCGAATGCATTACATTTCCTGGCTCATTGAAATCACTTCTTTTTTTTTTTTTTCTCCACTTCATTCTTTTTTTTTTTTCAAATTAGACATGCTTTGTTGGAGAAGTGTCTTCCTCCGAAGAGAGATGAGGGCCGTAGATCTTTTCCAGAGCCGGCTAGTGAAACAATCCTGCTCACACCGTGTGAATCATCTGCCTTTATCTTAAGCGACTCCTTTAAAAAGACACAAATGTGATTTGAGTTAATGGCTCTATCGAAAACACAACCAGGAAGAATCTCATCCGCCGATGTTTGTCTTATCTGTGTCAGTCGCAGTGATCCATTGGGTGCCTGAACAAATCCCATTCATTTTCAGGGTTCATACAGTCAAGGAAAAACCTGGAAAAGTCATGGAATTTGGTATTTCCAGGTCCGGGGAAAAAAAAAAATCCCAAAGGTTTTGGAAAAGTCATGGAAATGTGTTGTGTTCGTGTCGTTCATTTAGATCACATGTGTCAAACTCAAGGCCCGCGGGCCAGATGTGGCCCGCCACGTCATTTTATGTGGCCCGCGACGGCTTGGAAGGCATGATCACCACCGTGGACCCGTTTTCAGTCTGTCGCGGATCCGTTTCCGGTTCGTCGCGGACCCGTTTTCGGTTCGTCGCGGACCCGTTTTCGGTTCGTCGCGGACCCGTTTTCAGTCGGTCGCGGACCCGTTTTCGGTCGCGGACCCGTTTTCAGTGGGTTGCGGACCCGTTTTCGGTTCGTCGCGGACTCGTTTTCAGTGGGTTGCGGACCTTTGCATGGGCAATATAAAAATCCTGTGATTTTATTTTGAAGGGAATTTTGAATGCAGCAGAGGCTGAAGTTATAAAATGATTATGTGTGTTGTATTACTTTGTGTCCTTAAGATGCACTTTGGGGTTTTTAATTGAGTGTAAAAGGGAATATTTCAAACTAGGGTTTTTGTTTTTGCATGTGAGATTCTGTACCATTTCAGGCTCAAACTGCACCATCTTTTCATTAAATCCATTTGAGAAGTTGAGCATGTTCCTTGCTTTGGATCTCGGGTCATTCAGGGGTGATGATGCAGCCAGACCAGTAGAACCACTGCCCCAGACCACATGCATGTTCTTATTGGCTAGTTATGACCTTCTCAACTGTGACAAAAAAAGCTTTGAACAAAGTTAATATAACAACGATTGTTTGATCTTTGTATTTGTTATTTTCTTCTGTTTTAAGTTTGATCTTTGATAGAATAATGTGGGTTTATATATATATATATGTGTGTGTGTGTGTATAAATGCATGTACAATATTTTTACACTTGAATAAATAATACAAAGACAGTTATTTAACAATATGTTCGGTAGTAGTTAAATTTATACAGTGTTACAGTTACAACCGGCCCTTTGAGGGCGACCATGATGCTGAAGTGGCCCGCGGTGAAAATGAGTTTGACACCCCTGATTTAGATGGATGGATGCTTTGGAATCCTCATTGTTAGTGTGAACTACATTTTCTCACTTTTTCGTGTACACGGGATTTCACAAAATGTTTGGTCATGGAAATTTGGTTTAAAGTCATGGAAAACCTGGACAAGTCATGGAAATTGGTATTCCCAGGCCTGGAAAAGTCATGGAGAAAAATAAAATCTCATTTGTTTGTCATTTAAGCAATACTGTATGCTTTGGAATCCTCATTGTTAGTGTAAATACTAAGTTTTCTCACTTTTTCGTGGTCACGAGATTTCACAAAATGTTTGGTCATGGAAACTTGGTTTAAAGTCATGGAAAACCTGGAAAAGTCATGGAATTTGGTATTCCCAGGCCTGGAAAAGTCCTTGAAAAAAATAAAATCCCAAAGGTTTTGGAAAAGTCATGTAAATGTGTTATATTCATATGTTTATGTTGTTCATTTACGCTGAGTTTGAAATAATTAATATGCTTTTAAAAGAAAGATGCTCAAAATATAAGCAGGCATATGTGAGTATATCTATACATGTCTATTCTTTTAATCAAACTATTGTCTCATTTAAGGAATACTGTATGCTTTGGAATTCTCATTGTTACTGTAAATACTACATTTTCTAATTTTTTCGTGTACACGAGATTTCACAAAATGTAGGGTCATGTGAATTTGGTTTAAAGTCCTGGAAACGTCCTTGAAAAAAATAAAATCTCATTCGTTTGTGTCATTTAAGGAATACTGTATGCTTTGGAATCCTCATTGTTAGTTTAACCTTTAATACTACATTTCTCACTTTTTCATGTATACACCCAGATTTCACTAAATGTTTGGTCATGGAAATTTGGGGAAAAGTCATGGAAATCCATCAGTCAAAATGTGTATGAACCCTGCATTTTCTAATTGCATCAAAATCTTTGGCTTTTAAACCTTCAATCTGCAGTAAGTTGTCATGCTGCTGGGCGAGCAGGAATACTGCCTCCTCCTGCATTCCCACATCCAAGGCAGTTGGCGTCCGCAGGGCTCCGTGTGAGGCCATCTCAATCATTCGATACATGTATCCCCACGTGCCTTGAATCGTATCTGACAGCCTGCATAATTGCAGGACTCATGCGGGTCGTGCAGGTCCTGATAAAGGCAAGTCGGGAACGGTTTCTCAGTAGCTGCAGATGTTTTTCTAATCAAAAGAGCATATTGCAGGTGTGATGAGAATAATTAAACGTAATTAGCGCACTGCTGCTTTGAGCTATATGCATAGTTGTGGCCTAAATTAGGACATCGCTGATAGCTCTTCCTTTAATCCGAGTGGTCCCCCAGCAAGCAAAGCACAAATGTCACATCGTCATGGATCTTATTACCGGCAGAAAAACAAAAGCTATCAAGCAGATGTCAAAGAAATTGTTAAAATCTTCATGCGCTCACGAGCTGTTAAGTGCACGTTGTGCCATACAGCAAGAAAATAAGCTAAGAGGGAAAGAAAATATGAACACACTGTTGAGTTGATGAAGTGCATCGTGCCCTCGCCTTGTTGAGATGAAAGTATGTTTTTGCAGGCTAATTTAATTGTTTTTCCTTCTCCCGACTATTTCATAATGAGATTTGTGTCCATATGAATATCTTATGCTAGCTCTGTTGTCATGACAGGGAGCCCCAGTTAAGCCATTTTGTTTGTTGTTGTAGGTTATCTGGCACGAGAGCATTTGGGCTATTTGTCTGCACCCAATACACACATGAGATACGCAACACAAAGTGAATAACTACCACACTTCTGTACACTAAACCGCTTTGCTGGAGTTCTCATTTCCTCTCATTTCCTGTATATATCCCCTCCAGCTGTGTGAGAACACAGCATTGATTACACAGCGGGACATTAACAACATACAGATGAGATTTGTGTCTAATGCTGCTGTTTATAGATGTTTATCAGAACAATTTCCAAGCTAATCAGGACTTCCAGTGTTACAGAAACCAAGGTGCCATGTGAACACAGATAACACCTATCTTGCTGTTTGAGGCTGTTTCTTCCTGCTATGAGTCATAGCAGGTAAAGTGGTTTATGTTAGCACACTAGTGGGTTTCAAACACAAATGTAATGTGTTTCCAAAGTTGAGAACAGTAAAATATGGTCAAAGATGAAATGTGTTCTGGAATACAACGTGAACCGTCATTAATAACAAAGATTTATCAATTTACTATGTTTTAAAGTCAGAAACAACTGAGATCAATACATTTATGTTTATGTTTAGTGTTATAACCTGATAACCCCTTTTACCACCCGGATCCGTTCTTTTTCAAAAGACTTATTCTTTTACCACGCAGCCAGAAAATTACAAGGTTGTCTGATTTACTGATTCTTGAGGAAGAAAATCCTCATAAATCACCTTTACAAATGAGCATAATCACCAGTGTGGGGCAATCCATTAAATTATCACAGTCTTTTACCACCAGGTGTCTTAGCATGTGGTCATAACGTCATTACATCCAGGCATGTTGGGTTTCCGGTTACTGAACATTTAATTTTTGCATTGCCATTAACCGCTCAAACCTTTTTTTTTGGCCATTTCCTCACCGCCGCATCATGTTGCATTGCATCTCTCATTGAGTTGTTTCTGCACTTTTCTTCAGTTATCTTTTTACTGAGTTTTGCCTCGTCTGCTTCAGAGATCTTGGGCTGTGTCGGGAACAGTTGCCTTCGCGGGCTCGTAAAGCCCAGTGAGACATTTTATGTGCTATCGAGTCGTACAAATAAACTTGACTTGACTTCACAAGGCTTCTCCTCTGGGTGCTCTTGTTTCCTCCTGCAGTCCAAAGACATTCAGGTCAGGCCGACTGCAGCGTCTGAGTTTCACACATGCGAAAGTGAAGGTGTGATAGGCTGCTGACCCGGTCCCAGATGTTTTTCCTGCCCGTCTCCTACAGCAGTGGTTCTCAAATGGGGGTACGTGGATCCCCGCGTGTACGTAAAGGCACTCCAGTGGGTACGTGAGATTTTTTTATATATATTTAAAATGAGCATTCATTAAAAAAAACTTTAAAAATAGTTATTTAATTAAGATTCAATAAAATATAAGTGTAAGTTCATATATTCTATATTAAATCAGACACAGCGCTGTGTATTAGTTACATCTTTTTTTTCAACCCTAAATTATTAGCACTGGTTAGGGGGTACTTGGCTAAAAAAAAATATTTCATAGGGGGTACATCACTGAAAAAAGATTGAGAACCACTGTCCTACAGCATGCAGCCACATTCTGAACCTGAATAGTCAAATCAGGTATAGATGATGGAGGGATGGATGGATGGATGAACAGGGGGGGTGACACTGATCATCGGTGTTCCCACTGCTGAAATCAGCCATGTTTCATGTAGCAGATGGTCAGACATAATGAATGAAGAATCTGTGAGCTGGAAAGCAAACAGATTCATTTGGATTACAATGAAATGACTGAACAAATCCAACTCACTGGTTTGGCTCATCGGACACGGTCTTCACGGGCACCGGAGTTCTGACTGAAATACCTCCGTGTTGTTTTGAGCGTTGCATAATTTACACAGGAGATTTGTCAGGCTGTGTCCAACAGCCGGTCTCAACACAAACTCACTTATACCCTGCACATGATTCCAGATATTAAATACAGTATATATATAATTAGCAACTAGAAATACATTTGGAAGGAAATGTAAAAGAGCGCTCCTGGAATGAGTCCTAAAACCTGGACATGAGTTTTAATTTTTGCACATCTGGTTCCCTCATCTCGAAGTCCATGGGATTTTGGTTACATGCCTTGAATAAGATCTGTGCTTAACACACATGTTTTATATCTATAACATTAAATATGTCAGTAGATATCCCTGTATTTTTAAGCTTTTACGTGTCTTAAATGAGCACTTGCTAACCAGTAGCAAGTTGAAGCTAGAAAAAGAAGGTCAGCCTTTTCATACTGTAAGTTTAAGGATACTGCAAATGGATTCATATCTTCAAATATGATCCTGAACATGAATATGTCTTATGAGAGGATGAATCATTGAGCACATGGATCAGTCAGGATCAGGCGCTCTCTTTTGGATTCCTGAGGTGTAAAGCTACTCTAATAGCCACCATCTCCACACCTGCATACCAAAGAGACTCTTATTCATCCAAATTACTGCACAGAGAAATCCAAAAATATCACTCGCACAGATCAGATTTGCAGAGATAATACGCCAACCGAAACACAACTGCTTTATCAGTAATCCACTAAACAAGCCGGACAAGGTAAGGTACTAGATGGCACGACAACCGTGCCCCGATAAGAAATGACTGCTCACTCTCCATCTCCATCCTCTTCAGAAAAATCCAAATATGCAGACTTTGTCTATTTACATTATTGCTGGCATTTTAAAAGGCAAAGAAAGCAAAGCTCAGGACTTATAGAAAACCTCTTGGATTTAGTCAAAGTCCACTTATTGTAGGAGGTGAGCTTTTCTTCCGGACGCAATATGAGTGCTTAAATCTACTTCTATGTACTCCCAATTTTCTGGTGCTTCCCTTTTATACCTTTGTAAATAAAAATAATCATGTTTGAACTAGTAACCACTATAACATAGGTAAGAATAGAAGCCTTTTGCTTTTCATTATTAGTAAAGAGACACACAGTCACATAATGTAGTGGAAGAATACTGAGAAAGTTTAGAGACTGCAGACATGTGCATATTTTCACTGATAAGCAGGAAGTTGGGAGAGAAGGGAGGATCGGAAGAACTTAGACACACACATTTATACTTTGATGCAACATAAGTTCGGTCCTGAAGGTCTCTCAACCCCACCGAAACTCCACTCCCACACACACAGACACACACACACACACACACACACACACACACACACACACACACACACACACACACACAGAGAGCACTGAGAGACACAGAACACCTGCAAGATAGTTAGATAGCTTCCCCCCTCCTTTTATTTCTTCACTCGACAACATTCACACATACTGATAGAGGACCGTTTCCATGGAGATGAGCCAGTGTGGATGGACATATCCAGGCTCCAACCAGGCTGCAACTAGTAAAGGTTGTCCCGCCTGCTGCTTTGATTTTGACCAATGGGGACTTCTAAAGTCTAACCATTATAAACAGCTGCACATGATGTTTAGGTGCCTTTTGCTGGAGATTCAACCTGGTTGTGTCTTCCGTGGGGACCGTGCACGTTTAAATGTACTGGATGTGATAATTCTGCCTAGAATAGATTAAATACCAGTGTGATCCAATTCAAATCTCTCAAGTGTTTCTCTTGACCGTCGCCTCCTGAATTTCTTGTTGTTTTCCGCACAACACCTTCTACTTTTTTTATGGTCATTAAAGGTACAGTTTGTAGGATTCAAAGGGCTCTATTAGCAGAATATTTTGTTTTTCATTAGTGTATAACTAAGAATTGTTGTTGTTCCGTTAGCTTAGCATTTATATAGATCCTCATGGCTGAGTCCACCATGTTTTTACAGTAGACCAGAACATAAAACCCCCCAAAAAGTCTCTACCAAAAGCTTTTTCGCTTTTTTTACATGACCTGAAGGCCACCGTAGTTCTCAGACACGCGGTATCATTAGCTGCAAAACCACCAGTGCAACCACACTGCAGGATGCCACACAGTCCTACACTTTGTCCCTTTCATTATTTTATTATTTACTTTAATGTAAAATTGGACCCTGAAGCCCAGACAGTTCAGCTGCTGCAGAAATAGTCAATTAAACTGAGAGTTACCTTATATTTTCTTTTCTAAATATCGTTTTTTGTGCACTGAAGCTGAAATGTTATTCATTTCCAGAGGTGTTTGTTCAAGGCTTAATGGATCTCTGTGAATCAACAGGCAGCATCTCGTCTTGCATAGCATTAGGTATCAAAGTGTGTGAACAGGAATTATGAGGCAACACACTCTTACTGGCACCAAATTCTAACTTTCAACACTTCTCAATTTTTTTCATTATTTCAGTTGTATTATTCATGGATTATCGCTTACTTTATTAATGCAATGTGTTCCCTTTGTTATGTTACGCTGGCTTGCTGGTGCACTTCTGGTTATTAATGTATAAATGCTGGTGCTTTGTGACTGCAGATCTTTCATGTTCTAGCATGGAATTGTTCATTTTAATTTATTGTCAGTAGCCTCAGAATAAAATGAAGTTGTGAAATTGTAAACACAATTTGCTAAAACAACAACCAGAAAAACCCACTGCGGTTGTTCATTTAAAAAGCCAGTAAAAGTGACAGTTGGAAATTTCAAAAAGCATGACTGCCATATGTACGTCCAGCTTTGAAAACAACACAGTTTAGATTATTATTTACAGGTCATGAAGCTGAACGCTGGGCATGAATAATAACAACCAACACCATCTGGGGAACTTCAAAGTTTTACATTAGCCAGTAATGAACATTAGTGTTATAAAGAGGGTCACTGAGCAAATCTAACTCACACACAATGTTCCTTCATTCAATGCAGCCTTTGAGAAAGCAGCAAATGCTGCAATAAACCAGTGAGTGAGAATCAACTTTATAGCATGTGGAGGAAACCACATCCATTATGAGCACTGTGGCTGCAGCTCCCTGCCCTGAGCTTAACCTGCTGTGACTAAAACATCCAGACAAATGTTTAAGCACACTGCACAACACAGATATACACCACCTGACAGGGAAAAATAGAGACTCATCCTTTGCTCTGATAATTGTTCATGATAAACAAAACGTGATGTGTATGTTGGAATGATGCAGGTGAAGAGAGGGTTGGCGAGGAGGAGCACACGCTGCTGAACAGCAAAGAGAGACGCATAAGTACTCCGCAAAGACCACAAAGAGGCCCAGGGTGGCAACAAAAAGATGCAAAACAATTACAAAGAAACACAAAATGATATAAAACAACCACAACAAGGCACAGGGTGACAACACAGGGACGCAAAACTATGACAAAGAGACACAACAACCACAGAGATGCGGAGGGTGACGACAAAGAGACGCAAAACAACAACCAAGATGCGGAGGGTGATGACAAAAAGACACAAAACAACCACAACGATGCGGAGGGTGACGACAAAAAGATGCAAAACAATCACAAAGATGCAAAGGGTGACGACAAAGAGACGCAAAACAACCACAACAATGCAGAGGGTGATGACAAAGAGATGCAAAACAACCACAAAGATAAAAAGGGTGACGAAAAAGAGACGCAAAACAACCACAAAGATGCAGAGGATGACGACAAAGAGATGCAAAACAACCACAAAGATGCAGATGGTGATGACAAAAACACGCAAAACAACCACAAAGATGCAGAGGATGACGACAAAGAGACGCAAAACAACCACAAAGATGCAGAGGGTGATGACAAAAAGACGCAAAACAACCACAACGATGCGGAGGGTGACAACAAAAAGATGCAAAACAACCACAAAGCTGCAAAGGGTGACAACAAAGAGACACAAAACAACCACAAAGATGCAGAGGGTGATGGCAAAAAGACGCAAAACAACCACAACGATGCAAAGGGTGACGACAAAAAGATGCAAAACAACCACAAAGATAAAAAGGGTGACGAAAAAGAGACGCAAAACAACCACAAAGATGCAGAGGGTGACGAAAAAGAATGTGAAACATTTAGAAAGAGATACAAAACTATATCCTTGTCCAGGGACATGTTTTCTCTGATCTGTTCATGGCTGTAGGATATATTTTGTGTTACAAATTACTATTTATGTATAGGGTTACATATTCTCACATTTAAAGTAATGCATTTATCCCACTGAATAATCGATGTAAGTATTAATAATATAGTTTATCATTTCAGGCTACCACGCGAGTAATTTTTTTATTTTCCAAATGTGCCCAACTTCTCTAAAATCTGTGCTCATCCTCAGTCTGGCCCCCAGCTTTCTAAACCACCTCCTGGTTTATAAACAGGCAATAGGCCATTAAGGGCTAACTGATGACACGTTTCTGTTTCATGTGTTTTATTTATGTTTTTTCATGCTGACTCTGAAGGACTATTGATTCAGACCAAGACGCTGCACATCCAGGCGAGGTGTGAAACAGGAAGAGCCTCCGTTTGAGGATACCCGGCTGCGTCTTCGGACACCATTCGTCGTACTGTACCCGACAATAGTTTCCCTTGAACCCGTTTGGTATCATAACTCTGACAGAAAGCTCTTGTGCAGCAGCAGATGTGTGAAAATAGTCTCCATGTTGCGCGAGCCGAGCAAGAACAAGTACAAACTGGAATCTTTCTAATATGTCACGTTTGCTCTCCTCTCCTCTCGCTGAGTGCTCTGTAACAACCAAAAACAATGCATTATTTATGTGTATGTGATTTTTTTTCCCCTCTGTCTCTCGATGAAGAAAGATGACTTCATGTACAAATGCTTGACTCCGTGTATTTTAACACTTCTTCCACACACATGCAGCGGGTGGAAAGGTAATGAAAGTAGAGATGTGGGGTTTAGAAATAAGGTTGAAAATGAGGCAAAAAAAATATCTATAAAGGTCAACCACTTACCCGGTTTTGGTCAACTAAGGCAATTGTGAATTGTTGTTACTTGCTTATAAAAAAGTGATTTTATAGTGATTAATGCCTCAGAAAACTGGTGATCTAGAACCTCAGGATTCACACCACCGAGGGGGAGATGAGCCTCAGCAAAACAGCTCTCCGCTGTAGAAGATGTGAAAGTTTTTTCACTGATTTCATCCATCATCCAATCCACGCTTTGACTGCAACCTGAAGGGTGCAGCATCCATCGTGATGATTAGTTTCAGTGTTCCACCCACTGAGAAGATCCAGGCTGCAAGGTGAGTTCAAGACCTGGATTTGCCGGCGAAAATCAGAGGACAAAATAAAGCTGCATTTTGTGTTAATTTGTATGCTCGTGTGTGGAGCTGAGGCCCTCCAGAGTATACGGCATTCAGCTAAATGTGCTGAGCCACAGCTGAGCAGCAGCAATCGTATGATGCCGATGTCATCCAGATGGACGGGAAGCAGTAGTTCCCCTGACAACTGGTCCAGGAGGAAGTAGCAGCCCCCCAACGCAGTGATGGGAACATAGCAGCAACATGCAGACAGGATGGGAGCAGGCAATGGACCATCGGACCTCTTGGTCTTGGCTCTGAAAGACCAGGCCTCATTGTGTTAGCTTCCCGACTCAGTCAGTATATAATCGTCTTCCCCTGCCTCTCCAACCTCTCCTGCTGAGCCAATAGCATGCCCTCTGCGTCTCAAAAGGGAAAGACTGCAAGACATCTTAAGCTCTAAGCGCTGGGAGGAGAGAGTCATCACTGGTGTGACAGCCAGGTGCTGAAGGCGAGATAGTCCCAACCAGCATAGCGTGGCGCTACTTTCATCAGAAAGCCACAGCCGAGAGGGTCAACTGAGCAGTTTAAGACAGACGGCTCAAACTCCAGCAGTATTTTCAGCTCAAATTCTCGTCACTGTGACCGAATATAGCTTAGTCCAAACAATGTGCTGCTGTCAGAAATATCAGCACAGGTTCTGAAAGTGAGCCGACTGTGTCCTGGGAGAACCGGACAGAGGAGACCCGGTGATGAGGAGATGACAGAGTACCGAGGCTTGACGGCACAGCTAGGAGTGATGTACACAGTATGTGCTCATCAAGGAAGGTCACACACTTGTCTTCCCACAAACCCGGCCAGTCTCCTGGCATGATGGGATTAACCGAGAAGGCATGCCGGACAAATCTCCCTGGGGAGCTGGACCACCGAGAGGGAGGTGGGTGCACGAGGCAGGGTCGTTTATGAGCATCACAGATGTGCACATGCTGCAACACAGGCTGCAGGGCTGGGCATTGTGATGGCTGTGGATTAAGAGGAGTCTTCTGTAGATTATACATGTTGCCTCGGTACTTTCCAAGGCCTGATCCATCTAGTCTAGTTTAGGGTGGCTGATCTAGAAAGAGTTGACATTGATCCTCAGATAATATCTCTGATTATGTACTTAACAGGGTATGTGCAGAGTAAATGATTCACTTCTGTACACCGGAAAACAGTAAAAAAACAAACAAGGAATTTAGAATGATTATTATCATTATTATGATCATGAATGGATTGAAATGCAGGAAGAAAGTTTCAATATTAAACCGGTGAGTTGTTAGTTCATACATTTCCAGAAGAAAATATGAATTTGAATAAAGATTAACAGGACATAGACTTATAAAATATAATACATATTTAATGGAATAGTTCAAATAAACTCAACCAAATACATGTACAATGCTGAGGCATTAATTAATGCATCCATAATAATAACATATAACACACTATAATCACACATTTTCTGACTTCTATTATTAATACTAATAACAATGCTAATAATACATTTACCAAAGTTTAATTTTCTTGTAATAGAAGTTTTAAGTTTGATGGTTTTATTCCAGTATTGTAAATACTAAACATATTTTCATTCAAACTACTCTGGATGTAGTTTTGAGGTTATGAAGACAGATTTTAATGTCTAAATTAATGTTTTTAATGTAAAAAAAAGAAGTCACATTTGCAAATCCTTGGAGATGAGGACGGTTGTCACATTTATAATTTTACTGTGTTAACTTCAAAGTACAGAGGGCGTGATTATAAATGATCATGTGCAGCTCTGACCAGAGCAATCTGTTTAACAAGGTGGTGTTACTACTTTTGCTTACATCTAAATACTTATTCCACCACTAAATATTCAGGAAACGGTAGCATAATTTTCAGTTATTCATATCTGGTTGAAAGTGTTGACATTTCAAGCCCGTCAGACAAAATACAAGTAAACATCCAACTTTTTTCTGTCTGTGAGTTACAGCTCTGGTGTACATTTAAAAAAAAGAAAATGGCGTGTGTGTGTTGTACTTTATGTCTATCGTGATTCATGGGTGGAGAGGGCTCCACTTTCTGGAGCCTGTTTTCCTCTCCCGCTGCATGCCGCCAAAGCTTCTGGCAGCTCCAGCTCTACAGCCTGTGTCTTTACAATGAAAGACAGGAAATCTCTCAAACCTGCAAAGCTGGACAGTCCTCCGACATGCCTGGTGTGCTGACGTGTGCTAATAAACACATTGGTATTGTATTTTGTCCTTCAGTACAGGGCGGAGCTGCGTTCGTGGGATTCACAGAAATAACGGCCGACAAAAGCCGATTGTTTCACTTGATTAAGGTCAGATTCCCTTTCAGCACTTTTATACTTCCTCCTGAATACACTGTAAGGGTCGAGGCAAAAGGTCTGCGATCGCCCCCACACATCTCTGAGTATTCAGACTGCGGCTCGTCGGGAGGAATTCGGCCTCGTTCTCGTCGTACTTTGACTGTGAAATGAGACGGCGACTGTGATGTTAAGGGTTCCCATTGTCAGCTTTGAGCGCTGGAGGGGATTTTCAACCATATCAAATGAACTTTTAAAGAGCCACAGAGCCTTTTGTTCTTCTGCCAAAAGTATAAGATTGGATCCTTTTATCGCTATCTGTCGCCCTTTCCTTATCAATCGTTGCCGCAAACTGTTGGATCGTAAGAATGGAGAATTGACAGAATGACAACACAGCCACACATTAGATGGATTTCGATACCAATACACCACAGTCAAACCTTTTAAGAAAAGCCAGCAAGCTGTAATTGTTACTGGATACGATCGGTATTTAAACCACCGAAGAAGTCGAAGACTTCCAAGGGTGCTTCTGTGGACGAGATTTGTGGAACAGTTCCGTTAAAGATCAGATTTGCTTCAGAGCACCGGCATCACAAGATTAAAGTTCAGCTTTAAAATACATTCTGGGCTACAGACGACTATCCACACAATAATCCGCCAGGGATGCCAACTCTGCCTGACTAATTTAGCCGAGTCACTCTGAGCCAGAGAGACAGCAGGTCCAGTGAGGCGGAGGTTGAGGTGAATGACAAAAAGGATTTCTACCAAACAGGAAACGAAACAAGCGGTACACTAATCTGTTTGGATGCTCCGTGCTGCGGCAGGGTTATTATCCTATACCTTATCGTTGGTGGTGTGTGTGCATGTGTTTGTCTTTAGTCCGTCAGTAAGATGTGGACTCGCTGACAAAACCTCGACGGGCGATGGCTCTCGCCTTTGGTCTTCAGAGAGTTTAAGAAGGGCACCAATTAGCCTAGAAGTCACCAAGAAGGTTGTGTCAGATAAAGTCTTTTGGTGTTTTAAATCTATTTTTTACATTTCTATTTCTATCCACCAAAAACATGGTCTAAAGTCAAGATGCAGTATTTTCCTGCTATTTAAAGGGCGCATTACTTCAACATGCATACACTCGGCTTGTTACACACAGCTACTTGCAGCAGTTTTCCTTCCCAGTTAAATAGCTTCTTGATGGAGTTCTTGATGGGACAGAGAATTGGGAGGCAGAGGGTCCAATGGACAAGGGCCAAATACCTGTCTGTCCCTTCCTTCCCTTCACAAATATGCCACGGCAAAATTAACTCAACATCCCCGTTAATGGGAACATCGTTTGCCAAATTTGCCGCCATTAAAACAGCAGTGCAAACCTGGCATTTGAAGGGAATGGGCTATGACAATCTGATTGGTTTATTTCGTGTCACGCCTAAAACACACCTACCATATTGGAGTTGGAGTCTACAGCCATTTGCATGTTAAGCAGGTATACTATTTACCATCTGTAAATCGCTAATCAATACTAAACACAAAGGACAGCTGAGGCTCATAGGCATGGCATAGCAGGACAAAGCAAGATAAGGCAAATTGTTAAAACCTCATGGGGGTGCAAGACAAAACGTCAATGGTTTCCGAAGTCATGAGGATACATTTCCTGTGCACCGGAATCAGTAGGAGGTTTCATAGAAGATATTTCAGTCTAGACCAACGTGACAGGCCGACTCTAGAGCCATGCTGGTAGCAAGACATTGCCTGCTGTTCAATCTAATGGTCACACCTGGAAGCTTCCCAGTACAACCACAGCTTCAGTCTTGGTCACTCAGCGGGAGTAAGTTCTTAGCTGAAGCTGGGTGATGAGTAGGTGCTGCTCCCTGAAGTATGTACACGGGTGGCATATACGGTATGTATGAACGCATCGGTACAGTACATTCACATACGTTCACTTTTCCCACGCCGAGACTCTAGTTTCTGCTTCTCAAATGTCATCTGAAGCTTTTTAGCAAAGCAGGAGGCAAAGAGAGTCACTTACCCGGGCGAAGGCTCGCGCAGATGTTGATTGGCTCAAAGTGACGGATATGAAAGACAGTTTCATTTTGTTTCACCCGCATTAATGTGAAAGGTATGATTGCAGTTCACACACCGACTCAGACGCTGATCCATTAGAGGTAGATCAGGATGCATTAGACTCTGAGATGAAATGTGGGGCCCACTTAGTTTTAAATTGCTGTTTTTCTTTTCATCCTGCACGCTGTTTTCTACAATTAAAGTTCAGGACCAATTCCAACATGTAGCTGTATCCAGTAAAGTGCAGGTAGATGTGGTTGTATAATATATCTTATGTATTCATGTGAAAACAGGAGCTAAAGTCATTGTTGAAGGGATGAGAAAGGAATTTCGGGCTACAATACAGTACAGTCATCAGCGTCTAGAGCGCCAGTTGCAACTGCTTTTCATTTATTTATTCTAGAGTCATCCAAAAATGCAGTAAAGGCTGTTGAATTAATAAAGGCCCATGAGAAGAAAAAGGCTGTGTTTATTTTAGCTGGCTTCTCAGCCGGCTCACTGCTGCTCTGACAGAATGAGTGAAGCCTGTACGGTCCCACGCCGGCTCCGGTGCATTTTACAGTACATAGGTTCCTGCGCTGGGCTTGTTTGTTTTTGTGAGACATATGTGTTTTATATGTTGTTGTTAGAAAAAAAAAAAGATTTTGCAGTCGCAAGAGTGAAGCAATGAATTATACAACATTTTACATTTTCAATACATGAGTCAGTTATAAAATATATATCTACATGTTTTGTTTTTCCCCTACCAACATCAACATAGTTTCACTTTCATTTCACATAGTTTTTACAAATAGATATATAATCAGTGCTGTAAGACATTCCCAGATCTTTTACTGAAGTAAAAGTATAGCTTTAACGCAGGACATAAACATACATATTCAATGTTAAGTCTTGAATGTTGTTTTATGTTATAAGAAAAAAGAGTATTCAAATCACAGATGGGACTAAACAACAGCCAGTGTGGTTTTTGGAATTTTAATATAACAAACAAAAAAAAACAATGCCTGCCCGACACAGATATTGGACCAACATTCACAACCCCAGACAGACAGAGACTATCACCCTGCAGACCTCTGTCCGTGTCCTGTATGAAATCAACCAATCATGACCGTGATTTTAACCACGCAGTTTTGTTTCCTACACATTACCAATTATATTTTACATCATTAACCTTGGTATTGGGGGTTTTTACCAGCGTGATACTGTTGATTTATGAAAGATATTTTTCTTTTAGAAACATTGAAAATCAAAGTCGTTTGCAGAAACATAAATCTTTTTTCTGGCAACTGGGTTGGATATTCATGCTGATTTCCTTGCAAAAATGAATCTTAATTTTGTATCAACCTAATCAATAATTCTATAAATTATTTTTTAACGAATTGCAATAGTCCCCATGAAATAATGATTTCATTCAACCCTCCTCCAAGTGGTGTTCAGCTGTTCAAATCCCTAACCATTGCAGTCAAACCCCACAGAGACTCTGACAGACCTTTGAAGTCATTGACAAGGTTTTCACTTTGCCGAGGACGGCCTCAGTGTCTCCTCTGTCCCTCCCCTCCTCCCGGCACCTCGTCTTCAATGCTTTCAGGGTCGGCTCACGGGTATCTCCACGAGTCAGACCCGCGAACGCCCCTGCCTACAATAACAGAAAACTGCAAAAAATAATTTCGATGTTGGGGGAGAATAAAGCAAACTTAATTACCCTGAGCTAATAACTTCAGGCAATAGAGCCAGAGCCCAGCTCAGTGTCTCTTGTAATTGTGAGGATGGATAAAACCTTTTCTCTCTCCCTCCGTGAGGGTGGAGGGGGGGGGGTCAGTTCTGCAACTCCAGCTGGTTTGAACAGGGTGATGAGGGCGCCTTCAAAAGCGGTGGCATGTGGACTTTATTTCCTGATTTGTCTCTTCAATGTGAATAATTACACTGAAATTCGAGCCGGCCGGAGATAATGTGTGTCCAGCTAATCCAATCATTTCCATAAGAGTGTAGAAATGAAACTAAAACTAAAACAAACGTGCAGCACATTTCAAGGGAAGCAGCTCACAGAAACCACGTCACGTTAACCTTGGCTGAAATAATTGTGGGGGTGCGTGTGCTGTGACCAGTCATTTTGATCAAACAACTGGAGTACTTTATTGTTTTCCGCCGAGGAAAGATGCATGCGGATGCTATCAAAAGGCCAGGATATTTACTGAAATCTGTTGCTGATTAGGAGGATTGCATCTCAAAGGCTGCAAATCAGTCCCTTTGTTTTGTTTTTCAAAGAGACTGAAGAAGGAGGATTAAAGTCATTTCTAGACCCCTCGGGCAAAATCTTAAACAAGGTCCACAGAATTAATCAGTGTTTTGCCAAGACAGGGTGGCTTGTTAGAAAAAAGAAAAAAAACCTGCATTGTTCATTAATGTTTGTTTCTTGCCTTTGTTAAAAGCAATTGAGCCAACCGTACAGGGAGGATAGACCATAATAGAGAACTGAGCTTATCGCCTTACAACCTGCATTTAGATTGTCTTTAACTATAATGAAATACAACGATACTAAGTAGCCTGTCAGCTTTCTGTCATTAATATGACAATATGAGCTGAATTACAAGTTTAATATTTTTTTCCAGCGCTCAAGTGAAAAGCCGAAGAATGTGACAGTTTGACAGGGAGGCGCTGACAAAAGTGAGCCACAGCAGTCAGATATCAAAGATATTATACCAAAGAAAGCTGGTAGCCTAAGTCGTCAGCCGCACCGTTAGAAGTCGCTGCCGACAGATCTGATGCAAGTACAATCCTAACATTTCAACTGGTCAAACTGTCGTCCATTTTCCTTTCAAAGTTTCGACAGTTGACTGTTTGCTATCTGTTGGACCCTCCTCCTCCTCTTCCTCCTCCGTTTCCTCCTCCTCCACAGCAGCTATCGGCACTCACTTAAATTAGGGTCTGGTTATGCTCATTTAGTGAAAATCAAACTCTTCATAGTTGTTCCGAACGGCCACATTCGAAGGCGGCCGTCGTAAAGAGCCGACAGTATTGTTTCAATATGCGGGTAATACACTGCTTTGTTCAGTTCGTTTGAATAATTCATATTCACACTGACTCTATAGTAGTTTGCTTTTTGTCCTGTCTAACACCTGTTTGTGATCTGGTGGCCCACCCGCGACCGTGCACGTACACTGTCCACTTGAGACGATCGCTATTTATAGATCGATACTATGAGTTGGATAGGTGCGGTTCTCAGGATTCTGAATCTTTTTTCCATTTCAAGATTGGACCACCACAGCAGCTACAGTCAATGTTTGTCAGACAAACAATATCAAAATCTAGGCAATTCACCGATGATGCCTCGTATTGATCCATAAATCGATAATATTCCAACAACAACGTTCTTGTTACGTCGTAAAAAGGTCCAGACGATCCAATCTGATCCGACCCTAAAACGGGATAAGCGGTTCGGATAATGGATGGATGGAAGTCCCAGCTATACTCATCTGCAGGCATCTATTTGCAAAAAAATGTTCAGGCGGAAATAAACCCCTTTTACTTTAGTGTGTTCAAACTTGGAGGGAAAAAGCTTCAGAGTGTTACCTTTCAAAAGAGATCAAGACCATGCATGTACTCCAAATGGTTCAAGTACAGCTTGCAATTTACTTTGGGTTTGCCTCGGATAGGCGTTTTAGGCAAATTTTACAGGAACGCGAAGAGGCTTTCAAATGCACTTCAGCGTCTACATTGGTCATTGAACACATCGTTCTTACCAGATATTCACCGTGGATTCTATCTTCAGTCCAGGAGGACCTTCAGTCCACTGCTGGTCAAAGCTGCCGCGTTCAGTAATCTCTATCAACCGATTCTATCTGTCGGCAACGGGACCAGATTTTGGAATCAGAAGCCTTCTGCTTTCAATTTGTAATCTGTGAAGTATTGAGCAATCGTGTTTGAGCTGGATTTGGTTGAATGCAGGACAAACCGTCTGTGAGAAGAGAAAGACAATGATGATTTAGCTTTTTGTTTTTGGTGTTAAATCAGCTTGTAAATTGGCTACTTGAGGAAACAATAGCCCCTTTGTCATCTTCAAGTGTTTCTAACAAGAAAGTACCGAACACTGCGTGGTGTGGGTGTGAAAATCAAACATCTGATGGTCGGTATCGGAAAGTCACCGGTCCCCGTAATCTGACGTCGCAAAGGTGTGTGCGTGTTTGTTTGTGGGGTTTCTGGAGCTATTCGACCAACCAACAGGCCGATCTGAAGGAATAATCGTTCCCCTTCAATAGGCTACGAACACATCACACAAAAACACGAGGCTTGAATGTTTCACCATGAAAACTTTCATGAAAACACTCCGAGATTTGTCATTCACACCGAATAACTGGCACACACGTGGCATGTGGAGCTACTTGGTTTAGCGGGCCCCTTTAAATAGACCTGCATGTGTAGGATAAGCTGAGGGTGTTTTCTCTCCTCTCACCGACACACTGTTCTGACATCTGCAGCTGAGTGCAGTGTGATCAAACATATGCCGCTGCTTCAAATGTGTTGTTTTCCCCTCTCGGATCCACCACCGGGCTGAATCTATACAGTAATAGATGTTTGTCTTCTAATTTCATATCTGAGAATAATAATAATAATGGGAGCCAGCTAGCGGTTTACCTTTAGCAGTAGCTTACTATTTGCTGTACAAGCTGGATGGTATGAAGTTGGGGCTAGCAGCTGGTTAGCATAGCTTAGCATAAAGACGGGAAGCATGGAAACAGTTGGTTGCTATTTTGTAAGGCAGCGTTTCAACATATTTAATATTAAATATTGATTTAGAATTGCAGTACCATGTTAGCTATTTCCCCCCGTTTCCAGTCTTTATGCTAAGCTAAGGTCTTCGGCTCCAGCTTCATGTTCGAGAGACATCCAACTCTTTGCAAAAATGCAAATAAGCATCAATAAATTAAACTATTCCTTTAACTGTTGTTGCTAAGATACACATACAAGGCTTACTACTGTAATGTGTGTGTGAAGGATGAAAGCCACACACTCTTATTCATACATCATATTCAAGTTTACAACAATACTGCAATGCACTGTTTATTTACCAGCAGTAATCGTTGCTGCTGCAGCAGCTAGGACAATTAGAGACAAGGTGGTTGAATGCATGTCTTACTCAATTGATTATTTAATTGATGTCTGTAATCAAAAGAGATTTTCAGCCCAAACACACACACATATCTAGTGCTACAATGTCGCCTGAATCATGTTTTCCTCATATGTTTCAATGGCAACACAAAAAAGAAGAAAAAAAATCCCAAGAAATCTGTTCAATAATGACATCAGACACTTTCATATGTGAGCCTTAATCTCATATCTGATTTGTGGCAACGGGACCTCAGTCAAATCATAATTCATGCTTCCACTAACAGAAGCCGTTATTCGTCTCTGACATCCTCAGATTCTCTCATGCTGTGAATCCATCCGTGGATCTGCCTCCACCCCTTCAGTCTCACATCCGAGTGTCCATCTGCACAGGAGTGGCCAGCACCGCTCCACACACACAAAAAAAAATAAAAAAGAGCCATGATTCATATCTTGGCCCTTTATTCTTTGTCGTCCTGCCATCTTTGTTTGCATATTTACAGAGAAATCCCTCCACGGTAGCATCAGTTACGACGCTAGATGTGAAGATTGATACGCTCTCGTGGTATCAATATTCTCATCTAATCCTCAACAAGAACGCCAATACGCATGTTGGGACTATTCCTTTAAGTTGTAGAAGTGAGCTATCAGACATGCCTGGTGCTGATAAAACATAATTACAGGCTATTTCTCCGATGCATCCGCAGTCTGCCCCTGCTGGTCACAGTCACGGCTCAAAAGCTGATATTCTATGAGTCAGTGTTGATGCACAAATATTTCCTCAGCTTGCGTCTCACTCTGTTACCTGTTGCCCCCACCTCCACCACCAACACCTCCACGTGCTGTGCCAGAGCGGACAAATAGAAAACAAAGCCTGATTCATTGAGGCAGTTTGGCAACGCTGAATAGGAACAGAGTCTGGAGGATGGGTAGCAACAAACAGCATGTAAATGTAGAGGATGCACCGCGACGCGCCGACTGCATCGACGGAGAGTCGGCTTCTAGAGGGTAATAAATAGTCGACTCCCTGCAGGGGTTTATATAGATTCAAATTGCTTGTTCAATAATGTCCTGGAGGAGTGCTTTCAGAATTTACTGTTGAGTATTGATTGAACAAACTGATCCAAACTAATCCAATAGATCAGTCATTCCCAACGACTGGGTGGCCAAATGCTTTTATTTAACATTTATATCCCTTTTGAGCCACATTATGGAGCCTGAATAATGACATTGTTCAGATTATTAGCCTACTTATATTAATTTAATCTAATATGAAAGGCCACACGTACATGAATGACATGCATTTATTTATTCTAATTTCTTCAGTATTTAACGTGCATATGTTTTAAATAACGCATGCATAAAACAAGGTAGTAATTTATCAAACATGAATCTCTTCCAAATGGCTGTTTTATCTATTCAAGATAATATAAATAGATGCAGAATTGGCAGTAAAAATGGTCAGCAACAAATGTAATCCATTGGCGTGTCGGTTTTTATCATTTTTAAAAAGTGGGTCCCCAGAAATAAAAGTTTTGGAAACGCTGCACTAGATTAATAATACTTAAAAAAGAGCCCTCCAAACATTTTGTCATTCTGTAACAGAGACATTTAATATGTCCAAAGTATCTGAAATGCACACTCAAAATGCATACATTACATCAACGCGGTGGGATATTACATTCCCACCACTGCATCAATATCAATTTGGATTAACTAGATTCTGCAGACTGCTGCTGGCAACGACTGTGACTATAAAGTAAATCTGCATTCTCACGATCGTCATCTTGATTAATGACACGCTGCACGTTACGCTCTTAGTAATTTAAGGTTGCTGGTGATTATCCTCCAACACCATTCTACACACACTGCAGAAAGAGTAAATGAATCAATAAGGAAATAAATCTTAAATTAACAGAATCCTATTAACACGTTTCTGTTAATTTACAATTAGGCAATTCCCATTATCCATTCTCCCCCATTCACTTTGCTCTGTGTCCAGGGCCGAAAAAACGATTTCACCTCTTTGATGGGCGAGCCCTTACACTCAGTGTTATTGCACTCAGGAGGACTCGCACAGCACGGGAACAAAATATATAGCGCAGCCATTAATTTGCCATCTCCAGAAAAGGGGGCATCAGTGATCTGTGAAATCACTTTGTTCGTTTGAGATGGTTGCACTTTCTGTTCATTTACGTCTGATAATGACTTGGATTATGTGAATCTCCCCGTCTGCCTGTCTCCGTTTTGGCATCTGCAGTATGTCACACTGGAAGCTTCCCGTGCCCTCGCCCGCTGTCTAATTCTACTCTGGACACAAAAGGCTTGAAACAGCCTCCGCTTTAATCCAAATAACATACTGGAGAGTGAGAACTGAGAGAAACTCTCTCTGTTGACGAAGCCACAGTTTGGTTTTCTGTGATCCGTGAAATAATCTGTCAATGGGATGGGACATGTGAAGCTCTCCATCGATTGTGTTTTTTTTATCGTCGGTGTTCAGTTCTGCTCATGTGGTTTTATTGCACCATGGGAAGTCTCCGGCGCTGCTCTGCCCCGTCTATTGTTTCCCAACTTCCCATACAGGAACTTCTCGCTGACGGCGGGATTTCTCGTTTAGCAGTCGCAAACCTTTTTGTTTGGCAGAAAAACCAGCAGATGCTGCCTGGGCGTGAAATTAAAATTAGTAAAGTGTAATTGCACTTTAACGCCACTAAACCCACCAGTGCTCATAAATGGTAACAGTTTACTGTACGAAACCACCTGAGATGTTACGCTGTGAGCTTTTTAATCAGGATGCTTGTTAACAAGCTGCTCATCATGTCATGTGTTTTGACTCCACATTTTCCTCAAAGCAAGAAGTACAATGAAATTAGTAGAACTAAGTAGTTTTTCCTCAGCTTCACAGGGTGTTTTAGCATCTTTTTTTTTTATGGCCGGCAAATTTTACGGATTTAATTCAGTCTCACGGCTCTCATCAACCCCATCAGCTGCAGCAGGCAGTTGTTTTTAGAAAAAGAGCTCTAATGAGCAAACTGTTCGCTGGGTGTCCGACACTGAGCTGAACCGGCTATTTGACATGGTCGGCAGGTCGACAGGCATTCTGGGTAGTCGAAAACAATTAGCATCTTTTATCATGTGGGACACACGGAAAAACACCCTTGTGGCTGCAATGGTCGAGTGACGTAGTATTAAACAGTGTAGTATTAGACAGTGTAGTATTAGACAGTGTAGTATTAGACAGTGTAGTATTAAACAGTGTAGTATTAGACTGTAGTATTAAACGGTGTAGTGTTAAACAGTGTAGTATTAGACAGTGTAGTATTAAACAGTGTAGTATTAGACAGTGTAGTGTTAAACAGTGTAGTATTAGACAGTGTAGTATTAAACAGTGTAGTATTCAACAATGTAGTATTCAACAGTGTAGTATTAGACTGTAGTATTAAACGGTGTAGTATTAAAAAGTGTAGTATTAGACAGTGTAGTGTTAAACAGTGTAGTATTAAACAGTGTAGTATTAGACAGTGTAGTATTAAACAGTGTAGTATTAAACAGTGTAGTAAAAGAGATCAAGATACAGAAAAAATCCATCTAAAAAATAAAAGACAAACAAATCTGTGGAGCTCCCCAAAAAACCTGTTAATAACAAACATTACACCAAAGACAACGAGTACAACAACAACAGATTGTAGTAATTTGGAGTTAAATGTAGAGTGAACATGAAGTTGTGAAAGTCAGAACTAGTGTTTTCCATTGCAGCCGCTCTTGGTGAAGGCAGCCGTAACCCCTTGGAGGACATTTACAGTGAGAGCAGAATCCCACCAGATATACTGTCTACTTTTAATTAAGTGAAAGATTTGTACTTCCTCCATCACAGCCTTAATGTCACCAGTAGTTCCACTTCACTGCAAATTGAGGCAAACACTTTTCATCTCATTTTGGCTAATTCCAAAGAAAGAAAATGTAATTCTGTTTGTTCCTAACTTCAGTGAGCTCCCGAGGGATAGAAAACCAGCTAAGCCATAAATAGCCAGAAAGCTTCCTCAAAACACTGTTAGACTTTTTTTTTCTTTCTTCTTTCCGCATCATAACTTTAAAAGCATAGTTTTACTTTTGAGGCCACATGTCATTTTGTGGAAGTGTTGCTTGCTTTCATGTTGAAACTGCAGCACAAAAAGGTCACACCTGTTGTGCAATGGTTTCCCATCTTGCTTCTCAGAGTACCCCCTTAGGTAGATTTTTTTCCCCCTCTCCTCCCTCACCACTTCCCCAACAAGATATATGATGATAGAGGGGTGAAAAAGAGGAGGGAAGAGGAGGCGGCGAGGGGAAATGGAGGCCATTTGGGACAGTTGATTTGCTACTCCATCATCGAAAATGAACGTGTGCCGTTGATGAAGTCGCCCTATACCATAACTGAACCAATGTCGTGGTCATATTCCTCTTTCACTGCCATCGGCAGAACGACAAGGCCCGATAATTAACGGGCTATTCAGCAGCTTTATGCAGTCCAAAGACACTTCTGTGGATTTATGGTTTTCCTTGGCGTTCATCTGCGAATATTATCTTTAATAGGCCCAATTTAACACAAGATCATTTAACTTTTGGAAAACGTAATTAATCTGAAGTATTAAGTAAGATTAACTCTTTATGTATCTTAATTATATGTTACGTCTTTTCATTTATTCTTTAATACTTTTTTTTCAACTTGAAAGGCTACATTTCAACAAAATATGGATTAAAGCAGAATATTCCATGAGATAAAAACATGTAGGGGATTTGGGAATTTTCTTTTCAATAAATGTTGACTTTTGGACTCAACATCACTCTGGAATTTTGGAAATGTTTGGATCACAACATTCCTACATGAAGCAACCACTCTGGAGTCTAATTCTACAAATAGTATAATACTAATAATATTAGTGTAGCCTAATCTTATCAAATTCTAATATCAAAGTTAAGAAAGAAACTTTGAATTATTTGGTGCAGCCATTTGGTAAGTCTACTTCCTGCTTTGAATTATATTCACATTTCATTTTTATTTCACACCTCTGGGGTTGCAGCTGAAAGATAATCAAGAGCATACATGTAAGTAAAACATTAATATAATTATAGATCTATTAGGCTCTAGATATTATGAGATGAGCCTATTAATTTGCGTATTCACACCTAGCCTAACTAACCCGAGTTGATCTTAAACATAACGTTAGCTGTGTTTATGTTTACAACTGTGAAATAGTCTCACACTTATCATGCACACATATTAATCTAAATATGTAATATATAGGAACGTTTTAATTAAACTAAAGTCGTGAATTACTATCATGTACTACTTGATTAAAATGTGGGATTTTTTTTATTGAGGAAGCAAACTATATCTTGTGTGGACTAATTAGTAAACTATTGCCTCCATATTCTGGTCCTGTATGCTCTGTGATAATATTAAAGTAACATAAGTTGTAAAGAATATTGTTAATAAAATTAATCCAAATAAAAACTATATTTTTCAAGAAAAACCTAAAATATTTTTGCCCAAGTGAAAAGTGAATATAGAAAATAAATTTAAACTAATGAATCACAATCGGAAAAAAAGTCCTAGAATTAAATAAAAACAAATTGAAAATTCAATACTACAAACGTAGCTTTGATATGAGACGTTCGCTCATGCTGTCCAGGAAACTTCCTCAAAGAGACGAAGGACTGGAAGCTGTCATGCACAATTGTGATGAGGATACATTTATGGGGTTTTGTACAGTTGTGTTAAAGCTTAATAACATGTGTTCACACATACGATGCATCTTCCTATTAAAAGCCTCATTCTTTGATGCTTGCTGTCGTTCCCTTTTCCAATTATTTCCAGCTGAACTTCACAATTCCCATGAGTTGAGTGGAGGGATATTCAGATCAGCTGCAGTGCAGGGTGTGGGGGGCGTGGCGGGGGTGTGTCTCCTCTTGGCCAATCACAGTGTGAGGACGCCCTTTAGGCCCTTTCCAGATGTCTTTGTTGTCTTAACTTTTTATTTTTCTGAAACCCGGCTGGAGTGATTATTAAAAAACCTTCCCACGAGGGCAGACAATGCTTTTTGTGCAGAATTTGCTCAACCAAGGCCTTTTTTGGGGGGTTGGATTTATTTTTATTGAATCACAACATGAAACGCACTTTTTTCAAAGAGGAATTATTTTCATTATTTTGAAGGAGGCCTTTCACTGTGAAATAAGTTTGGATTAGTAAATACTTCTGCATGTGGTTGGGAACTGGTTCTCAACTGAAATCTGGTGAATCGGAGCCGCTACAATATCATGAACTTAAATACCAATGAATGTTTAACTGATGGCTTGTTCTTGGAATCTGGAAATCGGGATGTTTAAAAGTCTTAGGCTTTGAAATTGACAAAAAAAAATAAGAATCAAACAACCTGCAATGTGATATGCTTTTTGAGAAACATGTTTTTTTGTTTTATATATCAGCAGAATTCAAGATGTACACTCGGCTAAGATTTGCAGCTCACAATTAAATTCTTCTTTTATTAAATGTACTGTTGGCTGAAGCTGAAAGAAACCCAATTAGCCCGAGTTAGAGACAGAGCAGCACTTCCAACAGTACCCTTCTACAACACTCAGGAGATCACTCTCTACTATTAAAGTGAATACACTCAGATGCACCACACTTTTCTAATTGCAACCTTTGGGACTGACTTGAGCTCCAGAAAAAAGCCTATAAATGTTGGGGTGGAGACAAAGAGCTCAAAGGATCAGGGCCCTCTGTGGTGAAAAACAATATGTACTGGGGAGAAAGACGCGTCAGCCCACCGCCACAACATTTACAAAAAGAGTTTCCCCAGCCAGTGCAAAGATTAGTAAATATTTAAATCCAAAATATTTATTTCAGTCTCAAAAACATAATTCATACGTGGATGGAAATTCTCAAATGACTCAATTTAGACACAAGACTAATCTCCACATCACTTATACTGGGTACACACACACACACACACACACACACACACACACACACACACACACACACACACACAGAGGGATAAAGCAAAAGAACATTTGTCAAATTAAGTGAAACCTGTGCTATTGATTTGTTCTAACCAAGGTAAATGAAAGAAAATTAATTAAATGGGATTAATGGATGAATGAGAACCAGGCAGACACATTTCCTAGGGAGCTATTAATGACCCGCAGGGCAGATGAGAACCCCGGCTCATTCTGTCACTGCAGCATGACAGTCGGCAAACAGGCCTCAGCTCTCTGGGAGCCACCGCGGCTATAACCGAACATCCGCTGTACATAATCAGCACCACGTCCACAAAAGCCAGAGAAGCCTCTCAAGCTGATTGTAAATGCAACGCTGGGAAGTTTGCACATTGGCCAGAAGTACGGATGGTTTCTGTTTTCAAAGAACAATCTGGAAATGCTTTTAGAAGTAAGTCAGACTTTCAACATTTTACTTAAATGTACAGAAGTACAAAAAGTACTCATCTAACTTAAATGTACAAAAAGTACTCATTTACCTTGAATGTACAGAAGCACAAAAAGTACTGTGAATGATATAGTATTACCGCACATGTCAATCACTAGGATTGTATATTGCACTTGGGATGCAGTCAATACACCAATACCTGGGTATGACAGTGTTGATTTAATAAGCTGTATCATCAGTGTGGGAGTGACTGGGAGAATTCGTGTGTGTGTGTGTGTAGGCCTGACTTATACATGCTTTTCTAACTCTGTAAAACTAAATGCATACATATAAATGTACTGAGGAGTTATTTTAATGGATTCAGATACCATATCGGCTCAGCTTCTTCAATCACTATCGGACCGACGGTGTTATCCATATCCGTATGACACTATTGTTAACGCTTCATGTAGCATTTTACTTCTAGATGCAGTCCAAAAAAAAATCAAGTGAATCAAACAGCGGGCCTCTGTACGTGTGTTGAATTAAATGTAGATTCAGTGAAATGTCTGAGCTTAACAGAGAGAGTTTAATGATGGTTCAGATTCAAAGATGGGAAAGAGCAATTACTTTATACAATGTGTCATGGCGCTCAATGTTAACGGCATATTATCTCACCTCATAACTCAAGGTTTTCCAAAGGCAGGAGCTTACTAGTCTTTTGACTACTCACAAAACACTTTTGTATACCCTTCAACCAAAATAGAGAAGTCCATTATGTGACGAAATGTATTGGAAAAGTGCAGGAAAACGTATGTATTTATTAAATGTAACTTTTAAAGTATAAAATAACGTCAGACTGCATTATGGAGAAGTGGCTGGATTGTTAAAAAAAATCTTCTCTGAGTGTAATCTCCGACCAGATTTTCTCCACAATCCAGCGCCTTTGATTGGACCTTTGTTAGCGTTCGTCTCCAGCACACACATCAGTGTTTATTGTGGCAGCAGCTCTACAATCGGAGCGTGCTATGTCCAAACATTCCCAGGATCACTTAATGAAGCCGTCAAACATCCGATTTGTTAAAGCGAGGCTTTGGAAACTTTAGCTCTCTGACTTTGAGAAGTTGTGCCTCTCAAAGAGTGATGGGCTTTTCCGTTCGGCCCCTTTCAAGGTTAACCAACAACCGACAAAATGTGATCAGCCTCAAAATGTGGATGTATATTTGCAGATCATTACCATGTCAAATAAAACTCCCAGCTGTCTGCAAAGTTGTACATTTTGTGTAACCTGTGTGGCTCCGTGGAGAGTTGTATCCCAGCACATGAGAGGGTAGTAAAAAAAAAAGAAAATCAATGGAGTCTTTGACAAATTACGTTTGCTGTCAAGAGTTTTAAAAAAATCTTCACGCTCAAGATCCTCTGCTTCGATCAACTTGTCACCTGTTTTACTCAAAGCAGATGCAAAGACTCCGAGGTTCGGGTCGAAGTAAACTACACAAAACAAATTAAACTAAAGTATCTCATTGTCAGGCTGCCTACAATTGTTTCTCAGTAGTCACGGAATTTTTTTAAAGGAATAGGTTTTGGGGAATATGCTTTGTAGGTTTCTTGCTACAAGATGAGAAGATTGATGCCAACTACGCTAACTGTGTGGCGCCAATTAGCTTCTTGACTTCCATTGTTTCACTATCCAGAAGTCTCTCCAAAGCGGTAAAATGTGGTTTCACACTTTTGTGTGCAGAAACAAATAAGATATCATGTAAGTGAGCTTTAGGGGTGGTATGTTGTGTTACTGGTGGACGGAGCGAGGCTTGTTCCCCTTTGTTTCCCGCCTCAATGCTAACCAGCTAGCGTCTAGCAGCTAACAGTGCAAAGACCGGCACAAAGGGAGAGTGACACCAGTCTCTTTTCAGGTAGACATTACTCTACGTTTCAAGGTTACATATTAATAATCAAATATCAAATTTCTCACTTTTTAGATTTTTAGAAAACTGCAGATTTTGTCCTTTTTTTGTCTCTTGGGTTAAAATTGAAAGGCCTATATCTTTCCATAAATTGGTTTCTATAATAAAGGCATTAGTATATAAGAAACAGCCTTCCTGGGGTGACGGTGCAGTAATATGCCTGCATGCTATCAGTCATTATATTTTTATATTCAGGCTAGTCAATTCTTTTAATTAATATTCCCCTCATTGAATGAAATCTTGAAGTTTTATTATCCCACAGTGGCATAGCTACTGTCAATAGCACTGTCAAATCCCCCATTGTCACAGACCACCAAATTACAGTGATAAGGGAAGAAGAACATGGGGAATAGGAAGGAGAGGGGAATGCGTGCCTCATTTCAGTGGGAATTAAGTGGCCCCGGACAGTGTAGAGATTAACTGTCTTACTTGGCACTCAGGCAGACAGTTCTCGGGTGTTCCTCTGCTTTCAATTTGTCACCCAAAATGCGAGATGCTCCCCTCACGCTTGTTGCATTTCCATAAATTTACAATTCATTTGTGCATGCCGATTTTGAGGAAAGTGCAAAGACAGCGGTACTTTAACCGGTCATTATTTATTTGTTCTCATTCGTGTGATTTAAAGGTCGGACCAGAGGGTAATTAGGCTGAGTCAGCTCCCAGTCATGCCAATAGTGAGGAGGCCTATTGATTTACAGTAGATAACCGTCTTTAAAGAGAGAAGCGAAGGCAGCAGAGTGGTTTCAATACTATTAATGTTCACCTTAACCTTATGTTAGCCAAGTGCAACATTTCTTTCTGTTTTTAATAAATGCTAAATTCCAGTATTATTACATTTTTGCACTTCTTTAACTCATATTTAACATTGTAAATATACTTTTACTATAATCTTTAATGGGAAACGTACGGCATATTGTCAGGTCCCAGCGGCGCTCCGAGCTGGGGCTTCCGTAAGGTGTGCGGCTAGCGCTAACACTATACCACTGTGTGTAGACTCAGGTGCAGAAACAGAGGCTGACGACTTTGTTCGAGTGAGAAAAAAGGTTTCCTTTACTGAAACACAGCAGGTTTATCCACTCGGCAAAAACAGAATCAGGATATTTCCAGGCAACGTACAACAAACGGAGAGGGGCGATCAAACAGTCTTAACAAAAGGTGTTCCCCAAAAATGCAGTTAAATAAAAGGATCTCGAAAAAACAAAAACTCGAAGTAGCGGATAGCACTTATGTGCCAATTCTTTAAGTGCCTCCTCTCACCTAACAATGGGTGTACTACTCAAGACTCGGCACAGACACAAGATCCCCGGAGGCTTATAAAGCCACTTAACAAGGCCCAGGTGAAAATTAAGCCACCCTCCCATGTGACTACAAAACCCGAACACTGAGGGCCCCATGTGGACAAAAAAAGGGACCGCAGTCCAAAACCCTGACAGGACCCCCCCTCCTATGAACGTCTCCTGACGTTCCCATGAGGACGATCCGGATGATCTCGATGGAAGGCCCGGATGAAGTCCGGATCGAGGATATGCCGCGACGGGACCCAGGACCGTTCTTCCGGGCCGTAGCCCTCCCAGTCCACCAGATACTGTAGGCCCCTCCCCACCCGGCGAGAGTCCACCAGACGGCGGATTGAATAGGCCGGCCCACCATCGATGATCCGGGGAGGCGGCGGAGGTCTAGCCGGTGGTACCAGCGGGCTCGTGTTGACCGGGCGAAGGCGGGAGACGTGGAATGTCGGGTTGATCCGCATCGACCGGGGAAGCTGGAGACGATAGGCGACCGGATTAACCCTCTTCACGACCTTGAAAGGACCCACAAACCGCGGGGCCAGCTTGCGGGATTCCACCCGCAGCGGAACGTCCCGTGTGGACAGATAGACCCTCTGTCCCGGACGCAGAGGAGGAGCCGGTCTGCGACGACGATTGGCCTGCCGCTGATACTGCCGGACCGACCGCTGCAGCGCGGCCCGGGCCTTGCGCCAAACCCGCCTGCACCGCTTCACAAAGGCCTCGGCAGAGGGAACCCCATCCTCCACCTCTTGGTCCGGAAACAACGGAGGCTGAAAACCAAACTGGCATTCGAAGGGGCTGAGACCTGTGGCGGAAGAGCACAAGGTGTTATGGGCATATTCCGCCCAAATCACATACCTGCTCCACGTCGACGGGTTGGAGGAGACCAGGCAACGGAGGGCGGTCTCCAGGTCCTGGTTCAGTCTCTCAGTCTGGCCATTGGACTCCGGATGGAACCCAGAAGAGAGGCTGGCCTTAGCCCTAATCAATGTGCAGAATGCTTTCCAAAACTGCGCCGTAAACTGGGGCCCCCGGTCCGAGACCACATCCAGGGGAAGACCGAAAAACCGGAAGACGTGCTCACACACCGCCTCTGCCGTCTCGAGAGCTGAGGGGAGTTTCGGCAAGGGGATAAACCGACACGCTTTAGAGAAGCGGTCGACCACCACCAAAACCACCGTGTTCCCTTGGGAGAGTGGGAGGCCCGTAACAAAGTCCATGGAGAGGTGGGACCAGGGCCTTGTGGGGATGGGCAACGGGCGAAGCAGGCCGTGGGGGGGGGAGTACGAGGGCTCTTACTCGTAGCGCAGACAGCGCAGGCCGCGACAAAGGACCTTACGTCCGCGTTCATCCCCGGCCACCAGAACCGCCGCTTGATGAACTCTAGAGTCCGGCTCATCCCCGGGTGGTTGGTCAGGCGCGACGAATGCCCCCACTGCAGCACCTTGGCCCGCACCGCCTTGGGGACAAACATCCGGTTGGGAGGTCCACTCCCGGGCCCAGTCTCTTTCCTCTGGGCTTGGCGCACTACGGTCTCGATTCCCCATCGGGCCGAAGCGACAATCCTCGAACTCGAAAGGATGGGCTCCGGGACATCCTCCACCTCGGTTCTCTGAAACAGTCTCGACAGAGCATCCGCCTTCTGGTTCTTCGAACCAGGACGGTAGGACACACAAAAGTCGAAGCGATTAAAGAAAAGAGCCCACCTCGCCTGCCTGGGATTAAGGCGTTTGGCCCCCTGAATATACGCCAGGTTCTTGTGGTCGGTCCAAACCACAAAAGGCTGCTGGGCCCCCTCAAGCCAGTGGCGCCACTCCTCCAGGGCCATCTTGATAGCCAGAAGCTCACGGTCTCCTACATCATAGTTCCGTTCCGCATCTGACAGACGGGCAGAGAAGAAGGCACATGGATGTAACTTGCCACTCACCGGACGCTGGGAAAGCACCGCCCCGAACGCTGCTTCCGACGCATCTACCTCCACCACAAACGGCAGAGAGGGGTCGGGTAAGGCCAAGATTGGGGCGGAGGAGAACCCCCAGGTAGCCAGCGGACTCGGCCGTATTGCGGCTGAGTGGCGGCTGACTCGGCTGAGTTTCGGCTTGATGCGGCCAAATGTGAGCCAGTGTCGGCCCATTTGATTTTTGCCATATATGGCCCAGATGTAGCTGTTACATACATGGGCCTATTCTGGCTGGGACATGGCAGCCGGGTTTATCGGCAACCAGCACTGAAACAGGCTCTGGCCCGTTGATGGTTGCCGTATCTGGGCCCTATCTGGCATCACAGAAACGGGCCTATTCTGGCTGGGACATGGCAGCCGGGTTTATCGGCAACCAGCACTGAAACAGGCTCTGGCCCATTGATGGCGGAAGAATCTGGGCCTTATCTGGCATCACAGAAACGGGCCTATTCTGGCTGGGACATGGCAGCCGGGTTTATCAGCAACCAGCACCGAAACAAGCTCTGGCCCGTTGATGGCGGAAGAATCTGGGCCTTATCTGGCATCACAGAAATGGGCCTTTTCTGGCTGGGACATGGCAGCCGGGTTTATCGGCAACCAGCACTGAAACAGGCTCTGGCCCGTTGATGGTTGCCGTATCTGGGCCTTATCTGGCATCACAGAAACGGGCCTATTCTGGCTGGGACATGGCATCCAGGTTTATCGGCAACCAGCACTGAAACAGGCTCTGGCCCGTTGATGGTTGCCGTATCTGGGCCCTATCTGGCATCACAGAAACGGGCCTATTCTGGCTGGGACATGGCAGCTGGGTTTATCGGCAACCAGCACTGAAACAGGCTCTGGCCCGTTGATGGTTGCCGTATCTGGGCCCTATCTGGCATCACAGAAACGGGCCTATTCTGGCTGGGACATGGCAGCCGGGTTTATCAGCAACCAGCACCGAAACAAGCTCTGGCCCGTTGATGGCGGAAGAATCTGGGCCTTATCTGGCATCACAGAAATGGGCCTATTCTGGCTGGGACATGGCAGCCGGGTTTATCGGCAACCAGCACTGAAACAGTCTCTGGCCCATTGATGGCGGAAGAATCTGGGCCTTATCTGGCATCACAGAAACGGGCCTATTCTGGCTGGGACATGGCAGCCGGGTTTATCAGCAACCAGCACCGAAACAAGCTCTGGCCCGTTGATGGCGGAAGAATCTGGGCCTTATCTGGCATCACAGAAATGGGCCTATTCTGGCTGGGACATGGCAGCCGGGTTTATCGGCAACCAGCACTGAAACAGGCTCTGGCCCGTTGATGGTTGCCGTATCTGGGCCTTATCTGGCATCACAGAAACGGGCCTATTCTGGCTGGGACATGGCATCCAGGTTTATCGGCAACCAGCACTGAAACAGGCTCTGGCCCGTTGATGGTTGCCGTATATGGGCCCTATCTGGCATCACAGAAACGGGCCTATTCTGGCTGGGACATGGCATCCAGGTTTATCGGCAACCAGCACTGAAACAGGCTCTGGCCCGTTGATGGTTGCCGTATATGGGCCCTATCTGGCATCATAGAAGTGGACCTAAACTGGCTGGAACATGTGGAGATAAAGAAAATGTATTGCTACAAACTGTCTGATACAATTCTAATGTGTTAAGCATTTTTAATATGATTTTTCGTTGACTCACTGGGTGTATGCTATGAATGCTTATCAATTGCAACGTTAAGTTCTGGGTCTCAACGGCAGATTCATAAGCAGAAAGTTACAGAAGTCAGATAAGGAAACATGACCAAATAAGGAGTTATAAGCCTGAAGTTGAAAACAAGAACCAGATAGGGGGGTCTGTTTCAGTAAGTAGGGAGTGCCGAAGGTCACGTGATTTCTTGGAATGACTACGATATGGAGCAGATAAAGGCAAAGTCAAATCAGAAGACAACAACACACATCACTCAATACTGATGTATCGAAGGCTGCAAAAGTGCTAAAACTCGGGGCTCGGGGAGTTCCAGAAAATATAAGTTCTCTGGGCGCAGTCGGGCAGTTAATTACAATTGTGGTCTGTCGGGTTGCTAAGGGACATAGACGACTGATTTTTGTATTTGTGAGTGCACTCTTCATTCTAAGATGGCCGCAGATGGCAGCCTCAATGTCGCGCTTTTGTGTTTTTTAAGCTTTTAGCAGTTTTTAGCTCTCAGCTTTCTGGTTACATTCACCAGGGAATTCACTCAACAAGCTTACTAAACTTGGAAGAGATTCTAGCAGTAGGACTTCCAGGTTTGGTCCACAATGGTCAGTCTTAATCCCTGGCTACCACATCGCTAGCCAGCACGAGCCCACCTGTTTACCTTTGCAGGATCTTTCTGTCAGGTTAGCAGACTCCGCTAGCCACCACCGCACCAGGTTGACCTCCATTCTCCAGGCAGGATCGTCAGGCTAACAGGCTGGTAGCTTGGAAGGGCTACCAGCCTGTTAGCCTGACAACCTTCTGGCTCATCTCCAATCTTCCCTTCCCATCAAAAATACTGCATTGTCGGCTGCACAACGCATAGCCCACCTCATCTCCAACAATCTGTTTGAGCCATTTCCGCTCCCAGCCCAGCACTGAAACAGCTTCTCAAAGTCACCAACAACCTCCTCTCCTCAGACTCCGGTCACCTCAACATTCTCATTCTTCTCGATGTCACTGCAGCTTTCAACATCATCAACCACAACATCCTTCTCTCCAGCCTCAAATCACTGTCTCCTGGCTTAAATCATATCTAACAGACAACAGCTGTTCATTACCATCAACAACTGCACCTCCTCCACTGCTGTCTCAAGGCGTCCCCCAGGGGTCGGTGCTTCGTCCTCTTCTGTTGATCCTCTGCTTCTTCGTAATATTTTAAAAAATCTGGCATATCTTGTCTCAAAGCGATGCAGAACAATTGATTCACTCATTTGTTACTTCTAGACTGTATTACTGTAACTCCTTATTATCAGGCTGCTCTGGTCTCTCCTGTTGATCTAGAATGCTGCAGCTTGTGTACTAACGAGGACTAGGAAGAGAGATTACATAGCCCTAACCCTAACCCTTCTCCAGAACCTCCACTGGCTCTCCATCCCACAACGGATATCCAATACAAAAATCGTTCTCCTCACTCACAAAGCCCTCCATGATCAGGCCCCCACCTACCTCACCGACCTGCTCCACCACCACACTCCATCCTGTCGGCTTCGCTCCTCTGATGCCAACCTCCTATCCATCCCACATAGGACCAAGCACCGGACATGGGGTGACAGAGCCTTCTCCATAGCTGCCCCATCTCTCACCAATCTCATCCGAGACTGCACTGACCTTTCCATATTCAAATTTAAAATCAAAACCCATCTCTTCAGAACTGCTTTTAATGTGTGATTGTGTGCTCTATGTTTTTATAGTTTTTTTATTGCTCTTTTATGATGATTTTAAACGTTTATGAAGTGTCTTTGAGTATTATGAAAAGTGCTATATAAATAAAAGTGCTATATAAATAAAATGATTTCTTGGGCCAGAAGACTATTCAATCTTCCATTTCGTGGCTCGTCTTCATTTTGGAAGCTGATGCAGGGTAAAATGAGTGGGGAGAGAGTCATAATAATGTTGCAACCTTGTGCGGGAACGGCAGGTGCAGAAACACAAAACTCACACACATTCTTATCAGAATCAGAATCAGTTTTATTGGCCATATGTGAGTAAAGAGAATTTGACTGGTTACATGTTGCTTTATGATGATTTTATTACTTAATGTAATAAATAAATTAGATCACATTACATGTATGTAATAACATTAAGATATCCCTCAAAGTTGTCTCTCTCATATAAACCTACACAGTAAAAAAGTATTTTAAACTGGCTTTATAAATGTTTTAAATAATAGTTGTAAAAGAAAAAAGCGACCACTAGGGGACCTGTATAAAAGGACCGGACCTCATTCGCGCTCTTTCTCCAAGGACATCCGCCTTTGTGGTAAGTACCAGCATTATTAAATTGTTCAATACTAAGTTTCAGGTCTTTTCGAGTTGAAACCAGCTAACGCTAATAAAGTCATTTCCACATGAAATACATTTTATTTAGCGGCTCGATTCATCCAACTGAGCCTAAAGCCTAAAGGGGAGGTCAGCACGTTAGCTAGTAAACGTGTCCCGGGGAATGCTGTTAGCTTACGACCAACCACGATGTTTGAGCACATGCATATAACAACGTACTGCATCGTATACCATAGCGGACCCGTTTTCAGCGGGTCGCGGACCCGTGTCCGGTTCGTCGCGGACCCGTTTTCAGTGGTCACGGGACTTTGCATGGGCAAAAAAAAAAAATCCTATGCTTTTTTTTTTAAGGCACTTTATAACGCAGGAGCGTGCTGTCTACTCACTCCTCAGTGCTGCATTCACAACACACTTTACTTGCGTAAGTTTAGACACCAGACTATTTGTGATAGTTCACTTCATTCCCGACCTTTTATTTATGTTTGTGCATGAAAGCATTGCTGAGTCTGTTAAAAAAGGCTGAAGTTATACAATTATTATGTGTGTTGTATTACATTAAGATGCACTTTTTGATTTTTAATTGAGTGTAAAAGGGAATATTTCTAACCAGCTTTTTTGTGTTGGCATACTGTGAGATTCTGTACTATCTCAGGCTCAAACTGCACCATTTTTTCATTAAATCAATTTGAGAAGTTGAACATGTCCCTCCTTTGGGTCTCGGCCTGTCATTCAGGGGTGATGGTGCAGCCAGACTAGTTGAGAACCACTGCCCCAGACCACGTGCATGTTCTTATTTGCTAGTTATGTCCTTCTCAACTGTGACAAAAAAGCTTTGAACAAAGTTAATATAATAACAAGCGTTTGATCTTTGTCTTTGTTATTTTCTCAGTTTTAAGTTTGATCTTTGATAGAGTAATGTGGGTTTCTTAACCCAAAATCAAATGTATTTATGTCATAATAACAGAGAGATTTGCTTACATATATTTTTACATTTATATAAATGCATGTACAATATTTTTACACTTGAATAAACAATATGTTCGGTAGTAGTTAAATTTATACAGTGTTACAGTTACAACCGGCCCTTTTAGGGCGACCATGATCCTGATGTGGCCCGGGGTGAAAATGAGTTTGACACCCCTGGTGACTTGATTTTTTCTTTACTTTTAATAGATGGATATTTTCTAATATACAGTAATATTAGAGCTCTCTTTTCACTTTATTGTCCTAAAATACTGGGGCATTTACCATGAAAAAAAGATATTTGTCTTACTTAAAACTCAGGGGAATAAAAATTGATTTACTACATCATTTAAAAAATAAAATGTGTATATGCTAAAGATGGCACAGTATTATTGATGCAGGCATGCCACCTTAATGGCTTGTACATAAAAAAAAAGTGTATATAAAAAAAAATGCAGTACCTTTATACAAGGGCTTAGAGATGTATTGTGAATTGTTTAAACTCTGTAATATCAATGAGAATACATAATTTAGTTATTAAAATCACCAAATGTTTTTCCAGGGCATATAAATCACAACAAGATTTTTGTTGTTAGCCTAACACTGTAATTTTTGTCTTTCCAGACTACAGGTTTGCAGCCATATAGACCTGCAGTGACTTGACAACCTTCCATCCCTGGTCCTCTTTTGGTTTGAACTATTTTGGTATTTGCACCTGTTCACAATGGCTGAGCGTTACTCTGACTACATTAAGTCCTCTAATCTGCGTCGAAAGTCAGCATCCACCGTCATTAGACGTCTTGAAACACTCTCTAACATTCAAAGCTGCGTTACTCAGGCATTTGATCCCATTGACAGTTCAGAGAAAAATGTGGTTGACAGTGATCAGGAGTTTGAAAATATGATTGAGTGTGGAGCAGAGACTGTGATGGAAACTAATTGCAGAGGCGAATCTTTGACGGAAACTGAGTCTAGATGTAAGACTGGGATGGAACATGAATGTGGAGCAGAGACTATGATGGAAAGGGAATGTGGAGCCCATTTTCAGGAAGAACCAGAGTTCAGAAATGAGGCTGATGGGGATAATAGTAAAAAGCCAAGCCTCAGTGCTAGCTTGGTTAATTGGGCCTTGGAGTATAGCATCACTTTGGTTGCATTAACTGCCTTGCTGTCTATTTTGAGGTGTCACCATCCATCACTGCCTAGAGATGCCAAGACACTCCTCGGTACTAGAAGGGACTACACGATAAAGCAAATTGCAGGTGGCTCATACTTTTACTTTGGGATCGTGAATGCAATTTCCAGTTTCTTGAAGCAAAATTGGACCAAAATTCCAGATCTGCACACAATTAAACTCCAACTTAATTTTGATGGTCTTCCTCTGTTTAAAAGTTCAAGTGTCCAGTTATGGCCAATTTTGGGGTTGGTGCAAGGGTTTGAATTTAAGAAACCTTGCTTGATTGGATAGTTTGGGGGCAATTCAAAACCATACCCTCCGGGACAATACCTTGGAGATCTAGTGAGGGAGATTAAAATCCTGTCATCTGGTTTTGCTTTGAATGGAAAAACTTTGTTCATAAAAGTAACATCCATTATGTGTGATGCCCCTGCACGAGCGTACATTAAAGCCATCAAATCTCACACTGGCTATGCAGGGTGTGATAAGTGCACATCATATGGGCTTCGTATAGGTAGCAGAATGACTTTTCCTGACACAAAAAGCCCCTTAAGAACCGATGAGAGCTTTAGGCTTCAAACGGATGAGGAACATCACAAAGACAACTCCCTACTCACAGAGACAGGCATAGGGATGGTGTCTATGTTTCCCCATGATTACATGCACCTGGTCTGTTTAGGTGTGATGAGAAAGCTCCTAGAGCTTTGGGCAGGGAGCAAAGGTCCATTAAGTTGCCGCTTGCTCTCAAAGAGAGTAAATAAATTATCAAGCACTCTGTTGGCTTTAAAATGCCACATTCCTTCTGAGTTTGCCAGAAAGCCAAGGTCAGTGGATGAGAGACACAGGTGGAAGGCTACAGAATTTAGGCAATTACTCTTGTATACTGGGCCAGTTGCACTGCTAGGTGTACTCAGTTCACCTGTGTACAATAACTTTATGTTACTTAATGTTGCCATATCAATTTTGATGTGCCCAACACTTTGTCCAGTTCTCTGTGATTTTGCAAAAACACTACTAGTCTCTTTTGTAGAACACTTTGGCCAGCTTTATGGGAGGGAACATCTTGTGTACAATGTTCATGGTCTTATTCATCTCAGTGATGATGCAAAAGAACATGGTTTCTGCTTGGAAAACATTTCTGGCTTTCCTTTTGAAAATTTCCTTGGCCAAATTAAGAAGATGGTTCGAAGCCCACAGTTCCCAGTTGCACAGATTGTGAGACGTATCTCAGAGTTTGAAAATGTAACTCGCTGCAGAGATGCAAGAGATGGTTCAAAACTGAAAATCTCTCACAATGAAGGCCCAGTGCCATCACATATACAATCAGTCGGTCAGTACAAAGAAATAAGTCTTCCAGAGTTTTCTGTCAAGTTATGTACTGGTGACAACTGCATCAGGAGTAATGGCAGAATAGGCATAGTCAGAAATATAATTGTGGTTGAGGGGGATCCGTGTTTGGTGTATAATGAGTTCACCCAGTCCTCAGACTTCTTTGACTATCCAATAAAGTCAAGCCAGATAGGGATGTTCCTTCTTGATGACTTATCTCAGGATCTAAAATGTGTGAAGGTGGATGATAGTGTTTCAAAATATGTACTTCTTCCATTCAAGAACAAATTTGTAGGAATGCCTTTACATCATGTGTTGTAACAGTTGAAACCTCTAGGGATTCTGTCTGTTTGGGTCTAAATGATCACAGGCAGATGATTATTATTTGCCATGCATTATTTGTCATGCAGATTAATATCACATTATTTCTTGTTTCTCACAGTATTTTTGAAATATGCAATTAGAAAGAGTCCTTAACATTGAGTCCTGCATGGCGTGACGAGTTGTCTTAGAATTTGAAAAAAATATTTTTAATTTACAGAAAATGTACCACATAGTGGAATTTACCGATACCGGGGACACGGAAATTGTTCCCGGCCAATGGGTAAAAGATGGGAGAGCGGTTTGGCCTCCTTTTAAGGACAGACAAAGGTGCGACAAGGCTGTGGCGAAAGCTGACCCCCCTGGGGTTTCATGGGAAAGCTTCGCCATCAGAATTAGGGCAACTAAAGGTAAGAATCTGACATCACATTTTGTATAACAAAATGACCTGAACTCAAAAAAATATGCCTTTTCTGGTTTAAGTATTTGTATTTCCAATTGGACGTCAAATATATATATATTCTCTTCACAGATACATACAATGAGGCTCGATTGCTCCTCCCAAAGGCCCTGCAGACCTCAGACCTACAAACTGAGGATGAAGTGGACCAGCGCCCCGTTTATTTAAAAAGGAGGAAAACGTAAATATATATAATGTGCATCTTTTGCAAGTAATTGTATTAGTGAACATCATTTTATTTTTGCTAAATTAGTTTAGTTTTGATTTAATCATTTTTTGGTTTTAAAACATAGTGAACTCTGTGATACCTGTAGTCACCCATGTTACATAAACATTAAAGTCATATATAATTTCTGGTTATTCATTACATTCCTTATACAAGTTCTTTTGTTCAACAGAACCACAAGAAGACCCATCACTGACAGTGAAAGCGACATGGAGCAGCCTGAAACCTCTCAGGCAAAGAAAAAATACCAAACCGCACTGCCCGCTGCCCCACACATTATTCCTCCACCTTCCTTGTCCGCACCTTCAACTCCAACAAACAGATCTCATCAGCCAGCTTTCAGTCGTAAGTATTAAAGATGAGCAAGTTGATGGAAACTATATATATATATGTATATACATACACACACACAAAAATTCTTTAAAAAAAACAAGACTAGCAGTTATTATGTTGTTCTGTCTTTGACTTAAATAATCAAGTATAACTAAACACGTTTAAGTAAGAAAATATTAATTTTCACTTCTTTTAATCTTTTGCATAAATGTGTTATCTGGGTGCCTAAAAAACATCACATCTTAGGATAGCAACCAATCACAACCACTGTCATTGAGCCTTTTTCTGGATAGTGAGTATAAGTGTATTTCAACTTCACAATACAATTCTGCTTATGTGCATTACTTATTATTTTCACTTTCCACAATCATTCTCTCTGCCTAAACCCTCCTTCTGACCTTGTACCAGCACCGATGACAGCCAGAAGACAGAGTGTGTCACAGTCCCTGTCGACCCTGTCTTGCCAGCCCTCATGTGAACGTAAGTGTTATCATCATTTAGCTGCATCTTCAGTGACACCACAAACTTATGTGACATAAAAGTTACAAGTAAATAAAAGATCAATCTAATTATTCTGTCCTACATATTTGTTTCTATTATGCATGAATTGACGGACACTATTTGGCTAACGTGAGGACCCAAAGGTGTCGGACTAAAGATTAATAATTTTCTTTCCATTCAAAAGAAAATTCATGAAAATTAAATCACTACATGCTTTGACTGCAACAGAAAAAGAACCAGTAAATGGTGCTGAACTCACTTAAACAAGTGTACCACGACACATACACACACCACAGAGTTGGCGGTAATTGCTTTGAGCCACAGTATTTGCAGTTTTTTTCTGTGATTTTTTTTTTTTTTTCAATTAAGTATATGTTGTGCCATATCTAAAAACTAATCAGGCCATATTGGTTTGTGTTGCGATCTATTTTTTAGCAATACTTCGTGAGATCCTGACACAGCTGGAGATCATTAAGGAGCAGCAAAAATTAAATAATCATACAGCTACAGAGCAAGACCAGCGCAGCCGAACCAACAGATGTGTCAGGATTTCCACTTTCTACTCTTGAAGACCTTCGTCAGGTGGAGACGAACTTATCTGTGGATACAGATTTTAAAGAGAAATTGGTAGAGTAACATATTGCATGTTGAGACCTTGCTACTGACCCTTTTAAATTGACATTTGACCCTTTAGTTTGTGACTTATTTTAGTATTCCAACATGACTACTGAGCTTTACAAATAACTACCTATACGTGGAGATAAGCCAATATTGCTCTACTCTTATCAAGTCTTACCAAGTTTATGTGACAGATGTGGAATTTTTGGATGTTGTATATTGGAGTTCTTCTGTGTTTTTATCATTCCACCAAAACAGTTATTAGTTAATGTTTTTTTATTATTATTTAGAAGATTGTGAGAAAATAATTGACTGACACTATCGTAATGTATCATACTTAATTGTTTGCCTCTGTTTCATTTATGTCTTTCAGGTCACCTATTTCGGCCTTGTTGGGGGGTTGACCATCAAAGAAACCGTATGGAGAGTGCTTGGCAAGATGATGTCAAACTCATTGGCAAAGAAAATCAATTGGAGGGGGGTGAATGGAAAAACAAGCTTTGAGTCCCTTGGTTTAAAAGATGTTGTTTTGAGTAGGTATTTATTGGTTTCTTTCATTCTGTATCTTTAACACTTACTGGTCCGTCAATACATCATTAAATAACATTTTTTAAATAAAATTAAGATTATTTCAATGCATATTACACGATTCAGAAGGGCTCCATAGCTTTGAGCAGTGTCACCAAGAAATTAACTAGTAGAAATTAATTATTTGTATTTTTTGACTCAACATACCAGTTTTCAATGTTGAAGCTGTAAATATTACAGTATTTAGATGTCAAACATTTACAAGGTTCATCACTTTTTATAGTTAACATGTAATTCTAATCACATGGCAGACATTGACTTGACTAGTTTTGAATGAAAATGGCATCTCTTCCTTTTAAAGAATCAGTCCGTTGCAATTCTGTAACTGCAAATGCAAGTGATGGAGAAACAGAGCGCTTCATAAAGCGATGGCTCCAGCTGGCATCTGACCGAGAAGGAGGGAGAAGAGAGCGGGCCTTGAGACAAGCAGCCCCTGAACCACAGCCTTAGTAAGTGTGCTTTCAATACTCAACACATTCTCACCCCAATATGTCAAATACCACAGTCAGTGCTACTAAGCTTCAAACAATGACAGTACGTTCCCCTCTAGTGTCAGTTTTGGATGTGTCATTACATGCATACGTGTCTTATACAAAAAATCTAATTTCCACCTCAACAGGAAGGTATGGTTTAGGCAACAAAAACACTTATTTACTGTTGGTTTCAGAAAAGAGATCTGAATCTTGTGACTTACAACACTAACGACTCACTTGACTAACAACAACTTAGTTATGCATGTTTACAACAGTGGTCTCATTCCTGTGTTTGCTTGACCCATTCACAACTGTGATGACTGCAGGTGTGTTTGTGATGGAGCTAGTTCGTCACATACAGTGTGTCACAGGTGCTGACGGTGTCAGACATTATATTACATTATATACAGACACAATATTCGATACATAAGGAGTGAGAACGGTTTGTAATACTATTGATAGATTTACCATTTATGTTTGTTAATTGTGAGATCTCACAACTCTTTCTTGTCTCTGTTTCTACCAGGCTGCAACTCCGGATTTTAAAAGTGAAGCCGTGATGCCGGAGTGATAGGTCGCTACCACAGTGTGGTCTTGTTTGGCAGTTGTTTGAGTTTTATTTGAATTTAATTTAATTTGACCCTTTTAACAGTGTGCGTTCATTCAAATTCACTGTAATATTTTACGCCTCCCTTTAGAGGTTTTCCAGGCACGTCCATCGGGTAGGAGGCCCCGGGGAAGACCCAGGACACGCTGGAGGGATTATATCTCCCAGCTGGCCTGGGAACGCCTCGGGATCCCCCAGAATGAGCTGGTAGATGTTGCGGGTGAGAGAGAAGTCTGGGTCAGCCTGCTTGACCTGCTGCCTCCGCGACCCGACCCCGGATAAGCGGTGGAAAATGGATGGATGGATGGATGGATGTAATATTTTGGTCTACGTGTCATATTTTATCGTATTATTATAGAATATCAAATATTATTCTATATACAGTATATATTATATTATCTTATTTGGCAGTTGTTGGACTGCTTGTGGTTGGTCATCTAAAATGCAAAATGTTTATTTTAATAACTTGCAAAAAATAAAAAATTAAGATGAGATTATGTACCTTTCTTTATTTGACTGATGGTTTTCACTTAATATCTTTTCTGGACAATATCACATTATAATTATTATGATTACCAAACAATGTGAACTTGATAGGCTTAAATAAGTATTGTTTTTGTGCCATGATGAATATATTCATACTGCAACCGGACCCCGGCCGAGTCAACAACCAAAACCCGGCCGAGTCGGCAACCAGACCCGGACCGACGCGTTTCTTCTGGCAAGCCGGGTTCGGGCCGATATTGGCCTTGGTTAGTTTCGATTATGGCCCAGTGACGGCAGTGTCAGACGCCGGAATCGGGCCAGTGTATTCGGTCGGATTCTGGGGCGTCATTCATGCCGAGTCTCAGCCGAGTCGGCAACCGTACCCGGGCCGAGTCGGCAACCGGAGTCCAGCCGAGTCGGCAACCGGATCCGGACCGACGCGTTTCTTCTGACGTGACGGGTTCGGGCCGATGTTGGCCCCGGTTAGTTTCGATTATGGCCCAGTGCCGGCAGTGTCGGACGCCGGAATCGGGCCAGTGTATATGGCCTGATTCTGGGGCGTCATTCATACCGAGTCTCAGCCGAGTCGGCAACCGGACCCGGACCGACGCGTTTCTTCTGGCGTGCCGGGTTCGGGCCGATGTTGGCCCCGGTTAGTTTCGATTATGGCCCAGTGACGGCAGTGTCAGACGCCGGAATCGGGCCAGTGTATTCGGCCTGATTCTGGGGCGTCATTCATACCGAGTCTCAGCCGAGTCGGCAACCGGACCCGGACCGACGCGTTTCTTCTGGCGTGCCGGGTTCGGGCCGATGTTGGCCCCGGTTAGTTTCGATTATGGCCCAGTGCCGGCAGTGTCAGACGCCGGAATCGGGCCAGTGTATATGGCCTGATTCTGGGGCGTCATTCATCCCGAGTCTCAGCTGAGTCGGCAACCGGACTCGGCCCGACGCGTTTCTTCCGGCATGCCGAGTTTAAGCCGGATCTGGGCCAGGTAATTTTGGCTACCTGGGCCTCCTCTTTAGCTCCTCAAAGGCCCGCTCCGCTCCGGGGGTCCACTGGAACGGTCCCGAGTGCTTCTTGGTGAGTGCGATAATGGGGACCGCAACCGCACTGAAGTTCCTGATGAATTTCCGGTAAAAGTTAGCAAAGCCAATAAACCGTTGTACCTCCTTAACCGATGATGGCTGGGGCCAATCCCGAACGACCTGGGTCTTCTTGGGGTCAGTGCGCAGGCTCCCTTTGGAGAGGATGAAGCCCAAAAAGGAAACCTCCTCTCACCTAACAATGGGTGTACTACTCCTCAAGACTCGGCACAGACACAAGATCCCCGGAGGCTTATAAAGCCCCTTATCAAGGCCCAGGTGAAAACAATGAGAAATTAAGCCACCCTCCCATGTGACTACAAAACCCGAACACTGAGGGCCCCATGTGGACAAAAAAAGGGACCGCAGTCCAAAACCCTGACACATATGAAGTAAACAAGCTGTGTGACAAAATGACTATTGTTGAATTTATTCTATTTTCCTGTACATCAGTCAAAATTGGGCTTATTGAATTAAATTCCACTGCCATGTGTAATGCACTATGTACAGTGTGTGTGATCTATTGGATCATTCACATGTGGTTGACAGAACAATCTCACATTTAAGGCCCATTTAAGGCGCTTCTGCAAGCGTTCAATCAAAGCAAATGATCTGGAGTTTGCTTGGTTGTCGTAGAACTGTAGATGCTGCGATTTCCATATTTGTCTGAGCCCTTTAAGACTTCTTCATATGTTAACACCAAAGTACGAGATGGACCATGAGATGATCTTGAACTGTTTTCAAGGTCAAAAATGGACTTCTTGAAAATGTAGCTTGATAAACAGACTTTTTTTTCAGTTCTTAAAAGTACTTCCATACACTTTCTATGCCCAAGCCTTATGACAGTTCCACAATTGGCTCTCAACTCTATGAACCCGGCTTATTCTACTTTATCTGCTCTCTACTGTGTCAATGTGGGATCCATCCAAGAAACACTTATTCCCACTCACTGAGTCTCGGAGTTGAAAGCGCTGTTGGAAGTGAGGATACAACGGGGGAATGGCTAAAAATATGTGTATATGTGTAGAGATATAGTATCTGTGTATATGCATGCGTGGGTGTGGGAATTCAACACTTTTTGTTGATTGCATTGAGGCGACACTTAGCGACTGCGTAATCTCTCAGCCCCAGGAGGGGAAATAATTGTTAGAAATAGATTTTTTTTATTCCAATTTAGAAGTTTGAGAAAGTGACGTCAAAGCATTGTGTCCCAATTGTTACTGAATTTCTTCTCGAGGATGGAGGTGGTTGGAACAAAACCATTTGGCAGCACTACCTTGGCTGTCTTTGAATGGATTGCTCCCTATTGGCTGTTTAGAGGACAGTAAAGTTTGATGCGAATGCATCCTCTGTGCAAAGAGGATTTCCTGTCCGTTACCATAGATGGGTGTCCCACTGATGCCTTTTTGGGTTGAATGTCAGAGGCCTGAAAAAAGCAGTGGAGAGCTTTGATAAGGCGAGTTAGAGGGAAGTCGTGGTGCAGCAAACTGCAGTGTGAAGTAAAGTGTTCAATATCCCAAGAGGGAGCATCCCTTTCAGCACAAAGTACATAATTATATGCACCCAGTGATTTATAAGCACACGGTTCTCTAGGCTTCACATAGGTGTATAAATTGGCTACTTGGAGAATCACTTACCCATTTCCCAGTTGCCAACTGGGCCGTTGCCCATGGGCCAACAGTAACGTGGTTTTCAAAATAATACGTGCTGAGAAACTTCCATCCCCAAAGAAAGAAAAATCAATGGGACTGCTCGTTATTCAACATACTGCACTCTAATTAGCTACTTCATTTTTCTTCTTTTTCCAAAACCATTGAATTATTAAATAAATAGGCTCTCTACTGGGCACTACAGGTGTCGGTGTAGGAGGCTTCACCTGTGCTCATAGAACTAAGGTTATAATATAGTAACCTTTTGTTTTATACTACACACAATGGCAAGTCACATTTTTTAGGAGAGTGCTTGTTTTCCAAATTTTGACGTATAAATGTGTTGACAGAAGAAAACATTGAGGCAGAAGTTGTTCTGCCTCTTGTGTTTTTAAAATGAGAATAAAAAGCTGTTCGGTAGCTGCGAGGTACGACGGCTATCAGTGTTGCTGTGACAGTGGAAGTGTAGGATCGGGTGTTTCAGCGGTGAAAGCTGCCACTTAGAAGTAATTCAGGTTTGATAGAGATGACAGATTGATGGCTCTCAATGGAGAATGAGTCACTTTGTTTTGATTTTTCTGAAAGGAAAAAAAAAAAGCCTCAATAGATGTAAGACAGTTTGGGATTCACACGTTTACAGAGTCTCTTTGGATGGTTCTCTGCCACCGGTGAGTCATGTTACTTATTAAATCTAGTCTTGACACAGTATACATACTGTGGGAAACAGTATGAGTACAAGGGAAACTTGTAAAGATTGGAGGCATGTAACACTATCGCGTTGTGCAGCGTCTGGCACGTTTTGCTGGCAAACATTGAGAATGTCAGACTCTTTGCTCTTCATCCCATTCGGTTTCATCTCATGCACGACTGGCCTCATGCAGTCCATGTTCGTGTTTGCTTTGTGTCATGTGAGCTTAACCCTCTTCCTAACTTAACATGCAAGGACTGCAAGAATAAGACCATGTAAGAAATGACACTTGAAGCAAAATGTTAACTTATTCTTTCTCAAAACATTATTAGTTATGGAAGAAAATGAAAAAAAATCAGGTCATTATTATTTCATTTAATTATTTTATTTCATGCGAGTTAGTTAATTTGCAAGTGTCAAATGGAAATAGACAGGGCAAATGAAGATATGTCTTTTTTTAAATTGCACCCACACCACTGATAGTGTGTGAGTGACATTATGTGTGTATGTGACATTAAATGTGGACCTATGGCAAATATTATATGCAGTATATCTCTATTCTTTTCTATGAAAACAGCATAGATACCTTAATACATTTGTATTTAAAATTAGCATTTAAAACACACTTGTTCCAACATAAAACAATGGCATTCAAGCTTTAGGAACAAATTGATAAACAAAGTCATGAATAAGAATAAAGCACTGAGATATGAAGAGTATACCGCATGGGGTTACCAATATGTTTTAAACTTGTGCCATTAAAAAATAAAAATGTGGAGAAAAAAACAAGTTTGCTTTAATTATTGGCAACTTTCGTTCTCAAATACAATTTTCTTTTTTACAATTTAATACACAATAAATATGGTTTTACATCACAGAAAGCCATGTAATGTGATACTTAGACTGGCTTTACAGCTATCGCGTGTATTTAATTCACTGAACTTAAATCTTAGAAGAAATATTTTCCTCGAATGTTCTCAAATTCAGTTTTCCACTTTCATATTCGCAAAAGGGGCCCACGAAACTTCATAATGAGACTAAAATGTTGCAGTGTCCCGTTATTATTTTGACACCGCAGAGCCGGTTTTGCCAGCATCCAACTGTGACTGCCGAGCGGTTTGCCAAAACACAGCGATGACTGACGAGCTCACAATGGAAGCTTGATTTGTGTCCCCCGAAGAATGCAACATGCCAGGACACCATCCTGCAGGAGGCACTTGTGTCATTACACAACACATGAATACATCTCTCACACCAGCTCATCAGTCCAGCAGACTAACAACAACCGTTAAATCTCTTCCAGGCGAAGACAGAAATGTGAAACATAATAATTTTGACATCTTTGGCAATCGGAATCGAAAGTGCAACTCTGCTGTTTTTAGTTCAGTTTTCCAGACAATTTCCTTTTCAAGATGCACAAAACAGACATTCCGCAATAGTATTTTCTGCACTTCGTGTTTTCTTTTTGCAAACCCATAATATGTAGTGCAAGATGCATTGATTAAGCTTTCCTTTCAAACTGGATCCACTATACACAAACACTCTATTCTCCACCAAAGATACTTGGCGTGTGTTTCTTTCAGAGATGTTTGGACTTTTCCTTTCACTCCACTTCCTTTATTCATCATGACAGCGTTGGTGAAACGCCTCACTCTTACTGCTCTGTGTCTTCAAAAGAATCAGAGATTTAGAGTCCAGAGATTAGCACTCAGCACTCGTTAGACGTCGATGGCGTCGTGGAGTGATTCATTATGCCAGATTGTACGTCCTCTGTTGGTGTCGAGTTGATGTGTATTCATTTTGTTTTTATTCTAATGAACAGAAGAATCGCCAGCTCCACACTCGCATCACAACAACTGATTGCGCCTCATTTCGAGAATGCCACCATTTCGGTCTCGAGAGCGGATCATGTTCAAGTCGGCGTGCTCTCACACGGGTCAGCGGCCTCAATATTCAGCTTGGACGGATGGCAGCAGTCGGTTAAAAGACTGGGAACGCCGAGCCGGGCTCTATTCAACTGTAACAAACTACCTACCAGCCCCGCTGAAGCTCACCACACATCATGTTTATCTGTTGGTTTTGCACAGAATGTGTAAAAAGGACATCATAAAACAGATAGCTCCGGTCCTTGATTATGATTGGCTGAGAAATATATTGCTTGGCCGAGGAATGGTTATTTGATCAATAAATGATTGCATTTTTGTTGCTGTGTTTATTTTATTAAAACCTTGCCGGGTTTATGTGGTAACTACTTTATGAAAGCAATAAGCAACTTGAGGAAGCTGTACAACAAAAAAGAATTACGTTAAATCCCGCCCTTTTGTGGTTTATTGCTGAAAGCAGGATTAATAATCTATAGAAACCAGCAAGAGTACACTACATTTTTTTTAAATTATTCAAATGAACAAAAAATATTTTAGCTTAGCCAATCAGTTCATGGGCCGAATGAAAGGATTGGACGGGCTTATTAAAGATTTTTTTTATATTTGTTGTCGGAGCATTTAATGAAGTGATTGTCAGGATTTCATGAGAATTTTAACAAATATATCAATTATTTTTGAAGCGGATGTCCAACCCTAACTTAATGTTTGCTGCTAATCATTCCAGGATGAAAAATAGTCACATTTATATTCCTAATCAATGGTTTCTATATAGATTTAAGCCGTTTAATCCATGTGGTCAGTCCCCTTGATGTCACTTTATATGACACTCATTCTTCATCACATGTTTACTGTGAGTAACGTCTGGCTGTCAGCAGAGAGAACCAGGAAACAAAAGTGAGGCATTTGCTATAATGTGCATTAAACAGTGCTTATCCGTCAAGGAATAATCTCCCACATTTTATATAGTTTAATTTGCTAATGCAAGTGTTTGACATAGTCATTAGTGATGAGTTGCGCTCATTAGAAATTTAATTTGTTTCTGTTGTGTTTTGTAGTCGGTGAGCAGACTCTGCCTGTAAGCCAAGTTATTGATGAGGCAGTGACAGGTGGGTCCCTGAGGACAGGCAGGTAGAGCTGTGCCCAGTGTTACTAGAAGATCACTGTAGTATGCAGACAGTAAAAAAAGACATTTTATATCAGCTTCGAGTGCGGTTCCTACTGCCAGAAAGAAGGCACAGTTTTTTAATTTTATTTTGTTGGACAAGATTATGACTTTTAAATACCAAAACAAAAAGCTAAAGTTATGATATAGTAATGCTTGGACCCCCCTCAGGGAAACACTGGTGGTCTGTCTGGACCTCCGCCGTAGTTTGCAATGTTTGCTGTTAGCATCGTTAGCTTTGAGCTACTTACCATTATTTTTTAGCTACTCACCGTTAGCTTTGAGCTACTCACCCTTAGCTTTGAGCTACTCACCCTTAGCTTTGAGCTACTCACCCTTAGCTTTGAGCTACTCACCCTTAGCTTCGATCTACTCACCGTTAGCTTTGAGCTAAATGATCCTGCACCTTAACACAATGCGTCCATTTAAAAGTCTTGCTACAGATTTTTGCTAGCATTCAATCTGGATCTATTTTATTTTCATTATTTTATTCACTTGTTTTGTTTTATTAATCCTTTTTTGTCTTTCACGGTTTACTTCTGTACTCTTTAGTTCTAGTTTGCATTGTCAAACTGCTTTTTGTCTTTGTTAGACGGTCCACACTTGTTTTGCAGCTTGTCAATCATCTGCAAAGCACTTAGAACAGCACAAACCTATAAGAAAGGTGCTTTACAAATACAGGTTGAAAGAAATACAAAATAAATCCTCAACTGAAGCTACACAATTAGCAATGAGTTTGGCTTTAGAGGAGCAGCACAAACTCAGCCGTTTAAATCCAATCATGACAGAATAGTAAAGTGTGTGTGTGTGTGTAATTGTACCACCATGGACATCAGTGAAGTATAATCAAAGTATTATTATTTCAGTTTACACTACACAAAAACCCCAATGTAAGTAAATATTTGTAAATATACGATTTGCGTAGGCCTGACTAACATAAAACTGTCTCTAAGCAGCACTACAGGAAGAAACACCATTCAATTGGAAAGCAGACCTTTGAAACAGTGTACTGTTGGACACAAACTTGCTTTATATCTCCTTGATGCAGCAGAATGTGCAAGGTCGGAAAGCCCGTCCTTTACACATACAGTAAATATGAACAGGGCTCTGCCTGAACTAAAACAATGCTCTATATATCAAATACCATATTGATTTTAATTTTTCCAGAAAATGAACATTGTCATGTACTTCTAAGTTATGTTTCAGTTTGCGATAAGAGTAAATCGACTCTAGTCTAGTCTTGGAGAAGTTGAGATTTATGGTGCGAGGAGTATCCGGCGTAAGACACGTATCACCAGACAATAAAACATTGTTGAGGTTGCCAGGCAGATCATTTGAAACGTGTCTTGATGGCAAAAGCCGATGACAGTGGGCTTTGACCTTGGACCAGACGAGAGCGCTCCCCGTGGCACTGAAGCCGATACAAGGTTGCCGATGTTAGCCTGGGATAAACACAACAACTTCGAACACTTCTCTTTGTCGGAAACCTTGACGCTGCGATGTCGTTACAGTGGTGTGTGGATGTGTGTGTGGATTATGCTTTAAAGCTGCATGCAGGATGCTGAAGTCTCTCAAAAGACATCCAGTGTGTTGAAGCCAAGGCGCTCGGTGACTGCTTTGTGGATTGTTTGAAAGTCACTTTCTTGCTGTTTTCAAAGAGATGCAATCTTTTTTTTTCGTCACCAGATTTTATGGTTAGATAGTGATGGGTGTTTAAGAATTATTTGGCCAATTAGAGCACAAAGAGATAAGGGCAGAGATGGATCCCTGAGGCTCACTGTTGGCTAATTTAAGCCAACAGAAAAGGGGTGAACAGTTGAAAGCAGAATAATTTCCCCTACAGCCTCTTCCGTTTTCTGTTTCAAAATGGTCAATAGTGTCTAAGATTGAGGGGAGTCAAGGGAACAAGAGTCATAAAAATGAACGCTGGAAAGTCTTTGGAAGCAATTCGGTCCACCAGTAAATCACCAGAAAGCAGGAAACAAGACATTGAGGGAATCTGGCTCAGCTTTCTTTAATAACAGCTTTTTTTTTTCTTCTCAAATTCTGAGAAATGAACTTAGTATTCACTACATCACACAAAATGTCTGCATGAGATGATTTATGTAATCCTCGACTATAGCTGACGTTATACCATGTAGTTTAAGAACTACATCATCTGCCAGGAATTTCACAGGTCATTGAATTAACTGAATGTGAGCATTTTTAACTAAAGTGGCACTGGGATCTAATGAGAATGGATATGAATATAGCCCATCGTGAAATCTACGAATGACTGACGTAGAAAACATTGTTAATTATTTGGAGACGTTTTGTTTAATAGCGTCATTGCAATTACGGGTGCATTTGATATATTTCACCCGTCTCTGTCGCCGAGACTCGTATTGACATGAAGAGAAATGAGGGTGTGACTGTGGACGAGGAGCATCATTTAACAGAGCCCCGGGCACACTTCTCTCTCCTCTTCCAGTAAGATGCCTCTCCTGCAACTCTGACTGCTTGCTGTTTCATTATGATGAGGCTATGGGCTAGACGTAGCCAAGCATATCAAATATCTAGAAAGCGCGCACTAAATAAATCATTTTATTCATTCCATTAGTGGTGGATGTGCTTCCATTGTAAACCATCTTGTGACCACGCTGGCAAACAACAAGCTGTTTGTGCTTCCGCCTGCCGAGATCGACACAAAAAGACACACCGAGCTCCGTCGCTGCAAACGGCGACGGTTCCCCCCCCGTTTCCTGGCACGCGGCGCCCCGTGGCCAGAACATGTTCCCCGTGTGTCTGTCTAATTTGCCACGCTTTGTCTGACTCTGCTAGCGTCGAGATTGGAGTGAAAAAACTGTAAACGCCGAGCTCAGTCGGTCTGAACATGCAGGCCAGATGTAGCCAGATGCAACTTCCTGATTTAGCTCGCCGCCACTCCGGACAGAAGAGTGAGAAAGTGAGGGCAAAGTCGTGGCGGCTTCGGTGGAGCGAGGAGGGCCGGACGGGCCGAGGCAGGTCGAGGTCGAGGTGACTCGACCGCCGAGTTAACTGTGCATGTTCATGAAGGTCCTCACCGCGCGGGGGGTCCAACGCAACAGGGGCCGGGCAGAGGTGACACCCTCTTTAGCTGAGGGTCGCCCGTGAGGAGGTCTAGCGGCAGATGTTACAGGTGACGCGGGTCGCCTCGGTTTTCTTGTGCTCGCCAGCAGTCATGAACACGAATCAGAGCACGTCTATTGCCTTCACGCAGCGCAACATGGCGGAGGCTGGAGTTTCGGCGATGCTTTCTGCCAGGACAGGGAATCTTGAAGAAACATTGTAATCTTTTTATTATTCCTTGCGGATATTGTCAAAAGCGCTCAATTTTACCCGCCCGTCTGCATAGTTAAAATGTTTTAAATCAGATTCGACGGCGGCACCCTCACTAACCTAACAGGCTATGTCATCAAAGACACACACACACACACACACACACACACACACACACACACACACACACACACACACACACACACACACACACACACACACACACACACACACACACACACACACACACACACACACACACACACACACACACACACACACACACACACACACACACACATTTCATTCTCTCCATTACTTTGCATTTACATAGCAAATTGTTTGCTGCTCTAATGCTCTGAATCTGAGAACCTGTTACATCATCAGTGGGCAAGTTAATTGAAAAATCCATTTGTGAGAGACCCCTTCTGTATTTATCCACCTTTTTTATCCACAATTTCACATTTGACCCATTTACAAATGTGGAAGATAATACATCATAAGGCGTACTTGTGTTCTTGCTTTGAATGGACTAACTGCTGAATGATTTTATTTTTATTTTTTATAATTACATTGGCTATTGAATTGGTTTCTTTTCAGAGATTTCTTCATCAGGATTTGAAGGTTGAAGGTGGGCCGTTTCATTGTGTTGACTGTAACATTTATGTGAAAACATGACTGAATACAAACACGGGTAACATTACTTCTGCATCAAACAGGTTTTTCATGGACCCATTTTGAAAAATGATATATATGGTCCCACTCCAAATTCCTCTTGTTATGACACCCGTCTTTGATGCCTGGGTGGGGTGGTGACACCGACACTGACACACTAAGTTTTATGTAAAACAACCTTTTTTTCCCTTTTTGAACTTTGATTTCATCTAGTGAACAGCACCATTTTGCATTAATTATTTATCACAGATGTAATGAGACAATCCATCTTGAATAATGAACTTTACAAAAAAAAGTTTAAGGACATCAACCCCAGACAATTAAGAAGAAGCCTTTTTCTTTTTCTTTGATTTCTACAACGAGTTGAAGCTTCCTGGCCAATTAAACCCATATAATAGTACTGTTATTGCTCTAATTCATATTCCATGCACAGCATCACTTGAGTCTGAATCTGTGCTGTTATATAGGGGTGTAGACTGTGCAGCCGAGTGTGAAGTGGCGGGGATGAGAGTCAGCACCACGAAATCTGAGGCCATGGTGCTCTGCCGGAAACCGGTGGATTGCTCCCTCCGGGTGGGGACAGAGTGCCTACCACAAGCGAAGGAGTTCAAGTATCTCGGGGTCTTGTTCACGAGTGAGGGTAAAATGGAGCGGGAGATCGACAGGCGTATCGGTGCGGCTGCAGCAGTAAAACAGGCGTTGCACCGGGCCGTCTTGGTGAAGAAGGAGCTGAGCCGAAAGGCAAAGCTCTCAATTTACTGGTCGGTCTACGTCCCAACCCTCACCTATGGTCACAAGCTTTGGATCGTGTCCGAAAGAACGAGGTCGCGGATACAAGCGGCCGAAATGATTTTCCTCCGTAGAGTGGCCGGGCTCAGCCTTAGAGATAGGGTAAGGAGCTCGGACATCAGGAGGGAGCTTGAAGTCGAGCCGCTACTCCTTCGTGTCGAAAGGAGTCAGCTGAGGTGGTTCGGGCATCTAATTAGGATGCCTCCAGGACGCCTCCCTTTAGAGGTTTTCCAGGCATGTCCAACTGGTAGGAGGCCCCGGGGAAGACCCAGGACACGCTGGAGGGATTATATCTCCCAGCTGGCCTGGGAACGCCTCGGGATCCCCCAGAATGAGCTGGTAGATGTTGCGGGTGAGAGAGAAGTCTGGGTCAGCCTGCTGGACCTGCTGCCTCCGCGACCCGACCCCGGATAAGCGGTGGAAAATGGATGGATGGATGGATGGACTGCATCTTAAAATACACCTTTTATTTACTAATTGTTCGTGCTAACAGGTTTGTGACTGTTGATGAAGCTTTCACATTCTAGCTGCACACGTGTAAATATAAAGAAGAGGTACACTTTCATTTTGCAAGCAGCTTTACTAAATAAGGTGTTTTGTTGTATGCTGTTTTGTGTTTTTAAGAGGTAAAATCTAACATAAGAAATATGTAAAATAATCAAAATATACAGGAGCGCACAAAACCAGAAGATATTTTAAATCTAATGAAAGACTAGATACACATAATCAGTGTAATGTGTATTGCAGTGATATTTTATCCGTGTAAAATAAATCAGATTATTGCATGAACACATTTGCTCATACGTGACTGCAAAAAGAAAGAAAATGGAGCCATGCAACAGCTTGAGTCTCCCATGAAAACCACTATCTTATTTCATTTGATTGGAGGGAAAACAAAGCTGGTGTCCCCACACTGAATGCTTCATGAGAAGAGCCGAACAGCCCGTGGATGCAAACAACAGCCGAGCCCGTCGGCCGGTGGCCAGCGCGTGTGATGCGGCGATACTGTCGGAAAAAAAACAAAACAGAACTGGTGCTCCCTGGTGTGTTTTCATACCGTGCGGATCGGGAAGGTTTTCCTTTATGCAGGTGTTGAATAGGCCGGGGCTTGCGCAGGTATTTGTCTACTCTCTGGCAGGGCCAAGGGATTAGAGAGGCAAGCACTGTGTTGCCATGGTTTCCAGTTCAGCGCTGCCTGCCTCCGACACCAAGGATGGTTGTTCTTTGTCGGCCTTCGGTATCACACCAATCACAAGTGGGAGAGCTGAAGATGAATAAAAAAGATCCTTGTACAATGGAAAGACAGGTTGTTAGTCATTATATACAGTACATTTGGCCCGTATGACTGTCTGTGCTCTTATATAATTTATTACAACAACAAAAAAACAATCAATGTGTGACCAGAACATTTAGGATATTTCTTCATAAGATGCCATCTGTCCTTTCCTCTGAGAATTAATGTAATAATAGTAATGCCACCAGAAGCCCCATTTGCTTAGAGATTTCTCTGAATGCATGCCTGAAAATGTCTCCAATCTCATCATATTATTGTGAATGTTAAACCTTCAGTTTTCAGCAGTATGTAATAAAACAAGACATTTTTTAAATACAGATGAATTTGAAGAACACTTTCGTCATTCTGACAAAAAGGAGCGAGGCGTCACTCCATCAACTGCTCGTCTGAGGGATAACCTGATCCGACAACATGCTGAGCTGCAGTCACACTCCTTCAAACTATTGCCACTTTTGATTAAACCATGTCCCCAAATTGTCTGGGAATAAGAAATGTAATTAGTTGCAGGACTGGTGGACTTTGCAAGTATTTGCCCTCGGTACTCTCCTGACATGGACCTAAAAACATCACCTTTTATTGCAATTCGTATGTCATTTCACCAAAACAAGCTCCAGGATAGCTCTGATCTGCAGAAGAACAACCTCAGTTGCGTCATGCCGCACCTGCAAGAACATTTTTGTGAAGCCATCAAATTACTAAATGAGAATTTAAAAAAACAAGCTAGCATGTTGGGTTCTTTTTTAGAAATGTTAGGTTTCTCTTCCTGGCAAACGGACATTCTCAAAGATCCTCAAGGTTCTCCAACCATCTGCATCGTTAGTTCAAAGAGAAGGTGTTGGCAGTAATGCTCATGTAGGTACAATTTTAATTTTAAATGCAATTTGTGGAATTCAAACAGGGAACGGCCACTAGAGATTAAAAAGGCCATAGCATGTAATGCCTGGTGACGCCACCGGTTTGCTGTTACATTTGGAAGATTAGCCACGGATCATCAGTGTAGCAAGATAGCATCAGCACCATGCAGAAATGCATGAGGATGACTATCATGAACTTCAAGGGGCCTGGTTTTGATGAACCACTGGTGCACAGCAAAGTGAACAGCACGAAGCCCACCGAGCGGTGAGTGTCTGGTGTGTAGGGGGGTTGGATTAGGAGGAGGACTTTATCAGTGGCTGGGGAAGGAGTGTTCTTATACTGCTAATTAGGAGTTCAGGTGTGTGATGATGGAATAATAACTGTCCAGAATGCAGGATATGGAGTCACTTGAACCCTCACAAGAGCAGATGCCATTACCTTTTTCTTCCATCGTTCAACCTTGCGCTGAAAGTCGTTCTCAAAATAACTAAACTGCTGGTGCCACACCGCAAAACAGCAAAAGTAAGGCCCTGCTATTCGTTTTATTCCACACCAAGGTATTCACCATCGCTCCTCTCTCCCCTCCCGGCGATCCACAGGGGAAGAGGTTCCCCTCTCCTGCTCCCTGGAGCACCTCCTCCAGTGGAACCCACAGACAAGCCTGAGGCCTCGGCTGCCTCCGGAGACCCACGGCAGGAAGCCGGGAAGTCACCTCCCTTGCAGAACAATTTGTAGATATTGAAGAAAAGTTCTCTGTCTAAAAGCAGACAACATCCCAATGAGCACATGCACTCACTCTCCTGCATTGTTAAATCTTGTTACGCTTCATAAAACGCATGGAGGTCTTGGAAAAACGGCCTTACATCTCCAAACAGGCTGAAGATATTCCAACTCGGCTTCCTGCTTTGACTTTCTCTCTAAGACTTTCTCTTCTTTGAAATCTATCTGGATGCTTAAACCGGTTAGCCAAGTTCACTTATTCTGACGGCAAGTCTTGACACGGGTCATCACACTTGAATTGAGCCTGGCTGAACTCATTACAGAGAAGAAGAACCTGGGGGAGACAGCACGGGGAAACTGAAACCGAGTTGCTGTCAAGTTTCAAATCTGCTGTGTGGCAGAATTTAGGATTTTTCCACGGATAAAGAAAAAGGCAACAAGACAACTGACAAGAAAATTGCATGGATTCTAAAGCAGCCCCGTCAGGGGGAAACACTTGCAACACCCTCACAATACAGGGGAAAAATGTAGTTGCTGGAATATATTTATACACTGTACAGTTTCATGTTGCAAGCCATTTCTCTCTTTGCACTGCTCGAGTGAGAAAAGCCCCTTGTTTACAGCATGCATACACATTTTGTACACTTGTATTTTTATTAAAACTGTGATAAAAATGTTTTAAATGAATATAATTGTTGGGATCTGGCAGGAGTGGGTTAGTTCTTAGCAATGAAATGATTCATAATAATTACGGGGCACCACCCTGGGATCAGGGACCAATAACCAAACGGTGGATAAAGTCTCAAAAGTGGTGGCAATAGTTAAATTACTATTCCACATTCAGAGTCATCACAACACATATGCATAAAATAATCACAGAAAACTGCTCTTTGAAACAAAAATCATTATATCAACAAACGACTGTTAATTTGAAGAATCCAGGAATTCCATAATTCCATAATCTTCCATGATCTACTTATACAAATATCGTGTAGTTCGACCAGCAAATTAATTACCTACGTCTTTAAATAGCCTTGATGATGTCATGGCTCTGGTCTGACGAGGCACCAGCGTTGTCATTTGAACCAGATCTCACAGTCAGGGGAGATTTTGACATCGGTTAAAGCAAGTTGGGCTTTTGTTTTTACGTTTAGGCCTCTGTCTTTGTTCCAACCACATGGTGAGCTCCCAACACTGAGACATCTTTGGAAATGAGTGCTGAAGAGATGACGTACTTTTTTGTCGCACTATATGTCGTCAAAAGGCCAATGGGACTTTTTTTCAAAGTTGTTTCAAAGAATTAGTTTGAACTCAAAGACACATCAACATGGACTAGCGGAGCCGGGGATCGAACCGCCGAGCCTCATTACTGCTACATTTTTGAATGTGTGTACAAAATAATAAGGAAAACATTTGCTGCTCACGCAAAGAAACTCCTAATTGGCCGCTGCATGGATCCGCTCGTCATTAATCTTCATTCACAATACCATGAAACCTGTATCACATATTAAATCACATATTATCATTCCATGCCACACCTTTTCTATTACGCTATTGTCAATGCACAGGGAGCTTCATTAAAATGGTAGCTATGGCAACTATCACCCAAGACGTCCCGGCTAATAAGCATCTTATCCATCTGGACTGTCGAGGGTTAAATGTTTTTTTAAATGGTGAATAAAAGAACAGAATAATCTAATAATCTGTCAAAAGGAACGGCCTGGAGTACAGCTGAGAATGAACTGATGTCTCGCCAAGTGGAGTTCTGCTCGGCTGCGTCGGCAGCCGCTGAACTTTCAAAACAACAACCGCTGCGGTGAGCAAGCGGGCTGCTGCATTTGACCGTCTGTCTCCGGGTAGAAATCAGCTCCACTTTAACTGCAAATACCGTAGAAATAAAAAGGAGGCGCCGTGAAGACAGATTGGATGCAGCTTCTGCTGTCTTTGCAGGCAAGAGGGATCTTATCAAGATTAATATGTTTTAGTTCATGCAAGAAAATCTACCGTAAAAATTCTATTATAAGCGCCTACTTAGATTTTTCCTCAACTTTGACCGGTGCGGCTTAAATCTCAGTGCGGCTGATTTGTGGATTTTTTTTCGAGTCTAAATTTAGCAGCAGTTGCAGAGACATACAAATCCCAAATCCCCTTCAGTAGTGATCTCAGTGTAAAACAGCCAAACTTCCTGCTGTCCTCCCCGCCCTGCGACGCCGCTCACCCCGCCACCCCGCTTGGCTCTCCGCCGGCACCCACCGACGATGCCACCACGCTCACCCGAGGAGGCGCGATGGAAAACAGGTCTGACGCCGAGGGAACCCCACGCTAGCAGCAGCGCTAGCAGCAGCCGGTGGTTGTCGGGGAGCTAGCGCCTGCTGCTAGCGCTGCTGCTAGCTCCCCGACAACCAACGACTGCTGCTAGCGCTGCTGCTATCGCTAGCTCCCCGACAACTGCCGACTACTGCTAGCGCTGCTGCTAGCGCTAGCTCCCCGACATCCACCGACGTAGGCTGTAGCAGCAGCAACAGCGGCGTATAAACTGCCAGGGCTTTTTTATGATTAAACACAACTTCTTTTTTTTATTAAGTAGATGCGGCTTATAAACGGGTGCACTTTGTAATCGGTAGGTAAAATGGTGCCGGATAAATGAATACCTCGCCACACTGACAGGGTTATTCAACAATTATGGTTATGAGAAAAAAAGATTGACCTTATTTCTTGTCAGGAGCTCGACTCTATTGTGTTTATTTGATCTTGACTTGACTTTGAAAAAAACAAAAAAAAACAATTAACTAAAAGGTTTTTCATTCATCAAAAGAAAAATCAAACAGCAAGTGAAAGCTATATTACAAGGTCAACGCGGCTGCTATTACAGTAGCATTTAATCGTTTCACCACTGGCTAGGTCAATTAAAAGGAAGACTTCATAATTTCTAAATCCATTTTGCAAAATATGTTTTGCATTACTCATCCATACTGCTGTCGCCGCAGCTGTGAGTGTCTGTATTCACAAGGCATGGCGGGAGCTAGGAGCGCTTGTGCCTCTGCCAAGGAAATAAACTTTCATACGAGCCCGACATACTATAAAAAAACATCCCAACTATCCCGTCCAAGGACACATTTTAATTTACAGTTGGCAGCTAAAGGAATCCAAGGGGCGCCGGATTTGCCAACCGACGTTGTGCCAAGTAAACATAATGACAAATAAATGGAAACCTCCTGGGAAATATGAACACGTTTGGTTTGTATAAAACAATGTAGCAGCCATAAAGCAGGACGATGGAGTCACTTATGGTGCTGTTGTCTTACTTTTGCACCGCGCATGTATCGGTGTCCTCCTCAATTGTTTCCTGACGGCAGTAATGCAAGGGTTGAAGGGTCTCCCCAGTGTCTGATGTCCTGATGAGTTCATTCTGCACACAATCATTGGGGTTCAAATGTTAATGTCCACATTAAAATGCTTTCACAAATCAAAGCAGCGGGCTAAACTATGTGTCACAAGAGCAGTAATTTCCCTGCAGACTTAAGGAAATGTATCTGAATTGGGTTTCGTTGATTTATCTTCATTAGACACTTAAAAAAAAAGTAAAATATAAAAGAGGACGCTGCGATAATAAAGCAAAGGAATATATCTGTGGGAATTCACAGTCATCCAGGTCACAGGACCTGCAGTGGCACTACTTAGGCAGTGGATTTAAAATGGGCAAAGATCAGAGAGATAAAGCTGTCTGCAGACTTAAAACCTGGCTCCAAATGAGACTAGCGACGCCGTTTGTGCTGCTCATGTAAAATCATCCAGGAAAATTCACTGAACATTTTCAATAATTGGCCGATGTTGAAGTGGTTCCTTAGTGTTACGTGTCACGTGGACTTCGTGTTGCTGGTTCCAGCTCTTCTCAGGACATGTTCAGGCTAATTGATTGACATCTTCCTTCGTTGAACCGGATACAAATTACACCTCTGTCATGCTAATTGGTAGATGATTACATAGTGTGTGCTTTGCATATACTGTGTGTATGTGAGCTTATCAATTAAATTGCAGTTCAATATAATTTGTATAGCCCGCATTTATGGATGCCCATTTCCTCTAAAGATAGTCATAGAAAGTCAAAATTATGACATAAGAAAGTCGAAATTATGAAATAGAAAATTTGAAATTATGAGATATGAATTCATAATTATGAGACAGAAAGTTTAAATTATGAAATAGAACATATCCGCTTCATAATGATGCTGCTTTACAGATATATGGTGAGATAGTGAAAACAAAAGTCCACCCTGAAATGTGTAAATTGCAAATACGTCCAGTGAGCATCTCTCTGTCAACCCAGACCGGCTTAAGATATAGAAAGTAAAGAAGTTCTAGACAGCAACTTAATTCCTTCAGTGAAATTTATTGTGCTGCTGCAGTTTGGAGAACTCTGTCCTCCCTCAGGCCACACAAAACATGAATGACAGTCCGAGCTCTCAACAAATACTGCGGCCAGGCAGCTTCAATCAGACAAACTGTTTCACCTGTGTGTGTGTGTGTGTGTGTGGAGAGAAAAACAGAAAAATAGATTGTCTTGCAGCCAGTGTGCAGAGCCAGATAGAGGTTCAGAACCAATACAATGTTAATTCAATGCAATTTGGTTTGAGTGCAGGATTGTTGTCAAGGTTACATATGAAAAAAATAAAATAAAAAAAAGACCAACATTTACCCGTCAGTTGGTGCAGAAGCTCATTAGTGGGGAAGCAGCTTACGTGAGCTGACACACAAGATGCCCGGTTCAATTTCATGAAGGGAAAGCAGCACAGAATCAATGAAACAAGCCTAATGGACACGAGATAGAGAAAAACTTCACAGATGTATTCCATAAAACAGCAAGCAAATATGCCATTGCTGGAAAAGCAAATCCTGAAGCGGTACTCCGACAGCCTCCTCAGATGGTGCATTTCCAAAAACATTTCCACCAACCTGTTCTCAGCTCGTGTGCAAATAAAAATAATGATGCTCTGCTGTTTAACTTTTGCACCTTTTTAGTGGATCTTGTGAGTTGTGGCTCAACATCAGCAGCTGGGGATTTATTTTATGATCATTTCTATATTTAAGATGTTACATACACGTTATTAATAACATCCACGATCTTCCCCTTCTGTCTCAGCCGAAGCCAAGTCTCTCCGATTCAGTGTTAACCGCCTTCTCTCTTATTTTCACTAATAAAGGGCACCTGTCTTCATGTAAACGCCACGAAGAAATACACTGTTGAGGCATCGATGTGCAGAAGCAGAACGTTCAAAGCTCTCACAGCTGTAACTCTTTTCCTAGACGGTCTCGGGTCATATAAAAACAGAATTACAACCCATCCTCATCAGTTTAATGCGTTTATTACTCTATATTGGGGTCAGCGAAGTGGGTCCACAGTGAATTGAATAGCCCCTCCCCCTTCCCATCTTCACTTCATCACACAAGAAAAATTATTGATAGTAAACAATGTGTATCAATTCTTGTGAAGAGCAGATGTGCTTTTCCCAAAACATATTTTGATGCTTTATTTCTCTGCGTGTTCTCCATATGCCTTTACAGGTGCTTTACTTTCATCTGGTTTGAGAGACAATATTTACAAGGAATTAACTGAGAGAGTTTAACTGAGAGGCTGAATTGCACCCAAATGTAAGTACTCATCTTAAACATACATAAGAGCAGTTCTACTATATTTGGATGTTAAATACTGATGTATACCATTAAATGCAAGAAAATCTCTTTTGAAACTCAGGTACTTCACTCACTCTATAAAATGTGCCATTATACATCGTTAAAAATAAAGGTACCTTTTTTTGGATCCCTTGGACCATCTGAGGGAAACAAAAATGTCTTTCCCGCAAATTGAAACGCTTAACTGTGATGGAGGAAATGATTCGACTAGAAATATGCGCTCGAGTGCAGATCTCTGCCAGGTGTGTCTTCAGCGACCACAGCTGCATTGTTTGATTGAATGAATATTCAATCGACCACTATTGGGCGTCGTAAAAAACAACCTTTTTTTGGCAAACTCAAACACTTCGGCAATCGGCTCGAAATCGCTGTATAAGACGAGAAGTGGTGGTTCTGTCCGGCCGGTTAAGAGTCGTGAGTGAGGGTTCAGCAGGCAGGCAATGGCAGCATAGGAGAGTGAAAGTGAGAAAGCGTGAGTCACTGCAACCACGAGAGGTCCGCGAGCCAGCAGCCATCGTTTTAGCCGTGGACAGACAAGGAGGTGCACACTTACAATGTCACGCACACATGAGACCAACTGCATGCTTCTCCTGGGGGAGATAATAACACTTAATGATGAGCCCTAGATATACAGAACAATATTACTGATATCCTGCTGTCAGATCTTTTTAACATGATTGTAGTGTCACGAGTAGGTCTGAATATTCATCTGAATAACACACATTGTCACACCGGTCTAGCGTTTCTTGGTCGGCCTGAGGGCAGCAGCAGCACTAATCCATCACTGTGTTGGGCAGAAACACCTCAGTTGCAATGATTTGTTTCCATTTGCCACAGGGGAGACGCACTTATGTTAGAAATACTTGGCATATTCTTAATTGTTAAAAACACAGACAATACTCAAAGTCCTGTTAAACGTTCCTTGTGACAGATAAATAACATTTTAACAGTCATTATTATTACGTTACTTAAAACAAGGCTGTTGTACCTAACTTCAGAGTTCAATGATGTTTGTGAAGCAACTGACTCAAGAGGATCTTAAGAAATCAACTCTTAGCCTATGTTGTTGTTATTTTTCATGAATGTGTGAGATTAAACATTTTTGTGGATTTTGGAAATTATTATATCTTATTTTTTATGTGTTTTACTCTGACTGTTGGATTTTACCTTGTGCTAGAGTTAATGAGAATGTCGTAACAATCCTGTTCTACAAAAGGTCCTTTCGAGCCTTGAACCAGACTTGAACTAACCCTAACCCTAACCATGATCCTAACCCTAACCCTAACCCTAACCCTACCGATTAGTGTTTCAATTCGATTGTCAAGCTTTGATCTATTGGTTCTTCATGTCTGTCCCATCTTATACTCGCCTTCATCGTCAGACCTGCTTGGTTATAGAAACATTTGAATCTTGTCTTACATTACATTTAGTTTTGTAATGATATGAAAGGATGTCAATGAATACTTCTGTTGAAAGCTTTGCAGCTTTGTCTAAAAGAAACTACCACTTTTTACACTTTTTCGCAAGTATTTCTTGATTTTGGAGCAGGTGAAGAAAGAAAACCACCATTCTGACTCGTAGAGTATCTCTTAAAACAGCCCCATGTGGAGAAACCGGTCCGGTCTAGTTCCTGGTTAAGCTGCTGAACTATGTTTGGACAGTCTTGGTCAATTCTGATCTTCAGCAAGGTTTTTTAAAACGACTTTTTCACAGTGTTCGTCATGAAATAAATCAAAATGAATATACGTGACGGTATACTACAGTTACAGTAACCGTTACAGTCACCGTGCCTGAACACAACAGCCAGGCTCCAGCTCCGCGTTCGGGGGAGAAGGTAACACACCGAACTGTAAGCTGCTCCCATGATTAATTTAATGCAGTTTTTCTTCACAGCCCTCTCCAGCTGAGTTTCCTCTTCCCCACATTCTCCCCTTTCACCCACTGACCCCGCTCTTCCTTAGACACTGCTTTAGCACACCTGGCTTCCTGTGAATGTGTTTGATCTTCCTCTGCTTCTCTTCCCACTGATGACGACGCTGCCTTACTCCACAGCGATGCCCTATTTCTAGGCCTAAGCCCTCTCGCCCTTCTCGCACCTGCCATCTAGTATTCCCCTTTGTGCTGACGGTGCCAACGGCTGCACTTTACTGCGTTCTCACACCTTTTCTGGCAAGTAAAGAAATGTATCACTACTTGTGTACTACCTCTTCTTTCTCCCCAGTAAAAGCAGTGTTAGCCACACTTGCTGCATAACAAGTTCCCCTTTAATGAGCGATAACATTCAGGCTGATATCGGTTAAATGCAGTATTTTAACGGCACATAAATTGGAACAATCCCGTGCCGAGGGTTTCAAGTCTTCACTTACCTTACCTACAGATGCTTGACTACCATTTGTGCACATCTCCATGCAAAACATGTGGTGTGGATTTACTAATTAAAATGTTTTTCAATATAATGATTCAATCCAGCTACAGCTACAGTTAAAACATTACATACAAAACGATCTCATCTATATTGTTTGAAAGGTTCTTGAGAGTAAATAATGATGTATTTCACAGGCTCGTATCCTGTTCTTGGCTCAGATCAGAGCTCGATACAGACATATGTTCCAGTGCTGTTTGGCTGTTTGAGCTGATCTGGTGTCCCCGTGTCAAGGTCAGGCTCTACATCATGCCACCACTAATCCCTGAGCCAGGTCGTTGAGATGCGGATGATGTTTTATGTTTGAATTGTCAGATTATGGTAGTTGTGCTGCTAATGAGCAGATTGTCATCACCAGGAAAATGAAAACATTGGTTGTTTGTTGCTTAACATTACTTTTGAACACCTCTTGCTACTACTACTCTACTTAATAATACTACTACTAATCATTTCTGTGCTCCTTCAGTACCAAAGACGTAGGGAGGTAGGTAGGTAGGTAGGTAGGTAGGTAGGTAGGTAGGTAGGTAGGAAGGAAGGAAGGTAGGTAGGTAGGTAGGTAGGTAGAGAGGTGGGTAGGTAGGTACGTAAGTAGGCAGGTAAGTAGGTAGGTAGGTAGGAAGGTAGGTAGGTAGGTAGGAAGGAAGGAAGGAAGGAAGGAAGGAAGGAAGGAAGGAAGGTAGGTAGGTAGGTAGGTAGGTAGGTAGGTAGGTAGGTAGGTAGGTAGGTAGGTAGGTAGGTAGGTAGGTAGGAAGGTAGGCAGGTAGGTAGGTAGAGAGGTGGGTAGGTAGGTACGTAAGTAGGTAGGTAGGTAGGAAGGAAGGTAGGTAAGTAGGTAGGTAGGTAGGTAGGTAGGAAGGGAAGTAGGTAGGTAGGAAGGTAGGTAGGTAGGAAGGTAGGTAGGTAGGTAAGGTGGCCGGAGTGGTGGTGCAGTGGTAGTGCGCCCGCCTTTGGAACACAAGGTGGAGTGTTTGAATCCCACTCATGGCAATGGGGGTGGCTGTAGCTCATGGGTATGAGTGGTTGTCCTGAAACCACAAGGTTGCAGGTTCAACCACTGATTTCCCCATAGTTTGTATGTCAAAGTGTCCTTGAGCAAGACACTGAACCCCCAGTTGCTCCCCGGGCGCTTCACGAGGCTGCCCACTGCTCCTTAATACTAAGGATGGGTTAAAATGCAGATAATAAATTTCCCCACTGTGGGACTAATAAGGGATTATTGTTATTATTATTATTATTATTGTGTTCCAAAGGCGGGCGCACTACCACTGCACCACCACTCCGGCCACCTTACCTACCTACCTACCTTCCTACCTACCTACTTCCCTTCCTACCTACCTAGGTAGGTAGGTAGTATGTGTCGGTCCCGCATGGATAACTGGCCTCTTTCTTTAGGTCGGAGGACCTTACCGCCTCTCCTGGATTGTCAGTGAGGATATGAGTCCTGATCGCATCCTTCTCCTCACACTCTGATGCACTTAGCTTGTAATACCTTCTTACTTACTTGTCATGCACATTCGCAAACGCCGGCATAAATATTTAATCTACAAAAAAGAAAAGAAATACAGCTCCGGCAGGTTAACAAGAAGGTTCCTGAACAAGAAGCGAAAACACTCCCACTCATTCCATCGCTGTCGCTTAACAGGAATGAAACGATGTCTAGAAAGAGGGGGCGAAGCGTGCATGGGTTCTAATGACAGCTGGGAACATGCAGGTGCATTTCTACCTGCTAGCCTGTCAGCGCCTGAGACATAAATAAGAACCAACATTAACTCAACTAACTATATTTAGTTTTCCTTGGGCATGTGGCTTCAATGGAGATATTGCAGATAATTTCTACCATTCCTCACCAAATTACATGTAATTTAGCAATAACCACGGCATTCTTGTTTTTTGTGTGTAATTTACACCGTGCAGTCTGTACTGGCTTCAATGTACACTAAGTTACGTGGTTTCCTAACTTATGTTATGCATTACTTTAACATAATTATTTTACCTTTTAACTCTTTCTATCAAAACCAGTTTTAAATCCAATTTTAGCCCATTTAGGAATATTTTTGATATGTTGGGAAAGCTTATTTCTTGCCAAGAGTCAGATGAGAAGTTTGATACCACGCTCATATCTAGATGGTAAATTGGGCGCTATGGCCAGCAGCCAGTTAGCTTAGCTTAGCTTAGCATACAGACTGGAAACAGTTAACCTGAACATGTACTGAACCAGCACATCCACAGCTCACCAAGTAACATGTTGGATTGTTTAATATTAATATAAATTAAACGTAAAAACACAATTAGTGGTTTCACTACTTCCGTGTCACGTGGTGTTTTGAAGTAAGTGGTTTTGTTGCTAGTTTCTCAGCAACAATGTGGCATTAAATTACACGCGGAATGTCCCTTTAAATGTTGTGTTATTTATACGCCTTCAGGTGAAATCAGGTTGCGTAAACACACCAGGAAACACGCAGGTCTGCCTTTGCAGAGCTCACAATGTGGAAGCAGACCTCCAGCCGCTCACAGTGATGACACCAGGGAGTTATTGTGCGTGCCAAGACTGTATGGTGTTAGTCGTGTGTTTGTCAGCATAACTGTCCCCACATGTGAGGCAGCGATAAGCAACCTTGTGTGTACACGTTGCATGTGGTGGAGATCTGCATAATTGATGGACTTCTCAATCCTCCCAAAAGCGGCACACTGGTGGTGGAGGTCGTTTGTGCGTTTGATTTTGAAGTTTTTCATTGCAGCAGTTGTATTTGTGGCCTTGAGTACGTATGACTGTTTTCAGTATATTCAATATACTATCTGTTTATTTTGGGCTGAAATAGATTCAGTTGAATGAGTCTGACTTTGCATGTAATACTCAATGTCCAATACATGTGTGTATACATTATAATTATAATTATTATATATGATATAATACAACTCCTACATAAACTAGTGTTGAAACTGATTTCAGTGCATGTTATGCCTTTCAAAAGTAACACATTTCTTTATTTAAAACACATAATTGCAACAATCCAACATGCATGTCCAACCAACAGGTTCACACGCATTATATTTCCTCCTCCTCTCATAAGATCATTCAGTGCTGCGGTGCCATTGATATCTCACATCAAACTCATCATAAGCCTGCAGCGAACCGTGGAAGCGTCAAATGAGGAGCGTTAAATGGTGCATGTCAATCACATCCTCCAGTTATTAACTGACTGTAAATGTTTACCCAAAGAATTGCGCTTTAAGTAAACAAAGGGGAATTCTCCGAGCAAATGGTTTAGCTATCAGCATACGTTGTGCGTGACACTTGCAGAGGTAATCTGCAGAAGCAGCCAGTTGCATGCAGAATGTCCCCGTTAGCCGTTAGGGAACAGTTTGGTAAATATGACTGATACCAACATAAGCCAATACATTCTTCATGTGGATTCACACTATTATGGTTAATGGACGCCTGTTTTGGGGCCCCGGAGTCATTACACATTTTCTTTTCCATTACAGTTAAAGCTCATCAGGTGATGAGTTTCAAGTGTATTGCGGTTTAAATAATGCTCCAGTAAATATGGTTCTTTATGAAAACCTTGGCAGGATCGATTAGATGATGAGACATTCGTTCTCGCAATGTGTGAATGGATGCATTGCTGCAGTCATTTTGAATATGATGTATCCACAAATACATTTTACTGACTATAGCTGCATCAGTAGCAACAATATGTGAAACAGACTATTACAATAAAAAGATATATATATACATTCATTAATGATATACTTATATACATGCTTTGTATATAAGCATGCTAATATATATATATATTGTTAAAATATAAATTAAAAACTATTAAACCAACATGTTTTAAGACAACAAACAACTTAACTAACAGTTATACAAATGGAATACCTGAACAAGAGGACTAAACATGAATTCTTCTTTTGAACAATAATTATACATATACATATATATATATTTTCATGCAAAAGGCATACGCATATTATAATGTACATGTAAGTGCACTCATACTTAAGTATTGTAAAAGTGCATGCGTATCATTGCTAATTATGTTTTATTTGTATTCATTTGTACAATCCGCTAAGACGTTGTATTTTTATTGAACTATATATATATATATATATATATATATATATATATATATATGTAAAAATACAATATATATTTTGCATGGAAATAAAATAAGACCATATGGGGTAAACACTGCATCTGCAAAAAAAAAAAAAGGTGCTTCAAATTTTTATTCTCATTATCAGCTCTGCAGGAAGTCACACACATACATACAAGTGTTAGGTGAGGCCTAAACACACCGGATATGTGCTCCATTCTATATCAACATACATTCAACACATATTTAATTAAAAAAAAAAGTTTAAACATACCTGAGTTAGCTGAGAGGCTAGCTCTAACGTTCATATAAATGTTACAGGCATATGAGGAGCCGAGTACAAAGGGAGCGTGTCGGCATGTGCAGGAATCCGGCGCCGGCCTCCTGGTGGCTGGCTGAGGCCGGACCGGTGGGGCAGGAAGCTGTGCGGTCTGATGTCCGCTGGCTGTCGGCACAGAGGAGCGACTGAAGCCGCCGCCAGGAAGAAAGGTGCTTTGTAGCCGGATCAGCACACTGCAGGGGGGCGGCGGGTTTGTTATATGGCGTGAAACAAGTGGTCCTGGATTCAGCTGTGATGACACACACTCCCTTCTGTGAACCTCTTGGCAGACATTAAATAACACACACGGAAAAAAAGGAAAACCTCTGGCATATCTGACATCAACATATTGGGCTGACCGGGCTCAGAGCGGGGTCTTACTGCACAAATGACACACCATTTGGAAGGGACTCCACAATAAACTGTCACTGTGCTCACTGACTCTCTCTTGATCCGGCTCCATTTCTCTCTCAAACACAAATTTTGGTTTTCAGTTGGCCTCGCTATGGTGTTAAAATAAATACACTGTGTTTTACCACTTGCAACCCAAGAAGAGACGGTGGCAACAGACCGGCAATTCTGGGTCTAATCCTTTGATGGATTAGGCTCGTGGTCTACTTTATTTTTAGTTAACAGTTAATCCTGTTTAAAAGACCAAAAATGTGTAGTTTTAAATGTAACAACTGTTGCTCTGCATGCATGGGGATGTGTGGGGGTGGCTGCTATTGGTTGATGATTTCCAGGAAGAGCTGGGAGGCAGTAGGCGCTGCTGGAGGAATTCAACCTGCAACCACGTTTACTGGAGAGAGCACTGAGATTAGTCAGATTGCTAATGCCACTTATTGTGCAGGTATTTGGTCAGAAAACAAATATTAACATTTTGACCTGATGGTTGCACGAGATGAAATGTCAGAGCATCATCAAAGTTTTCATAATTATTCCTGAGAAGGACCCCATGTGTATTAATCCGCAGCTGGAAATAATTGTTTTACTCAGATTTGCTAAAAAAAAGTCTATATATATATTTGTTCAACAATTATAGATTTTTTTAATTTATTTTTTAATATATTTTTATATTGTTTATTGTGTGTATATATATGTTCAACAATATATAATTTATTTTTTTATATTGTTATATTGTTCAACAATTAAATAACTTACATAAATAATAGGAAGGATAACAGCAGCGCTACACTTTAAAGTCATGTATTGACACTGCGGGGAGCTCTTTTTGTCGTACTTTAATAAGCAATACAGGACAAACTATGAATTATTTCTCAACCATGGCAATCAAGCAATAACTGCAGCCAGGTCTAGCAGCAGGTTACCATTAGTAAACGTACATTCCATATTATTTCCATATTATTGTCATCATAAGACTTAGAAGCCAGCTACAGGTGCCGGATAAACGAGCATATAAATGACAATAATCTATCATATTCGCAATGCAAGCGTGTTCTGATTCTCATTTTATTGAACGCGTTTTCCATCAGTGGCCGCTATAGAAAGAGCCCCCCCCCCCTCTCTGACAGCGCTGAGACAATACAAAGGAAATATTCTACAACGGCATTCAAACGATAGCCTTGGCTTTCAATTGAAGCACTAAATGGAGAAAAAAAAAATGAAAAATCAATACAGGTTCTGACCTCTGAATCCTTTTCTAGAGGTAATTATCTGTGCATAGCAATCATTAGAATAAAACATCGTCGCGAGCCCGGCCGCAACACACAGAATGAAGCCGATACGTGAATGATGTCGACGGACGCTCGCAGTGTATTTAAAATCAGGACAAATGAGGACCGAGGGACAGGACGTCGGTGGCGAGTATTGACGGATGGCGGTAACGCCGCGGAAACAATGAAGGAAAGTGGCACACGCAGAGATTAAAGTGGATAAGAATACAGACGTCGGTGGCGATCGCCGTGACAGGTTCTGGGCACGGCTGCACCCAAAAAATTAACATTTCGTGAATTTAGTTTGGCAAACTTTCCTCTGAACGGTGCAGCTGCAGAACACGAGCGTTGCCTCAATTATCAAATTATTCATTGTTTTCCACCGAGGCCTGTTGATAACTCTGCCCAGGCCTCAGTCTGCAGGAAGTTTGTATTAAAACCAAAAGCATATGTTGTGTATATCAGTCTATCTTTACTTCTGATAGTCTATATCATATGTGCATATGGTTATGTGGTTGGTGCTCCTTTTGTAAGGCTCATTTTTAAAGCGTCAGGATCTCCTCAAACATTCAATATGGAGCAGGCATTAATAAAAAAGGGTATTTTTATTCTGATTACGAACCTCGATGCATTTCTGGGGGTCAGACGGACATCTGAATATATATTTTTCCCCCTTTCTTAAACATTCCTGTTCCTTTCTGTGATTTTCTTAGTTTGATCATGTCCAGGCTGAAAGGTGGTTGATCACATCGCTGTACACCGTCCAAGGTTTACAACCCTGTCCCCTCTTTTAAGGTGAGAGCCGTAAAAAAATGCTTCAAGATCATTTCAGCCATTAATGAATGACTTTGAATGTGCGGTATAGTATATTATCTTTAGGGAAATTACCACCACAACTTTTAATTGCCCTGTCATTTTCATTTATTCTTACAGGGAACCAATTAATACATGTAATTGTACTTGTAAAGCTCCTTATTAAAAAAAAGCTCTTAAACGGCATCCTTGTGTGGAGGGTGTAAGAGAGCTCTATATTTCAGCTGTAATTACACTTTCAAACTGCAGGATCATTTCTAAGTGAAACTCCAACATCAATATATCTTTGTTTATTCTCAGGGAAACTCAAGAGGGAAAAACAATACAACCCCAATCCTCACCCTGAGGATTGGTTTTTTATTTTTTCCTCATTTAATTCTGACTTGTCAATAAAAGGAAACACTGTAATAAATGCGGCTGTGATCACTGATCATATTTGTTGTGTTTGATATTCCTTCAACCTTTATTTGAGCAAAACTCTGCCGAGGGAGGAATTGTCTCACTTCACCTTCCATCCAGCCTCGTTCATTTCTTCAACTCATTTGTATGCTTGCATTATTAATTTGTCTACGTGTCACATTAGTTGTTTTTTCTCCTCAAAAAAATGCAAAAGCAATTTTTTGTTGTTGATCTGTTGGTTCGCAAGCTTGAAAGTGGACTTTCCTCCCATCCCGGGGCCCCGGAGTATTTTTTTTGTTTTCAGTCCTACCAGCTCAGCTGAATTCCCCGATTCGATGGTTTAAAGAATAAAACAGCAGCTGACCGAGAGGGGATCCTCCAGCCTTCTCCTCCAGGAAGTAATTTGGGGCAGAAACACAGAAAGATGAAGAGGCAGAGGAGGGAACAATGGAAAGTCAAGGCAATCTGGCACAGTGTGTTTTCCACTCCATTATTAAACATGGACGTCAGTTATTCATGAAGCGGCCCTGAGCCGGAGCTCACGTCCACAACATGCCTCACAGTTACCTCATGCCATGAACATGTGCGGCCATGTTAAGACACATGAATGGAGGAGAGGTTACTACTGAAAGCAGCAGCCTCTAGTCGCTTGATACATAATTAACATTGGATGCGTTTACATGGCCGGGAATAACCCATTTATGAGGCTTATCTTGGTAATGATCATATTCAGGATATGATGTTTCCATGAGCACTCCAATAACCCGATCGTCACAGGGACAATCCACACGTTTAAGTTCCTCATTGTATCTTGAAGTTATGTGCTAAATGAAGATCTTTTGTCTCTGCATAATTAGAATTCAAAGCTCATTATCTTCACAAAGTCAAGGCCTTCATCTTAACGTGTCGTATCCCAAAATGTCCTCGTGGAAGTACGAACACCTCCGGAAAAGAACACTGACGGGCATTAAGTGCAAGGGGAAAATAAAAAATAAAAAACATAAAAGTCCTTCCAACTCTTTCAAAAAAATAATGGAGCCATCAGCTGTAATGACACGGCCACTGCAGCGGGAGACTCAGGGAATATTCAATCTGAAGGCTATAAAAGAGCATTGTCAACCCTGTTAACAGCCGACCCCTAAAAGCAATGTCTGGTTACATGTTGGGACTTAACCGGGGGAAGCACTTCCTCCGTGCACTCCATCTACCCCGAGGAGATTGAGTGTGAAGATAATGCACCAAGAAAGATGTCATAGTCACAGTTAGGCCTCCCCTCCCATACCAATGCAGCGGTACTCTGGAGGCATCAACAAGGTGTAGGGACAAGAAAGTGATAAATCTAATACATGCTGACTGAAAGCTCACAGAGTCGGGTTCTGTTAAGGGATTTCTTTATCTTTCTTTTTTCTTCTTCTTCTTCTTCTTCTTCTTCTTCTTCTTCTTTTTTCGACATGGGCTGAATAAGTGGTGCATGGTTCATACTCAGCCAGCAACTGATTTATATATTCCATCTCTTCCACCTTGGGCTTGATGAAAAAAACGACGGCGGGAAACTGTACTGACTGTCATTGATTATCGACGCCATCAGAATTTGCCTGGCGGGCGCGTTGTGCGTCCCCCCCCCCTACCCCGCCCCACCCACCGCCCCGGCGACCTTGTGCGACTGCAGAGAGCCAAATGTCGCGAGTATGGATTGTAATATATTTGTTGACAGGGTTATTTCACGCGGTCACGAGGGAAATGGAGATGTCAGCGCACCGTTGTCAAGCTGTGATGTAAACAGATATTTTACATGCCTGTCAGACGGGGGGGGCGACCGTCGGAGAAGGGTGAGTTAGAGCAGTCGCCTCAGGATCTAATAGTTTTCTAACAAATGCATCAGCGCTTTGTGGCAAAGAACACCTAGAAAATAACATTCCCCCTCCCAAAAAAAATGCATTAGTCAGGGAGAATAACAGCCAATTGCAGTGTTTAGATGACGAGGCTGGGCGTTGCAGGTCTCTGTGTGCTCGCATGGGGATCGGGTCCGCGGCATTAGCGATCAGGGCTGAGTACTTTAAGGGTGACAGTAATGAATGACTTGCTCTTTATGGACAGCGGGGCCCTCGGATAAGTGATGTCTTTCCCTGCAAATTGCTTTGTTTTAAGACACTTTCATATCACGGTGGCACCAACGATCTGATTAACGGCAGCCGGCGGTCGCAGATAGCGCTTTTGTTTGTGTCTTAAGATAATAATTAGTGGGATGTTTTTTAAATTATTTTGTGCCTTTTTCTCGTGACATTTGAACTCTCATACTCTTATTTTGAAACACCGGTGCGTCATTTACTCACTGCCTAAAAACAGCTTATTAAATTGCTAAATATAATATTTAGGATACTACATGTATTGGATATAAGATGCTTAAAACAAAGAAACAGTACTACATTGACTCGTGGTTAGAAACTGTAAACAGATGTGTTGAAGGTGTTAAAGTCTTCACCTCAACCTCCTCCAACGCGGACGTCGCAGCTCTATAACAATGTCACCTTCCTCCTTTTCACACGTCATAATTACTAATCATTAATACGTGCGTTGTTGTTGTTTTGCGTTTACCGGTATTACAAAACTATTAATATTGCAGGCTAAACAATGATCTGAAAGATGATAAACCGCTCTGAGTGTGACAGCTGAGTCATACATATTAAACATATTACACATTAATCCATCGTCAATACAAGAATATTGATCAGAGCAGCTTTAATTAAAATATTTGATTCTAAATGTGAAAGCTGAAACAAACAACTTATTTAATGCTTAAGTGGTCACATGCTCATATCTATATTCCAACCTGCAGAACCTTTGCAGATTTCTCAACTTCTCAAAGACACACACATTTAAAACTAAAGTATAACATATATCAATTCAACAATACTGAACTGAGCCATAAAGCTTCTACAGCCAACAGTAACACCCTCAACACCTCCACCCCCTCTGGAGCTCCACATGGAGGACACGCCCCTCTGGAGCTCCACGTGGAGGACACGCCCCTCTGGAGCTCCACATGGAGGACACGCCCCTCTGGAGCTCCACGTGGAGGACACGCCCCTCTGGAGCTCCACGTGGAGGACACGCCCCTCTGGAGCTCCACATGGAGGACACGCCCCTCTGGAGCTCCACGTGGAGGACACGCCCCTCTGGAGCTCCACGTGGAGGACACGCCCCTCTGGAGCTCCACGTGGAGGACACGCCCCTCTGGAGCTCCACATGGAGGACACGCCCCTCTGGAGCTCCACATGGAGGACACGCCCCTCTGGGCAGCGTGGAGCTACACTGGGAATAAGCCGTCTCCTGCAAGACGCACACTGAGGTCATGAATATGTAACTCAAGGCCACACTCAAGTTTGCATATCTGGACTCAGAAACGTAAATATTATTTTACACATTTTAAAGCACCTGCAACTGAAACATCAGATTTTTTTCCCCCAGATGTTGTTCCTCGATGTTGAGCTGAAATGTGCATAAATGTGCATGCGCATAAATGCTCTCTAGGATTGATTTAAAAGGAAATACATGTCTGAAAACATCCTTCAATGCTTGGAAGCCTTGGAATTAAGCCTTTCATGCTTTAAATGTCCACTTGTATTTCTTTTATAACAACGTTTCCTGAATGTGAATCCACTCGGCTTTGTCACACGCGGAGGTTGGCCGAGTGTGAAGGCATCATCAGAAGAGGCGGCGCTCTCAGGGCACGTGGGCGGAGACGAGGAACCCGTTGAATGTGCCGAATTCAACGTTCGCTGCCTCCATTGTACAACGGACGGGGCTCGGACCAGCTAGGCTTCCTCTAAACCGGTGGCGTCCGGTCCGGTTAACCCCGCCGGCCAAACCCAACACCAGCTGCTTCGTGGCTCTGTGTCTGGTTGAAAGCTCGCTAATTGGTGAAATGAGGGGCGAGCGTTGATTAAAACCTGCAACCCCCCGACTGGCAGGGCGGAGCGAGCGGCGGCATCAGCACCGTCAGCCCGGACAAGGTGTCGAGGAACGCTGTGGCATCGAGCTCATGTCCGTCTGCAAAACAAACATCCAGCTTTTTATGAAAGTAACGACATGCACTCTCATAGTGACTATATTTCAAATTTGATATGGCTCATGTTCACATTATGTTCTGTTTGGATGTTCTGAATTGGGCCCACATTTCTGGTCGTAAGGTAAAACACACCTACTTTTAAGCATTGTGAAGGACAGCCTCCCTCTTTCATCCCTCTTTTGGTGGAAATCTGCATATTTTGATGCAAAGAAAAATTGCCCGAGTGGCTCCTGCCGTCCCACTGTTCCATATTTTGACGTGATAAACAACATGTCTGGGCATCGACCCTTCAAACACAGCCAAGGATGGCATCCAGAGAGACATTATTGTAGCTGGAAAAGGAGGGAAATAGTGAAGAATATGCACAGCCGCCTGTAAACTAAATATTGTAATGTTCATTTTCATTAGTCTTATTAGGAATATTGTCTTTTAAGAATGGGGGGAGAAACGTGATATTCGGTGCATGTAAACGTAATCACTGTTACAGTTTTAATCCAGTAAATGTCCCAAAGAAGAGCTACAACTGTACAGAACCCAGCATGTGAATTACAGGCTGAATAATTTAGTGTTATAACTCTGTAAAGAAATAGCGTCTGACAGAATGCGATGGTCTTTAATTGAGACGTTCTGCGTCCTCAACTAAATGACCCAGAAAAAAAACTGCTTTCTCTTCAGTCCGCCTGCATGGATCCCAGAAAACTTCTGAAAAGAAAAAGAAAAAATGACTTTGGTTGAGTTAACTTTTTTTTTTTTTTCAAACGAAATTCCCTTTCTGGAGCTTGCGTTTTGTGAAAGTAAATATTGATATTGAGACAATAATGATATAATAATAATAATGATGGCTGCCGCTGCTTATTTACTCGATGTGAACCCTGCATTGTTATATGAAGACAGCTGAGTGGGGCTTCTGGGTATTTGTGGTAATCCCATACAGGTGCTCTTTGGATTGCATGGGCTTCATTTACGCTCTCAAAAAGGTATGCGTTGCAGGTCTTCCATTAAAAAAAGGTTAAATCCAAGACACACACAAAATAAATCCAAGACACACAAAATAAATCCAAGACACACAAAATAAATCCAAGACACACACAAAATAAATCCAAGACACACAAAATAAATCCAAGACACACACAAAATAAATCCAAGACACACACAAAATAAATCCAAGACACACAAAATAAATCCAAGACACACAAAATAAATGCAAGACACACACAATAAATCCAAGACACACAAAATAAATCCAAGACATACAAAATAAATGCAAGACACACACAATAAATCCAAGACACACACACACAACATGTATTTAAAACACAACAAGCCTTCATCAAGGTCCTGCATTGCAATAATTAACATATTAACCTGATGTTTAATCAGTTTATATTAAACTCATAAATGCCTTTATTTTGTAACTGTGGTGCGACAGATTGGACGCCCGTCCACCTGTTAGGGTCGGTGTTCGGCTGCCATTCAGTGTAACTGCTGTGAACAATAATGTGTAAATCTGGCATGCAATAACAGCTTTATTATTATTATTAATAATATTTAACACATAGGTCACCTGAGAACTAAATAATGTTCACGGTCAAAGTAAGAATCCGGCTTTCCGGTTATAAATACCACAGATGGGATTATTTACAGGAGGTTAATGACACACGATGTGAAATTAATCAAAGCCCCCAAGACTGTACCCCCATTTTTTATTTCTATTTTTTCTATTTTTTCACACACTTGTGCCCCGGGTTTAATAGAGAGATATAAAGATGTCCTTTTTCAAGAAGTCTGCAAGAGATGGCTTGCTGAGATATCAGATGGCTTACAGACACTTTCTGCCGTCCTCACACATTAACACACAACGCAATAACAGAAAGCACTTTTGTCAGAACAATTAATAAACCGTTTACTCTACTTTGCAGGATATCATTTTTCTGTTCACGCTGATATGAAAATCAGGAATTAATTGTGTCTTTTTCCTTTCGGCCCCCGTTCATTTAAATTCACAGGGCATCGCTGCTGTGAGTCGAAGATAATGAAAAAACTTGACGCGACGAGATCCTTGGAGTTATGATTTCCATTGCTATGCACAACTTGGTTCTCAAGGCCTGGAGTCTTTCTTGAATGGCTGCTCGGGATCTGGCTCTGGGGGTTAACGAGGAGGCTCCGCACGCTGTTTGGCAATTCAGCCCACGCTCGCCCCATGTGACGGCGCATGCAATAGGGCCTGCGCTTGTTTATATCTCTGGATAAAGCATCCCACTGGCCGCAAATTAAGCATTCAGGCTCGGCAGCCTGTTGTGCTCCGGCGTGACGTGGTTGGAGTACCAAATCGGACCCTAACCCGAGGTACAACGCAATCTTGTTCGGGAGCTTCGTAAGGTCTAAAGCCGTCGTAGCCTTTGAAATTACTTCAAAATAAAACCTTTTCTGTCAATGGAAAGACTTGTGCCTTCCAGTGATTACATGTTCTTAACCTGTGCATCTGTTTGTAGAGAGTTAATACCTGAATTTATTTAAATAACATCTAAAAAAAATTTTTTTTGTTGTCATGCAAATGCAAAATCAAGTGGAGATTGTTATGTTCAATACAGCACATGCAATAGATATAAACTTATGTATGATGCAAATTAGTGACATTAGGCATACTTGATATGTAGATTATGTTATTGATGCTGCTTTTGCTGAAACAGGGCTTTGGAGTTAAATATCAACATATGTTTCTGTGCAATCACAGCTTAAATGTAAAAATGAGATAGTATGTGTATACTGTGCCTCAACAAGTATTAGTGGGATGCATACGCCATCTCGGGTGCTTTTAGGACGGAGGCGCTTTGACGCGAATTGGCGTCAATCGTCAGCAAAGAGTTAAACATCTCCTTGTGAACAGTGTAAAGGTCAAATATTGAAAAAAAAAACATAGGCCGATAATACATATGCCACACAATGTAACTTGTCACATATTTAGATGTTTCAGCACAGTTAAAATAAGTGTGGCCCAAAATAAATTCACAGAATAAGCGCTCGGATTTCAGCTCGCCGGGGCAGCAGTGTCGGTGCGGAAAATTCAAATCAATGAAATGAAAAGATCCCCTCAAATACATTTTAATGATATTTCCTGCTGCCATTCTCAAAAAGATGTGGGATTTTTTTGCTTTTGATGGTCATTTCTATTCCGCCTAGCCTCGAGTGTACCGTGTGAGTCAACTCACTCCAACCTGTGCAATATCACATCATCATTCTAATGGAAAGCTATTTACCAATGTTTTCCTCATAAATGTGTTCCTCACCGGCTACTTGTTTTTAAATTCAGTCCACTTGACGTCTCCCTTCAACACAACCTTGTGTGAGATGACATCGCCCTCCACATATGTCAGAGAGACGCGAGAAAGCGTTCTCATTAAAGCAATTAATAGATCTTATCTCATATTGACGACAGGGGATAAGCTGGATCACACACTTTTGAGACAATTCCTCTGACAACATATTACATGCATAATTAAGCACCAGAGCTCAGTTAAGTGCTGGTGAGGGAGTCTCTGAGGATGTTGCATGCAAGAAGAGACACATGTGCTTGTTTCATATTTTTAGCACTTGGCTGTATCTGGCCCCGCTGGTTGACGTGGATGGAGGCGACCCGTAGTGCGAGCTGCCTTTCTGTTTTATTACGACTCCTTACTTCAATTAAACTCCCCACGTTTTCACAGATCAATACAGAGGAGTCTTTAGAAATATCAATACCTGAGACATAGGCTGCAGCGCCAGAGGGGCTGGGGATAGTACAGCACTCCCCCCCATGTGGGTGTATGGCTAACAAGTTCCTCCCTTTGAACTCAATGCAGGCTTCTTTTGTGAAATACCAAAGCATTGATTAATTAGTCCATCTGTACGGATCTGAATTTTCTCTGAGTTGTATTGCATCCCTTTGAGATATTCGATGCAGAGCTCTTGGTAGAACTATTATATGGACCTTTGCTCTCCTAGGGGCAAGCAATGAAAGAGGCTGAATACAAATGAGGTATCAGCCAGGCGAAGCGAGAGAGATTGAAACCCCACTTAATAATAATCATAATATATACATATATAAGGGTCTATATATACAAACATAATAAGCACAGCTTTGCAATATCTGCGGCAATTTATCTTCATGGAGTCACACACACGCACCTTTACAACCATTTGCCTCCCATGGCAAATAAAAAAAAACACCTCTCTGCTGAGACCAATAATGCGTCCGGCACATCTTGAGTTATGAAAGGGGCGTGGCTTAAGTGTAAGGGGCAGAGTTCACTCAAGCCATTAAAAGAGGAGTCCACCACGACTGTGCATGAGTTCTGCCTGTCAGAGCCACCACACCTCCCACACTCCCTGAATTAATATGATCACATCTTTGGAAAAATCAATCTTAAAGGTTATATCTTTTATATTGTAAACGTGAACCACCACATCGCCGACGATCGAGACAGAAGACGATGAAAAGAAGCAACGCTGCTCCTGTAAAGGTTTTTATTCGCTGTCATTAGTTCAGTATATACCTTCAGTAGCATCATAGAAGAGCTAATGCTAGTTCATGATGTGCTAATGCTAGTTCATGATGTGCTAATGCTAGTTCATGATGTGCTAATGCTAGTTCATGATGTGCTAATGCTAGTTCATGATGTACTAATGCTAGTTCATGATGTACTAATGCTAGTTCATGATGTGCTAATGCTAGCTCATGATGTGCTAACATACTCTGTAAATGTAAGCTCCACAGGTTTGTATGGAGTACGTATACCTCCTTCAAACATCTCTGGTCAACTTCTCCCCTTAACTGAAGAGCATTGGAAGCTGGCTGATGCTGCGCTGTGATTGGCCAGTCTGCATTCGAAGGGTGGGACTAGGCAAAGGGTAACACAAATGCACACACTAGATCTCCATGCCAAATTTCAGCCTCTGAGAGTAAAAAATGTGACCCTCGGATATTTTTGTGCCCCAACCGACAAAAAGAGTGCGAAAGGTTGCTGTAAAAATAACGATTTATTTGCTGGAGTAGCTGCAGACACAGTTTATTGCATAATTGTGAGCTGCACAAGTGTATTCGGAACATAAAATCCAAAGTTGATATATCGTACAGCAGCTGAGAGTAACGTATCTCCTAATTTTTGTAGTTAAACCTGAGGATAAATAGGCTTCCTCTGTCTGTATAATGCATCCCGTGTGGGCTATGTGAGTCGATGGACGTATAATACATTTATTAAAACACTGCAATGCAGATGTTTTTCGCTTCACACTCCGTATTTGGTGAAAATCCATCTCCGCCTCTACATCTAACTGCTATAATCAGACATTATTATGTGGTAACAATCAATGTTCTGTTCACATTAATAAAACAATGTATCAGGTAACGGAGACTGGTAAAAAAAATATATAATTATGCCTGCAGATTGTCTTTAAATCAATTATATATACAAATATATTTATTTTGAGTGTTTGGGAACATGAATGAGCAAATTAACCTTTTGTGGCGTCACACTGCTGTCACAAGGAAACCCAAAATGATTTGAAACATTTCTCAGATATAGATGAAATAGAAATATAAAAGAAAGTCAGACAACCATGCATGGATTATAGAAAAGAGCCGGAGTCCAAGGTTCAGGGAGAGAGTCATGCAGGCAAAGTGATTAATGCGTCTTCACCAAACAACATACCTGAAATAAAAATAATTCAAAATGTATTCAAGTCAAGAGTGCAAACAACAATACAATCAGAAGGGACCTGACACCGAGTCCGTACTGTAGCCTGAAGCTTGTTTTCATGTTGACAGCACATTTTGTTATTGAATTTTTTTGAGTTTGTTCTTTATTAAATATTGATGCGCGTTGGCACGCCTGGCCGAGTGGCCGCTGTAATGGGGAATTTAATCCTGGCATGTTAAATTAACATTTTGTTTTGTTGTATGATCACATCCCGGGTGTCCGCACGAAGAAAGGACGAGGCAAGAGAGGGAAAAATCTAACTATTTATGAAGAAAAAATGAAAATCTTCCTGCAAAATTAGTGGTTAAATTCAACTTCAAGCACTTGTTATGATCAAGTTCACAATTATTCTATAAAAGTCACTTTAGCAGGTGTAAGAAATGGGCTTAACGTTGTGTTTTGGCCTACTGTGGTTTGTGATTTTATCATATATATAAATAAAATATTTGTTTTAACAGTACGTAGTCTACATCTGCTGCTCACAAAATACATTCAGGTTATTTTTTTGCATAATTTGTGTTGAAAATATTCAGCTGTGATTCTGCATTGGCTCAGTGAGTTTGGTTCATCCTGTTTTCAACCATGTGACATGCCACACTGTCTATCTCAGTGTTTTTCAACCTTTTTTGAGCCGCGGCACATTTTCTACAATAACAAAATCCCATGGGGCACCAACAATCAAAAAAGTTGCAAAATGTCACATTGTAGCATAATACAGGATAGATAGAAGAATATTTAATTACTATGCTTTCTTTCTGTTTTGTATCATTTCGCAGTGCAGGCGAACATCCCAGAATACTGAACACAAATTACATTACATTACATTACATTTCATTTAGCTGACGCTTTTATCCAAAGAGACTTACATGATATACAGTAGACCGTAGACACAGCAACGGTGAGCAATGAGGGTTAAGTGTCTTGCTCAAGGACACAACGACATGGACTGGCTGAGCCGGGGTTTGAACCACCGACCCTCTGATTGAAAGACTGACTTGCTAACCACTGAGCCACCGTCGCCCCCACATTAAACATTTCCCTTCCTGTTTGTACTTCCATGTATCTGAGAGACGGGTCTGCAGGTCAGCGCCACATCCCCGGTGGGGTCCTGCACCGAGCTGCATCATCTGTAGCCCTCAGGGCGACGCTGCCTGGACCTGGACCGACCACCGGCGGGCCCTGCCCTAGCCCCCCAGGCGTCCACGTCCTCCGTTCTCTAATTTTGCCTCTTAAAACATGCAGCGGCGTTAAATCCTCAGCTGTTATCAGCGTGCCTGTCTGCGTGGTGCAGTAATGCAGGGTGTGCCTGACTATTCTGGAGAGATTTCTGCAACAGGGGTAAGCGCCTCAGCGTGAGACACTAGTGGCCAGAGAGCATGCTGGTCCAAGTTACGTTTCCAAACAACAAGTCGACATCGTCATCTTCTTCATTGTTTTCTCCTGGATTACGTTTGTTTTTCACGTATCACGTAGGAGGAGGGGCAAAATCGATGGGTCAAACAAACACAGGACTTTCACCCAGGAGGCGTGGTTCGAGTCTCGTGTGAAACCAAGAGCCATATTTATGTCTGTAACTTCAATAATGTAACAAACATTTTAAGACATACCATGAAAAAGTGATACAATGTAGTATTTAAACTAACAATGAGGATTCCAAAGCATACAGTATTCCTTAAAGGACACAAATGAATGAGAGACAATAGATTGATTAAAAGAATAAACATTTATAGATATACTCAGCATATGCCTGCTTATATTTTGAGTCTTTCTAATGAACCACATGAATACATGAATATAACACATTTCATGACTTTTACAAAACTTTTGGGATTTCATTTTTTTCAAGGACTTTTCCAATAACCATTTTAAAATTCCAGGACTTTTCCAGGTTTTCCATGACCGTATGAACCCTGACTAACAAAACCCGATAACTAAATATATTGATAACCATTTACAACATTTCTATGCTGCTTATTCCTGTCTGCAAAGCAACTTTTGGAGGGTTACGTCCGTATATATCTGATTTAAAATGTTGCCAATCCAACGATAAGTTAACACAGCTGATTATGAGGTTGTGCTTATTATATTGATAATATAAAACTATAATCCAAGGATTCTAATTAAAATCTGTAATTAGGTTTTTTAATGAAGTCTCAGTTGACAAAAGGCAAATAATGAGTCTGTGTACTGCAGCACCTTAAGAGCCTCGAGGGGAAGCATTGGTTGCAGTATGAAATGCTAATGAAGCGACTCATTCAAAGCCGTGAGAATGAAACTCCTTCGCGAATCGCCACCTTAACGCGGTGAAGGAGTTTGAGTGGCTCAATGATCCTGGGAGCTATGTTGTCCGGGGCATCTGCCCCTGGTAGGGTCTCCCAAGGCAAACAGGTCTCGGGGGAGAGCCCAGACTAAGAGCGGTTCAAAAAACCCTGATGATAAGCAGCCCTAGGACTGAAGTTACCTCGCCCGGACCAGGGAAACCGGGGCACCCTCCCGGAGCCAGACCCGGGAGGCGAGCTCGTCGGCGAGCGTCTGGTGGCCGGGCTTTCGCCCATGGGGCCCGGTCGGGCTCAGCCCGAAGAAACACCATGGTGCAGCCACCCTGTGGACCCACCACCCGCAGGGACAGACATCGGGGTCGGGTGCTATGTAGACCGGGCGGCGGGCCGGGCAGGGGGCCTGGGCGAGCCAATCGCCGGCGACATAGACTAGCTCTAGGGACGTGGAACGTCACCTCGCTAGCGGGGAAGGAGCCGGAGCTGGTGAGGGAGGTGGAGCGTTACCAGCTAGATATAGTTGGGCTCACCTCCACGCACAGCGCTGGCTCTGGAACCAAACTCCTGGAGAAGGGTTGGACTTTGTTCTTTTCTGGAGTCGCCCAGGGTGAGAGGCACAAAGTATAAAGTGCGTGTGCAAAATAAAACTGCACAGTACTACTGTGGTCCTACGTGGTTTACTTTTATTTTGGAGGGGCATGAACTGACAAAAAATTAAAAAAATCGTTGTAGGTGTGCGTGTTAATTACAGACTCCAGGATCAAATTATTTGGATTCGTCAATAGAAAAATAGAAACACGAGCGAGTCTTCTCGAGCAGGAATTCAAAGTTTTATCGCATCATTTATTTAAAAAAAGTGTCATTTTCACTTCTACTGCCCGAACAATAATAATAATCCAAACAATAAACTCTGACAATCCCCCCCAAATCAGTTTATTTTCCCTCTCCTAAAAAGCAAATAAAACATAAGCTTTTCAATATCACAAGTTTGTTCTCATTATATTGGACTCATTTCTCTCTCAGCTGACTTATGTGATAAATGGCAGCAAATTTGGCTTCATGACGGTAGATTTGTCCTCTTTTGATTCTCAGAAAGATGACAAATACAATTTTGCACATAATATCTTTATATAAAAGGTTCTTTATCAATCAAACGTGAATTAGCATATCCATCGTTTGTCAGAGAGATATGATGCAAAAATGACCTGAAGCTCCCATAACACTGATGATGAATGTAATGAGTATGTATTAGTATTTATGGTCTGTTGAGATCATTCTGGGCATAAAGTTGCTTCCTGAATCTCAGAATACACATTTCATTTATTTTTGAGTGTCAGAAATAGTGTCCACCATGTAAACTCCTTTTCGACAAACAATCCTGTTGGGTAAAAATTATTTTCTTTCTTCTATTTCTTCTATTATTATATGGCCTGTGACTTCTAGATGAACTCCCCCCCCCAAGGGTGTCTTATGTCCTGTATACTAAGCAAACCAGCTAGATCTGCATTTCCATGACTTATCACATGTTTGGGCTGTGAACGGGAGAGTCCACAATCACCACAATCATATGGGATAACAGCTGACTAAGGACAGAACATTATTGTTTGTACAAAGACGTCATGATGAGCTGATAGTATGGGATATAAGGAGGGAGGTTTTCATCTATTCTTTGAGCATTTGTGAATGTACAATTAGTGAAGCAACACGTCGTATATCTGCATCTGCTCCTCTCTTGCAACAGAATAAATAACCTGTTGACATGACCACCAAGACCCGGCATCGAGTGTCAATTATTTTCCTAACAAATCCCAACATGCAATGCTCCGTAAACCTCTCTGAGATGACACAACACCGAGATATTCAAAACACGAGGAGCCCGAGTCCTCAACTCGTGCTAACGACGCTCTTTTGAGAGCATCTGTGCCGCTAACGACAGACGCTTCCTCACGACGACAGTTCGCTGCCAGAATTACAGGAAACAAATAACACAGGAAGCAATATGAGAAGACTTTTGTATTTGTCTGTGAATAGATTAGAAGCAGAAACATGGGAGCTGTTATTGATGGTGATGGCGAGAATGTGCAAATGATTTCATCTTGTTTTGTGCTTTGTTAAACGGATTACCCCCCCACCCCGCCAAGCCCCGCCCCCCCACACACATTAACTCAATTGCAAACCATTTATTTTTCCTGTAAAAACAAAGTCATGGCATTAAGTTGTATTCCAGGTGCACCGTCCATGTGAAGTGGACCATGCTTCATTACTAAAGATATTTCACAATACAAACTACACTTGCTGTCCGTCGTGTTTGGGAACACCACTTTCATGGTTTCTTCTTGCATCACGTTGCTTCCATCAAAAAGTATCTTGGAAAACTTTTGCATAAGCCAAAATGCCCAAATTGTGATTCCTTGCATATGTCCAGAAGGACCTTTTTGAATGTATTGACTCCTCTACGGTATCCGTGGCTCTGCTTATGCAACTCTACAGGCAGGAATGACGGGTGCAATATTTTGATATTGACGTAGTTAGTTGTTCTGTCACTGTTCCCCTTCATGTCACGCCTCATGGGGATCATATTAATGATCTTACACACAGATGGAGACACACACTGGATGTTGGGAGCATCTCGTCCACCACGCAACCAGCTACAAGCTACAAGCTTGTTAATTTCCCTTGGAACGGCACCGGCAGCGATCTCCTCCTTCATGCGCCTTGCCGCTCAACAGCATCCCATTGTTCTGCACATCTGTGTGTGTGTGTGTGTGTGTGCATGCAGGTTCTTCTTCAGATTTGTTTCCTGCTTGCAAGTAAAATCTTTATTGTCCGCTTGCTGCAGATTTCTGCTCATGTGCTCCTTCACCCATGTGTACTCTTTACACTGCTCTTAATTTATTGTGTGTTTTTTGGCGTGTTTATAAGGATGTGTTTATGCTGTTGTTGGTCATAGGGGTAAAAATGAACACTCATGTGGTATTATATCATATAGTTGCTTTGGATTTATTGGGTTCCTTCTGCCAGGTCTCTTTTAATATTGTATGTTGACTATAGGGATGTAATCACATTTCTTTTTTATTGTTTTGCACATATCTCGACCCTTTTCACACAAACATATGGGAAACTGAACGTGTGTCTTTCATTTATTTACATTTACATCTTTCAGTCCACTTCAACACAACATGACTTCAGTTCTGTTCTCACACATCCCGGTTCACTGGGCAGCTCAATGCTTTTCAGTGAGAATGATTGAAACTTCTCCAAACTCAACACTTCTTCAAAAAGCACTTTGTTTACTGACATCACAAGAATCAAAACAGCGTCATTACTGGATGCTAGTGAACGCATTTTAGCACTGCATTAGCATCAACTTTGTAAAATCTGCCTACAAACACAATGTGTAAGAGATGTGTGGATGTTCAGGGAGAACACACTTTAATATTGCTGTCATGTAGGGCTCAAACATTGTCATCGTGATGACTGGCAGCGTGGAGGGCTTTGCATCTGCGAACATGCATTGTATCCAAAAATGTGAATATTGCCGCTAGCGGCTAACCTGTGAGATTAAAAGGTCAGTTAAATTTAGATTTTGACATCTTTTGTTGCTTTTTTTGTTGCCGGATCTGCCAGAAATATGAATACGCCATGACATACTGTATATGTGGGGATGCTCAGCCTTGGTATGAACATGCTCATTATTTTCAGTCATGTTTGTAGTCTGAGGCCAGACAGGCAGCAGGCAGTGGGTGTCTCGGTAGCCAAGTGGTTACCGTTTGCAATAGAGCTGCAATGTCCCGGGTTCGACTCAGAACTCGAGACCTTCGTTTCACCCTCATAGAAACCGCTGAAAAAAACCAAGTAGTCAGACGTTCCCTTTAGCTGTCATGTGAAGCGTACTGACAATCAGAAAACCATTACTTCTGTCTGCTCATTATGAGACGCTGCAGAGCATCGTGGTGGATGACGGCCCACAACCCAAAGACACACTGTTGGCAGTATTAGAAATACAGTATTTAATTGAAGAGACGCCTGCTTCACTGAGCATCCAATCACATTGAAGTTGTGCGCTCACGCCTCTCCTGCCACACAACACCTGATTTAAACGCTGTTGCTTTAAGACTCAGTCACACTTTTATTTGTGGTGAAATGGGAATAAAGCAACTCGGTATTGTAAGCATGGCTCTCGACTATTGCAAATACTTTTTCATATTTCAAGATAATAATGACAGAGTTTGTCATGTATATGTTGTATTTTGAATCTTTGTAGAAAAATACTTTTTGAACTAGTGTTTGGTTGATTATAACAATCAAAGCAACACAATTAGTTTTAAATAACCAATTTATCTTGAGGTTTAATTTAAATTAAATAATTGAACCAACCAACTAACTAACTAACTAACTAACTAACTAACTAACTAACTAACTAACTAACTAACTAACTAACTAACTAACTAACTAACTAACCAACTAACCAACTAACCAACCAACCAACCAACCAACCAACCAACCAACCAACCAACCAACCAACCAACCAACCAACCAACCAACCAACCAACCAACCAACCAACCAACCAACTAACTAACCAACTAACTAACGGTGGATTTATAAAAGCCATGAGAGGCACTTCCTGTTTAGCTTTATGTTTTCTTGCAATGCAAGAAAAAAGTGTTTTTTCAGTTTTCAGTGAAGTAAACATGTTTTTTATTGTCCTTACAGTACATTCTGTTATTGTTCATAATAACAATTCAATATTGTTTATAGTTTAGTATTATTGTACTGTAGTGAATGTGTAAGCAGTTCAAATTTAACTGTTTAAATGGAAAGAATAAAACATGCAAAGGAGTTACAAGAATTGTCACATTTTGAGTTTGTCAGTGAAAGGTGATGTTTAAAATCTAAAGAATGTGTCTGAATGACGTCAGTGACGACTGAGCACAATAATCAACCACTCTTCATAACCAGTTATTTGAAGTTCCTGTAAAAATGTTAAATCCAGGGGATCATTGGATAGCAGAGTCTCTCCATACAGCAGCTGCATATTACATTTTTCAGAAAATGTCAGCAGCCTCCAAAAATAAAAACCAGGCATCCACACATGCATTCACACATGCATTCACACACACACACACACACACACACACACACACACACACACACACACACACACACACACACACACACACACACACACACACACACACACACACACACACACACACACACACACACACACACACACACACACACACACCTCCATAGAAACCTGCAATAGTAACGCATGATCAAGGCTCCTCCCACAAACGGTTCATGAATCCGTTTAGAAGTTTTGTGCCCTTTCTGTTACAGGCCACGCCTCCTTTTTGCCAATTGGCCGTACACACAAACACCTTCGCAGCCACACACCTGACCTCCATGCCAAAAATCAACATAGGGCAAAAACCTGGAGCCGCTCTTAACAATGTATCCATAATAAGAAACATATTTCTTTTGTTTCATTTGTAGCCGTCAGAAAAGATCCTACGGCTCTTGACGCGAGCTTATGAATGATGTTGCACTTATTCATGACTCCATATTTAATCCAAATGTATCCAGCGCCATAGGAGTGTGAGCTCCATGATGATGTTACTGTGTAATAGTCAAAGAGTTTCCAACCCCTTGAATTATGTAATACCTACACTACATCTTGTGATTAAGTTCCACCAACTTCTATGAATAATCTGGAGAGCAAAAAAAAAAAGTAACTCATATCCACCTTCCCGACCCTCCATCACTAGATCTGCTGCCCCGAGGCGAGTAGAGTAGCTGTCGATGCTTATGTTTTTTATTAATACTTTTCAGTGTTTTGATGCTCCTTTAACTCCCACACACACACATAGACACACACATAGGCACGAGCAGTGAACCAGGTGAAGTGAAGGATACTCGAGTTGTTACTTATCCTTGTTACTATGTGTGCAATCTAATATTTGCGAGTAAAAAGCCAGTACATTTATGAATGTAAAACGAGAGTGAAACCTCCAAATGAACATTTACACAAACACAGCATGACATCGGAGAAAAGGTCTTTTTTGTAAACTCTAGGAATACTGACGGGAGGAATACTGACAAGAGGAATACTGACAGGAGAAATACTGATGGGAGGAATACTGGCGGGAGGAATACTGGCGGGAGGAATACTGACGGGAGGAATACTGACGGGAGGAATACTGACAGGAGAATACTGACAGGAGGAAAACTGACAGGAGGAATACTGATGAGAGGAATACTGACAGGAGGAATACTGACAGGAGGAATTCTGACAGGAGGAATACTGACAGGAGAAATACTGACAGGAGGAATACGGACAGGAGGAATACTGACACAAGGAATACTGACACAAGGAATACTGACAGTATTTAGCTATATAAAACTTAAAAATAATAATTTTGTAATTTTGTTCTGAATTCATTTGTTTTTTTAATGGTTGTTTATCTTCATAAAAACAATCATCTAGTCATGTAGAAGAACCAAGTATTTATGAAAGTAGCCACCAGGCCACCGTAGTTCTCCAACAAGCTTGGAAAAAAAGGGGCGGAGCTGAGAAGTATTTAGTCGGTCAGCTAGATGCCACCTCACACACTGTCCCTTTAAAAGTCCAAGGGCATTGTGCATTTGTGCGTCCATCTTTAATGAATAAGAACCGCCTCTCCCCTGGTATGAAATGGATGCAACCGGGTCTGGCTGGCTTTTTCTTTGAGTGCTTTAACTCTGAAAAAGGCTGAGACTCATTCATGTAATTGGGATGCTCCATAAAGGTCATGTGTTGAACCGAGCAGCACACTGTAATTGTGCTGGAGTTTGACAAAGTGAAGTGATACATAGTCCAAAGACAAATTGACAACGAAGGAGAGAGACTGAAGCACTGCCTGTGTGTGTGTTGAGCTTAATGTTACACAGAGGCGTGAGAAGCAACACGACCGTAGACTACAAAGGTCTGGAAAAGGAAATTGTCTCAAGTTCTCATTTCAACGTGCCTGCAGCAGCACCCTGCTCTGTGCACCGCGGGTCATTCTCATGGTAATGCGGCCGCATGCAGACATGCACACACAATATAAAACCAGTCAATTTAAAAAGCCCTGTGATTGGGTGATTACATTCTTAAGTCTTCATTCCAACGGTTACAACTTAGGCCGCTCGTAACAATGGGCCTCCTCGTATTCAATCACTTGAATAATTACGTGACATAGTTGGAGATGTTGCTAACGTTGCCGCTTGTAGCCGGCACCTCAAAGTGGTTTATGTCAACAATTTGAGAGCTCCATCCAAATTCAGCGAGTTATAGGTGCTGAGAGTAAAAGTGTAACAACCATCCTCGGTCACTCGTATATATTAAACAGCAGCACAGCTTATTTAGAGCTCTCTATTGTTACTGCCTGTGTGCTCTCTCCCTGTGTTTGAATGAGCTGGTGAATATGAGACAGAGTAACTGTGTATTTTCTATAAAGGCCGACCTCCTCCTCCTCCAAGTCACCTGCATCGCTCTTTTCCTCCCGCTCTCCTTCTGTCTTCCTCTCCGTCCAGTGCACGACAAACTAGATGACGTCGTTCCCCGGCTCGCGAGGGGAGAAGCGTTGAGCATTGAGCTGGCGTTTGGCGTGGCATGGTTTGGCGTGGCATGCTTTGGCGTGGCATGGTTTGGCGTGGCATGCTTTGGCGTGAGATCGGCCTTGGCGGAGTGACCGCATCAGACGGAGCCAGAAGCACGAGAGTTGGCAAACCGACTACTATCACCCCGCGGAGCAGAAATCCAACTGAGAATCAGGACTTGTGAGGCAGCTGTGAGTTGTACTTGTACTTCACATATGGGACACCCTTGAGCTAAATGATAGAAGAAAGTGGACAATAAAATATTATACTTACATACAATTTTATTTTGAAAGCCCACCCCTTCTTCACCTTAAAAGTTTACCTCAGGAGCAGCACAATGTCTTTATGGTGCAAGCTTTTACGACGATGATGCAATGAGTTATATCTGCGTGGGGTTCCTCAGGGAAACCCTGTTAGCATCAGCACTGTTGGTATGTATGGTTTGGACCATTAGCCGTCTCCATGTTGAGAGTTGTGTAGAGTCAATCTCAATCTCCTGTTGATCATTCTTTCCAAATTATATATTTTTGCTCTCCTTTTTATCTAGGGTTAAGTTGAATCAAGGTTGCTAACTCTGATTGCCTCGGTGCTCTTATTTCTATAAATATGTTGTATTTTATGCTGTCATTGGCATGGGAAAATAATATTCCACCCTCCAAATGTTCTTCAAAAAGGTGAAAATAACGTGGAAATGATGGCTGGCGTCGTGCCAGAGTGTGTGGCTGTGTGACAGGCTTTCCTGTCACTGCCAGAGGCTCAGCTGCATTTGATTTGCCTGGTGGCTAGTGTTAATTTTCCACCTCATATGTGAACATGAAACACTGTTTTTCAAGTCGGGCAAAGGGATTCATTTCAAAGGACTCAGTCTTTCTCAATGAGCAACCAGGGCCGGCCTCATTTGTGGTGACTGATGGACAAGCACGATCACAAGAGTGTCGTAATGAATTAGAAATATGTAATTTAGATACTTCTCACTGGAAAATACGAACATCTAGAAACAGTCTTTCAGATGGAGTACGTATGTTTATTTTATTCATATGGTTGTGTAACCGAATCATTACAACATCCGTTAACTTAATTAGCTTCTAGTTATCAAGTAGATAGCTTACAGTGTTCATTTTGGATCTTTTTACATATTTTTTTTATGATTTCCGCTGTTCTGTTTGCAGACTTTGCCCAACCCGTCTGCTTTTGGGCTGGCTACCTGAGGCTGGACTAAAGTTATTTTCCCTCCACTGAAAAACTCTTAAAAACTGATGACAAACTGCCAAAAAAGAGCCAATGAAATGCAACAGTGGAACTTTGTGTTCCTCTGGCTTCCCAATGTCCACAGAGAACGAATGCCTGGTCACGTCACGCCGATCCTCAACTGGTTGTGAACCAGATCTTCATCTGCACGCACCGCTGAGCCGGCTGAAAACTGGCAAAGCCTCCCTCCGGCAAAGCCTCACCACAAAGCCTCACTTCGAGGGAACCCTCATGAGCGGAAAAGGCAGAAGAATCGGCAGCAAGACGGTTAGCAAAGCTGTCCGTTTTATTACTTTCGACAAATACATAAATACACAAATGTTAATTAGTAATCGACACGAGAAATAAAGTAAAACCAAACAAATGTGATGTTAATAATCACCGAATTATAGTGATTAATTAGAGCCGGACAGGTGGTGTCCACTGTATAGCCGCTGTGCTCTCTCCACAAGGACAGTGACTCAGCGAGTAGCAGGGGGAAATGCTCCAACTGTTACGATGTATAACCTTAATTTAATTTCAACGCCATCATGACTCCGGACCATGACCTTGAGTCAGGCCACTCGCCTTTTGTATTGCCAATCTGAAAGTTTCTGCCTTTTGTGTTCCAGAGTTTTGCCTTTTCATTTTTTAAACCACTGGAAACCTTAAGTCTGGGGCAGGAAACTTTCTTACTTTTTAATATTATTTATTTAGTCTTAAACTGTCTTCTTCAAAAGCACCTGAGCACTATTTCAACATTGCATTGCTCTGTGTTTTCCTTTTTCAAATTCTGCCTTATTACAAACAAATCCAGCCAAGAGGTCTCTCTGGTGCATCTTAATTGGACTCATGGATTTACGGTGGATTTTGCATTTCGGCCTCTGCAGAACAGACTTCAGGCTCAATATCCACAAAAGCTGCTGAGAATATTCTCTGAATTTAAAGTAAAAAAAACAAAAACATTACAGGGCCGACGGGAAAGGACAGCAGCTACAGAAAGCACTGTCTGGGTGCACTGTGTTTCATTGACTCAAGCTGTGAACATGCCCGACGTACTTATTAGAAGTATGAATATGTGATGAGTCACTTGGTTGCTACTTTTGCACAGTCGAGGAAGCTGATTGGTTGTTGGTGCCACTGCTCTGTCCTGGAGCTCATCTTAAAGAAATCCCAACAAGAGCCGTCTTTGTTCATAATGTCGCTTATTAAAGGGTTATGGAAGACGTTTATGCATCGGTGTCAATTGTGAAGCAAACTTAATGTCCACTGAAAAAAGACAGCAATACTGCGTATATCTAAACAAATCCTGCACTAAGCCACTTATCCTCATTATGAACTACCTCTAGCTCTAAACTGCACCACATCTGTAGGGAAACAATACTCCTAGAGATTAAAAGTGCCCATTAAATATTTTTTTTGTTGTTGCTGTTTTTATGTAAATCATTTTGGTAAACCGCCTTTTCATTTAACCTCTAGTTTTTTGTTATTTGCATATTTCAGTTTAAATAAGTATAATCTAAACGTCCTCATCCTCCCTGCAAGGAATGGCTTTTATCTCCGGCTACGCTGCCTCTGTCCAATGTCTTCCAAGTTGTTTTTAATAAAGAACAACTGGGTGATGGTGCAGACCCACAGGACGATGGTGCAGACCCACAGGACGATGGTACAGACCCACAGGGCGATGGTGTAGACCCACAGGACGATGGTACAGACCCACAGGGTGATGGTGTAGACCCACAGGGTGATGGTGCAGACTCACAGGGCGATGGTGTAGACTCACAGGGCGATGGTGTAGACCCACAGGACGATGGTGCAGACCCACAGGACGATGGTACAGACCCACAGGACGATGGTGCAGACCCACAGGACGATGGTACAGACCCACAGGGTGATGGTGTAGACCCACAGGGTGATGGTGCAGACTCACAGGGCGATGGTGCAGACCCACAGGACGATGGTGCAGACCCACAGGACGATGGTACAGACCCACAGGGCGATGGTGTAGACCCACAGGGTGATGGTGCAGACTCACAGGGCGATGGTGTAGACTCACAGGGCGATGGTGTAGACCCACAGGTCAATGGTGTAGACTCACAGGGCAATAATGTAGACCCACAGGGCGATGGTGTAGACTCACAGGGCGATGGTGCAGACTAACAGGGCGATGGTGCAGACTCACAGGGCTATGGTGTAGACTCACAGGGCGATGGTACAGACCCACAGGGCGATTGTGTAGGGCTATGGTGTAGACTCACAGGGCGATGGTGCAGACTCACAGGGCGATGGTACAGACCCACAGGGCGATGGTGTAGGGATATGGTGTAGGGCTATGGTGTAGACTCACAGGGCGATGGTGCAGACTCACAGGGCGATGGTACAGACTCACAGGGCGATGGTGTAGGGCTATGGTGTAGACTCACAGGGCGATGGTGCAGACTCACAGGGCGATGGTGCAGACTCACAGGGCGATGGTACAGACCCACAGGGCGATGGTACAGACCCACAGGGCTATGGTGTAGACTCACAGGGCGATGGTGCAGACCCACAAGGCGATGGTGTAGGGCTATGGTGTAGACTAACAGGGCGATGGTGCAGACCCACAGGGCGATGGTGTAGACTCACAGGGCGATGGTGTAGGGCGATGGTGCAGACCCACAGGGTGATGGCGCAGACCCACAGGCTGATGGAAGAAGGAGAACTGGCCTCAGTAATACTAAATTAGTGATTATAAAAGAATATTCGGCGTAAAGCACAGAGCGAGACTCTCTCTTTGTCCCACTCCTCCTGCAGCACAGTCTGCACAAACAGTCCTGCTCTGTATTTGCTGCATCTCTTTGTGTTTAGCATATTTCTTCCTTATAGGTGCACTAGTTAAGCATAATGCTGAAAAACAAGTCGGAAAAGAAAAACTAAATGGTATTTGTGTTCTGTCAAATACTGCCAAGATGTTTTGTTTATTTTCTGTACTCTCTTTCTCACCGAATAATTAGTGTCAGAGTTATAACAACATCGTCTACCCCTGCTTGCCTGAATTTACTCTCTTCATTATTTATATTTATAGTGGATTTTCGTTTTATTCCAGATAATATTGAAGAAAGACCAACTTGTATACATCCAGTGATTTTGAATACGCTGTGTTTTAACAATATTGCAGCAAGCCTCATGAGTGACTCTGGCTACAAAAGGATGATTTGTCAATTTTATATTTGAAGTTGTTGAAGAAACACTGTAGTGGTTCTCGGGGAGCCCGTTTGAAGTCTGTCAGTTACGCTCAGTGGGGATTCTCGTACTTTTGGAGCTCTCAAGAAAATCGAGTGTCAAAGAAAGATGTGTTAAAAGTGAACTCTAGAGTATTATTGCCATATGTTGTGATATCACACAGGATTGAGTTTACCGCCGTAAACAGAACAGAAACTAAATAATGACAAAAACAAAGTGAAAAAGTCAAACTTTGTAAGAACATGGCAAGGATGTGCAATCAAATATTTCATATGATGACTATTTAAGTTAACTTAAAAATTATGTTTAAGTTAACTTATCAGAATTAAGCAGATAGCTGCCACCTCCTAGAGTCAAAACACACAAATACTACAGTACAGTACTCTCCGGGTCTACACTGTACATTCATGTGTGTTCTTATAGTTTTGTTTGCCCATTTGTGGCCTGCAGCAGCTTATTATGTTCTTACTTATACTGCATCAAAGCCTCCTCAGGTGTGACTGCATTATTTAGGATCCTCCATAAAATATGCAACTACAGACGTGGCACAAAGAATCGGAGAAGTCCAAGAGCCCCCTTTCCTTTTAATTACCGTATCAATGATGCAAAAAGGTATACAGGTATTACTGCAATACCCTCTGCACTGCATTGATTATCATCATTCACGTATACTGCACGGATCATTAAAGGAGACAAAACGTTTAGTTCCCAACTTTCAGCCAGGGTCATGTGCCGTAGAGGGCGCGGGTGGAGCAGTGATGTCAGGTGATGTATGGCGCCACAGTTATTTTTGTTTAGCAGGTGAAGGCTTATGATGCATTGAAAAAAAGACAACAAAAAAACACAGCACCGGTTTCTTCCTCTTGCCTTCACCCACTTGCAAATGCCATCCTGTTGACACCGGAGCATTCAGACAGGGAGATCATCCCGGCGCATAAAAACAACAAGCTTCAAAGGCCAACAAACTGCCAATGGATGACAATCCGTTTGTCGTGTAAACTCTGCAATCACTTCAGTTTTAGAAGCCTTTTTTTATGACAACATACTGCAAAGCAAACCATTTCCACTGTGCAGTAAACGTAACGATAACGCCACAGCACAATAATTAAAAACGACGTACTTCCAGTTTTATGGATTGAATGCAAGACATTTGCTGGTGTGGATATAAGTCTAAATTTGGACGGTTGCATACGGCAACACACACACACAGGCACACACACACGCACACACCCCAGCTGTTTCTGGGTGCTCGCGAATGAGTTCATTTTTTTCCAAGGAGGTCAATATGAAGACAATTTTAGCCAATGATATATCCTCTGTTGTGTAGCCCGGCATTTCTCAACTGTCATCACCATCCCGGCTCAATAACTTTGAAAGATTGTCCCGGACAAGGTCAGTCCTCAGTCACCGTGCCCCGGTAGTTTCCAGCCGATCTTACCGCCGTCACAGGGCGCCGTGAGGAGGCAGAAGTGATCTAACACATTCTCGGCATATTGTTGTAGCAAGCAAACTAGATTTGGATGAACAGAGCAGTTCCCTGCAGAGTGTAGCGTGACAAAGACAACACTCATGGAGGGGGACGGATGAGCTTCTAATGTAAGACAGATACATAGTTGTTGTCTCATTTGAAAAGAAATCTACATTATGAACATAACATCTATGTTGTGTTTTATTTTGATCTTTGTGTAAAAATGTAACTATTTTAACGTAACCTCCAAAATGACATTCCCATAAATCTGCACCCTCAAGTGGGTTTCGAGGGTTTTGAGATTACAGTTGCAGTTTGAAACACTGTAAAACAAATTGTGCACAAATGTTTGTTAAAAAACACCATGGTTTGCCTTAAAATGACATGAAATTGAAACAACAGTACTTGGGGTTGTGTTTAGGCAAAAACTTGTGTTTTTGTTTCACGTCCAAACCAAACGTAATCCACGACTCAATATGTCTCCTTTGAAACATAATTCCCAATGCAGTTTCTTCTTATGGGAACGTTGTTTTTAGGAGACGAGGCTGTCTATTGACATGCAAATACTGTATTCCACTTCCCTCCTCCTAACAACATTATCTGGTGAAAGCTGTGTTTGTCTGACATGACTGGAAACTGTCAGCAAAGCTCCTGGAACTGGATGCGGCCTTGAATGAATGACTCCATAAGTTCCAACTGAAAAGAGTGATGCATGCTGGGTTCCCATGCAGGCAACGCCACGGAGTTTCTGCCCATTCTTTACAGCACTGTATGCCATTACTTACCGTCTCTACTGCAGTCTGTTTTAATAAACATGCAGCTCCGTCTCCTTTTTTAGTTGCAAATCACAAAAGGAGACACTGTCAAATCTCAGATGTGTGACTGGAGCGAACATTAGCAAACTTCAGTCCCGCCATTTACTGATCGCACTCTCTGGAGGTCAGGGGAGCGGAGCGCTGCAGCGTGTGTGTGTGTGTGTGTGTGTGTAGAGGTGTAGAACTACTGGAAAGGGTGGGCCCCACATTTGGGTAAAAAAGTTCAGGCCCCACAAAGAAGGAAGACAAGTATGTGTGTGTGGGTTATTACAAATTACAAATGCAACTCTATGTGGATTATATTGAAGTATTTAGCATACCTTACAGCCCATAAGGAGTTTATAACAGCCTAATCTAAACTCTACTCTACCTGGGTGAAGGTGCATTCATGTCCAACTCACTTTTTGCTAGTTAAACAGCACATATTCTGGGTGCAAACTAAGCTGCAAAGAGGTCATGTATGATCTCTTAATTAATTATCGGTTTATTTTGGCCATAACATTCATGAAACCAATGAGAGTCATCCCTCAAAGCCAGGTCTGCCTGAACCTGCTGAATTATTGCTATTCAAATGGTGGATTCTGCTAATTAAAGAATCAAGTGTTTTTTAATTTTTTAAATGCTATCAGATGTAGATTGAAGCAGAATATTTTGTGAGATAAAAAATATTTTTTTTTAACAATTTTGGACCTCTGGAGTTATCGGGAAAGTTTGGATCACAAGAGTCAGCCACCACGGGACTCTAATCCTCCAAATAATACTGATAACATTAGCGTGGCCTAATCTTTATCTGCAACTGTGCAGACATGCCAAGTTTTGACAGAAGGAAGGATTTACGATCTCAAGGTCAATGAAGTTTTGAACCGAGAATTGTATTGTTTTGTAGTGACGAGTTTATTATTCTCTTAACTGATAAGCACCGCTTTGCACCACCATTAACGGGGATGCTGCATTAATGTTGCTGTGGGCGGCATGTTGAGAAGGCAGGCAGGGGTCATGAGATCCTTGGCCGGTGGACCCTCCGCCTCCGTCTTCTAATCCTATCCCCCGTTAACAACTCCATCAGACTGCGCATGAGCAGAACCTGTTTTTTGTTGATCAACGGCTCTGCCTTCGGATAGTAATGCAGCGGCGATATATCAACTTAAAATGAGCTCACGAGTACATTTTCTACCTCCAACTTGGATGCTGAGTGTGACAATGACATCCTTTTTCTAAAAGCAAATGTGGGATTGAACATTCTGCAACCAATGCTAGCAGCTCCGTGTTCACATTCGTAGTTTAGTGTATCAGTATGCCAAGTACAGCTGATACTAATGGGAATTACATTTTGGCAGGAATTATATTAACCAAAGCATGGGACCAATATAATGTTGAGCTGATGATGCCCCTTGATGATTAGAGCAGTGGTTCTCAAATGGGGGTACGTGAGATACAAAAAAAAAAAAATCTATTTTAAATTAGCATCTGTTCAAAAAATCCTTTAAAAATATAAATTGAAGTGTATGTTCATAAACTGAATTTGATATAGTATATATTGAATCAGAAACTGATGGCACAGCGTGGTGTCATTTATTTTTTTCAATCAAAAATGATTTTGCCCTGGTTACATATTTTACATAGGCATATATTTTTCATGTGGTACATCACTGAAAAAAGATTGAGAACCACTAGACTAGAGGACCACCACAGTTATTAACATTCCTCCTTAGAGGGACATGAATGAGTGAAACTGATGCAAATCATTCAATAGTTGATGCATTTCACTCCTCCGCCTCGAGGAAAGATTGTGTAATCACTGCAGAACATGCGTCTGTAATCTGGACCCCGTCCACGTGGAGACCTCCGCGTCTTCAACCCGGACCGACGTGACATTGACATCCCTCGAGCCTGCTGCGATCGTGGCTAAAAAGGGCCGTCATTTATTTGCGCACGTCATCTCATATTTTTTTCCTTTTGTATTTTCTGAATACATGTCCTAACAGATCCATTGATATGCTTTTGGTTTTGCTTGACAATCCCACAATAGCAGACGGAGAGAATGTCCTTCACGCTGCTGAAAAACAATTTCCATCGCTGAGCGAAGGGCGCCGCACGCACGAGGCCTCGGCGACACAGGTTGGGGTTTTCAACCGTGGACATTTTCTCCTTTTATTATTATTTTTTTTTAAAGAACATATTACAATCTTTTGCATATTAAAAGATCTTTGTCACATGCTTGAATAGAAATGCCGGGGCACAGCAATGAAAGAGTAGCAGCGATATGAGCAATTTAAAATCTATTACCGGGAGAATTTCTCTTAACCCCACAGCTGAACACAAAACGGGCCCGTCACTCCGCTCTGATTTTGACAAACTTCGCTACGGGGAGGAAAAGCGTGAAAAGCAAGAACTGCTTAGATAAAGAAAAAATGAAAAAAATGAAAAAAAATCCACTTTTCATTGATTCCATCATCGGTACTGTAAACACAAATAGCCCGCTGAGCCTCCAGTACAAAGCAAAACACTCGGTTTCCCAGCAGAGGCTTGATGTGGAGCCGTGACTGTATTCAGGGGTGTAATTACGCTGCTCTCACTCTATTAGATGGATCCATAGGAACATAGCTTGCATACAGGCAGTGCCTTTCTTCTGCATGATCTATATGTTTACTGCATATTACACTGCAGTGTTCACAGTAGGGCTCGAAACGTCCTTAATGTATCTCTTGAATCAAATTGACCAGAGAGACACAAAAGAGACACACACACACACACACACACACACACACACACACACACACACACACACACACACACACACACACACACACACACACACACACACACACACACACACACACACACACACACACACACACACACTCTCCATATCCTCGTCTTTGAACCGGTCTCATTCTCGTGATAAAGATGGCTGGCCTATGATCTTAGGCACAGCTGTTTGATGTATTATTGGAAAACACTTGTTAAGAAGCTGGAGCACAGACTATAAAGGATTACAAAAAATATTTATATTTTTTAATATTCATCCTATGGTTTATGGTGTCATCTTTCTTTTCTTTGAAGTTTACCTTTTTACAGCTATATTACAGGGTTATGAACGGAACAATTAAATTATCTTGTTTATTAAAGCGTGATGAAAGTGACCATTAAACATGAAAAATGTATACATTTGTTTTTAATGTTCTGTAATTAAACAAACCAAGGTGCATGCTTTCCGGCTATATTTCTACTAATGCATTTATGTGAGATGGTTTAGTTTTTTATTAGTATTAGTAAAACCTGGGAGTGTGTTTATGTTGCACATAAGAGCCGCGATGTATGGATTCAGGAAGTCAGTTAAATCCGGTGACCCGAGCAAACAGAGGACACGCGCTTAAATAAAACAAAATATCTTCGTCAATATAGTTTCACTATATTGCTCCAGTTTATATCTGCCGACTCCTGGTCCCCCGCTGGCAATCTATTCATCAATACTTAAATGCTGCAGTGGAAAGACAACCCATCCCAGTGAAAGATGCTGTTGTGACAACCGGCTCTCTGAATCTATTAAAACACAAGACTGGTCGCCGCTCTCTAAAAAGCACAAACAACATATTGCAAATCCTCTTTTTTTTTTTTCCTTCCTGACATTGTGGGCAAAATGCAGGTGCATTCATTATCCTGTAATTACCCTGCTGTTAGTCTTCTGGTATATTATTCATTACAAGCGTTCTCCACACAGCGTGGTGACAGGAGTGGTGAAATGAATGAGCGCCATAGGATCAACATGCACTCCCATCATTAATACCGCTACAGCCGGGAAGTAACCGCTTCTCAAGGCCACCGCTAAGTGACCGCTCGCACACACACACACCGACACACACACACACACACACACACACACACACACACACACACACACACACACACACACACACTAAACCTTAGCAATCTAATCCTGAAAGCACACGAGGGCTTGTCCAATATTGGTCTGTGATAAAAACCAAATCTCTGAAATCTTTCGTTCACATCACGCTGAGAATATAAAATTCCAGTCCATTATTGTGGGTACAGGTGGCACTTCATTCTTGGAAGTTTTTTTCTCCCCCCCCCCCCACCCCCCCCCCCCCCCCCTTCATTTTGATGCATGAAAAGCGGCAACAGCTGGAAAATGCAATGTTTCCGTAAATGATACTTCACGCTAGATGGTGAACACGATGCTCGCTGACTGATAATGTTTCAGGGGGTTGAAAGCAGGCCAACTTAAAGGGATTTGGGGGGGATGCCGGAGAGAGATGGGACAGTGAATCACTCTGTAGGGATCACTGCACAAGTGCAAGCAAAGCTGGGGGAGCTAGCGCCCTGTGAATGAGGCAGGAATACATCGCCGTTGTTACAGCTGTTATTCCTGCAAGGGGCGTGTTTCAGAAGATTTTAACCTCTAATTACCATTGGTCATGTGTTTACATTTCAAAATGTGGATCGCATTGACTTGCATGCGAATTTCTGGTGAGAAACCAGGAGGTGTTTACAATAATTCACAACAACAGATATATGCATTGTCTTCGACGCCTATCATCCTTTGTGCAGGCTGTTAGGCATTAATCTAAAGCAGTTGAGTGAAATCATTCCATAACGCTGTCGAATTTATTGCAGAGCGAACACATTCACTCACCGAGCCTCATCTTTGCAACATCTTTCTCCCTTCAATGCATTTCGTAAGGGACACTTCAATGGATTTAATATCTTTGTGCTGCACGGTGTTGCCACTTACAAAAAATATTTTGCAAATCATAATGACCAATATAATGACCAATTAGTGGCGGTATTTGTTTATCTGTTCCCGGGGATAACATTCGAAATAGATTTAGCTGCAGGTGATACCAGAACCGTCCGAGGAGCCCTCGCCCGAGCATTCTTTCCTTCAACCTGAGGCCCACTTGGGGTTTGACTCTGGCCCTCGTCTTGTGCCTTGGGTCTGGCAGAGTTTCCGCAGTACAGCAGCATTTATATTTCAACGGCTGAATATGAATTATGCACAATAAGCAGTGAGAAGGAATTTAATGATGCCTCGCTGCTACAGTCTGCCTCAACAAACGAAGAGTGATTCCCCCTGTCTCAGCCGCGGGGATGGAGGTGCTGATTTGAACAAATCTTTGACCTCATCCTTCTTGTTGCTTAAGGTTTGCAGTCAATGCACAGGTTTGGAGGGAGAGGGATGGGTGCGAGGGTGGCTCATCCTGTCAGAATATTGATCCCCTCTGACATCTAATGTAATGATTCTTTGTCAGCTAAGAAATGACCGGACAGGCTGAATTTGGGTCGTATCGCCGGCGACTTTTAATTAAGACTCCTCCGCCGCCTCCTTTTTGACCTCGTCAACTATCGCGCGGGTGTTATCACTGCGCTGCATTTCTATTGTACATGTTGATATTTGTTTTCTACAACCATTAACATCTTGACTTTTTTTTAATTTGCGCAGCCATATTTGTGGCGACGTGTTTTCAATTTAATTAGATTGATCTCTCAAGCAGCAATTTGAGGCAAACAAATATGCAAATAATTAAATAATTCATCAATGTATTCTGTGAATTGATAATGGTGGATGTCAATCCATTGTTGGCCGACAACAAACTATATATTTCAAAATATAAACAAGATATACAAAAAAAAAACATATATATATATATAAAAAACATAACTGTTGGAGAGTTTATGCAACAGGTCATTTTAAAACAGTTGCAGTTGTGAATTCTTCTTCTTCTTCTTTTTCTTCTTCTTCTTTTTGCTGATTTTATCCTCATAATAAATATTTCTTCCTCTGTTTAACCTTGATGAGAAGTGAAGTGTTTCCTGCTGTGATGAAGCAATGCAGATTAATGAAACAGCCTCCTCCTCCTCCTCCTCCTCCTCCTCCTCCTCCTCCTCCTCCTCCTCCTCCTCACCCTTACGTATTCTGAGGCTATAACAGGATATAAGAGGCCATCTTCGGCGTGAACTGTTTACACACGCTAAGAGGTTAACATGAGATCATTCCTGCATGAGCAGTTGTTGACATATGATATCCACCACGATGACTTGGACAAAAGATGAACAGCAGGAAGTGGATCTCTGAAGGAGGGTTCATGGGGTTCGGCTCTGAGCCAAGTCCAACACTTTTAAAATTAGAAGCCGCTGCCAGGGTTTCAGCGTTAAAATAGAAAGGTGAAAGGCTGCACGCCGGCCGGTGTCACGCTCGGGGGGATGTGCTGTTTACCTGCGGTGCCACATGGAAACTATTCAGTCCTGTATCATGACACACAGGGCTTTTATTATAATTATTAATCATGCCCTGCAGGCTGAATACATGCATAACTGTGCCATTGATGCAGCTCATCGCGCATGCACACATGATGGAACAGAATACTATTGCCTTCGTGCCACAGCTCTTTTCCAAAACAAAATAAAACCAATTTGAAGGTGTGATGCTGAAATGTGATTTGATTTTTCTCAGCAGCGTAAAGTTTTTTTAAATTTTTTATTTATTTAAATATAAAAAATTTTCTGCGCATGGCCTCAGGCTCCCGTTTGATTCAAGTCACAACAACCTAAGTGCCTTTGGACGCTCGTGCACGGGGCTGAGCATTCGGTCAAAGGACTTCCCTCAAAGGGAATTCTGTCTCAATTAAAGGGGCCGGCGCTCCTTTCTGGACGCCTTGTGTACATATCGCTGAAACAACAAGGAGTTATCTCAGGATCTTCAGCCTGCTAGCCTACACAAAGAAAACCGCCTCTTCCTTCCAGATCAGTGAGTCAGACACTGAAAGCTATCCATCTAAATAATAATTGGGAGGTGCACACACAGCACTCTAGTGCTGCTGCGATACTCAGAACAAATGTAGTGGATTTTTCTACCAGCTATGGATCATGAAAACGTCATTCCTCCGCAATGAATTCCAACCTGCTCTGTCTTTCCATTAAACCTTCATGGGATTCAGTTATTTTGTCTCTTCCGCACAGTGCCCCTCATCTTACTATCTGCTGTGATTTGGTATGCTGTCAATTTCCTATTCAATTAAATGATAAGCCTTTTTTTTTTCTTCCCCCTCTATTCAAATGAAGGTAAAGAGTCCAAACAATTTCCAGGAACGGAGGTTACTCTCCTACAATTTAAGGTCTTTTGTTCAAAAGGATTTACCTTCAAACCCCTAAAAGTTTCTCGATGCTCGTCCCTGCATGAGTCTTTGAGCCATTTCTGTTCTCACAGGAAAAAGTCTCAGCAGAATCTGTGTGTACATTTTTGGTAATATAAATCCATTTCTTCTTTTTTTGATTACAAACAAAGTCTTTGCGATCTGGTTTCTGCTATAAAATACACAAATTGGTGTTTCCAGCAGCCGGGAGATGGTCTAATTTGTTATAAGACATTATCATATCAATTGTTTTTGACAGCAGGCATACATCAGTGTAATCCCATAGAAGGTTCATTATACCAAACCTCCTCAACCGTATTCCCAAAAGAAACACACACACACACACACACACACACACACACGCACACGCACACACACACACACACACACACACACACACACACACACACACACACACACACACACACACACACACACACACACACACACACACACATAAATGCATACGATTTGTACTTTATATTCCTTTTCTTGACCTTATATTCTGTCTCATTGTCATTGGAAACATATGTGCTGCAGCATATGCTGCTTAATACTGAAATCAATACTCTAAATGTGACCCAGCATGTGTCCTGGTTCCATAAGCGACGGATGATGTTTTCATGCACTGACCATAGTTTTCGCTTTAGCATTGGTCTGCAGGGTTTTGCTCAGGAGTTGGATCGCTCCGGGCGAAAACCTGCCATGACTTTGAGTCCTGCATCATTTATGCATTGTCAGCATCAGGATGCAATGGTTGCAACAGACTCAGCCCAGTGGAGAAACATATTGACATGTTGCAACCCGCTGAAAGATTAAATCAGGATAATTGTTTTCCGCCATGTCGTTACCGTGAAACGAATATATTGTTCTTATTTAAAGTGCATTTCACGATTAAGTCTGTCGACATCAGCTGAGTGCGAAAACAAAGATATTAAGTACGGGGGGGGGGGGGGAATAAACATTAATAAAACAGGGGAATGCCAACAGCAAAAATCCTCTAGACACAAAAATAAAAGTGCACATGAATGCATCTGTGCATGTTTAGTGAACACAGCGTTTTGTGTTGGCGGGGAAGATTTGTCATTGTGTGTGCTCGTACTTTCATGTTTGGGAGAGCCGGTTCCTGCTGCAAGCCTTAAGAATCAGAACATTTTGGGTGAGTGAGGTGCTTTAAAATGCTCCTGGGTGAGGGGGATTTCGGTGGTCCCTGTTCACAAAAGCAGTTTCTGAAGATTAGATTCCAGTAAAACTTTTAATTTTTATTTGGCAAAGTTTGATGCTCTGCTGCACTGAGTCCTGGTTCCGGCTGCCCTGTGCCTCCCTTTCCTCCAGCGGGCCCAGGTGGGGACCGGTGGAGGCAAAGCTCTGCTCCTGGCCGTGGGAGGAGACGCTGCTGGAGGCCCCGCTGGAGTCCGAGCTGAAGGACTTTCTGATGGATCTGCAGTCTAATATGCTGATGTAGGTCAGAGGCATCAGTATTCAATTGAGGCTGTTTGATAACAGTTAAAAGTTCCACACAGTAAGTTTAAGTAAGCGTCAACTTGGCTGAAGTCAAAGAAAGTGTAGTCTGAGGAGGGGGGGGGGGGGGGGTCCTTTTGTGCTGTCCAGGTGTGATCATGTGACACTGAACCAAATATTTGAACCCATACATTTTTTTATGACAGCACCATTACATAAATTTAAAATGAACTTGCAATTGAGCATCTTGTTGTATGTGCAGTTGTTAAAAATAAATAAATAAATAGATAAATAAATAAATATATGTATATATATATATATATATATATATATATATATATATATATATAGTCATGAATAAAAAATAATGCCCTGTCAGCTTGCACAATACCTTAAAGCGTAATAATTAATACAACTTGGTCAGCAGTTGACGAAGCGATTCAGGATCAAACTCTGCATTTTTTTATTACAAAAAAAATCAACTTTGAAAAATAAATGCACACACTTTTAACACTTTCCCCACACAAAGTGTTCTCATTAGTGCCAGACTGTGGGCCACTGACTCCATGAAGTGTGAAAGTCTCTGCCTCTGTTTATTTTCGCTGTAAAGTCTTCTAATCAAACGACGATTTAGATTTTGAATGTCGGCGTTATCAATAAAGCGTCCAAGCTTCTAACTGTTCGGTACAGACCTGGAATTGTTTCGTGTATCGATGACTTTCATTCTCCATTTACTGATAAGCAGGGCAACCGCGTGTCGCTGTCCATTGACACAGGGTGCTGAAACCAGAGGCAGCATTACGCACAGGCTGGTCGGTGTAATGCGCTGAGGCATCAGCCTCAAAAGGAAGCTATTAGAGGAGAGGGGCCGCATACGTCCACACTCAGCCACACAGGAGGAGACGCTGAGCGCACACTAAGGAGTGGGTGCAGCGAGGCGTGAAGGCAGCAGGCGTGGACTTTCTTGTGGACATTTCCTTAAAATTAATGATAACATTTCCACCGCAAATTGGTGAATAGAAATTCCGCAGAAAGCAGGAAAGGAAGTGTTTGATCTTTCAAATTCTGGCTGTGTCGTCGCATTTAAATAAGGCCCCCTTCAAATACTGCAGGACAATACTGCGCCACTGGCCGTGGATACGTACGCTACATGGGTGCTGGGGGGGAAAATGTGTGTTCGACGTCATTTTCTTTGCACAGTTTGAAGCATCCGATGCTCCACAGTGTCATGAATGACACGTCTTCTCGTTGCATCCTTTTCTGTTCAGCATTTGCAATGAAGAATTTCTTTCCTCCACATACAACCATGCTGCATTGGTCAATCTTTCCTCGACTGCATCATATCGGGCGTTACCATTCTGAGCACACACACATATCCTTTTTTTCCCCCCAGTTGTCTTGTTTTTCTGTAAATCTCCCTGCTTGGTGGAGGATTTACTGGACTACTGTATGTGCCTTTCAGAGCAGTCAGTAAAAATGAATGGGTGTGATATTCCTGCGTGGAAGACCATCAACTGAAGTGAGGCTTATTTCAGTAGCGCAAGCAAAAACCTGCAGGCTCAGTCACGAGAATATATGCTCGTATACAAACATTATACACTGAATTATAGTGACTCACTTGGATGCCATGCAGTGTACTTATAGCGGTGGTTAAGGTACTGCACAGTTGGACAGGACTCCAAACAGGGAGCTTTATTTGTGATCGATAATGTTATAGCTATACTTAATCTTTTGTCATAGTTTCAGTATGCAGACGATAACTAGGATGTTTTCTCAGGAGGTAGATAACCGTTTGAAGGATTGGTCCTCATAATGAGTCTAATTACAAATAAGGAATTCACGTGGTGATAAATCACCATTAGAATCATGTACAGCATGCCAAAAAAATGTAGACAGATCATTTATACATAAGACAATTTTCAGAATAATAAAACAATCAATTAATACTTTTGAACTTGTGAAAGGATAAATAATCGCAGTGTCAGTACATTTAGTCTGAGGCACTCTGGGAAGCGGTGGCCAGGTGCTGTCTGGCCCGGCTGCAAAGTTATGAGGATTCAGAGCATGATAATTGTCCTCAAAATGCATGCATGAGCGCACAAAACAACACACATCACCCCCTTTGTCACTTCTGGGGCGAAACTGTGTGAGGTGAGAGCAGTGGTTGGGGGGGAGGGAGGGGGAGGGGTCAATAAATCGATCATTGGAGTGTAAGAAGTCAGCCGGACATCATGAACGACCTCTAACGTCTGGAGCCTATTAATTGTTTTGTTTATGTAGCTCCAATCACAACATACCACACCTCTCCAACGGAAAATTAATGATTACTGGCAAAAGGTTAATATCCACTCAGCTGAAAATTAATCAACGGTGAATTAATGAGATCATTACCTGCATGGATTGGTAATGAAATTAGTCTTCTTTCAAAACAGGACTCTTTGTGACGCGGCGGTATTGACTTGAAAAATAATGCGTCTGCCGGAGAAGCCCTTGACCCGCTGGCCTGTGCTGAGCGAGCCCGGCTGCTGGAGGTCGCAGACGATGAGAGACTGTTGGGGTTGGAAGGAAACCTCCTTCATGCCAATTACAGCTCGATGCTGTTGCATGGGACTAATACGAGATGATGTGGATCCATATTTAACCCTAGAACTCTGACGTCGGGTGACTTTCACCTGAGCGATTACGTTATTTTCATTGTGTTGTTTTTGTCTGAGCTGCGTGGGTCCTTGTGTAGCTTCCTGCTTCTCACTGACGTTATTGAAGGTGGGCGTGTCTTTATGTAATGTGGGCGTGTCTTTGTTGAAGATGGGTGTGTCTTTATGTAATGCTGGTGTGTCTTTATTGGATGGTTGCGTGTATTTATTGCAGGCGGGCGTATCTTTATTGAAAGTGGGTGTGTCTTTATGTAATATGGGCGTGGCTTTATTGCAAGTGTGCGTGTCTTTATGTAATATGGGCATATCTTTATTGCAAGTGGTCGTGTATTTATGTAATGGTGGCGTGTCTTTATTGAATGTGGGCGTGTATTTATTGCAGGTGGGCATATCTTTATTGAATGTGGGCGTGTCCTTATTGAAGCCACATGTTCGGGTAATTTTCACGTTAGTGATAGAGGGTGAAAACATTCCGGATGGTTTTCCCATTGAAGGAGACTTTTCCTTCACAGGACAAGGCTCACATGTCCCAGGAACATGTGGACCAGAGAACAAGTTCATAGCTCCATTATTTATGTTTTTAATCATGTTTTATTGACGATTTCCTAATTTTTCATCAGATTTTAAGCCTTTTTTCAGGCTCCCCCCATGATACCTGTTTTTAGTTTAATGAGAAGTTCTATAGATTAAAATAAAAGAAGAGTACTTCAATTGGTCTTGTATTGCTGTTTTAATATATTTTGATGAGAAGTATTATCATGTACATTACATTATAGTGAAATATACCCAACGTTGGTGATGGTGTGACTATTTTTAACTCAATGATTAAAAAAGAAGTGTCCAGTCGAGGTCTATGAACAATGCAAACGTTCTCGTGAGGAGAACAGGTTGTTCCTCAGCAGCCTGTTTGCCGTCTTGAAGAGATAAACTATCAGCATGGTCCCCACAGTCATTTAAGGAGTGATTCATACACATGAAATATGTCGGTGCAGAAAATTGTGCTGGGTTATTAATTGGCAGGGAGTCAGACAGTACTTAGAGAAGACTCCAGAGATGCGTTGATTCATCTTCCAATTCTTCATTTGTGCAGCACTTCAGAGTTAACCAGTCAAACTGAATCTGTAACACAACTGAAAGTCCATAACGGCTCCACCCCGAAGCTGGAGGGAGCTTTTCACGCGATTATAAACGTAAACTAAATGTTGCAAAAGAGACAGCTGGGCACCTTGCTTGCTTTTTTTTATGAACAGCCTAATTTTGAATATTTAATTTTAAAACAACCCTGGGAAGTTTACATTACATGTGATTACTTTTAGACCATCATGGTGGGAAATAAAATGCTAGTGCTTTATTGTGTATGGTTCTAAAGTGCATGTTAATAAAAATGCAAATGAGATACTGAGCTAATCAAACTAAGCCTTGTCACAAGAATGTTTTGCTTCGTTCCCTTATTACAGCTCTTTGAGGCCACAGCCATAGTTTTACTGTTTTTTTCTTTTATTGTTTGTAAAGCTACACGTGCAACACTTGTAAAGTAGCCGTGATGTATGCGAGCAGAGGTCTAAACTCGCTGCATCTCCTCCTGTTGTGTGCGCTCATGTAAATGATGCAGACACTCTGGGGTGGAGAGCCGACGCAGAGCGGTGAGAAGTAGAGTGATTATAATAAACAGCTTTTAAAGAAAGAAAAGAGGTGTCAAAAGGGGACGGCGGTTCAAAACCAGGCTCCGGTGGTTAAAGTTGGAAACAGTAAAAAAAAAGGTCAAACGGAGGTCGGGTGCATTTCTGTTTGTTTTACATTTAATAAAACTGTCTTCTTCAATAGCCGAACACATATTTAGAAAAGATCTACTGTGTTTGTGAAGTGTTCTTTGTTTTTGTCCCGTCACAATAAAAGCGTCTGCTTGACACACATGATTTAAAACTGTGATGCAGGAATACTTTCTACTGTTGTTTTTGCTAAACGCAAAACACTAACACTAACGTCTGGTTCATTTTAGGATGTTGTTTCCTTTCACCACTCTGAATGACTCCAGTTATGCAAATGTCCTCCATGTTTTCCAGCATTCAGCGAATGTCGGCTGATTTCTTGAAGGGAATGCCCCAGTTTTCTTTTCTTTTTTTTTTTTTTTTTACTTCTGTCGGCTGTTGATGTTTTTACCCAACAGTGATTTCAATAATCACCCAAAACAGCCCAAATATCATTATAATTCTACAGAACACGCACTTTATTTATGAAGACATAAATAACGCTGTTAATGCAGTTTTCAAGTTCCCTGTTTAACAAGCGCAGTCGCTTCAAACTTCACTATTTCTTGCTGGTTTGTCCTCTGGCTTGGATTCTCCAACCTCACGGCTCGTGAACACATTGCTGAACTCCAGCCAACGAGCAGAGACTTCAGAGCCGGTTCATTAATGCAGAGGTTTCTGGATAAGAGTCTGCCTGCATCCAGCTGTGAAGAGTTGCTTCAGGCCGACTCACGCGGCCCGCCGAGAGCTCGCTATTATCAGAATTAAAATTAACGACGAGAAACAAAAGAAAATGTAAAAGCTCAATTTTCAAACTACTTACAGTATATCTTTATATGTAATAAGTATCCCCCGGTTATGACGTAAAGGCTCTGCTTATATTTAAAATAGCATATAGGCCAATCTAGATTCCCATTCCCATGACAAATGCTGAGTAGCGGGATGAGCCTCCTTAATTTTACATATAAGGGGGAGAAAACAAAAAAACACAGGAAAAAACAGAAGAAAAAAAAACAATTTCAGATGTTTCACGCAGGACCAATATTTTCTCATGATTTCTGTTTTAGTGGAAATATGTTACGTAATTTGCGATGCGATTATTTCTTGACAAATTACATGCAGATCACAGACCTCCACCAATTATTACAAAGTACCAGAGGTCCCAAGGTCATGCGAGTCCTGTGCAAATAAAACCTCATTTGGGGATCAAATCCTGCGTAAAAGGGGCTCAACATGAAATAAACAGACACAAACACACTAAACTCTCGTCACCAGGGTTTTCGTTCCTGAACTCTATATTCTCCAGACCTTGAACTGCTTTCTACTCGGCTGTGAGGCGACAGAGGACACCTTAAAGAGCCTCCTTCAGGACTAGCCCCTGTTTTGGCCTGCAGCCAAATCCTGCTCCTCGGCTTCTGATGCTCCTTCAGATCCTCCTCGGGGGTTAATGTGCCCCGCTTGGCGCCATGCACTGAAGATTCAGACCAGGTGGGGCCTGTTCACTGTCGAGGAGGATCAAACATTTGCAGGACACCGCGGCCCCTCGAGGGCCAGATTAAAGGACCCGAGTCCCGGGCGGTTTTACCTGCATGTCCAGGTCATGTGACGGTTTCAAGGTAGCTCAAGATTTCTTCAGAGGACGAGAGACTGATCATCAGAGACAATGGGAAGATTTCAGTACACAAATAATGAGCGTCACAAAAGATCTACATGTTTGTTCCTCATCTCATTTGTTGTGTGTTTATGTTTCATCATAAGTGGACATACTTCAGGTTCATACTTACACACTGTGTGTTTTGGGTTTCTTCATGTTTACTCTATTTTTTCCATAAGTACAGACATATTCATAATGTCTGTAATGCTGTGTTTTAGCACCTGGTTCTTTACGTCCGCCTCCCGGCAGCCCATAAAGTGACCGGCTGGACCCCAGACACCCAAATGAAAAGGGAGTTTTTCTTCACACGTCCTCTTCAGCATCATTCAGTCTGGAAAATGTGAAATCTTCACTTGCTCTCAACTATAAATGATATTAATACATACATTTCCCCCTCTGGTCATGGAGAATATTCAATACAGAATTAGTATCCTGCATTTAAATGAAGGGGCAGATACATATATGTATTTAGGCCATGACACCACTATTTCTTTTTAAAGTAATGATGCATTTAGTGCAGGAAAAAAGTTTAGTTTCGCAGTTATTGTCTTCGTCTTTTTCCCACATTTACTTCTGAGTCATGATGACATCACGATGACATTACGATGACATCACGATGACATCACGATGACATCACGATGTGACTGAGCGTACCACCTCGTCCTCGGCGGAGGGAAGCAGCCTTCAGAGTGTTTGTGACACACATTACACACTCGGAGAACGAGAAAACTTTTGGAAAACGTTGACATTTTGTCCCTTTACACAGGTCACATGACTTCTTTGTCTCTTAGTCACATGACTTCTTGGTCTCTTAGTCACATGACTCCAGCTCGCTCTTTCCTGAGAGGCCTCAACATAACTTCTTGTGAGGATGGAGGTTTATTTCTAAGAGACGGAGGAAGTAAGGTCACAAGATTCAAAGCAGCAGAATAAGCTCCTCCCTCTTTCTCTCTCTCTCTCTGTGTGTGTGTGTGTGTGTGTGTGTGTAGAGAGTTGTTGTTCTTGTTATTGCAGTGTTGCAATATGCAGTATCTTGAGTATTAATCAAGGAGGATTGTTGGGGTTAATATTATGCAGTTGCATCTGGATTACTGCTCAATATCAGAGCACACGACGCGGTTTTCTGCCGATTTCATTAAACATACATTAATTATGAATGGCTCATTTATCGGTCGGCATTATCAACAGGTTTATCTCTCGGTGATTAGTGTTTAATTGGTGATTAGACGATAACTGTGACGCCGCGTGTTGTTTTTGCTTTGTTTTCCTTTAGAAAGCTTCTTTGCTCACGCGGACCTTTGTAAACATCCGACAATACGGCATCTCGTTAACACGGAAAACAGCTGATCGCCAACGACAAGAGGATACAAAGAGCTGAGCAGCAAACACTACTTTGAGTAAGGTTACAGAAACACTTATTCCTGATTTGTAACATCAACATCTGATTCTGATCAGGTTTTTAAGGCTGCGTTCATATAAAAAAACAAAACTATATATATATCATCCGTGACAATGATCATATCAGAAATTAATGTGTTTTTCATACTTTACTACAGAGGAGCGGCCTGTTGAAACTGCAGAAGAAGAACTGTATGCGTGTAATTAGTTACCTTTTCATATAACATAAAAACATACTCCTGATTGTTCTGCGTCATGTGTCACTCAGTAGAACTCCAGTTTAATAAATCAGCATCTTTTTATGCATCACATTTAGTCTCTTTACACGGAGCCAGAATTCATTCTGAATGTTAATTCTTGTTCATCGAATGAGTAAGTGTGTTTATGAGTCGTAGGAAATCATAAATCATCTTTTAGGAGTCGATGTTTAGTGGTAAACTCTGATTTTCCTCCGAGCCCCAAACTGAGTTATTGTGAAGTTAAGTTTATGACTTTTTTAATATATTTTACTATTTATATTAAATAGTAAATTTGATGTTTTACTGAAACCAAAGTGAAAATAAGTGGTTTTGTTCCCTAAACCTAACGTTATACTGTGAATCAACACACTACCTGCTACCATGCAATGTTATTGAGGTCGATGGGAGATCACATCCTCTGGATAGATCTGTTCATGTGTCTGGGAGTCAATGGCATCCAACCAATGGGTGGGTTTCCAGTTATGATCTATTAAAAAACAATCACACCGACATCTCTTGATTTTTAGATTTTGATTCCCGATACAGGAATCGGCCGCAGATGAAATAACGACTTCTGGTCCTGACTCCGGTCCGTGGAGATGGCAGCATTACATGGTGGATTTAGCAGCCGGTTGAGATGGAAGACAATTTAAACCCAAAATCTTTCCAGTCATGCTGCTGTGGACTTTGTTTTGGTTATCGCAGCAACTTCACTCCCAGTTTACACTTCAGCTTCAGCCCTGGAATCGGGCGTAGTAAGATTTATACTCCAGAAAGCAGGGCGTCGGGGAAGGATTTAGCAGTCGGGGAATGAAAACAGAGGAGATCCATTTTTACGTTTGGGATGTGAACCTCAATATGTCCAGAAACCACATGCACAGGTTGTCCTTGGCAGCCGGTGGACGCATTGTCCTCATTGTTCGGCCCACCTTCACCCCTCCAAACACCTGAAGACGAAGATGAGGGAAAAATAGAGAAATGACTGTAGAGGCAGGGATTGTGCTCAATCCTTAATTTGGTGATCAATAAGACTCCGGTGCTCGGGTAGCAGCTGAATTAAATGAGCGAGTGAGGCACCTTGGGAACATTTCCATGCAGATACAACTGCGGTATAAATGAAAGATTTCATTACGGAGGAGGAAGACGAGCGGCGTACAGTTGCATCTCGTTTTCGGCTTATTTCATTTTGTGGTTATTGGTTTCGGGACGATTCACAGCTGTTGGGTAACCGTGGCTGTATGCTAATGAAGAGCAGAAACACATTGCCTGTTGTTGTTGTTGTTGTTGTTGTTACTGAATTTCAAACATTTGCTAAAAAAAAGCACGTGTGTGTGTGTCTGTCTTTGAGGATTCTGGATTAAATGAGGAGGCTAATTCAGAGTGGATTAGTCGTGGTTAAAGTTGACGCCTCTTTACTCAGCTGGTTCACGCAAATTCATCAGATTTCTTCTTAGTTTGGCTCCTCCCATTTTTTTTATTTGGCTAAATTGGATGAAGTTGTGCTGGTTTAGTGTTAGAGATGGAGGAGAAAGTTTACAGATTTCCCACCGGCTCTGTGTCCCTGAACGCTCTTCTCATACATTGTTTATAGCTAACGAAAAGTAATGCACTGGAATCTTTTTATCCATATGATATATATATATATATATATATATATATATAGTTATATATTTATGTGTATGACGCAGCTGCACCATACTGGCTCTCTGTGCATGGTCACCATTATGTATCTAAGATGCAATGATTCAATCTTTTTATTTTTTAAGTATTGTTGCAGCAAAATTTATTTATTTATCTGGATGTGACTGATTATTTGAACATTTTAGATTTTAGAAGTTTTAGAACAAAATCTGTGAAGTCATCCACTGTCTTTTCCTCTGCCCAGAGGCTTTGCAGTGGAAAAAATACAAAAATCTTTATTTTCTATGTGGCACAAATCTGCATAATCAGAGATTAGGAAGTCTAATAGGTTAACACTTTCTCATGGTGTTATGATTAGGACTGATAATGAGGATATGGCGTGATCTTATGAGCGCCGTTACAGGCTTTATTTCGACATTTTACGCTAATTTGCACGTTCCTCATGTGCAGATTTGCAGGAGGAGGAGACAAGGCTGAATGAGTGACATGGTCACCATGGTTACTCTCATCAATTATTTACAGTTTACTGTATGTGTCAGTGAGGAAAACCATAAATGAATCAATACGGTCGTTTCCACTGCAGCACATTTCCTGAATAATTGGTGTCATATGCTCAGTATTAGATGGTTGTGGCTCCGTTCTGCATTTGTTTAGTGCTATTTGACTTTATATTATATTATATTTATATTATTTACACTCACGGCTGACCACCATCGGACGCTACTCAGCGCTCCGGGGTGCAGACAGCGCTGTTTTGATATTCTGTGAAATTTGATTTGAGTTGAGTTCATATCTTTAACAAATGAAATGTGCAAAGTAGAGTGTCGTATGAAATTAAACATGAGATGCATCAAAGGTCTCCTCACCTGCTCATGTCCTCACTGGTCATCTCCTCACCTGGTCCCTCCTCCTCATCTCCTCACCTGCTCATCTCCTCACCTCCTCACCTGGTCCCTCCTCCTCATCTCCTCACCTGGTGCCTCCTCATCTCCTCACCTGGTCTCTTCTGCTCATCTCCTCACCTGGTCCCTCCTCATCTCCTCACCTGGTCTCTTCTGCTCATCTCCTCACCTGGTCTCTTCTGCTCATCTCCTCACCTGGTCCCTCCTCATCTCCTCACCTGGTCTCTTCTGCTCATCTCCTCACCTGGTCTCTTCTGCTCATCTCCTCACCTGGTCCCTCCTCCTCATCTCCTCATCTCCTCACCTGGTCCCTCCTCCTCATCTCCTCACCTGGTCTCTTCTGCTCATCTCCTCACCTGGTCCCTCCTCCTCATCTCCTCACCTGGTCTCTTCTGCTCATCTCCTCACCTGGTCCCTCCTGCTCATCTCCTCACCTGCTCATCTCCTCACCTGCTCATGTCCTCACCTGGTCATCTCCTCACCTGCTCATGTCCTCACTGGTCATCTCCTCACCTGGTCATCTCCTCACCTGGTCCCTCCTCATCTCCTCACCTGGTCCCTCCTACTCATCTCCTCACCTGGTCATCTCCTCCTCATCTCCTCACCTGGTCCCTCCTGCTCATCTCCTCACCTGCTCATCTCCTCACCTGGTCCCTCCTGCTCATCTCCTCACCTGCTCATCTCCTCACCTGCTCATGTCCTCACCTGGTCATCTCCTCACCTGCTCATGTCCTCACTGGTCATCTCCTCACCTGGTCCCTCCTCCTCATCTCCTCACCTGGTCCCTCCTCATCTCCTCACCTGGTCTCTTCTGCTCATCTCCTCACCTGGTCCCTCCTCATCTCCTCACCTGGTCTCTTCTGCTCATCTCCTCACCTGGTCCCTCCTCCTCATCTCCTCATCTCCTCACCTGGTCCCTCCTCCTCCTCATCTCCTCACCTGGTCTCTTCTGCTCATCTCCTCACCTGGTCCCTCCTCCTCATCTCCTCACCTGGTCCCTCCTGCTCATCTCCTCACCTGCTCATCTCCTCACCTGCTCATGTCCTCACCTGGTCATCTCCTCACCTGCTCATGTCCTCACTGGTCATCTCCTCACCTGGTCATCTCCTCACCTGGTCATCTCCTCACCTGGTCCCTCCTCATCTCCTCACCTGGTCCCTCCTACTCATCTCCTCACCTGGTCATCTCCTCCTCATCTCCTCACCTGGTCCCTCCTGCTCATCTCCTCACCTGCTCATCTCCTCACCTGGTCCCTCCTGCTCATCTCCTCACCTGCTCATCTCCTCACCTGCTCATGTCCTCACCTGGTCATCTCCTCACCTGCTCATGTCCTCACTGGTCATCTCCTCACCTGGTCCCTCCTCCTCATCTCCTCACCTGGTCCCTCCTCCTCATCTCCTCACCTGGTGCCTCCTCATCTCCTCACCTGGTCTCTTCTGCTCATCTCCTCACCTGGTCCCTCCTCATCTCCTCACCTGGTCTCTTCTGCTCATCTCCTCACCTGGTCCCTCCTCATCTCCTCACCTGGTCTCTTCTGCTCATCTCCTCACCTGGTCCCTCCTCCTCATCTCCTCATCTCCTCACCTGGTCCCTCCTCCTCATCTCCTCACCTGGTCTCTTCTGCTCATCTCCTCACTTGGTCCCTCCTCCTCATCTCCTCACCTGGTCTCTTCTGCTCATCTCCTCACCTGGTCCCTCCTGCTCATCTCCTCACCTGGTGCCTCCTCCTCATCTCCTCACCTGGTCATCTCCTCACCTGGTCCCTCCTCCTCCTCTCCTCACCTCCTCACCTGGTCCCTCCTCATCTCCTCACCTGGTGCCTCCTCCTCATCTCCTCACCTGGTCATCTCCTCCTCATCTCCTCACCTGGTCCCTCTTTCCCCATCTCCTCACCTGGTCATCTCCTCACCTGGTCATCTCCTCACCTGCTCATCTCCTCACCTGGTCCCTCCTGGTCATCTCCTCACCTGGTCCCACCTCCTCATCTCCTCACCTGGTCCCTCCTGCTCATCTCCTGTGTGTTCCTGCCATGATCACCAGCGTTTTCTAGTCTCCAAATGTTCATGTTTGTGCAGCCACACTGTTCCCACCGGTTCAAACTGAGCTTATGTTAGCTGTACTGCTCTTTATTCCCCACAGTGTTATATACATATAGATCATAAAACAGAAAAAGCGAACACTCTAAAGCTTCTCTCAGACACAGATTGCAGCCGTTCATCCCAAAATAAACACACTACCTGCAACGACAAATCATTTTAAGGTGCATAGAGGTATTTTTATTTTATTTTTTTTATCCATGAAATACCGCCTCAGCTCTTTGCCAAATTGTCAGTAATGACTGACAAATATGAATTTGTACTTTGTTTTTGCAATTGAGCAGTGACGGCTTAATGAGCCCGACAGCGCCGTCTTCTTTACTTGATGCTGATGAAGCAAGTAGCGCAGCGTGACCCCCACCGGGAGGAACACATGAAGGGCAGCTTAACATGCCTTTCAAGTGTCGCAACTCTCGCAGGATGCATCACAGTTCCCCGCCTGTACCTAAAGCAAGCAAGAGGTACAAAAGAAAAAAGGTGTGTGTGTGTGTGTGTGTGAGGGTTTCTGTTAATGAGCGGTTGGATACAAGTCTAAACTTCGGAAGAGGGAATTCCCTCCTGCGGGCGATGCTGGAAATGCAAATGACAGCAGGAGTGCATATTCATGGATGTGAAGATGGATCCCTCATCCGTCTTAATAACACTGTAGGGTGCCTTCTTTGAGCATCTCTACACCGAGTGGGAGGGACTGTCTGGTTTGAAAGGTGGATTAAACAAGGGGAAGCGGTGCGAATGAATAAATAATGAAGGTCTTTACGTGAAGGAGACACATCGTGCTCATTGTCAGACTGCTGTTGTGTTTGTATTATGACCGGCTTTAAAAATCGAATCTCAAACTGGTTTCATCACCTGTGTCTTTTAGACGCTCTCTTCTCCCATTGGCTTCCTGTAAAGGGTGCTGAAGCCGTGGGTGGGGGTGCTCCGACGGGGTGATATGCTAATGAGCCTGTACATGAAATAGGAACAGGAGGCGGATCTGATTGGCTCGTTGAATCCAAGCAAGCAACCGCTGGTGCAGAATGATGGAGCCAACGCGGAAGTGCCAAAACCTGCCGGCTCCAAAAGTGTGCCAATTCCCAAAGGCTGCCGTGTTAAAATGTGTTAAAACTTTACAGCAGAAATAAACATCTGTACAGCTCTACGGCCAATGGAGACCAAGAGAGAGTGATATACCAGGTGTTCAGTACATCTGTTATATAACTCACCTGTTTACGTTAGTGTTTAAGCCTTAATTACGCATAATTGAGGGCATTCTGCTCCGCTACGTAGCAACGATAGCTCGATGCCCATTTTTGGTCCAGCCAGGAGTCGGGCTGCCGTCATGTAAAGATGGAAACCCACTTCAGAGTCTACATCCGTATTTTAGATTCCAGATGTTTATGCACAAGCACTCAAAGTGCTCGTTGGCGATTTGTACCCGTGTAGCGTGTCTTCCGTTCGCCACCATTTGTGTCAGAGTGCTGCAGCGTTCGTGGGAGGCGGCTTCCCGCCATGCGGTCGGCAGCTCGGAGGACGGATTGTGTGCAGAGAAAGAGAGAGGAGGTGAAAGTGCAGAGAGCCGGAGAGATTTTCAGAGAGAAAAACACACCGAGGGACGGCTGCGAAAAAAGAAAAGCCTCAAAGTGGAAGTTGTGACTCTGGGGTGGCGATACTCTGAGGTAAGCGTTGGAGCTTGGCGCTACAAAGGGCAGTATAGTGCTTACTCTGATTGAATCAATTGCCTCTGTGTAAGGAGCTGCTGGTGCCGACCTCCCCAGGGTGACGGAGAGGTCTGCGGAGAGCCGACCAATGCAGCCATCCATGGCCAGAGAACAGGGGAAGGGATTAACAGAGCAATGCATCATAGCTGTGGCAACCAGTAATGTGTAGCAGACTGTATTTATTGACTCATTGGCTGTATTGATTGTCTCAATTGATGAAAAGTCCAGAGACAATAGACAGACTCGCAAGATATGCAACATAGAAATCCAAAAAAAAATAAAAAGAATGAAGGGATTTGATGGGTCAGTGTTATTCCATTGCATGAGTAAAGGAGCATTTCACAGCAAAACCCTGTAATTTCACACACAAGCATCTGCCCAATTAAGTCGCCACACATCATCTCTTTCCAGTTAAGTACATACAGTAATGGCTTGGTAATTTACCTGGGCATGTATGTAGCTTTTTCCCTCCGACAAGCAGAATCCTCTCTGACATTGACTTTGTTCCGGCGGCCGCGGTTTATTTAACACGCCATTAATCTCTAACGACAGGCGAGCGCGTCGCAGCAGATGTTGGTTAACAAACTTCCGCTCGGCCCCCGTTACTGCGACGGGAGGCGAACGCCCGAGCGCCGCCAGGGGTTGATTGATATTTCGGGCGGCGCTTTTTGGGGGCGACTGGAAATTGTTTTTGTTTTTTTGTTGGGGTCGAGATGCAGAAGAGTTTGATCCGCAGCTAACCCCTTGGTATTTGTAGTACATGGATTTATTGGTCGAATTATGCCAAAATCAGTGCTACTGAGTGCATGGCCATCAGTATGCTAATGTCCAGCTACGCCGTGAAACAATCCAATTATTGAATGATGGCCGCCGAGCAGCAGCTCTCTCATTGAATATGTCTGCAATTAATGAGCAACCAGAACACTGACACGGAGGAAATTAACACTTTGGTAAACTTATAAACAAAAAAAATAATAAAAAAAACAGGATTGTCTTCACTCACAACTGAAAAGATGAGCACATGTCAGAGGATTATTGTGCTCCCTGTCTATTTCTTCTTCTTCTCTCTTCTAAAGCAGCAGTCGGTGTGAGAAGACATAAAACAGAGCGAGTTATGGTTGAAATAGAATATCCTTTCATAACGCTGGTGAGTGGGCGTGAGGGCAACTGCAGGAGAGGAAGGGATTAAGAAACAGACAGTTTAGCCTTCGGGCTCATGAGGTAAGGACACTTAACTTATCGCATGCATTGCCATAGTCAACAGGATCAGCTCTATGCTTTAAAAACAAAAAAAAAGGAATAAATCATCGCCTTTTCACAAATATAAATATATTTTATGTTTAGTATTTACAATAATGATTTGCCATCAACAACATTAGTATTGAATGGAGAGAGAGAGAAAAGAAAAGCATGTCAGTAAACTCTTGCTAATGGATACAGACACTGCAAAAGACGGCCGTGATTGATTGGCGGGCTCGAGCGAGACAATAGTCGTTTTTTTTTCATTGAAGAAGGCTGGTGGTGTGGCGGCGCCGTGCCGTGCCGTGCCGGGCCGCTGGGCCGCCGGGCCGCTAGTCCGGGGAGCCGCGGGACCCGTTGTCCTCCTGCAGCTCCCACTCAAAGTTCTGTCCGGTCATTTGGTAGAACATCATGTTAAAGGGTTTGTAGAACTTGTGCAGCCGGCGGATCACGTCCGGGTCGATTCTGGGGTGAGTTCTCCCTTTGGACTTGCCGAGGCACCGCGGGGTGCTGCTGTCCTCCGGCTTCTTCAGGCACGGGAACCCTTTCGTCTTGTTGAAGTAAAAGTGTTTGTCCGTGACGATCCGCTTGAGCCCCAAGAAGTCCTGCACTTTGCCCATCTCGCCGGCGGGGTCCACGATGAGCCGCTCCCCGCTGACGAAGTGCATCTGGGAGAGCGGGAAGTACTGCATCCAGCTCTCCAGGTGCAGCGCGTATATCCCGATGCGCAGGGCGCTCCACGAGGCGTCGATGAGGCCCAGCGTCCGGTTCTTAAAAGCCAGAACCTCGAAGGTGGGGATCTCTGGTTTCTTGGATAAAGTCTGCGTGTAGTCGGAGATGGCTCGAGTGACCGGGTTGCGCACCACGATGATGAGCTTGATGTCCCTGGCCATGGAGTGGATGCGCTTGGGGGCGTGGTTAGTCACAAAGTAGCTGGGCGTCTTCTCCATGGTGATCTGGCCTTCCAGCGTGGATGGCATCAGGTCGCTGGGGAGAGAGAGAGAGAGAGAGAGAGAGAGAGAGAGAGAGAGTCAGTGCTTGGCACAGCATCACCTCTCGCGGTGCAAACGAAATAATACCCATGGACACAGCTCCGGCAAATGTGGTACATTTATTAAGCCGTGCATTATCTGGAATTACAAGCGAAAATAGCGGTTATTAACGCCGGACATTATGTTGCGAGCGGAAAACATACAGCTAATTAACATGCGGGAGATAAAAAAGAAAGAAGATGAAACGGCAGCAAGCGGGTATGCTCATTGCTTAATTGACTCCATCTGTGTTACTCCAGGAGCTGTTTGGGAACTTTAATAATGAGTTTGCTGCATATCATTAATACCGGGGCGCCTGGGGTATTGTTTTGTCATACATTCATTATGCATGCGAGGCTCACGCTCCGAACAGGCGGCTCCTTCTGCACACGCATCTTCGCCTCGCTTCTCCCGTGTGCTTCGGTTTGAGGTCGGAGGCCGTCCGTTGAAGGCGGCGGCTCATTATCAGAATCAAGGCGACGATCGAAACGTTCCCCCATCTCGACGGAAAAGCCGTCCCCGCGCGAAATATTGTCGCCGACCGGGTTTGTGAGGGTTCGGTGTCAATAATAAAGCGTTCGCCTTCAGCCAAAAGCCTGATCAAATGTTTACACTGATGTTCATTCCGATCTGCGCTGCTTTTCTTTGTTTCCAGGCGATGTGATTCAGAGCTAAATTGGTACATTAAATCCTCTGTAAGACACGCTGTACGTTCCACTACTCACAAACACGGCGGCTTCACAGTATAATGAAGTTAAACTAAAGCCCAGCATGAATCCGGTTTTCCTCAAATTAAGTAATGTTTGCTTGGAAAACCCACCAAAAAAATCTAAATGATTCCATCTGCAGAGTTGGGTCCGGAAAGATTTCCCATAATTCTGTGATAAAAGCTGTTTCTTTCATATTGCCTTTGCCCCCCGTAAGGCTCGCACCACCAACCTGAGTCACATCAATCATTTGCATCTTGGACATTTTCTAAATGAACTGTTCTCTGGCAAAGAATCCAATTTACTCTGCAAAACATAGGAGCTGTTATGCACATATCGACCACCCTCACACACACACACACACACACACACACACACACACACATGCACCCATGGATACTGGGCTGAAAGTCTCACAAGTGGCCTGGTAATTGCATCTCAGTAACAGTATTGCCTTCCTGATGGGTAATTTCCCTCTGGATTGTGTTTGTCTCTTGACAGCATAGAACTGTGGTTACTTCTGGGCCTGTAATGGGATATTAAACATATCAACTGATAGCATAGTCACTAGAAAGAGCATTAGTTTTCATTATTTTCCATCACCTTCCACACTTCCTCCGTCACAGTAATGAATGGCTAAAGATTTGTGTAACCTTTTTCAAGGACTTTGGCCGTTTAACTGGACTCTGAAGTGCAGGAGGCGGTCCGAGGGTGCAAACAGGAGCACGTGTAATACCAATACGCCGCGTGTAATACCAATACGCCGCGTGTAATACCAATACGCCGCGTGTAATACCAATACGCTGCAGCAAATCACCTCGAAACAAGCGCGCCCCCGCCGCATGGACATCTCACTGCTTACAGACGTCCGATGTTCAAGGTTACCTTTTTTTCCAGAAGGCATAAAACCAACCAAGCCACTGTGCACATGGGCTCACCGTTCAGTATCGTGCCTTTAATGCTTCCATCATGGAAACAAGCCAAATGCTCCAGTTTGATTGGGAATCAGTCATGGATCATGTGCGTCCCAAAATGTCAGCGGTGACGGGAATCCAAAAAAAAAAAGAAAAACGCTGATAAACAAGCTAATTCCTCCGTGCGCGGCAAACGACTCCTCTGGCCTTGCAGCGTAGCGGAACCGGAGTAAACAAGAGCGAACCGTTAACTCTGCTTCGTTTTTTATTTTTTATTATTATTTTCCCTTCTCCCCATCAGCTGCACAGCTCGACACGGGTCATTCAGGTGGGTAGGTAGATGCAATCCACAGCGCTAAAGAGGCCCGCGAACCATCTGCTGTTTACCGCTTCAGACTGTTGACACTTCCTGCTTCTCTACGCGCGCGCACGCTTTTATTTGCATTGAAGACAGACGGGTCGGGATAGCGGCCTCTCGGTCGGAGAGCTACTTTTAATGGTCTCTTCGCAGTGAGAGGGCCTGCGAGGGGAATTACCTTTGTTGCTTTGAGAGATGTGCTGGATGCAAGTAAATAACACACGCAGGCTGTTTGATGCTTCGCTGAACAGAGAATAGTTTAGTCGTTACGTTTTCGTTTGGAAAACGGCCGAATGAAGCCTCGTAATGTTACAGTTATGTAATTCATAAAATCCTCTCGCAACCAGATCCGTTAAATGGAAAGTAAACAATATCAGACAAATGATAATTAAAAACTGAAAATCCACATTTAAGTGCATGTCTCCGCTGTCGCCTCACAGCAAGAGGGGCCCGGGGTTCGGATCCCGGTCTGGGCGGGGGTTCTGTGTGGAGTTTGCATGTTCTCCCTGTGTCAGCGTGGGTTCTCTCCGGGTTCTCCGGCTTCCTCCCACAGTCCAAAGACATGCAGGTTAGGTTGATTGGACTCTAAATTGCCCGTAAGTGTGAATGGTTGTCTGTCACAGGTGAACCCCGCCTTCGCCCAATGACAGCTGGGATCGGCTCCAGTGCCCCACGACCCTAAAACAGGATAAGCGGTTCAGATGATGGATGGATGGATGGATGGATGGTTGGATGGATGGATGGATGGATGGATGGATGGATGGATGGATGGATGGATGGATGGTTGGATGGATGGATGGATGGATGGATGGATGGATGGTTGGATGTCTCCAGTTGTATTTTGGTAACTAGGGGAGGAAAATCCATTTTTATTTTTCATTTAGCTGACGCTTTTATCCAAAGTGACTTACATGCTATACAATAGACCGTAGACACAGCAACGGTGAACAATTTGGGTTAAGTGTCTTGCTCAAGGACACAACGACATGGACTAGCGGAGCCGGGGATCGAACCACCGATCCTCTGATTGAAAGACAGACCTCCTAACCACTGATCAACAGTCACCCATTCCAGGTGAAATTCCGATCCGGAGGATGCTCGGTCGTCTCCGAAGGTCGATTCCTCATCCAGGACGTATACCGGACCTTTCCCGCCTTAACACCCTCCTCATGAAGAGCTCCGGCCCGGCATTCAACTCAACGTTTCATTACGTTCTGTCAAATCAGTGTACGGGGGGAATATTTCGAGGCATGATGAGGTGAGGGATCACACTAATTCACATTCCCGGACACTAATAGGTCCAAGCTGTTTCGTGGAGGACGGGAGTTTCTCCAGAGAAACCGAGTTGCTTCTAATAAACTCTGGCAGAGAAATAAAAGCTCCCCCTAGTCCCTCATTTGGATTGATCAGGGCTCTGCTGCGGAGTATCAATCCGAGCTTCCTCCACGTCGCGTCAAATACAATCAATTATTAGAAAAGAGTCCACTCATAATAAGCTCCCGAGTCCTCGGAGAGCCAGGCGACGTGGGCAGACTTCTGTGATATCCGCTGATTAACTCCTGGAGAAAAATCACATGACAATATTGCGGCGCTGGTTTTCATACGGCAGAAATGTGTCATTTTGTCTCCTGTCAACATTGCGACCGAGTAATCTCCGCAGGAATCGTTGCCCTTTGCAGAAGAAACATATTACATTTAATAAAAGAGTAGGTGACAGATGAAAGCTGGAGCCCTTTTATGTTTTCTGAAAGAATCGTGCATGTTCCCCAGTAAACCAGACCGAGAGCGCCTGCAGACAATACGGAGGATGACGAAAAGGCATTTGTATTCAGGTGTTACTCCGAGTCCGATTTCAAATATCAATCCAGGGCGCAAGCGGCTATTCATCAACAACAGTCAGCCCGGACATTTGAAGTGAGAGATACTGTGGTCAGTTTGCAATGAATAATCCCATTATTACACTCTGAGTGACATGTTTGTGATTACAGCCGCCGCACGGAGAACAAAGACATTGGTTTACTGAGAGGTGGAGGAGAGAAAAAAAAGAAGAAGAAGAAGAAGAAGAAAAAAGCGAAACGGTCAAATGAGTCATTCTTCACTCGACTCTCAACAAGTGGACGCGTACATGTTTGGCACGCATGAACAAAAACAAGCCTGCAGGCCGGAGCAGAGGGTCTCGGAGGCTCTGTTGTGGAGTGGGAGGCTTTTTGTTTTGCAGCTTTAAGGAGGAAAACAAATACGGAGGACGCTGCCATTCTCGGCGATCGGATCAGGCTCGAGTGACGGCGGAGAGTCGGGTTTGTTTTTCGTTTTTCTCAACCTGAAGCCGACCTTTTCGGCCTTTAGAGTAATAGGAGGATCCTTTTCCTGCCTCGAAGCTGTCCCCTGGATGTAGTTATGTAACGTCTTATGTGTCGAGAAATGTTTTTGGTGAACCATTTAACTAGCGTGTAATATTCACAGTAGGCTCTTAAAGGGGCGGTACGCGGTCGACATGTTTTCATACGTTGTAACCCTTGAAACTAAAAGGTCACCTTGACACATTATTCATCCACATCCTTTTATCCGATTGGTGTACTTCACGTTCTTCACACGTTTAGCTTTGTGTGGTTTCTGCTTCTTTAATTCGTCCGGTATCTCTTTCTTTGATCACCTCCAAATCCATCATGTCCTTCCAAACTAAATGACAAAAGCCACAATTTGCATTTCCACAAGAGGTTTCCTGTCGGGTAGATTGAAAAGGTGGATAACTCAACACAATGTAAACGCGGGTTGTCTTAAAGGGCCGGCGCGCTGGATTTGGTGCATCTTGACCTTTCCAAGACCGCTGAGTAGTTTGAGTTTGGCCATTCTGGGCCTCCGTAGGACGTGGCAATGCAAACCCTGCAGGACCCGCCCCCTATAGATGTGAAGGGTTCCTTCTAAGCAAACGCAAATGGTTATAGCCAAACATAGAGTTATTATAACGTTATATATATCACATTGCTGCTCATAGATTCCACGCTGGACTTTTTACGCCGCTCACAATGTTTTTTTTCTCAATCACCTTCCTATAATGAGCGAGGGGCTGAAATGTAATAGAATATTCAAAGTCAAAGTAGTAACTTGTTATTTCTCGTGATTGCTATCTTTATTTCTTTCTTTCTGCTTGCTCCTCTCCCTGATTTGAAGTGCACCAACCATTATTTATTCAGCAGTTGGTGGGTTGTTTGGGTCAAATCAGATAAAACCACATCAACATTGTCTTGCATCTGATTGGCTTAGTCTTAAACTCCTATTATGCAACTTATTTTTGCTTAAATAGTCAAAAATATCGATTGTAACTTCAGATTTGAGACCAAGTTTTTAGCTTTAATTTACAAAACCCTCTCAAACATGTTTGTTTCACAAGCTAATCTGTTTTCGCCTTTATTTTCGGGGACGACATATCTTTGAGTCCATCATCTCACCTACATGAACACGCCTCCTCAGTAATTAACTACAACATTTCCGAGCCTGGTGGGATTTAAGACGAATTATCCCGTCAAAAATAGATGAATCTACATCCTGATTGTTGGTCTCTCTTGAGTAAAGTCGCTTGGAGTGACAAGTAAACCATGTCTGTTGAATGGCAGGAACAAATGGTGAGACTAATTAAAACACAACACAGCGTCCCCACTCGCGACGGGCCCGTGGTACTTGTACTTCTGCAGGACTGTGGGGCTTCAAGAGAATAGCTGAGGACAGAAGTGGCAGCTGGTCTAGATCCAAACCGTATTCCCGACTCTCTTCCCGAGATCCCCTGAAGACCGTCCCTCTTCCAACACCGGGGCGAGCCAGGTACTCTCATCCCCCCATCACCAGAGTTCTGACGCTGCGTTCAGGTACACTTTGGACATAAAACATCCCGGGAAAAAAAGCGCTGCGACGAGGGACACTATAGGGATGTTTGGCTATGCTGTAGTTCCTCGCTTCATTAGTCCAAAACACTGTATATGAGCTGGAAAATGTCTACTTTTAACTGTATTAAAGTCCGGAGAGAAAATGGAAGTCATCTCATCTCACATCAGAAACTTCAGCGTCTAGTTTTAACATTACTGGCTATAAAAAAAGGCACTGAAGTCGCCTCACAAACCTAGAAAAAGTAAAGAAAATATGCAGTCCAAACTCTAAAAACCCAAAATAAAGTTCTTACATAATGGCTCATCTGTGCTGTAATTCACCAGCAGTAGAAGTCTTTTTTTTTACTTTCATGGTTCTTTGCTTGCTTGAGCTCTCATCAGCTCATCCAAAAGGAAAATACACATTCAATTTAATCACAATTGCCCTCAATATTCATTGTTATTGATGTTGCCGCAACAAAAACAAACCGTTGTGATGCAGCGTCTAGTGTGTTAACATGGCATCTGGTTAGCTTTTTATTTATTACAGTTATCCTAAATATCCTGTGAAAGGTTTGACTTTTACCTAAATTAAATATGTATTGTTTTATCTGCTCCAAATTAATAAGGGGCAGCATTTCGACATTTATGGATCCATAACAGCCACACTGTAGCACCTTTAACCCTCTGGACCCTAAAGTAATTTTCTCGATTTTACATAATTTCTTAAATTCACCTTTTAAAGCACTTGCATGTAAGAGACATACCCATGTTTTACATCAAACATTGCAGAACAATCTCAGCTCTCCATATAATGTCATAATGTCTCTATCCATTGTCATAAGTCAAAAGTGTAAAGAGAAAATATGACTCTAAAGCTGAAAAATTCGAATCTTGATTTTGGAAATTCTTCATATCTCTTGTGAAAACATAACTTTACTCAGGTTTTTGAGTGTTTGACATTGGTTTACCAAAGGTCTTAGGTTCACAAAAGCAGTGCAATATATGAATAAAATGGTAGATACATGTACATAAATGTCTAATACCCAAAAATGTTCTATCGTTTTTTGAGTAGAAGAGTTGTCTATAACTACTTAGAGAGGGACTGAGATAAAATGGGACTGAGGAATGACTTCATCCTGCAGATCAAGCTTCATGGTGTGTGTGCAAATGAGTTAAACAACACACACTGTTTCCTCCATCCTCACATCTTCCAACAGAATACACCCTTTTAAAAAACGTCTATTTGTTGAAAGAAAAGCACAAACTGGCCAAATGTAATTGGAAGTCACACCTGAATACGTCAGAGTGAAAGGCTAAAATTTACATCCTGGAAAATGTTGCAGATCCGGCTCAGTTAAGCGGAACCAATTAATATGACAGTTTGAACATGATAGATTTTCCTTGTCTAAGCACTTTGGGATGCAATCATTTTCCCTGAAGTTGACCAGAGAGGAAACATTTTTTATTTTTTTTTAACATTAATTCTCATCCACTGCTCATTTACAGTGCACGACGCATTCACGATAATTTACGGGATATTTGCATTAAGTGGCTTCGTGTGCGGTGATTCTCAGACAGCAGGTGTACAATAATCAAGTTTAATCTCAAAATATGAGCATTTTCCCCGGCAGTTCCCAATCACACACTGAGCACCGAGCCTGCAGTGATGCCGCGTCTGACAAGATGATTGAAGGGCATCAATTACCGTGTGGAATAAACAAGTGGCTGCGGAAGATAAAAAAACTGCTTTCCATCAGAGCGACGCCATATGGCCGAAGCCATCATCAGAAACAAATGGAATAAAACCCGTCGTTAAAGACAGCAAATGAAACAGCATCTGTGTCTGATTTCAGGCCGCGCATCAGAGAGCAAAACTGATTTTTGTTTCATTTTTGATTATGATTTACGGCTGTCGGAGAACCTGATTCTGCCCATCTGCTGCCCCGAGGTCTGTCTTTCTCTATTTTTTTTTTATTTTTTTTTTTTACATCTAAGAGGTTATTTCTTCCGGCAGCACTATCTGTTTAACACCTGAACGTGAAGCTTTCCAAGAAATCTAAATTACAGTTACTTTTTTTTCATTACGGAGCTGTAGGTCAGTGTGACATCACAAGAGGAGGCGGCTGCTCAAGCCCTCCATCGGTGTGCAGCCACATCGCCGCCTATATCCTAATAAAGACAGATCGGGATTCAGAGACTTGGCCCGTTTTCTCCTTTTAGACAAATTTAAGGTAAAATATCAGGATGGAAATTACAGCAGGTGAACGTGTTTCATTTGCAATTTTTCAAATCACAAGACGCTTAGTGCGAACCTTGTGGTTGAGATGTCAGTGTCTGTCTGCCCGGAGAATTTTGTATTTAATCAACTTTAAGCTATTTACACATCCACCAATGGAAGCTAGACTTAGTTGACTGTTTAATTCTCTTTAGTTTTTCCTTAGAACGCTAACGTTAAAAATAGTCACACTAACACTAATGTCGGGTGACAAAAAATACTTCTCATCAAAATATATTATAATACAACAACACAAGGCAAATTGAAGTCCTCTTCTATTATTTTAACCTATAGAATTTCTCATAAAACTAAAAACAGGTATCATGGGGGACCCTGAAAAAAGATTCAAAATCGGGTGAAAAATGAGGAAATCGTCAATAAAACATGATTAAAAACATAAATAATGGAGCTATGAACTTGTTCTCTGGTCCACATGTTCCTGGGACATGTGAGCCTTGTCCTGTGAAGGAAAAGTCTCCTTCAATGGGAAAACCATCCGGAATGTTTTCACCCTCTATCACTAACGTAACACGTGAAGGTTGAAACAACCAGGGATTGGAGCAGAGAGACACGCCCACTTTCAGTAAAGACACGCCCACCTTCAATAACGTCAGTGAGCAGCATGAAGCTACACAAGGACCCACGCAACTCAGAACAAAAGCAACACAATGAAAATAACGTAAACACAATCGCTCGGGTGAAAATCACCCGACGTCAGAGTTCTGGGGTTAAATGCTTTCCTTCGTCTCCTAACACAATGAAACTACACTGTGATTGATCTGTTATGGACCAATAGTATTTAAGAGAAAGTGAGGGAAAAGTATGGACCACCCTCTCACCATGTTCCACGTGATTAAACCACTTCTCTTGAACTAAAATATGAACAAAGTTGATTATTAACAGACTGTATTTGTTATTTCTCATGTCGTGGTGAACGCGCACACGATGGCATATCAATCTGTGAGGTTTTAAATCACAATCTCCCCCTTTTTCAAAACCAAAACCACCAAACATCTTCATCAAATCAGGTTTAAAGTTGCTAGTCAGGCTTCACATGAGTAGTTTGGCTCCTTCACCGTTCTTCAAGCGCAGCAGGAACCTCACAGGGATAAACGGTGTGGGAGTCTTCCACTTTGTCATGAATTAAAATGAGCGAGGGAAACGAAGATGACAAAGACACGTTTCATACACAGCCCTGAAATATTCCTGTAATGATCGGCACACGAGGGTTGACTTGAATCCAATTTGAAGTCCCACTAAAACGAGTCTCCAGAATTCGGTTTTCTGTTGAATTCCTCAATGGATGAATGTCCGACCTCAACGGTGTGGAGAAGTCTCCTCCCTCCATCCGGAGATGGAAGAGGAGAGAAGAGAAGAAGAGGGCGGGTTCTGATTAGATTGTGAGAAAAAATATAAGAGAATGTAAAAGAGCCTTGGATGACTCTGTAATGATATATTACCTCCCTATTAACACCAGGCTTATCTACAGCGTCCCTTAATGCTCTTTTCAAGTCCAAAAAATGTCCACATTTTCTATTAGGATTTTTTTTATACTGCAGGTGGAGTCATTACTGAAGAAAAATGTCCTTTAAGTGTAATGTCGAGTGCAGCAGCAAAGCCGTGTGATGGACCCGCCTGCAGCACACTGCATGTGCATTGATGTCTGTTTAAATAAAGCTTTGAAATGAGCTTTTGACTAACATCTGAACGTATATGTGAAGAGTCAGCATTAAATGTGACGAATGGACATGAGGAGGGCGATGTGAGGCGCTTCAAGTGGGTGAGAGTGGCCTCCTGCTGTGTGTGTGTGTGATTTCAGATCACCTCAATATTTATGACCCTGTGCCGACAGCTTTTTGTAAACACTGCATATCATTTTAAACATGGCGTGAGACGTTCCTGCACATGTTGATGCTGTTGTGAGCACTGGAGACTTTTAAATATGATCCAGGCTCCATGTGTGATTTATGGATACATATTTTGGATGATCTCCCACATACATGTGCTTGAGAACATGTCGTCTGCAAAGACACCTTAAATACCAATCAGCTGTCACTAGTTATTATTTCCAGGCCACCTGGACGGGATATTATGAAATATGAATGCTGGTTGTAGCGCTCGAGAGATAAGGATGAAAATGGGTTCATGGGAAACTATGTTAGAAGACGACAAGGAGGCGGAGCTGCCGTCAGGCGACTGCTGTGCAGGTTTCAGAGGAATCTTTTAGTGATTTATATTAAAATTATCTTTAAAAGGTTCTTAAAATGACATTCAGAGCATTATTATAGCAGCATAAGGTCACTTTCCATCTGTGTGCGTTGGTATTCGAGCATCTTTTAGAGCATGCAGAGGTCACAGATGTGCTCTGGCTCAACCCCAATGAAACTCTTCAGAAACCACATGACGTATCCGTCCCTCCCAAATAAAAACAACAGCAACACAACTGATGAGCACACATCTGTATTGAATTCCTCATTCGTCTGCATGCCTTTAAAACGGCCGGACATTAGCAGTATCTAACTCTCAGAACGTTGAATTCACCAGGTGTCATGCAGCATTCATTGGTCGGTCTAATAGTGATGACATAGCAGTAACAGCTGAAGTCAATCACTGATGACGAGCGATCAGCAGAGCTCAAAACATCCGAAAAGTTTCCTGAATAAAAAATGAGCTCCGCGGGATATAAGCCAGATGTTCTGAGGCCAAACAATTACACCGCGCAGCCAAAAGCACAACGTTCATCTTCACAAGCGTTCACTTTGAAGTCTGGAGGAAGAAATGAACCCACAACTGAAGCGTTTGTGGATCTGTGGACTTCTGTACGCTCACGGGAACAGTCTCTAAAGAGGAAGGAGCTTTTTAAATGACCAAACACACACACACACACACACACACACACACACACACACACACACACACACACACACACACAGTCATTCGGTAATTTATTTTTCAACTCATTTCCATCGTCGACAACACCAATTATGAACCTTTTTAATTCCGCTAAGCTCGTCTTTGGTTGTTGTTTCTGTTTATCGATTGTGCCGAGCATCACGATGTGCTATTATTATTATTATTAACAATACATGCTTGGATCCTCAGTGTAGGTGAGTGCACCCATAGGAATATATATAATTCACTTTTATCAGAGTGTTTCGTCAGAACAGCTGGACCGGTCCGCAGGGAGCTCTCATTTAAAAACGCAGCCACAGTCTGAGCTGCTGGAAATCATTCACAAGTGGAAGGTTTGAGGAATGTAGCTGCTGCACGAGGATTTATGGCAATTCAAAAGCAAAGTGCGGACAAAACGACTGAGCCGCTAAATGTCAATTAACCACAAAAAAAAAAAAAATGCTTCATGTGCCAGTGTGTTCCAGTTGAAACGTCTGGGAGGAACCATGTTGACATTACGAGGCTTTGATTCAGCGAAATCATGTCCGAGACGATAACTCGGAGCATAAATTAAACGAATAAACGAGCGCTGCGGAAGATTGATTTAGACATTTGTTCCAAACGGCAGTACAGATACAATCAAAACACGTCATATGGAGATATTTAAAAAAAAAAAAAGAGCAGCGTTTCGTGTCCCTGTGAGCTAAATTTGTGTCGGGCTTAAAGGGAGGCAGGGATGTGTGTACTGTAACATCTGGATGCTGAGAATGTTATAATCATGCAGACAAGGCCTAAGCTGCTCCATTACCGGCTAAGCTGACCTATCAGTGGGGCTTTTGCTAATCCAAATTGTGCTTTAGCTGGCAGAGATTGCTCAATTCAGAAGGTCTGCTGGGAGAAAAAAAAAAAATGGTAGAAAAATAGTACACCTGCCATGTGAGCTGCTATCATTTATGAGATGTTTATCTCTCAGTATCATATGTGCACAAACGCTTAGCTATAAAAAAGAAAAAGCTTCATTTTCATGGTGGCTTTTCTTTTTGCATAACATATAAATGCCGGCTACGACCGGTCCGCAGCGCCTTGAGCGCGCTCCATTCGACACGCGCTTACATCACACCCCGATGTGATGAGTGACAGTCGTATTTACCGCTGCAGACAGGGGCCGGCACAGGAAAAGTTATTTTCTGGAGGCTTTTCCATTTACTTTGACTGTAGAAGCACATGAGGGGTTTTCTCTTATGTCTGCCGGAAAGCTCTCTAGTCTGCTTCTGGTTTTAGGGTGTACTTTTGTTTGGGGGGTGCAGAGCTTGGCATCCTTTTAGTAATTCGTACGTCTACCGTGACTACGTTGCAGGTTTCGACTGCAGCTAATATCCGCAGCTCGCGGTCGGCTCCGCAGATCGCCGCCGATACACCGTGTTCGCCGGGCACGACGCGACGCTGGGGAAATTAATTTGCCACAGGCATAAAATGGTTGGTTATTTAATCACTGTAAGATTTAATCTAACAACTTAATCGCAACGGGCCGCTTCTCCTCCTGGAGTTTCATACCTGCTGAGGGATTAGAGGCATATGAAAAGCCCCCGCGAGGATGGAAACATGAAAATGGAGACTAAACAACCAATGAAATGTTCCTTTTTATGGTGTCATGGAAGGACACGCACCAGTTACAAAACTAAAACCAGTATCAGAAAAATGCATAAATGCTGGATCGGCTACTGGCAAGTCTTTAACACTTCCATGCACATTTCATGCACTTTATCTTATTTTTATATTCTACTGTTCAATTGTAAATATACATTCATTCATTCCAATTTATTGCACTCTGTTTACTGTTAAATGTGTATTGTTTATTGTTAAATGTGTATTGTTTATTGTTAAATTTGTATTGTTAAATGTGTATTGTTAAATGTTAAATGTTTATTGTTATTTGTGTATTGTTAAATGTTAAATGTGTATTGTTTATTGTTAAATTTGTATTGTTAAATGTTAAATGTGTATTGTTAAATGTTAAATGTTATGCACCTCCACCAGGACAAATTCCTTGAATGTAAAAAACAAACATGGCAATAAATGGTTCTGATTCTGATTCTAAATCCCTGATTTGGCCAGAAAAATGATACATTTTAAATAACATGTTCAAATGCAATCTTGTAACAAGCAACTTGAACCCATCCAGTGGTTTGCAACTCTTTTTGTATTCACCTCACTGGTAGACAGATTGGAAGTTCAGGCATCGGAACAACTCCACTTGCAGCCATGCTATCAAGCTAACGGCCACCAAACGTCTCAAACGAGTGCACAGGAAGCCTCCGCAGGACCTCCGACCCGTTTACCGCGTTCGCTCAGCGTTATTCCTGCTGGTTGCGGCCCCCCGAAACCAACGGGAAGATACCCCTTTACAAACTACCTCAGCTGTGAAATGGCTGTTGCAAGTCACTGAGCATCCCGCGTGGTTTTCAGTACTCGAGATGGGAGGCGATACGAGGGTGTAATCCCTGAATGGATCCCGGTGTCGCCCTCAGCCGTTTCTGAGCAGCTTCTTTGAGCACTTCCAGTTAAACCCCCGGCACACGCCCTTAATCTCCCAGGCCAGAGGAAGTTTGACACCAGAAGTGAATCTGCAGTAAACACACGTCGCACAAATGCAGGATAATGTTTTAGAGATGCACAGATTAACTTGTGTAATCCGGGCTGCCAAAGGGGGAACGTGTCAAATGATTAGAGATAGAATAAACCAAGTATTAACCCTTAATCTCCAAAGGTTTTTTTTTTATCTATTGTTGTCCCCACGTGTTCTGGGGGTAAAGGGGGGAGATTATTTGCTATAAAATCAAAAAGCAACAAAACATATTCTACAAAATGGGGAAAAAATAATCTAATGCTACTACTTTTAATTAGAGCATCATATCTCTAAGTTATAATTGTCCCACAAATGGTTTTAAGTAAATTCCGCAAAAAAACAATGCAAAATACTTATTTAAAAAATGTCCGAGATAAAAGAAAACCCGGGAAATGAAACAACATTCAGTGAATTAACTTAAGACGGCCCAAATGGTTTTTCCAAGTAATTTCATGGAGTGACTGAGTGCTTCGGTGTCACACAGCAATTTGCAGTTTAATTTAAAAGACAAGAGTGTTGAACACAAAACTGATGACTGCTGCCCTGAACTCATAAGCGGAGGTTATTCTGTTGGGAGATGTGCAGCCACTTCAGCGCTGTGTCAACCGGACGAGTGCAAAGTGATACAAATTGTAGAGCAGCTGGAGCAGAGAATAACCTTATTAAATACTGACCTGTTGTTGCAGGCATGCGGCATATTCTCTTACGTTGGCTCCGGGTTTCTGTGCTGTATTATTCTTTCACTGAAAACAATGTGCATTATTTAAATAGGCAGTGTGCGTTCATGGGATTAAATAAATATGCCATGGTTTTGTGAGTCTGTTTTTTTTGGTATTCTGCATGGAGCGTTTGAGATTTGGACCATGGAGGGGGAAAAAGGATACATAAAATATATATATATATATCCGGTGATTAACTCCTTGGCTCAAGCGGTCACACTTGATCGCCCCCACAAGGCTCTGGGCAACATGAGGTCACATTTTTATCTCACAACAAGTCAGAGAAATGAAACAAAAAAACAAAAGATCTGAAACCCTGCACTGATAGATGAGAGCAGACACCATTCTGGTCTAAATGATAGCGTGTTGTGCCACTCGTGACAATTCACTGGCTTAGAAATGGTTTGGATTAACTATTAACTACTGCTATTTCTTTATAGTGAGAGACGCTTTAAAGCCCTGATAAGCAGCCGCGGGCCCCACCGGGTTCGGTGTGCTTACAGCACCACAGAAACGTTTACTTTCAGGTAAACCCGGTCTCCTAAAAAACATGTTTACATACACCAAACAGCATTGTGAGCTAGGTTTCAAAGGAAACATATCATGTTGAGGATTACGTTGCTTTTGACGTTTCACATTAAAAAACTGCTCTTTATCCTCCACTACAGGACTCATTCCACATAGCTTCTCCTATTTTATTTTTTTAATATAAAAAATATTCTGTTTTTAATTGTCTTGATTGTTTTTCTAATCGCGCCTTTGAGTGGCTTGAAAAGCGCTATAGAAAATTAAAATATTATTATTATAAGTACGCAGAAGAAAAACAGAGGTCTTTCTCACATTTTTTGTTTTTTAGTCTTTTTAAGCAAAACCATGATGTTTTTTTACTTAAACTTACAGAGTATCTCCAAAATCTTAGGCTTGACAGGCCTTCCACGCCTGTGATTGGCTGACGACTATTTGAGGGTGGGGCTTAGCGAACGATTGATAGGGTTGTTTTTCTAATTGTTCCCTTTTTTCATTTTGTTGTGCGTAAATCGTCTTTGAGTGGCTTGAAAAGCGCTAAAAAAAATTTAAATATTATTATTATTATTATAAGTACGCAGAAGAAAAACACAGGTCTTTCTCACGGTTTTTGTTTTCTAGTCTTTTTAAGCAAAACCATGATTTTATTTTTACTAAACCTTACAGAGTAGTGTTTTTAACCACGAGTTGGAAAGTACGTGATCGAGCCTGCAGTTGAGTTTTATGGGAACATCATTTTGCAGGAGACAAAGGGTTGGGCAGGTCACATGACGCTGCTGCTGCACCACTTCCTGCTCCTCAGCTTGCTCATCCACTGGTTGCCTCTATGCACATCAACCAAACTCCTCCTCCCCTCCCAGTTTCCTCTCGTCGTACAATTAAATATTATCTCTGAAAAACGTCCGTTATTCCGTGTGTGACTTGTGGTAATGACATGTCGGTGTGACATCATCCCCCCCACCGAATCCGAGCCCCAGCCTGGCTGCTTATTTGGCCCACATCTCTGCCAAAGAAAAGTTGCTGACTGGATAATGCACCGAGAGATATACTGTGTACCACACTGTCCCAACGCACTCAATAATTAACTGATAAATGCATATTTTCAAAGCAATGTGTCGACTCCATGGTCCGCTGAGCCCAAGTTTCTGTTGTCCTTGCGCCGCGTTTCTTTGAATTTACGGCGTTTAAAGCGTAAATGAACTTTTTCTCTCTGCGCTGAACACACACTGTACGTTCACGGTGTGTGATTACCGCCTGCAGCCAGAAGGGAATTGGCTCTGATTTAATTTTCTGATGAGTAAATCTCAGAAGAACCTGGTTAAAAAGCTGCTAAATTATAACGCTGGATGCACTTCATTGCTGCGGTAGCTCTACGTGTTGACAACTTATTGCTGACCCTAAAAATCCCTTATCAATAACCAACGCTTAAAGCAGGGCACGCCTCCACCCGCAGAGGATAAACAAGTTAAAGTGAATTATCCATACGGGCTGAGTAGAAGGTTTTAATTACTCGAGGAACCTGCTCGGCTATCTCTAGCTGTCTGCCTTTCACATCAGTATTCAATTAAGCGCGGCGATCAGATGATTTGGGAGAGCAAACTGCACTGCGGCTTTTTTTTATGCTTCCCCCACTGTAACACAAGACAGCCTTTCACTAGAGCGTTGATCCTTATGCAGGGATGAGGTGTTTATTTGTCAACAACACATGGCAAAGTCAGCGTTAAAGGGACTTTGTGTATTTTAAACAGGATGCTTCGTAACGCTCTATGGACGTGATGTATCGTTAGGATATCTATCATTTTTACTTATAATTTGTGGACGGATGTAATGTCACAAATAGGTATTCATATATTTACTCCTGCCTCTATACTCTATCAGGGTTTAGTCAAATAGTCCTTTTTGGTCAGGAAGGTTGTAACTGAGTGAAATGACCCTAAATGACCTCCATGATAACTGCTGGTCGAATTCTGTAAATGCAAATGAAAGGAGCGTCAATGCTTCCTTACTTAGCTCCTTTAGCTTAGGAAACACTGGATCTTCCTTTACGAAAGGAAAGGAGATAATGCCAACCCACAATTCCTTGCGGCAGCAACATTTAAAGTGACGCAACATTTAAAGCGACGCAACATTTAAAACGACGCAACATTTAAAGAGACGCAACATATAAAGGACGCAACATTAAAGTGACGCAACATTTTAAGTGACGCAACATTTTAAGTGACGCAACATTTTGACACATTTAAAGTGACGCAGCATTTAAAGTGATGCAACATTCGGCCGTTCACGAGAACGATCATGACCGACAAACGCAGTTCATGTAAATAAGATGTTTCATAAACTATTGTCTGCATATTCTTATGATCAGATTATAATCTGCATGTAAACCATAACAGCATATAGGGATATAATACATTGTTAGTGGGAGAACGTATATAATTTAGCATGTTTGAAACTGAACAAAGAGACATTTAGTAGTTTTGTACTCTGTGAAAATCTCTTAGTTTCACTTTCATATTCCTTCTTTTATTTGTATTTCAACCTCGTTATTAAAGTAATACTTTGAACCGTGTTAAAGTAAAGAACACACATGAAGTATCGACTGATTTGTTTTGTAGTCCATCTCCTGAACATTGTAGTTTCATCGCTGCAGACCGACCGGTTGTCTTTTCCTAACTCCTCATGAACTCTCCTTCCCATCTTTCCTTGACCCCGTGACGTTATCCACAGAGGTCAAAGAAAGTGGTAAGAGTTATACATCAGGAGGTCATTTTTTTACTATTCGACCTCGGCCCCTGTCTACATGCAACGTATTGACTCCTCCCAGATAACTTAGCGAGTGCTGAATCTTAATTATTTGACGCTATTTAACAGAACGTCGGTCTCCGCTCCGTCTGACACTGATGAAGACGCACTTACTAAACGTGCGTTGCCTTAAATCCGTGAGCGGCCGTATTGGTAATCTGGAGTCGCTCCTGATGGAGGACAACATGACTTCACACTGGTTTATCTCTGTCAGAGCCCATGTTTTCATCAGTGAGGCAGGAGGGAGTTCAGTGTTGCTACCCGTCATTAACCACCGTGAGCTCTTTACTGATTTATCGCCTCCAAAATAAACCGAGTCTCCGAAGCTGACCGATCCCTGAACTCCCCGTGTCGCTCTGCAGTGGACGTGGGCCCGACCCTTGAACCGTGGGCAAAGAAAAACATTTGGAGAATATCTATTTCACAAACAATCCCCTCTCATAAATCAAATTGGACACCAGGGTGTGGAAAGTTACACAATAAATGCATTTCCTAATGACTCTTGCACATACAAGCAATTTATTCTGGTGATAGCAGCGATAGAATAGAGGGCTTCTGAGGGGCGCATGCTTTTAGTCTAGACCGTACAAAAGCAGAGCACAAGAGCCCTTTGTAGCTGCCTGCTGCAGACGCGTCTTGTAATCTTGTAATAGAAGTTCAGATATCATTCACAGCACAAAGTGACTTCACATGCTCTTCAATACGGATCTGTTTAGGCAATAAATGTGCAGGGGAAGCTCAAAAAAACTTCGCCAAAGGCCCTCTCCGGTGACTTTTTCAGCTCACTCAAATGTCAGCATTGTGTGTTTTCTAAAGGTGATGTGTGATGTCACAGATGTAAACGGTGGAGCGAACAGCTGCTTCTCAATTCACTCTGCATGTCATCTGCTTTCTTTCTGAAAGGTGTTGGCGGTGAAAAAGTTGATTGTTTTACTTTAATTACTTTAAGAACACCGGTGGTTAAATTGTACAAGTATTTCCCGAACTATATGATATGACAACAACACCTTTCATTAAATGATGTAAGTTAGATTTTCTGAACATATCCATATTCACACTGCCTGCACAATGCAAGGTCAGTATAATAATGTCAGTAATAATAATAACACTAACAATAACTGAATGGATTTGACATATATGTCACATGTCATGCAAAGGTGGAGTCCAAAGTGCTAGAATTATCAAAAGAAAATACATATATATATATTTCTATTTATTTATATATATTTTTTATAAATGTATACATGTTTAAAAATATATATATATTTTATAAATATATATTTATATATATATATATATTTTCTAAATATATATATATTTTTTTAAAATATATATATATATATATATTTTAAATATATATATATATATATATATATATATATTTAATTCACACATCAAACTGCCTTTGGGAGCAATTTGGGGTCCATATCTATCCACAAGGACACTGTGACATGCCCGGGATGAGCCGGAGATGAAACCGTCAATCTGTCTCCATCCAAAACCTCCGAGATGAACCAGAACCACGACTGTGAGCCAGACCTTTATCGGCCAACATCAGTAGCAGACCTCACTAATGCCGTTGTAGCTGATTGGGAGCAAATCCCTGCAGCCGGGTACCAAAACCTTCCTGGAGGTCTTCCCAGAGGAGCAGATCGCCGCAGATTAGCAGCAGATGGGTGCAATGTTAAAGTGTCCACATACTTTTGGCCTTGTATGTTTAAAAAAAAAAGTTTTTCAATATTTACTTCATGATGTTCTTCATGCCATCATTATTTTTGGATGAATTGCGTTTTAGTAGATTTGGACAGTGCATTAATTTTCTTTCAGTTCCTGTTGTTTCTCTGAGCAGATGTTTTTTGTTATTAATATCGCTCGCTGCAGTCATCTTTCACACAACAAGAAATATGCCTCATTGTTTCAACTGGAAATTACAAACTGTTGGCCTCCCACCACTTATATTTTGAGGAAATTACGAATCTAAGCGTGCTTTATTCCACAGGAATAATCTCAGATGAGCTGCAATGGGCATGGACACTGAGTGTTTTTAATGGACGGTTTTTATATCAGAGCATTGCGGTTAAAAGCCTGAGTGAAAATAATTTCCTCCTCAATTAATCCTCTGCTTGCTTGTTCACATGATCTCATTTCAAACGCACATTTTCAAGTCAACAGGCCGCCGCTAATCTCTGCAAACCCAGCTGAATGTGGTGTGCGAACCCTGTCGGCATTAAAAAACATGTTTCTACTACTGCTGCTTGTTATGGGAGGAGGGAGGGGGAGGGGGGTTGTTGAACCTGTGCCAAGAGCATTTTCAGGACATATTATGACAAACAATAGTATCACAAAGTCCACCTGATGATTGCCTCATTATAAACGGGCCTCCTCATTGACTTTTACCTCGGCGAGACGGAAGGCTATTAAAAGGCGCTCTGTTCTCCGTCTGGATGTTCATTCTTTCTCGGAGGATGCTGAGGACGCTGACACCTGAAACAAAACCCCTGAAGTGACCGGCCTCCGGCCTGTCAGGGGCGAAGGAAGATAAGCCTCATATGCATTCATCCGACCGCTCCTCCCCGACTTCTATATTTTGTTCAAGGCGAGACGCTACGGGCTAAAAGCTAAACAAAAATGTCTCGCACTGATCGGTTCGGAGATATTGGGCTGCTTTTCTGAAGAAAACATCTCAAATGCAGATTTAAGGGACACTGTTTGAGCCTATTTGTGTTTTGCTGCTATTAAATAATGCCTCATTCGTTTATTTTAATATCACGTTTTAAGAAAACTTGTAAGCAATAAACATAATTATCTAAATGTCAGTAACCGGTTGGAGAAGTCTCAGTATATGTTTTACCCCATTCACCCATCAAGTCTGCAAGATGCAAACATATTTAAAGGCATTTTCTCTAAATCCATTTTTTTTTCTCAGACTCTGAGGCAGAAATCTTCAGTAGCACTTATGTAAATTAAACTTTTTAAGATGTATTCCCATTTATATGCAATTCATAGACTCGCTGTTTAAATGTTAAACTTAAAAAAGAGGTAAAAATAAAGTGTTTTAATGAGGACATTTGAGGGCTAAAATGAGACATCCCAAATTCCCTCAGTGAAACCTGTCAGTGAACACAACTTTATTCAATGTTATGATTTCTATATGGAAGTCTGTGCAAATTAGTGCATATTTATTATAATAATGCCATATTTAAACAAACAATACATATATATATAAACAAAAAATAAAGTAAGTTATTTCATCTATTCAAGTTGTTCCCTTATTCACAGGGGATTGACGAAAATAATAATGCATCCTGATATAATTCCTCATATTCGTCTCTTCAACTGATCTTTTTCTTCTGCTGGCATAACAACGAAGAGGAAACAAAGGCCTCCACGCAGCTGCTTCAGAGATTTCTGGGACAGAAGGACGGGCGTCTGAGAGAAAGACGTATATTATTGATAAAGATATGGTCCGAGTCCCGTTTGGACAGCTCCGCATTCACGACGACTTAATATGCAGCCTGTGACAAGCATAACCAATCTCATGACCGCGTTGTCAGACATTCCCAATATAGCCTGTAATTATTCATGTTGCTTAAGTGCTCCAACGCAGAGAAAGTGTTCGCTTTGACTTATTTACCGAGAAGAAGAAGAAGCCGGAGAGTAAAGCGCGCTTGTTTTTCCTCACGGCTCAGGTGGAAACCCGAGAGGTTCTTTAAAGGGATGAGGTGTCGGCGTGGGGGAAACACTCCTCGGTGGATGACGGCCTCTAATTGCTTACAGGTAATTAAAATGTCTGAGCGGTTTGTTTGTATACGTTAAAAAGGTTCATTCTGGTACCGTAGACTGTGATTTCTGACGTGCCCGACACGGCAGTGATCAAATCAGACACTTCTTATGTTGTTTTGAGAAGTATTTAGCGTCCTCCCGTGATATCGACCCCGTTATTCTGAGAGCAGATGTTCGGCGCTATCTGACGGAGCATCACGAGCAAATAAAACACTCCTATTTACAGACGATGCTTTCAGATGCACTGGGTAACACCTCTGGAGAGGTTATTCTCATGGTAGTCACTTTCTACATGCGGTGTGAGAAGAAAAAAAAGCATGTTTCCAAAATCTTAGGCTTGACAGGCCCTCCACGCCTGTGATTGGCTGATGACTATTTGAGGGTGGGGCTTAGCGAACGATTGTTTTCTAATCGTTCCCTTTTTTCATTTTGTTGTGCGTAAAGCGCCTTTGAGTGGCTTGAAAAGCGCTATAGAAAATTAAAATATTATTATTATTATTATTATAAGTATGCAGAAGAAAAACACAGGTCTTTCTCACTACTTTAGTTTTTTAGTCTTTTTAAGCAAAACCATGATGTTTTTTTACTTAAACTTACAGAGTATCTCCAAAATCTTAGGCTTGACAGGCCCTCCACGCCTGTGATTGGCTGATGACTATTTGAGGGTGGGGCTTAGCGAACGATTGTGACTTCCGGGTGGTTTTGGTGATGTGACACCCTCTCTGCCATGGCCTTAGACAGTCGCCCGCCTCACGCCGCGAGCTGAGCGACGGAGTCCCGTCTGGCTGTCATTCGGCCGTGACAGAGAAGCACACGCCTGCAGGCTGCACACACACACACACACACACACACACACACACGCCAAATCTGGCCACGCCATGACATCGACGCTCTCTCTCGGTCGGAACGGGACGCGTTCAGACCCGGAGAGCAGACGCTGTCTGGCACAGAAGTAGTTTTGAGGTGGCGCTGAATATCTGTCAAGACACATCGTTGTTGTTCCTTTCGGCAATTCGAAGCGAAGCGGGAGCACAAACGCACAATAAGCTGATGCAGCTCGGCCAGACCTCGCCGCCCCGCAGCTTGCAGACTCATCAGCTGGGAGTTTGATGTGTTTTTTTTCATGAGGGAACAGCAATCATCCACAGTCAAAAAGTCCCAAACATCCCAAAATACAGTTATCTAGAAAACCGTCAAAGCACATTCTCCCGAATATGTATTTTTCTGACGACATAACTTGTGCAATTTAAGCACAAAACGTTTGCTTTTCCAATTTCGCCACCTTACATTTGACTTATGTATAAGTTCAATAAACAATTTGCTTTAACGAAACGAGACTTTGCCAAGTGTATGTTAATGAAGTTGTTCTAGTGACCTCCAAATTTGATTTAAATTCAATACATCACTTGCCAAGACACTCTGGGTTTGTTGGCACGGAAGTAGCACTGAGCTAGCTGTCACTGTTTTGTTTCAATTAGCATAAGCTGTCCTAAATATGCTGAACACCAGTCTTCTTCAACACCACCCCAGGGCCAATGCCTAAGAGAACAAAATAATTAACAGCTGTGCTGACACTTAAATCTGTGGCGTTTCACTCTTTTCATTATCTGTGTCATAATCATTTAGCTGTGTCATCTCCGCAGAGAACCAACGACACGTCGTAAACACTGAAGCATTTTGAAGTGGCATCCGTCGTTCAAAGAGAGACAGCGTGAATGTATAGAGTTGGACGTTTTATCTTTAACCCTCTGGACTCTGAGGTCATTTTCTGGATTTTAAATAATTTCTTAAATTCACCTTTTAAAGCACTTGCCTATAAGATACATACCCATGTTTTATATCAAATAGTGCAGAACAATCTCAGCTCTCTATATAATGAGGTGCCATTGTTATAAGGCTAAAGTGTAAAGATATATATATATATATTAATATGGTAGTCCAACGGTTTTGGTGCATGAAATTGGTTTACCAAAGATCTTAGGTTCATAAAAGCAGTGCAATATAATTTTTTATTAGCGTTTTTTGAGTAGAAGTGTTGTCCGTGACTACTTTCACCAAAAAGAGAGGGATTGAGATAAAATGGGACTGAGAAATGACGTCATACTAAAGATCAAGCTTCATGTTTTTGTTTTCAAACTAAATATTTACTATATATGTGAGTCAAAATATGTACTAAAAAAGGAAAAAAAAGTGTTACTATTTTCTTTTGCAGTGTGACTGAACGCCAGTGTATTTTTACAGTGTAGGTGGGCGGGTCCTTAGGGATTTCCTGAGTGTCCATTGGTTAGTTTCACACAAAATGTTGATGGACACCTGAATCAACAAATCACTGTGAGAACTCGACACACTCAAAAAGGGTAGTTACATAACCCATAGTCACATGATGTCACATGATCAAATGATTGCCCTCGATAGTATAAAGAATATAACATGTCAAGAGGTTAGGCCTTTGCACGCCACGGGTGTGAAGAATGACCCACTTCATGTGAAATACTTGCAAAGGAATAGTTTGTGCATGAAACATATTCATAAATGCATTGATGCAAAACAAAAAATGCTTTAAAAAAAAGGTTCCGATAGATCTTATTGACAAAAAGCATCATCTAGTAGCTATTACATTTAGACAGCCAGGGATCGAACCACCGATCCTCTGATTGAAAGACAGACCTGCTAACCCCAGTCGCCCTGTAGTCTCTCTGTAGTAGTCTGTCTTAGTCAATGAATGATGGCGTATAGTGCTTGGTTTGGGACACTCGTTGTCCACCATTTCTTACAATGCATTGTGGGAAACCTTGCGTCCTACTATACACGTAGCATTTGGACAGCGCCAGGAATCTCGTGCACGAGGCGTCTCGTTATTCCAGCAGATTGACTGCACATCTCCCCGAGTCTCGCAGCCACCAGAGACTGATCAACAAACTCAAGATTTCTATAGGGAAAAGCGCTCCTTCGCATAAAGAGGTTGTCAGAAATAGCCTTTTCTTTCCGCACTACAATCGCACATCCAAGAGTATTTTTAAATCTGTCAAGACACGGGCGCTCAAGCCTTTGTCTTATATTCACGTGTTCGGCATATTGTCGCTCTGCCTCCCCTCGTATATCGAAGCCTCGGAGGAAACGAGTATTTATTTTGTTGAAGGTTATCCTGCTTTTCTCTTCCTCCTCCTTACTACTGAAAAAGTCGGTACTTTTAACATTCAAATAAACCGTGTCCAAACAGCTTGTCGTTCCTCCGGCATCGAGCTGAATCAAAGGTTGCACAAACGGATGTAGAGGCTATTACCTCCAAAGGCATATGGAGGGGGGGGGGGGGGGGGGGGGGGGGGGGGGGGGGGGGGATCCTGTGAGATCTTGGGAATAAAAATCTGAAGAAAAAAACGTCAGTCAAAGCAGTTAAATGTCATCTAAAATAATACGGGAAGGACCCGGCCCCTAAAACCTCCGCTGCCAATTAAAGATAAATGAGCCACGGACTGATAGCGACACGTAAGGTCACGGGGGTCATTTGCATTCCAGCAGCAATTAGCCGGGCGTTAGAGTCCGGGGTGCTTGTGAAGGCCGAGCCGCTCGGCGGACATCACGTCAAAAGCCTCTGACCTTTTGCTGCCTCCGAAGGTTGTCGGAGTTTCCCGTACGTTGGTATCGTGTACAGATCACAGAGGGGGCAGATCCCCTGACCCACGGGCCCCGCTTTACCCTTCACTCGTCGAGGCCCTTCATGTTAACAACACAGCGCCTTTCATAAGGTTGAGAAATAAAGAAATCCGATGACCTTTCCGATGTCCCACCGTCGCCATTGGAATTGACCCGTCGTTCCAATTATTTGCCTCCCTGGTCCTCCAGCCCCCCTGCAGGGAAACTAAAGGGGCATCAATCACACGGGTGGGGCGATACCCAGCGCACTGAAGCAGCATTAGCGCAGCGTAAAAAGACACAAACCTCACATCTTTCTCAATAAAAACCAACTTCTCCCGTTGGCTCCGGCAGGAAAATTCGACACCCGCGGTTATCAGAGATTAACATGCGAGCCGGGGCGGCGCGCTCGGTTTCACCCCCTGCGCTCGCTCGTGCCTCTGCACCCGCTTAACCTTTGCTTCCAGTTTAAAATATAATGCTACCATCTCTAATATAGACACAGCGACGCTGAATGAAATTTGTACAATTTGTACTGAGTGGAAAGGCCAACGTTGCGTGAACCCTCTGTTCCTGGTCGGCACAGTTTCGGAAATAATGAATGCCACGGAGGTGATCACATATTTACACGTCTGTAACCTGATCTCATCGGTGGCAGGCAGTCTTTGCTTATTTTCGGCGTGGATGTACTAATTGAAAAAAAAAAAAAAAAAAAAGAGGCTTTATTGAATCAAACGTAAAACGTTGGCAGGCTGAACTTGACATGATTGCTTTTGGGAAGAAGAAGAACGAGCGGAGTGACGGCCACGGTGGAAATAAAACAAAATCTATCAGTTTGCCGTTAATTCCCCCGTCCTGAAAAAAAAAAAAAAGATAAGCTGACTGGATGCTGCCTTTTCTTTAGATTTAAACTGATTAGATAATAAGCAGCAAAAAAAGCATGGCGAACAAGAGAGCGGAGCCCTGATTGATTATGCAGGAAGTGACGGGTATTGGAACGCCGGCTTCTTATTGACTGGATGGGCGTCGGGACTCGTTTGAACGAACGCATTTAGACTCAGACGGCTTTATTTGCCCGACCCGTTATGATCGAAAAATGATACGCGTCACGTTTGACTGACTGTTTTATTCGCGATTGTCTTCCCGCTAAACAATCGTTCCCTTTTGAAGGCCTCGACGCTCCGGAGGCGACGTTGTCGTAAAAAACCCGAAGTCCCCGATGCAATGTCAGAGTTTATGTACTGGAGGAGCGGCAGCTAAACAAAAGAGCGCCGCATTAATCTCCAGCCCCGTAGCGTTCGGTGCATCAGATCCTGAATTATTGAGGCCTTTTGTCATATTTATTTGGCGAGGCACTCCCGACTGGCGTCTAACGGGTTAATCAGTCAGACGCGTTTAAAGCCCGGATTTCCTCAGGTTGACGCGATAAAAAGAAACACTTGAGATGATCTGATGCTTACCGCCGTACGCGAGCCGGCACGGCCCTCTGGAGGGAAAGAAGAAGAAAAAAACAATATCATAAAATATGGATGTTTGTCTTCTCTTCTAAAAAGGTGAATTTGACCAAGTAATGGATTGTTCAAATAGCGACGGAGGCACAAAGGCTGTTCGAGCAAAACAATGCGGCCCCTTGAGGGGATATGATCGCGGTGAAGAAGAGTGCATATTAAACATTACAGTTACTACTGAGCAGTGGAGGGATACTGATGTACTACACACACACACACACACACACACACACACTCCTAGGGTGTTGGGAGTCTGACAAGACTTGTCTCCAGCTGTTAAGTTTCAACTCGTGATTCCTTTGATGTTTTTCCCTCCGACGTCCGACGCTCATCAAGTCTCTTCCTTAAAATCATCCCTCCGTCCTCGAGCTGTTCTCCGTGAGACGGGCGCTTTTGTCTGAAGGGGGGCCCTCTTCCGCTTTCCCACCCGGCACCGCTAATTGGCATGAGTTAATAATCCACCGCTCCGATGACACTGATGTGATGTGAGCGTGTTGATTTTTCACTTAGGATGACAGTAAAAGGTTTGAATACGCGAACGGCTAAAAGACGGTTTCAGCTGTGAAACGACGCCTCTGACTCCAAGCGAGGGTCAAAGGTCAGCGGCATCCATATGGATTCATCTGCTTTCAGTTATTAACCTTTTTTTAATTTATTTTTTATGAAACGTGATGTTTGTCCGTGCGATAACAGCTCGCCCTCCTTTTACTGAATCACTTAACATCCAGGTGATTTCTTTTAAATCTGCAAAGGGAGGCCCAACCTCTGCTCGGGTTTACTTTGAAAGGCGGTGTGGAGCCGCGGGGGCTCGTTCACGCCTCTCGTCCATCATCTACATGTCAAAAACACTTCTAAACTCTTATCACTCCATCTGGGGACGGAGAAAGGAAATGGCACGTTGAAAAAATGAACGAGAAGAAATGAAATGTGCCCGATAATGACAGCCGTGACATCCAGGATAAAAAAAAAGGCACAGCGCTGACATGTCTACTGACACACACACACCCACATGCACATGCACACTCATGCACACACACACGCACACACACACTCATGCACACTCATGCACACACACACACACACACATGCACACACACACTCATGCACACACTCACACACACACACACACACAAACACATGCACACACACACACACACACACAACTCATGCACACACACACTCACACATGCACACACGCACACTCATGCACACACATACCCACACACATACACACACACACTCACACATGCGCACACACACATGCACACACACACGCACACACACACAGTGTGCAGATAATAAGCGATATATGTAGATGCCTCGTGTATTTAAACCTGATCTCACCTCATATCTACTTAGACCCGGGTGAGGGATAAATTTGCACCTGCACGGTGTGGTTACCATAGTAACACTAAGGACAATACCGAGGCCATCTGTTTATTGGAGGAAAAAATAAAGGTCTGAATAGAGAGAGAGAAAACAAAACAACAAAAAAAACATTCAATTCAAATGCATGTGTGTGTCTCTATGGCTGGAAGTGTCAGCTAATGTGAGGGTAAAAGGTTCTTTCAAAATAAAAGAATGTGTTGAAGTATCATGAATAGTAATGTTCAGGATTTCTTCAATTACTCTTTATATAGTTATATAAAGAAATCTATTATATTGAAATGTACACATTGAGCCCACTTATTTACAAATTAAACAAAAACAATTATTCTACCTTGCTCTAAGATCATGACTCAGCTGTTGCTCATTATGGAAGCATTAGAAAAATAAGCTTTTAGGATCACAAGATGGTGAAAAAACACGTTTAATATGAATGAGCTATTACCAAAACGTGGCCATTAATTAAACCGTAGCAGCAATCGTTACATTCTCAGTTTTGAGCGTATGCACTCCAAACATAACACTAAAAACAATGATCCAATAGAAATATACAACAAATTATCTCGGTGAAATGAGAGCATTTCTGCAGCTGCTTTTTTCCAATGTGCGGTGATAGAAATATCAGTAATGACCCGAGCAGCAGCGCCAGGAGCCATGCAGAAAAACACACAATACAGCCGCCGACCAGTTAATGAGCAGCGCCGATCAGTGTGATGAGCTATTTGCTTATTTTTTATAGCACCTCAGGCAGGATATGCATTGATGAGACTGAAGCCACGCGTCATAGCATGCTTAGCCTCAAGCTAACGTGCGGTGGCCGTCCCTCTCGTTCCTTAATTACCAGCCGCTGCCTAAACGCTCGTGCTATGAATTTTTCAGCAAGCGTTAATGAGCGATAGCTCAGAGAAGGCGTTTAACGGATCGCCCGTTGAATTATGAACCGTCACGAGTTTATTGATGGGTTTGGCTGCGAAGGATAACGCACATTAAGTAGTTGATGACGTCTATTTACGTTTTCTCAGGGAACGGTTTGATTCCGAGGGCCGAGAGGGGGGAAAAGCGGCATGATCTCCTCCAAAGTTGAATCATTATGGGAATAATCTGGTCTCCCTCTAAAAGAAATGAGCGTGTCATGCGGCTAAGTCTTGAAATGATTGCAGACTGAATCACCTACCGTGCATGTGTCGTGTTATTCGTATTAGATTATATTTTAGTCTAGACGGAAAGCAGAGGAAATATGATAAAGATAGACGTTTCTTTCCCCTTTTGCAACAAGATTTGTTTGAGACTTTTTTCTGAACATATTCGGGAGTGGCCACTCTGACGCACAACCAGAGGAGATTTTCAGACTTTAAAAAAAGCAGCCACAGCTTTTTTTTTGTTGTTGTTAAAGGGCTGTAAATATCAACCATTACAAATGCAAAAAATCAGGAAATTGTCGAGCAGCACTGAGCCGTGTGCTCCCTGGTAATCCTTTAAAACCCAACAAATTCTGGGAATTTGGGAAACTAATGCCACGCTTGACCGCTCTGAGGTGCCTATGCTGCTTTAGTGAAGCAGAGGCCGGTTTTGACATCTAAATCGCTTGTTTGTCAGCACGTGTGGGGGAAGAAACACCACACGTGATGGTTGTTTTATGGCCGCGTGAGGCCGGATTGTTTCATTCAGGAACGGAGCCGACAAAGATCGCTATTAAAAGGAGCGACGGCTAATTGAGCGTGTTAAGTGTCCTGGAGCCAAATGAGGTATGACTAAATGCATCCTTGGAAATATGAAGCTGTTTTAGGTTCTGGAAAACAAAAGACTCGCTGCATTATTTACCCCAAAAAAACACTGCAGCGTGCAGAGGCTACGGTTTCCTGCCAAATATGCATAATCAGCAATCTGCAGAAAACTGAACAAACATACGATTTCCTAACGTGCTGTGACCACGACGGAAATCCTAAATGGTATTCATTGCACTGCGATGTGCTGGAAGCACGGGAAATACAGATGGAAACACTATCACTAATTCACAAACATCTGTGTGGCACTTTTTTCCCCGTCGCGCCCAAAAAAAAAAACAAGGCCTTTTCTGTGTGTTCTGGAAGTTTCGCTTCTTGGTTGACTACGAAAGACAGTAAAAATAGACGCGGTGATCAAAGGCACATCTGGGACCGGTGAGAAGAAAAATAATTCATCGGCAGCCCGGGAGAAAGTGGGTCTGCCGCTCGTTGTCTGTCTAAAAGCAAAAAAAAAAAGTGGAGAGCCGGAGCGGCTCCGTCCTCTGAGAGCCAGGTGCTCAAAATCACCTGAGGTCACCGACTCCCTCCTCCCACGCGGGCGGCCGTGGCCTCTGCAGGCGCTATCGATGTTTAAAAGCTTTATGAGCGGGGAGAGACTGAGGGGGTTTGTCATATAAAACTAAAAGCTACAGAGAGAGAGAGAGAAAAAAATGAACTATTAGAGAGAGAGGAGCGGGAGAAGGTAAAGCAGCGTTTGGGGAATAGGGACTGGAAAGAGGAGAGGGGGTCATTTCTGTTCACTTTCCAACCCACAGAAGCTCTCTGGAAGCTCTTACTTCTGAATCCTTAAAGCCAGGGCAGCTCATGTACTCTGGAAAGCCTTTTTTTGGTGATATTTGTTAAAATGATCTATATATATATTCAGACAACGATCAATAAATCAAATGCTTTCACAAAAACATGGAGTATCTGGGGCTGAGACATCGATCATTTCAATGGGGCCAAATGAAACAGTCATTGTTCACCAGAGTCTTCCCCGAGCTGCTAGCTTGACAGCTGTGATCGCTAACATTAGCCATGTTTGTTGTTTACGATCATTTTGGGGGCGTGGCCTTGACGGGAGGCCGAAGGGAAGGGATGTTAGTGTCGCAGACGCGGCGAGTCATGGAGCTAATGCTGCTAGCGGCTAGCTGCTAACTGCTAGCTGCTTTCATTGGAAAAGAGTCGTCAATACTCGGCTGGCTTTTCCGGTTGGATACTTTTTCGGGAATACTGCTGATTTCTCCAATATGGCCGACCCCAGCTTTACGTGGGCGGCTCAGTTTGGAAAGTTTGTGTAACGCTGATCTAGCAAATTGGTTAATACCCCTCAAAGGATACAAGTATGAGAAGAAAAGACAGTGATGGGAAACAGCAATAATACAAAGCGTCCGCTAAACACCGGACAAAGAGGGTCTAATTTTATTTAAACAGCGGCAGAGGCAGGAGGAGCGGTGCCTCGCAGCGTACAACTGATTTCATTAAATGCTCCGTCGCTACATACACAGCAGGTTTAATTACTCCCCGAAGCTGTAGATGAAGAGAGCACCGCTTTAAAAAATAAAAAATAATTTTTCTTCTTCTTGGTACTGGGCCCAGTGCCACGGTATACAGACACATAACACAACACGGTGCCGTGTGCAGAGCGTCCCTTTTAGCGCGACGGAGATCCAGAAACCCGCGGTGTAAATTACAACGACCACAGCCGTCAGCCAGAAGTTGGCGGGGTGAGAAAGCCATTACTGGAAATGTTACAAGTCATTACTAAGTGCGAGGGGGTAATCTCGGTGGCGAGCAGCATGCGCGTACATATAAGTGCTTCGGATTCGGGAAAGCAATACGGACACGGAGGAGAGGGTCGAAAAGCTCGCCGCGTGCGCTCTTTGTCGGAGGCTGAATCACAAGCGAGTCGACAGAAGACCTTTTACCTTCCGGGTGCCTTCAGACGAACGTGTCAAGGAAACACTGAGCGCATTTCTTTTCAGGCGAGGCAGCCGGTGAGACGTGGAGCTGATCAGCGTCGGTCCTGCTGCGACGCAGAGCACTTCCCCCGCACACTTCATTCAGACCGCTGAGCGCCGGGTGAAGTGTGCGTTTTAAAAAATGTGGCCCTCCTCGAACCTCTGTTTGACGTCGAGGTTTTAATTCCACCCAAAAATGCTACGAAAATAGCGTTTTAGTAGACTTTCTGGTGGCTTGGAGATTTTTTTTTGCAAGGTTAGGAGACTCGATGTGAGCAGTCTCCATTACAGAGAAAGTGGTAAAAAAAAATTTAATGGATTAGTCTCAATAACAAGGTCAAGGTCAATCATCCACGAACATTTTCCCATCTTCGGTGCGGTGGGGCTTGTAATGACCGGCTTAAACATGAAGGGTGGCGCCCGCATAACTGAGGGGGTCAAATAATGTAATTATGTTACATAATAATGATATCGTAGTGTTATACAATAGCGTCAACAGACAAGTTCATGTAATGGTGATATTGTTACCGTCTACTATGTTTGTGAATACGTTCATTTGGGTTTTCAAACTGAAAATTGCTTCAAAGTAATGCCATATAATCCATAAGTGATACATTTAGTCTTGGGTAACAGCAAACTAAATGCACAAGCCTCCCACTCGTAAATGGTGTTCATATCTAAGAGAAAATCCTAAATATGAGAGAAGTTCTCCTAAATCCCTAGCACAAGATTGTGTGCATGAGTGTTTCTTACATGAGGCCCATTGTTTTGCACAGTTTCTTTATTTATTTTTTTAATGCGCTGGGCTCCATTAAAGAGATTACACTTATATGATATTGGTGGCAATCTCCAACCATGTACACGACGCAATACCAAAAGGGCTTTTATTTTGAAAGGGCAGAATAAACCTTTTACATCGAGCTTGCCAGAGCTTTACATAAGAGTTGGAAGGTACATTAATTAATACAAACTTCATCCTTATTCAGCAAATATGAAAATGATTGCATTAACTGAAATCTAGCCCTGGATAGACTGGCGACTTGTCCAGGGTGTACCCTGCCTTCGCCCAATGACAGCTGGGATCGGCTCCAGCGCCCCGCGACCCTAAAGAGGATAAGCGGTTCAGATAATGGATGGATGGATGGATGGATTAACTGAAATCTAGCTATGAAAATGCACTTTGAGGGGCTTTGTATGGATAAATGCACCGTTTTCATTTCCATACAAGCTCTCGGCATATATTACATGAATTATATGTAGAGTGCTCGTATTCAATGGACATTAAATAGCATGTCATCAACGGCTGCGTCGTTACTGAAGGCTGAAAGCTTTGAGAGCAGTACTCAGTGACAACACCGTCCAGACTTAACGGGGAAATTTGCATCTAAAAACAAATCTTTTTTTTTTACATTACATTTCATTTAGCTGATGCTTTTATCCAAAGAGACTCACATGCTATACAGTAGACACAGCAACGGTGAGCAATTAGGGTTAACCACATAAGCACGAAAGCGCCCCATATGGGGAGGTCGAGGGTTCAGCCTCTGAGACTGGGAATATCAGAAAATACAAGAAAAATCCCCCAAAATCCAGAGAAAATAAAAAATAAGTCAGATCCTGACCCAACAAGTCAATATAAGTAATTGTTGTCATGTTTATAACACTATTATACAATACAAATTACCATAAACCATGAGTATGACTCAAAATTACTCAAAGTTACCCCCAAACTGACTAAAAATGCACCCCCTCGATTTTGAAAAATGTTGATAGAAGAAGTTAGGGTTAGCTAGAATGCTATACTCAACCATTCCACTCTCACACAAAGCATTGCAAAGATATGCACAAGGAAGTCATTTGTGTCCTGCAAAAATGATGAAAATTGACTTTTGGCTGAAATATGAAATACTAGCAGAGCCGGGGATCGAACCACCGATCCTCTGATTGAAAGACAGACCTGCTAACCACTGACCCACAGTCTTTTTCCTACTAGCGCTCGCCACGCCACATTCCCGAGCATGGCGCCAGGCTACAAACGAGACGAGACGAGGTCTCTGACCTCCCGGTGATCGAGTCTCGGGGTCCGGTGTGGCGACCTTTCCTCAAACCACAACTCAAGTCAGAGTCTAAGGATGGAGATACGGGCGGTTAAGACCATCGCACCTTTTGCAAAGCTGATAACAAAATCCCTCTGACATTAGGGAGGCAGCTGCGCTCCCATTTTTAATTAGCGGAGACATTGCAGGCCCGAACAGCATCACTACAGCCTGCAGATTTCTTTGATGGTGTTTGTCATTTTGGAAAAGATAAGGAAAACTGTCAAGTAGGGTAACCCCTCTTTAAATTGGCACATAGATTCCCAGCTAATCCGGGTGGGAGAGGCAGACAGAATGGATAAACACTGAATGGAGCTGAGCAAGCAAACAATCTCAGCCGCGGCTGAAAGCATGTCTTAAAGTAAACAACCCTGTCAAAGGGATGTTCTTAAATTGTCATACCTCCAAACAGAGGATGTACGACAGTGGTTTTACTTCAAACCGGGGGGTGAACTGCAAACTGCTTTTATTTATTTAGTGCCCTGTTTTAGTTGGTTTCTTTTTTTTTACAGACTGGCTGAAAATATCCCCTGAATAAGACGAGGACTTAAAGAAAAATAGGAATGCTCTCTTATGCCATTGTAAGCAATAAGCCCGGGGTGAAAGTCGCTAAAAGCCGAGGTCTTGCTCAAAGCTGCAGCGCTTAATGGCACGGAAACACGTCGGGTCAGCGCCGGTCTTTCTTTATGTTTGTGTTGGTAATGGCAGAGCATCTCTGCTGATATGTGCTCGAGTAATTAATGAGGTCACTAAGTGCATTTTTTTCTTTCTTTTTTTTGTACTTCTCTGAAGATATACAGTTTTTAGCGTCTCATATTTAAAGGAAAAGGCATCTTTTGGGGGGGTTTTATGGGACATACATACTACACAACATTATTAGTTTCAATGCATGTTTTTTTTAGCATCTGAGAACATGATTGTACCTAAATATCTCCATCAAACCACAGATGTTTTGCATTTCATTCAAAAATAACAAAATGTCCTCAAATTTCATGCAGCAGGAATTCATAATTGAGTATACTAAGACAAAAACATTTCCTCTATTCATATAAATTAAAAAATATTTTGTTTAACTTTTTAAATGCACACTGCTTCCTGTGTAGCCATTGCATCACGCAGAAGTACGATAACGTGCAGTTCCTCGAATGGCAACTAGAGGCTCGCTCTTAAAGCTGGTCAGCATAGACGGTAACATTTCCAACTCTACAGGAGAAATAAACATGTCTACAGTCTGGTATAAAAACATGATATCGAGGTCTTGCTCATGACAATAAATACCAAATACCAAATATGGTCACGAGATGGCAACGACAAAAATTCCAAAGTCAAGGACCTCAAACCATCACGGTGATTATAGTCTGTGGTTCACCTGGACATGACTTGATGTACGCCGCAGCATCAGGACCACACTCCACTGTGACTCCATTACTCTGGTGTCTTTAGTAATCAATATATTAAAGAGATGTTTGAGATAAACAGATACAATCATTTAATTATGCTGGTTTCACAGCAAAAGCGGGGTTCAAACACCGGCGTTAGCTCCCCTTCAGAGCTGCCTGGAGTTGAAGTAGCACCGCGGGCTGTGGTGATAAACGAGTCTGAACGAGGACCCTGTTTTTCTCCATGATCAATGTTATCCGTTATCCTTTATCCTGCCATGTTTTGTGCTCTCCGTTACCCGACCACTTGCCGTAAGTCTCACTTGAGATAGTGTCAGCAGAAGGGTATACGGAGCTCTTTAGCATCCCCTCTGTTCTTGAGACACTCTTTGTCTCTCATCAAGTATCCAACCAGACATGGAGAGGGCCCTCCGAAAGGGTATCGGTGGTCATGATGCTCCATTAACGATCCCACCCCGAGCACACGCCATGACTCAAACATCGGGAGAGCTGAGCGACACCGAGGACTTCTCAAGAAATACGAAGCAAGGCCGAGCCCATATATGTACATCTTTCTCATAACGGGTTTCTTCCAAACAGTGTTTCCACTGCAGTAAACAACACCCTCAAACCCTGACTAAACTGTGTGATTTTCAGAAAAAAAACTGAAACAAAATATGTCCCAGGAGAGGAGAGAAAGAGAAGTGTGCTCATTTGATTTACTGCAGAGACTGCAAAGGAGAAAACTTGAAAGACACAAGTTTACTAGAGTGAAGCGAGGCTTCCCCCGGCACACAGTAAATTATCTTTTTTCCACTTTGAAAGTTAGAAGCAGAACTAGAACTAGGAAAACAGCCTTCGGGAGGAGAGAAGATGGACATCTGTGAAGAGCGATGCTTTTCCCTCTTTTGAAAAAAAAAAAAGCAAACGCTGTACGTTTCCATGTGAAATCCTCCGGGCGCGTCGCCAGCGATCACGGCTCGTCTCGCAGGTCCCGTCGTCGACCTCGTTGTTATTTATCCATCCGGTTTGCGTCGTCGCCAATACGACGGCGCCACTGAAATATCCTGACAATATTTTTTCCCAGGACCGCCGCTTTATATGTTGTGGCGTTTAGCGGGCTTTGAAAGCCCAGCGCTGCGTCCCACAGGTCTGTCATTAGATGCGGTGAGGAGCTTTAAGTAAGGGGTCTGCAGCTAACGGGCGCACTCGGTGCCATTTGTGTGCAAATGCTCGCAACTGCAATTTTCTCGGAGGCCATTTGAACGGCCCGGTTTGTAATTATGCCCGAACGGCACGAATGCCGAGCGACGTTGAGGACTTTATCTTATCCAGGAATTACCTGAACATAAAAGTAACATTTACAATAAAAAGGGCAGATTTATGTTCTCTGCGAATGTCTTGTTATAAAGTACCAGTTCAGTAATAACCCTTAAAGAGGTGAAAAGGCCTTTTCCCGTGGTGAATTAAGCTCTCCGCTCATGATGTGGCCGACGCTCTCCAGATTTACTCTTAACATGGACCGTAGTCTCCAGTAGCTCCTCCAGGAGGAAGAGGTATTTAAAGAAGGGAAAGAAGCCGAGCATTTCGGGAGAGCCAACGTCTTCATTCCCGGAGACAGCAGGGAATGTTGTATCCGGAGAGGAGGATCAGGAAGTGAACGCTCCGTTCCTTCAGTTTTTGTATCAGGTACATATTTCTGAGATATTTTTACTCAGAATATCGCAAACTTTAACCTTTAATTATTTTTTAATTGTTCACTTGTAGACTAATAGTTTGTTCAGTTTTATTTAAAGGAAGAAAATCATATTTTTGGTCTTTTTTCCGGTGGACGGATTAAACTAACAATACTTTTTTAGGTGATATTTTATAGTTCTACATTATTTCAGAGCTACTTAGGGTAGTTTTTAACCTACTGCATTTATTCAATAGCTATACCATATATCTAACATCAGATTAAGATTTTACATAAAACACATATAACGCATTGTCGAAATTAAATCTGTGATGGCTCAACTTTTTTTATTTGTGACCTCTCACAATAAATCAATGTCTAGTTTGGGATTTTTTTAATCCGTGCTTGTTTGGACATGAATTTATTTTTAAGACGAAAAAAGCATTTTACAAAAATATTTGTCTACGTGTGGCAAAAAAACACTTCGTTAGGTTTAGGAAACTGGACTAACTAGCGACTGCTGACCAAATAACTACTCACGTGACACAATTTAAACATTAATTTTAGTTTTGCACGGGACACAAACAGAGGTCTCCTGCATGAAAGTCCTGTGTTTGTAACCCGAGCATGGAAACCAAAATACAAGCATCACTCTGAAAATGAGGACGCGTCCCCTTCAAGTAAAGAATCTTCCAAAACTGAATATTTCAAGCATTTCAAATTATTCATACTGTGTTTCAGCTCTGCCTTACAGTTTTGATTAAATAAGCAACATGTGCAAATATTTATTCTAAATGATGAGATTTTTTTTTACAAGATTTACAGTAATGCAATATAAATATCCGGTGAAGGTAAATGTGCCTCCACAAACTAATGAAATGACTGCAGTGGGCTCACACAGATGTTGATCAACAGCGTTAAACAGATAATTCATTCTTTTAAAAAGTAGTTTACTTTCAAACAGAAAGTAATCTAGGCGAGTATTCGGCGTAGAGCAAGCGAAACTCAAGTGAAAAACGGTCCTGAGCACCGGCCTACGTCGCCTTTCAACTGCATCATTCCAAAGAAATAATCATCCTGAAAGTGCTTTTCTTTCTAGTCGGACTTGAAACTTTTTTATTTTTGCTGTGTGCCATATTCATTTACTCTTAACCAGTAAAATATAGACTGATAATTACACATCTGAACACAATCTCACATTGTATTCCTTTATTATAACACCAACATTATTTTAATGGCCCTAGTTGTTGCAGAGATACACCCTTTTTAGTTTGGGGATGCAATTTTTGAGCTAGAGGGCTTAACATAGGTTGGTCATTAACGGGTTAATGGTGGCGCCGGCACTCAGTCATTTGCAAGAAAAAAAAAGCAGAGATCGGGGATTCATTTTTAACATTTCTCTTCATTCATCCATTTCCTACACGCCTGGCCCTTTGTGCCGTATGCGTGGCCCTTTGTGCCGTATGCGTGGCCCTTTGTGCCGTATGCGTGGCCCTTTGTGCCGCCTGCGTGGCCCTTTGTGCCGTATGCGTGGCCCTTTGTGCCGTATGCGTGGCCCTTTGTGCCGCCTGCGTGGCCCTTTGTGCCGCATGTGCGTGGCCCTTTGTGCCGTATGCGTGGCCCTTTGTGCCGCCTGCGTGGCCCTTTGTGCGTGGCCCTTGGTGCCGCATGTGCGTGGCCCTTTGTGCCGCCTGCGTGGCCCTTGGTGCCGCATGTGCGTGGCCCTTTGTGCCGTATGCGTGGCCCTTTGTGCCGTATGCGTGGCCCTTTGTGCCGCCTGCGTGGCCCTTTGTGCGTGGCCCTTTGTGCCATATGCGTGGCCCTTTGTGCCGCCTGCGTGGCCCTTGGGGCCGAACGCGTGGCCCTTGGTGCCGCCTGCGTGGCCCTTTGTGTCGCCTGCGTGGCCCTTCGTGCCGCATGCGTGGCTCTTTGTGCCATATGCGTGGCCCTTTGTGCCGCCTGCGTGGCCCTTCGTGCCGCATGCGTGGCTCTTTGTGCCGCCTGCGTGGCCCTTTGTGTCGCCTGCGTGGCCCTTTGTGTCGCCTGCGTGGCCCTTTGTGTCGCCTGCGTGGCCCTTTGTGCCATATGCGTGGCCCTTTGTGCCGCCTGCGTGGCCCTTCGTGCCGCCTGCGTGGCCCTTCGTGCCGCCTGCGTGGCCCTTTGTGTCGCCTGCGTGGCCCTTTGTGTCGCCTGCGTGGCCCTTTGTGCCATATGCGTGGCCCTTTGTGCCGCCTGCGTGGCCCTTTGTGCCGCCTGCGTGGCCCTTTGTGCCGCCCATCCCGAGCCTTAAAGGAGCTTTCTGGTCCGCGGCCATTGGGAGCCAGTCATGCAGTGTAATGCTAGAGGATGCGGTGAGAACATGTTCCGGGAAAAGAGAGACGGCACAGCATCCAACGGTGAGACTCTGGATTTCTGCTCCAACTGATCTAAATAATCTCCTTTTTTTTCTTCTTCCACCACACAACAGATGCCCAAATCTATTAGCTGAATTAGGCTAAAAGCCCACGTTCAGCCCTATTCCCTCCATATTGTACGCGTGTGAAATGTGTCTGCCGAGTGAATCTGAATCCATTTGATGGTGAAATGCATTTGAGGTCTAACGGGGATGGAAAAGGACGGTAATTGTGATCTTGGAACCCGTCACATAATAATGGAGAGATAATATACTGGAGATATACTGACGCCAGCAGGATAATTGTGAGGTACTCACCTGCCACTGTCATTATAACTTTTTACATATACTTCTTTTTCCTTTTCTTTTATCAGTCACTTTTACATTTTGTCTTTTATTTTGCTAAAATGTGAGACCTGAAGAAATGATGACAGACTACGTGACAGTAATTACAGCATCGGTATGGACCTTGAAAAACCAGCTCTTCCCGCCGTGTTGTGGAAGGCTGTAATGAATCGTCACAGAATACCAACTCGTGTGCCTTCCATGCCGAATGGGAACAAAAGACAAAGGGATAACAGAGCCAGTTGTCTCTGATATTGGATATTACACTCTATGCCCGCAGAATGGCTAATGAACTCCATCCAGCTCCATGCTAATGGTTATCAGGGTGATTTCATTCCCCTCGGCTTTTGTGTGTAATTATTGATTGTCCCGAGAAAGGTGGGCTGTACAAAGCCCGGTAAACAGCAGGTAATTAGTATTTTTACACCTTTGGCAGCGTAATGTCCTGTGTTTGTATGCATGAAAGCAGGATGCAAGAATTCTCTTCACACGCCGAGATAACTGGGAGTAGACTCGCCGCCGCCTGGAGCTGCATTTTTATCTCCCCTCTTAAACATGGCAACAATTAGAAAGCATGATTGGAAACTACTTACATTTTCAATTAAAGCCAGCAAGGTAAATAATCAGCTAAAAAAAAAAAAAAGAATCACACTTTTCCCATACAAATGGGAGCAATAATTGAAGAAATCTTCTTTGTGAGCGCTATTGTGCCTGAATAGGAATCACGTAACATGTTAGTCCAATACGCCGGCATTACTCTCACCATAATGATTCATATCTCTGGAAGAAAAATACAATGAGCGAATCCTTTGTCTCCCAGAGGATGAACGTCTCCAGAGGAGTCTAATCGAGAAAGTATAGGCTTTCATATTCATACGCCGTCTCGGCTGGAGGACCCGGAGGTGGTTCATGGTATAAGCGACACCGGAGATGCCTTGGGCACCAGAGTGTCAAAAAAATAAAATAACTCGGTGCTTCCCTTCTTCTCAGACTAATAACTCAGTCAAATGTGAATACACAGACAATGTCATACTCCTGGATTCAGTGTGTGGGATCTCCCATGTGGACGCCCATCCATCTGGGACTTCATAGGAAAAACACTTTTCTCATAACTTCAGATCTCGCCTCATAATCTTCGTGATTAGACTTTCCCTTCAGCCGACTGTGCTGCTAATTATTGCTCATTATTTTTGCTCAATCGATTCATCGTTTTGTCAATAAAATAGTGAAAATACAACATTTTACTTTCCCAGAGCCAAAGAAAACATCCACTCATGCCTTCTTTTGTCCCACAAACAGTCCTAACAATTAACTAACAATTAAAAAGCATAAAAAACGTCTCAAATGTCGAAGTCTCACTCGAACATATTTCTGCTCCCGGTCTAGGAAACAGAGAAAATCTATGATTGCTGAACAAAGACAAAGACAAACAAGTCACAAAGAGTGGATTGCATGAGTCGCCCATCACTTGACATCTGCCTCATCTAAACGGTCCGACTCACAAAAGACATTTCACTCATGATAACGAAGCGCAAACACACTCATAAATGTCCCCCATGTGTGATCTCAGGCATTTGTCATATGTTGTCTTCGCAGTCACTGATGGCTGACGAACTGTGAAACCAAATATTATTCATTGTTTACAACGCTACCGGCACCAAACAGGAAGAAGGAATAGCCAATGTGTTAGAACCTGGTGGTGAGAAAGATGGGCGGGGTGCGGTGGGAGGAAATGGGCCCAGTCCTTTTTGTCGCCTTAAAACCACTACGATGTTGTGTAGTGTACAGTGTCTGCAGGCAGAAGGATTCTGGCCAGTCCTCTTTCTTGAGAGAGCAGAATAACGTCTGGTTTCATATCTATTAGACTAATTTAATAGCTTTTCCTCCGGTGCTAAGAGCTGATTACCAACACCGCAGGTGGGACGCCCGGTGTCGTTTCTGCACCAGCAGAGCAGTTATTCACCACAATGGCGATGCGAGATCATTACCATGTAGCTGCTGCTCGTGGAAGTGGAAGCATTACTTGTATTTCGATGATGGGAAGGAAACCATTTTTTTTTTTAAACATCCTGCATGCAGAGTGAAATGGAAAGCTGATTTGTGCAGCTTGGTGAAGCATCACCTCGGCCGGCCTGGACGGGGTGACCAGCGCTGGGCTGTAAGAACACGACAGACTCGCTTGAAATGCAACGCGCCGTTAATGGACATTTGTTGTGGATCAGTCACTCCAAAATGTCAACACGGTTACAGGGTGCCACTTTTCCTCTCTTTGCAGTCCTGGGAGCGGCGGCGCAGGGTCACTATTAGAAAGCCCCTGCAGCTCTACATGTGCATGCATCATTCATGGGCTGGCAACAACACACACACACAGTACACACACAGTACACACACAGTACACACACACACACAGTACACACACCGAATAGGATTCCAGGAAAACAAGAACATTGGAACAGTTTGTGAAAAGATGACTGTATGGTTGAAATTTAAGGAACTCTATAGACTTGATATTAGTTTTCTGAAATATTGATCTGTCAGCCGTCTGTTTCCTGTCTGTCCTGGACCTTCAAAGTAAGAGCAGTTCCTAATAAAATGTTGATAATATGCACAATATGCACCATAACATCTACAAACCTCTTATTTCTTTTAAAGAAATCCCTAAATGTACGATGCTAAGCACTATTGGGCTGTTGGTGTAGCCATTCACTACTAATTGTATATATTAATAATACTAATTTACAGCTATGCATTGACAAAATAAAATGACATGCATGTTGGGCCGATCAAAAAATATGAAAACTCTGGATTTTAATTTGGTTTATGTGAAGAAACAGACTAAAGAGAACATATCCAAATACTAGAGTGCCAATCAGTTTTAGGAAAAATAATTTCTTGAATGTACTCCAACACAGCAGGGGTACAAAGTCCGAAAAATCATGAAGAAAATATATATTTTCATTGCCAGTGTTTACTTTCACAGCTGCTTCTACAAGATGGTTTATGTGTGTTTATTCAATACAGACACAATCAGGAGGAAATTTTAATGCATGTAGTTTTATGGACTTGCTGTTGGGCGGGTTCATAACAAACACCACCTGCAACGGCATATGTCGCCTCCGTCCTCCTGCCGGAATAAATCAAGTGCAATGATCTCCAAATAAATCCCAAAAGAGGACACAACTTTTACCGCACTATAAAAATGTCAATGACAAAAAAAAACAAGTCAACCGCCAAAAAAAAAATGCTGAATGACCATAGCTTCTGGGACAGATGACCTTTGACCTGGATCGTGCTGACCTCCCTTCATCTGAAGTGGGCCGACAACCGCTCCGATGTAAAAGATTCAGAGCCGACTGTTCAATCTTTCAGGGATATTTGCAAATCCTCAGAGTGGGAACACACAAACCTACTCTCGCCTGTGTACCTGATGCGTTATTTAACTTCTAATGACACTAAACACACAAACTTGAAAAGAAAACCTCGAGGAGGCAACAACTAATTAAAACAACCTTTTCATTTATGCACACGTGTGGAGTCCGTGCAGGTATTTGACCGCCCCCGTGGCCAAGCGGCGGCTCGGTGATGGACGGGCGTCTCTCGGGCTCGGCTGTCTCCCGGCGGCACGTGCGCGACCTGATTGATTACAGCTACCGCCAGTCTTCCCGGGAACTGCCAATACCCGACGTCTCGCCAAAATAAAGGCATCCAGTGTGTATCTATTACAAAGCTAAGACACTGCGCGGCTGGAGTGCACACTCGACCCCCATTGGATGCCTGAAATTTCATATGCTCCAGGCTGCATCTGCTCTCTGGAATTTGGGACTAATTTTAGGAAAGATTAAAGCACTCTTGATGCTGCTTTTGGGGGAGTTAAAAGAAAGCAGGATAAGCTCGACGCACGACGATAAGGAGCTATCCTTAAAACGTAACAAGAAAAAAAAATCTCTTCGGCTCGATAATGTATAGGATCATTAGTCCACTTTTTATTTTATTTTTTTCCTCCTTTTATCCACTGCGGTGTTGGATGATGCCTCTGACAGGATGTGGAGTCCATTACGTCATAAAAGAAACGCCTAAAGTCCCCCTGAAATAACCGAAGTGTTTAAAAAGCTGGAAAAAAAAACACAAACTCACTTCATTAAAAAGAGACAAATGTGGGGAGTGGTGACAAAGTAAATTGCAACGCAATTACATGCTAAAAGCGAGACAATTACAGTGTCTCTGTCTTTCTACAGTAACAGCTGCATAATCACATGTAAATGAGTTTTATGGCCTGATATCACTTACCTATGTGTGAATGGCGTGCAGGAATCACTGAGGGGCAATTTGACTCTCAAATCACTTACTCTGCCATTAGGAATAACGGAGCGTATGCGGAATGATGAAGAGTCGGGTGTTGAACACACCAAATACTTCTTAAGGTTAAAACACATCTGGGGTGTGATTACGCCGCTGGTAACATCCTGTTTGCTAAATAATGCAAACGTTATATTTACAGATTTGTTTGGTTCCCCAGACGTTTTACTGTTGAGGCGAGACACCGTAGGCGATTTTTGGGATTTTTTTTTCATATTCTTTGCACCACATTTTTGAGATTTGGCTGTCATGACACGTCTTGTTTTAGATTAGAGGAAAGAAACATGGAGGGGTTCATCTCACGCTTTCTTATTTCGGTAGATTTCTACTAGATTCGACAATATGTAGCCTTAGATAATGCCTCATTTGCATATTGAAACATTATATTTTAATATAACTAATGATCAGTTTCATGGAGATATCTAGTAGTTGACCAGTCACACTTTTATACACCTAACTGACACTAACCTTCCAGTTTCATTCCATATTCTAAAAATGTCATCATTCATAGCCTAAATTATAACATGTTGATCATAAAAACACAGTTTAAAAAACAAATGTTGCATGGCTCTTGATTTACTGCTTCATGGTGCAATAAAAACAGATATTTTAACCCTCTGTAAAAGCTTTTAAGGCTTCATTTAGTATTCAGATTGTTTTTCGGGGAATGCAAATTGGCCCATATTTAACAAGAAAAGTACGTGTTTATAAAACACATTTCAGAAAACATGTAATACAAAAAAATAAAAAAGTCTCAATGCAAGTAATCCCCGTTGGAAGTTTCAGATTTTTCCCATCAAGCGGAGCGAGGTTCATCGTTTTTTTAAGGAAAGCAGGGCGGAGAGCTGTCTGGCAAAAAGCAGGGGAGGTCTCTTCCAGTTTCCTCCACCGCGGTGCCTCCTGGCGACCACTTATCAGCAGGCGAATCGGCCCGGTCGTTGACCTCGTGCCCTCTGGCACTCATTAGTGCGGCGTGTGACGGTGACTGAAGGCCGGGCTCGTCCTGCAGTGCGCTGCTCACACGAGGAAGACACGGGCCGCAACTGGTGGGTGGCACAGATTAGCCAGCACCACGGAGAGCTCCCTGGTGTGCTCGGGGCCCCGGGCAAGCTTTTTTGCATGCTTTCCTCCCTCCCCCTCACCAAAAGAAAAAAGAAAAAAAAACATATTCCACCTTTCTCTCTTTCAGTGAATTCAGTTCTTGTTACCCTGGATATCGGCGGGGGAGCTGAGTGAGGTCATGTTGCCGGAGTAAGCACTCCGGGCATTATGGGTACAACGCGCCGAGTGCACTGACATGAGAAAGGAGCAGCTCTCTCTCTGTCGCATCGCGGCCTGTGGATGGTGTGGTAGCACCCTGGGGTCACTGCTTACCACCTATACTCATACAACACTTCATGAGATATTTTTTCAGTGTTTTAGTTAATGCAACAAAATACTCTGTAAGGTTTATTAAAGAAATAAGGAACACACGAGGAACCAGCATCCACCTCTGTGGGCTTTAGTGGTCTTCATACTTCCTGGTTCATGATTACGTGGATAACATAAGACACCCAAATTATTTTTCTTAGGTATAGCTAAATGCTGAATGAGACCAGCCTGCCTTTAAAGGTACTCAGGCCTCGACACACTGACAGCAGTAGCTTTACCTTTAATTAAATCCAATAGTGCAGGCTATCTGTGGAGCCCTTTAATGACACACGTTTGTGTCAATTTCATATAAATTATGTTTTAATCGTGTTTGGGTTTATAAAATAAAGATTAATGTTATTTCTCACTGACAGCGGTTCAGATTAGAACTCTACAACATGATATCCAGGACAACTAGCCCTACATTTGAAATTAAAAGATAAGTATTAACTAAATACTAGCTAAAAATAGGTTGGTTTTTGAAGGGTTAAAGTATTTACTGCACAGTTATAGTATTGCACACAATTTTCTAATAGCAAGCAAACAAATGAGGCAATTTCTTGGCTACACAAAGAGCTTTTTACTTGCTTTAAATGTGAGATTATCACTATCTTCAGCATTGAAACAGCTGTATCACGGCTATTATGATACAATGATGCTATGATGAGCGAGACCTTCCCATTTGATCAGTCTGTTCTTTTGGAGGGTTTATTTTTTACTCATCTCTTTTACACATCCCTCCTCGCAGTTCCACCTGGATTTCCGACGCGTTAGGAGGCGTCTTCCTGCAGCTCCAGGTGTCTATCCACTAACTCTGCTTCCTTAAATAACTGCGATGGTAATATGATTACTGCGTGTGACAGAAAATACGTAAAGAAATTGTAGAGAAAAGGAAAGATGAGAGTGTGTGGGATGTGTGGCTAATTTCATTCTTCAGTACAGGCGGGTGTGAGCACTGTGGAATAGCGTGCACCCACATACTGTATTGTCCAGATTAAGCTGGTTGGACAGAAGCTCCCATGGTATTTAATCAGCTTCCCCAGACCATTACCCCAGTATGGGGGAGTGCAAACACCCAGTATTGTCTTTTCTCTAATTCTATGCTATCTCTTATTAAACCAGCATGACAAGAGCAGACGTGTGTGTGTGTGTGTGTGTGTGTGTGTGTGTGTGTGTGTGCACCAGAGGTGTGTACTTTTGCAAAGCTTTAAGCAATGGAAGAGCATGGAGGGTCCACAGAGAGAAGGTAAATAAAGGACTATCTCAACCTCTAACAAGGATTTTAATTGGCTATTCAAAGATATAATTACACAGACTTTGAGTAACAATTACTCCAAATATATGACCTTCAATGCCACTAACAGTAACCAAATTGGCATTGCAGCTCTGTAGCGGTGGTGTCCTTAGAAAAAAATGAAAAAAATAATTAATTAATTTAAATTATACTCCATTTAAAATGATAAAGGAGAGCGAGGGACGTTGAGGGAAACGGAGGTTTTCACCTCTTTGACTTTGCTTCCAGTTGCTGGTTAAACCCCAACAACCTGACCCTTCCTTGGTAGTCTGCTTTACTCAGACAAAGTTTGTTTTCTTTATTGCGTCACAAAGTTAAAAATAAAATAGCGTGAGCGCCGGCCTCTCTGAAATGGAGATCACTAACCGGATACTTGGCACAGTCTCTTACCGAAAAGCCATTAACCTCATTATGTGCCACTTTCGGAGCGGATGTAAATTAAGGTGCACAGTTGAGAGCTAAAGTTCAAGTGTCGAAATTGTCCTTTTAAGTACAGTCGAAAGTGACAAAATGGATAGAATGAAGCGTGCGGCAATCAACCCGGATCCGACTGCTTGTTTTCGCACCTTCGCTAATGAATCGGAAAGCAGATGTTAATCTAGGCATGACATGATTGGATTTACATCCATTAGAATAGTGATGATCATTAGCTGCAAGTCAATCATATTTCTAACCCAAATCTTGTGTTGCCTTCAAAACAAACACACGTCTGAGCTACAGAGACACACACACATCAAAGTGTGAGGCTTCGTCCGGCACAGGACGTGGAACCGGAGGACTTGCCGACTCGGCGCTTTCCTTCTGCACGGCGTTGATGCAGCTGTGCCGCTAAACCTGTCGGCGCCTGCAACAGCGAGGCAGATGCACGGCTGCCAGCTCTGGAAACGTTGTTACTGGTGCGACGGTCACCGGCCGCACAGAGATAGCGACGGATACGGAGCCGGTTGAAACAAATCCAATTAACATGTTAAACTGTTTTCACCGGGGGAGCATTTCACCGGCTGACAGAAGTCCTCTTTGACAGTGTAGCAGAGAAAATTACATTCTGTCAATTCAAGACAATCAGTTATGTCATTTGGCTTTGTTGCGATGACTCTTGGACCTCGTGGAGTTGCAGACTAATGAGTCCTCAAACCTGGAAGTGAGTCAGCATTCTTGTGCTTCCTGTTCCCTTTTTTCTCAAAGTCAAGTTTTTTTTTTTGGGTTAGATGCCTTAAAAAAAAGGAGCTGAAGAGATTTGTTTTTGTTTGACGACATTAAAAATATGTCGATAAACGTGAATTACGGAGCTTTTGTGTAAACAGGGTTTCTAAATGAGAATCCCAAACGTCACTCCTGGAACACGAGTCCGCCAACATAGAAATCCTAAAAGTGGTGTTCATTTGTGAAGATTATCTCGCTGAATAAAACATGTAAATATCATAATCGTTTTTTTTTTTTTTGTCGCCAAGGAGCTTATTTTCTGCAATAATCCAAAAATCCAATAGAGAAATCCTTTCGGCTTTATGTTCGAGGGAACCAGCGCGACGATGACTTCCGGGTCGGCCTACAAAAACACGCCATCCCTGCAGCGCTTCACGCCGCCGCCGCCGTTATGGCGCGTGCAGACAGTCAGACTTACCAGACTGTGGACTTCATGATGCGTCTTTGTTCTCATAGATGAGACGCTTTTAAAGCTGTGTCACGCTTTCATCCCCGACTGACTGACTTCACAGGCTCGTCTCCACGATCACGGCTACGCAGTTTAAAACGGACTTGAATCCTCCGAGTCCGAGACGATCGCACTGGGAGATCATTACGATGCGGCGAGAGGACGCCGTGCCCGAGAGCATCGCTTCCCTCCCCCCCAAAAAACACTTTTTTTTTTTTATCCGTTATGTTTCCGATGCAGAGGCCCTCAGAGGGGGAGACAAAGCAGATTTACTTTGTGCAATGCGATGTAGGCCGTAAGCCTTAAAGCGGAGGTCGAGCCCCGCGGGACGCGCTCGGACCAATTCTGGAAGCAAATCAGAGAAAACCACCGAACCCAGACGGGCTCTGCTAAGTCAGTGCAAACAATAGGGAAACAAACATGAGTCAAGAGTGAACACAGATTATTATGTTTTGCTATTATGTAAAAGGTGATTTCCATCCCCTCTTCTCTGTGCTTTGCAGTTATTTTCAGTTATTTAAGTTATTTAAGTGGTATTCATCCTTTTCTTTTTACATTTCATTTCATTTATCTGAGGCTTTTATCCAAAGTGACTTACATGTAGACACAGCAACGGTGGGCAATGAGGGTTAAGTGTCTTGCTCAAGGACACATCGACATGGACTACCGGAGCCTGGGATCGAACCACCGATCCTCTGATTGACAGACCTGCTATCCACTGAGCCACCAGTCGGCCCATTTTGCAATGGATACTGAGCGTGCGGCGCAATCGTAAAATAAACTTGATTAAACCATTTGGACCCACCAATAATTATGTTTAGCAATACTTAGCTTAATGACTTTAGTAATAATTAGAAGCTAATTATATTGACTAGGATGTATGCACATGTTATATGTCGGCGGTAACTCCTGAAACCCAAATGCACGTTCACAACGTGCCCTCTCAGACTACAAAAGAGGAAATTCTCGGGATTCTCGGCACATTTTGCATTCGTGTGCAGCCTTATTTCCCCGCCATCACCGAGTGGCAAATTACACGATCGTTCTTCAGCTGAGCAGCGAGACTCATTACTTCCCTTGATTCAAGGGTAGTTCTTTGGCTAATCTGTTGTGCAGTGTCGAGAGCAGTTTTTTTTTTTTTTTTTTTGGATCAGCCCAATAGCGGAGCTGGAAAAAAAGTCGGTTTACTGTTGCCATGGAAAACTGCGTTTCACACATTGATCATCGACGAATCAAAAAGTGGATTTCGCTCCAGTAAAGCTCCGACGCCGCTGAATCAAAGGGATCGCAGTGATCACAAGCCAGATGCCCGGTGCAGGGACAGAAACATGTGTCCTCGACCTTGCCTTTGTTAATGTGTTCATTAGGATTTAACAGTCAAACTGTTAGGGACCCACCAGCCTGCTCGCAGCCCGGGCGCGCGGAGGCGCCCGAGACTTCGGCGCGCGCGGCCAGGGAGCTGCGCGCCAGGCGACGGGGACGAGCAGGGCGCGTGCCGGCGCACACCTGAAAACAATCGGCGCTCCTCGCAGCTGGAGCTCGTTAGAGCGGCTGCCGAGAATAAGAGCAGCGAGCGGACAGAGTTCGACGTGAGTGCGTGCTCGGAGGTAACGCTACACGTGTTGGACGACTGCAGAGAGGAATTCCGGTTTTCGAAGGAAACTCGTGAGTTAAGCAACACTGCCATTTAAGGAGGCAGGTGTTGCCGGGAACATTGCTGGTGGACTTACCTGTCGCTGTCAGTTTTTGAGACAGTAGTTTTTCGTTCTTTGTGTTGGACTTTACTTACCTGTCGCTGTTAGTTTTGGAACAGTAGTTTTTCGTTCTTGGGTTTGGGCTGTGCTTACCTGTGTTTATATAATAAACAACGCCAGCTCACTGGCTAAACTGGACATTGACTTTGTCGTGCACTTGGGGTCGGAGAAAAACCGTAACAGTACGCACTCACCATGGAGACCCCAGCCGACATAGACCCGAGGATCCGGACCGCACTGGAGCGGCAGTATCATCTAACGGACGGTCACTCTCACCAGCTGGAGGCAGCCGCGACCACCATAAAGACCCTCCAGGACCAGGTCCAGAGCCTCAGCACGTCAGTGGAGAGCATGGCGCGACTCCAGGCGGCGTCGGTAGCCCAGCACGCGGAGTTAATTTCACAGCTTCGGGCGCTGACGGAGGCCCGCCCCGCTCCCCCACGGGAGCAACCCGCGCCGGCGCCTGGGCCACCCCCGGCCTCTTCTGAGCCATGCCTGGCCAGCCCGCAACCGTTCGGGGGGGACTTCGAGAGATGCGCCGTCTTCCTGATGCAGTGCGAACTCGTCTTCGCCCACCAACCTAGCCGGTTCGGGTCGGATGCCGCCCGGATCGCATACATCACGAACCTGCTCACCGGCCGGGATGGCGCAATGGGCGGCCGCGTCTTGGACCAGGGGAGTTGGGTTCCGGCACTCATACAAGGAGTTCGTGGCAGAGCTTCAATGGCTGTTCCACCACCCGGCCCGAGGCCCAGAACCCGGAGCTCAACTGACCGGCATTCGACAGGGGAATGGCCGGGTAGCGGATTATGCGGTGGAGTTTCGGCTGGCGGCGGCAGAGAGTGGGTGGAATGACCCGGCCCTGCGGGTCACCTTCAGGGCAGGGCTTAGCGAGGCAGTCCGGGACCAGCTCGCAACTCGGGAGGAGCCCACCTCCTTTGACGAACTCGTCGCTCTCGCCCTCCGCATCGACGAACGTTTCGAGGAGCGGAGGCGGGAGCGGACGCCCAGGAGGAGGGCCCCGAGTCCCCAGCACTCCAGAGCCTGGGAGAGGCCCCCCGGGGTTTTCCGATCGGACTCTCCAAGCCGGGAGGGTTCATCCTCGGCCCAGGCGACGACAGGGGAGGAGCCGATGCAGCTGGGGCGCACGCGTCTCAGCCCGGTCGAGCGGGAGGCTCGATTCCGGGCAGGGCTGTGCCTGTCATGTGGCCAGAAGGGCCACCTCCGCCGTAACTGTCCCGTCCACCCAAAAGCCCAGGCTCACTAGGACCACGGGAGGGTCTAGTGAGCCGCCTCTCCGACTCCCGAGCGTCTGCGCCACCAGTCCGGCGAGTGAGTGTCAGCCTAGCCTGGGCTGATCGACGCCTTGAGGTGGGGGCCCTCATCGACTCTGGGGCTGACGCCTGCTTCATGGACACTGAGTTCGCGGCACGGGCCCAGGTCCCGACCATGGAGCTGGAGGAGCCGCGGGAGGCATTTGCGCTGGATGACTAACGGATTGCCCAGGTCTCCCAGTGTACCCACCCCATCGCCCTCACAGTGGCAGGCAACCACGTCGAGACCCGCCAATTCTACCTGCTCCAGTCTCCGGCGGCTCCAGTGGTTTTGGGCCATCCCTGGTTGGTGCAGCATGAACCCCGCATCTCTTGGGCATCCGGGACCGTACTGGAGTGGGGAGCTTCCTGTCACGCCCAGTGTCTCCGGTCCGCTCCAGGAAGGACGCCCCAAGATGTCCCCCGGGGTCCGCCCCCGGACCTGACAGCGGTTCCTGCGGAGTACCATGACTTGGGGGAGGTCTTCAGCAAGGCCCGGGCGCAGTCTCTTCCCCCACACCGGCCGTATGACTGCGCCATCGACCTCCGTGCTGGGGCCCCTCTACCCGGCAGCCGCCTGTACAGCCTGTCAATACCAGAGAAGACGGCCATGGAGGACTGCATATCGGAGTCACTGGCAGCGGGGTTGATTCGGCCTTCATCCTCCCCGGTGGCGGCAGGATTTTTCTTCGTCAAGAAGAAAGACGGCAGCCTCCGCCCCTGCATTGACTACAGACAGCTGAACGACATCACAGTCAAAAACAAGTACCCTCTTCCCCTCATGAATTCCACCATGGAGCCCCTCACTCAGGCGACCGTCTTTACCAAGTTAGACCTCCGAAACGCCTACCACCTGGTGCGAATACGGGAGGGCGACGAGTGGAAGACCGCCTTCAAGACGCCCCGGGGGCACTACGAATATCGAGTGATGCCGTTCGGATTAACCAACGCCCCGGGGGTCTTCCAGGCGTTGATGAATGACGTGCTCCGGGACATGCTGGAGGAGTTTGTGGTGGTGTACCTGGACGACATCCTGGTGTTCTCCAAGACCCTCGCTGAGCACGTTCAGCACGTTCGCCGGGTGCTCCAGCGCCTTCTCCAGAATCAGCTATACGTAAAGGCGGAGAAGTGCCTGTTCCACGCCGACTCGGTGGACTATCTGGGGTTCATCATCGAGAAGGGGCAGGTCCGGGCCGACCCACGGAAGATCCAGGCGGTGGTGGACTGGCCCACACCAACCTCACGGAAGGAGCTGCAGGTCTTCCTGGGGTTCGCCAACTTCTATCGGCGGTTTGTTCGCAACTATAGTGTCGTGGCGCAACTCCTGACCAGCCTGACGTCCCCCGCCCAGCCATTCACCTGGACCTCCGCGGCAGAGTCAGCGTTCCGGGACCTTAAGCGGCGGTTCACCAGCGCCCCAGTGTTGCTGCACCCAGATCCGGCGAGACAATTCATCGTGGAGGTGGACGCCTCGGACGCCGGACTGGGGGCAGTCCTGTCGCAGCGCGCGGAGGCGGACCAGAAGGTGCATCCCTGCGCCTTTTTCTCCCGACACCTTCTTCCCTCGGAGAGGAATTATGACATCGGGAACCGGGAGCTGCTAGCGGTGGTGGCGGCCTTGGAGGAGTGGCGCCATTGGCTAGAGGGGGCAGAGCTACCGTTCGTCGTGTGGACCGACCACCGGAACCTCACGTACATCCGGGCAGCCAGGCGGCTCAACGAACGACAGGCACGGTGGGCCGGCTTCCTCAGCCGCTTCAACTTCTCCTTGACATATCGCCCGGGGTCCCGCAACACGAAGGCAGACGCCTTGTCCCGTCAGCACCAGGAGGAGGGCCCGACCGAGGAGGAGCCGGCGCCCATCGTTCCAGAAGCCCAGGTGGTCGGCCGGGTGGCCTGGGGAATAGAGGCAGCAGTGAGGAGGGCACTGCGCGACCATCCGGCACCAAGCGGCGTACCCACAGGAAGGCTGTTCGTCCCGGAGGTGGCCCGGGCCCGGGTCCTCAAGTGGGGGCATGCCAGTCAGTTGGCCTGCCACCCCGGGGTCCACCGGACTTTCTCCTTCCTGGCCCGGCACTTCTGGTGGCAGGGCATGAGAAGCGACGTGAGGGTGTAAGTGCAAGCCTGCCCTGTGTGTGCCCGCAGCAAGCCCTCGCATCAGGCACCGGCCGGGCTGCTACAGCCCCTTCCAGTTCCGAGCCGTCCGTGGTCCCACGTCGCTTTGGATTTCGTGACCGGGCTACCCCCCTCCCAGGGAAGGACCGTTCTGCTGACGGTGGTGGACCGGTTCAGCAAGGGGGTCCACCTGGTGGCCCTCCCCAAACTCCCCTCGGCGACGGAGACAGCGGAGCTGCTGACGGCCCAGGTGTTTCGGCTCCACGGCCTCCCGCAGGACATCGTGTCAGACCGGGGCCCGCAGTTCACCTCTCAGGTATGGCGGGCGTTCTGCAAGGGGTTGGGGATCTCAGGGAGTCTTTCTTCTGGTTACCATCCACAGACCAACGGGCAGTCGGAGAGGACGAACCAGGTCGTGGAGTCGGCGCTCCGCTGCATGGCAGCCAGGAACCCGTCCGCCTGGAGCCGGTTCCTCCCCTGGGTGGAGTACTCCATCAATTCCCTGGTGAGCTCCGCCACAGGTATCTCCCCGTTCGAAGCGGCCCTGGGGTACCAACCACCGCTGTTCCCAGCGCAGCACGCCGACGTGGCAGTCCCGTCCGTACAGAACCATCTTGATCGGTGCCGCCGTGTCTGGGAGACCACCAGGACCGCCCTTCTCCGAGACTTCGGCGCGCGCGGCCAGGGAGCTGCGCGTCAGGCGACGGGGACGAGCAGGGCGCGTGCCGGCGCACACCTGAAAACAATCGGCGCTCCTCGCAGCTGGAGCTCGTTAGAGCGGCTGCCGAGAATAAGAGCAGCGAGCGGACAGAGTTCGACGTGAGTGCGTGCTCGGAGGTAACGCTACACGTGTTGGACGACTGCAGAGAGGAATTCCGGTTTTCGAAGGAAACTCGTGAGTTAAGCAACACTGCCATTTAAGGAGGCAGGTGTTGCCGGGAACATTGCTGGTGGACTTATGTGTCACTGTCCGTTTTTGAGACAGTAGTTTTTCGTTCTTTGTGTTGGACTTTACTTACCTGTCGCTGTCAGTTTTTGAGACAGTAGTTTTTCGTTCTTTGTGTTGGACTTTACTTACCTGTCGCTGTTAGTTTTGGAACAGTAGTTTTTCGTTCTTGGGTTTGGACTGTGCTTACCTGTGTTTATATAATAAACAACGCCAGCTCACTGGCTAAACTGGACATTGACTTTGTCGTGCACTTGGGGTCGGAGAAAAACCGTAACACAAACAGTACATGCGGAGGGGAGCCGCCTTCCTGACTACATATCTGTTGATCCCATAATGAGTGAAAGAATGGGGGCGGAGCCAGTCCGGGTTGAAGTGCGTCTCTTCACCGGGTCGGCCTCTGCAGGGAAGGGTTTGCAGCGGGCATCACCCCGGACAGCTATCGCCTCGGCCTCGATGAATGAGCACAAGGGAGAAGGTGGATATTAACATATCTCATTTCCATATTAACGGTTTGCATGAAAATGTGGCTCAAGCGCTCGCCAGTTGAAATCCAAGGTCTGATCCTTCAAAAAGTCTATATTTATTTTATTTTTTTCCAAAAGCACAATATGTGATGCACAGCACATTCACACTGAAAGGGAGGGTCAACAATGTGCGGCGTTGTTGCATGTAAGTGTTGAGGTCTGGTGATTGTTGTATTTCATGATTATGTTGTGATGCTGTGTGCTTCATTCTCAATAGACAGTGTGTGTACGGCTCTTGAGAAATTCAAATCCAAAAGGTTTCTTTTCTACAACATGCCCGATTTGTCTGAGCTGCCTGAACGTATTCAAAATGTACACAAGTGTTCGTGGTTTGCACCTTTGACAAAGGCAGCGCTCCAGATTACAGTTTATTCACCGTAAAAGCACTCGATCAGTAACTTTGACTAGAAACAAGCTCCCTCAGTCTTTGGCTAAAAGGAAACTCACAAAAACAAAACACAAAAATTGTCACATTAACTTCTAAAAAAATAAAACATTTAATATGCCAAAATAGTTTGTCATGAAACTCACAGAGGTAAAATGATTAATCAAGACAACAACCATTCCATATTTATTCATCCCTTATGCTCTGTGGAAAAAATAAGCTCAGTTGATTGGCTTTATACAGATGTAATATACTGTAGAGGCAACAGTTGTTTTAGGGTGGGGGGGTGTACAGTGACTTTAGCTCAGCCTGTCAGACGCTGCTCTGGGTCAACAAGATCCCGGCATTTGGTTGCTTTTTGACGAAAAAAAAAAAAACATATTCAGCGTTTTTGCGCCGTTTATCCGTCGTGCCATTGTTCCAATGCGACGACATGTTCGCCAAAATGACACCATCTCTTCAAAAATGATGAACGGGGGGGATTCCATGCTGCCGTACATGTAGTCAGCAGAGAGAGGCTGACATATTAATCGGGATGTGACAGCTAAACTAGAGACAGCTGAAGGTTCTGCGGTGTCACCCACACATTTGTCCCCGTCACTGCTTCCAACGGTAGACGCCGACAGCCGGGGAGCGGAGGTCGACGTACGCCGAGGCCGGTCGGTAATTCCCATCTGGGAACCGAGGCGCGCTGTTTACATAATATTCTACGGGGAGTTGTGAACCACACGCTGCAATGCAACTGAATAACACGCGCTCCGTAATTTCCACATAACTGGGCATCCAAAAAGCTCATTTAAATCAATGAGTCATACGGTATATAAATAAAGCATGTGTGTGAAACATACAGCCGGGATTAAAAGGTTTGTCTGCCGCTCATTACGCTTAAACGTGGCAGGACGTGTGATCGCAACTTTTATCGTTTCGTGACTCGGAAACAGCTGATCTACAGGGATTTTTGGCGAGCCGTAGAGAGTCTATACTTAACTGAGGCCGGCGTGATGGGCTCCAATGTACACGCAGTCGGACGGGATGGAGGAAATGGTGCAGAGTGTTTTCCGAGCACGGTTGGTCTCCTTCCTATCAATTAACCATCTTAACACCAGAGCTTACCGAAGCACTGTTGCTATACACATCCCTTTAAGTCTTAAGGGTGAATTAAATGGTACTTAAAGGGATACTCGGCAGGGCTGGGAGGGGAGGCTTTAGTTTAAGATGGAGTGGTTAAGTAAACTTAATGAAGTGTAAACCCATGAGGGTTGGGCATGTCATGTGTGTGACTTCAAAATAAAAGATATCTAACTATTGTTGCTTAAGGCCTCTCCATTGGTTAGTTTCCCAGCATGCAAAATAACATAACAATAACATAGCATGCTAATGGGTAAACCCTTCACAGGGGTGGAGTCCTACTCAGGTAAACAGTCCTACTAGCTTTCTTACTTCCTGTGTTTCCGCCCTCCTGTGCTTCAAGAAAATAGTCCCTTCTTAAAGCATGCTTGTTCCAACCCTTATGTCCTCCATCTTTAATTTATTCAATTCACACCTGAAGCATTTCACAGTAACAAAACACCAACAGTGTCTTTCTACTATGTGAGAATACACATCTTTATAATCTTAATTAATATTCCATATCAATTATTATTATCCTTCATAGGTATTGCAATTTAAACAGACATTCTTTATCTACACGTGCAAGTTAAAATAAACTCTACACAATACTAACAAATGAAAAGTAAAGCAGCTAAAACATGGCTTATATATTTAAGTTACTTATTTTTACAAGAAACATTTCAAATTCAAGTTCAGTTCAAATCAAAAACAGGAAAGAAAAAAAAAAAAACAGCAAACATGTTAAGACCAGAGTGAAACGGTGCGATGTCACCATATCACAGGATATATAATAATTATGATTCAAAAGCGAAAGCTGCAACGAGGATAATGCGTCACGAACGCTGCGATACGAGTGCAGGGAATGTGTTAATTGTTAAAGCGTGCCATTGCCCCCCCTCACGCCACCTTATTTGTTTAAAATATTCCGTGAAATCGCACTTTTACCGACGCGCTACGCCGCCCGGCTGTCAGCCGGAGGTGGCCGGCTGCCGGTGGTCACGGGCGGCGTGGAGCGGCGCCGCGCAGCTGGAGTTATGTTCCCCGTAAGGCGAAGTGACAGAAATGCTAATCAAGCATCAAAACTGACACCGGATTCCCGTCGACGCACATCGGACCCTCAATGATTTATTAGTCAAAGTGAAAGCATGTGTCATTGTGTTGAGTGCTCATGGGTAAACACGGCTCCCCACCTCCTCCTCCTCCTCCTCCTCCTCCTCCTCCTCCTCCTCCTCCTCCTCCTCCTCTTCCCCTCGAGCAGCACTCTCCACGAGGGCCGGATGGAGAGTAACTTTCAAAACAGGTAAGGCACACACAATGCATCCGAGCAAGTCACTTAAGAGTGCACTAAAGGGCTATAATAAGAGCAGAAGGTAGAGGAGTGGGCTCTTCTGCTGAGTTAAGCCCCTCCCATCCTCTTCCTTGTCCCCCGGATCACGGAGAGGACAGGAGAGCTGCAGCAGACTCCAATTAAAACAGACCGTCGATTCACGATCCTGCATGCAGCTCCTCGCCCGCCGCTTTAGTTTTAGTGCGGATGCTCGTGCCGGAGCCACGGGGAGAACCGGGGTGGAAAGGTTAAAGTCTCCACGGAGCAACCGGGTTTTAGCAAAAGGGAACTGAGGGGACGGGTCATTGAAGAGAGAGCGATCTGCTTCCTGTGCCGTGGGAAAATGTTTCAATTTCACTTAAATTTTTCGGTCCAAAAAAAAAATGTATTTAGTTTCATTACATTTAGCTGACGCTTTTATCCAAAGCAACTTACATGATATACAGTAGACACAGCGAAGGTGAGCAATTAGGGTTAAGTGTCTTGCTCAAGGACACAATTACATGGACTACCGGAGGCTGGGATTGAACCACCGACCTTCTGATTGAAAGACAGACTTGCAAACCACTGAGCCACAGTCGCCCCAGTTTCCATAAATAATTTGCCATCGGTGAGCGTCTGAGCCTGCAATATAGTGGCTGACCTAGTAATTAAATACTCTTCCATGCCAGTAGGTAGCGCAATAATCACCTTTCATATCCTATATTATGCAACAATGTGACATTTTGCAACTTTTTTTGGGGTTTGTTGGCGTGCCGCGGGATTTTTCGATTGCAGAAAATGTAAAAACGCTGCCGTGCTGGATGGTATTTGCATCGCGGACAGAGGAAGGAAAGTTTGTCCGTTTGTTGCGTCGTCACTTTGGTGTTGCCAATTAAGTCTGGATGTCTTAAGTCTGCGAGTGGATGGCTGGAACAGGGCCTGGTTTGATGGATAAACAATGCTCCGGTGCACAATTTAACTTGAGTGCGGAAGTGAAAGCGCGAGATCCATTCACTCTCCCGGTTGTATTCTTAGCCTCTACTTAAGCTGACAGCAGGGCTGCGATGAGATTATTGTGATTCAACAACCGAAAAACCGATAATTGCACTCTTTTTTCTTTTGTCCCTTCAAAAAGTCTGCGATATCAGCTTTGAGTAACCGGGACGTGTCTGTGTGTGTGTGTGTGTGTGTGTGACGCTGTGCAGCCGCGGCTGCTTCTTCCTATGCAATAGAAATGATCACATATAGTGATAAATATTGAAATAGCTGCTTTCTGCATAATGTATGCGTCTTAACATCTGAGAGAATGCCCGCCCCCGCCGACGCATTTCATTGGCTGTCTCGGAAAACCGAGACGAAGTCCCCGCTGCCTAGTTTGGATGCTATAGTGGGTTTGTTCATTTTTAATAGCGAGGGGAGAAAAAGTAGAATGGGTAATGATGTTGATTATTCAGTTGAGCCGACCAACATGTGGGGAGCAGGAATCGTTACCAACGTATGGACTTCCTGTGTAGAAGATGCTGCCCGTGAACACAATACACACACACACACACACACACACTCGTGCACAATTATTGATTTGGATATTTGCATTAAGTTCCCCTTCGTAACGTTGTTGGTTTTTAATCACCCTGAACAAGATTCCTCCTCAGCGTATGTAATTAATGCAGCGTCTGATTACTTCAGAAGAGAAGAGGTTGAAATGAATATTCTACTACAGGCAACAATGATTTCCACAACAGCATAATTAGTATGATGAAATCTCTCCGAGCACGAGGAGGGGTGTCCTATGTATTTTTCTCTCCCGTTATGTGGACATGCCGCCTGCTCTCCTGGGTTCCTGCGTGGCCAGAGGAGCTGTTGTTGCATGAGATAAGAGCCTGGAGCAACGTATGCTGCCATGTGAGGGGAGAGCGATGCGGGAGATTAATGGCACATAAACAATATAGATGACTTTGAAGCGCGAAGAACCGGTGTTCTTAGATGTTTTTTCTTTTATGCATTTTATATTTATTTTTGTATTTAGTCTCAGGCGTACGCCCAGATTGACCCCTTGCAGAGAGGTTAACACCCCCGGTTCCACATTTCCTTTTAATTACTACCTCAAAACAATCCAGGTAACACTTTATTATAACCATCATTGATGAATAATACATTAATAGTTCCTTAAATGTTAGTTCAAGGAAATGATAATTGTATTTTCATACAGTTTTCTGATCAAATTGGTGCACTATTCATAAAAGAGAGAGAGAGACTTCCTCCTCTACTCAAGTAAACATTAGTCCATCTTTACATAGCTAATAGTAGTTTTATGATATATTAATGAGTTATAATAGTATTTTTTGTTGCACCTTAAAGTCCAATATTCAAAACACTCATCTGGCGGCACATTACCAATAATTTCAGATATGTAAGGATTAAGAGGGATGCAGATTCTTTAGCATCTGCATCACAAACAACCCGATTGTTACGGGTACCAAGAGGAGATATTTGTCATTATTCAAAAGTTTAATCTCCAAAGACACAGATTTTGTCGGTATATTTGCAATTGAATGAAACAAAACGGAGGTCTTGCCGGTTGACGTTGATTATACGGGGCCAAATCAAGATAAACACACGCTGTCAACAGCAATGATTCTTCTGTCTGACCACATCCGTATCATCGAACGATAAAATGCAATCTGATGCTCGCGAGCAGGAAACCCGGCGCTGCGAAGCAGATCTCTGACTCCTTTCACCCCTCGCTTCATTTTAAGCAGGTTAGTTGCACACAACGGGCTACAAATAAGCAAATGTACTTCCATCAAGTTTGTTTATGTCACGCGCTATACATGGAGGCTTTCACAGAGTGCCCGTGTCCCCCTGAATCTTTCATGAAATCGCCCAACACAAAGGAGAGAGCAATGCGTCGAAGGCTTTGCGGGGCGAGTGAACATTACATGCTCTTATGAATCTTCCGCAAATCAATTCGAGGCCCTCTGAGGGTTTTCTAATGAAATGCAAATGGGAGCGTCCCACGGGGAGTAGTACCTTTAATTAATTTGGACTCGGACCACACGTTTCGGACTCGAGGATTGAGGTGTAAACAGATGAGTGTTTGGCAATTTACCTCCCCTGCAATGGAGATGTCGCCGTGACACAAATAGCTGCAATATGCAAGTGAGAGAAGTCACAGTGTGCCCTGATTTATTTGCTGTTATTAACGAGGCGGTGTGGAAGGAAGTGGTCTGTGGCCGCCGGCACAATATCTGACCTCTGAGAGTGCATTAAATCAAGGCATTAGGGAATGCAGTAATACGGAGGCCGGCTAAGGCCCTGAACCTGCTCCCAAACAAACACACCACAACACACACAGGAAGCTGACATCACATCCAGAGGCTCACACAGGAAGTACAGCGTCATGTGTCAGTATGACGGCAGCAGCTGTTAGCAGTCATTCTCAAATATGGTTCGGCATTGTTTAACACAACAACAGCCCCTTTTTTTCCTTCTGGTGGTTGAGATTAAAGACCCAATAAGTAGCAGTGGAGCTGCATTTTGCAGCTTTTCATCAAACCAGTCTTGGTGCATCAATAGTTTTTGTTTTTACACGTCTACAGCCTGCTAGAAGCTATTGTCTGTTATCTTCTCACTTCTGGTTGCAGAAAAACAAAGTGCAATGGGGCCAAGAACCAAGATGGCGACACAAGACTTTAAACACAGCATCTACAAACCGATGGGAGCCGTCACGGTTTCTATATGATTGAGACCAATTCTGACAAACGCACCGATCTTTCTCGTATTGTTGTCACATTAGCATAAAGGCAGCATTTATGAGCACTAAACAGCTCAAAGTGCTACGTGGGAACAATATTTTCTGCAAGTTGGACTGTTCAAACATTGAATATGGAAGCGAGCCATTGAGCAGAGCATCCAATTAGTCTGAAACACTGTGCTTGGTAAGCCTGAACACATTTTATCTGGAAGCGGTAAGATTGACAACAGTCATAATTAGCAATAACAAGAAGAAATAAAAAGCTCTTCAGAATACCCCAACATAAAATAATAAATATACATCATAACAGAGATCCATACACCTGACCAAACCTGGCAACCCTGTTGCATTTTCCTCAACAATCCAAACAAAATACACATAAAACATGAATATCTCAGTCGTCAAGACTTCACAGTGACATTGAGTTAATTTGGTCCAACGCCAACGGCGTGCAACGGCAACCATCTGCTCCACAACTCGTACGGCCGAGGCGGTGAGTCACATCGCTTACCTCCCCGGAGCCGTCACTGTACGCAAACACCGGTCGGGATGCAGCCTCCACACAGCCGGGCAGCCTCTTGACTCCAACCTATATCTTACTCGTCAGCTCACACTGTTTGCACAAGCCTTAACACTTTTGTTGACTCATAAACTCTGCCGATGCTCGATGGCGCTCATGTGTACATGCTCAGAATGATTGAGTTCACGGGCTTCTGCGGTCATTGGACCTGATGCGAGGGTCTTTGTAAACTATCCACAGTTCTGTGGGTACGTGCCGGGTTCAGAAGCTTTTTGCATCCCGTTGCCTTACAGTCGACGGCGAGGGATCATTTCACTGTTTTACATGTTCACGGCTCCAAGATCTGACATTTTTTTTTTTTTTTGTGTAAACGCGTCAAACCCACGGGAGGCCGCATGATTACGTTCATTTTCGCCGCAGGGTTTCTGTGCCTACTTTTTAAAAGATTGACAGAACGTGCAGTGGACATTGTTGTGCCTTTCAGCTTTTGAGCTTTCACAAGTCAAGAAACATGACTCGGGAAAGAAAGGGCAATGAAGTGACGGAGAAAAAGAGCTTTGTTGAACTCTGTGGGTTAGCACTTATCCAGGGCAGGAGGCGTGGCCTCTGATGTCGCAATCATTCGCCCCGGCTCCTAGACATTCCTCTGTGGCATCTTTACAGTTACAAACATCTTCTTGACATCATTCTGGCTTCATGGAGAAACGCAGGAATGGATGTACGTTTTAGAAGAAAACATTTGCTAAAATTGCCAGAGAGCAATTAGAGTAGATGGGTTTGGAAGTAGATGAGTGTTTAAGGCGGTAGATCTGAATTCAAGCCCTCTGGACCAGAAGGCCTGCTGGTTTTCAGTTTAAGAGTGTAATCAGGAAGTGGGTTTACACCTGGGATGCCAGGTGAAGGCAATTACCTGCAATCAACTACCTGGCAGGATCCAAGCAGCGCTCTGTTTGCTCAAGACCAGAGTAGCAAATGGTTATTCAATAAGAAAAAAAAAAGAAATAGTGGCGGTACAAGGTGTTTGAATGCTGTATCTTCACATTTTATATGATTATTTTTGTTTTTAGGAATATAAGAAAAGTATGAAAGTATAATCTGTGCTAATTATATATATATTATATATATTTTACTATATAATATTATGTTAAACACTTAAATTGAAGGTCAAACATGGCTGTGCTGTACATGAGATATTCATACGACACTAAAATATCCCAAAATGGAGACGTTTTTTAAATAAGCAGCAGCCATCGTGCCATTGTGCGACAATCCATCTGTTCAGACGAGACAAAGCAGCACCAGGACCATGAAATAACATGGAAAAACATATGCACATTACAACCGAGGCAAATTGCACTGTATATTATTAAACTCAAGGTGTGAAATTCCTTCCTCTGGCATTGCTCCGTTGCTTAACTAATTATCATGGCACATTAATTTTCTAAACCCTGAAGCCTTTGTTGAGTTTACCCAATGTGCAGAGCGTACGTGTTTATTCCTGTAAAAATGAGGTGTATTACAAAACAAATTTAAGGGAAAGCTATTCGCTCCGAGCCGAGACAACAGAGCCAACAGCTTCGGGGACGCCTTCATTTGTATGCCGCAGATTGCATCATAAATTTGGAAAATGTTAATTGGAGACAATGTGTTAAGAGGCAGATATGGTCTGACATGTAGCCAACGTAATAGTATTAAGGGTTGAGTTAATTATTCCAATACGCCGAGAGTGATCACCAAATGCCATCCTCGATCCGTAGAAATACATAAATAGATGACGGAGATCGCGGCGAATGCGAAAACATTTAGTCGGACAAATATGTCGGAGAGCTTTTTGGCCAAGACACCGGTTGCCCTTGCCATCCCGACAGTGGACGTGTTGACAAAAACCCTCATTTATTACAGATTCCCGGCCTGGCGAGCTTGTACCAAATATATATATATATATTCATTTAGTTCTGCAGATTTATACATCCAGCTATCTAGGCATGTAAAATCCAGCATGACATGGGAGGGTATTCTGCCCTTTCCAAAAGAGGGTTAATCTCCCTTTCTTTCATGAAGCAAACCTTCAATCTCCCAGTGACCGGCATGTCTCATATGATGCAGCGGCTCCAGCAGTAAATTGAATTAAATAAACCCATTAGTCACAGCGTACCTTCTCACCTCGGCCCAGATGCACTTTCATGGTGAGTCGGTCCTTTTTACGGAGACCGGAGGACGCGGCGGCGGAGTGACCTTGAGTCCGAAGACGGGCGGCGTGTCCCTTTTTGTTCGTTACTCAAAATCAATTAAGACGGCCGGCGCCGGCCCCGCCCCCTCCCGCAGGTGTTTAAAAAGTAAATGTATGCTCATTCGAAAATCAATTCATACTTAGGATTCTGCCTCCTCCCGCCTTGTAGACATGAAACAAAGCAGAGGTCGATCGGAGTGGAGGAGCGACTATTGGGAGATTCACTTGAAATGCACGGGATGGATCGGCGGGCTTAGTTCAGACGCCTCGTGGATGAAGGCCCAGTGAGAAGTCGAGGATCCTAATCCTGCTCCCGCCTCAAAGCAGCCGGGATGTTTTTGCAGTTTTGTCCCTGACAGACTCCTAAATTAAACACACGCTGAAGTTTAGATTGTGTTTCCATATCTATAATGATGCGTTTCAGAGTATGCGAAACTGACTCGCCGGGTTTTCTGCATTTATGAATAAGAAATGAAGAAATGAAGAAGGATAATTTAACTGTTTGTTGTTCAGGTTTCCTTTTTTGTTTTTATTCGGTTTTCCTATATTAAAGCGTAGTCTTTTTTTTTTTTTCTCCAGGCATGTGGCATGATGCCTATATTCAAACAGCCCTGAGAAACAGGTGGTGGGTTACATTTGCTTTTCACATTTAAAAAAAATGAATCCATAGGAGGTTTGTATGGCAGATACAAACACTGTTGCTGCATAAACATAATCAAATTCATCTGTTGAAGGTTTTCTCAGTTAATTACGTGTCGTCATTTCAAGCCAAATCACAATGTGTTTTACTAAACCTCATAGTTTAGCAGCGTTGTTTGTGTTTTTGTTTGGTTTCAATGTGATCACACGTTTCCCCCGAAACATAATTACGAGTCCAGTTTAGTTGTTTTCGAGGAAACTGGCTTGATTCAGAATAAGTTGGACTATTCAGAAATGCTGCTTAGCTTCAGGAAGCTGTGAGCTTCACCTGATGGGTTTTCTCTTCCAAGCTTGTTTCCATGTCGGTGACTTAAATAATCTCTAGAGGTTATGAACCATAAATGTCAGACATCAAGTGAATGACCGGTCAAATGCTGATACAGAAGAAAAAAAAGACAGAATTTGATTTTAACACGATTTCTTAACTGAAATCTAGACCTTTATCTCGCAGGAACATTGAGGTATTACTGAAGAGAAAAGGCATCAGATTCCAGAAGTATAATAAAACAAATGTTACTTTGGTAAATGCTTTTGTGAATACAAATGAAAAGAACAACAAAATGAAAAGAGGATATGAAGGCAGACTAAACTCTCCCCATTAGCCCCGAGGCAGCACTAACACTGTATTATGTGCACTATTTCATCTGAAAGTGTTATTAATGTTTTCTCTTTGACTGAATCACTATTCATTGCTAATTTTATAGTGTGTGTTGTGCATTATGTATTATGCATAGGAGACAATATATCACACGTGTGGGAGGACCCACAAGGGAATAGTTGGCTTCATGGTTGAGAGCAGGTAACAATCTAATTAGAAAGGCAGAACACGGCGACCCAACGCTAAATATCTAATGCCAATAATCCAAAGTATCCAGGAGAAATAATCACTTCCTGAAACAGCCATTAGCAATTAGCATAATCCCTAATGGCGTCCGTCTGCATCCCATTATCGGAAGGGAGTTTTCCAGCGGCGCAGCTCTCGTGTTGCTGACTTCCAACGTACCGAACTCATCGCCGGCGATATGTAGGGCGACTGTGGTTAGCAGGTCTGACTTTCAATCAGAGGATCGGTGGTCCGATCCCCGTGTGTTTTTCAACCTTTTTTGAGCCGCGGCACATTTTCTACAATAAACAAAATCCAGCGGCACACCAACAACCCAAAAAGTTACAAAATGTCACATTGTAGCATAATACAGCATATATGGTTGGTAGTTATTGCGCTACATGCTGGCATGGAAGAGTATTTAAGTACTATGCCAGCCACTTTATTGCAGGCTCAGACGCTCAACAATAGCAAATGTTTTGCGGCAACTAAATACATTTTTTTGGGACCAATTAAATAAAATTGGACATTTTCCCACGGCACACCTGCCGATCTCTCACGCTAGTCCATGTCCATGTGTCCTTGAGCAAGACACTCAACTCTAATTGCTCACCGTTGCTGTGTCTGCGCTTTGGATAAAAGCCTCAGCTAAATGGAATGTACTGTAACGTTTCATCACGGAGTCGCGGAATCGGATCACCGGGCGCCCGCCAATCCGGCGCGTACGAAGCGTGTCGAGCGCAGTGTACACATCTGATACATTGTGTCACTCCGTGCTAAAATGATTCCAACGGAATACCCCATGGTGATTCGCGGGAAAGAAAGAGCATGAATAAGTAAACAACATAAAGCGATGAGGAGCTTCAAAGGCGACGGGACAATCACAGCAAACAAGCTCCTCCAATGCCAACGAACGCGTTTGTCTTTGTTTGTGACGGTGACTCAGGGGTGTAAACAGAGGAATTAGCTCACACCTCCGGAGTCTCCACACATCACGCAGCCGTAATTGAATTACGCCTGTCAGGTTTGTTGCCTGAACAGGCCAGAAGATCACCTCTGTGAACGCTCCCGACTTTTCATTTCATTTTTCCTGGGGGAAAAAAAAACAAACAGCTGAAGTGGCATCTATGTTTAGCAGCCGGCGTTGGATGCTAATTTCTGTGCTTCCTCATTACGGACAAGGATTTCTTCATGGGGGGAGAAAGAAAAAAAAAAGGCCACATTGCTGCATATTTATTCGGCATAATGGTCATATGATAATGCTGTCTATTCTAGCGGGAGAAGCCAAGATTTCCACCCCACCATCTCTCAGCATAACACACCTATCAGCTCATGGACACACATTTGAAAAACACTCCCAGCAGCCCCTGTATCTTGGCTCCGTGACCATTCCTGTCAGGGTTTTCCCTTTGACTGAACAAATGCATCGGCTTGTGTCGTGAGACCACATCCCTCGCAGCCAATGAGGAGCACGAGCGGCGCAAGTGCTCCGGGAGATGTGGAAGGAAAATTGGAATCTTGACAATTGTGATTGACATGCGTATTTGTCCCTAGGTAGTCTTATTTGCCGAGATTTAAAGACGTCTGTAAACCCACATGCTGGCGAACAGAGTGATTGTTCCTCCAGACTCGAAGCGCATCGCGGCAATTCTGTTGCACGCAAATAATCATTTGGGAGGGATGAATCCCTTTGAGCATAAAATGACTTTCAGCTGAGCTTATACTTTATTTTTGGGTCTGAAATAAATAATTCAACAAGCTATGTCTTTCATTTCCAGACAATCTGTCCATGTCGCGGAACAAAAACACACGCCACAAGTCCTCCCCTCCTATCACTGCGACAACGAAGGCTGCCCTGAATTTGATCAGGTTCTTTTGATGGACACAGAAAATAAAGTGGATATGAGCCTTGATGGTGAACCATAACCCACGGCCACTTCATAGCAATGGAAGGGGGGGAGGAAAAAAAAAGCTGTGAATTAAATTCAAACCATCAGTAAAACAGACTTCCACTTGAAAGCATCGGAGTGTAGCTCCAGCAGGACAGGAGAAAGAGATGAATGGCTGCGTGAGAGAGGAGGAATGCACATGAATCCTGAACAGGACCAAAGGCAGGATGAAATTGGCTATACCCATTAACTTCTCAAGAGGTGTTTTTTTTCCTTCTCTCCATATGCAAAAAGGATGGAGCCGTATTACTACTTCCATAATACCCATGTGACAATACAGATCGCTACAATAAGATCAAACCAATCTGTAATCCTGGTCTGGAAGGGAGGAGAAAAAAAAGGAAAAGTCTATTCAACCAAAACAAAAGCAATGAAAGGAAAAAGCTCCTGAAAGGTAATTCAGCACTGTGCTCCGTGTTGATCCACCGCATTAGGATATTATAGGATACGGACAAATATGAATATGAAACGTGGAGAGCGGCGTTGTAATGGCGGCACTAATTAGCTGTGCTGGAGCTTTTGTGGCTTTCAAACTACGGCGTCTTACAAAAAAGGGACATTTTCTTCTGAGGATGTTGATACCTTCAATAAAAAGAAAATTAAAGATGATTCTGGGACAACTCTGTATTTTCTTGCCTGAATAAGTACAGAAATGGGGAAGCTTTTAATAAGTGGCACGAGGTTCATGGTGCACCAAAGTCATTGGTTTTCTTCCATTATCCCCTCAACGACCACCATACAGCAGGCGTTGGCCTCGGCTAGACACTGAATTAAATCGGGAGACGCAACGTGTTTACTTTTGCAATATTTACAAAGCTTTCTTGCTGCACGCTAAATGGGAATATTGACACACATCTTTACTCTTTACACTCTGGGGGTGAGTGGGGCAGTTATGAGTACATTTCACGGTGATTTGAGAATTACACGGTTTATTTTTGTTTAGCGACCACAAAAAGATGATGTGTTGTGTCTACCGTTGTTTTTGCACGGATTAAAACAATGAGGGTGGATTTTATTTCCGGAGACAGGCTAGCTGTTTCTCTCCGTTTCCTGTCTTTATGCTAAGCCAGGGGTGTCCAAACTACGGCCCGCGGGTCAGTTTTTATTGGCCCTCAGCAAATTCTAGAGTCTAGACCAAGGGTGGGCAAACTACGGCCCGCGGGCCGGATCCGGCCCGTTGGGCGTTTTTCCGAAGCACGATGACGGCAAAAGACCAGCATCGATGTTTCTTAACTCAAGTCGGGAACGGAGAAGCGTTACAGCGGTCTTTACGTGCCGTGCTTTCTGCAGCGCATCAGGCTGCGAGTCCAGCTGCTGCTGTCTGCTCACCTCCACCCCTCCCCCACAGGCCAGCGCGCCACGGAGACATGGTCCGTTTTATACGGCATAACGAACGCACATCAGACCCACGGGACTGCGCCGCCCTGCGCGCTCATGTGACATATAGGGTTCTGCCTGCCAGCCTCCTGCCAGCTTCCTGCATGGAGCCCCTCTGCAACAGGTCTCTTGTGTCCAGAGAGCAAAAACAAATTCGAAAAATGTAGTTTATCACGCAGGACAGTGACTCGGCGTGTAGAACTAATTGACGAAGACTTAGCCAGCAAGTTAAACAAAAAAGCTGAGTCATTTAAGTTATATTCGTTAGTAAGTAATGTAAGTTCTCTTTACTTTTTAGTTATTGGCTTTTATTTATAATGTATATTGGTTCACACAAACACTCTCTATCCATCTGATACTGGCCCGGCCCGTCTGTCTAATTTTAAAAGTCAATGTGGCCCCTGAGCCAAAAGGTTTGCCCACCCCTGTGCTAAGCTAAGCTAACCAGCTGCTGGCAGTAGCTTTATGTCGACCTCGAGAACATGATCTTGTCTCTCTGCAGGAAAGCTAATTAAATGTGTGGGAGAGAAACTATAAAATATATTTCATGTAGATTTTGGATTTCTGGGTGAAACTGAGCATATCAGAAAATACAAGAAAAATCCCCCCAAAAATAAAAATAAAGTCAGATTCTGACCCAACAAGTCAATAAGTCATTTGTGTCATGTTCATAACACTATTACGCAATACATATGAACATAAACCATAAGTATGACTCAAAGTGACCCCCAAACTGACTAAAAATGCAACCCCTCGTTTTTAAACATGTTGATAAAAAAAAGTTAGGGTTAGCTAGAATGCTATACTCAACGGTTTTGGAATCCTGAGAACCGACAGATTCCGCCAATACTTTGCATTGCAAAGATATGCACAAGAAAGTAATTTGTGTCCAGCAACATTTATGAAAATTGACTTAATATGGATAATCCGTTAGTGTTTGAGTGCAAACTGTAGGTCTGACCGCTGCAGACAGCTGCAGTGAAGCGAGGTGCATTTGAGGACCGTAGGACGAGCTGTGGTGCTTTCAAAACTTTCAGAATTTCCATACTTCTCGACATGTCCGAACTATAATAATTATTAAAAATACTTAACTTCACACAATCAACTCCGAACTTCGCACAGATACTCCTACAATATCGAGCTATGTTATATAATAATTACAGTCTTGGATGATATAGTTAAGATAATAAGAAATAACTTTAAAAGTTATTTTTCGATTTTTATTTTCTGTGTACTATCATAAACCAATATACCACTAACACATATATACTTTTTTAATTTTTCAAATAGACCTTGTGAATGAGGAGATAATCAGGATTTAGTATGAGAAAAAAACATTTGCAATTTTGGCTGGAAAATGGCTGGGGTTCATGATGATAAAAAAATCATACAGGGAAATTATAAACCACGTTTCTTCCATCCATTAATATTATTGAAACTATAATAGATACAAATGTCTAGTGTGCATGTAGAGATACTACTTGACAGACTATACATTGATGGCATTATACTGACAAAAAAACAATCATAAATATGATGAAACCTTACGCATCCCCTCTGTGTTTCCAGGTGATGTCAGGCCTGGAGCGCCGCCACGTCTAGAAAAGGCCACGCACGTGAGCGACACTGGACCAATTTCAACTGAATAAATTATCATACGTGCCATAAATGATTCTCGTAACGCGATGCAATCACACGCACACTTTTCCCCCACAAGAGCCTATTAACAATGTTACTAGAATTACATTGAGTGTAAAATACGTGGATATGCGGTTCTACCTCTGCACTCACCGGTACTCCACCATTACTCTTCACAATCAGCTGCATGCTGGATAATCACTGAGGAGTGCCCACAGCATTAACAATAACAAATCCCTTCTCGACTCCTGGAGAGATGACTTCATGATACTGTTGATTCAACAGGGTGGACAGGAGTGACATCGGCTGCTTTGATTCATGTGGCACTGTACGTGAGGGAGAGCGGGGAGGAAAAGGCCGCTCTTTCAGGGATATAATGATTAATTGTTGCATCCGAGGAGATCCTCGAACAAGAAATAAACATGATTGCTCCTGTGGTAGCGTGCACCTCGGAGCTCCATGATGCCGGCGAGTTTAATCAAGTGGAAAGAGGGTGGGCAATGAGAGGCTGCACTGAAGCGGTCCCCTCTCTTGACAGTGCAGGGGCATGCTGCTAATTAAAAAGTTTAATTCCACAACTGCAGCACTGGCATCGGAGCACTCGGGAGGTGCGTCCTTGTGAGTCTTGGCACCGTCTAATCAGGCGTAGGCAGATTCTGCCGTGTTGTCGTGGAAGGCGCCGGACGGCGAGGCGCTGCAGCAGCTCGGAGGCCCAGCTGGAGGGGATGGCGCCCTGCCTACTCGGGGATCTGGCCCACCTTGTGGATTCACAGGGATCCCAGTCAGGTGGCAGGAGTCAGGGGCTAAGCTGCCCGCGGAGCAGCTGAGAGAGGGAAAGCAGGGCTAAACAAGGGATAAACACTGGATTTAGACTTTCTGCTGCTGGACTCGGCAGTGGATCCATGTCTCCATTACACATTTCCTGTCACCGGGTCCCTCCTTATGACCGGAGGTCGCAGGTACATTAAAGCCTGCGCTGCAGTACACACTGTTCCCTGTTCTTTCAGAGTCCCACAGCAGCTGAATGAGACGGGATACGCCGGCAATGCCTCCATGAATAGACTGGAATTTTTTTGTATTTTCTTTTTTAAAAAGGGAGAAATGTGAAAAAAACCCAGGATCAGTTTCTTTGAGAAGGTGAGGTGGGAATGCACTCTCCTGTCAGACATCGCTGGAGGTAAAAGTTTCCTGGATCTATTGATTGGAGCGTGTTATAACTCGCAAAATGAAGCAAAGTCCTTGGAAATGGCAAGGCTAATTCTCTGGCACGCGTGAAAAAGATGAATAAAAAGTCTGCAACAAAAGTAAAACAGTTTCAGAGTATGCTGGAATAAAAAAACAATATCTACTGGGACTAATCACCACGGAGCTGGAAGCTGCTGCTGACACAGGGACGCAGCCCGGAAAAGGAACACCGCGCTCAAGATTTATAGCCACATCCCCTCGGCTTTTATTACATAGGGGGGTTAAAGTGTCATTTTAATAACACAGAGATATTAGAGCTTGCAAACCTTAGTAAAACTTTGGCTTTTGTTCTCAGTTATCTGATTCATCTTACTTTGCAGCGGAGACAAAGAAAACACAGGATACAGTGAGGACATACAGATTGCTGCAGTGATTTTCTCACATGTCGACCAGGATATCAATATGCATAGTTCATGGTTGCCGGTAAATCAGACCCTCTGGGTTTTCTCATGAAACTACTACAAACGAAAGTTGTTGAGAATATGAACCCGTCTCCAGCTTTGTCACTTAAATGTGCTCTTAATTTACGGCTTCCAAGCGCCGGCTTGAGGAGCTGTGCTTTTGATGAATGATGCGTTCCCCTCATAAACAGGTGAGCTCGGCGATAAATCCTGTTGCACTGGGTCAAATCCATAGAGTCCGCGGCGAAACTCTGGCGTCCGCTGTAGCGTGTTAGCGGCAGGCTGAGTTATTTAGGATGGCTACTCGTGGTAAGATATACACTCATGTTGCAGAGAGGGACACATGTTTCCTCAGCCATGACTGTGTCAGCTTCTCCTCCAGAGCGCATGCTCTTAGCCGCCGTCACTGCGTATAAATCAGTTTTACCTCCTGCTACGTCTTATGCCGGGACACTTTATGAGAGAAGGATAATTTATGGCTTTTGGACAATTATTGCGACTGAAGTGAGTGCGAAGCCATTAATAGGTCTGTTCATATACACATATTAAAGTGATGGACAACTCCGCTTTTTTTCCTCCATTGTATGTTGACTCAACTCAGGGGATTTGAAAAGGCTTGTTAAAGATCCGAAATGTGTTTTTTATGTCTAGAAAATGTGAAGGGTGTGTATCTGGCCCTCAAATTATTGAATGTGTAATTAACCACGTGGGTCACAAACACGTGGGATTCAAAGCTGATCCAACAATATCAGGTCATTTTTACCATCCGTGCCTTATTGCTCTCTATTATTCTGCCTTTTAAATTAGTGGCAAAGTCAATGCTACCAGAACATTTTACATAACAGTTCTTTAGTTGAGAGTCCAGACAGTGTTGCATAAACAAAGGCCACAGAGACAGAGTTGTGTGAAATTTTAATATCTCTGTTTCACAGACGTATTGATTTGTGATGAATTTCACACAGAATTTGGGATCTTTGGTTCTGTGTCTTTGACTCTTGTATTGATTTTGTTTGAGTATCAGTTCAACTTTTGCACCTCTGGCAGATGAATACCAATATTAAGTTAAATTACCAAAACACAGATTGTCCACTTTTCATTAACTTATCTTAGCTTTTGCTCATAAATTACAGAGATATTTGAGGACAAATCCATGCTTCAACATGCATTACTTAATTCCATATTTATAACATAATTCCATTATTAAAATGGCATATTTCTCAACCCCAATTGCTCCATGCCAGGTTATTTCTGTTGAAGAAAGCCATTGTCAGTCTTTGTGAAAAGACCGATTTAACTGCTCCCACTTTGCCAACAGTCCAGTTCACACATCAATGCAGAGAGGAATCCCATTGAGCCTCAACAGATGAGAAGGCTCCTTCCTCCTGCTGAATTATTTGATCAGGCTAAACACTATTCAACATAAATTAATGTGAATCGGACAATCTGACCTATTTCTAAAAGGTTTCATTTTTTACCAACGTGGTACCGACACTGTTAATCTGCGAGTTAAAGGAGCATTACGTAACACTGACAGCTAGCGATTAAAATGGGTTAAAATGATTTAAAAAGTCCTTAAAAGACACAAAGCTCACGCGGATTGCCAGGTTGAGGATACTGAAAAATAACATGAAGAAAAGCCACGTCTTCAGATAAACCTAATTATAACACAAGCCATATATATATATGTACAACGAGAGCTACGTTTAACACACGTGGCCAATAAAGCTGATTCTGATTTTTTTTAAATGGAACGGTATTTAAGACACAACTTTATTTGTTGTTCAGCCGACAACGTTATTTAAGCTAGCTGGCTAATGTTAGCTTCATGGTTTCACTGAAATGTCTTCCTAGCAATCTAACTCTGGTGAAATTGGAAGACATTGATTCAGTCACACAACTCAATAAACTCTTCTAAAGCTGACATATCAGATAAGAGAAGCCAGTAGCTCTGCGTGGATGATGGGCTCAAGCGACGTTACTCATATTCTATATTTGGACGTCAGCATTCATTCGGCATTACACGATAGAGTCATTTGTATGAGTCAAACCTTATTTCGTTGTATATTTCTGTCACGGTGGTTGTTGCTGAGGGATCACACGGGTCAAAAAAACCAACAGATGTTCTGCACCTTAAATGGAAATTTCAGAGCAGAACATATGCTGCCACATTGTTCAATTGTTCAATTCAGCATCCTTAATCCCTGGTGAAATATGGTGGTCATTTTATGATTTAATGCAGTAAATATCTTACATATTGCTCCTTTGACTCCACTACTACTCTATATATTTAACTGGTCTGTCATCAAGCTTCCATTGTAATCGATCATATCATTTTTATCTACCTGTCGCAGATAACTATGGAAAACTCATCCAGACAGCCGTTAACATTTTCACTCTTTCTATTTGGTTTGTTCTGGCTTCCTGCTCTGGCAGAATCTCCTTTTAAAACCCTTTTTTGCTTGCACTAATACAAACACTTTTGTTTGTTTGGCATTTTGCAGAAATCCTGAAAATACCAAGCAGGCAACCTCCCTAATAAGCCCTCATTAAGCCGGTCCCCAACTAAGTGTGGATTCCTGCTGAGGATGCTCATGAATCTTCATGTATGATCGATAATCAATGACATTCTTCAGCACAATTTATGAGGCACATTATCGTGCCACTAAAGCATATGAATGCTGGCGCGGAGATGGAAGTAACGTTTGCCATATTGGTCATCATGCATCAAACGTTTGCTATTTCCAGGATGGGCGTTTTTCACCAGGTTGGGGGGATAACACATAAGTTAAAATCCTCGCGGTGGTGGCTCATCCTCTTTACTCCGAAATAGAAGCAACGTCTGAAGCGCCAATTGGCCGACAGCGGTCCTGTGTGTACGGTAATGATGGCACTACATTGCTAATTGCTTGTTCAAGTAAGCCCAAAACACACTGGAGAAACTGTCCAAGAGTGATAAAAACAGGAAAGCAGCACGAAGCACCAATCTGGGCCCGTCTACGGAGGCTGATACTAAACCTGGGATCCTGATGTGAATGTGAGATATGTGCTGGCTTTGTGCAGACATTGTTGTAGACATGGAAGTCCGTGTTTACACACAAGGATACAACCTTTTTGAGGTCGTCGCTGTAAGGAATCCTTTACGGATTTAAATGAAGTCTGAGTTTACTTACTGGGGTACTTTAGCTGATGCTGCTAAATCCCCCCCAGCTGCAAAGGTGTGAGTAATGAGCCACTACCACAAAACTTTAAATACAACATTGGTCTATTTTCTTTTTAATGAGACTCAGAAATGCTCAATATGAAATTCAGAGCAGTTCCGTTGCCTCTACACGGCTCTCAACATGGCGGCCGGCTGCTTACATTACATTACATTACATTTCATTTAGCTGACGCTTTTATCCAAAGCGACTTACATGATATACAGTATACATTAGACCGAAGACACAGCAACGGTGAGCAATTAGGGTTAAGTGTCTTGCTCAAGGACACAACGACATGGACTGGCTGAGGCGGGGTTTGAACCACCGACCTTCTGATTGAAAGACTGACTTGCTAACCACTGAGCCACAGTCGCTGCGTTAACAGTGCTAACAGAGCAGTGTTTACCTGAGGGGGAACCAGAAGGTGGGCTCTGGTCTTCGTTATCATCTGTAACGGCCGTATGAGTTATGTATTGTGCATTCCCTCCAACAATAACACAGATTATAACCTCGCAGAAAAAGTTGCGGTTTTGTCTAAAGGCCAATTGCCTTTTTTTAATTAGATTTTCCTTTCGGAACAAGTTGATACTTGATATAGTGCAGTTATTAGGATTTTCTCCTCTATATACATTATACACTGCTCCTGCCTGGTGGTTTCTTTAACTCCCAACACAGTGGCTGTGGAATAAGAGGGGGTGAGCGCTGCTGCCGACATAAAGGAGCTCACAATTCCTTTTCTTCGACTGTCACCGACGTCAGACATTCGCCAGGATAATCACAAGTACTTCCGTGGATGATTCTTCTGATTCGCGATCTTCGGAGAACCAACAACAAGAAGCATCGCTACTTCACAGACAAAGAGGTGGCAAACTAAATGTTCAAGATTCAGCTGAAAGCTGCCACCGACGCATGTTTACCGTCTCATTCGAGCCGACCACTATATCCATAACATCCGGTCGACCATTCAGTAACTCACTGGCTCCAGGCGTGCCTGAATGTAGCCACGCTGTATATTTTCACTTCATGGCTTCAAGGTTCTTTAAGCACAAAACTCAATGGAGCTTTTCTTCAGCCTGCCTTCTATCCTCCGGAGCACAAAGTCGTAAAGTAACAGAAAAGTAACCCAACACACAAAGAACAACAACAACAAAGACACACAAAAGATCCCCCAAAACCTGAATATGTGAAAGGATAAATACCACAAGTCAACACAAGCTCACTGCAGTAACACAGAGATGCCGCTCAGTACATGTGGGTGACGAGATGCCTTTGGGTCGCGTTCCCCGGAGTCTATCGTATCAATCAAAATGTGGAGCAGGTGTTACTGCGACAAGCTCAAATTTATGAATCGCATTTTACGAGATTACTGGTCTCGTTCAACTATACCAATGTCAAATGGTTGCAAACATCTGTAACTGATCATAATTTCACTTCCATTAAGTCCACATTAGCCAGAGCATCGCAGGCGGAGAGGATAGACGCAGTATAATGCATCATTTAGAAGCAAACAAACAAACGTGGCCTGAATGAATTTAGATGTCAGTGTCTGGTATCTGGGAGGACAACATCTCAACTCGTGATTATTTTTAACCATCAACTTTGAGCACAGTGGATGTGTTTCTCCCCCCACCCCGCCCCCACCCCCCTGAACGCATCATTCTGAGGTGAGCGGTCCACACGGGACAATAGCAGATATGAAGTAAAAGCAGCTTTCGGGGGGGGGGGTTATTTTGCTCAGGGGCCCTCAAACACACAAGCACACTTATTATTATTCATGTAAGCATGTCATCCTCCTGTCTAATGAGCCTTTCACCGTGAGTGTAATGAAACAGCTTGCATTAACACAGGCGAAATGAACAGCCGAGAGCTCCCATGTCTATGCAGCAAGATGAAAGCAGATGCTCCGCAAACCCAAACACCGGCGTAGCCGACACACGGAGGAACAGAGGGGACTTTGAGTCAGCGTCGTTCCGTCAGCTCATTGACTCCATTAGAGACGTCTCGAAATGCCCTTGGTCAAACATCGTGAGAACGACGCCGAACCGAGCCATGACCAACTGACCGTGCATGAACCCTCCAATTGATTTTTGTTTTTCTCCCATAAACACGCCGATGATGAACGGCTTCTACTCTGGCTAATACAAAAGGTTTTTTTTTCCAGATAATACAGCAATTTGCTGAGGTAATTGAAGGGTTGAATGTTCTGTTGAGAGAAAGAGAATACTGGCTGACAAGATCCACACAGAGTAATGCCAGGGGGGGAATACTTCTGGTACCTCTTCATATTATATTCAAAAGAAGAAGAAATACACATGTATGTATGTATGTATGTATGTATGTATGTATGTATGTATGTATGTATGTATGTATGTATGTATGTATGTATGTATGTATGTATGTATGTATGTATGTATGTATACATGCATGCATGCATGTATGTATATGTGTATGTATGTATATGTGTGTGTATGTATGTGTGTATGTATGTATGTATATATATATATATATATATAGCTATTTTCCTCTGTTTTACAGTAATATGTGAGCATGGCATGTGTAAATAACAGTGTAAGGCAATCTAAACCTACAGAAAATGTACCTGAATAAAAAGACAATTTCTCAAAAAATGAACATATTATGATGATTGTCTGTGTGCATTTCATATTTACCTCTATTTGTTCAAAATACTCATCTAGCATGTCGAGCAGAATGTGTGTTTGGTTTACAGAATCATCCACTCAAAGGTCAGACATTAAAAAAAGAACACTTGAAACGATAGCGACACGTCTGTGTGTTTGCGTGCCACTACATGTGTGAATATTGTGTAACTGTTCAAGATCTAAACATCAGGTAATTTGATATGTGACCGGCAGACCTGATCACTATAGTCTGTAAATATAATACACCTTGTGATTCAGAAAGGAGGTCAAACTAAATGTTATTCCCTCAGGCTCTCAACACAACATTACATAATTAACTTTATTCAGTTAGCCACAGTCTCTTAAAGGACCTTTCCAAAGTTTTACAAATTACGACAAATAAATCTATCTTTTAATAAACACTTTGCAAAAAGGTTGTTCAAGCATTCATTCAGTTTATGCTAAATATAATATTAAACTAGCAGGAAAGAGGTAAACCAGCACACTAATCCAATCTGAACTAAATGAAGGGTTGAGTTTATGTTAAACAGAGAAAAAGCTCATACTAAGGTAGTGTGGCTGAAAGAAAAACAACTCGTTAAGTTTGATGAACATGTATGGCACAAATCAGAATGATTGATGACTCATCAATCTGAGCACATTGATGTTGTTCCCACCAAGAAAAGCATGAAGACCTGTGACTGTGATGCAATAAAAACCTGCATTTAGAAATACATCAGCACACAGACACTCTTTGGAAAATGGTAAACAGCAGCTTTAATATCATGTGTGAATTTTTTTTTTTAATGTTTTTTTTTTAATCGGGCTGTCAACCAAAACACTGTAAATACGACTGAACTCACCGGTACCAGTCTAGCCCCTTCTCGTAGTTCCTGTCAAAGAAATGTGGCTCATTTCCAACGGCTCTGACGTCCGGGTGCACCCTGAGAGCCTCCAGCAGGGCTCTCGTGCCCCCTTTCTTCACCCCGATGATGATGGCTTGGGGAAGTTTCTTCTCTCCGTAATCCATGGTGCAGTTCACCCTGAGTTCGCTGTCCGTGGTGCTGAAATCCTGCCGCTCCTTCTCCAGCGCGCTGGTGTGATACGCCGCCGCCGATTTAGTTGGAGACGCCTGAGTCCTAATCCACTCCACTGTCCTTTGTTCGGCCTCAGCATGATCCTTCGCGGCGGAAGCCGCGGTGGGTCCCTCCGCCCCGGTGGATTCGGTGAAGCCCTGGGAAGCGGAGTAAAGTTTCTCCCTCAATGTCACAAAAGTTGTCTCCTCCGTCACCAGCCTCCCTTGATACGCGTAGTTCTCTTGCAGGGGGAACTGCAGCGAGTTGTAGCAGCTCATCAAGCTATAGAACAAGTAGGTGACAGAGAGGGAGAGGGTGAACATGAATAAGATTTTCCGGGGCACTTTAGAGGTGAAAACCGAAGTGCTGGACCAAAATGCCATCTCTGATAGCAGTGATCCTCTCAAAGAAGTGGCCAGACATGTTTCCACCCCGAGTCTTGCATGGAACAAAATCAACAGCAATAATCAGTCACTCTCAGCACTGCTCCGGCTAAAAAAAGCGTGAAGCTGGAACAAACCAACGCAATCCAAGCAAATCGCATATTTATAAGGAGAGCGGGGAAATGGGTCGTTAAAATTCCGGAAGAATATCGCGTCCCCTTTTCTTTCGTATCGATTTCTTATTCCAAGGCTGACAGACAATGTCACAATTTATTGGACTGAACTTGCAGATTTGAGAGGCTGGAGGTCTGGCGCCCTTCCAAATGAGCACCCGGGCTTCAACTGGACAGAATATGATGGACCGGATCCTGGCATTGTATAACAAGGAGGGGAAGAAAAATAAGAAAATCAACAGCAGAGTGTGTAAAGTCGGCTGCTCCTCATCAGCCGCTCAGCCCGAAGTCCAGTCCGGTCTGCGATGCAAGAGTAGCTTCACGTCCATCCAGGCGAGCATAAATCCACAGTATCTCTCCAGCGAGGGGGCGATCCTTTTTCTATTCTCTTACTTTGGGCAGTCGAAAGTCCGCAGCCTTTGCACAAACGCATCCACTCATCACTGACGACCAGGCTGCTGCTCGCCGTCCTCGCGCCTTCCCAGAGTGGTAGAATCCAACGATGTGAGCATCGGCTGAGTGAGCTCATCTGAACTGAAGTGCCGTATAGAGCCACACGGCACAACTAGTGTGTACACCCACTTTGTCCTCTATCCGTGCACAAGTAGGGCTGTGAAACGTCAGATTCCCTCATCGGAAATAGTTGCGTAGAAAAATCCCGCGGCCCCTCATTCATGTGACTTGCTCGCAGAGATGGGAATTACAGTGGCCGGGATGCGCGAGGGCTTATTACCACGCGAATTGTTTCGTAAAGTTCGGGATACAACTCCATATCTATTTTTTGAGAGAGATTATATTTTTTTACAGAAAGCTCATGTCTGCACCCTGCTGGTTTTTCTGCGGAGCAATGCATAATTTAATTTGCACAGAAATACAGAAAGATAAGTTTATTCGGATCAATATGAAAGCAGTTTATATGAACCAAGACGGGTAATGAGAATCACTGTGTTTTTTAATTAAAGTGATGAGTCATCGGGGGTGTAGTTATCAGTCAAAAAGCACAGCCCTGCTTTATGCTGAGGACAGGGGATGCTGCTTCTGCGAATTATCCACTGAATTTATTATACATGGGTGCAGACTATAATTACTGGTGGGGATATTCACTAGACCTTAACTTGTACACGTTGTTGCCGCCATGTGAGGATTTACAATTACATGCCACTGAAATGTCTCCCTGTGTTAGAGAATCTCATTCATCACACACCTCCAACACACCAGGAGAGCTCAGCACTGGCTGATCATTTGCAATGTATCTTGGAGCCGCACGCCACTGTTGTGCTTTTAATATGAATGTGTGGCTGGAGCAAATCTGTGTCTTCTAAATGTCTGCAGCGGTACTGAAGGACGACTCTTTTGCATTTAGTTTGTTTTTCCACCAAATCAGAACATCTGTCATCCACTGCGAGAGAGAAAACGCATCTTATCTCTCCATTGAACCCAATGGAGAGATAACAGTTGCTTTCTAAACTTATAGCCGCCATAGATATGTTTTATAACAATGTGAAAACATGGAAATGTGACAGGGGCCGTTCGTGGTGAGGATTATCACTTTTACTGCAGATCACTCTGGAATCACAGAGCTGTATGGTGAGTTTCAGCTCATTTAGCTTTCCAGCCCACATCTGTCCTGTGTTGGTTCACTCAAATGGCTCTCATAATGTCATTTTATGATGCTGCAGAATCAAACCGACTACCCGCTCAGCACCAAACGGAAAACAGACACAATCAGCGACTAACTGGTGGGTATGGGGGAGCATTTACCAGGTAAAGAGAAGAGACAGCTATTTACATATCTACCAAACACAGAGCTAAAAGAAGAAGAAGAATCCTTTATTAATTTAACCCTTCCTTACTTAAGGAGCAGTGTGCTGCAGTGAAGCACCTGGGGGTTCAGTGTCTTGCTCATGGACGCTTAAAAATGCAAACTATGGGCAGACCGGGGATCGAACCGTGAACCTTGTGGTTTTAAAACAACCAGTCGCCCCATGAGCTATCAGAACGTCAGATACTCATCAGGTGGCCAGAAACATAAATCTAATTGTTGCTCCATGCGTGCCTGACGTGCAATCAAGCAAATAACACAAGTTCACAATTTCAAAGTCATACTTGTCAATCTTAAAAGCGCAAAAAAATAACATCAAAAATACATCAAAAATACATCAAAAATACATCAGAGACTGTGTTTTCTGCATTCTTATGACAATAAGGCCTCTTCCCTCTGCAGCTCGGCCCAACCACGCCCCCGCCACCACATACTGCATCTGTATGTTTAATAGAATACACACATTTGTGTCTAATAGTTTCCAATTTGATGTCCCAACCAATATGGAATATCGTGTTACTGGCAAACTCCACCTGTAGCAGCAATGCCGGTGATTGGGTGAGGGGGTGGGAAGCACGGACAAGTGTTCGGAGCACAATGGTTGCCGGTGTTTTGGCAGTCAAGAGAGCGTAGGCGAGCTCGATGGGTTCGATGCAATTGTTGCATTCGCAAATTGCCACTCGGAGAAGCGGAAAGCTCTCCAACGGCAATCTGCCCCGTTTGTGAATTACCAGCGTTATCAGACTTCCTACACGTCTAAGAGTCACCCCGTCAGAGATTCCTGAGCATGCTCAGACGCGGCGGTCGCAGCGGAACGTGTCGGCGTTAACAACACCGAGTGAAGTGTCATTAAGATGGCTGCCGCTACTCAGCGCTGATGATAAATTATTGTCAGAGCACAAGAGGAAAATATATTGACCCGTTTTATCTTCCCTTTGTCGCGGCGGTTATCTGAGCCATTCATAAATCGCTCCGACATTGTCGGTCCCTGTGGAGGCTGAGTGCTCAGATTGTGTCTATTTGCATTTACAAACAAGCACTCACTCAGGGAAAAAGGAGTTTATTGAAGTTGAGTTTAAGTCCTGGCAGCTGCTTTCTGAAGCAGGGAATATACCGGTCGTGCCAAAAGGCCGATATCAAATGAGCGATTGATACCTAATGCGAGCAACAGGTCCTGACCGGCTTTAAGCAAAGCTAAAGGTCCTTTAACATGCTAACCTGCTAGCACACGCTAGCATCCCAATCAGGCTGTGAGCCACAAGCAGGAGAGCGGCCCGCATTAACATTCGCCTCTTGTCTCAATTGTATTCAGATATGAATTATCCATATTACATTTATACCTGGAATTACAACTGTGTCTTAGCCACAGTGTGTCTGCAGCTCGACTGCAATTATGATTTTCAATCCTGACAATAGTTGAGGCAGAATTGCTCATCTAATTCATTATAAATATCATCTCACAGGCTTTACAGCGGGCTGCGGCACTGACTCGACTTTATTCTGGTGCAGTACACGTGTGTGTGTGTGTGTTATACACGTTTGACACACCTGGTACACAGTGTGTACACTTATATTAAATACATGTTAAATGCTGCATTACAAAGAGAAGACACGTTTAGTCCACAGCATGCAGGACAGCTGGATGGAAAATGAAACCCCTTATTTTTAATAGCAATATAATAGATATTTTATATCACTAGTGCTGTTTATCACCAGGTGCAGGTGTAATGCAACCCAGACGGCTCCACACCGTGACTGGTGGCCAGTGCATTGTTCTTTTTGGAGCTGCAGCCTGAAAAGCCTGCAGGCAGTCAGCACCGACCAAGTCAACAGCTAAACTGCATCTTATAAAACACCTGCCAGTTGTATGGTGAACTAAGGAGCACCTTCAGTGTGTGATTCATCATCACACGGTGCATTCGGTCTATCTGGGGGGGGCGACTGTGGTTCTGTGGTTAGCAGGTCTGTCTTTCAATCAGAGGATCGGGGGTTCGATCCCCGGCTCTGCTAGTCCTTGAGCAAGACACTTAACCCTAATTGCTCACTGCTGCTGTGTCTACTGTATAGCCTCAGCTAAATGTAATGTAATCTATAGACTGTTTTAGGCACTAAAAACAACAACAACAACTCCAAAGACTTAAATAAATAAAAATAATTCCTGTCCTAATTTTGAAGAAGCACCAAACATGAACTTCCTGTAAAAATGGATCATTACATTTAACTGATGCTTTTATCCAAAGTGACTTACATGCTATACAGTAGACACAGCAATGGTGAGCAATTAGGGTTAAGTCAAGGACACATTGACATGGATTAGCGGAGCCGGGGATCGAACCACCGACCCTCTGATTGAAAGACAGTCCTGCTAACCACTGACCCACAGTCGCCCCTGCTGTCACCGCCTTGTGATTTGGGTAGTCGTATACGAAGTGACCTGCTCGTGAACCCGGAGACGAAGGGGCCGTGGTGGGGAGGTTTTTGGCACCGCTGCAGCGCTCGATGTAATTTAAGTCAGAGCACTTTGGCCAGAAACACGCAGTGTTATTCCACAGGGGCCGACAGCAGAGAGGGTTTATCGTGCTGCAATTAGACAAAGGATGTGACCGCCCCCCCATCGGTTCGAATCCACGAGGGTCCCCAATCTACGACAAAAGGGACATGATGACGGGAGCAAATGTCTCTGGAGCTGTCGTCCAATCTACACACTAAAAAGCAAATCTTTGTTTTTTCGTGACCTGGTCATTTATTGCACAAAAGCAACCTCTGAAAGAGTTGTGTAGTACAAAGTGTTGCACTAAGCAGACGTGCAGGAACCGGGCTCTCTGCACGGTATAGTGCTGGCTCAGGCTCTGCAGAGTCTACAGCCCTGGTGTCTGCATTTAATGAAGATAACAATTCAGGAGGAAATTTCATGAGGAAAAGGCCTCGAGTGATACTTGAAGGCATTTCCTCATGAATGTCTTTGAAGAATTCCTCCGCAGGAAGATTGGAAAAACAAAGATTTCTTTCACGGTAACTCGGTGGTTGGAATGATTGTTAAAAGTTCTTGTAGGTTTATTTGTTTGTTTTACATTTTATTGTGAAACACGTCATTTGCAACTACTGAAAAAAAAATAGATTTATATCAAAGCAAATAGGAATGCTGCATTTACTTGCGAACACCCAATTAGGGATGTGAGAATCCCATACTTTATATTTGAAATGCTTACAGAAAACAAATGCTTTTTGCAGAGGTTTATGTGATACTGATCTGAGTGCATTTACAGGCCCAGAAATAATCTGGTTAATGCACATGTGAAGGTAAACCGAGCAAGAAAATGTGCCAAGAAAAAGACGAGAGCTCCATGCATCCAGAGACCTGGAGCCCGAGGCCAAGTGTGCAAAGTAAACACAACCTGAAATGTACGAACACAAACACAATGTGCAAACATGTGTGCCACCCTGCAGCTGTGCACCCTGGGTAAGGACTGCTCATTTCGATGGGGTGTGTTTGAAATAATTGAATTAAAAACATATGCCTTAACCTCATGCGGCCCAACCATTTTTCAGCCAAAATTGCGAATCTCCTCATTCACAAAGTCGATTTGAAACATTTTAAAAAGCTATAATGTACAGAAAACTCTTGTGAAGATAGATAATAAGGCCATATATGTGTTAGTGGTATATTGGTATAATCAGTCTCAGAGGGTCAAACCCAGAGCCCCCCATCTGGGGGCATTCGGGGCTCATAAGGAAAGCTAACATGCTAAAACTGAGTCTTAGTGGACCCTTCATCCAGCGATGTACAGTAGTTGGGTGTCACACCTACCCAACACTGACAGTGAGGGAATGGGAATGAAATGGAGGCGGACCGGAGATTCACTCAGTGCTTTGAGCCCATAACTCCAGGCTGCAACCCTGATTCAACACTCTGCTTGGGTCATCGTCCCGTTGGAGCACAGAATGACGCCCCGACTTAAAGATTTCTGACAGTTTTTCTTTATTTTTTCCTTCCGGCGTGTCCCGCAGGACGTTAAGGAGTTCGGATGCACCTTAAGACCACGAAGAGAGGCCGACTGCAGAAACCCGGTCGGTAGATTTGTTTTCGACGCTGTCAAAAAAATAAATATAAAGGGAGACTAATTGAAATACATTTAGACTAACTGGCTTTAATGTTGTAATATTGGTTGCTGCACTGAAATAATCATGTTAATCATTTATGTTTATGAGATGAAATATTCAATGATTGCTTTGGCACTTTTTAAAGAGTGGCAGAGTTTGGCAGGAAATTGGATAATTCAGATTTGTTGGGGGGGGGGGGATCTGAGCTTCACAGATTTAATATTGAACGTTTTAGCAAAAAATACTTTGCTTTCACAACTTAGCGACACATTTAATCAAATTAATGTCAAAAAAAGCACTGCTTCATATTCTGCACGTGTTTGAATTTTTGGGATTGCTGTTCTGAGTTATGAACATCGTGTTGACAGAGACGCTGAAGGCCGAACGGGGACAAAGTGGGGCATTTAAAGCAATAACAAATTACGGCTAATTGTCGGATCCGACAGCTATTGAATTACTCAGCTATTAGGCCCGGCCCCGTGCAACGTACAATACACATGATTTATCGCGGCCATCGTTTGCACTGATGAGATCGTTTGTGAATGAAAAAGTGGGCGTGGATGTCGGTGGTCATTCACCCCGACGAATCCTCTCATCCTGCGATAAAATATAAATGTTCTGGAGCGCCGACATATTCCAGCTGTGTGACACCGTCCACCGGCCTCTTGATTGAATTATCGCATAGCTGCAAAAAGCCCCGGGAATTCCTGAGTGGGCTGTTTGAAACCGGATAAGTTATCCGTCACTTTAGTCTACTGTTGTTGCGAGAAAGCGTTGCGCTTGCTGAAGTTGCTCGCACAACTCAGCAGGGTCAACTGTCAGGATGACTAATTGATGCTGCGATTGACAGCATCGATCTGTTTGTTCTGACGTTACGGATCTCTACGCAGGTGGTTGTAGATGAAATATTCATATTTCCAAAATCCAAATGCATCATAGCGGAGTCGGCGACTCCAAATGTAGCCATGAAAGCCAGCACGTTGTTGCAGCAATCCGTTGCACCTCTGCCAATTATTTGCAGATGCATAGAGGAAGTCCATTTAGTTGGGATATAGCACACGTACATATCTTATTTATCAGGTATTTATGTGGCCACTAACATTAACATTCGGTCCTCTGAAGAAGGAAGACACCTTTGTCGGCATACAAATTGGGAAGCAGCTTGCATTTCTTATTATATCACGTCCTCCGTGGAGAAGGCAGTTATGGAGTTTGCTGTATATTCTTATGGAGGAATCATTTACCTCATATTTATGATAAACACACTTACGTTTCCTGTTTCATCTCTGGGTTTTGTTTTTCGAGCATCGCCCCCTATGTGGCAAATGCACACTTACCGTAGATCACATACATTTCTCTCCAGTGATGATTGATATACTTGAAACATACGATCGGCATAAATGTATATGTCTGATGAAAAAAGAAACATTTAAAGGTGTTTTTTTTTGGGTCAGATTTACATACTCTCAAAACCAGTCACAAGTAAATACCATATCATCATCCCTTTTGACTACTAATATATACATATTACACAATACTTTAAATGTTTAACTATGACCTATACCAATTATGATATGGTCTATAATGGTGTAAATAAAGTGACATACATTTTTTCCAGTTACTCAGTCCACTTCAATAGTAAGTACATCCTGTAACTATTAAAAACTGCGATCATACATGTTTTATATTCCACATTATGATTCTAAATCCAGATTTCTAGTGCTACTGTAGTTGTGGTGTTTTCTACTCTAGTTGTGGTGTTTTCTACTCTAGTTGTGGTGTTTGCTACTCTAGTTGTGGTGTTTGCTACTCTAGTTGTGGTGTTTGTTACTCTAGTTGTGGTGTTTTCTACTCTAGTTGTGGTGTTTGTTACTCTAGTTGTGGTGTTTGCTACTCTAGTTGTGGTGTTTGCTACTCTAGTTGTGGTGTTTGTTACTCTAGTTGTGGTGTTTGTTACTCTAGTTGTGGTGTTTGTTACTCTAGTTGTGGTGTTTGCTACTCTAGTTGTGGTGTTTGTTACTCTAGTTGTGGTGTTTGTTACTCTAGTTGTGGTGTTTGCTACTCTAGTTGTGGTGTTTGCTACTCTAGTTGTGGTGTTTGCTACTCTAGTTGTGGTGTTTGCTACTCTAGTTGTGGTGTTTGCTACTCTAGTTGTGGTGTTTGTTACTCTAGTTGTGGTGTTTGCTACTCTAGTTGTGGTGTTTGCTACTCTAGTTGTGGTGTTTGCTACTCTAGTTGTGGTGTTTGTTACTCTAGTTGTGGTGTTTGCTGTCCCAGTAGTTGTCGCACTGCAAAGTCAGTACAACAAGTCTATTAGTCGATGGCCTAACCGCGGAGGACAAACAAACGACTGCCAGTTTGAATGGAAATCATGATTCCCGTTGCACTTTGCTGCGACTATATTGTCTCCCCTGTTTTCAAATGGCTGGAGTGTCGATGCCGAGCTGAAATGATAGATACTATCCTTTACTTGATCAATAATTCTGCTTCCCTCCGATGTTGACCGGGCTGCCACATAGCGGACTAATTAGATGATAAAAAGTGATGGATGTGTATTAAATCCAGCTGGCCCTTAAGAGAACTCCTCTGGGCTTTGTCCCATTTTCAGCTGACCTTTTGAGTCCTAACTTTATTGTAGGTGGATGCACTTATATCAATTTGTTGGATGCTTGTGATGCAGCAAATGGCCGGTGTTGCATTGATTCACAACAGAAAATAAATATATATATATATATATATATATATATATATATATATATCAATATTTTAAAAAACAAACAGAAAAAAAAAATATTTTAAACAAAATGACAATGAGCCAGTTTTCCTATCCCTCCAATATGAATAAAACAAAGCAATAATACCTATTGATCCTCACTTCAAAACACAAGATAATGAGATTTCAGAAATTTTCTCCCGGATAAGTCACAGTGGCTTTGCTGCGAGAAAAGGGACAAATTATCCCTACTGGAGATTGTTGTGCCAGAAAATCCAATAACCTCTATGACCGGGTGGTGTGTTCAATAGCCTCCTATGAGGACGTGAGGACCAGTCGACCATTACTGGAGGGAAAATGAAGAAGGTGTAAATCAAGGCGGCTCGGGGGTTCTCGTGGATCGTGTATTCCCAACCCGATCAGTCAGAGGCCACTTGAATGCCTTCACACAGAGGCTGCAGAATATTTTAATATTTAATATGGCCTATTTTACCATGCAGGTGTGTTTAATTTTGAGGACGTTAAGCACATTTAGTGGCGTTAAACAAAATAAATGATGTCTCAAAGCAAGAAATAAGTGCATATCTGTCAGAAAAAGAAAAAAAAGGGAAGATTATTTTTCCCAACAGCACAAAAAAAGACGAGTACTCTGTTTTGGAGCAAAAACTCATTTTGAGAATCTCCCAATCTCCTCCTCTCGTCAGCTCCACACTCTTCCTCAGCTGCTCAGTGACAACAACTAAAAGACCTTGATCTCCAGCCAAGAGGAGTGAACCCAAAACTATTTTGCTCTTAAAATATATATTTCCGCATTGTGAATAACTGAAATGAAACGCCGTACCAGTTGTTTTTGCCTCGCAAATATAAATAAAGCACCTATTTCCATGTGCCCTGAAATGTTCCCAATGAGACAAACCATTTGAAGATGTGCATGTCAGTGTTTTAAATGATGGTGCGTCTCTTTGCAACATCTAATCAAACAGTTTGCAGAGGATTTGCTGTTTTTCTCCCTTTTTCCTCACATTGTTTACTCGTGCATTTTGATCCCATTTTCTCTTTCACTCATCCACCCATTGTGCCAGCGCGCTATCTTTAGGGTGTTGATGTTAGACTGATGCAACACTGCTGTGCTTTTTTCTTATTTTTTTTTAAAACATGTCAGAGCACAGCCAAATAAAGGGGTACAATTAGAGCTGTGGGGAAACGGTGCTGATGGCAGCGTCGTCACAGAAAAAAAACAAAAAAACATTTTCCTCTAATCACAGGTTGGAAAAAGTCGTGAATTGATGACATCCATTTCCCCCCTTTTCCATAACGTGTGCTTTGGAAGTCGATCCCAGCAATAACATCCTCCAGAGTTGCTGTAAAGTTATTGCCGCTCAGACTGGAGCTCGCCGCCGGCGGACCGCAGGCCGCCTCCTGAGTCGTCGTTCCTGAGTTAGCGAGACGTCCCCCCGGTGCCTCCCAGGTGTGGCTCCCTCAGCATAATTAAGGTGGGATCTGCCAGGGCTTCTGGGCCAGGGTCATTCATCAACTGGATCACCCGCAAGATTAATGTGCACTTGCTGCAGCGCTCCAATGGATTGCTGCCACTTGCTGAGATCATTAGCGTTGGCCTCCGTATGACTGCAGAGGGCTCCGCTCAGTGGACGGGGAGATTTGCAGCTTTGCATACTAAATGAATAGTCCATCATTGGCTAATTAAGGGATTACTGGAGACACTTGTGTCCAGTCCCGCGGACAGTAAACCATAACTGAAGGGCAAACGAGATAGATTAGCGCCACCTGCTTAGTAGCAAAGTGCAAAGTAATGAAACTGCTGACAAAAGTAAGCTCATAGGAGAGCGGGGGGGGGGGGGGCATTACACAACATGCAAATCCCAAAGGGAATAACTCATAGTTTTCACGGTGTACGGAGAAGACATTGCAATATTTCACCATCCAAGCACAGTTTTGGGATCGTTGATCTGGCCGATAATCACGGGCCGCCGCTTCAAAAAGAGACACAGTTTACAAAGAGTACTGCTCTGTGATGGAGGGTTGTACTCTCATTTCAGAGTGTTGTAATAATAATAATATTTTAAGAGCTTTGTCAGTGAGAACCGCCCCCTGTGGCAGCTGAAGATGATGCCTGATGTCAGGTGATTTTCACCCGAGCCATTGTGTTTACGTTATTTTCATTGTGTTGCTTTGTTCTGAGTGGCGTGGGTCCTTGTGTAGCTTCCTGCTTCTCACTGACGTTATTAAAAGTGGGCGTGTCTTTATTGAAAGTGGGCGTGTCTCTCTGCTCCGATCCCTGTTTTCAACCTTCACGTGTTCCGGTGAATTTCACCCGACGATAGAGGGTAAAAAATAATTTCGGATGGGTTTTTACATTGACATGTGACTTTTCCTTCACAGGACAAGGCTCACATGTTCCAGGAACATGTGGACCAAAGAACAAGTTCATAGCTCCATTATTTATGTTTTTAATCAGGTTTTATTGTCAATTTTTCACCCGATTTTTAGCCTTTTTTCAGGGTCCCCCCATGATACCTGTTTTTAGTTTTATGAGAAGTTCTATAGGTTATATATTTTGTTGAGAAGTATTTTTTATCAAGTACTTTATGTCAGGTGAAAAATCACCCGACGTTAGTGTGACTATCTTTAACGTTAGTGGTAGCTGCGGATGTTTGCAATAACTCAAGTCTAGCTCGAGCCCGTTCTCACGTACCGACGCACCTCAGCTTCTGATAGTGAATATCCCTCAGCGTCTGTATTTGACTACAAAGAATGGCCTTGTGTGTCAATATCAGACGCACAGACAACATCCTCAGAGGCTGTGATGACAAAGTGTAATAGCTGAAAGAAAGGGCAGCAGGAAGCTGAGGAAGACGAGTCAAACCAGCGAATGCCTTTCAACCAGGAGATCGGTGGTCGAGACCAGTGTTCCTGTCCCGATGAGGAGCGTCCTCATAGAGCCCTTTCACGTTCTCATGCATTGTTCTCGCATTGGCCATTTGACACATTGTTATGATGAAAGTATCCATAAGAGCCACATACGCAGCTCCTAATACTATTGTGTAACCAACAAACGGCTCATTAGCTGTGGTTGCACCTCTTTCAGCTGCAAAGAAAAAAAAAACATTTATTTACCTGCCATGCCCTTGAATACTGTAACTGTGGTATCATGCTGGGCAACACCTGTGATGTCGCTTGCCTAAAAGAGATTACTAAACCAAACCCTAAGTGCATCCTGGGAAACCAACACATGAAAGCAGCTGAAGCCTGCATAGTTGGGGTAAAGGCCTAAAGGTTATAATTACATTATGTTACATATATTCACTTATATTCAAAGAGACGTCAGCCTCCGTGGGAACAATCTCTTCCGCCAACAAGACACTTGCATACAAAACCCAACACCAATTTGAATACATCCAAATGGCCAGATGGGAGGAGCCTCCACTGGTTGTGTAAACCATTGTACAGTTTCACACTGAGAGGAGGAGGGAGGAGGGAGGAGGGGAGGGGGGCTGAGCACGGCTTCCTGGCTGTAAGCCCTCCCTGTATATGAGGCTTGTTTTTCATTGACTGTGTCAGGAATCAAGAGGGCTAATCCCTCAGAGACTTCAGATGAAAGTTTCAAAAGAAATAATGAAAGGCGCGCCGCCTGAGGGTGCACATCGGGGTGAACGTACAGCGAGCTGGAGAGAACAGCAGCGGTGCACGACAAGCAGCAAAGGAAGAACATAACAGCTTCCCTTGCTGCCACCCCCACCAGTCTAACTATAAATCACATATTCTGTCTCCAAGACATAAACAAATACGCAGCAGAGCACATCAGAAACTTGGCACAGCATGAGTACTTATAAAACGTAACATTTCGCAGCCTGTTCTTTAAAAATATCTGAATGATCCGTAAAATGACTAGAGACTTCATAAAAAGGGAACAAGAGGCCACGTTTTTATTTTTTTACAATTGGCTTTGTATCAAAATGTCTTCCTCCAGTGAGAAGAAATCCTCCAAGATGAAGCGCTTGCATATTTAGTGACTAAGATAATGTGTAATTACAAGGATGTGCTCTAAAGTATGATACAAAAGCATTGAATCTGATATGCTTGGAAATGGTCCTGTGTGTGTGGTTATGTGTGTGTGTGTGTGTGTGTGTGCATTCATATTTCTTTGCCTGTGTGGGTGCATGGGAGAGTGCCATGTGGAATCGGTCCACGTTGTTAGGTAGGTAGATATGAAATGTTGGCTTCACACTCTGGGAAATAAATAAATAAAAATGTAACCCAATAGATAATTTAGCTCAACAACTTTCTGTTGATCATAGGAGAGATTTTTAATAATCTGGGTAATTAGGCAGATGTGGTGGACAGATAGTATAAAGACTGACAAAGTCTGCGTAGGGAGGAGGTCAGGCTGGACCGGTGGGTTTAAAACACGGGACTTTAACCAGGACCTTAACACAGGAGGCCGCTGTTAGTGTCCTTTGTAAAACCAGAAATAAACAACTTCATTATTACGTAATCTTCCTGCTAGTAAAACGTTTTTTTTCCTTTTTAGTGCATATTTTGACTCAAATATATAGTAAATATTTAGTTTGAATAAAAAAAATTGCACATGAAGCTTGATCTGTAGTATGAAGTCATTCCTCAGTCCCATTTTATCTCAGTCCCTTTCATTTTGGTGAAAGTAGATAATAAAACATTTGGTATCAGACATTTATTTACATGTATTGTTAGAAAATAATGATTTTTAGTGCTCCTAGTGAGAGCTAGAGAGTTTACATTGGAGGGTCAAGACAAATAAATAACTCTGTATGGATTATCAAATATTGAATGAATGACACTGTATGTACTACACAAATGTATTAATTAGAATTATGAAATGTATTGAGTGATTGTGGAAGGAATCCTGAAAACATCAGGAGCCCACAAACAGTTACGCAGCCTGAAGATTGGAGCAGATAGATAAGGAGGACGTGCTCAGGAATGTGAGGGGGTTGATTGAAGTCCTGAGTACTGTTGTTTAAGCGAGAGGGGGTTTGGGTTGACCAACACCAAAAGGACGAGGTCTTGTCCAATCAATGGACTGGAAGAGATGCTAGCAGAGGAAGGGGGGCTGACCCCAAACCTGGCAAAGCTGAGACATTGTGAGAACATCAGCAGATCTCTGGGTGCCTTCTGCCGGGCAGGTATGTATGGATCTGCTGCCCGGTGGGGGGGGCACTGGATCTCTGTCTCATGGGATATCTCTCTCCCATGGGATATATTTTGTATATATTGTGTAGTTATTAGTGTGATTCATTTTGAAATGCTGTTCATCATCTTTTTATTAAATCAATTTTTATTATAACTTTCTGCATCTGGGACTTCTCTTCACACAACCGCCCAAAGATTTTTGAACTTAACAATTTGGTGACCCCGACGTGATCTTTGTGGTGAGTTGTGGTTGAAGAATAGTGATTTGAACAAAGGACCAGACTTTTCTCTGGGACCCCTTGGATGATCCCTCCTCTCTGCTCACATGAGGCCTCACTAAAAAGGTAATGGCAAGGACCTGTTGATAACCGAACCTTGTTTAGGTAGAACTAGGAAAATTTAGTTGTGAGCAGAGGAAGGCTGGTCTGACGCAGTGATACATTGTTACCGTGATAACTATTAAATAAAGTAAATATATCATTAAGATAGAAGAGGTGATAATCAGTGTACATAGCGTACGTTGTATGGATGCTTGCACGTGCATGAGTGGAAGCTTTATGTTGAATGAGAGATTTTATGTGTTTGTGAAGCTCACAGAGGTTTCTTCCACCTGAAGAGGTGTGAATGTGTTCGCAGCGATGAGTAACTACTTAGTTTCTTTATGATAAATACATAACTGACGGCTTTGAGTTAGGTCGCAATCGTTATATACGCGACGGATTTAAAAAATAAATGGTAACTGTATTTTAACCAGTTTTGCACGGGTTACTAACAGAACTAAAGTCCCACTGTGGCCTGAGATATCGCCTTGTATCTCCAGTAAGGTTGGGGATTGGCATGCGCGAGGAGTTACGTTTAGTAAGTCGACGGACCCTAGATTGTCTCTGAGCTCCGAGAACCAATACTTAGGTTACTGTTAGAGCTGCATATCAAATATTTAATCTGGAAAGGACGACGGGTGTTTCTGAATAAGTTGGTGCAGCAGACAGAGTAGAGTGGTTGCATCAGAGGGCAACGTATGGTATGCCTCGGAAGAGATTCACCGCAAGATAACTAAATTTAATCGGGGAAGGTTGGATTGCATGAGTTCTGGCCAAGACGAGATGCTATCACAAAAATAACGAATTGGAAAAAACAAATTAGTAAGAAGCGTATCAGTTGATAGTGTATTTGTTGTAAAAAATAAGAAAAGGGAGAGAAAGCGTTGTATCTGTTGTACAGGGTGATTGCCTGTTGTATGTTTTGAGTGTAAAAGATATTGAAAACTGCCAGTTATAGTTTAAATTGTAAAGTAAGAAACGTAGGCCTCAAGGAGAAGTAGAACAAAGAGTCATAAAAAGGAGACAAGGTGTTAAGGGGGAAGGGAACTTCAGAGAGACATGCTACAGGAAGTAAGAGTGTGAAATCAATAGGGAACCTTAAGACACTGAGAGAAATTAAGATAGAGGGAATTTGAGTAATTGGGACTCCGTTGGACGACAGAAGCGCAAATAATAGGTGATTCCTCCCAGAAGGTGAGAAGCTGTTCCTCAGACGGAGTTCAAGATTGCCAGTCCAAAGCTGGAACTAGAAAGAATTCCACCCGGTGAGAATTCTGTTCCATGAGAAAGTCCTTTGAGATGCAACAGATCTGTCCTAGTGAACTAATAATGATAAAGAACAATGAATTAGAAAAGATGTTGTAAAACAGTGATGGAGAAGTTTTAGAAGGAGAAATTGAAAGAATGGAAAGACAATAATGATTTTAGCGGAAGATTGACAGTCACATGATGTCAATATTTGGTTCATCAGATTGAACAAAGAATAAGAGGGAACCTTAAGAAGAGAGAATTAGAGAGAAGAAAAGGACATCACACACACACACACACACACACACACACACACACACACACACACACACACACACACACACAGATAAGCTGAACAGACTGTTAATTCAGGATGTAAAGCTGTTTAGATCTTTAGAAGTAGAGGGATGTGAAGTGACTTTTTTGGAGTGTTTCCGGAGCATGCAGATCTGTCATTCTAGCACCTGAAAGTAGAAAACTAAATTGATAGAGCAAAAAGATGATACCATTTGGTGAGAACAGCATTTGTAATCCTAAATCCTTAAACATGACTATAAGCAAAACAGTTGAAGTTATCTAAGAAACTGTCCAGTAAATCTTAAGCAGAGAGCATATTGGTGATAAAGTTTAGGATGTTTGTTGGCAGGATGAGTACAAGGGGAGAACACAGCAGCATGATATCAGGAATGTAAGAAGAATTGAGATGCCTTCTTCTGTTATCCCCCGACCATTTGGACCACTTGGGTCGTAAAGAGAAAGACTTGGAATGCACCAAGGGGGGAAGGGCCATTCAACTATCATTAGCACATCAACTGCTGTCAGCATATCAAAGAGAGAGCATCCTGGATTCATCACACCTACTGCAAGAAGGTGCACCGGTTGTCTGCAGAAAACTGCATTACTGAGGACTCCTAAGCGGGCACCCATCTCCTCTGTGGTGAAGTCTGGTTACAAAGGGAGGTGAAACCAATAGGGGCACTTGTCTCAACCCAGTGAAGAAAACATCAAACACCCAGAGGCTTAGGGAGTGTCTGTTTATCAAGGGGAGCTCAGTGTTGATTTTAGAAGAAGAAACTGGTTAACAACTAGATATGGAGCCATTTAGACCACGGCTGGGAACATTCCGTTCCGATTGACAATAGCCAAAAGGAATTGTTAATTATACTGTGATGCTGAGAAAGGCGGAGTCTGTACAATGTTTGGATTTGCCTGTTTTACTTTCATCCTAAGCAACACAGCTCCTGATGGATCAGTGACCGAAGCGCTGACTGGTCTTACGGCATTGAGTCAGAACCTTGCAGAGAATGCTGGGATTGATGATCCCATCACAAGCTGGTTGGACAGTATGTTTGGAAAATACATTTCTGTCCATAATAACCTCACTTTGTCTTGCCACCACAGTCGTGATCCCCTGAGGATGCTGCTGCATCCATGGACTTCTGCAGAGATTGATTGAAGCTGCATTTAGTAAAAAACATTCAAGGGAATCAATTAAGAGTTGAAGATGAAGAAATAAGCTTTTGATTGATGCACTGGTTTATCAAGGGGGGACATGATTTAGTCTGTAAGTGAATGACGATTATGGGAATTGTAACAGCAAGTTAAGTTTATGATAATCAGAGAGTGTCTTGCATGATTTTTGTATACTCACTATAAATAGTGAGTAAGGGGGGATTGTTAGAAAATAATGATTTTTAGTGCTCCTAGTGAGAGCTAGAGAGTTTACATTGGAGGGTCAAGACAAATAAATAACTCTGTATGGATTATCAAATATTGAATGAATGACACTGTATGTACTACACAAATGTATTAATTAGAATTATGAAATGTATTGAGTGATTGTGGAAGGAATCCTGAAAACATCAGGAGCCCACAAACAGTTACGCAGCCTGAAGATTGGAGCAGATAGATAAGGAGGACGTGCTCAGGAATGTGAGGGGGTTGATTGAAGTCCTGAGTACTGTTGTTTAAGCGAGAGGGGGTTTGGGTTGACCAACACCAAAAGGACGAGGTCTTGTCCAATCAATGGACTGGAAGAGAGGCTAGCCAGAGGAAGGGGGGCTGACCCCAAACCTGGCAAAGCTGAGACATTGTGAGAACATCAGCAGATCTCTGGGTGCCTTCTGCCGGGCAGGTATGTATGGATCTGCTGCCCGGTGGGGGGGGCACTGGATCTCTGTCTCATGGGATTTCTCTCTCCCATGGGATATATTTGTATATATATTGTGTAGTTATTAGTATGATTCATTTTGAAATGCTGTTCATCATCTTTTTATTAAATCAATTTTTATGATAACTTTCTGCATCTGGGACTTCTCTTCACACAACCGCCCAAAGATTTTTGAACTTAACAGTATCTACCATTTTATTCATATATTCCTCTGCTTTTGTAAACCTAAGACCTTTGGTAAACCAATTTCAAGCACCAGAACCGTTCGACCACCTGAGTAAAGTTATGTTTTCACAAGAGATATGAAGAATTTCCAAAATCAAGATTAAATCTTTCATCTTTAGAGTCATATTATTTCTTTACACTTTTGCCTTATGACAATGGTGCCTCATTATATAGAGAGCTGAGATTGTTCTGCAATTTTTGATGTAAAACATGGGTATGTCTCTTATATGCAAGTGTTTTAAAAGGTGAATATAATAAAATATGTAAAATCGAGAAAATGAAGTAAATCCCTTCCGTGGTTATTTTAACACCACAATATTTTCCAGCTGGACATTCGCAGGCGAACGCACAACAAACAACACAACCACTTCTCTGTAAACCATCAGAAGCCGTTGCGTGAGCTCACGTTGCATCGTCCATCCGTCTGCACGCTCGTTTAGGTGTGAATCTCCACTCGACTGAACCTGGCTTCATTTTTAGCTTTGCATTCCAGCAATTGGGAATGGCACACACTGTTCCTCTCGTTCCTCTGAGTCGGAAGATAAAACGGCCCGCTAAGAGATGAGTCAGTGTCAGACGTTACCGATTTTGCCCGGCCATTACCTCCACTGGGCTTTATGATGTGTTTCACAAACAAATCATTCGCGTGCCTTCAGCTCTTTCAGCAGATGAGACGTGTAGACTCTGACTCGGGGGCTCGAGCTGCATAAAGTGTGCACTATACCTCTGAAATGAGCGAATTAGGATGCCATACTGTTCACGAGCCATGTGCAGTGAATGGAGAACACCTCTAATAGTGCTGGCAGAGAAATGCATCTGCATTCTGCTGGTCATGCATATGCAAATCTCTTTTTCCCCCCCCCCCTCCACATTGTGATGATTTGTAGGTAGGGCAGGCAACTTGGCCAATAACCCTTCCAATTATTAATGTGCAAATAAGATTTTTTTTTGAAAGACGCCGTTAAGCCAATTTTCTTTATGCAGCGGGATCGGTAATGGTTTGGTGTCGATGCTGCCGGCCACCGGCGGAGCGGGAAAGCAACGGTTTCATAGAGGCTCGAAGCATGAACTGGCCTTATGAAACATTAATTTAGCTTGATTTTAAAATTACAATGTTCACGATCATCACACAATTAAATAAAGAACAATTAAAGAAGGGGTCAAACCTGGGCATACTGTTTCTACCCCACAAGCAATTTTGACTTTTCTTTTACTTTTATATCACAATCTATATGAACTATGGATTATATGAAATATAGATTGTGATACTGTGTATTCTGCTCACTCCATATAATGTTCCCTGTAGTCCAGTTTTCAGCGCACAGCCAGCTATAATAATAATATGCTTTCTGCTGAGAACAGCTGCAGTGGGACTCACAAACAAATGCTTCTTGAGTGATCATGTATAACCTGCATATGTTTTTATGTGGAAAGCCCTTTACTCATGATGGGTGTATTATTATCATAATTATTATTATTTGTATTATTATTATATCCTGTAAAGGTTTTGAATAAGGACTCTCAACCTTAAGATAATACTTGTTTTAATCCTCACACAAGCTGCTATGGTTTAGCACCCAGCCGGATAGAATATATATATTTATATAGATATCTATATCTATATCTATATATATATATATATATATATATATATATATATATATATATATATGCATCTTTTGCTGGCACCTAGTATGCAACAAGCTAAAGATGCTCTCCAGATGATGCTGGTCAGCCGGTCCACCATCTATTTCAATTAAATTTGCTAGAAATATTCATGGCGCCCTGAGGATGAATCATCAGGTGTGTGGTCATTCTCAGACTTTCCCATTACCGCCACCAGAAGGTCAAAGTGTTTACTTATCCTGTGAAATATCTTTACCGCTACTTGATGAATCAGCACAATATTTGGTGGAGACGTTCGTGGTTCAAGGACAAAAGATCATCAGGAATTTGGTGACCTGGCCGTCCATCCAACTATTGTATATATATATATATATATATATATATATATATATATATGTATATATATATATATATATATGTAAGACACGCTGGGTTACTGGTCCCATTACAGTAATAATTGACTCAAATATATAGTAAATATTTAGTTTGAAAAGAAAACAAAAAAAGTTATATTTTCACAAAAGATATGAAGAATTTCCAAAATCGAGATTCAGTTTTGAGGCTTTAGAGTCATATTTTCTCTTTACACTTTTGCCTTATGACAATGGTGCCTCTATATTATATATTATATAGAGAGCTGAGATTGTTCTGCAATTTGTGATGTAAATGTATGTATCTTATATGCATGTGCCAAGGTGAATTTAAGAAATTTGGTAAAATTGAAAAAATTCCCTCAGGGTCCAGATCCCTTCCATGGTTATTTTAACACCACAATATTTTCCAGCTGGGTTACAACAACACAACTACTTTTTTTGTAAATCATCAGAAACCGTTGCATGAGCTCACGTTGCATCATCCATCCGTCTGCACACTCGTTTAGGTGTCAATCTCCACTCGACTGAACCTGGCTTCATTTTTTTAAATTTTTAATTGAATTTAAGAAATTATGTAAAATCGAGAAAATGACCTCAGGGTCCAGAGGGTTAACGGCTGTTTACATGGTTCAATGGTAACATTCTGGTGCGACTGACCCAGAGATTACAACGTTGCCTTGCCGGTGCTCTCTGAAATACACACAACACAGGCTTTTCTCCGGGATGACTCCCCCCCTTCCATCTGAACCACCTCAAACGTCTTAATTGGGGTTGAAAGTGCAAATCTCTGAGCTGTGCTTTATTTCAACATACCGGTTTAAGACTGATGGGCGAGGAGGCTTTAACTGTGGCAACCTTGAGACTGTGTAATAGAAAAGCCGTCCCCAAAGAATCAGCCCAGCCAATGGTTAAACTGTTCTTAAACCCTTCCTAATTAATCAGCCTTTCACTCTGTCTGACATGTTCTCTTTTTCCCTGACGTCCCTCTTTAAGCTTTTAACCATGTGTGTTTTAACCCATACGTCTTCATTACGAAAAGATCCCAGTCTTTTGCAGAGCGCAGTGGCTTTAAAATAGATATTTCACGAATGCCTCAAATCCGAATTTTCAATTTTTGATGAGAGAAAATGTGCGTGGCTTTTATTTTTTTGCACCGCCGTTTGTTCCACATAAGTCATGTTTGCTTCCTGTGCGAGGCCGACATGCTTCTTCCCGTGAACGGGCATGTGGGAATATAAAGGATTCATCAAAGGCAGCATGCTGTGTGCAGCATCGGGGCTCATTCAGAGACGAGCAGAGGGTTAATGCTCACATGGACAAGAAATATGGTCGCGCTCATTGGAGTTTGATAACAACCAGACAGAGGTTAAGTTTATCCACTATGTCGAGAGATAACGACTCTGGTTTGGTTTTCCCATTTCTTCAGGGATGCACCAGGTTCTTATCTCCACAATGTGACATGCTGGAACAACTGGAAGCCCAAAGTTGTCGGAACAGAACTGTAAAGATAGAGCGAGTTGGGTTATATTGGTTATTATTAGTATATTAGTATCTGTGTATTCTGTAGCATGACAAATATCATGAATACATGAGATTATATATATATATATATAATATATACTATATGTGAATATCACAGAATACAGACACTAGTAATAAACCTAGTAAAAAACCTAATGCTCTATCTTTTTTATATATACACACGTGTGTGTGTATGTGTAGATATGTGTGTGTGTGTATATATATATATATATGTGAATGTGTGTGTATATATGAATGTGTGTGTGTAGATATGTGTGTATATATACGTATATATATATATATATATATATATATATATATATATATATATATGTGTGTATATATGTGTGTGTGTATAAATGTGTGTAGATTGTGTGTGTGTATGTGAGTGTGTGCAGCAATGCTTGGAAAATGTCCTCGCTGTGTGTGTGTGTATATATGTAATTTATAGTTAGCTAGAGACCACCTAGAGACCCACTTTATTTATTAACAAAAATGTGTTACACCCTAATGTATCTGTAATTGATAAATGGATTATCATCATATTTGATGGTGGTCCCAATACTGAAATCGTGTTTTATATAGTGTAAAGAGAGGCACGTGATTTATTTCAGTAAAATGAAACCAAACAGGCCCCACCTTGAAGTAGTGCGTGGACGTGGTTCAATACGATCTCTCGGTTTATAATACTGTCAAAGAAAATGAAATATTCCAACCACAGCTCCACGCCGCCGTCACCTTGCGAGTGCGAGTGAAGCACACTGAAGTGCTTCTGAATGGCCCACAAATTAAAAGTTACTGAAAGACACCAAATAAAAACATTAGTCTCAAGGTCACACGGGGAACTTGCACAAGTTGCAGCGGCGCTTTTATCAATTCACGCCACGTTTTGAATGAAAAGCAACTGCAGCCATACCATCAATTCCTGAGATTCTCAACTGTCCAATTAGTCTTATCTGTGCTCTGCAAGAACAAAAATGTGGCATTTTATAGAACGATGTGATAGAAATGTGGGGGATGTAATTGTCCAAAGAATCAAGAACAGAATATATCACCAATTTATTACCTAATTATATAATCATTACAAAGCGCTGCTTGTGTCAGTGCCTGTTTTATGGGGTACCACGGGCAATTGTACCCAAAATGACAAACGAAGATTGCAATTAAAGATGTCTTTCAAGTGGGGAAATTATACTGGTCTGTCCTATAGACACAGTGTTACGCAGCCAGTAGGTGTGTTATTCAACCCGTAATGGCGCATTCAAGTGCAGGAGAAAAGTCATATGAGTGAAACGCTGAGATAAATCAACCTCTTAATCGGCAGCACAACAATTTAGAGAGGATCTTTTTTTTTGGAGTTTGACTGATTTCCTTTCAGTTCAACCATATTTTCTACACATCAAAGTCCATCTGAACTCGTACAAATATTCAGTCTGCCGCGACGTAAAAAGTAAATGTTTTCACGAGAGTGATGTAATAAAAAAAGATGATGGACGCGCCCCAAAACGCACACTCGACAAGCGGTTTTGAATTTCACATCATCAAACTGTGTCATTACGTCTGCCGGCGTCGAGGACGCGAAACAACTCACGCTCCTCCGCGGGCCAGTTGTTACTTCCCGGGCAGGTGCCTGTTGCGGCTGGAGGTGTATAAATCATAAAGCGGGGAACGCTGTCAGCCGAGATGACACCCCCCATAAACACTGCTGACCGCTGGCCATGGCGTTGTACTTCTTCATCAGCGCTCCCCATCACGGGCGAGGGCCGTGGCCGCTTCCACATCGCCACTGGAGGCGGGAACCAAAAACTCCCCGGCTGACGGAAAAAAACTGTCTCAATACTCTGGAGTGCAAAGCTTTGAATTGCATGTGATGTTTCTTTGGCAAAATTTAGGCTGAAGTGCCCACGGCGTCGATGTGGAAAAACAAAATTGTGTTGCAATGAGTTTACATCACACTGTAATGCGGCACAGGCTTTTATCAACATAAGCAAGCTGGGCCAATATGATTGAATATTTCTCTCGAGGCTATTATATTAATGAATATGGAGCAAAACAGACCACATGTAGTACAGTGAATGCACAGTGACGGTAATTTGATTTCATGGTTTTCAGAGCTGCACTTCAAGATGCAGGGAATGTTTACTCACATGTTTTGGGTTGTTTATATATAATGTATGCCGAGATACTATTTATGATTTATATTAGTGCACTTTATCGAGACAACCCCCCCCCCCCCCTTCAAAAAAACGAGAGATAAGAACCTGGAGTATTTTGACACAGAGCACTTCCTAATACTAGATAAATATAGCTCAACTTCCCACAAGTTGGTTTATATTGAATATATTATAAGTTTGCCTCTACTTTACTTGCAATGAACACACATACCACTTGAGAAAGATTGGCACAACATTTGGGTCTGTCATGGTTATACGATGATGTATCCTTAGGAGGTTGATATTTTTCATTCAGTGGAAAAAACTATTAAAACTATATAAATTCGGTTCATGTCCTCATCTGAATGAATTGTAGTAACTTTAGGGATCCTTAACTTTCCATCAAGCCCGACATAATAGTGCTGATTAGCAGATTTTAGCATGCTAGCACGGAAAAGCTCTAAACGTTGACGCTCTGCATACCCCTCTAGCGTCGGTGTTAATATTCACTTGTTACATGCACTGTTATATTGTGTATTACATAGGAACTTAGGTTTAGGCCAAACACACCAATAAGTTAGATTTAGGAAGAGTACAGTCTGCGTTTACTGGACTGACGAACAGCACATGTGACTAGCTAACGCCAAACGTGAGTCCAAAAGGACATGAACAGCGGTGTCCGGGACTAAAGTCCTGTGTTTGTTTGTTCCTTCATCTCCACATGGTGGACGGGTGGGTGTCAGAAGTCGAGGAGCACTCACCAAGATGCATAGAACCTGCTAAGTGTCAGCATGTTAGCATGCTAACGTTAGCATTTAGCTCAAATCACTGCTGTGCCTCAGTACAGACCCCACAACTGCAGACTGTGTGTGTTCCACAGTAGCAGGTTGTACATTATATTCATATTTTCATGTATTAACAAAGAGGTTTGTGTGTTCAGTCTGCCTTTGTTTGCTATTTTATATATCATATCTATATTTCAAGACTGGAGCAGAAGTCCTCGTATGAACCTACTGTTGGGAGGAAACTGTTTTCTGTACCGAGTGCTTAGTACAACATTTTATTTTTTAGTACATCTCTGTATTCTGATTGAAAGCCATATTTTCATGTTTTCCTCCCTGCACAAACGTGTAAACTTTTAATAACTTTTCATAAAATAACTGAGATGTGGATTGTGTTGGCAGTAGCCACTTTCTCCTCAGGGTATCGGAGACCAAATGTTCATGATTAATAATTCATGTGATCTGTTTGATCCCCATCATCATAGAAATCATTCCCCCCTAGCTTAATCCCCCTCAGTCAAACATTAAATAATTGTATGAATCAAATAACTCTCTGGAGGACAGTACACCTCGACTATAATGCCTCTATTGCTGACTACTTTGATATGGGCTGCATTTTTAAGGTGCATGTGTTGTTCGGTGGAGGAGGGAATATGATTTCAGAGCCGACTGATATTAATCCAGTATAGCTGGATTAATATTGGAGTCCAGCTGGCAGAGGTCCGCTTCTTGGGTTGGAGGCAGAGAAAGGGAATGACTGCAGGCCGAACCTGGTTTCTGCACGACATTCATCCATCGCACCTAAAGGACCCGGGACGTGGTAGAGGGTTGAAGATGAAATGGATAGAACGAAGCGTAAAGCCTCATTATGATGCGTGAGCCTCATATGGCAGCCTGATACTGTTGGGGGGGAATCAGTCTCCTTAGCTTGCTGAATAGACTGCTTCATTATTGTATGTTAATCAACTCTCTGCTGTTTATTTATGGCACATGTCTGTTCTTGCGAGCTTGATGTGCGTGTTTCTCAGACTTAATGGAAAGACATTACGCTGAGGCGGTGATAGAGCACTGAAGCAAACAGGTGCATTTATAAAAACAGGCTGCGGCATACCGGTCAATGATTTCAGGCGTGGATCTATAAACAACAGAGGAAATTATGTGTCGGATTGGGTGATCTTAATTTTTTTAAACAGCAAAGCGTAACGTTATTGATTGGCTTCCATGCAGTTAATCAAAGCTAAAGGGAACGTTAGCTGGAGTGTGTAATAGCGGCGAATGTGTGTCTTTGAGGTCTGGAGCTACGTGCTATTTGTTGGCTGTAAATATTCCAGTGGCTGAATATTATTCAGCTGTGTATGTTAAATAGTCCAATATATCACAACCTTTTTATGGGTTTAATGCAGCTACAAATATGTTTTGTCGTAGTCGGTCACAAAAATCCTTTTGATACAAATTTCTGTTTGCACAAAGAAGAATTTATAGACATACACATGTATGTCTTTTAAACTCTGGGGATGCATTTTCAAAATGAATGGGAATTCATTCTTGGACACAGAAGAAAGTATTTAAAAAAAATCTGCTGTAGTATTATTATATTGTACGTATACCCAAGGCATAATACAGTAATATACAAGAGTTAATGGAGTAGTGCAAACATAATTGAGGCTGAATTGTATGAATCAATTGTATGAATTTTTTCCCATTTCAGATGAGAGCACATTCATATTCCAGTTTAGATATTTCAAATAAATGCTGCTCAGAGCTACCAGCCATACAAACAAATACCTGAAATGAAACATTCCAAATTGAATCAGATCTTTCATATTCCACACAAAGAAATATTAGACAAAGAAAAGGTTGCATATGAGGGTCCCACATACTGAACAAGGTCGTCATGTTTACCCAGTATTATCACTCACTGCTCAACATTCAAAATACCCTGAACTCTCTGATTAATGTCAGGACCTTTCCAAATGAGAAAGCGTGGCGTTTTAAAACGGCTGTAAGCAGAGTTATTCTACAGGTACAGCGAAGCGGTGAAATCCCTGAACTCTCTGACTGACCTAAAGTTTATTCAGCAACCGTCTGTAGAAGCTGTTCTCTCACCGATAGGAGATGTAACAGACCTTTTGTGTTTTTATCTTAACACATGGTGTAATGAACATGCAGAGGCCACGCCCACTTAGGAGACAGGAAGTGGACCACTTCAAACCGTCGGCAGAGCTCGTACTGCATCATCTTGTGATCATTGTGATTCGTTGATGCCTTGAAGCTGAGAAAAATGACCCTCATTCCAAAGAAACGCCACTTTTTCGCTGCGTAATATTCCCATTATGTGTGATAGCACTCGTGACGAACAGGTAAAAAATAATATTGATGTGAGAATTAATCACGAGTTTAAAAAAAAAAACGCCTTCGGTGAGCAAAGGCCTTTATACTGAAACGTGGTGTGCTTGAATGGCTTATCCTTCATTAAAATGACTCAACCAACTGCCACCTACACATCCAATCGAGAGCAAACATAAGCCTGTGTCACTAATGGGGGAAAAATATCCCCTGATGTTGTAATCTAGGTCAACGGAACCGACTTTCTAGTGGTTGTTATCCTGAATGAAGTTCTCCTTCTGGTTTTAATGCCATAAAACACCACAAAGTGAAACACTGTCTGTCTATTTCAGTCAAGATTAAAAGCAGAGTCCCCTGAGCAGTCAAGCTGATTGGGGATTTTCTGTACTTTAAACTCAGGCATACATGGCCTCCTATAGTAAAATGCACGGTATGCATTGTATAAATGGTCTCCTATAGTACAATGCACAGTATGCTTTGTGTAAATGGTCTCCTGTATTAAAATGCACAGTATGCATTGTATAAATGGTCTCCTATAGTAAAATGCACAGTATGCTTTGTGTAAATGGTCTCCTGTATTAAAATGCACAGTATGCATTGTATAAATGGTCTCCTATATTAAAATGCACGGTATGCATTGTATAAATGGTCTCCTATAGTAAAATGCACAGTATGCTTTGTGTAAATGGTCTCCTATTGTAAAATGCACGGTATGCATTGTATAAATGGTCTCCTGTATTAAAATGCACAGTATGCATTGTATAAATGGTCTCCTATATTAAAATGCACGGTATGCATTGTATAAATGGTCTCCTATAGTAAAATGCACGGTATGCATTGTACAAATGGTCTCCTATATTAAAATGCACGGTATGCATTGTATAAATGGTCTCCTATATTAAAATGCACGGTATGCATTGTATAAATGGTCTCCTATAGTAAAATGCACAGTATGCTTTGTGTAAATGGTCTCCTATTGTAAAATGCACGGTATGCATTGTATAAATGGTCTCCTGTATTAAAATGCACAGTATGCATTGTATAAATGGTCTCCTATATTAAAATGCACGGTATGCATTGTATAAATGGTCTCCTATAGTAAAATGCACGGTATGCATTGTACAAATGGTCTCCTATAGTAAAATGCACGGTATACATTGTATAAATGGTCTCCTATATTAAAATGCACGGTATGCATTGTATAAATGGTCTCCTATAGTAAAATGCACGGTATGCATTGTATAAATTGTCTTCTATAGTAAAATGCACATTATGCATTGTATAAATGGTCTCCTATAGTAAAATGTACGGTATGCATTGTATAAATAAGTCTGCAGATTTGCAGGAACTTCAGGGTATTCAGAAACACGTTCCACATGTACATTAGCAGCCAGGCAGCCATATTGCTATTCCTACGGCTGCAGTGTCGAGCTGTGAAGATCCTTTGCGTCTATTCTGCAGGGGCTGGGTGCAGTTGAGCAGCCGAGGAGGAGCTGACATGCACCTTCATCACATGGCTTAAGGAGACCGAGGCTGAGGAGACGACAGGGCTGGTGATGAATGGGCTGCAGGCCTCGCCTCCCGTCTTCCTTTGACAGAGCGGCTGTAATCTGTTACGGAGCCACCGTTGCCTCTATTAACTTCTGACACATGCACACCTGCACACTCACTGCCGCTGACCTTCCACTCCTCCGCATTCATCCCGACTCCGAGGCGAGGCGACGAGAGACGGAGCGGAGCTAAATATTTGAGTGTGTTTAACGTGGGAGCAGAGGCAGGTTTCTCCCTCGTTCCATTGTTGTTGTGTCGGAGCTGCTTGGAAAGCACTTCCACTGCAGAGTGATGTTTACTTGTAGATCTCTGAGACCTAAAATAACATCTTTTCAGTCAATACGCTGATTAAGCCGCGGGGTTAAAGACTTGATTCATCCGAACACCGCAAGATATGTCTTCCACTGACTCGACACTCGGGGGAGCCTGCCCTTGTTTTTCTTTGTTTTTTTCCCCAAGATGTTGGTGTCAAGGAAACTGAAACTTGTGTTGACATCTCTTTTGGCAAAAACATAACTGTACACTGACATCTGAGGTGAAAGCAAACAATAACTGTATGTGCACTTCAGGTTTTGGGAAAAGAGAAATGAACAACTTTGAATTAACATTAATAATTTACCTGCTAATGTAATTTTGATAAGTTGGGTTCTGATTGTTAACCGGATCTGTTTGTTTATTTATCTACTTGAAACCTCTCAAACAGACCCAGTGAAGAATCACATCCAGGCTCTTCTTGAGGATTCATAAACAAAAAATCCAATTAACTACATTTAATAATGATGGAAATACATTTATCAGATGGTTCAAACCAAATTTGTGGTGGAAAAAGAAAGAAAATGCATCAGGGATTCAAAGCGCTGTCTTTTTAGTCTCTTTTAATCTCCCCTCTCTTGTTAGTAAGCCAGCCGTGTAGCTACCTTACAATAAGTGGTGAAGAGGATTAAAATCTGATAGCAGTCGACACTCAGTGGCCTTTAAGTACCTTATCTGCCGTCTTAATGGGATTGAGAGCATATCCATTACTCATATAGAACAGCCGACGGGTCAAGGAGACAACTATCCGAAAGATCTGTGTAATGAATCCAAAGAAACCACAAAATAATTTAGCTGAGGTCTACTTTTACCCAGATCTTTGAAACCCAAAGTGATGGTTTACGATGAAGCGTTAAGGCTACGCTGTCTGTCTCTATCGGCTTCGTCTACTTGAGAACTAATGGAACATTTCTAAGTGGAGCAGTCTTTGTTTAAGAGTGAGCTGTGCTGTAAATTGTTCATAACGCAGCTCTGAGTGGGTTCATGCAGAATAGTTAAAGGGGACATGTGCTCATTTTAATATTGCATGTTATTTCTATTGACTAAGAAAGCCGCAAAATATGAGTAAACATGTATGAAACTCCCAAATCCCAAAACAAATGGTGACGTCATGAAGTATAAAATGCAGACAATGAGCTGAGGAAGATGTTATTGATGACACCCGGGGGATTGAGTACATGGCACATTTTCTCTCTCACAACTATGAGCACTCAAACTGAATAAAGCTCCTTTGGGTATAAAACAGAAGACGAGCATCCCGTGGTTCCCCAAAATCAATCTTCTCTTCGTCGTCTGGAGCGGCTCCAGACTTTATACTCGACAACTGAGGTGAGTTTGAGAGTCTTCTGGCTTTGAGAGAGAGAGAGAGCAGCTCCTGCTCTCACAGATCCATTGACTTTAGCTGATGCCGATGACATCTTTGACATCTTAATTTAGGCGGCGTTCCCCTTTAACCTCGCCGTAACCACTGCAGTGGCTTGTGTATGGTGTGCTATTGACACGATGATTGATCGGTGTAATAAATACAAATTATAAGATGATGGCTTTGGCCGATGGGTAGAAGATAGAGACGACGCTGTAATGTGGTGGCACCAAACTGGGTTTGATTGTAAGGCTGCGCGGGAGAAAAGAAGTCACGGCATTTAATCGCTGCATTAAATTATGACAGCGTTGAGGTATTCAATAAATTGAGCTGCAGTGTCCGCCCTCCCCGTAATTACACCACTGAAGTTCAGAGAAACAGCTGATCTAGCCGTCTTACCAGGTCAACCTAATCCCCGAAGCCCGCGGAGGAAGTCAATCACGGTGAGTAGGTGTAGCGGCTGCAGGTTACAGAGGCTACTACCTGCATTTATTTACAGACGCAGACATAATTAACCCGAGTATGAAGTGGGTTATTGAGCTCATTCGCCTTCAGACGTCACTGAGACAAGCCTGTCGCTGAACCGACTCGCTGATGGAAATCTGTCACACCTGAAAGGAAACATACACGCACCATGGCGTTGGCCTTTCATGGGCTGCAAAATTGTTGACTCCACGATAAAAGCCACATTAGTGTTTGCATCTGAGCTACCTTCAAGGTGCAATGTGTACGATATGACATCATCAATGTGTACGATATGACATCATCAACACACTGTGAAGAGGACTTTATGTCGGAGACGTTTTATGTACTGCGTTGCAGAGATCTGCTGGAATTAGCATGCTAACCAGCTACTTGTAATACTGCTGCTTCCCTGAGAGGCGACGTTGAGCCACTGTAGCCGGTTGCAGTGACCTCTGACCCCCGCTGATGAGGTTTCTGCTGACTGGCCGTCCGTCTGGTGGCATTAACAGACAAATGGCCGACGTAAACTTTAGACAGACGCCGGAGATCAGGAGATAGAAGTGTTTAAGACGCTGGTTGACTTTTGCTGTTAGCTAGTTGTTGGATTTTAAAAAAATAGCCGATGACATTTAGATTGTAAAGAGACAGCAGTAAAGGGTAAATGCTGCTCTTCTTTGCATTACACGTTGCACCTTTAACATACAACAGATCAATTTAGAAGCATGCATGTTCATGACAACTTGGATCATATCTTTTAAATGTTTTCCAGCGATCACTTTGGTGGGGGCGATATTATCCTAAGTTTACTGGAACGACGACCACAGATACAGTAATTGGAGTTGTAATAAACTGGAACCATCCTTTAGGAGCATGGCTAGTATCACAATGCTTTGTTCTCATGTTACGGTATGCAGGGAATTTATTTAGAGCAATCCAACCAGAGGATATTGATTCTGCTTTATTGTGCTGCCGGTGAACACGCAGACTAAGCTCTTCTAAATCACCGTTGTAAATGAGGAAAACTCCAACACGAGCACAAGTGACACAGTTTTACTCTCAAGACAGAAATAGATAGACGAGGCTCCAACACTCATTGTTTCTCTCGGGCACCGTAAACGCTCACATAAAGATGACGGACACGTCCATCCCGCCGTGTTTCGGCCACGGGCCCCATGGAAACACTAATAAAGGCCCTGAGATCAATAGGCCACCCGGTGCTTTATGATCTTTGTGCAGCAGGAGTGCTTATGCAGCATCTGGCCTCCGACCCTCAAGTGAAATCTCCAACACTTGCTTTCTGTCACTGTCTTTCATGTCGTCCACAAACCCTGCAGGCCTAACGTCACCGGACATCAGAGGTCACTAAATATCATTCACGTGTTTCCTTTTTGTTTTTTTTTCACCTCGGCCAATTTTAGCGTAATCCAATCATCGGTGCACGGGGAGTCTGGATCCGCCCCCCTGAGGGAGCGGTGCTCAGGAACCCATAACAACCCCGCCGTCCCACAATGAATTGTTGCCTCTAACAATGTTGCGCGCTTCCTGGCTGAAGCAACAAAGGTGAGAGTTCATTTGTTTTCATGAGGTGTGTCCAGAGGAGGAGGAAGACAAATTGCAGAGCCGTGTGTGTGTGTGTGTGTGTGTGTGTGTGTGTGTGTGTGGCTACTTGGCTGAATGCCTCGTCCTGCTGAAGCCTCCCCAGGCTGGCGTCAGGTTCCACGAGGGGGAGGGCAGAGGGGGGTATCAGCTCCTGCCCACACAATCAAAATATAACATGCAGCAGGCCTTTCAGCGGCTGGCTCGCGTCGCCCGGTAATACAACACTCCACGCCGCACGGATCATTAAGGTCATGCTCTGATCTTCGAGACGCAACAAACAATTGGTCATGGCGGTGGGATGTGTCCATGTTTCATTGTGACAGATTTAGACAGCACGGACAAACTTTGAGTCGAGACAGGTCTGTAGATCTTCATATGAATCATTCATGCTCAGTCGTCCCCGACGCTTTGAACAACGTGTCTTTTTATTTAGGCTGACCCCTCATTTGTGGCCCGGCGTTGACTCGGCTGATTGGCTCCTCGTTACTTCCTGAGAAATGTGCGCTTAATTGGCTTTGCAGCGGCGCTGTGATGTACTGCATGCGGATGTTTTATGGGATCGCTCTGACGCAGCACATTAATGCGTAAATGGATGTGTCATGTGTAACCTCACAGGAGTGTCTGCGAGATAAGAGCGTGATGCAATATCCGTCATGCTTTGTGTGTTCTCTCTCAGCAGGGATTTTTTTTTATTTATTTTTTCCCCCCTGTCAGATGAAGGCCTAGACTTTTATTGAAATGAGGAATCCAGCCACAGGGTGTACATGTTGAATGAGGCACTAGATCGAGTCAATCTGTATTGGCTGTTCATCATCTTCCTTCTTTTTTTTTCTTCTTCTTCTTCTTCTCCTCCTCCTGCCCTGTTTTAAGTTCCAATTTGAACTTTCTTCGCCGCTGCCTTTCATCTCCCCCGGAGTTGCCGCAATTTACACTTTGTCTTTCAATTCGTTCCTGTCTGATGTAGAGCGCGGTTATCCGTTCACCTCGTGCCTTCCTTCAGTCGGACTTCTGGAAGGTTGTGGGATGAATCACGCGGGGCATTCACTTTGGCGAAAATGAGGCAAACCCTCTTCCCAAACCCAGCAAAACACCCGCCTCTCTTTATTTAATGTCCGCGCGCAGATTCCATTTCATCTCCGACAAGAAGCAAGAGAGAATATTCCCTCTGTTGACATCATAAATCTGAACTAGATTAAAAGTAGTACTACTCTGTTGGGGAAGCTCTACGTTCTCATCCGTCACCTGTGGAGGAGTTAACGTTCCAGACAAAAAATAAATAAATAAAAGGCCGAACGCGGCCTCACCTGCGGATGCCTGTTCAGATACTGCCATCTGCAGTACGATGCATTAAACAGCCGCTTCTCCTTCTCATTATTCAATTACGGCTCTGGGAAATGTGCAGCGGCTCCGGTGATCGGCTTTTTATTGTATGCAGAACCAACAGGCATGAAATACAGAACAGTAATTACAGCCCGGACTAAGCAGACCTCAGGCGTCGTCTGCAGAGAAACACCTCGGAGCTGCAACAAAACATTTAACAGCCGTGACTTTGTCAGGAGGAGGGCGCTGGAAAACAAACAGCCCTTATTACGTCTATTTACTGTGTCAGGCCACCGCAATTTGTCAGCGTGAACAGGATGAGAAGAGACGTGACCTGTAATGGTATAAGAAGGGCGACTCATTGGGCATCGACGTTGCTGCCTCACACCTGCTGAAATCATTGAATAAATGCTGAGCAGTGGGGACTAAAGATGTTTATTCAGGGGGAGAAAATAAAAATAAAAACGACACCGGCGCACTCTCCCCCCTTTTTTTTTCTTCTTTTTTTTCCAAGATTCACAAGAAATGTCTCTTTTCACAAATCAGGATCTAAAAGAGAAGACAATATAAATTTTCAATTTATATTCTGTCTATCAAAGAAATGGGACCAGTGGCAATGCTGTGAGGACACATGAATCAGAATATCTGGCAACCAGAAGTGTCTAAAAATATTCATCGTATTTGTCTGTGCCTGTGTGTGTGTGTGTGTGTGTGTGTGTGTGTGTGTGTGTAAACACTAACTTGCTAACTAATGAGCAAATGCTCTGCTCATTGCTTAATCTCCCACTTTAAATGTCAACTATTTAAAGACCTTGATGCCTCCGCTTATTGTTATTAGTAAAACCTTTAACCTTGTTTCACTTTGAATATGAATGAGTTCAGAATAGGATACAAGCTTTTTTTCAGGAGGATTAGGAGCCATTAAAATATTTGCCTTTCAGCCTTATCACTTAAGATAAGTGGATAACCCCCCTGATTGTACAGTGTGTAAGCCTGTGTGGATTTAATCTTTATATGTGTTCACGTCAGCATGACCACAATCTCATTTAATCTGTAGTGCAGCTCGCTCTCCGGCTCCGATGCGACATTTTTGGCACCTTTTTTTTTTTTTTTGTGTTTGGATTTAACCCGTCCAGCCTGGATGTGCTCCCTTATCCTGCCATCCCAGCCTGCACACACAGCTCACTGACCTCTGACCCGCCACACATGCCCTTTCTGACATAGCTCACCTTTTACACCAGCGGAAACCTGAAAAGAAATGAAAAGACACTTGTATCCCGTAAGGTGAGCGGTCAGATGTGACTGGTGGATCGCAGAGATACAATCTGTGATATTCAATGGCTGTGGAGCCTGTCAACACTGGAATAACCTACATATTTCTGGCGACTGCACGACTTTGATAGGGAGCGGAGGCGCAGAGGGAATAAAGGAAAAGGAAAAAATAAAATGAATTGTGACTGTCTCTGTCTTTCCCTCTTGCCTGAAAGAAATATTAACCTCAAATCTTCCCGGGCTGTAACAAGACACATTATTACCACATATTCCTACACATCCAGCATAATTCATGCAGAGCATCAGAGGACCAAAATACTGATTACGCAGTACTTGATTGTACGCAGTTTGAACTTTGCTTCTTCTTGCGAGGGTTTTTTTCAGGCGTCCAGATATAATCAAATTCCCAGACTCATGCCAGCCCCTACAGATTGAATGGACAAGCACCTGCTGTGCCAGTCTGGACGGAGCTGGCAGCTTGTAGATTAAATAAAGCTGTCGAGTCTGTGCCAAGGTAATGGCTTCTCAAAACAGAGTTAAATGTAATACTGATTCTGTGTCAGTGCTGCTTTGGTGGATAGCTCTGTCCGTGGTGCTGAAGGAGGCGCACACGTTGCATATAGAGCTCCAGCTGAGCGCCTCCACTCCGGGTCCTCCGGGGGCCCTGAAACAGATCCTTTCGTTTTAATTTGCGAACCTCGGCCGGCAACAGAAAGGAGTCGAGCGTAACCGGATGAATCAGAAGGAAGAAGAAAGCATAACTCTGTCCTATTGTTGAAGGGGATGTTTTGATGTTTTGATGTTTTGATTCACACGATCACAAAGCGCCACTGCCCATCACAGCATTGCAGACATGCAGTAATAATGTATAACTGTGATGCTTACCTGCACTGCATATTTATACTATTCATATGTGTAGTCAGTCAAATTAAATCTGGGAAAAAAATCAGACATGCATATTTTATTTGCATTTCTTTGTATTCTGTCAAACACCTAAACACCACAATTAAAAAAAATCTTTAAATTATTTTGTGTCGGAACATTTAGCGAATCTCAATTCCAGTAATATCCACATAGCATGTAAATGTTTATGCAAAAAGCAAATGGATAGTCAGTGGGAAGGTTGTTTATATTTAGACCTGTGCTTTGTAGGGATTAGTTTCATTGGCGTCTTATAATAAATACAGCAACACCTCTTCCTCAGTATCCTCTGCTCATGGGCTGCTCAGGTCTTTGGAAAGGCCCGGGATCAACCCACCAGCATCCCACGGCTCCCCTCTAAAAACAGCACTCACCCTTATTACTACGATTTAACATGGATTTAGACTCCATGTACTTGGTCTGTTCCAGTGAGACGGCAATTGGGGCTGAGAACATCTGCTTTTTGTCAGATCTGCCATGCAAACATCAAACCCTGTATGCATGTTTATGTATTTACGGCTGCGAGTTCTATTAATGCATTGATGTGCAAATATTGTGATACGATAGAACTGTTTGAATCTGACACAGAGGTCGGTGGCACATTGACATGTGCTTATTTTCACCAGGAAGTGGGTTCATGCACAATGCACTTTGCACATCATAACAAATCATCTAGTGAAATGCAACAATACCTTTTTTCATGCATCTATGGAAGAGAATGATTATTTATTACATTTTGTTTTGTCCTGCGAATTTTCACAAAGAACAGAATAAAGACATCGGACTCAGAGTTCAAGGTTTCTCTTAATTTTTTTATTGGGTGAAGGATATGATGCATATGATGTGAGAAGTCAACAAACACTGGGTCGAAAATAATCCTATTTTCATTTGGGGGAATGAGCCAAAAGTAATATAAAACAACCCGATACAGGGTAAGCTGACCCAGTATTGTGTGTGAGGCCCAAACTGATGAATACAGTAGATCTTGCCTCATATTGTGTTATTGAGCCTATTAAAAATATTCAATTTTGTGAATAGTGGGACGAATAGCGGGGCGAACACAATGTGCGACAGAGTGAGTGAAGCTGATGAAACATGCATCGAGTGATAATATCATCATTTACTCTGTTTTTTGACGCATACCTTCATGTGTTCTGGGTCATCTCGTGATGGGGGCCCCGTTTTCTCTCTTTTTCCCCCCCCTTAAATCAATTCCGGTTGAGATAATGCAATTTCTTATTTCATGACCATACTCTGCTGGTTGCCATGACAAAGAATCAATCCTAAACTGTAACAAATTGCTTCAATTCAAAGAGGGAAATGGTTCCCATTTGTCCCCAGCTGGTCAATACACATTTGAGGTCCAGCGGAGAGCTCTTTAATGAATGTGCGCTGGCTTGTTTACCCTGAGAGAGACAGAGACATCATTTCTGACTGCCAGCCTCCCCGCCACACTTTGCCAGAGCTTCCTGCCGCAAAGCCGGTTTTCGCCTAAATGTTCCGATCAGCTGATCTCGGCTGATCGGGCCTTTTCTCCCCGGTGCTGTGTTTCACAGCGTTGGGGATAATCACGGCAGCTTTGTATGCTTTCCCCGCCAGCCCATTTGTAAAAGGGCAGTGTTTAAGGATGCCTGCGAGGACACGCACACCGGGAAATAGATGGGCCGCCGCCGCGCTTGACCTATACAGTGCGCCTCTCTTGTTGTGATAAAAGGACGTGACGCTCTTCTTTGCATGTAAACCGGCGCGGCGCCGTGAGGGGGAGTTCAAGGGCAGGGGCAAATTCATAATCAATAACTGCTAAAGATCCTAATTTAGCACATTATTCACGGTGACTGCTTTGCCCCGTGGTTATCGATCGCCGGACGGAGTCGCTGAGATGACAAAGACAAATAGGGGGAGAAAGAGTACTTATTAAAGGAGGTGACAGAAGCAGGTGAATGGAAGTCCAAATGGAAGATGACCTCGTGACCCCCCCGTGAAATCACATCTCATATTACCTGCACTCTCATGTTGTTTATTCACACACTGCGGGCCGGTTCGCAGAGACATCTCAGTCTGTATCGATCCGCGGCGCGGAGGGGTGATCATCTCGGCCTCCTCGCCACGGATGTCAATAAGCGTCCATTTACAGCGGCGTCCAAACAAATGGGAGAGGAATTCAATTTGCCGGCGTTCGTTCAAAACTATTTTGTTCTATGGTCCCGCTGACATCCACCATCAAGCAAAGCCAATGTGGTGGAACCCACAGACGGCTGCAGGCTGACAGTGAATGCTCCCCCCATTACTGCGGGAACAGATCAATCCACAGCCTCTACACAGGGAGCGCAGGAAAATGTACTATAAATATGTATGTTTTTAGGAAAGCATACTGCCGAGTGGAGATTTGTTTAGGCGTGTATGTCCAACAGCGTGCACGGTTACCAGGCACGCCAAACAGGATGTGACTGGGAACAGGCCTCTCCTGAGGAATGTGTGCTTGGCAGGAAATGGAAATCGCTGAAGCTTTTAATGTAATATTCCACCATTCTATTTCCTGGTATTCACTGTGTCTCCCAAACCTTTTTTGATGGGGACCTGGATATGTTTTCTGCCATTTCCTCAGCACCTAATATTATATTGAGTAGGTTTAACCAGACATTTTGAAGAGATATAAGTTTGATGAATAACTTGCGTTTGTGGTATTGTAAACATATACACATGTTAAATATGACCAAATATGTTTATTTAGGTCGAGTAAACAGGCTCCAATTTTTTTCCTGTCATCAGTAAAAAAGCTGAATGTACTCAGCCTTTTTTTTTATTAGATTCAATGTTGTAATATTTATATTTATTTGCCTTTTTTGATGCAATCAATTTCCTAGGACCTGGATATGTTTTCTGCCATTTCCTCAGCACCTAATATCATCTTGAGTAGGTTTAACCAGACATTTTGATAAAAGTTTTATACATAACTTGTGTTTATTTCAATGTGGTATTGTAAACATTTGTTGAATATGACCAAATAAGTGCATTTAGCTTGAGTAAACAGAAATCAGTAAAAGAAAGTGGAAATGTACTCTGCCTTTTTTAATTAGATTCAATGTTATAATATTTATATTTATTTGCCTTTTTTAGTGCAATCGATTTCCTAGATTTTTTTAAAAGTAAGACCAACATCTCGGATTTTACAGTCAGTACACCAATACGAACATTCAGGCCCCCTCTTGTGGCTCAAAGGTGTACTGCAGATATAAATCTGTAGTAGAAGACTATTGAAGAAATATATTTGGCAAGTTGGCAACCCTGATGAAATCTCCTGTAATCCACCTGAGGGCCGCGGCCCGTTCTTTGGCAATAACTGTTCCACGGGCATGAATGATGATTCACTAAAGAGGTGCACCGCTGGGCTCTTTAATTCGGTTACGTTTAAAGGAATACTCCAACATGAACCAGGGATTGGGCACGTGAGATTATTCCTCTCTGTCACTGCTGCACAGTGATGCTTGGGAACAGAAAATAGCTTAAAATAAATGCAATAACTCAACATCACAAATGTATGAAGGTCTTGGATTCAGATTTTAGTTGAAAAGAAAATGCAATATGTCACCTAACAATTGGAAAAGATGCTGAAAAAAACTAAATATTGTGGTCTTAATTTAATTATACTAACAGGCCTTGATCAGAGCCAACGAGGAGTCACCACCATATTAAGAGAACGTGAAAATGTTATAAACTCTGACGTTCAGGTCCAAGAATCTTGATGACGACTGTTTAGAAAATCCACCGTGAGGTTTAAGGAGAAGTGAATACTTCATAGAAGGTAATCACATGCATATTCCTAGAATAATGTTTTTGATATTGTATGAGGATTTTTTTTTCTTTTCTTTTTTTTATCAAATATTTGGCCCGAATAAATACACTTAAAAAAAAGGTTGTTTCTCAGTCGTGTCAGGAAAATACTTTGTATTTGTTCTGCATTGTCTCAGTCTGATATCAGTGAAGAGCGTTTTCACCTGCAGACTGAATATGTAATACACTGACTGGCCTGTAGGTGGCATTCTTACACAGGTGACCCCATACACGCACACACACACACACACACACACACACGCTATCCTTTCATAGATCCAATATTATAGTTAGACTTCAATTATCACAACAATACCAACATTCATGCTCCGTCATGTGACTCACAGGTGAATTGTAGCTATTAATGTCAAATAAAAGATGAAGAAATTCTGCGGCTAACGTTAACTAGCTCCCCTCCCGTTGATTTAAACACAAATGTGTCGCGTACAATGTTAATTATCAGGGCTCAGCGAGTAGAAAAGCATAATTATCGGCGTCCAGATTGCATATTTTCCACTCATCGTCAGCAAAACTTAATTTGTTATTTGATTATTGATGTTTAAATGTGTGATCAATCAGCGGTTCCTCACGCCGCTATCAAACCACCACTTACAAGAGACTTCTTCATATTTTATAAATGAGAATAAAGCATGAGAGCGGCCTGCTGGATTATATTAAAGTGCTGCGGCATGAAGTGCTCCTCGTTCACTGTGCAAGGATTTCACAAAGTTATGGCTCTCTGAAGTCAGCAGCGGTCTCATTCACTGATGTGTGGAGAGATCCCAATAAGCACTTATTTCTATTGGCATATCTTAGCCTGCAGGGATGTGGTTGCAGGGGGTTATTCTGAGCGCAGCGTGCTCTGATCGGGGAATTGATTAGACGTGAATGAACCCCTGCAGAGGTCACTGAAATCAACACAAGGACAATTGAGCTTCCACTTCCATCCCATCACTCTCCCCCACGTTTCTAAGTATAGACCTCGTATATACAGGAGCAGGTCTGTTAAGTTAAGTCCTCACCTGCCCCGACGCTTTAGGATTGTAAAGCCGGAGTCGGTACCAGACAGTAGAAATATTAGAGTTCATATACGGTCATGGGAAACCTGGAAAAGTTTGGTATTTGGTATTTCCAGGCCTGGCAAAAGTCCTTTAAAAAAATAAAATCCCAAAGGTTTAGTAAAAGTCATGTAAATGTGTTATATTCATGTGTTCATGTGGTTCATTTACGCTGAGTTTGAAATAATGAATATTCTTTTAAAAGAAAGACTCAAAATATAAGCAGCATACGCTGAGTATATCTATAAATGTTTATTCTTTTAATCAAACTATTGTCTCTCATTCATTTGTGTCCTTTAAGGAATACTGTATGCTTTGGAATCCTCATTGTTAGTTTAAATACTACATCTTATCACTTTTTCATGTTCACACCCAGATTTCACTAAATGTTTGGTCATGGAAATTTGGTTTAAAATCCTGGAAAAGTCCTGGAAAACCTGGAAAAGTCCTGGAAATCCGTTGGTCAAAATGTGTATGAACCATGAAATATGCAATATATACTTCATAACCTTCATAATCAGTATTTCTAACTTACAAACAGTTCTTAATATGAGGAAACCTCTCTGCCTTTGTGGCAGCTGACCTGATCTGCTCCCCTGCTCATTGTCTGGCAGGTGATATTTTCATTCCGTGTCCAGGAACCTCCTTCAATTAACATGTGACCCGTTGTTGGACTCGATGCCAATTAAACTCAAGACGCAATTTTAAGAATCAAATATCAAGGCACATTTTCTCAGAATTGTTTTTTCTCAATCTAATCATAATAATCACTCTCTTGCCAGAATTTGAAGTGTATATTGAATGTGCACATTTAAAAAGGAGGCTAATGAGTGCGGGCAGCCTGAAAACAATGTAATTAACAGTTTGATGGCATTCATGGCACATATGAAAAAAAGAGATAATAGATCGTAGAAACACTGATAATGGTTCATTATCACAAAGTACCTCTCAGGGAACGTAGCAGCTCACAGAGGATGAAGGTTTCATTCATAGTGTGTCTGTGTGAGTGTAGCACATGTCTGACACCGCTCTGGGAAAAATGTTTGGAGGACACAAAAACGAAAAGAGGCAATTTTTGCAACGCACTTTGCCAAAATGTGGCTGATCGCATCACGCAGAGGCGGAGTCACTTCCTCTTCAGACGCATGGCAGCAAGTACAGCGGCTGAGGTCGACCCAGGATCGTATAGAGTTTTTTTTTTCTTTAAGCATATTCACATATCAAGCATAATTTACCTCTTTTGAATATTTGTGTTAACTATAATACACTAAAGGTGAGGCGATACACCTCACCTCTAGTGAGTGGCCCAGCCTTCCGTATATTTTTCTATATGTTGCCCTGAAAAAAGTTTGGACTTTAATATCTGCAGTTCAGCTTTGAGTCACATGACATAGCATGAATTATTAAAATATTGTATTCTACCTATAACATTGAATCTAATGTGAAATTATAGTCAGTTGAGGAGTCCTGGTAAAGGTTTGGTGTGTCAGACAGGACCAGTTTTCTGCTACAGTCAAGAAGAAGAAGAAAGAAAAAAAAGGCTAATTTTGTCTTCTTGTAACCTGTTGTTTTGAATGATGACACCTAAAATGTGACATGAGATGGGTCTGTTTTATTTCTAGTCATTTTGTGAAATCGTTGTGCTGGATAGGAACACGTCTTTGAGGGTTTTAACAGCCGCGATGGACACAAAGACGACTTCTGAATATTATTTTCCTCGAATTCTGCAACATCACTATATTGTGTCAGTGAACACAATATAGTGTGTCTATCTGACATTCATCATAAAGATAAGAGGATGACAAGTATTGCCCATTTCTAGTGCTGTTCATTTTATTTGACAGGAGTAATACTGTGTTTGCCCACCAGGGGGCTCCCTTCTCAAACACTGAAATGATTATGCAAAGCAGGCTGCATGTTCATAAACCATAAGCATGTCAAATGTAGGACAGATACGCCATACTATCTGTCCTATTTATGACATGAAATAGCTTTACTCATTATTTTCATTTAATACTTCAATACGGCAGAACATTTTCATTAGTTTGTTTTATTTCCAAAGTAAAAGCAAAATTAAATAACACACTTTTCATGTGATACTAAAAGGCTAAATTTGAAAAGCCTTGTAAAAAAAAAAGTAAAAATAACAAACAATGCCAAAGTTCTATTGTCAAAATAAATATATTAATGAATTAATCCATAATAACTACCATCTGTCATCCTTTTTCAGCATGCAACTGTTTCCCACCCTGCCAAACATGTCCCTTCAGATAAATCATAATCAGCAATTATATTTCCCCAATCGAGAGCAGCAGAGAAAAAGTTGTTTGTTTACAAAACTCCAACATGTTGCATACAAAACATATTTCATATCGGTGTTTGCAAACACCAAATCTAATGCAAAGTCACTGTTTGCGTGGGTGATAAAATGCAATCGCACAAAAAGCCAACACCAGATGAAAACATATTGTTTTGGCATTGGACCCACGTCCACCACTGACCTTTCTTGATTGAGTGTAATAGCATACAGAGCAAATGCAAAAAGGTCACTAGTAGAGACAACTTTAATATTATAATTGCCATTTTTTTTCCCCTAGGAAGACAGCTCTGTTTGCAAGGAGCTACACGCACTCGCTGCAGGAAAAAATCATTCAGGACACAATGTGTGCAGGCCGGTCGCATCCGTGCAACATGGCCGACGCGGTTAATCCCACAGATGCTGAGAGAGATGCAGACGTGTGGTGGAACTCGTGTCGTTGTGCTTTAGCATTTGTTAAGTTTGCGTGAAGAGAAGTCCAGGATTCAATTAGTTATAATTCAAAAGTATTTAATAAAAAAGGTGATGATGAACAGAATATAGGTCCCGGCCGGGGGCGTCTCGCTTCAGGCAGTCCACAGGCCGCCTACAGTCGAGCTGTAAGCAGTTAGCTGTGCGATTCACGAGAAGGAACAATCACCACGTACAAATGTTCGCGCGAGTTGTTAAATACTCTCATTCGCTGAGCTTAAGGCCTCTCCATTAGTTAGTTTCCCAGCATGCAATATAACATACCAATAACATAGCATGCTAATGGGTAAACCCTTCACAGGGGTGGGGTCCTACTCAGGTAAACAGTCCAACCTCCTGCTAGCTTTCTTGCTTCCGGTGTTGCCGCCCTCCTGTGCTTCAAGAAAATAGTCCCTTCTCAAAGCATGCGTGTTCCAACCCTTATGCCCTCCATCTTTAATTTATTCCATCCACACCTAACAGAAAACCCACAGTGTCTTCCTACTATGCTACAATACACATCTTCATAATCTTAATTAATAGTCCATATTAATTATTATCCTTCATATGTATTGTAATTTAAACACGTGCAAGTTAAAATAAACTATTACAACGCGCGGCCTCCGCCGTCTCCAGGGAGAAGCCTCCGCTCTATGAGCTAATCAGCGGAGTAAAAGCACCTTCAAGTATTCTCCGACTGCCCTCTCCTTGTGCCGTGATGACGAGCAGGCCGTCTGCCGGGCGTAATCACTGTTATTCAGGCAGGTTGCCTCCGTACGTGGGCAACATCTTTAAAGGCCAAATCTGAAAAATGTAGTGAAGCACGCAGCAGAAACATCTCGGAAAGGTCTTTTTTTTATTGTTTTCTCCATTGAAGGACGGGACGTTTCTGCATTAATGTCACACTGCAGAGGGGTTGTGATGTTTTTGGGGACCAAGTTGTGACAGAGTGGAAAGAGTCATGAAGGACGTGCCGGTATACGGTGTTATGAATGGGTTGTGGGACTGTGGCATGGATCATAATTGGTTATGGTGAATATGTCTCACGGCTTGTACGGTCAGGTGGGAACGTTCCAGCAAAACCCTGCGATCCCCACGGGCCAGGTATCGTTTGACTGAATCATGTCTACACTACTTGGATTTCAGTCCATGGGTTTATTACTCAACTCTAAAATACATTACAATGGCAAAACAAATAATATTTCACATTTTTGAAGTAGAAGTCTTTGTCTCCTTCCTCCCATGACCTCCGTTTTATCCTGTGACCTTTGACCCGCTGGTCTACCAAACTGTGAAAATATGAAATAGTTAGAAATATGTCCATCTGCAGCAGTGCTACTTGTAGTATTTGTACATTGCTTTATTTGTACTTTTCTTTTGTTCGTTACATATCTGACCACTTCTCCATCATCTATTCTGTTTTTAATTGATGTCTTCACGTTTTTCTAATCGTTCCCTTTTTCATTTTGTTGGATGTAAAGCGTCTTTGAGTGGCTTGGAAAGCGCTATAAAAAATTTAAATATTACTATTAGAAATAACACTATGTTTTGCCACATCAAGTTTTAATCTTTGATGCAATATGAATCCCATTTTTGACCATTTAATGTCAATAAGCAGGCTTGTCAGTAGCAGTGTGTTGCTGACTATATCTCCATTATAACAATAGCAACAGTAGCTGCAGTAATTACTTCCACATAAGCTTAATAAGAGGTATCGATGGCTTATTTCTTCTGGGTTATGTAAATACAGTGCATTCTAATTATTGTAATCGGGGTAAACAGGAAAAGTTAATTGGGAAACATCCCACGGAGCAGTGGTGCACTCTGGGTAACGCAATGATTACATTCACGGAATACAAACTCGAACGCAGCAAAATAATAAACAAGATACCTGGTGACCCAAATTAAAATCTACTGTACACTTTGGAGATGATATGAAAATGAAAAGATGTTCGCTGTTGCAATAACTGTTGGGATTCAGACCCCCGTGCCGTGCAGCGGGCCGGGTACCAGCCCTGACACCAGCTGATGGATAGGATTCAGTGGGAGGATGATTTGTTAATGATTGACGGGTGTGTCAGCGCGCTCGGCGGTGACTTCCCATCATGCCGTTCTGCTGTGCAGAGGTCTGCAGCCCAAAAGTGAAATGCACTCCTGTGCTCCTTATTCTCTACAAAGTGAGAGTTTCAACTCGTTTTCAACGCAAAATCAAATTGTGTCTTTTAAGATGACTGTTGTGCGCTCGTCTTTTCAGTTAATGACGCTCATTTCTATAAAATGCTTTTATTTTTTAAATGTGTTGAAATAATCTCAGAGTAGATTTTTTTTTTGCAACATGGCTTTATGGCTGTCTGACCACTTTGGTCCAGATTAATATCAACAAGTGTTGATTGTATTGCTTTGACAACATTAAAAGGATGAATAATACAGACGTTGATGTGCAAAGGGCGAAATTAAAAAAAATCCAACACTTTTGGTTTTAGAGCAAATACCTGCAAAACTAAAGACTCCATCATTATCAACTGCACTTTTCTGTTGCGCTGATTATCTAATGTTAGCATGCTAACACACAACACCTGCTAAACATTAGCATTTAGCTAATATACACACGATGAGATACGATGCTAAGTTTGCAGTGTGCAGCTCCAGTGCCAATGAGCACTGTATAATCGTACCATCATGGCGTGAACACAGGGGAGGGAGGAAGCGATATTATATTCCAACAGATTCGTTACGAAACACATCTCAGATCTTCACATGCAAATGAACGGCGGAGCCGGCGGACTAAGATTAGTCTGATGATCAGCGGGCGGGAATGATAAATGCTCAAACGTCTCCATCAGCTGATTTATTCCACTGGCGGAGTCAGGACCAACACTGTATGTGACAAATGTGTGCGTCTGTTTTGCACCTGTGAACCCTCCCCCCACCCCTCCCTCCACCCCCCGCTGCTTTCATGATTATAGAATTTAATGGCTCGCTCTCGGTAACACATTGACATTGTCCACCAGAGATCCTCTCCCAAGATGGCTTGATTTACCAAACCCCTCGAAAAGGGGGAGAAAAAAAAAAAAATCTCATTGAGGAGACGGATTGCTGAGAGGGCTCTCCAGCAGGCCTATAAATCATTCTTTAATCAGAGCGCACTGAGAGTGAGGTTACACACTCAGACCCCACATTAGCGCCGCTGACTCTCAGCTGTCTATGGTTCTGCCTCCCACACTCCTTCCTGGCTCCTCTGCCCTCCATCTCCCTCGACTCCCTGCAATACAAAACAGTGTCATTTACCTGGGAGAAATGTGGGCTGATCTCTCTGAGCTTTGGCGCCATAAATAAAAGGCGTCGACCAATCACGGGGGCGCGGAAGGGACACGTTCAGAAATGTGAGGGGTTGTACAACAACAACAACAACAACAACAACAACTGGGAGGCTTCGTGGTCTGAAGGCATTCTTTATTACTGCTTCAAAGGCAAAGGCAGCACATACCTGATCCACTCCCCTCGTTTCAACCTTTCACAATAAAAGCCCGAGACGGTTACAATGTGTGACTGTTGACCAACGGGGCCTCAAATTCAACCAGAACATTTTGATAAAAATTTAAAAAAAAAGCTTACAGTGGGCTTTACAACAATCTACCCCAGACGGAGTGCCAGAAATTGCTCTGAGTCAGTTGAGTCCTGGACATTTAAACCTTTTATCGAGGTGCTAGTATTTTTGCCTTTTTCATGTTGTTTACTCGCTCCAGTGTGCGAAGGCCTCAAGTCACTGCCTTATTTAGAGAAAGTGGAGACTGATGGCTTGAATTTCACTTTCACATTACATGCACATTCATCTTATTTTTATATTCTACTGTTCAATTGTAAATATTCATTCATTCCCATTTATTGCACTCTGTTTACTGTTAAATCTTTATTGTTAAATGTTATGCACCTTCCACCAGGACAAATTCCTTGAATGTGAAAACAAACATGACAATAAATGGTTCTGATTCTGAATTTGAGGGTTTTGTTAGTCTCGGTACACATAGGGACATTTTTTTAAGACGTGACAATGGTGGAAGTGTGCGGTGATTTGATGCAACCCTAATTTGCTTAATTAACCTCCCAGTTTATATGATGGCACTCTTTCTTAAGTTTGTAATGATGCTTTTCAACACGTTTTTTTTTTGACACAAGTCCTCGTCCAAGGTCAACGCCTCCATTACCCCAGTGACGAGCTTGGTTTGCTGAGCGCCGCCTGTTTAAAACGGAAACGCACGGTTCGGCCTTCCTACGATCGAAGACGGCCTCGTTAATATTTGTGAGCAAGACCAACTTTTTGTTTGCACAGACGGAGGTCGCAGAGAGGTGTTACGGATGTAAGGTGAAATAAAGGGGAGTCGGAAGGATTGAAATGAAAATCTGATCTGAATGTGGAAAATAATGAACTGCTTGGATGATAATGTGAAAATGTTGAATATGCTGAAAAATACAAATTTGATGAAGAGCATCACATTTCATCCGTGGCTCAAGTGTGTGATTAGGTAGCACTTTATAATAAGTGCACACTATTTAGCATTAGTAAAGCATGAATAAACACTGAATTCATCAATTATAAAGCATTATTCCAACATGAACACTCATTAGTATGCAATTTATAAAGAGTTATGAATGTTTAATTCTTGATTAATAAGCTTGAGTTTGGACATACTGAGGTCACAGAACCTGAATTCATAATAAATTGCAGCATTGTTTTGTATCATTCACTAACGCTTTACAAATTAACTTTTTAATCATCTATAAGTCCTTAATACTCCATTTACAAATGGGGAATCCATCATTTATAAAGTATGAAAACAAGGCTTATTAATCAAGAATGAAACATTTATAACTGTGTTTATGAATTGCATAATGAGTGTTCATGTTGGAATAATGCTTTATAAATGATGAATTCAGTGTTTATTCATGCTTTATTAATGCTAAATAGTGCGTACTTATTTTAATTGCTACCCAATATTTCTCTTTGGTTCCCCCTCAACTTGAGAGTCTTTATTCATCCGTGCTCTGATGGACCAAAAGACATTATTTCCATTATTTCAACACAGTCTCCAGTTGGAATTGTACATTTCTGCAATTTACTTTTCACGTTGGCGTTCGTCAACTAAAAAAGTTGCATGAATACCTTTCATATCCGCCTCGTATCATACAAACTTAAAAAAAAAGTTGACTCGTCACATTGCCTCCCTCCCTCACCTGCAATGTGGATGAAGGCGCATGCCAGGTTGTTAAAATCACACAGAGCTTTGAAAAGTTGGATTTACCTGCCACTCAGAAGCTAAAAGGAAAGAAAATGCGAAAAATTGTGTTTCAACAAATCAAAACAATGTTGCATTTGGTTGTCAGATATGTCTGAAGCATTTATACTTCAATTAGTGGCTATACGAAGACCACGGGGGTGTTAAAAAGAAACCTACATGGCATGGCGAGCAAAAATATACCGCTAGATTATTATTTGACGATTTTTAATATGCGGCCGACCCTCGTCAGTTAATAATATCCAGTTTATGCAAGTGTGATGAAAACAATCATCACCTGATTGTGTCTGGAGGCTGTTTTGGAGGAGAAGTGAAATGAAAGCCTCCTCATTAGGTTTGCTGTGACTCGGCTCTCGCTCACAGTTTGGTCACAGATAGTCGTCACTGGATTTAAGTTCTATCGACTTCACTTCAAAGCAGTCGAACACTGATGGTTAGGCAAAAAAAAAAAAAAAAAAATCCAGTATACAGGGACATCACAGCCTGCACTCTCTGGGAGTGTCGGCTTCATCATCTGGAGCCTGTGAGTTATCATCTTCTTCAAACAGGAGGTGTTCAGGTTGACTACGACGGGGAGGCGGGACGTATTTGAGTCTGTGCATTAGGACATCAAGCGAGCTCAGCGGGAAGGCGATGTAGCTTCACTTTCCCTTTTTTTAAGGAGACGCACAGCATATTCATGTGCATTATGCGCTCCGTAATGTAAATCATATCCAGTTCAGTAAACTATGGCGAGCACGAGTTGTTGTGCAGAGCGACGTCTGATCGACACATGGAAAAAAAGGCGGGATTTAGGCCAATTTATAAGGAATTTGGGGACTGAGCAAACTGAAATGACCGCGGCAATTAATTTGTGGGATCATCAAACGGGGGTACGTATACCCACATTTGAGAGATTCGTGAAATAAAAATAAATATATATATATATATAAATATAAGCATTCAAAAAATGCTTTAAAAATAGGTATTTAATAAATATTCAATTAAATATACAGTAAGTGAAAGCTCATAAACTGAATTGTATATATTCTATATTAAATCACACAGCGCTGTGTATCACATCAAACATGCCTGGCGCTGGTTAGGGGGTACTCGGCTGGAAAAATACTTCACAGTAGGTATATCATTGAAAAAAAAAAAGGTTGAGAACCATGAAGCTAGAGACAGGAAAATGCTTCCATGGTTAGTACAAACCTGCAATAACATATTTTTTGGGCACCTGGGGGCAGTCGACAACATTGACATGTCAATCACCTTGGAGGGAAACGTGACAGTGTTATGAAACAGCTGCTGAAAAATTATAGCCCCTCCCACATCGTCACACTTTCCTCAAAAAGGTTACTTAATACTCTGCATTTATTAATATGCATAATATGCATGTAGAACCCTGCATCTGGTGCACGAGTGCAAACTGTACCCGCTGCCTCCAGAGCCGCCTGAGTGGAGCGTCCTCTGAGCTGATGATGATGATGATGATGAAGTCACCTCTGCATACTGAAGTGCACAGCTCCTATCTCCTCCCTGGAGAAGGTCCCGCAGGCCTCCGTTAAGTTGGCAGCGTTATTGGTTGCGTGGCGCTCAACCTTTGCGACTGGTCCCCCGTTTACTTTGTGTTTATGAAAACTAACGAGCCGTATGCCTGCGAGGGGGAGGGAGTCTCCCCGGCTTCTGATATCCTTGAAAGGCAAAGTCAGCGCTGAGGCTATGTGTGCATGTTTGGACGAGATATAGTCTTAGCTTAGCTATAACTTCATTGTTAAATTAAATTATTAATTAAATTTATCTGACGGCAAAAATCAAAATGCATTTGAGCGCCTCCACCTTTGGCTACACTTGATGGTCCTGCACACTTGAGGAGGAACTGGTGTTTGCAGAGCTCTCTTTGTCTAGTGGAGCCCAGAGGTGTACACCATGAATCCAATATGCATCCCCTTCAATTCATAATTAAATCTACTCTACGACATTTACTTATGTTAAATAATGCACTCACATCACGGAGCGTGCCCCATATTAGCTAACAAGTAGCAAATGAGGGAAGAGGACGCTCTTAGGATTTGTAAACATTTGTAAACTACATCTTCAAAGACAAAGACGCTTTAATGGAAGTTCGCGTCACACTGAGTTTGACGACATGGAAACAGATTTAAAAAATGCTAATTAAAGGAATTGCATTTCCCAGTTTATTAGCAGCTCAGTTAGCTGGCAATTTGTTTAACTCGCTTGTTTTTTATACCCTTTAATAAATGATCATTTAAGTTTTTTTCGCAGTTAAATGGATGGAAGAAACCCCTCTTTTCCCTTTTGTTCTTTCCTTTTTCTTTTGTTGTGTGAAGTAGTTTCTGATTTGTTTATGGAACAACAGCTGCTTCCAAGAACACAACAAACACTCAAGTGCAAATCAATCTGACACTTCTGATCTCGTTGGTCCTGGAAGACGCTTCCCGGAGCCAAATTGTTGCACTTTCCAGTTCTGCCGACGTTGCAAAAAAAAAGCGTGACAAATCGCCCCGAGAAGCCCTTTCTGTTTCTGCAACTTTAGCAGCCCTGAACCTCGTTCTTTGAATCCAGAACCTCGGCCCCCGGTGACACCGGTGCGGGGAGAGGTGATGAATGATTGAAGGCCAGACTTTTTTTTTTTTTTTATTCCTCCATGTGGTTGCACCACTATCTCCTCCGACAGGCTGTGTGTGGAGCTTCCCCCGGGCGGTGCGGAGAGGAGGGTGTGGATGCCGAGTCACGCCTCCGTGAAAAGACAAACCAGGCAGAAAATTGAACACCTCCATCAGTATTTGCAACAATAAATTTGTTTAAATGAAATATGTATGCGCCAGTACTAAGGCGGAGCGAGTCCAGGTGGATTGTGTATGTGTAAAACATACAGGGCTCAACAAAGTGAACATAGTGATACTAAGAAAACACCGCCATAGTATTAAAATATTCCAATGTCTGTGATAGGACAGACATCTTCTTCTTCTTCTTCTTCTTCTTCTTCTTCTTCTTCTTCTTCTTCTTCTTCTTCTTCTACCTGTTTCCATGGTCACTGCCGAGCACCTTTTTCTTTTAAATCCTCTCCCAAATCTCAATAAGAACAATAATTGAGACCAGATTCCTGGAGGATAAAGCGAGTCTGCACGGATGACAGTAAATTAGATCTGAATATGTAGTGGGGACCTAGAAGGATTTAAATATGAATTATGAATACGGCAGACGTTCCGAGTGCTCGGGAAAATCCTCCCTCACGCTTCAATAATATATATGTTTTAGTGCTCTGCAGATCCATACGGTATCCACACTCATCCACTGCTGTTTGTGAGAATAATGCCAAATAATCTCTTTTTACATGAGACGGGTGGAATCTGCTGTCGAGAAGAATTAAACCCACGACACCGCTTGTTATAACCGGAGTGCAGCTTTTGTTTGTGTAGGCGTGGAACACGTTCTCGTGCGTAACCTTTAGATGATGGGAAAGGAACGATGGGGTCGTACCTCACTAAATATAATCTATGAAAGCCTGTATTGAGCCGTGCGCTCTTTGTGATAAACACTAATATGTAAAGTTACTTTTTTACAAGCGCCTTCTTAAATGCAGAAACCTGAGGTTGCACTTCTGCGCTGCTTCCTCCTGCACCGGCAGAACTTGCGTGGTAGTTTTCTCGCGTTATTTTTCGTATTTGTTTCAACTTAAAGGGTTAACTGGCTGTAATAAACCGGGAGCAAAAGATTCCCTCTAAATGTTTTTGGAAGCGGCGTTTATCTGAATGGGGACGTTATTTTGCAAAATGACAGATCTATAAAGGATGAAAGGCAGAACCTCGCTCATTTCAGATGCAAAGTCCTGCATTTAGTTTGTCTGATTAATAGACCTGCACTGTCTGGAAAGGAGGGAGAAAGTACACTTTCATGGTGTTTGTACGATGGCACCGATGCTCTGCACACCACCCGTTCAAAGTCCTGACTCCCTGAGATCTGTTATTGTGACAGAACCTCTCAGTCTCATGGAGACCGACCGTTAACACGAGGTAAACGGGAGCTAACCGGCTCATTTTACCGTTACAGAGACACCGGTCTGTTATTAAAACGATTGTTGCACAGCCAGCTTTCTGTAATCTGAAACGCCATTTTTCTACAAAACTAAAAAGAAACATATTTAAAAAAAAAAATACTGTATTTTTCCACAACCATTGAAAAACAGTGATTTGCTGAGTTCTTCAACCGCTAGATTGAAATAATCTAAAATAAGATTAAGGACAAACGATAAACAACACAAATGAACTTGATTGAGAAACTTCTTGTTTTTGTTATTGTAGATGAAAAAGTGTGCGATGGGGGCGGAGTTTACGAAGGACCGCCTCCTTTCAACAGCCAACATGAGCGGCATTTAGCCTCCAAACCCAAATGTGTCTGGGCAAAAAGAGTTGTAAACAGCAAAAGATAAAGAAAGCAAAACAGTGCATGGAAATATTCTCTCTCTCTCTCTCTCTCTCTCTCTCTCTCTCTCTCTCTTTCTGGGAGTTGTGATGCCCAAGTCTTCCCAGTTTCATGAAACCGCCTTCCACTCACTGCCAGACAACCAAACGAGCATGTTCGCCCAATTAAGAGCGTCAGCTGCTCTACATGCAACAGGCCTTCTTCACAGCGGACATGTTGATTTGTCACAGTGGGAGAAGCTCAGGTGTAAATAATTCATACGATGATGGCTGAATTACATTTAGCCGTTTCCGTTTCAGGGACATGGCGTCGCGCATGCTGACTCACCGTCACGGCTAACTGGGGCTCTTGAACACAACACAGCCATTGTCTACGCCTGTCCCTCCATTCACAGCCCATGTATGCAGATTTTCAATTTGTGCATAAGAAAACGGTTGGAAATTAAAATGAGAATAAAAACATGTGATACTGCGAGGAGACTTTGTGACAAAGTGCAATGGAAAGACAAAGCAGATGAATCCAGACAGACAGGATTCATGGGAGTAAAACGGAACTCAAGGGAGAAAAATGTTCCTCAAATTAATGTGACACAAATATAAATGCCATATTTCCGTCATATTTTCCACAGTTTGAGGCGATCTTTAAATTATGCCATGTCTTCTTCGGCAATAATTTAGTACCACTAGGGTTATATCGATGGACCAACTCCTTTATTTAACATTATTGTACATTAATCTGCAGCATCAACAAATTAAATTGAAGAATTTCAATAAAAAGGACATTGAATGCATCTAAAATCGACAAATACAAAATGATTTCTTGAGTCATAACAATATTATAGTTTGGCTCTGAGAATATTCGGATACATTTGTTATGTGAAATGTACAGAACTGGAGGTCCATAGGTTATAATTTTCCTTTAAATAGTCACCAACAGCTAACCTGTGTATTTACCTTGAAATGAGTTTCATGACGTTCACATGTTGCATGTATTGTCCATTTGTGTATAAGTTTTCTCCCACTTCCTGTACTGTAAATGCATATAGGGACCAATATAATTGCTGCACTCAAACAGCACTCACATTGAAGAGCACACTTAGTTTTTCCTTCATGTTTCTCTCGTTGAAGGCTTGATTGAAAAGACTGGACGACTCATAAATGCATCACATATTATTCTGTGCATGCGGCCTCATCAGCTCGTGTGAAAATTAAACACTCGCACAGTTTTGCTTGAAGCCAAAAAAAAATAACCAAATGTAATATTCTCATCTGTCGGACGTATTACGCTGCAAGACATTCCAATCAATATTTGTCACTGTTAATTGTCTCTCGAGGCCATTAAATGAGGGACGCTAGCGACAGTCCGAGAACTTGGATTTGCCGAAACCAAATTTGGCATTTTTGTGACAACACTTGTTCTCGACTTCGACATTGAGGAGTTTCCATATTGATTGGATTAAATGAATACACTGCCTGATTGACTGTATTAGCTCATCTCAGCTCTTTCGCCTAACTCCAGTGGATCGTCCTACTTCCCAGTCCAAGGCTTCCCACTGAGGGAACGTTCTCATCTTGTTTGGATTCAGGATGGTTGAGCCTCGGAATAACAGCAGGGATCCGGTACTCCCTGTTTACGGGCTTTTCACAAGGCGCCAGCCATCCAGAATACAAGATGCAATCGAAGAAAATAAATCTGAGAGCCACTGAAAGCACATCGAAATCCACTCCAGCCATCAATCGACTCTCGTTGCATCCACGCAACAGAAACAGGGGTTGTGCCTTCTATGAAAGGTGATCAATCATTCGCTGAAGTAACCCTTTTGTCCGTGTCATTGAAACCCGAATGAACAGCACACAATCTATCGGCCGTGCGGTTTGTCCCAATCAATACGAGGTTGTGTTCACGAGTGCCTTCACGCAAATAAATGGCTTCGTTTTGTTTTAATAACAACGCTCATGTCCTTCTCCGGTGGCAGCCGTCCATCATCAGAGAGCTGGTGTGGATGGGAATCAGTCAGAGGAAGAGGTGTTGGAATATTTTAACTACGCGGGGACACAGGCGGCTTCTGCATCGCTGGAAACCGACAGAAATTACAAAGGCGGCGATCGATTATTTTCTAGTTTTGAAAAATGTTCAATCTTGGTAAATTACTTATTATTAAGTTAGAGCTGCAGATGCTTCAAAAATCAAAGAGCGTCTGAGATAAATGTGCAGTAGATTCCTGTTCCATTATTAGAAATGTGAACAGTAAATCAGGATTGGAGAGATCACAGCACTCCTGATGCGTTTCACATGTTTGTGCTCAAGTTATAACTAATTAGAATTTGGGGATTCCTCCTGACAGCTGAGTCTTTTTGGCATGATCTGCAGGAGTTGACTTCCCCCTGCATGTGCAAGGGGATCAGAAATATTTACAGGATTAAAGAAACCGCCGAGTGCTGTCGAAGCAAACTGTGTGATAATTAGGCGATGTCATCGAATATGGAGACGCTCAGCGGACGGCAGAGAGGATGGTGTTTTAACCGTGTCCCCTTTATGCGAACAGACAAAAGAAAGAGTCACGATTTAAACAACACGGGCAAAATGTCATCAGCAATTAGCTGACGCCGTGGTCGGGAAGGAGAGAGGGGACCTGCTGTTCAATGGCCTTTGGTCGCGGCTTGGCTTTTGTTCTTGTTGTCTTTTCTTCAGCAAGTCATACACAGGAAGAGGCAGAGCGTGAAGAAGCACCTGGAGAAAGAGGCTCAGAATAATGTGTTGTTGAAGCCTAGAACTCTAACGTTAAAAATATTACCACCATCACTAACGTCGGGTATTTTTCACCTGATATAATGTACATGATAAAATGTACTTCTCATCAAAATATATTAAATACAACTATACAAGGCAAATTGAGGTACTCTACTTTTGTTTTACCCTATAGAACTAAAAACAGGTATCATGGGGGGACCCTGAAAAAAGGCTCAAAATTTGGGTGAAAAATTAGGGAATCGTCAATAAAACATGATTAAAAACATAAATAATGGAGCTATGAACTTGTTCTTTTGTCCACATGTTCCTGGGACATGTGAAGGAAAAGTCTCCTTCAATGGAAAAACCATCAGGAATATTTTCACCATCCATCACTAATGTCGGGGGAAAATCACCCAAACACTTGCCTGTAGAAAAAAACAGGGATTGAAGCAGAGAGACACGCCTACCTCCAATAAAGACACGCCCACCTCCAATTAAGACACGCCCAGAGAATTACATAACTACAATTGCTTGTGAAAATCACCAGACGTTAGTGTTCGAGGGTTTCTGTACCTTCACTTCACGGCCATACAGGTTTCAACGTGCTCCTGATGGGTAAAACAAAACAAAAATCAAATTTTTACCCAAAATACAGATTCTACTGCACCGAATGTTGTATTGTAATATGTGAAGTGCTGAGAGTCATACTGAGCAAAACACACTGGCAGTATGGAAGTGACCCAATTCAACCACTTCAGTTATTCACGTTTTCTTTCATGTTGAGCGATAGTTATATAGCAGTCAGTGTAAAAACCCTAAATCATAGTCAGGTTTCCAAATGTTCCTCGTTTTAGCTCGCTGTAATCAGTCCTATTCACAGTAGCCATTAAGAGATCCCTTCCTAATGCATTTCCAAGCTCAGTGTTGGGAACAGAAACCAGTGAAACCTTTATAAAGTTTATCTCAAGCTTCAGGAGTCTCAGTTAGACAAATGTGTCTCTTTGTGTTACTCTTCCTCCTCCGAATTTAGCACCACAAAGCATTAACCACATCAAGTAAGGCTCTTTCAGAGTTAAGTTAAATGGCTGAAGCTTCATATTAACTTCGGATTGTGTCCCCCATCATTGTCTACACATGGCCCAGTAATTATTGTTGTAAGACAGACATGTTAAGCACTTATAGTTGTGCGTCCATCTTCACAAGCAGAAAGAAAGCTCTTAGCACACTTATTCAATAAGTGACATGATAAGATGTATGTGTGTTTATGTCATGAAAACACACACATGCGGAAAATGAACCTCTAAGTGCCACTGAAAGGAGTTTAATGGCTGTTGCAAGGGAGGGAGGAGGTGGCGGTGTGAACACTGTTTGGTTTTATTGTCCTCTAAGTTTTTATTCTGTCCGTCTCCGGGTCCAGTTCAGTTACTTAAAATGTCCAGGAGTGACTGATGGCGGGCGAAGCAGCACCAATAAGATCATCTCACTCGATTCACAGCAGCCATCTGGATCACTGCCTGGACGCGTTTCAGGGAGTGGATTTGTTCAGTGGTTGTGTAACGCTGTGTTGTATGGATTCAGTCGAGGGGAATAAGCATCCAGGATGCTTATGTTTGTTCTCAAAGAAAACGTTAGTGCAGTCCCAAACATTGCTTCAAACCTTATGAACCACAACGCCCCCCAAAAATGGGGGCATAATTCTGTGGGGGGCAAACTCTTCCTCACTCTCAAAGTCCTCGTACTCACACAAATCGATACCAAAGCCACTGTGATGTGACATAGCAAGAAAGAACTGCAGAGCCTGGCCTTACAAGAGCATATAAGTCCATTTGATATGTTTATAACACATTTCAACCATAAATATTAACATGAATATGACTCAAAGGACTCGAAAGTGATGGAAAAATACATTTTCATATCCCTGCTTGACACATGATTGGCGGACCTTTCTGGAAAAGTTACGATCTACGGAATACACCAATTGCGCCAAAACCCGTCAGACAAAACCTCAGCAAGATATTAACCACATTGCATTTTTTTCCAGGCAAAAAATGGAAATATGACTTACTTATGGATGAAACGATACTTGTTTGGTATGTATTGGTGCATCTGCTTGAGGAACGAGAGGCGTCCATGTTTGCTTTCAGCGGACCTAAACCCACGGTACACGAAATGTGCACTAAATTAATTACTACAAATATTTAACTTCACTTAATCAAAGTAAAACTTTGCAGATATACTGTTAACACACAGTGCTATTTTATAGTAGAACAATAAGCAATACACCAGTAACACATATACTACTTTATAAACCTCTTAACTAGTTTCACAAGTGTTTTCTCTATATAATACCTTTTGAAAATATTCAAATAGCCCTTGTGGTCGAGGAGATATTCTGTATTTATTATGGGTATGCAAAACCATTATGAATTTCTTTTTTTAAATGGCTGGGGCTTAAGCTGGGATAAAAAGGAGCATCCAGGATGCTTATGTTTGTTCTCAAAGAAAACATTAGTGCAGTCTCAAAGCAGCAAAACATTGCTTTAACTCCCAGGGTTGTTCTTGTTCCCCGCTCTCTGTCTAACAATCATCTCCTAACTGCTTCTGCAGACGTTTTAGATTGTCTTTTGACTAACCACTTGGCTTTTACAGCACTTGTATCTTTTAAATGAATGACTAAATCCAGTGTTTTTTTGTTTTTTTTTAAGGTTGAAGGAGGATTGTGTAGAAACACAGTCACGTTGCCTCTCGATCTGATTACGCCCCAGACTGATGTGAATCTGCAGGAAACAGGGAGTGGGTGTTTGTCACAAATAAAGATGACACATTTACTGTAAAAACCAATTCTGAAACTCATCATCGCTGCCAAACTTTTCCCTTCAAAGAAGAAACAAAATGTGTTCGTACGCCGGCATCTCTCTCACATGTATCTATGAGGCTGCAGTCACATAGTTTAGTCGTGTAATGTCAGTTTTTCCAAACAGAGTGGGTGGAATTACTTAATGCTGTCAAGTCCTGATATCACACTGATACGGGGAGGCTATAATCTCTGAATAGGAAGAAACTTAATGAAAAAAGCGAGATATACTGATATCCTTGGCATCGCAGGACGACAGAACAAAGGGAAGGTGTTTCATTCCCACGGGGCGCTCGGCGGCACCACTGTGCACGAGGCTTGGCAAGGTTGCTTATTCTCAGTGGTTTGTATCAACTTAAAAGGGAAAGATTATTTGAATCCCCCGGGGATAATATTCTCTCCTGGAAAAAAAATTTGCTTCCGCTCGGGCACAGCTGGCAGTTTAGCAGCTTTCATAGCAGCAAAGAGAAGCTATGAGAGGTTAATTGGCATCTAGCAGCAAGCGGTCAACAAAAAAAAAAAGTGTTTTTGAAGACGTGACTGCTTTATTGATGTATTATTTTGACTTGGATCAATTAGGTATTTGCAGAGATTCATATTTGCGTTGGAGTCCGTGTGTGTTTGTATATACAGTATATATATATATATATTTATAAATATATATATATATATATATTACAATCAAATACATCGACTTGGCACCAATTCAGTGACGTAATGACGCGTCCTTCTTTTGTGGGTTCCTTTCACTGCAACAGGAAACAAACTGGGTTAAATTTGGAACGTTTACGTCTGTTAGCCTAGCATGACTGGGCTGCTAGCAGCTAACGCTAACTAGCTGTCGTCTGCCAATTTCCACACGAACTTGTCGTCCACAATGTTGCATTCTCAAGGAAGCAATGAGGTCCATGGCAGATTAACCAGCGCAGTACTAGCTTGCCCAAGTGTGTTTCCTGTGTAGCGTCAATCAGCTGATATATTATACGATTACGTGATAGCGGGTGTGTCGCGTGCTCGTTAATACCCGATCCAGCATTTCAGGCTGTATCGGAGGCATTTTCCAATACTGGAACAACTCTAGTCCCCACAGAGGGAGTTCATCTCAGTGTGTGAGGGATGTGAGGGCAGACAAGTGCAGTGTTATCCACATGTATTAGTGTTCGAGGAAATGCTTTGGAAAGGCCCTCTCAGTACCTGCTGTCACTGTGAGCAGACTTTAAGTAGGTGTGGGTCTTTTTTCTGGTTAAAGTGTGTGTTTCAGTGTGTGTGTGTGTGTGTGGAGGGAAGCTTTAGTATTGCTACAGCAGCGAAGTAATTATGTGAGGTTATTGTAAAAGCAACCAGTCACATAATATGATTCATTGCCAATTTATTGTTCTTTAACCATTATGGAGAAATTCATTATATTTTCTTTGAAAGCAAATTCAAGTTATATAAATCTGAAGTACTCGCCCATGTTTGCTGACAGATTACAAAGCAAAAATGTTTTTTTAATCAGGCACATCAAGCAGAAGGGATTAAACAACGATTTTTTTTAAATCTCTCCTTTTGTGTCCCTTAATTTAACTTTTGAGTCCCTATAAATTCAATTAATCCAGTTTCAAGTATCTCACTGTCCCTTTGAAATGTAAAAAGGTTTGAGCCTGAACATTTTTTCTCTTTATATTTCAGCTTCACCTTAATAAACACAAGATTCCTAATCATATACATGATACATGGCAAGAGCCGAGGACACAACATGAGGATAAAGCTTCTACCGGGATCTTTCATTTTTGGGTTATTGTTGGTGGTCTTAAAGGATCCTGGTTCTGGTTCTCCCGTGTCTCCTCTAACCCCAAACCTCCTTTACCAAGTGGACCAAGTCGCTGGACGTCTTCACACTTTTTGGAGCTGGTTACACTTCCTAACATCGTTAAAAATGAATGAACAGCTCAAGCCTCACGGATGACTTCATAAAAACACGTAGAAGCTTCAGTAGTGTAAAAAAAACTGCCAGCATTGTGGAGGTAAACCCCAGGGAGCATAAACTGTTGTCTTAGCTGCATTGAATCTTCACTTATAATGTGACATTAAGCACAAAGCACCTCCCATTGTTCTTCTAAAGGGATTCACTTAACCCCACTGTTAGTTAATGTACCATAAAACTGCTTTACCCTCTTATTTAATGAACAATAAGCAAAAGTTAATGGACAAGAAAGGGAATAACAGTATGCAAACCTTGACTGTTTCTCCTGTTTATGAAAACGGTCCGTTTCGTTGTAGGTTTTGTCCTGTTACTGCAACGATAATTTATTGTCAAAATGAGCAGAGTGCAGCTGTACTGAAATAATAAAGAATGGAAAAGTAGCACGATCGTCTCTTTTTTTTCCCCGTTTGAGTGTTTTCACCTTCATCTCTTTTGTTTTCACTTTCAGCGATACAGTACGAGGACACTTTTCATCATAATCTTTTAGAAAACTCACTTCTTTCACTCTGTGCTTTACCCTTTTTAAGAAGTCGTTGCCTTGAAGTAGGGAATGTATACTGCCACACAATTTGCTCTGAACTCTTCTTCTTTCAACTGCTTCACATCATTGTTGTTGCTATGGGGCTTCAAAGGACGTTCAACCCACAACCACAGCAAATGGATCCCAAACTTCATGCAAAAAGAATATTTGAGGCAAACGGTAAGAGTCAAGTGTGTTAACTATAAAATAAAACCTGACAATTTTGTTTTATAATTTACTTTAATAACCAGTTATCATTGCACTAGCCAGTAGGGAGCAGAGTAATCTGCCTGTGGCGTATCACTGCAGGCCACATAGTCATGAAAGTGTGACCGGTGCTGCTCAACCAACAGCTCAGATGTTTTTGCTAAAACAAGCATTTTTCTCTACACTTCTGATGTTGGACTGAACAACTTTACTCAGTTTGAGAGTGCTGTACAATTGCTGGCAAAGACTTTGAGGACGGAGGTCTGTTTCGTATATCTGGAGTGCAGCTAAGCTAACGCAACCTGACATTGCAGGGGGTCTGAGCTGAAATACCATCCAAAAAAACAAAATAATACAAATGCAGACTTCTATACACACAATTATGTGAGTAGGAATGAGTGCACAACGTGTGAGCTGCAATATTTTGTGCAGTGGAAACACTAATGTGGGATGGATCCTTACCTTTACCTGCAGCCCACATGTTTAGCAGATAACTGCAGATAACCAGCCAGACATAAAAGTAACAAAACAGAAGTTACTGCAACGCAATCTGTCGAAAAACAACAGCAATCTTTACTGAAATTGGGCTTACAGAGATGTAAGACAGCGAGTACATTCACTGTGAAATGGGTCACATGGAGCTAGAACAGGTCTTTAGCATCGATAGACATTGGTTTTATTGTCCCCCGTGTGCAAAAAGACATTGAGCCTTTTTTTTTTAATAAACCATTGGCAGCAGAAAACCTTTTCAACGATGTTGCTTTGAAATGTGGCTTCCCCATTCCACAATTACCACAATCAAGACAAATAATCTGAGAACCAGCTGCAAACAATTCAGAGCCTTCTCTTTCTTGTGAAGAATATGTCCGAGCACAGAGGACCTGAAAAATGATGCTCATATCGGGGAAGAACAAATGCATATTGTGGTTTTTCAGTTCATGAAATATAGCCTACATTGGCTCAGGGAGAGCATTGATTTCTGTCTTTATTTAATTGAAGTAATTGCTTTTCTTTTGCTCTAAGCATTGATATAGTGAATCTAAGGGACCATAGTCACTTGGTAAAAGAGCTAAGTAAAGCAGCGTGTCGTCTGCGTAGCTGTGATAAGCTCTGTCATTGTCATAAGGGGCTTTAAGTAGAGGGAGCATGTAGAGGTTGAATAATAGCGGTCCAAGAATCGAACCCTGGGGGACTCCACATGTCCACTCAGATTAATGAGTGGATCTACAGGACGAGTGGAGTGTAATTAAATCACATGGCATATGATATCCTGCAATGGTAAACCCTGTTGAAATTTACTGAAAAACATTTGCTTGTTTTCAAAAGAAAACATTGTCACTCAGGGAATAACATGTTGAATAAGTTATGTTCACCCATCGCATTTTCTTTTAAACGTGCCATTCCTTAAATGTATTTTTACCCCCTGGAGTGTGTAAGTTGTGTTGGCACAGTTCTGCAAGCCACATCTGAGCCTGTGGACTGTTGGCACACACACTCAAAATGGTACTACTTTGTATATTTTGCAGCTAAGTAATAAACGTTTAAGTTTTTATACACCACTAATGACATGAAATTGCGTCTGAATGGTGTTGGTCTGTGCAAGGTCACAAACAGAAAGGCAATTTATCATGTTCATATTTTTGCACTTGGAAAAGCATGAATATTGCAGCTTTATCCAGGCACTGCATAAGCTATTCACTCCTCCATAATGAAACGAACTTTAACCATGACATTGAAAGACTTGAACAACTTTGCATTCCGGTCTGCATCCAGCTGCATCGCGGCAACACGGAGGATCAAGCAGAGTCTTGACTTTCAGGCGCTGCTAATGCCCAGGTGTGTAAAGGAAAATACTCATGTAGAGAATGCTCAGCCTTGATGAATCATGTTCTTACAAGTGAAAAGCAAACAAGTTGCACATAGCAGAAAATTGATTACACAACTGTGGCTGCTTTCAAAGGTTATTTGGATGGATTACCCTGCAATGAGGCGTGCTATTAATACATTGAACATTATAAACTCGGTCAGAAGGCTCAGTTAACACTTCAAGTGATGCAGTTAATATTTAAATGATTATTTACATAAAATACAGGCATACAGGCCTTATATATATATATATATATATATATATATATATATATATATATATATATATATATATATATATGATGTTCCTTTAAAACATAAAACGCATATAGAATTATGATGATGTGCATGACGTCAGGGAGTTTATTAAATATTTATAGCCGGCAGCCTAAGTGCAGATATCTCCACAACTTCTTTATGGAAAGGAAAGACGGGCTGAGCATCTGAATCCCGTCGGAGGGGAACAGAACATTCGCGCTTTCGGGACGCAGGACGTGTTGGACTTTTCTCTGAATCGACACACACAACAAGGAGGAGGAGGAGGAGGAGGAGGAGGAGGAGGAGGAGGAGGAGGAGGAGGAGGAGGAGGAGGAGGATAAAGATGTGCGTCCAGTTCCTCTGGGATTCGTTTTAAGACAGGGGCATCAGTGATTGATCCACATGATTAACTTCACACTACTTAAGAAGAACTTGTCTGGAGGCTGAGAGACCGTTTTTTTTTCTTTCCCTCTCGCTCGATAGGCTGCAGCCTTCAGCTCCAAGTTTTTCCACACAGTTCGGCAACCTGGGGATGGTGCGATTTACGCGCAGTTGATGCCTCCGACAAGCCACCCCTACCCTCACATGCCAGTCTGTCTGACTTTCCAACCTACATCCTTGCCGGACTCCGACCGTGGACCAAAAAAGGAAGAAGTCTCCGATGGAAAACCATGCAGCGCTTTGAACCCATGGAGACATGGCACATAGGTTCCTCTTATCTACGAACAGATCCAGCGCCAGATTCGCCTTCATATTCACTGTGTCACTGTCCTGCACCTATTTATGCTACAGTATTATTTTTTGCCGCAGCACAATCATGACAAACCAGGGTTACGAGGGGAAACGATGCGCGCCGAGCAAGAACGCAGGAGGGAAGAAACTTCTGGGGAAATTGGACAATTGCGCCTCGCTGGAAGTCAGGTCGGCTCTGGATGAGTCTGCTGCCCGGCGGGGATCAAGTGATGCCCGCGAAGAAAGTAAAGCCCCCGCCTCGGCTGGGAGCCACTGGGCTGACATGAAGTTGAGAAACATGAGTGTCGCGCAGAAATATGGGAATAAGAAGCTGCCTAATGCGTTAATAGTCGGCGTAAAGAAAGGAGGCACCAGGGCGGTGCTGGAGTTCATCCGGATACATCCAGATGTGCGCGCTCTTGGAACAGAGCCGCACTTTTTCGACAGGAACTATGACAGAGGGCTTGACTGGTACAGGTGAGAAACAATTCAATTAAATAAACATTGATAATACAAAAAAATGATTTTTATTTTTCTGAGATATCGCATTTTCCTTTGATATATTTCTGCATGGATGTTCTGCTTGCACATCAGTCACCCCTCTGGGACTCTGATATATGACGTCATGATGTACACTTCCACGTCCAAATCGTTTTCTGACAAGTATGAATGCAGGTGTATTATAGCACGAGGCACTTCCCAGTCATCTCGTTCTGTTCAATTTAGGGGGGCACATTTCGCATATCTGCAGCTCTGTGTGACATCCCCAGATGTTTCTGTCAGCAGGTCTCCATGGTGCCGAACAGACAGCTCACACACAAAATCACAGCCAACAGCGCAGATGACACAGGCAGCCCGTAGGTTACCAGCAGACTTCAAACAGACTCCACCAGGGCACAACATGTTTTTTTGGCTGGCTGGTGAAGGCAAAGGGGCTCACAAGGTGCAGTGAGCCCCGAGCATCGACCCCCCGCCCACCTCCATCTCTCTCTATGACTGTCACTTCTTCGACAATGTGTCTTTAAAGCAGGCTCTGTTGTATCTAATTTGAAGACGAGACTTCTTTTGTCTTCATTTTCCGTATTACGTTGTAATCGGAAGCAGGAAGTTCAAGTTTCCTCTCAACAAAAGAAACCTAAATATTATTGCCAAGCTGATTGATTACGCATTGACTGGAAATGTCTAGTCTGCAAAGGTCCTCCAAAAGGCTTGATGGGGGTGTGTTGCATTATGTCATATTGTTGGAGCTGCCTGCAGATCTGCACTCACACACACACACACACACACACACATAATGCCACCAGTGTGGCAGAAACAGACCTCAGAGCAGTGCTTCCAAGAACATGGAACAATTGAGGACATCTGTTCTCAAGCATGTAAAGACATGCCGGCCCATCATGTCTCAGCTGATAGCTCAGATCTCGTTAGACTTGCACACACTCCTCAGTTTTATTTAGACTTACTTGGCCAAATGTTAGCCCCTGTTTGGTGCAGGCGTAGAAATACCAGCTGTATCGTTATGCCAGACGTGGCCAGAGAGGTGTTATGGTTTTGGGATTGTTCGTTCGGTGAAGGGAAGGAGGGTATTTTTCAAAATTGGTACAAACTCAAACTGATCCGATTTTCACAGGGAATAAATACCGCCGTCAAATTCCCCTGGGATTTGTTTTAAAACAGTAGCATCATGTTGATCCAGACTTGAGAAAAATGTGTTGAAAAGAAGATCTGACCGATTCCTTCTCTTGGTCACTTCTTGGAAAATTAAAGAATTGCTCTTCGCTGCAGTCAGGGCTTCTCTGGACGAGCCACTAGGCCGAATATGGGAATAATAAGCGCCCTAATGCGTTGATTGTTGATTTAGAGGAAGGGGGCACGAGGGCGGTGCTGGAGTTCAGGATGTATCCAGATGAGAGGGAATCCTTTCAATCTAATCCACCTAAACTCAAGAAGAACTGTTTAGATTTTGGCAGTCAAAAAGCCACCGTGACCTCGATCCGTTCCATTCTTGTGAATGAGATACCGCCGGTTCTCCATATTTGGCATAAATGTTCACTTGGACTCGAGGACAAATTGATTAGACTTTGAGGGCCGCTGTGGCCTCACGAAACACATTTTTGGCTATAGCTCAAGAAGTCATATGCTAATTATGACAATTTCACATCAGTGTATAATAGGATAAAATGATGAAGTGATGACATTTTGGACGGACATGGATATAAATGGCAACTTGACTGGTTGGCGGAGGAATGGAGCCACAAGGTGGTAATTCTAGTTTTATATTCGACAAAAGGCCATGAAGAGATTGTGTCGAGGTGTGTCCTTTAACCGTTTAACCAACACAGACACACTTCAGTGGGCTGCCGCCGACACCATTACACCAGTTTGATTCCAGGGCCTCATTTCAGTGGCATAAATCAAAGTGTGATGTGGAAAAGGTGCCGCAGTGCTGAAGAGGTAGAATCAGGTAAACTCCATAGGCTATAGAGTGAAAATCAATTTACAAAATGAAATAACAAGGCTGGGTATGATGTAATGCCAGCATGAATGCAGTTTACTCATGCACAATAGAGATATCTGGAAAGCGAATCGGAGAATCCGTCCTTTTAATCTTCAAACTAATGAACCAGAGGCAATGCGATCACAAAGATGTGATAATGTACGACGCAAAAACACCCCAGACTCCCCTGGTTGGAAGTAAAAAAAAAAACATGTAATCATTTGCATGTTTATTAAGGTCTCTTTTTAATTGCGATTCCTGATTTTCATGTTAATTCCCCCCCTCCCCCTGCATCATACTGGCATTACACACCACCGAAGGCGCTCCTAGAAAGACAGTTATTGTTTACCCAGATGAAAGAGACGGCGAGACATTGGCAAACGAAAGGCGTCGCTCTTGTTCACACTGAACAGAGCGAAGCTGGAAAGCTGGTTAAACACCTCGACACGTGACGACCTGATGCGGCCCAGAGGATGCTTCTTTTTCAATGGTGGGGTGGGGGGGAGTGTTGATTTGATCTCCGTGTGCACGGAGAAGGCAGCATGTCAACACAGTGTAGTAATGGAGTCGGTTCAGCAACAGAAACATGTTAGAAAAATGAAAATTAGTCCACTGGAATCCTCCATCTAAATGCAGATTACCGACGCATCGGGAGCTGTTCATGCCCAGAGGTTTGGGCTTTACTGAAGTTTGATTCGGTTGTTCTTCCGTGTCACTCTAAATCCAGAGCCGAGATAACGGGAGGTCCCACGCTGATCTGATGCCACAATTACAAAGCTGGAATATTGCACACTTGTCAGACGCTGACAGTTCATATACTCGAGATACTTAAACAATGCCGCGGACACGGAGGACACAGAGGCTGGTTTAATGCAGCTGTTATTCGACGTGACAAGTGACTGAGTGGTGCTCATTGTGTCGGACTGGCCCTCAGTGATTATCTGTCACAGTGTTTGGCTTGTTGGCAGCGCGTCATCCTAAAGTATCTTTCCATTTTGATTAACTGTCACATTCTTCTATGAAGCAAGTAGCTGGTGTTGCTCTGTTATGAGTTACACGTTGTCCTTTCTAGCCGTCCACCAATGGGCTGTAAATTACAGATATATTTTTTATTATGAATTCATGTTTCGATCATTCTGTTTTCAGTTTTTTAAACCTTTTGGGAGCCATTAAACTGACATTATTAAGAAACATCATGTACTCAAGCAACCAACCAAGCGAAGAAATCACAAACAGCTAACACAATTGCACCTTTAATCATTGTAAAGACATAGACATAAATGAGACATGAATGTGGCTCCAAACGATCCTCAAAATACAAAAGTCCTGTGAGGAAAAACAACGAATACAAAGTAACAGAATGAACAATGTTTTCTTACACATGTAAAGTTTGATTCTAAAAAAGATTAAAACACGTTAGACGGGACATATGAAAACAGTCAAGGGAGTAGAGAAGTTATTATAAACAATACAAGTGTATTCTGTGAATAATCAAAACAATACAGAGTAGTTTATTTATAATCATTAAACAGAGACATGGGGGACCGCCTCGGGTAAATGCACTTTTGTTTGCTGCTGCACTGTAGATATGATTTTTTTTCTTCATTTCCAACGTTGTGATAGACATTTATTTTTAACAGTAACAACAAGGCACAGCAGGAGGTTGTCCTACGAGTTATTTTAATTTCCAATAGATATACAATCACAACATTTGGGATGCTGGTTTGTTTTACAAGTTAGTAGACAGTTAAAGGGCAAAGGCTTTTCATAACTCATTATTATTATTACTAATGCACAGTTGTCTGATTCTGCATATGGAAAAAATGCACATATGGGATGTATTGAGTTGGTAATAACTGCAGCTGCATGGGCGCTGTCCAGTGCTGATATTGTTCACCTTTGCATGTGATATATTACATTACATTACATTTAGCTGACGCTTTTATCCAAAGCGACTTACATGATATACAGTAGACCGTAGACACAGCAACGGTGAGCAATGAGGGTTAAGTGTCTTGCTCAAGGACACAACGACACAGACTGCCGGAGCCGGGGATATATGTTTTTATAAGACACATATATCAGATTATAGTTGTTTTTTTGTATCTAAATTTATATCCACTGTTATATCTGCTTTTGTTGAAAATAAAAACAAAGAACTATTTAGTAGCAGATTTATCTTTTTGGTGTGTAATAAGCATTTTAATTTGATTATTAAAGTTGCCATTGACTCAGTAGACTAATCATTTTTTACATGGGAGGTTGACCTTGGGATCAGTAAGTGTCACAAACTAATTTCCACTTCCTATCTTTTTCAAAATTGCTCTCATGATCGTCCAGTGTACTTCCAAGATAACAATGACAAACTAATTAATTGATCATTTACAGTACTAATCTATATGTAGAAAAAGAAAAACTCGACATACTATTTTCCGAAGTGCCATTCAAAAATACTTAGTTTTTAATTTAAGGTATTCTTATTAGCTCATATCTGTTGAACAGAGAAAAACATACAACATGTGACACCAAATTAACTCTGGTCAATTCCAGCCTGTCCTGTTACATTAAGTGTGTGACAGATCATTTAGGCTGTGAAGAGAAATGGTGCAGTGTTCATTACTGCGCCTCCCGAACTGAACTCATTTATTCACGTTGCCAGACAAGAGCGGATAAAACATACGTTTCACTGCCACCAGTTTCCTCGCACTTCTCTCAGCACTTCTTTTTTTCCACAGAATCAGAAAGATCAAACAAAAAAAACTATGTCGCTATACAACATCAAGACTTAAAAGGGCATCTCGGCTCTATTGATTTCACAGGAGTCAGAAGCACTTGCAGTAGATTCCCTGAGAAGGGTTGAAATTGTATGAGAGGCCATAGCTGCAGCAACAAATATTCTCCAGGTCCACATTAATTGGCTCGGGGAGGCAGGGAGCTCTGGAACAGTATCATCAGAAAGGTTGATGGGGACAGAAAGTTAGATGGTTCTCATTTAACACAGAAAACTGCCCATTATACAGCCAGGGATTGTGAGGCATAACTCTGCATTATTAATGAGCTGTCTTCATTGCACTGCAGCTCAGAGACATGTAGTGGTTAACATTAATTAAAAAACAACTCTTTCTGAGATGTTTCCCCGGTGAGACCGGTCTGAACAGCCTGCACTGACATTGTGCTTTTTATTCCTTTAATAGAATAATTGAGTGATGATGCAAACGTGTTGATCCTATCACATTGTAAACCAACAGTGCTCATCTGGATGTGATGTGTGATATTTTGATATTCACTTGCACTACTTGCTTATTAGCCTCCAATCTGTCGGTCTCAGTCCACCATTTTGTTCCAGATAACTATTGTATAATTGCCATGAAATTGACATTCATGGTGCTCAGATGATGAATCATCTTCAATAACTTAAGTGATTACTTCTCCTGAAACACCACAATGAGGTTGCCATATTTGTGTTTGACTGAAATGTCTTTACAACTATTGGATTATTGAATGATAGCAGACTTGTTACATAACCTCTGTACTAGCTAGTAGCTAGTTACATTAAAAAAACAACTAAATGTATGTAACAATCGTAATTAATCTAAACTAAACAATGATATTTTGTTGCATATGTAAACATAGTTTGTTAAGCTACTTTGGAAGTTTATTTTAAAAAGACACTGCATAATGTGACATGGATCAATCAGCGTCCTGTGAGGAGCTACTGGCAGCCACTTGCAGCTACTGGCAGCTACTGACAGTTACTGGCGGCTACTGGCAGTTACTGGCAGTTACTGGCAGCTACTGGCAGCCACTGGCGGCTACTGGCAGCCACTGGCGGCTACTGGTAGTTACTGGCAGTTACTGGCAGAAATTGGCAGCCACTGGCAGCTACTGGCAGCCACTGGCAGCTACTGGCAGCCACTGGCGGCTACTGGCAGTTACTGGCAGTTACTGGCAGAAATTGGTAGCCACTGGCAGCTACTGGCAGCCACTGGCAGCTACTGGCAGAAATTGGCAGCCACTGGCAGCTACTGGCAGCCACTGGCAGCTACTGGCAGTTACCGGTAGAAATTGGCAGCCACTGGCAGCTACTGGCAGCCACTGGCAGCTACTGGCAGCCACTAGCAGCTACTGGCTGCCAATGGCAGCCACTGGCAGCTACTGGCAGTTACAGGGAGCCACTAGCAGCCACTGGCAGCTACTGGCAGCTACTTGCAGCCACTGGCGGCTACTAGCATCCACTGGCAGCTGCTCCAGAGAGGTTAGCGTAGATTTTTCAGTAGCATCAGTTATATCATACTGGAGAGTATTTCTTCATTGAAAGAAGAGCAAAGAAGGCTTTGCCCAATGGGAAAAGAGTTTGATTGACAGATGGTTCATATAATCACCTGCTGGTTCCAATGACAACTTCTCAGATGGTTCTGGGTAACAAACCATCTGGCGGGTCAGGTTAGAGTCAAAGCCCTGTGCATTTTGAAGCTATGATCCACCACAAACACGTCAAATACATCTTCCTGTAACTCACAAAAAGAAAACTCTTTCTGGACTGGAAAAACGTTGGCAAAAAAAAATATCTAGCAAATCCTTTTTTTTCATGTTCTAGGAAATCCAGTTGTTGATGAAGTCATTGCTGTATAGCGTGTGGTCAAAATAATGATTCGTCACTTAACGTGTCTTGAGAGTGAACATATAATTCCATGTGTGCTTGAGTAGTGCCCGAAAACAAATGATACTATCAAACTAACTATCATTTTGTAGACATTGCAATCTGGAAATATCCAGCAGTCAGCGATCCTTAGCTCATCTTAGCTCGTCCTCAGAGAGCGTCAGCTTGTTAACTCGACCCCCTGGGCGAACCCAGTGCGTCACTCCCTCCTGACCGGCGATCAAATACCATCTGAGCTCTGCCTCCCATGTCTCCTTCTCTACTTTCCCACCGTCTAACTGAAGAGTAAAGCTACTTAAGGTGGGTGGACTGTCCTCCCTTCACTTATACACATCCCCTGACTCACATTGTGAGAAGCCATGGCGAAAACTCAGAAAGAACTTCGGAAAAGCGCCGATGTTGATGCAAATTCAAGAAAAAAACAAAGAATTTCTGAATGATGAATTGAGAAGATGCTGCTGTTTTAGGTAATAGTGGAGAGGAAGTGACTCATTTAAATCAGACATTCACAATGTCACAATGTTATTATTATGACGGGCGATTTTCATCAATTATGAGCCGAGAAAAAATTTACCTTTACAGACTTGATTTCATCAACTAAAATCAGCAGCATAACCGCTGTAAATGCATCCAAAAATACAGAAAATAAGCAATAATCCTCATTGGATAACGTGTAGTTTAGGATTTCAGAGCTTTCCCGTCTTCATTTCAGTGCCTGTGGATACTTCCCCATGCCACATGTTAATGTGACAGCTCGTAGCTCAGCTCAATTCGGCGTGTCATTGTTCAAGGAGACCAAGTGTCAGTCATTTCCCTCTGCAGACCTAAACCATGAATAATTGTTACTTCAAGGAAAACAAGAGCCCAGTGTTGAAATGACAGCAATTAAATAGGGTTTGGTTCAAGGTCAAACGCATTATTGCTGGGCTGTATTGTCCCGCCCTAAATATGGCTCAGTCTGCTATATATGAGAAAACCACTTTTGTCTCGATTAGTGCTCATTTATATCTAGGAGATGTAAATGTGATATAAAGGAGATCTCATCTTCAATTTTGCTTTGCTATGGGATTTTAAACCAATTTGTCTTCTGTTAAATTAGAAAGATGCTTGATTCTCAGAGCGCTGAATTGTTATTCACCTCTGTTCCTCACCTCGCTGTATTGGCCGCAGGATTGCCGAATATCCGTCTGGACTTTGTTAACTCTTAATAGACTTCCCAGGCGCCGGGCCTCTGTGGCTGGTGATTAATGATCAGATGTCATCACAGCTGTAATCTAAGTGAGTGATACTTTAATAATGGAGCAGCTCTCTTTAGCGGAGACTGGATCTATGCTGGAGCAAGAAAAGAGGTGCCATATTTAGGAAGTGCAGTGGCACAGACATTATGGGAATCACCCAGCGTATGAACATTTCCTCTGCGCGGTCTACCTGAGTCATATGAACGGCTAATGGGTTCGGATGGCAGGGAGGCAAGTCTGCGTTTGGTATTACCTTCCTCAGGACCTTTCGGGACAAATGGCTTGTGTGAAAACGCAATTTCACCCAAGTCCATTTCTAAAAGTATGGGCAGAAAAGATTGCAAACTTAAAAAAAATATATTATTAAATCATGTGAGCAAAAAAAGAAACCAGAAAACTCAAATTGAAGACACAGAAATGTGTCCTAAAAAAGCAATTACCCCGAAGCTGCAATGACAGGCTGTGAGAACAGTGCACAACTCAGACACTTGTTTCATTTTTTAGCTAACTACCTTGTGAACAAGCTTAGTAATAGTTAAATGTCAATTCAAAGCAGATTGCCTTTTAAGTTTTTTTTTGTTTCAATTTTTTTTCATATTTACTCTTGTTATTATCTACCCAAGATTTTCCTCTTCGCCAGTGTTTTGCTACATTTTGTAAAAAGACAACAAAAAAATGTTTAATGAAATTTTAAGTAAAGTAAAAATAAATGAAACACCAAAAGGATGGTTTACATTTTGTACTACCGTGTCATTTGTCTGCATCAAAAAAAGAAATGTTATTACAAAATACTACATAAATACAACTTGGCACAGCATTTGCATTTTTAGCATTAATGTAATATTCCCTTTTGTTCCCATTGATATACTCTTGTTGCATGTGTTTGTGTTAATTAATTGCGAAGATAACAATGTGTTGGATATTATTTGACTCTGACTGCAGACCTCTGATAAAAGTTTGAATCTCTTTCTTCAATCCATGTCCACCTTTTCTGTTTCCAAACCAAATCTGCATGTAAGGCTGAGGACCTCCATGACTCAGGATGCTGCTCACTGCGACAACACACAGGCCTCTAGAGCCGAGGAGACTTTCCCCTATAATTCACTGTTGTAACTGTTGTGTTGTTAAATTACTCGGGGGACCAAACAAACGCCGCACATGTAATGGATGCTTTGATTCGGACCCCTCTGTGCTCGGCCTGTGAGGCCGCATACCGTTGAATGGGCGAGGCTCATTATTCGTCCTCGTAATGATAAAACATTTGTTGTCTGGTGGGAGGGAGCGGCCATGCTCTACATCTGTGTCTCTGCAGAATAATGGATGAAAGCAAAATCAGATCCCTGTTTGCACTCTTTTAGTGGTTTTTGTATTATAGTAATAGTCGGATTAACCCTCTGGAGCCGACACACTCGTATCCGCGTTTTGACGATGTTACGTGATGTTTCTATTAATAGCTCCGCGAAATATTTTGATGTTAAACATGGGTATGTATTTTATATGCAAGTGCTTTAAAAGGTGAATTTAAGAAATTATGTAAAATCGAGAAAATTACCTCAGGGTCCAGAGGATTAATTATAGGCAATAGAGAATATGATGTGGTTAGCTTCCAATCGGATATTTGTATATATTCATTGTCAAACAATATAAAAATATCGATAGATTATGTATTTTCATGTATCATTTCTATCACACAGTTGAAAGAGTGTCCCAACTATTGCTATTATTATTGAGTAGGAACAATATCTCTGTTGCACATCAAACATAGCAGATAACTTATATAGAATATACGGGTGAAATGGTTCAGGTTGAATTATAGATCATGATTTTCTTAGTTTTGATTGATAATACAGACGTGATTGATGATACAGTACATACGCAGTGTTGGAGATATATTCATAAGGTACTTGTAGCTTGTTTCATTTTGTAATTGTGCTGCAAACATTCACTGAAAGCTTAACTTGAACTGACGACCTGCAACGTTCTGTTTTAAGTTCAAACCCCAGTGAAATGACAGTAATACATTCTGAGTTCATTGATCGTTCACAAGGAGATGATTCAAAGCTGACCTTTACTCGTTCCGATGGTCGGAATCCCAGATGAGCCGGCGTTGCTCTCGGAAACTTTAAGTTGTTCAACAAGACGCACTCGTCTGGAGCTGAGCCGTGCATTGCCCGTCTTCAAATTATCGAACCATGAATATTAAAAAAAACTATTATATTTGCGACCCCCTATATAGTTTTGCCGGCACCAATAAAAGGCCCAAATGACATTTCCATGCCCTAGCTGGAGGCACGTCATGCTCCGTCCGGTCGAGCTTCATGAAGAAGATATCTTAGGAACACTTGGAGGAAATTTGGCACTCTTAAGGATGATGTTATACACTTTGGTGGTCAAAGTTCAAAGGTCAAGGTCACTGAGATCTCTACGCTCATCCCATTCTCGGGAACTCAATATCTCAGTATCGCTTTGAGATAATTTCTTCAAATTTGGCAGAAACGTCCACTTTGACTCAATGAACTGATTAGATTGTTGTGGTCAAAGGTCACAATAATGTACATTCTAATTAGGACATTTTCAAATTGATATATAAGTGGAAAGAAAAAGGAGGAAGTGATTTTGGACAGACGTGGGTGTGAACTGCAGCTCAACTGGTCGGCGATGCAAGGTGGTCATTTTAGTTCCTGGAAGGCTGAACCCTTTCTAGTTTGGACACTGCACCATGTACTTTAGTGCCATCCTCAGTCGTGGACTCTGTTGTAGATGTTGTTGTTTTTGTCTCGACAGCAATAATATCTTCTTCCAAGCTAAATCCCATCTGAGCAGGTCAGCTGTGGGGATTTACTGGAGGTAGAACTATCGCAGCCACTGAAGACCCACTGCTGATGTTGTGTAGCCAGATCACCGTCTAATTGAAGGACAAAGTCAGCTAAAGTGTGTACGTGGTTTCAAACTCACGGCTAACCGAACATCTTTTCATGAGGTTTTCTTCAGATTTGTTTGAACTGTGAGTTCAGACCCTGTGGGACTCAAAGTGCTGGTTCCACTTCCAAAATATACCAATGTTTGTTATGTTGAACAGCTCAGATGAATGACCCAAACCTCAGGGCCAAGAGACGTCTGAGCCTGAGTGAAATCGAACAATGAGCAGATGTTACCTGGCAAAAGTCAAAGCAATCAACGGGGATTAAATCACAGCTGTAAATCCAAAATGATGAATGGGTACACATGCTGCAGTCAGTCGCACGTTCTCCCAGTGGAACCGCAGGCGGACGGGGATCTGGGTTCCACGGGGAGTCCTTGGTACTTTGAAATAAAGTCCTCCGTGTGTGTGGCCTCTTCCTCCATAATGATACAGCAGCGTCCAAAGTGAAGTATGGGTGGACTCCAGACCTCCGGCCTCCATCGCTCCAACAGAGATAAATTGTTCAGCGGGACCGCCGGCAGGCTCTTTCAGGGTTCAGCTCATTAATGAGCGGCAACGACTGCCTGCTTTCCACTGTGGACCCGTCTACCTATTAGAATAGTGAAAAGTCGAGGTAGGAGAGGAAAAAGTGGTTAAAATGCAAAAGAAAATGTGTTTTTGTACTTTATTTACAGTAGAAATAGTATAATGTCATAGTATGGATGTTAACATTAAGACACAGAGTTACTGACAGCATCCTTTGTACAGAAAACTTGAAATCTAATGACTCTGAAACACTTAAATATTTCCACTCTTGTATTAAAGCCGTCTACAAATGAGAGACCTTGTGATAACAAACTTCATTACTAAGCTCTTGACTGGAGATGTTGATCTCCTCGTCTTCCTCCTCGTCTATTGAAGCTGTTACTTGATGAGTAATTGATAATTCTGCCATATTGATAATAACTTGCCAAGACCCTATCTATTATGTCTGTTAATTGCTGGAATATTGACAATGAAATACCATAAAATACCGTATTTTTCAAACACTACAATATTCACAACAACCATGGAAGCCAACATAGAAGCGATTGGCCTGTTATCTAGATTATGTTTTATTATATTAGATTCAGCATTTGTCCTGTTCTGATTTTCAGAGCATGGATGTATTGACTGATTTTACAATGCGGAAAGAAAGAAATATGTTTATCACGTGTGTGTTTTTTTTTCTTTTACAATATCGCTGAAGAAATCCAATCCAGACTGTATCATTAGAAAAGTGGAAATGTTAAAAGTGTTTTAGATTGAGCCCAGTGGGGGGTAACTGGTTTTCATAAATTATTGTATAGTTTTGAATGAGGTGTTTCATTTTGCAATAGAAGGTGTTCTGCTCCTTCAGTGTGTGGTTGTGTGTACTTTCAATCATACAAACTCTAATAAATAAAAAAGAAGGACACAGTTTACACACATTACAGCATCAATTGCAATGCTGAAGCATCCAAAACAAATTAGCCTTCAACCAGGTCCTCTGGTTTGACCAGGATCGGGTCTCCTTTACAGTATTGAGCTGATCTTCCACCCCTGAGTTCATTTTCCCAGAGTGATTAAAATGTCACAGCCAGGCCTGTAATGCATCCTGACTCAACGTTTCACCAAGCAGCCTGTAAAGTAGATCAAATGACTGAGTGAAAAGGTGGTAATCAATCAGAGCACTTCAGTCAAATGCCAGTTAATTAAGGTGTGTGTGTGTGTGTGTGTGTCCCGCAGAGCAATATGTTCTTATTAAAGCGTGTTTTAAAGTTTTCTCTCATACAATCAGACTGATAAAGATGCTAAAGTGTCAGAAACTTGGTGCGATTACCCTCGAAGCAATCCCATTGGTATTACAATCGCGCCGATTTTCTAAGTGCAAATAATCATTACCGAGCAAGGACGGAGCAGCTTTCAGGGAAATCACTCGCACTGCCATAAATATCCTCAATTTTATCTTTTCCTTTCAGATTTCTTGGGGGCATGGGGAGGAGGAGGAAAAAAAAATAAAATAAAAATCCTGCCGGTTGGTTCAGACACCTGCCTCAGGAATCACATGTTCCCCTCCTGGCCTCGAATAACGAGCAGACACATAAATGAGGCGGCTGCTGCTGCCAGGTGTGTTTGAGTGAGCGAAGAAAGAAAACCGATCTATCAAAAAATAATAATAACACGTTTTATTTAAAAAAAGGTCTGCACGTCACTTGCATTTCTGATGTGATTGCCATTAAAGGTTAATAATGCAGCTCTGAGATCAGCGGCTGTGTGGATTGTGTGATAACAACATAATTGAATATGAGCCCCGACTACGAAATAACAGTTCGAATAAATGTTTGTAGATATTACAGGTGCCCCCCCTCCCTCCACTCCCCCCCCCCCAGTGTTCCTCATTAGCATCACTCCAAGACAGGCGACTTGGAGGTTATTATCCAGGCATGAAGAGCATCCCTTCTGAATAGCCGTGATTTCAATAAAAAATAAAAGACCAGCATCCTTTGATCATCGCATCGCACCATGGCCGCAGTTAAACAACAAAGCTCCGCGGTTTGAGTCGTGTGAGGCGCAGCACTGTGAATATTTCTGTTTTCTTCTGTTTGAGAGCTGAAGATACAATGAATTCATCAGTGAGATGCTACAAGAGTCCCCTGCTTCTTTCAGGAGTACTGGTCCCAGAACAAGATGCATTCTGGGAGGAAGTAGGAATCCATCATTGACGATGATCCGCGTATTACGCTGGGGATCTCAGGGCTGCACGGTGGTGGAGTGGCTGGCACCTCAGAGCCAGAGGGGCCGGGGGTTCGATCCCCGACCCCGGGTCCACCTTCTGTGTGGAGTCTGCACGTTCTCCCCGTGGCAGCGTGGGTTCCCTCCGGGTTCTCCGGCTTTCTTCCCACAGTCCAAAGACATGCAGCTCAGGTTGATTGGAGACTTTATATTTCCCGTAGGCGTGAATATGAGCGTGAATAATATACATAATTAAAATAAATAATAGTGAATGTTGTCTTCTGCAGAGTCATGTGAATAATATCCGCTGTAAAATGGGTAAAAAGTTCCTTTTACATTCAAGTCAAAGCCTTTGCTTATCTTTCTTAGGGAAAATAACAGCTTCCTGATATATTAATAATAACCCTTCTCCACGCTTTAGTGATAATTGATCCCAATGGTAACGCTGGCTCCCAAACCTGCAACACATCCGTCATTTTAATTGCGTGCACCTTGTTTCCATATTGTCTCCATCAGCGCCCTCAGTGCTGTTTAGCTTCTGTGTAACATGTGATGTAACCGGTGCTGTAAAAATCAATAACTCAAGGAAAGACATCCAATGTTACGGATTCCTCTGACGGCCAGACTCACTTTGAGTTTTATATTATGCATGCATCGCAAAACTGAAGAAAAGAAAGAAAACAGCACGAGTGGAAGATTGCAGTGTAAAATCCTCCTGATGTAACATCATTAACTTTTTATGAGCACCTTATTCCCATATCCTCAAGATGTGTGTACAGACAGAACACTGCCATACTGGGTTGTATAGCCCAGTGATTTTCAACCACTGTGCACACCAGTGTGCCGTAAGAGATCATCAGGTGCAGTGGAAAATGTCCAATTTCACTTAATCGGTTCCCAAAAGATATTATTTAGTTTATTTAATAATAAAAAATGAAAAAAGATAAAAAAGATAAAATAAATAAAATAAATAAAATAAATAAATAAATAAATAAATAAATAAATAAATAAATAAATAAATAAAATAAATAAAATAAATAAAATAAATAAAATAAATAAAATAAATAAAATAAATAAAATAAAATAAATTCTAATAATTTATTATTAATAATTAAAAATACACAAAATAATTTCCCATTTTTGAGCGTCTGAGCCCGCAATATGGTGCCTGGCCTAGTAATTAAATATTCTTCCATGACAGTAAGTAGCACAGTAATTACTTACCATATATGCTGTATTATGCAAAAATGTGACATTTTGTAACTTTTTTTAGGGATATTTTTATTGTAGAAAATGTGCCGCGGCTGAAAAAAGCTTGAAAAACACTGTTATAGCCACCAGCCGGCAGCTGAGTCCATACTACCAGAAGCAGAACCATCTGCAGCCTTTCAGTATATGTGTTCACATCGTTTAGCGCTGTGACGAGCTGCAGTCGTGAACCGGCGCGTCGTGGGTCCTCTCATCTGCACAATCTTCATCTCGCAGCGCGGTGAAAAAGGTTCGGAGTCGACAAGCCAGATAACGAAGACTGTTTTCCTCTCGCAGCCAAAGATTCTGCAGCTTCGGGGAAATGGCTGCAAGTGTGTGTGCGTGTGTGTGTGTGTGTGTGTGTGTGGCAAAGCTGTTTGCTTGGAAAGGTGCTGTTCTCATAAAAGATTAATAGTTGCCTCGTGGCCCTGAGGCACCCGAGCCAACAACTCAGGATTCATAAATAAAACTAAATGGATCAATATTTCCAGGACTTTAGAAGTAACCTATGGCTAGCTCAAGCGCTCAAGAGAAAGGTTAGCTTTTAATCGAAGTCCTCCCCCAGTAATAATAAAGAAAGTGTGGTATTTGATCCTCGGCACCACGCAGAAATGTACCTGTAACCCACAAACCGATTCTCATGCTGGGAAATTGAGACATCGAAGAACGATATCCTCTGTAATCACAACGGTTGACATAAAGCTCGGCCCGGCCGACGCCGTTCTTTCCTTCCTCGACAGGAAGCGGGTGACATCGTGTGCGTGAGTTGTGGCCGAGGCGTTCATTGTCTCAACGGCCGGCATCAGATGCTCATTCATCAGGTTTTATTGAACCGACGTGCCAAAGCAGAATGACAGATTGCTCCGGGGAGGAAAACCCACATGACAAATGTGACAAATAGAAACGTTTGCCTGTAGTTTGCAAAGCTAATATCTTGGCGACGGGATGATGATAATTATGATGCATGTTTACAAGCTGTGCTGTCACCTAGTCTGACAAATATGTATTCACTTTGTGGTTATTGTGGGACTCTGTGCATGAGTGATGTAATACTGCATGCATACAGTTTGCCATCTAAAGTATTTAAAACATAAAAGTATATTTTATAGTGTCTTGATTGTACACATTGTACACCAACTCCTGCCGAGCCCTGAATCTCAAGCACTCACGTAATAAGTACGCTGATGACACCTCGATGGTGAGCTCCTTTTGGTGCTTTTTGCTTCTTTTGGTGCATCTTGCCTCTATTGAAGCCCATTTCTGCAGTAAAAAGTTGAAATTATGAGATAGGAAAAACAAGCCAGTGACACTAAACCACATGTGCACTTACGATCTCATAAATTCAACTTTCTTATCTCATAATTTCAACTTTATATCTCATAATCTCAACTTTATATCTCATAATTTCAATTTTATATCTCATAATTTCGACTTTATATCTCATAATCTCAACTTTATATCTCAGAATTTCAACTTGATATCTCAGAATTTCAACTTTATATCTCAGAATTTCGACTTTATATCTCAGAATTATGACTTTTTATCCCATATTCTTTTACTCACTGAAATGGGCTTCCATATTTCTCAGATTGAGTTAGACAATAAATTGAACTTTGGGAACAGTGCAACTTCAAAAAATCGGTTGGATTTAAACAATTTTGATTGTCTTCTGTTTGTTTGGTAACATACGTAAACAGGACCAAGCCATTTCCATTTTCTGCTTCTTTATTCTTATTTAGCCACAATAATCCAAAAACATAGATGACATAATGAGTCATTGTTAATATTTGAAGTACATTTTGCTTAAAATTCATTTGTAATGTGTCCGTCTGTCATTTTGATCCAATCTCATCAATGTAGAAGCAGGAATTTCTTCAAATTTAGCCCAAACTGAAGACTCAAAAATGAACTGATTGCATGTTAATTAATAACTTAGAGTTGTTTATACACATGACATAAAAACCCAAACTCTTGCTGCCTGACCCATGTGTGTTTCCTTCTTTCCTTCCTCTCCCAAGGGGTCTAATGCCTCGAACGCTCGACAGCCAGATCACTCTGGAGAAGACGCCCAGCTACTTCGTCACCCGAGAGGCCCCCCGACGCATCTCCAGCATGTCCCAGGTGACCAAGCTGATCGTGGTGGTGCGTAACCCCGTCACGCGGGCCATCTCCGACTACACCCAGACGCTTTCCAAGAAGCCCGACATCCCCACGTTCGAAGAGCTGGCCTTCAAGAACCGCAGCCTGGGCCTGGTGGACTCGTCCTGGAACGCCATCCGGATCGGGATGTACATCCTGCACCTGGAGAACTGGCTGCAGTACTTCCGGCTGTCGCAGATGCACTTTGTGAGCGGCGAGCGGCTGATCACGGACCCGGCGGGCGAAATGGGACGCGTCCAGGACTTTTTGGGACTGAAGCGAATCATCACGGACAAGCACTTCTACTTTAACCGAACCAAAGGCTTCCCGTGTCTGAAGAAGCCGGAGAGCAGCAGTCAGCCGCGCTGCCTCGGAAAATCCAAGGGCAGGACTCACGTGCAGATCGAGGAGGAGGTCATCGAGCAGCTGCAGGAGTTTTATCGGCCGTTTAACATCAAATTCTTTGAAACTGTGGGGCAAGACTTCAAGTGGGATTGAGATACAGAAACAGCTGGTTAGAAAAAACATAAATGAGGGGGAAAAATATGCTTAAATTACACTTTATTGAGCTATGTATTATGACTAAACCCATAGAGGAGAATACACAACTCGTTAAGACTATATTCATAGAAGTGGTTTCACACCCTGATGGGATTGGGGTTGGGTCACGTGCCGTTTCTTTAAAAAAATATATATTTAAAAGCCGATTTTCTTTACCGCGCACATGACTTCTGAATTCATCACCGGACAGCCAGCGTTACTTCATTAACCAAGTCATTAACCAGCAACCGTCAGGACGCCTCCCCGTCATTAAGCCACACCAGACCCACATTAATGACGCTGTTGAAATATTCATTCCTGCTCCGAGTGATCCGCCGTTAAAATGAGCTCTCGACTCCAAAATGTCAAACGAATAATGAGCTCCGCCTGTCAGCTGTTCCGAGGACGACCGTTCCTCCGTGTTGTTGGCGGCGGCGGTGGCGGGTTTACTGACTGTACTGTAACTGAAAATAAAGAAAATAACGGCTGTATTGAAACAGGTGCTGTAACTCTGACAAAGGGGTTGCCGTCTGTTGAACCGGCAGTGCTTTCTGTGTCAGTATTTTTTGTTGTGATCATCCAAAAATAAAAGGTTAAAGTCTTGAATTCAAGTATTTATTTGGGATTTTTGCTTTTTCTTGCCTACACGTAAGTAGTGTTTTCCTCTCATAGTGTCTGGTATATATCAACCCAGTTTGAAACTTAACCGAGGATAAACTATTTGGTTAGGTTTAGTAAAAAACATCATGGTTTTTAATTAATATGGAATTTAAACAAAACAAAATCTCAAAGACGTATAACATCCTAAGAAAGAGAGTTTGCGTTGAGCCTCTTCAAAGATAAAATGTGCCACTGATCTCATCAACTTACTAGATTCCTCTTTTGATAGATTTGATCTTTCTGAAGAGGATTAACCTCCTGAATTTGCACCTGGAAGCCAATCAGAGGTATTATTAATAATGTCCACTCATCTCCAAAGGTTCCAAACCAAAGAATCTGTGGAAAAAATAATAATAATGATGATGATAATATTAAAGACGAGTCCATGTATGTTGTGGCACGCGCTCAGTGAGTCTATTGAACGGACCAAAGATCTCCGATTAGCTCAGGATTAAGAATCCAGACGACTTCGGCAACAACTTTTTAAACGCCGTCTCCAGGTAATCCTCCTGCTGTATTAATACAGTTTCAGATCTGATAACAACGTGACCTCCTAACTCTGTGGAAACAGCACCGGCATGTTGTTTTTCCAGGTTTAACATCCAAGCCTGATCGGTCTGAGACCTTGAGATCCCTCTTATCAGTCCCTGGAACTGTTGGTGGAACATTTCAGGTTTATTCTCTTAATCTAAGCGTGCACTTCCTGATTCAAGAGATTTTGCTCTATGAGGTTATTTAATGGACATATTGCTGAGATAATATGATAACACGCTGCTATGGTAATGACGAGGCTGTATTTAAGGGTATGAAACATATCGGGGACTTCCTCCACAGGTGTTTCACTGTCGGTGTTTAATCCTGTGAAATGAGCAGTCACACTTAGACTAATGTGCAACAGCGACAGTGTAACCTTCTTGCATGCCCGTCGGCCAGCGGCAGCATTTAAACTGCCATTTATGAAACTCTGCATTCATTTTTGATTAACCTGCCAATGTCGTCTGCAGCCGCCTGCTTCTCAGCGAGACGTCGGCAGACACGCAACTTTATCTCCGCTCGGTTAATTATAAGTTTTCCCCAAAGAACGCTTTGGGCTTGATGACATGACATGAAGAAGAAGAAGAAAACACCGGGCTGCCACTGTGATGCCATACTTTGATGTGTTATCGGTCCTGCATGTGGTTACTTTCTGTGTCGCTTCCATATTAGGGGAACTTTTTGGGGAATATTCATGGTTGAAGTCATGTTGCAGAGGGAAAAATGGCAGCTGGGAAAGTTCTGCATTGCGGGCAAATGTTGTAAAAACTTAGAAATATTGCTACAAAACTTTCCCAGTTGATTACTTACATTATGGCAATATTTTCTTTTTATTCAAATGTTTACGAAAATAAAGTTTAAATATGAAAATGAGGCACAAATGTGAAGATTGGATACTGTTCAAATTATTGTCTCAGTTTGTTGACATATTAGAGTCAAACGTTTTTACAGAGCTGATTTTGGATGTTTATTTTGAAATACAGCCATAAAAAAAAACAGTTTTGTGTATGTAAGTGCTTCTGAAGAAAGATAAGTCCTTTAATTAGAGATATGTAATTACTAGGTGAAGAAACACTTAGGTTAAAAGGTTCAACTATTTGCATTTAGATATCTTTTGTTTTTGTATTGCATTTGTATGTTTAATATTCAAATGAGTCCTTATCTAATGCTAGCTTTTGGTAAATTTCAGAAAAATCTACAGGTAAATTTGTATTTGTGGGTGTGTTCTTCCCACTAGTCTGAAAGAAGACGTTTTATGGTATCAACATAACACCAAACCTCGAAATGGCCCAGTGCATTAACAATATCATTGCCTATAATGTAATGTTTATGCCTTCCTGCAGCATGGAAGTCATCCATCTGACACCTGCAGTCGTGGCAATTAAAACATTGATGTAAATAAAGTATTACCTCCTCATTATGAAAAAACACAAGTTTCCTGTGGGTGGCTAAAAGCTGTCTGACCATTCTAACCTTCACGGTAAATACCAAAGAAGCTGTTGTAAATGCCATGAACTTTGAAAGACTCTGAGGTAAAATACACCTCTGCCACTCATCACAAATGTCTAACAGTACACAATAAAAAATCAATTACCTCGGAGACCTTTTATTTCCCTTCTTATTAAATCAAAAATAAATAATGAGGCGGCGTTCAAATATGTGTTTTGCGGTTGCCTCGTGTGGACCCCGAAGCTTTAGAGGTCTTTTCTAACGCCCGCCTTGAAAACCTATTTTGAATTCCACCGAGGCTCCAACCCTGAAGCTCCTCAGCTCGCGTCTGTAATCTCTATATTGTGGGGATGACGTGGAAAGAAAAAAGAGAGGCTGATGCAAAAAAAAAAAGGGCTTGATTCTATAAAAGAAATGCTGAAAGAGCATAGAATATTGAATGATATTTATCGACTCCTTGCACGAACCGAGTTTGCAGCCATTTGTTTGTTGATTCCTCTTGAAATTTCGAGATGTGACGCGAGCAGTTTGTTTGCTTTCTGGAAGGCGCGCGGTCTCCGAGAAGATGTCCTCCGTGCTGGGCTCGGTGGTGGGAGTATTTATATCGAGACATCTCCCTGCCGGCCCCCGAGTCCAGCCAAAGCCACGGAGGATAATGAGGATGTTTCTTTTTCTTTTTTTTTCCCTCCAATGGACAATGAGCGGGAGCATGATTTGAAACTTGGCAGCCAGAAACCCCTCCAGAGGAAATCTCATTAAGCTAACCTCCACCTGCATCTCTGCACCTTTTGAATGTGTCATCATTCCCCAAGGTTTTGTTTTTTTTTTCTTCTTTTTTCTTCCAGGAGCGTGTTGCGCGTCGTATTTTAAGCTTCTCCTCTAAATGAAAAGATGCACCCAAAACATGCGTGTTTTTCCTCTGCACACGCGTGCTTTCTCATGGAATACAGCCGACGAGCTCGGTGTCCCGCTAATGAAAGGATCCCCATTAAAGAAGCCGTGCAGGCTTTTTGGGACACACACACACACACGCACATGCACAACCAGCATACGCACTAACAACCAATGTGAAACCCTTTCCCCTCGACTCATTTCCTCTGCTCTGGTGAACATGAGCTGCTTGCCTTACCTTCAGAAAGGTCAAGTGCAGAGCGGGTCTCCAGGCACTCAGTGCACTAATTAAGCAAAAGAGGGAAGATGCATTCCAGCGCCTGGGATGCCGTAGCCACCCTCAGGGCTAACGAACATATTGTTTCACACGCAGGCGAGCTAGGGATTGTTGTGTTCATGCAAAATATGAAAGAGCGCTGGAGAAAGAAAACATATATAACACAGTATTTGCATGTCTACATGCTCGAAGGTAGAGGATGTAAATGCAAAACGTTGCATGTGCAGAAATATCTGGAAGGTTTGTCTGCTGGCATCTTATTGTAAGAACTTTGGGACCACTCACATGTGCAGAAAGTTGCATTGCTGAGACAAGTTGCAAGGCAACCAGTGGAGACACAGGGAGGTTCCTAACCATAAAAAGGGCATATTGTTGTTTTTACGCACCAGTTTGTATTCGGATTAAACAAACGTGGGACAAAGTGTTAGAGGTGCTGGTAGGTAGATGATTGATGAATTGATTATGATTCTGTTGCTGGTCTTCATGCTAAGCTCTGGTCTGCCAGCAACTGGCTGTAGCTTCATATTTACATTATCAATATTATCCTCATCAAACGATCTTAACAAAAGTTACTGCGCCTTTTTTCGTGCATTTTCCTACGAAAGTCAGCACGAGCTTCAATTCAGGCTCGTTATGTAAAAATGTAAGTCTTCTGGCTGAGAGATTGCTGTGTGTTGCTTCCCAATTATCAGCCTGTAAGAGAAACAGAATACACTAAACAGCAATACGTAATTGGATAAGAAAAGAAAAAAATCATATTTTGTTACAGTTACAGAGAAAAAAGTCCTTCTCCAAAATAATAAGACAAACCGGGTTAATTCAATCAAATCTATATGGGAACAGCTGCTGCTCCGAGTTAAAACTGGCAACAATTATGAAATGAGTTGAGTCCTTTAAAGCAGCGTTCTCACAGCTGGATGGCAGAACGTGCTCTTGTTCCCTTCTCTGCTCAGATAATATTTCTTTAATCTCGTCTTTATTTGTGTCTTTGGATCGGAGGTGAGCAAAAATCGACATTCTGTAAATATTGTGATACTTGGATTGGTTTAGTGACAAACAATATCTGAAACCTGCATGACTGCTCAGCAGCATTATAAAGAAATGCTTTTTTCGTGGGAAAAAATCAAACAAGAAGACAAACAGTAAAGCTGCTGTTATACCGGCTGCAGCCGTGACCTCACATTTAAATGTGGGATCACAGAGGATGTGGACTCAGTGCTGCGCCCAGGGGAGTCCCAGAGGACAGGAAGTGATAACAGACCGCCTCTGTAGGAGGCCTGATAAAGTCCGTCGGACCGAGTCTGTAACTTCGATAATTAAGAACTTACTCAACGTGGGGAACGGGCCCGGCGGCGCGTTCAGGAGAGCCGGGCACAACGAGGAGCTCCGCCAAATGACCGCCACTTACCCAAACGCTCCTCGCCGGCTTCGGGGCACACAGACCCGGATGCCTTCAGGATCCCAGCAGGCGGCGGGAATGAATAGCACTTCATTCTGAGAGTTCACTCAAATACTAACGGGTGGAAAAATGGGAAAGTAAGCAGGTGATCTGAACGCCATTAGAGCCACTGAGCTGCATGTGGGTGCAGTATGCCCTGTTTTCTGGATGAAAGGCCAGATTGTGTGTCTTCAAACCCTCTCACATGTGTTTGTGTTACAGCGATGTATCACGAGACTAATGCTCCCGTTTGGCTTTTTTTTTTTTATCGACGCCGCACATTTGTGATGCTTATTCAGATGTAATTATTAACGCGGGTTGGGGATTTATAACGGCCTCGCCAATGAAACGGAGCCATAAAGCCGTCGCCGTTGTTTTCAGGGATGTGAATGAAATGCCATCGGCGCTGTAAACACGGATGGAGGACGTGATCTGTTGATCTAACGCTTCATTGTCCCTTAACGTGGAGGCATTCTGGAGGGAAAGAAAGGGGAAAAAAATGGTAAATCATTTTTGAATATAACTCTCTGTAATTGTGGAACTAATGGCCTTACTTTGGAGAGCAGGAGACAATAATCAGAGCAAAATGCAAAGCCTCTGAGATTGCCTCTGCCTGCCAGATCCTCGAAGGGAAATCATCATAGATTGCAGCGAAGCTTTTCTCAATCCCACCGGCTCCGGTTCAGTGTAATGTGACTCATCAAAGCGTTTCCATTGTGTCGTTACTTCCATGCTTTCAGAGGAAATGGGCTCATTCAGTCCGCATCAGTCCAACTGCTTCTCTTTTCCTTTAACAGCAGTCCTCAGCCTCCGACCCACGTATTAAATATGTGCAAACACTCGCCGCTCACGCCGACCAGCTGTCCGATCGCTCCTCCTCTGGGATGTTTCACGACATCGGCCTGTGTGTTCTTGATTTAAGAAGGATGATCTGCGTGCGTGTCTCTCCGCGGATTTTGAGAATGAAAGAAAAAAATGAATTAATGATTCTATGAAGAACCATTTAAAGGAATTTCCTTATAATCTTTCTGGCGGAAAGAAGTGAAACCGCTCTTATATCTGTTAGCTTAGCTTAGCACAGGAAACACTGAAAACAGGTGGAAACAGCCTGTCTCTGTCTGAAGGTAACACAAAATACAACCATCACCAGTTTCTGGACAAAAAGAGCAAAAAAGGACAATTTGCAATTTGCAGACTCAAGAAATACTTTCTTTAGTGTTTGTACAGATTAAATAAGTCGTCAGCTGGTGAGCTCTAGATGAGCTGGGAGGTGGATCCTGTTACCGGGTGAAGCGAGGGATCATGGGGGTTTGCTTTACTGTACCTAATTTTAGAGAAACCTAAAAAGTGAAGCAACACTGGATGAATATTAAACACGGAGCCGCTGCATGGCTTCTGAAGGTGGAATAACAATAATCCAGTGTTTAGTGTCAATATTGTTGAATCAAGTCTGGAGCTGGGCTCGTTTCCCTGTGTGACGTTTCTGGTCACAACACAATCATTGATTTTATAGCAGGCAGTTTACCTTTGGCAATATCAAATGTCTTTGTTGTCTGGAAAACCACAAAGAAGAGATGAGTGATGTGTCATCGCAAGACACACGCCCTCATTTTGGCTGTCTCTCAAAACAATGGGCTCAGAGAAACAATAGCTCAAAAAATGATATGTTAACGCACCTTTGAAACATCACCCCATCAGCGGATTTGAGAAAAATCACTCGCCGAGCATTTACCCCCGGGGTTTTTTAACAGGATCCTCCTCTCGCGGAAGTGGAGTCGTTTACATGTGAACGGCTTCACGCGCACACCTTGAAAATCTGAGGAGGAAAAAAAAGGCAGAAGACGTAACGAGGCTCGTCCCTTCTGTCGGCCCGTGAAACGGGCGCGGCTTAATGGCTCGTGGCTGGCGGAGACGCTCTTGAGCTATTTGAAGGCGACAAAAGGAAGCCATCTGAAATGCATGACAAGTTGCACTACACAGATTCCCGATGTAAGAGGATTATTCATGTGTACTGACATAACTGGGACTCACGTTGAGCTCCGCTGCGATTGTCAGCCTTTGTTTCTCGCAGCATCAAAGTTGTTTGTCTTCTGAATTATTAAAACTGGTCTATCAACAATAAATACTCAGTCGGAGCCAATTTCCTCTTAGCGACCTTGATTTAGACGCAGAGAGCAAAGATGTGTGCGCAGGCAGGGCAGGGCGAGTGTATGAAACATTCACATGAAAGCATTAAAAGCGTTAAAGCATAATACAAAATAAAGCAAGATTTAAAAACAATTAAGAACATACATTAAAACATAAAAAAACTGTTAAAAAGCAAATAAATACAGAATTGAATAAAAGTTGAAGTGCAGTTTAAGATATAAAATGCAGCAGTGAGATGGAGAATCTGGTTTAATTAAAGGCAACAGCGAACAGAAAGTCTGGATTTAACCTTATGAGCCCCGAATGCCCCCAGATGGGGGGCTCTGGGTTTGACCCTCTGAGACTGATTATACCAATATACCACTAACACATATATGGCCTTATTATCTATCTTCACAAGGGTTTTCTGAATTTATAGCTTTTTAAATGTTTCAAATATACCTTGTGAATGAGGAGATAATCAGGATTTAGTATGAAAAAAAAAACATTCGCAATTTGGGCTTAAACATGTTTTAGGTGCAAGAGAAGCTGAGGGTCTCTGAGGGTCTCTGGGGGTCTCTGAGGGTCTCTGGGGGCCTCTGGGGGTCTCTGGGGGTCTCAGCAGACCTGCAGCTTTCAGGAACCTTGTTCCAGATATGTGGAGCCGAAAAGCTGAGCGCTGCCTCTCCATGTTTAGTTCTTCCTCTTGCAACAGGAAGTAGACCCGTCCCACATGACCTTTAGGGGTCTGGATGGTTCGTAAGGTAGCAGCAGATCACAAATGTATTTAGGCCCTAAACCATTCAGGGCTTTATAAACCAGCTGCAGGATTTTAAAGCCAATTCTTTGTTGGACAGGAAGCCAGTGCAACGACCTCCGAACCGGAGATGTGAACACGATGGGGACGCTGCTCGGTTTCAGTGGATAGCCGAGCGACTGCAGACCTCTGAACTGGTGAAGACATCCTCAAAAAAGATATTTTTACAACTTGTTTGAATGCATCACTGCTCTCCGTGTTACCCGTAAGTGTCGAGTGATGGCTTACCACAAAAGTGTCAAGAACAAGTATGTGAAATTCTGTTTGCTGCTGGGTTTTCTCTCTCTCTCGCTCTGTTTCTGGAAGTCGTGCTGGGGCTTCGACACAGACCGAGATCATCGCTCCGCTTTGAAGCGCTCGTCTTTTCCTTTCAGACACGCCGACGCTGCCGCGCTCCTTCAAGCAGCCGAAGCTGAAGATGCCTCCGAATGTGTTTTTCTCTCACTCGAAATAAACGACTCGCGCGCCGCGAGAATCAGAGCAGGAGACGGCGCTCGAAGATTCAAGGACTACGCGGGAGGTTTCCAGTTTTAGGTCATTAGGGCGTGAATCACTTTATTAGTATTATTGCTGCCAATATTGCCAAAGATTCGATGGTGAAGGTTTTTTTCCCTTCTTTTCAGACAGCAAGTGGGCTCAGTTCCCATGAGTTTTGTGGAAATAAACTTTAAGAGAACAATTCAAGGTTCATGTTTTAGATATTAGATAAGATACAAGAAGGCGATACAGCAAATCTTGAGCAATGATCGTCACTCGTTTATGCCAGAAAAGTACAGAAGAGTTTCGTTGTAACATTAATATCTCCAGCGTCCAAGAACAGTGTGTTCCTGCGGTGACGACTGAGGAAATGTTTCACAGAAAACCCTCTTTAGATAAAGTGCATTCATATTGTCGCTGTTATTTTGAGTTAGAAAACGTTAGATTCCTATAACATGATCTGCTGTGCTTCTGTCCATCCTGATGCAGGGATCCTCTTCTGTTGCTCTCCCTCAGGTTTCTTCCTTTAAATCCCTGTTAAAGTTTTTTTTGGGGAGAGTTTTTCCTGAACCGACGGGAGGTCCCGGGACAGAGGATGTCGTAAGTTTACAGATTGTAAATTTGTAATTTGTGATTTTTGGACTGTACAAACAAATTTGATTTGAAATGTACTGAATGCTCGTATTTGCAGGCCCCAGCGTACAGGAAGTGCGACATCAGAATAAAGCTGAGTTCTCTATTCAACCAACATCACAAGCAATTCAAAAAAACAGAAGCGAAGCCGAGGTTCAACTAGAAAAGACGTTCGAAGGACGAGTGGAAATTGGAGCCGAGCAACGGGATCGAATGTGTTATCTCCTTTTTTTTCTCTTTTCAAGAGCACATTAGTGCAAATAAAGGGGGATGATGTGGGTGTGCAGAAATTATTCATGGGGCCGAGCAAACACAACGTGTCCTCGGCGCTCGTTGAATGCCGTGGGAATGGAGGGCGGCCTTTCGAAACACTCCCAGGACCCGGTCAGCGCTCCCGCTTCGAGGAGACTTCAGCCTCTTTGCCAAAAGACTCCCAAGACAGAGCGGCGTGTCGGAGCGGTGGCCTCGCGTGGTTCATCACCAAAAGGTCACGGTGAGCATCCGGAGAGAGAGAGGAGCTGGTAAGACGACAGGAGCCGCAATTTAACATCGACACTCGGTTCGGTTAGATTATTACGAAACTCCACTCCGTCCTAAAAGCTGAGTTTCACACTGTAATGAACTGTAGGATTGTATTATATTATAAAGAAAAGGCTGCATCTTCAATTTTCCCATTTGAGACAAGGATCTGTGCACCCAAAATACAAAAATGCATATATTTAGCATGTAGTAATGGATGGTTGTGGGTGTGATTTGCTGAGGTAGAGACGTATGCAGGAGCTGGTTCGTGGAACTGAATCTGTTTCTATTCCTTCTGTTTCTTTACTTGTTCAAGTGACTTCTGACAATCTACAGACTCCAACAGTTCCTTTGAGAACTTTTTCCCTCCAAAGCTCGTCGACAGCGCCGACTTCCTCGTTGTGAGGATGCCAGCGTGTGCGTTAATGATGGCACTGGAGACATTTATATCCAAACGTCACACCAACAGTAAATAAAATAGAAATATTTACAGAATTAGTTAAAATTGGTAGAATATACACAATTGAATGACGTAAACTTTAATGTTGACATGAGAGGATGAACACGGCAACAAGGCAGTGTGCAAAGAGCTTGTACCCACAATGCCTTGTCATGCATAACTTAATTATGAATATATAGTGTTGCATATTCACCAATGCATCACGTCTGCACCTGTTACCACAGGACTTAAACTGAGCCCTGTCCGCAGGGGTGGAGTAAACACAATGACGTGTATATTGTTTTTCCTCACGGGCATCAAACATAACTCTTATATCACTTGTCAATATAGACGAGTGAGCAGTGTGGTGTTCGTGAGACTCTATCTTGTGATTCTTTGCATTATTCAAAATAGATTACAGCGTGACTATCCAGTGCAGGGGTTATGAAATGCCACTGAATCAGCAATGTTTGAAATCAGGCAATCAGGGAATCAGCGCAGCACTGTATTTTTTGATCATTGGAGACAATCGATCTTTTGTGTTCAAAGAATATTTATGCTTCAGGCTTCCCCACGCAACATTTCAAACAGCCTGCCATTAAGTGTGTGAGTGTAATATCAATGCCAAGGAAGATGCAAATAAGGCATCTGCTCCCCGAGAGCTGGATGCCTGGACAGCAGTGAGTGACAGCTGGATGGAGGCGTGGCCACAGGTACAGGTACGGGTACAGGTACGGGTACGGGTACAGGTACAGGTACGGGTACAGGTACGGTATGGGTACAGGTACGGGTATAAGTACAGGTACAAGTACGGGTGCAAGTACGGGTACGGGTACAGGTACTGTTACAGGTACAGTTACGGGTACGGGTACAGGTACTGTTACATGAACGGGTACAAGTACAAGTACGGGTATGGGTACTGTTATGGGTACAGGTACAGGTAGGTACAGGTAAAGGTACAAGTATGGGTACAGGTACAGTTAAAGGTACGGGTACAGGTAAAGGTACAAGTACGGGTACAGGTAAAGGTACAGTTACAGGTACAGGTCGTACTATAAGGCAGTAAAGGTAACAGGATTCAATTAATTCATGTAATTAGAATAAAGTCAAGCTTTCTGAACATGTTTTTGTTTTTAGAATCCACTAGATAGATAGATAGATAGATAGATAGATAGATAGATAGATAGATAGATAGATAGATAGATAGATAGATAGATAGATAGATAGATAGATAGATAGATAGATAGATGTATTAACATCTGGCAGATGCAGCACACTTCCAACAGCTTGTGTGTTTATTCCCAACAACAAGAAGAGAGTTAATTCTGTAAATCACTGTCACACCAAACCCTGTGAAGGTGTTTTCAGGTTATTTCAGTGAACCGTGTGAGGAAAGTTTTCCAAGTGGATCACGTCTTCCTGAACAAGTTTGTGAATGTAAATGTGGAGTCTCTCATACTTTCCCCTGTTTGAACCACTTCTGTGATGTTTTGCTTCTCGTGAGCCCGTCCGTCACCTCCGTGCACCGGCTGGCGGTCGATGCCGAGGCGGCATCTTGTGCAGCGGTGACCTCGACTGGGGTGACTGGGTGAGTTATAGGATCCTCAGAAAGACTTTCAATCACTCGGTCCACAGACGAACTCCAGTTCCTCCACTGAGGTCAGGTCGGCCGGCAGGAGCTGTGCTTTGGGCTGGCTTTTGTTTGGAGGCTATCAGGACAGCTGGCTCCGAGGCACCAAAAACCTCCGGTCTGCTCGTGTGCAGAAGCAAAGAGCTGCCGGCAAACTCGCTGGCGGTTTTTATCATCGCTCCTCAAGGTGAAGCACAAAGAGTTGTAAATCCACCAAAGCCTCGCTCCAGTTGGTGTGAACGAGAATGTTTCACGTTGAACTAGAGTTTGAGCCAAAGCACTCCGAAACCAAACACACAGTCGTGTCAATGTAACCCAATTACAGAAGGGAGTGATGTATTAGAGACGATGTTGGATATTGGACACCTGAATACACACAGAAGGCCGCCTACTTTATGGACAAAAGAGGAACGAAGAGCGGACGGATCCTCGGTTCATAATGACTATCTGGTCGATGCAGATCCGGTGAAAACGATGCTAATCTGAGAGTAATGGAATATTTATGTGTCACACAAACTGGCCTGCAGGAACAATCAGGAGGCTGTGCTGTAGGAACCAGATAGCAGCTCTCTGACTGCACACGAGCCACACACAAGCTGCTCATTTGCTCTCGCTTCACACTTCTGATTGCACAAGTGGTGTGACTTGCAGCATGCATGATGAATTTATGTGTTAGGTTCTTGTGATTTTTTTTTCCCGACCAGTGCATCCGTGCCAAAATCTCTGGCATCCTTCCTGCCGAGAGGAGGGAGGGCTGCCGACTCCAGGGACGAATCCAGAGGCTGCAGGGATGTGAAGGAAGTGTGTGTGTGTGTGTGTGTGTGTGTGTGTGTGTGTGTGTGTAGGTCGCTTTGCTATGCGCCATGTGACCCCACGCGGGTCGGAGAGCAAAGAAAGTGGCCGTGATGCTGACTGACAATTCCTGATAGGCCTACTTACCCTCCGGCCCAGGATAACGAGAGCATTTTAACCGACTAGGAGGGGAGAGGAATTTATTCTATTCTCTGATTAAACACTTGTCGATTGGAAATAGACACGACGAGTGGAGAAAGTCATCAAACACGAGAAAGTAAACGTGGGATCGAGTTTCTACTCGATAGAGGTCCATCTTGGCCTGTTTTTTCCCACCGGTGAAGAAGGAATCCACTGCTGCTATAGTAATAATGATAAATATTCCCCCATTAGAATTATTATGCCTCCTGTCAGTCTGCATTCGTCGGTTTCCGGAGGCTAATGGTCGCCATTGAGTCTAATCAAGCAACAAAACCAGCAACGCCGAAGCACTCGTAGCTTCATAGCAGCGTCTTCTTCAAGTGGGATTTTCAATTCAAGCAATTAAACTCCCACTCGTTGAGTCTTCTGCAAATCACGATACAGCAAATGGGCCTTGAAACGGTTTTATCTCCATTAGGAGCCCAGAGATATTTTCCACTTTAGATACGTAAGCTAGATAGATGATAGATGCAAGCTTTTGAGGGAGCACTCTGCACTATTTTAGTTGTTAAAGACGGATCAAAGCATCTTTGTTTGAAAAAAACGGTTTTTAATTACCTTGTTTTATAGCATCCAATGGCAATATATTATGTTACAAAATGATTTATTAGACGCTATAATGTAGCTGTAAGCATTTATTAATGCATTTGTCAACAACCATAACTCTTCTTGTGGGCTGGTGTAGACACGTATAATGAATGGAGGAGTGAATGAAAAAGCACAATAGTGAACATATGTCTTCATGAAAGAAGTAACAATTGTAGGCAAATTCAGAACAAATGAAATAAACTTAAATCTTATAGCGTATTATAAACCACCGGTGTGGTGTTTATTATCCGGCTTATGAACGCTGCGCACCAGGAGGAGTTAAGTGAGCAAAATAAAAACCTGAGAAGTGATAAAACAGCAGCATGCAACGTGATGAGCCAAAGTCATTTACAGCCCAGGCAGTAAGCGGACGCTCATCTCTCCACACAGTAACGCACCACGAGGCACGAGCCCTCATTGAAACCAATGAAAGTCTCATTCTGCTGCTCCGGGCATCTGGTTAGGCCCCGCCCCCTCACACACACTGCCGTCGTCAGAAGCAGGCACATCGTTGCGTGCATGCACAACACAAATATCACTATTTCCATTCCAATTATGAATGTAATGTTCTGCTTTGGTATCCGGTTACAGTCATTATTACAGATTAACCGTCGAGGCTGCAGGCAGCAGCGTGAGCAGCAAAAAAAACAAAAAACAACTCTGTGACAAGGTTCCTTGATACCAGGCGCGCTAGCCACGCCCCCGCCCACAAACTCATTATCTGAAATGAAAGGCCGCTGCAGAAACAAGAGCAGCTATTGATATCCATTCTGTGTTGTTATTACTATTCGGGAGCGCTCGGTCTAATGCTCGACGGTTATTGTGCATCTTTTTACGGAGCGCAGTCGATGGGAACACACCTGAGCAGCAGCAGTCGGGTAAACAACACGTCCAGTGACGCGTGTTCGATGGCCGCCGCTGATATTTCATGAAGAGTTCATGTCTTGTATAATTTATGAGGTTTAGAGCCTTTAAATTCAATTCAATTCAGTTTATGTTGTGTAGCCCAAAATCACAAATACAAATTTGCCTCTGACCCTGTCCCGGGACCTCACATCGGATCAGGAAAAACTCCCCCAAAACATAGTGAAAACCCTTTTACATGGAAAAAACCTGAAGGAGAGCAGCAGAAGGAGGATCCCTCTCCCCGGATGGACAGATGCAATCTTTCACAGTTTCTAAACAATGAGTGGAGGCCAACAGCCTGTCAGGGTGCTGTAGGGTATAATAAACATAGCGTGTGATGTCACACCGGCGGGATGTTACGAGCACACAGTTCACTCGAAGCCTCCGATGACGACGGTATCTGAAACACTTGTTGCTCTGAAGGTCGGATCCTGTTGAAATGCTGGAGAACTTCAGTCCACTGGTGGGGTTTCTATTCTGACAGCAGACATGTTGTTGAAAAACAGCACAACAGGTGTACGCATGTTTTTGACGACGTCGGCTGTAAAAGGCCAGCTCGTCTGGTGATGAGGTGCAGATGGATGCTCCATGGTCTTGTGGAACACTGAGAGCCTGAGAGCTAAATGATGAATCCACAATCATCACGTTTAACCCTCGAACACTAACGTTAAAAATAGTCACACTATCACCAACATCGGGTGATTTTCACCCGATATAAAGTACCTGATAAAAAATACTTCTCATCAAAATATATTAAAATACAACTATACAAGGCAAATTGAAGTCCTCTTCTATTATTTTAACCTATAGAACTTCTCATAAAACTAAAAACAGGTATCATGGGGGGACCCTGAAAAAAGGCTCAAAATCGGGTGAAAAATGAGGAAATCGTCAATAAAACACGATTAAAAACATAAATAATTAAGTTATGAACTTGTTCTTTGGTCCACATGTTCCTGGGACATGTGAGCCTTGTCCTGTGAAGGAAAAGTCACACGTCAATGTAAAAAAACATCCGAAATAGTTTTACCCTCTAACACTAACGTCGGGTGAAAATCACCCGAACACGTGAAGGTTGAAGAAACCAGGGATCGGAGCAGAGAGACACGCCCACCTTCAATAAAAACACGCCCACCTCCAATAACGTCAGTGAGAAGCGGGAAGCTACACAAGGACCCACGCAACTCAGAAAAAAGCAACACAATGAAAATAACGTCAGTGTTCGAGGGTTAGGTTTGTCAATTATAACATCCTGAAAATATTTTATAAAAAAAAAAACTTTTTCCCCCTAATTTACTCTGGCAAAGAAACAAAAACAAGCTCCAACACGACACATCCTAAACAATAGAGGATGCGTTGAGCGTGAATGGGCTGTAAATCCTTCCTGATGGCACAGCGAACCCCCTCCAGCGCGGCAGATAAAAAAGATTTACAGCAGCCTCTGATTCACATCACACCCCCGTCCAAACTGGCTGTTCTCCTTAGTCACCGTTAAGTATGATGATGTGCAACGCTTAAATACAGCCAAAGCTTTTACTGCATACACACCAATCAGAGGGCAAACGGCTGCCTGCAGGAAATAACCAAGTGGCGTCTGCTGAACCCCAAAACAGTCAGACTATATAGCAGCGGCTTCATGTGTGAAATGATCCAAAAAAAAATAAAATAAATAGTCCTCTGTTTGCGGAGAGGAGAGAAGATCAATAACAATCGAGAGTGTGATTAGATGAAAGGGCCTCGCATCAGATCTCTGAGTACGCCGGGCTGTGTGTTACCAATGTGTGGACAAATACAACCTGACACCTTGGTGGTAACTGAAATAAAATATCGCAGGAAAAAGCAAAAGGTTGTCTCATCCAAACCCCGCACGCTCACGAGGGAAATGGTATTTTCTATTATTTAGTGAGCCCTTTCCTCTGCGGTTTGGGGTGTAGTGTTTTATAAAGCCGTGGGTATCTCACGCGCTCAGCTGTCCTCTCCGCAGCAGCAGGGTGTGAGGATCAGTTCATCCGGAGCTGCTGAGCGAGGAATATTCGCCGAGATCCACAGCGACTTTAAAGATGGTGGCAGATCAGCCGGGAACTGCAGATGAGAGATGAAAGGAGGGGGGGGGGGGGGACGGAGAGAGGCAGGAAGAGATGGAGTGAGGTGAGAAGTTAATATCCCCTGCACGACATATCCTGCATATCACATCCAAGAGATATAACAGCCAGCCCATCAATGCAAATATGCACAATTACGGCAAGTGTTGAACCGCTTGATATTTCACACATGTCACGGGGATTTCCAGCTTGAACCTGAGGACGAGGAGTTAGAGAACAACCAGCTGCCGTCTGGTGAGAGGCTCAGCCTGATAATCTTGGTAATATCAAAAACGCATTCATTATTTCGGAGCAGGAGCATGTGGTCTGATACAGGGACGTCACGGATGAGCTGATTCCCAATGCAATTTATTTATTTTTTTAAAAAGCTCCCTGCAGTCGTTCCTAATGTGTGAAAAGTGTTTTGAAACCCGCTCAGTGATCCCGGTGTTTGTCCTCATTAGTATTCCTTTGCCCTGCTTTGAGCTTGCGGGTCATTAAAACACCTGACGGCAGATCCTGCAGCACATTGTGTTCTTTCGGCGCTGAAATAAATAAATTGTGGCAATTAAACACACGAAAACAGCAGTTTGACTTCAGCCCTCGGGGGCAGGAAAGCTGCATCACGCTGCAATCATCCGTCCGGCTGCTTTGCTAACTGATACCGTGTTAGCGTGCGGGGTCAGCAGCACACTGACCTCCACGAGTTTATGATTTAAATGCATCTGCCTGCTGTCTGTTGTGCTGCTGAGAATCATAAAGAACAAGTCTGCACCTCTGATTCACATAAAGTTATGTTTTCTACGGGGAAACAATGTAATAAAGCCAGTAGTGATTTACGACGCTGTAAACTAGACTGAAACAGACTAACTAGGGGTTTATAATCATTGGCTATGGAGGTGCAGCCTATCAGTCAGCAGGCATAATATCTTAAACTAACTTATTTCCACTTTCGCACACGTCGAGATCCCAAAAGACGCCGCGAATCGTTCCCCGCTCTGCGTTCCTTGATGACGACCGATTGTGTTCACGTGCCTCTTCTCTTCTTTATTAAAAGACCGCAGGTCCGACCTGACAGCCGACCGATCTCCGAAGCCTCCGTGCAACACCCGAAATTAAGATTAATTACACAACAAGGCCAATATGCTGAAACGGGAAATGATACGCCCCCAGGAACAGGGCTCCGTGGATGCTCTGTCTGAGTTAGTGGAACAGCTTTTAGATTGCGCTCACACATCCCTCTGCTGAGCACAGCAGGCGTGGGATTGACTGTCTCGCCGTCTTCTGTGGGCTTGATAATACCTGGCAGAGCGTCTCGGGATGCGATGGCGCTGATTAAAGCCACTTGTATTGCATGTCAGGTGGGGCTGAGCTCTGCTTTCCTTTCTTATCAGTCTTCGTGCGCGGGGGAGACGATACAGCAACGCCCCCATGTGTGATGGGATGCGAGTCCAACAGGCAGTACAGTATGTGCAGATGTGACGTTTTATTGTGGGAGTCTTGTAAATATAAAATAATCAAATGTTGCTTGTCAGCTTGCTCACAGTGTGCACGTCAAAAGGCTCGTCTTTAGGATTTGGCAGCATCCAGCAAACTAAACATGAATCTGAATGAGAATCATTTATTGCCATGTTTGTTTTCACATTCAAGGAATTTGTCCTGGCGGGAGGTGCATAACATTTAACATTTAACAATACACATTTAACAGTAAACACAGTGCAATAAATGGGAATGAATATTTACAATTGAACAGTAGAATATCAAAATAAGTGCATGGAATCTGTTGTAGGCTACGGTAACATGGAGGTGCCACATGACTAACACAGGTCATTCTCAGGTAACAAATACACAACAAGCCTTATTTTTCAGGTGACTTATTAATATTATATTCCATTCGACAATAGATCTCTCTAAATGGTGACCTCTAGCCCTTTAAGACATCTGTCGCAGAAATTGCCGCATATTCTTTATGCTATTTCGCTGGTTATTTTGTTTATTTTATTTTATTTTAAGTAGAAAATGGTCTTCTTTTCACCACAAACCTGCTTTATTTCCACAATCCTGTTTCCTTGTTTCCACGACAGAATGTGCCACTTACATTTGACAAGCGGCACTAAAACCTGCAGACTAAAATATAAAGGAGGATAATATTTATCTGTGTTATGTGCCCTCGAAGCTACCATGTACCTCAAGTCTAGTCTTGACTGCAGACCTTTCTTCCCAGTCAGTACAGCCTCAGCATCAAAGCCCCCCCCCATTAGAGGAAAAGCATTGACCAGCACAGACTCCACTACACGACCCCCCGCTGTGAACACCTCCAGAGGAAAGATTCCTGCAGAGCGAACCGAAGCAGAGCAGCGGAGGGAGCAGCACCTGGTGTGTTATGCAATGCGTGGACCTCATTGTTCAACATGCAGCTCTGCGTGTTCACACTCTGCAGACCGGGAGGCATTATGTCCTGGACCGCGTTCAAGGATGGATGACGGGCAGCTGGTGGCAGCAACATGCTTCTGAACCGGTTCACACCAGCCAGAATCCGACACGGTTGGAGTTCTTGAGGAAAGAAGAACGCTGGTGAACAATGTGTGCGTTCAGAAATAAGTATATGCGGCGTCGAGGACTTCATCAGGACAAATGTCTGGTAAAACCTTAGAACGGGACCAAATGCAAGTGCAGTCCTTCCTCCAAGATGTGATGCCAGAACGTTTCCGTTTTCATTTTTGTTTTGCGTTTGCTCTACGTATCGAGCATCTGTAGCTAATTATTTTATTTTTGGTTTTGCCCCTTAATTAATGTGGTTAGACGATCTAGATTAGTTGCACCTCTGCAGTGAACCTCAGTCTGCTATAAAGTGTTTTTTTTGTTTTTTTCATTGAATAATGTTGCTAACAGGCCTAAACGCTAACTGGCCCAAAAAGACACTTACAGGCCTAAAAAGACGCTAACAGGCCTAAACGCTAACAGGCCTAAAAATAAGCTAACAGGCCTAAAAAGACTCTAATCGGCCTAAAAAGACGCTAACAGGCCTAAACGCTAACAGGCCTAAAAAGATGCTAACAGGCCTAAAAAGATGCTAACAGGCCTAAAAAGACGCTAACAGGCCTAAAAAGACGCTAACAGGCCTAAAAAGACGCTAACAGGCCTAAAAAGACACTAATAGGCCTAAAAAGACACTAACAGGCCTAAAAAGACGCTAACAGGCCTAAACGCTAACAGGCCTAAAAAGACGCTAATCGGTCTAAAAAGACGCTAACAGGCCTAAAAAGACGCTAACAGGCCTAAAAAGACGCTAACAGGCCTAAAAAGACACTAACAGGCCTAAAAAGCCATTTGAGTACCATGTTGCTCCAACTGCTCAAACAAGCACAAGCATGGGATGGCCAAGACGTGCACGACCATCATTGAAGTGTTAAAGCATGTACATGCATGTCCAACAACGCATCAGCATCACCGTCAGTATTTACAGACCTCGACAGGTGCTAACGGCGTCACAAACGTGGTGAATACCGACGTGCACCTTTATCAGCATCACACCCTGCCTCCCTTAATATTGGACGTTGAGCAGAATCAAGAGCACAAAGTAGAAGTATCCATCATCCGATGAGAAACGGTGGAGTTGAGTGAATCTGAGGAGCTTCTGCTGACCTGATAACTCGCTCCTAGAATACCCCGTCCTTCACCAGGATGTCAGCGTGAACCCGCTTCACGGACAAAGGAACGCAATGATTACATCCAGCCTTCAGCCACAGAAACCCAACACAGGAGGATAACAGGAGCCAAGGTCACCTCTTTCCAAAGGACGGCTCCTCGGGTCTGTTTGCTTGTTGTTGTTTTTTTTTCCTCCGAGCCGAAAGAAATGTGAAGTCTCAAACACGGAAGGGGTTAAAGGATCGGCCGGTGTGGTGGACTGCAATGTATTACAATGACGCGCTTAAGAATCAAAAGCAATGAGCTGCTGACTGTTTAATAAACTGCACGCTTACACAGCGCTATGCTCTTAACTATGATTCATTACTGTCACTGGATCCTCTATGAAAATAGAAGAGGGGCCCGAGGAGGCTGCTGGATTCCCGCCACACTAAATTGCTGTAAATTGCCTCTGCATTGCATGTAAAGACTTTTTTTATTTATTTTTTAGTGGAGTTCATTCTGCACTGTTTTCTTTCATTTCACTACCAATTAAAAATGCATGGGAATGAATAAATAAGAGTTCCAAGAGCCCCGCGAGTTGTCTCTGCGTTTTCAAATTCACATACTAAAGGCACAGTTTGATATTTTATTCATTAATGGGTTTCCTTAAATCATAATTATGGAGGTAGACTTAAACGGCCTGCCTCAGAGCCACGGCTGACATTTCTCTCTTTCTGAGGAGCTGAATGCGTGAATGTTCTGCAGCTCTTCAGGGCTTCATCTCTGCTACACAACAGCTAAATGAACTCTTTATGACACTCCAGCTTCACGGAGAAGATAAAAAAAGCTGTTTTATTGAGGTCAGAAATATGCAGTGCACTACTTATCACTGGGGATGAACATTATCCATTCTAAATAAAAATAAAAAAAATAAATTGAATACAAAATTCTGTTTCATGTCATCCACTGAGAGTCTGAAAATGTTTGTTTTAAACAGAAGTATGTATCATTTGTTCATGCCATTTCATCTGAGGGTCCATTGCAAGTTTCCAGAAATTATTGTTATGACAAAAGGTGATATTACAGCTCTTGATTGAATAACTTTAAATTTAAAAAGTTAAAATGAAAAAGCAAATCCCTGGAGAAAGGCTGATTGGAAGGAAGCCGGATACTGGTGGGAATCGAGGGGCAGAGCTCGATACCACACACACACACACACACACACACACACACAGCAGGGTAGCAGGGTCCTGGTTAAGGGTGCTGCTCTGGTTAAAGCCAACGCTTGGCTGACTCATTACGGCGCTGTGAGTACACTCATTAGTCCGTTTCTGTGGAAACAGCTTTAAAACCTATAAATGGCCATCAAAATCTTCCGTGTGCTAAAGTGCTCATACCGTTCTTCCGAGTTTAAGACGATCTATAATTCATTCTGCCGCGCTCATTGTTATTCTCATTGGTGAAAGGGAGTGTCTGGGGAATGTGATCGGGCCTCTTCTTACTGTTCATTAGTGGAGCAGAGACAATGGCTTTTTCTCAAACTTGTCATGAACACGACCCGAGGCTATTAGGTGACTGGGAAACTTGACTCTTTGCGATATGGCTGAAATTCAGTCTGTGGTCTTTAAAAGCTGCCTGTCACCGGGGAAATGGTGTGTGAGGAGGAAGAGAGGCGATGAGGCAGCCAGAGCCTCGAATGTTGAGGTTTCATTGAGGCCTCTCCTGTAGCATTAAGCCAACCAACAGGATTCACCAGAGATCGTGATGTGAAGTAGAGTCGCTTTACATGTGTCTCACTGGCGGCCATCGCTTCTCTCCAAGTGGACAAAAATATTGTTGCATTAGGGTAACGACGGATCGCCCTCAAACTAATTAACACTAGAACATGAACTCAATTCAATTCAGTTTATTTTGTGTAGCCCAAAATCACAAAATACAAATTTGCCTCTAAGGGTGGGCGTGTCTTTATTGAAGGTGGGCGTGTCTTTATTGAAGGTGGGCCTGTCTTTATTCGAGGTGGGCGTGTCTTTATTCGAGGTGGGCCTGTCTTTATTCGAGGTGGGCGTGTCTTTATTCGAGGTGGGCGTGTCTTTGTTCGAAGTGGGCGTGTCTCTCTGCTCCAATCCCTGGTTGTTTCAACCTTCACGTGTTCGACGTTAGTGATAGAGGGTACAAACATTCCGGATGGTTTTCCCATTGAAGGAGACTTTTCCTTCACAGGACAAGGCTCACATGTCCCAGGAACATGTGGACCAGAGAACAAGTTCATAGCTCCATTATTTATGTTTTTAATCAGGTTTTATTGACGATTCCCTTATTTTTCACCCAGTTTTGAGTCTTTTTTCAGGGTCCCTCCATGATACTTGTTTTTAGTTTTATGAGAAGTTCTATAGGGTAAAATAAAAGAAGAGTACTTCAATTTGCCTTGTATTGTTGTATTATAATACATATTTTGATGAAAAGTATATTTTATCAGGTGCATTATATCTGATGAAATATATCCGACGTGTTCTCGGGTTAAGGCACAATTCAATGTGACTTTACGTCGGGCTCCTTTAGGCATGCAGGTGCTTTTGTATTTCAGCGCCACACTTTGATTGAAGGAACTTTCTTGCTCTTGACAGGAGTATCATCACATGTTAATTTATGTTTGTATGATGCTGCAACTGCAGGTAATAACAACAGGAGCATTTATGTGGATCAGCTGTCATCCACTCGGCTCCTCTGTATCGTAGCGGGATGGAAAGAAGAAAAAGAAATCCCATGATAAAGTGCTACTTTTAGTGATATGACAGTTAATAAAGAACCCTAGACCAAGCTTAACAAATACATTAGGCCATTTCCCTAAGCCCAGGGACATATTCCTGCAGTTGGAGAACATTCATTCATAAATAAATAATGGTGAAACAGATTATGGGTGCATCTGGCTTCATATCCGTATTAGCCGCTGTCCTCATGAAACCATGAATCACGGTGAAGAGGATTCATGAGCGCCGAGGCCTCTTTAAAACACGGATCCTTCAAGCCTTTTGTTCCTGCAGAGAAGCGAAAGGGTCACGCCATGTTTACTTCTCATATTCCTTTATAATGCAATAATATGTATGGATGCATTCACCCAGGCCACGGTAAGAAAGTGCAAACCAAAACAAAAAATTCTCATGTTGGAAAAGAATCAACCCTGTGTTTTCACTCTTTTGCAAAGTGTCCTTGACTGGCTTGTTGTTGCACGAGTCCCTGAACACATCGTTAGACGCACAGTGTTTTGTTGCCAGATAAACATGCATCTCACAAACAAGGTCACGTCTTCTCCGTGCTATTCAGTTTGCTTCCCGTATTCGGTTTTCCGTACGGACCGTACATGCAAATGCAGGACTCGGGTATCGAACCTGCTCGCTTTCATCCCACTTTGATGGAAATGCGGCCAAACAGACATCACATGTTCCTCGGAATTACTGAAGCACACTGAAGGCACCGTCGGCACAAATGTGCTGAGCGGCGCTGAACAGAGGGTCATACGACCCGCAGGATTCTGACCCCAACCATCAGCACCGATGATGGGATGTTCAACCCATAATGCACGCTGCTGGGGGACGCTTCGGATTTACAGCCGACGCAGCGATCCCCTCCATTGCACCATTATATCTAGTTTTCATATTCTGATGCATCTGAAGCCTTCAAGATATTATCACATAGTGATGGGTGGGTATTTATTATTTTTTTTTGTATGTGCAAATGACTGAATAATTCACACGTTATGAGAACATATTGTTACTGTGATTTATTCAACTCTCCAGTCCAATCTTTTTGATGAAATAATTCAAAATTTAAAAAAAAAAAAAAAAACATAATATTTCTTGTAACAGATGCACCTCATCTCAAAAGTTCGACTGTAAGCATCTGTGTTCACACACACACACACACACACACACACACTAAAGTGGAGCATGACCCTACTACACGAATATCACCTTCTGAAATCAGTATTGTGATACTGAACAACGTATATTTTATAGGCGTGTTGTTGTCATAAGAAAGAGGAACATATCTGTGCAGCTGCATAACTGCATTGTGATTGGATGTCCATGTGCGTGCACATCTATATTAAAATCAACTCACCGTTCGGATGGCTCTGATCAAAATCGGGAAGAGCGACGATTTCTCTCGCCGCTAATCTCGGCGTGTTTGCTTTGTCTGAAACACGAGATAAAGAAGAACAGGAAATGGCAGCAGGGAATAATAAAAATTCAATAAAGAAAACACGGAACAAAAAGGGGGAATTTCACTCGTCCTGAACCATAGATCGCTCCAAAGGTATACTGAGTGCCATTGAGTGGTCCCGACGACATGGGGGGACACGGCCTCCAGCCATCACACACACACACACATACACACACACACACACACACACACACACACACACACACACACACACAGCTGCCCCACCTCCAACCCGCTCCGCTGGCGTCTTGGATCACCGCTCATGTTGTCCAACGCTGTTCCGCCTGGGAAAGATCTTAACTATCAATCTCCCAGCTGTCAGCCACGCTGACCCATCGCACCCCGACCGACTCCCGCGATGGAAATCAAACAGCCGGCCCTCTCTGTACTGAAGGTCTGCTTTGAACACTTCCTCGTGAAGGTTGATTGAGCCGTCGGGGGGGGGGGGGGAGAACAGGGATAACAAACAAGCAGCGTGCATTTGAATGTGAAAAGAAGCTCAGCAGCAGACAACGGAAAACAGGCAACTAATTGGCGGCAACAAGGAGGAGGAGATGATGTCAATGGTGGCAACGGGCAACAGGCATCGGGACGTTATTCACAACGACAACTAAATCGTGCGGTTTATGAGCTTAACCCTCGAACACTAACGTTGACAATAGTCACCCGATATAATGTACCTGATAAAATATACTTCTCATCAAAATGTATTATAATACAACAACACAAGGCAAATTGAAGTCCTCTTCTATTATTTTACCCTATAGAACTAAAAACAGGTATCATGGGGGATCCTGAAAAAAGGCTCAAAATCGGGTGAAAAATGAGGAAATCGTCAATAAAACATGAATAAAACATAAATAATGGAGTTATGAACTTGTTCTCTGGAGCCTTGTCCTGTGAAGGAAAAGTCTCCTTCAATGGGAAAACCATCCGGAATGTTTTCACCCTCCATCACTAACGTAACACGTGAAGGTTGAAACAACCAGGGATTGGAGCAGAGAGACACGCCCATATTCAGTAAATACACACCCACCTTCAACAAAGACACGCCCACCTTCAATAAAGACACACCCAACTTCAATAAAGACACACGCCCACCTTCAATAAAGACACGCCTGCCTTCAATAAAGACACGCCCACCTTCAATAAAAACACGCCCACCTTCAATACAGACACGTCCACCTTCAATAAAGACACGCCTGCCTTCAATAAAGACACACCCAGCTTCAATAAAGACACACCCAGCTTCAATAAAGACACACGCCCACCTTCAATAAAGACATGCCTGCCTTCAATAAAGACACACCCAGCTTCAATAAAGACACGCCCACCTTCAATACCATCAGTGAGCAGCATGAAGCTACACAAGGACCCACACAGCTCAGACAAAAGCAACACAATGAAACTAACGTAACCACCATCGCTCTGGAGAAAATCACCCGACGTCAGAGTTCGAGGGTTAATCATCAACAATCGCCCCGCCATAGAGGGAGAAAGTCCTCTAGAAAATCATGTGAAATAAACTGAACAGCTGGCTGCATCTGAACACAGCCCACCGTCTTGCAGCTAAAAAGGCTCACAGCGGCCATTATTCTTATCTGCTGTGTGGAAGCTCGGCTCGCTGTGAGGCCGAGGCACTCCGATAATCTGCCGCTGCACACCGGTTCATGCCGGTGACCTTTCGCCGTGCCGGCACATGCACATTGCGCCCGGACTCCAGCACCGCTCGGAGTAGCTCTCCGTCTCTGTCTTCCTCCGCTTCTTCCCTTGAATCCCAACCGCTATTTTCCTGCCTTCTAAAAATCAATTATTATTGATTTTCCCTGCACTCTCTGGGGTGGAGTCAAAAGAGGGGACAAAGGAGATAAAACCACGGGCGAATTGCTAAAGTAACTCCACCGTGCCGCGGGGGACTCATGTTATCGTCAGAGAGGAGTCAGACGCCGGTTTGAGTCCATCGCAGAATGAGAGCTAATGGCATCCTCTGCTTACCGGGACATTTCAGATGAGTCATGAGCTGGATCTCAGCCAAGAGGCCGTCTGGTTTTATGGCATAAAGCATACATGCTGATACAGAAACAGAGAGAGAGCATGAGATACTTCTGACTTTGGTGCAACAGCCGCTCTGAGACGACCTCCTGGCGGGTGAGAAGGGAGACGATGACAGATGCTCCTCCATTCTGTTTTTATGTATTTACAACTTTAATTCCTTTATTAGACGGAGCGGTGGCTCTGCGGTGTGAGAGGAAGACGTCGGGGTCAGCGTTACAGGTTCTGGCCTCTAAAAGCTAATTTTGGTGGAATTCTTCCAAAACTAGTAAACATAAATAGTTTGATATTCAAGAATTGATCAGAAGAAAAGTACTGATGACTTTTGTTTTATCTCTGATTAAGAGCTGTGGAAAATGCCTCAGTACATTTACTCAAGTACTATACATCAGTACAATACTGAGGGACAGCTAGCTACTAGTTACAGGTAATGATTCAACTATCAAACCCTCTTGTGTAATATATCTTTTAAAATAACGCGTCTTTATTACATTTCAAGTTTTAATGACTTTTTACTTTCACTTTGAAAGACCAAACTAAAAAGTGATATTGGTTTCGATTGGTTTCACCATTTAACACCATAATGTTTGCTTGAATATACTGAAACTAAATAAGCATTAAAGTAATAATCTGGAGTGCAGAGTATATTTGACACAATATGCAAATTAGCTTCTTTTTTTTTTCTAATGACATGTACATAACTATTAATGCTTTGATAATACATAAGTTGACGTTGTGCTGTGATGGTTGTTTGAGGCTTCATGATGCGAGTGTTGAAACCATGTAGGTCAGAGTTCACAGACATGCTGTATAATTGAAAGAGGTGCTGGCCCTGTTTTCACATTAAAAGCATAATGGATCAATTAAAGAATTAGCAGTTGATGAACCACAGTGTCCTCAAGCTGGTTGCTAGAAAACATGCTTTTTTTTCTGTTTGCTTATTAAAAAACACCACCGATCGTTGCAGCCACGGGTGCTGAAACGTAACCACGAGTGGACGGCCATCTTTGAGTGAAGCTGAGTTCAGACACGCTGGCATCTGCACGTCCCATTCCCCAACACCCTGGAGGAAAAGCTTGAAATAATAATCCTGCCCAGAAATGTAGAGACGCTCACGTATCGCACAGCCTTGAGGAGACAATGAGCGGCTCGGATCCGAGCGGGATGAAAGGGGGGAATCTCTGCACATTAAAAATAAAAACACCTTCACAGTGGGCCTCATGCTGGACTCCATCTGACAGCTGAACGCTGGCGTGGACAGGGTGGCAGATCTGAGAACAGATCTCGAGTGGTTACTCTCATTATCGGCTCCTCTGACAACAATCAAGTCGAGGAATAGCAACACACAAAGCTTTGTGCAGCTTCAATGTTAACGCAACTATTCATGTTGTTGTGTTGATGCAGCATCAGAGTCTCTGGGATGAAACCCTGTCGTGTGGAGGCACTCTGAAGGTGCATTTGTTAGAGGACACCGCCCTCTAGTGGCTGAATGAACACACACACACAAAACAACTTTAAACATTTTTAATCAGATTTTTCATTTTTTTACTTGCATGGGTAAACCAACAAAGTATATACACACATTTGTCCTTTTGGTGGGGAAAAAAAATGTAAAAGTGCATACATGATAACAAAAGAGAAATAAATTAACATTGAAGATGTCGACTCGTTCTAATAAACTACTGGATGTCAAACACGTTGCTCAGCTCATAAAAAAATAGAAAAAACATTTTTCAAATGACGTGACATGAAATGAAGAGGGGAAAAACGTTAGAGCAGAGGCCTTAATATCACATTTAAAAAAAACTGAACCTGGTAAAAGAAATACAGTAAAACAGCATTAATTAGTGAAAACAATCTCAGTAAATGCAATGCACTGTATTTTACAAAATGCTTTTTGAATGATACGTAAAAGAAAATCACAAGTAAAAGACGAAAAGGTCAAAGTGGAGATATTGTTCTTGGTTAGCTCAGGAAACATCGACATTCATTCATCACACAACTTTCAAATATCATACGGCGTGTTTCATATTCTATGTGTGTAGTGTTTACATGTGGAAAAGAGCCTTTAATAATAAACTACAGTATCTGAGGGATTTTGGTAGATCACTTTCAGTGGTTATTGCAAATTTGATTCAGTGTTATTTATTATTTTTCCACCTGGAAAAGGTGGACCTATCATAACCATAACTCCATGTGCAGGATTCTCTGATCTTAATTAAATGCATTTTGACAACCAGCGGCGTCGCTACGTCACCAGAGATTAAAAAATATATTGCTGCTGCTTTCAGAGCACGCTCGGAAGTTTTGAATAAAGAATTTAAAAAAAATAAGAAATCACATTATGATTGCAATGATTGACTTGGCATAAGTACTACAAAAGGTTTGAACTGAACATTTACATTTTAATGACACTGTTCATTACATACCGTAATATAAAACTAAAAATGTACTATCTTTCCTTATTGCATTTAGCTATTTATATATATATTTATTTATATGCATCTATTTATTTGAGTTGCGTTTGTAGTGGAGACCGGCCACATCTTTGATGCAGCTGAGAACATTTCAACGGGTTCAAACTGAATTAATGAACAAACAAACAAGCAAACATACAAACATACATGAGGCTATTAGTCAGCACATATGATCACATCCATCGTGTTGTTTGTCTCTGCTGGTGAACAACAGCAATAATAAACAGAAAACAAAGACAGTAACCTACCAGCTTGGTAGGAGCACCAGACACAGATCAGCAGAATTACTAAAAATATTTTTTTTAAAACGAAGAAAAATAAAAAATATATACGCTAAACATGGTAGAATGCTCAAAGAAACAATGGCATTAAATATATATATTTTTTTAAGTTGAATCATTTTAACTGTACAGATGAAATATTCGGTCATTTACAATTTCTAAATATTGGAGTGGTGTGCAAATGAAGCGATGGGACGCACCGGCCATGCGCCGCCGTCTACGATAAGCAGCCTCTTGCATAGTTAATGAAATGCATGCATTAGCGATTTCATGCAATATTGCATTCCCTTAATCATTCTCAACTTTGTACATCGAACACAACGAAAAGAGACGATGACTGCAGCGGAGGAAGCCAGAAAAGGAAAATTGATTCTGTGAAGATGTTGATTGCTTTTCTAGTACATCTTACGGGGATTTATTTGGATTAATTGGACATACTTATATGGATCACAGTCCCGTGTATTGAAATGTGGATGTTTATAAGGATGTTGTAACTCATACTACAGGATTTAGACTCCAAAGCCACCCGGATCCGTCCTGAATGAAGCCTCTAGTCCTACATGTCGTAAATACAAAATAGTAACGTAGGCAATGTGGTGGCTATAAACACAACCGTTACGGATGGATGAAGAGCTTTAAGATTTAAGTTCAGCTTTAAGTTCTGTACAGAAAGAATATTCAGTCATCAGCGTCACAAAGAGTTGCGTTGGACCCTTATTTTAAATATAAGCACGATACAGGATGACTGATCCAAAAAAAAAAAGACATGAAAAAGTCCTAATGCACTGGGTTTCAACACGTGGAGGAACAAACAAACAAACGGATATATCGGCATGACGAAGCCTTCCCGAGCCACGACGACAGACACGACGCCGTGAAGCCGTCCTGCTTTGATCCAAAGTGCCGTGCACGAGTTCCTGATAGATTATAACGTGGAGTAGAAAAAGAGCAGCTACAGGAAGAGCGCCGCCTTTAAACCTGCAGCGCGTTGCCTACGGAGTCCTGCAGCAGATTCAAACTCGTCCTGAATCTCTCAGTTACAGATAATAATATCAGATATTCTTGGTTGCACTCAACCGGCTATCCAAGAAAACGGAGACACAGATGTTGAGACCGTCTCCGGCTCTGACCTCCGACCCAAAACAGCTGCACGAGCTCAAAGCCGGCCCCTAAACAACGGACACGCATGTTTAAATGGAGCGCTACTTCCTCTGAAACCATCTGAGAACAAATGTAAACCTGGCAGATGCTACAGAGAAACACTGTAGATCTATAAGTCAAGGATTATGCTAAAGTATAAAGTACTTACTAATGGTTGGATTATAATGGCATCGCCACATTCATTCATCAAGAACATACACTGTGCTGGTATCTAATGTATGGATATTGCTATTGCATGATGGGTAATGATACAATGCTGATGGAGACCAGGAAGCCGACATCCAGTCTGCATATGCATGTTGGAACAGCTGTTAATGTTAAATAAATGGAGTTCTGGGATTATTAAACGGCTCATCGGAGTTAGTTTCAGCCTGATGAAGCAAATGAACCGGCTTCCACAGGTTCTGATGACCGCTGCAAACCGGCTTCTGGCTCGCTGAAGTGTGTGTGTGTGTGTGTGTGTGTGTGTGTGTGTGGTCACAGTTCTGAACATCGGCGTTGGAAAATTTGCTCATTTAGGAAATATCAATGCCAGCGGAGCCTCGACGGATCCAGCACCAGGTTTAGGAGAAACATTGAGATGAATGAAGCCTCTCAACCCCGTTTCACGATATGTCTCCAACACTTATTTAGTGTGTGTGTGTGTGTGTGTGTGTACACTACGTTATCTATACAAAGTGCGAACAACACAACATTCCTACTCAGTGATGCATACAGTAGTAGACTACTATGTTGCCAAAGGCAATTATTTGTTTCCATGTACAGTATTGAAAGGCGCTTAAGATTATTTTCATCTTGCTCATGGAAAAAAGAAAATGGGTTATATAGTATATAGTGTCAATACCTGAATGTATATGTATATAAATATACAAATGTATATATGTATATACACATACATACGTGGACTTTTAAAGGGTTTCATTCCAAAAACACACCATCCCTTTGAGAAAGTAGTTCACAAGCATCTGACAAAATACATTTCTATCAAAAAAAGTTAGTTAGTATCAAAGAAAAATAAAGTTTTCAAATATTGGAAAATCTCTCTCAATGCCGCTTCCAATTATTTTTGGCCTGCCGTCGCCTCTGTATTTATTATTGTTAATAATGATGAAGATTTAAATGATCCGAGACTTTTAGACGCATGAGGTGTCTGGAGAGAAAAAGAAAGCAGGTTTAACTCACTGATGGTCAATTTGATCGGCTTAAAACAAATCAATGAGAAATACTGCGAGCGCTTCTGTTATTTGGGAATGAAACTCTTCTGAATGCGTGTGTGTGTGTGTGTGTGTGTGTGTGTGTCTGCATCAACGCAGCTGCAGCATTTGTCCAGAGACTATTTCTGATGTTACGCTACGGTTCCCTCTAATCCCGAGTTTTAAATGCTTATAGAACAGCAGGGAGGTTTCAGCATCGACATCCAGCTTTATTCCCACCTTAATCTGCAGAGAGGCAAATGATGCATTGTGGGTGAAAGCGCTTCTCGGCCCCGCTAATGTCTTTAAATGCACGAGCTGCTGCTTTTTCCAAAATCTGGTCCCGTCAGCAGGATATCTGGCGAGCAAACTGAACTTAATGTGTGCAGCTTTTCAAAGAGATATAACAAGCCTCTTGTCTGAAGGAAACGTAATTGGATTTGGAAATTCCTACTGGGAATGCTGTCAGCTGTCACATAAGCCTCCAGTACACACAATCAAACAGGTTGTGCTGCACAGCTGAATGCATGTGGCGCGCTCGTGATCCCTCAATGCCAGAAGGTGGAATTGGTAACAATACACGCAGCTTGAGAAACGAGAACTGGCCGCATACCAAGAAACAGTTTGGCACCTTAATATGCAGACGATGCACCGTCTTTACTCCAAAGCATTGCATCAAAACATGGGTCTGGTTACAAATACATCTGGCGCTCGCTGAAACTTAGGCACAAAGAAAATAGCTGCATTATGGGAGGTCAACGTAACGCCGGGCATCACTGAGGCCTCTTTGTTGTGCGTGCGGGAGATTGCATGCTCGCCGACAGCTTCCGGGAAGACGCCATCCTGTCGGGAGGCTTCTTCCCGTTCGAGGGAGACTTGAGACTTACTTCAGAAGTGGAAGACTTGGACTTGCCGACGCCCAATAGCGTGCGACTGAGAGCGCTGGCGGGCTTGGAAGACTCCTTTGTCCCCGGCTTCGACTCCCCCCCACGAGTGTCCGCGGAGGTCTGCGAGGACCCGGCGTCTCCCGCCTTCGCGGGATCGGCGCCGGCGTCCTTGGCTTGTCCGTTCTGCTTGCACGTCCTCTCCGAGGCCTTTTTGCCGAGCAGGGCGCTTTTCCCCAAGTCAGCCGACCGGCGGCTTTCCCGTTGTCGGAGGGCGCTCTTGAAGAAGGACAAGCCCTTCTCCTCGGGCTTGCTGCTGCGCTGCAGCTCCCGGGTGGAGGCGCTGGGGGAGCGCAGGCTGGTGACCGAGGAGCTGCTGCTGGAGCTCCTCACGGACCTCCTCTCCGGCCGGGCGGCCTCCCCGCTCTTGGACGGCGAGGCGCGGGCGGCCAGGCTGCCCCGGAGGCCGTCCACCAGGGGGCTCGTGTGCACCGAGTCCCTGCTGAAGCTCCGCTCCACCAGCCTCCTCCGGCTGCCCGCGGAGCTTTTCTCGGGGACGCCGGCGCTCTTCATCGCGGTCGGCGACGGGGAGGCGGAGGACTGAGGCGTGGAGCGGACGAAGGGCTTGCGCTGCGGCGTTACAGCGACCGGTTGAGAGGCCTCCTTTGTTTTGGAGGGAGTTCCACGGGGTGTGGAGGTGCTTTTCTTGGCATTCACGCCCTTTTCTTTAGTATTGCTCGCCTTTTTGCCTTTCACGGGAGTACTGGAAGACGTCTCAGCAGTGCAGCCCTTGTGGGTGGAGCACAAACGCTTTTTGGAGGTTTTCTCTTGCTCCACTTTACTGGAACTCTTGGAAGAAGCCGAGCTTTCCGCCTTCAGGGCGAATCCCCCGATGCTGCTCTTACGTTTCTGTTCTTTGGAGGGAGTGGCTTGGGCGGGGAGGATGTTTTGGTCTACAGCTGTTATCTGGTTGTTGTTGTTTTCCGTCGCCTCGTTTTTGGCGCTCTTCTTCTCCACTGGGGTGGGAGCCCTGCAGTACATCATGTCGAGGAACCTCGTATTGGTGTCCTGGTCGCTGAAGTTGCTCTCCATCATGGACAGGGGAGTCCTGCTGCCAAAGTAGCGCTCGTGTCTGCTGTAGCTGCCGAAACAGGAAGTGGACACTTTGTCGTCGCAGGCCTCGCCTATCCGCTCCAGAGGAGGGGAACACCGGGAGTCGAGGGAGAAACGAGAGGGCGAGTTGGACCTCATGTGCAGCTTCGCGGAGAGAGACCACGAGGGCTTTATCCCACCATCGGTGAAGGCCAAAGGGCTGGCGACGGACGACCGGGAGGACGAGCTCTGGTGCTGAATGCTCCTCACAAAGGGGCGGACGGAGAATCCTCCTAAAATCAAAAAGGGAACATCAATTAATACAGAGAGTGCAGTTTGCTCACCTGGCACTGAAACTCCCTTTTATAGGCATTTGTTTCATTGTGAAAACAATTGTGAGATTTGCTTCTCCAAGTAAATATGTCTGTGTTATGTGGTTGGGAACTGGTTCTCAGGTTTCTTCCCGATCGGCTGAAATCTTACCGCCACAAAGACTACCAGCTTTGTTAGGTGCTGATGCAGCAAATACATGTTTAGACATTAAGATTAAGGGGAGTTTTTAAAAAAATGGCATGACATCATTTGGCAGCATTATCTGTAGCGATAGATGTGGAAGTTGTAGTAATAGTAGACTTTGCTGACTTTTATAATAACCACAAAGCCAACATCCGTCTCTATTCGCTGTGGCAGGTTTCTCTCAGTTTCCCTGCTCAACCCAGTGAGATGTGATGACTCCAGTCACATCACTTTCTGCCTGGTTCCTTTAATATTCTCCCTTTTTAAAAATGAATAATGCAACAAGGTCGAGGTGGGAGAGTTCCTGACTAGAAGCATCTCTGGGAAACCAACAGAAACTTTGTTCAAAGGTTTGTGTTGCGGGTTTTAAAAAAAGTAAAAAGCAACAATCTGGTCTATAACTCATGGTTTGCCATGTGTTGTTTTTATATTGGTTTTGGTCTTCTGAGGTTAAAAAAGGTCCAGTCTCATCTGCTGGATGGTTGGTTTTGCTTTTCCAAAAGATCAAAGTCACAAACTAACCCTGCCCTTTGTGCTTCCAACTGAACTATGAAACTTAAAACAGGAAAATGTCCTCAAAAGAAACCCAATCTGACGCCCGTAAACATCGTCTCACCGTCGTCTTCGCTGCGCTCGACCGGGAACTCGACCGACTCGGCCAGGGACGCCAGAGAGGTGCGTCTGGACGAGCCTCCGGAGGCCAAGCTAGCGGGCCTACTGCCGGGCAGCCTGTTGATCCAGTGGTCACACAGGGACGAGCTGGTGGAGCCTGCAGAAAACACAATTCAACGCTCCAGTTTGGTTTAACGCTAATAGAAGCTAAAAGCTAAATAATATTGTCTGAGATGTGTGGTAGGTGCATGCACAATAAAAAATATAATCCTGTCACAATGGTACTGTAGTATAACTAGCTATATTTATGCAGATATTGTATTAAAACTACACACAATGTGACTCAAATTTGAAATACAGTAGAAGTAGGTGACAAATACTGACCAGCAACCGAGCTGTTGGCCGACCAGGAGGGAATGACCGTCCTCCGCTGGTAGAACAGTATGTAGGCCGTCTGCTGGCACACGTCATCGTCGGCTACAGGTGAGACCTCGCTGTCATCGAAGCAGTACCACTGGCCATCGATGGAGTTCTTGCAGTAGGCTGAGGGTGCAGAGCAGAAGGGAGGAACGGGTTGAAATGGATGAGGATCGCAGACCTAAGCGGTCTTTTTCCCGTGAGAGGTTTGAACCGGGACATGGGGTTACCCGTGTAGTGGCCTCCGTGCATGTTCCCGTGGTGGTTGCACACAGCATACAGGTCGTACAGGTAGTCGTCGGGGTTTCTTCCCAGGCCGTATGGGCGTCTCCAAGGGGACCAATGGGAGGGTAGACTCCAGCTGCTCTGGCTTCTCTTAACCACATGGGGTGCCATGTCCATACCCATCAGAGGGAACCGCACCATGTTCTGCATCTTCACCCTCCGGTCCCCCTCCTGAAACAGAGGCCAGGGTAAACGCTTCAGTATTCAGGGGTCGGCTGCAGCCTGTAGCGCTTGTTTTAGGGTGACGAGTTACCCGTTTTCAGGCAGAACCAGGAAGTCTCAGTTTATTTGGGGTGTGATGAAAAGTACACAGTAGCTACAATCATTTGCGAGGCCTTTTAGCTGCGTGATTTATTGTTGTGGGTACCAGCGAGCTCTTTTCTTACATTTAAAATTAACTCAGTCATCTTATAAAGGATAATACAATGTAATCTCTTGAGAAACCTCGTTTTAAATATTTCAATGTTGGCGCAAACTCTGAACCGGAGCTTCAGTACCAATAAAAACATTTTCTCTGGAGCGCCTTCATAGCCGAGTGTTTGAAATGCATGCCATATAACCGGCGCGTCCCAGGTTTAGGGCCTTTGTTGCGTGCCATATCCTTTGTTCTTCACACACAGACAGTAGATGTTGTTCCACATTTCTATGTGAACGGTGTTGGGCTGAAATACCTGTCTGAACCTCTTGAGATGCAGAATGAGCACATCCGGCAGCGTCCACAGGCTGAGCTTGATGCGGCCCTGCTGCAGCTGCTTGCAGTGGGGACAGCGCCAGGCGTCGTCTGGAGCCAGCTGACACACACACACACACACACGCCATCAAGGACGAGCTCCGACCACACTGCTTATAAAACAGGCCTCACACCGGAGAAGGGCCCAAGTTTCCCTCTCGTTTCCCTCGTTTCTCCTCAACAAGTGAAACCACGGAGTATTTGTGGGCCTGCGCTCAGTATTTTCCAAACATAGCATTAGAAGTCAAATACACAGTAAAACCACAGAGTGAACGGATGTTTGAATTTCAGCAGAGGAATGATAAACCGGCGAGGGGGAGACAAATGAGGCTGCACTTCAAAAACATACTTCCCAAGGCAAAAGATTTATTTTCTAAATGTCAAAAGCTGCCGACCGACTCAAATACACAAACACAGCTGATCGCTGCAAAAAGGGGGTTACCTGCTCCTCCTTGGTGTAGAGCTGGAAGCACTGAGCGAGGGTGCAGGCCTGCGGCTGGTGATGCTGTTCCCGGTGCAGATACACACTCTCAGCATCAGGGATGTACTCCTCCTCAGTGTGTCCAAACAGACTGGGACATGAAGCACAGTCCATTCATTTAAACAGCAAAGTCAGGTTTTGGATCAGTAAAGAAATGTCATATTTCAAGACCCTCAGGTTTCTTCCCCTGTAAAAGGGATTTCAATATTTTTTGGGGGAGTTTTTCCTGATCCGATGTGAGGTCAGATGTGTACAGATTGTATAGCCCTGAGATTTTGGTCTATACAAAATAAACTGAATTAAAAATTGAATAGTTTAATCCAGTAATCCAGTTGGATATTTGATATAATAATAACAACTGGCATAAATCACATGTGATAATCAGTACTTGGCTCTTGCCGCTGCATTAAGTGCAGGTTTGAGTATTAATTCAATGCCGTGCAGGGATTCCCCTCCAATGAGGCTCGTGATCAAGATGTGACTTCCATTTGACGAGCGGAGGCCGTGCATGTGTGTTAACCACATAACGTAATTAGCCTAAGTGAGGAAATAGGAGCGGACAAGTTGTTGATTGTGTGGGCGGGACGTCAGACTGGTGTTTACTTGTGGTTTCAAACCACAAGTGTTTCAAAGTAAGACCATTTGCCGGTAGATTAAGCAACTGGATCTTTTTTTATCTTTATAAACAAATAATGTATAGCAGAGAGTAGCTTGTTTATTTGTTCTTTGAGCAGATGGTTCCTGTTTTAAAAGGGGCAGGGATATGACATGCAGCAAAGGTATATAGAGGCAGTTATATGGCATGCATTGTAAACTATTGTTTTTATTGTTCCTGAAGCTCTGATATGCTGTTTGCACCAACATTGAAACATTTTAAAAACAGGCCCAGCCCCGCTTGGGGTTTTTCCTCAAGAGATTTAATTTCATAGGTTTGACAAAGTTTATATTAAATGTAAGAAAACAGCTGGCTGGCACCCAAAACAATGAATCACGCAGCTAAAAGTCCTGTGTAATGATTGTAGCTTTGTACTTTTCATCAGACCCCAAATAAACAGAGACTTCCTGGTTCTCATTGGTCGCCCATATGGCCTGGGAGGAAACCCTGATGACTACCTGTATGACCTGCATGCTGTGCAGCCACCATGGGAACATGCACGGAGGACGCAAACACCTCAATAACACTGATGGCGACGGCGATGTGCAGGCTTCCTGCAGGAACTGTCACGTTAAGCAGCGGCTGTGCATGTGCGTTAACCACATAAATTAATTAGCTTAAGTGAGGAAATACGAGCGGACATGTTGTTGATCGTGTGGGACTCTGGTGTTTACTTGTGGTTTGAAACCACAACCGTTTCAAATTAAGACCGTTTGCAGTTAGATTATGCAACTACATTTTTCAAAAGCAAATAAATAATGTGAATAGAGAAGGCCGTTCACAAGAGGTTTAGTCCTGTAAAATAGATTTATTTCGCTTGACAGTTCCTGCAGAAATCCTGCACAATGCAGAACCTGTTAGCATCAGTATTATTATTATTGAGATTTCACCCTCACCTTAAACTGCCACACTTCTTAACTGGCAGGTGAAGGTGCAGTGATAAGTGGGCATGCTTATTTCTTGGAAATGTTTTGTCAATGAGAAGGAAACAATATGTCGAGAAACAGGATTTGATGGCTGATGGCAATTCACTTGCAGGTCACACTTTTAGTTTTGATTCCATTGATTGTTTTTCTAATTAACATCTCGTCCCTGTCGGGGCTATTTACAATTATTTATTTGCATTTAAACTGATGCCATCATCTCAATTATGCGTTCCACACAACCGCTTGCAGAGGCAATCGTGTTAGCCTGCCCGTTAAGGCACGGCCTTCAATAGAATTACAGTAAATTACACCTTCAATGTTATGTCCACAACGTTATTCAAATGAACATCATGCACTGATGGGAGTCGTTTGTTGAAATTCATTATCATGTTTCCGATGAAGATTACAGCAAACAAATGTCAACACCGGGCCTCCGTTTTATTATGTGCAGAACAAACATACTGGAGATAAAAAATAAACATATCAATAATTAATCTTTTTCACTCACTAGTCCTTGGTCTCTTTGTCCCACTCGACCACAATCTTCACGTGTGGTGGCCCCCCCTGTCCACAGGACTTGTATGCTCTGTGGCGGAAACAAAGATGGTGGGAAACAAATGAGGTGAGGTGAGGTGCATGATGGGATTCCATACGCGTTCACTTATACCGCTGGAGGCGGGAAAGAAAAGCTTTTCCTGGGCAAAAGTCATGAGCCTTATAATCTACATGCAATTTCAAAACGGGGTCAGTGTGAAGACAATTTCTTTAGAAGATGCTTTACGGTAAATTAAATCATTTTGTTAATCTCAAAGAGCAGATATCAATTGAAATGCAAAATATAGTTCTGCAGTTATGGAAGTGTGTGTAAAACAGACAATAATATAAACACAGCATTTTCACAAACAGTCAGAAATCCTGTCGGGGCATGTCACCAGAGCTGCAGAGGAAAGGAGCTGATGGGGCGAGTGTTCAGAGAGAAGATTAAAGAGATGGATGTCACTCTGACATCACCGCTTTGTGCACATGTACAGTGTTGGCTTGGAGGAGGTGCAGCTCAATATCACCATGCCAATTCAAATAAATTATACTATTGTTTAACAAAAGTCTGTATATGTCTGCCTCGTAACATCTACATTTTACTGACTGTTTTCCAACAACATGTACGTGTGTGTGTGTGTGTGTGTGTGTGTAAAAGACAAACATGGCGTTTAGATGTTGCATTACAGCAGAACCGACCGTTCCACGGTTGGGTGACACAGCGGCCGCTCATCTTGGGGAAGGAGGTAGGTGATGCCGACGACGCCAACCACCCGAAGACTGAAAGGTCCCACCTGTGCAGGGACACCACTGTTAGTATGCCGAGCTTATTACTAAGGTGCAATCAGAAAAACAACAGGGATGCCCATTCACTATTTCACTAATAGTAATTACACATTCGTCATGTGACCGCCTAAACCAGCATCATCTTATTTACTGAATAGAAAAAACAGCTCCTCCCACCTGAATGTAGACCCCCGGCCTCAGAAGGTGACGCATCTTCTCCAGGATCTCTTTCTGCAGAGCGTCCCAGGTCACAGTGCGCTCCATGTACAGTACAAACGGCAGGCCGAACCTAAAACAACAACAACAACAAGTCAAGTTTATTATCAATAATGCCATATGTGCAGGACATACAGAGAATTGAAATAGCGTTTCCCTCTAATCCCCGGTGCAAACAGCATCAAACATGAAATATAAAAAATATAAGTAATTAAAAGACATAAACAGGCAGTGGCAAATCAACGTGTTCTTCATGAGCTCTTGTTTCACCAAGAAGCCTTAAACGACACCAATCACCCATTAACCCATTGCTTGCTTTTTCAGAACTGGATATTGCGTCATATTGATTGTATTATTGACAATAAAAAAAGGTCATGCAGAGCGTAACATACTATATTGAGATTGCCGTACCTCTTTCCTTGGTGGCCGGAACAAGCCCTGTTACACACCAGCAGGATGATCTTCTCTGGTCCCAGGTCTTTATTAGGCGATGCAGTTAAAGGCGTCATGGCCCCTTGCATGAAAGACGGAGTCCTGCTGATTTCTGTCCCATATTTTAAGTTGTTATGATTCAGGTTTGCCAGAAGACTTCCTGTGAAAGAGAAACACGTCTTGATAGATATTCCCCTCCATATATTATATGTGGGGAAATAGAAGATTTGCTAAAATATGAAGTATATTTTACCTCTTTTTGTGCGTATATTTTCCAGTTTGAAGGTCTCTGGGGTCTCGAAGGCAAATATAGAGTCACTCTCTTGAATGATTTCAAGATCATCGTCATCGTCGCAAAATGAACGATGAAAACCATCGTAGTACATTTCAGTCAAAACAAACTGAAAGAGAAGAAAAGAGTACATTTAAAAACTGTTGTGTCCAGTTGTCCAGTGTTTTATTTCGGTTATAGCAAAGATAACTTTTCCTCCCGTGGCATCTTCCTCCTGCCAGCTTTAATCAGCGTTAGCACTCAGTTGCTGCAGCCCGAAGGACAACTGCCTTTAAAAATGTCTTTCTCTATATTAAGTCCACTTTATAAAAAGAAAAAGTGGGTTCATGTCAAACGACTGCTCGGAGGCACAACTGGCTTTAGAGCTGTGTGAACTGGTCTCACTGGGAGACCCCGAGCTGATGGGAGACAGGAATAGTACCTGGTCCATCGGGATCTTGGTCTCACGTGACACGGCATCTCTGAGGCGATAGACGGTGCTGTTGAGGGGAACGGCGACTCCAATCCTCATGCAGTGAGAGTACTTCCCCTGGTAGACCACTGTCACGTACAGGGGCCTGGCAAAAACAGGTAATACAAGTAAAAACAAACTCTTATTGTGTACTTAAAAACGAACACACTGGTTTTGGTTAGAAAGGGCAAACTCCTCCTGCACCCTAAGCCCCCACACACACTCCTAACACACCGGGTTGCATTCCATCTCCTGTAACAACACATACTGACATTTGTAAACTCGAGAAGGTTTCAACCCTTTGAAGAACGTCAATAAATCACGCGTGCTTAGATGGTAGAAAAAGACATTAAAACAAACAACTTTTTTTTGAAAACCTTTCAGGAAAAGATTTTTGGACTTGTAAATGTTTACTTTATTTATGCTCAAGGGGTTAGTTACTGTATGAAGCTTATGAACCAGTCATATTTAGTCAACATGCACGGCCCTGTTCACTGATCACACAGTAACTCACCGAGTGTGCGGCAGTGGGATCGGTAGAGAGATGCAGAGGAAGGGATCAAATGTATTGCTTTGCTTTTGGCAATGAGGGCAAGTAAGAGAAGACCTGTTGGGAAAAAAAATGAATATTCCCTTATTATAATGTGGCCATACTAGTTTAAAAAAACAAAACATGGAAGTTGTATTAGATATAAAGTGTACCTGTACTGAGCCTGAAATAGTTCTTGGACAAAAGACCCGGCAGAGAGGGGGGGAGATGGCCCCTCCAGGCTTTGGTCGTCTTCTTCAATAGGGGGCTGAACAAACACAAACAGGTTTTACTGGTCAGATTTACAGGTCACAAATAATACCAGCCTATCAGGTTCGGCTCCAGGGAGGAAAAACAAGACAAGGCAAGTCGAGATTAGCAAGAATGTGAAAGGCAGCTCGTTGGTAAAGATGCACTGAGTGACCAGAATATGTGAAACACCTGAGTTATAATGCAGTCCTGCAATCACAGCTGGAATAACTATTTTGTTTTTAGCTTTCCTTAGCATGGCTGAGCAATAAGGGGGCAGTGTGTCACATGCAATCCCTGCTGTTCAATAAAAACAACAACAACAACCCGCACAACTCCTCTAACACACCTTTATAGCAGGCCTGATGTTGGGGTTGACCGTGTTGAGGTCCTCGTGTACTCTGTCCAGCAGCCACAGCAGAAACTCCTGAGCATCGTGCTGAGCATTCCCTTTAAACTGGGTGGCGTTTTTCGACACAGCATTCTGCAACAAAACAAGCATGCAACGTCAACATCTCAGCGCTGTTCAGCGTAAACTCAAATATGTTGGTCATGACTTATGTAGCAGTGTTGTTGAAGTACTGGCATGCTCCCAGTAGGATTTCTACTGATTTACCTTAAAGTCCCTGCTATGCTGCGGGGTATACTCAAAGGTCCACAGTGCCCGCATGAGTCCTGACAGCTGCTCTGTAACTTCTCCTTTGGACAGAGGACCCTTCTTCTGCAGATGCACGCCATTTGTCTTCGGTCTGCCTTCCTCCTCCTCCTCCTCCTCCTCGCCCTTGTAGTGCTCCAGAACCAGGTACTCTGCAAAGAGCTCCGTGTTGCTGAGACACTGCAGAACTGCGTTCATGAAGCAGGTGTTCCCGTGGTTCTTGAGGCCCGACACTCCGGGAACTCGCTCCCCGGACAGGAACCCGACGAGGTCCCCGTCCTCCATGGGCACGTCTTTGCTTCCAGGCTTAAAAGTGGAAAACCCTCCATCGTCTTTCTCGTCTTCCGTCTGCAGCTCAGATCCGAAGTGGGACAGCGCGGTCAGTGTCCGCAGGAATCGGCTCATGAAGCTGCCCACGGAGCGGACGGAGCCTCGCCGGAACAGCTTCTTGCTGAAGCTGGACTTCTTGTCCTTGATCGCGGCTTTGCAAGACATGGTTTCTGTTTCTGTTGGCGTTACAACTCAGACAGATGTGCTGCTGCTGCTGTGAAGAAGAAGATGAAGAGGAAGAAGAGCCATCTCCCCGGCTGCTTTCTGCGGCTCCATCTCACAACACGTAGTCAGCAATGACCGCAGGCAGCGTCAGGTGTGGCAGCTGACCTTAGTAATGCCATTTTAGTCGAGGTGTCTGCATGCAAACTAATTTCTCTTGTCAGGTAACGTTAGCATTTTCGTGCTCTACAACCTCGCACAAAAAAAAAAACTGCCCCAAGGCTAATTACCTAATTACCGAAGAAGCGTAACACAAACATCGCTGCGGGCTGTTGTTTATGTCTGCAACTCGCTCCAGCGTTGCCTTGTTTTCGCGGTTTACTGCCCGGGCAGCAACGCATCAACATCGGTTAAGCTGAGAGCGAAGGCAGCTGGAGTTAGCCGCTAAGCTAACGCTGGGAGCTCGCGACAATAACAACAAGAGCACCAGAAACAGCCACCGACCGGCTCGGCCGAGATGTCCACGTTCACCGGAAGCTGGTGGTCCGCCATGGTTTGCAGGTAGTGACGGTTGGAGTGGAAAGTGTGTCCGACATTTGGTTACTCTCACATTTGTCACATATTTAGAGGCACATTCGGGCTAAGCTAACAGCGGAATCGTTTTTAACTTCTTCTTCGTCTTCTTCTTGTTCGCGTTTGTTTTGGCAGCTGGTGAGCTGCTTTACGGCCGCGTCACCGCCACCTGGTGGACAGGAGGGAGAGCTGCAGGCTGGCGGGCGTGCAGCCAAATGCACGCTTTGTGCTGTCGCTGCTCTCACTAATCCTGTTTGTTTTTAAGTGTCATTTTAATTGCCAATAATTGCACATGCTGATGAATAAACAAATGTTTTTTTGTTGTTGTTACAGCTGCATTACTTTAAGGAAGAACATCTGCAGCCCCCTATAATCCTAATCACAGCAACCAATAATTAATAATATATATGTATGTATATATATATATATATATATATATATATATATATATATATTTATATATATTCTCATGTAATTAATTGTTCATACTTAAAGCTACAAAAAGTATTGCATTTTGTGTATAACCAATGTAATGGTAACATATGTTGCTTCAAACTACTCTCTGTGGCGATAAATCCAGATATATCGTTTTATTTTCAGCTGCAGATTTAGTTGACCAATAAACCGGACATTGAGATGGCCAATCAATAGTCCAAAATGTCTTTGTTTTAGAGGTGGCCTGCACCTTTCAATGAGGAGCCTTTATGACCAAATATCATCTGAGACCTGAGATGGATGCCCCAAACAGGCGCTAGACAACTTGAAGTACTGTGACGTCTCTGTTATCATTGGCAGACACCACGTGTGAAGTAGTATATATTTATATATAAGAATGACGTGTGATTCCACTATTTCCATTAATGCATGTCTTTAACCAACACATCCCATTAACATGCTCCTCAGATACCTATTGAAAAGTTACTCCTCAGGTTGCCACATCGTAGGTGTTAATGAGTTGGTGGCTAACGCTCGAGTCAAAGTATTTTAATCAGTATGAATCATCCTTCTGAGCTGAATATGTTTTCCTTTTATTGTGTGGGCGGAGAAGATGGATAAAGACAGTAGAGAAGAAGAAAAACACCCACAAAGATCACAAGGATTTAATGATGCCAAGTGAAGCTGATATGATAAACATTGCAGTTGTCTTTAATAATCAACAATGAGAGTGTTCAAAAGTCGCATGTGGGATGACTGATTTCAGTGCCATTCCTCGACTTGTAATTATAGATGGCTTAGTACGGTATTCAGCAATAGAAAACAAATAATAAAGTAAGTGATCATCATAAAAAAATGAGATGTCACAATGTGTTATTTGTTAATCTTCTCATTGTTTATCGAGTTCAACATATCAGTCACATGTCTAATTCACTCTATCCGTCTGTAATGTTAGAGGCCACATGAGGATTTGCATGTTAATAAACCGACTTGGCAAATTGTGATGGCGAGAAGGTAAACAACGCATTGTATTTATGTCCATAATGTCAAAATTTGCATCATCACTTCAGCTGCTGCTGTATAATTGTTAGTTTCTGCCCTTCGTGATAATTCGAGAGTCTGAGTGTGTTCGGGGGGAAACTAAAGTGTTGTCACGCTCGTCTCCGACAACTAAACAGCACATGTTCCGGAGATAATAGTGCAGATTTTTTGAGTGACAGTTGTTTTGTGTTGTGCTGATTAGCTTCTTGTTCTCGCTGATGGAGGGACCGGTGTGCTGTAAACACTTCCACTGATTGGCACTCACTTCCATTGTGTGGAGATGCACCTCTGCTTGATGTCAGTGTGGGGCTGATCCAACAGAGATCAATACGCCCCAAGAACTGGGGCGCTGTGATCCATATGAATTAGTGCTGCATCTTATTGAAAAGCTTATTATAGAGCGAGCCGAGCGCACATGCAGGGTGCAGCACTGACACCCGACTCGCCACTGGGTGGCTGTAGCATCTCAAAGCAGCCGTCTCCTCCGGCCTCCTGCTCTTCTTCTCGTCTTTTCTCTCCTCGCGGGTCTCCATGGATCCTGGTTCCACCTGCACGGCCCTGTTGACACCCACTGCTGCCATTAATAGTATAGCTAGAGCATTTATATGACTGAACCCGCTTTTATAATCAGCATCATTCTATTGTATTGTATCGAATGGTGCTGTTTTTATTCGTAATACATTTTTCTATCATTCCATCTGCTATTATTAGTGCTATACATCTCATTATATGTATACTCTATGTAATAGATTGATGGTTTTCCTTTATTGGGGGGTGTTCTTTATCTGATGCGATCATAATGTCATATGTTGTAAAGCCCTCTTTGTTAAATGTGGGATTTGGGATGATCGGGCTCTAAAAATGAAGTATGAATACTTCTACTTCGGAAGATTTGACGACTCCTTCTTGCCGCTCATCACTTCCCAACGTGGGTCAAATGAGGGATCTCTGGAAAGCTGTCGCTGCCTCCGTCGTCCACTCTGCAAGCTTGTTGTTGAGCTCAGATTCAAACGCAGCATCAGCAGTTGCTCCGTATGGATCTGTAATCTGAGCGGGGAGCGTCCAGTGTGCATTTCCACCTCTGAGGCGACATGGAGGGGACAACAGGCCTCTCCTCTGCACACTGGTGTCACACATCATATGCATGCATCAGAGAAAAGGAGAGAAGAAAGCCTGACTTACATCTCTCAGAAGCTGCAGCAGTCTGACTAACGAACAGAGTCTGAATGACTCAGGAGACGCCGGCGAGTTCAAAGTGAGAAAATGCACTGACTTGACATGAATTGGTGCTGCCCCCTCCAGAGGGTTGGAATCCATCAAAGTAGGAATACATAATAATATTAAAAAAGGGGGGGGGGGAAATATCACAACTATAAACAAAACATGTAATCTTAATCAGATGGAGTGTTGGACTTTTGTCCAGGTTATTACTAAATCCTTCACTTGCTATTTGCTGTCATCACAAGCAGTCGGGGCCAGCTGGGGAAGTTCTCTAACGATGTGTCCATGGAAACAAGGCAGAGGGTCACATGTGCTTCTTCACTCCACACGGGGAAAGCTTCTGTTCGATGTTGCCGAGATGATAAAACAATGTCAAAACACATCAAATCAGAGCTTTAGTTTCCCCTCGTTAGTGAATTAGAGGGTTTCTGACGACTCAAGCGTTAGTCTCCTCGTCTGCCTGTTTTCCGTGTTATTCCCTTCGGGTCTGAAAAGTGAAGCCAACGAGGAAGTGCCTCAAAGCTGCGTTCTGTCTAATGGCCAGCAGGGGGCGACATGCAAAATAAGAAGTCAGATTGTATAGAAGTCTATGAGGGAATGACTCTACATGGGACCTCTATGGTCCCGTTTAGAGTCAAATAAACAAGAAGGTTACCACGACGTTGTATTTTCAGTTCATAAAAGTTAATAGTAACATTTGTCTGTGTTTGCAAAAAACAAGATGGCTGAATAAAATGTTGAACTTGAGGCTTCATTAAAGATGTCACGGAGACTCTGTCCACTCCTTCCTTTAAACACACTAAAGTGATTCTTTATCCATCCTGCGACCAATTGTTTTGACAAGGGACCCAGTAACACATGGATATAATACAAAGGGTGGTATGTGATTCACTTAGGATTGGTATCCTAATTCCAGTCCCTGTACCTAAACCTAAAGCTAATCCTAACCCTACACCTAATCTTAACCTTAACCCTAAAGCTAACCCTAAAGCTAAAGCTAACCCTAAGCCTAAAGCTAACCCTAACCATAACCCTAAAGCTAACCCTAACCTTAAAGCTAACCCTAAAGCTAATCCTAACCCTAAAACTAACCCCAAAGATAGCCCTAACCTTAAAGCTAACCCTAATCCCTCAGAAGAGAAACAATGCATTGGTGAGAAAACATCAAAGGAAGAACAAACAAATCAAACAAGTCTGAATTAGCTTTGGCTTTGAGCTGAAACTCTGGCTGCTTGATTCTTCATGAACTCTGAACTTCTCCTTGAACGCTTCTGTATTTGACTAACGTAGCGCTGAATGGCTTTTAAACCTTTTGAGCATCGTTTTTGCAATAACATCCTCAATTATTTCCAAATAACAGATCCGATGAATTGATTTCATGCAAATTCCACTCTGAGTAATTGATTTAAACAGTTCCTCGACTTAATGAAAGCTTCAGGATTTGCTCATCCATAGATTATTGTACAAACTAAAGTAACTCCACTCGCATGATGTTGATGCGCAGATGAAGGTTTCCATTCGTATTGTCTCCCTGACTGCAGCTCCTGTAAGGTTGGCGATGTGAGAAATAATTTCTATAAAGAGGCATCTCGACCTTACACGCTCATAATTAATGTCCCTGTGTCTATTTAAAGCATGCGTGCACATGACCTTCCCTCCATGGGTTCTAATCTGCTGGCGGAGTAGTGAAGGAAATGCCCGAGGCGGCTACGACACGGGGGCTATGAGGTGTTCATCGTCTGCTCGACCTTATTGGCAATGTGTAAATATCAATGAAGCGCTGACACACAACTGTCATAAAGTAAGCAATGGTTTCCTTCTATTATCTTTAGTCCTCCATTAATCTGCAGGAAAGCAAAAGTTCAAATGTATAATGAGTTTTTCATAATAGATCTTGCTGGACATGGGCGTCTCGTCCCTGTGATCTGCTTCTTTTTAAACACACATTATCCGGCTACATGTGTCATCTGTGTGGAATATATTTGTGTTATTTTAATGTTTTCTTATACATAAACAATGAACAAAAAATCAAACCTTATCACAGTGAAACTACAAAAAGAGAAGAGCCATTGTTTGTCTCTCTTTAAAACACTGTTATTAAGAAACAGGAAGTAAGGATGCCATTCATTGACACATAGTGCAAAATAAGGAACATATATTCATATATGTTTTGTTTGTGTTAATTTCCCTGTTCGTGTTTGACACTGAGACCCAGCTCCTGTTGACTTCCTGCAGAGCTGTGATCTCTTTGTGATGTCCCGAGCAGCTCGTTAACATATCCTGATGCTTTCAGACTTACACGGCAGCACCGGATGAGCTCATTAGCGGAACAAAGTGGAGCACACGACTCTGCTCTGACTGACAGATGAAGCCGCTCCGACGTCGCTCAGGGATTCTTCTCGGCGACATCCCTCAGCAACAGTCAAGTGATGCGTTCAGGTGCGCGTCGGGACATTAGAGATGCCTTCGGGCGGATGTAACGATCGAGAGTTCCGAGAGCGCTTGAGGGGAGAAATAGTCTACTCATATTTTAATGATATAACAGTGACATTGCTATATGGTTTTAATGAATTCAAAACATGTCAAACTTTCTTTACAATATGGATGTACATGTCTATAAAAAGTAAGATTACTCTCTACTTACTCTCTACAGTAATATTAGCATAAGCTTAATAAAAACAGACATGAAGACATTTTTGCATTTCTTATCGAAAAAAAGACAAAAGCTACAGCCGACAACCAAATATTTCCCATTTTTGTAAGATGTAGCTTAGTTATACATTCATACATTTACAGACCTACGACGATTTCCAATATTTTAATAAACTAAATAATAAACTACAGCGTGAGGTCATTTGGTAGATTTAGAAACAGCATGTGACTATAGGCTACATTTTAAAATACAGCTTCAACAATCTGTTATCCGGATACATCTGAACTAAGACTTTACAATGATTAAAACCACATGTGTTCCATGTGGACTCAACATGTGTTGGTGTCGCGCAGTCCCCCCGCAGTCTCATATTTCCGACAGTCATCGAGGGCAAGTGAAGTGTCGCTGCACTTCCTATGGCCATATTTGGGCGAGCATCAGTGGCGGCTGAGCTCGGGAAGCAATTGGAAACAGTAAAATGAGCTTCTGTCTGTCGTCTGGCGCAATTAAAAAACCCAAACGTTGTTTTCGCCCAAGTTGCGTCTCCCCGCCGTCAGAAGCAACAGCGTCCTGCTGCTGCATCCACCGCCGTGAGTCTCAGCAACTCTGACACACGCAGCTGCAAAAAAAAAAAAAACACACTTCAATCTGGACAACTGTCAGGAGACACAGGTGAGCTGCACGTCTTTTGTCATTTAACTGCACGGAAGCTTTTGTTTAGAACAATGCAAAAACCAAAACACGCACCAGCCCGCAGACCCTACAGGCTGCAGCCGCTCCGCGGAGGCTGCTTCACGGGCACCTGTTGATCTGCCACCCCTGATGGGAAATCATCTGAAATGGGCTTTATTGGAGGAGGATAAAGTTGTGTTGATGCAGTGAACATGCCAGTGCATGAAGGATGGTGTGATGCTCATTTCATGTTTTTGAGAGGAGATATTGTGTACATTTCTGCTTTATGGACAAAAGTTCCCCTTCTGTTCCCCATAAATATCTTAAGCACAATGTGGGGAACCTTAAGTTGCCTCAGAGTGGAACCGGGTTCAGACAGACACACATTCTGCATGTCAGTCAAATGTTCCACGATGTCGCTCGACAGGTGGAGGAGGCTCTGGATGAATATGTATTCTGTAAATGCTCTAGATGCTGTAGATATGTAATCTATTAGCCTGCTCCGTGCATTTCAAAAGCATGAAACGCCACACACTTGAAGAATCATCAACACATACACACACACACACACACACACACACACACACACACACACACAGGTGCAGCGTCGCATCAGATAAGGATAAAGCATGAAGTTGCCGTTGAAAACATGTTACATGACTCAAACATTTGCAGGTTTGTGTTTGAAGATGTGCTTTACGTTGGACTCCAGATTGTTGTGTAATAATAACTGTCATAAAGTGTGTAATAACGAGTGTCATAAAGTGTGTAATAACGAGTGTCATAAAGTGTGTAATAACGAGTGTCATAAAGTGTGTAATAACAAGTGTCATAAAGTGTGTAATAACGAGTGTCATAAAGTGTGTAATAACGAGTGTCATAAAGTGTGTAATAACGAGTGTCATAAAGTGTGTAATAACAAGTGTCATAAAGTGTGTAATAACGAGTGTCATAAAATGAATGGCAGGTTTAGACCTCTTCATCTGAATTGGTCTTTCACCTCAGCAGCTGACACATTATGCTGAGGTTCCTACAGAAATCAATGAAGCTCTTAGGAGATGATCATGAAGCTCTCTCTCTCTCTCTCTCTCTCTCCTCTCTCCCCAACCTCTCTCTCTCTCTATCTCTCGCTCTCTCTCTTCTCTCTATCGCTCTCCTCTCTCTCTCCTCTTTCCCCAACCTCTCTCTCTCCATATCTCTCTATCTCTCGCACTCTCTCCTCTCTCTATCTCTCTCCTCTCTCCCCTCCCTCTCTCTATCTCCTCGCTCCCCTCCCTCTCTTGCTCTCCTCTCTCCCCTCCCTCTCTATTCTCTCTCTCTCCTCTTTCTCTTCTCTCTCTCTCCTCTCTCTCCTTTCTCACTCTCTCCTCTCTCCCCTCCCTCTTTCTTCATCTCTCCTCTCCTCTCTCTCCTCTCTCCCCTCCCTCTTCCCTCCCTCTCTCTCTTCTCTCTTTTTTTCTCCTCTCTCTCCTCTCTCTCTTACTCATCTATCTCTTGCGCTCTCTCTCCTCTCTCTCTCTCTCTCTCTTATAATATTGATTATCCAGCCGATTAAAAGAGGGATAAAAAGCATTACATTTAATTGTTAACCAATAACAGATAATAGAGGAGACTCGTTGGTGTCTGCAGACTGTGGTGACTGTCTGTGGCTCTTCCCTCTTTCTGCAGAAGATGCAGCTTTTACTTCCACTCCAGACTAACCATCAAGAGTCCTTTCATTAATGAATAACTTCCTCCTAATAGATCAGTGGTAAAGAAAACCAGCTCCCCTCCAGATATCACAAAAAGATTATGGTAATGCCGCTCAAATATAGTAGTCGGTTGTTGTGTTCAGAAGTAGCACATTAATTACAGCGTGTGAGGAGTTGAATGACTCAGAGCATCAACTTGTTGCAGCGTCTCGTAAACGCAGACCGATGCCTTCTGCGTACGGAGAGAGGCATTGTTGTTGCTGCTCGGCTATTTATGACAGCGCCGTTACAGCTGGAGAGAGAGTGTCTTTCACGGTGACAAAGGCTGTATTGTCTGCGCGACAATAAGCCAGGGTTTGTGCAATTGTTTAAGTTTTTACATTTTGGGTGCCGCAGACGTCTGGCAGTCAATTCCCGAAGGTGAAGGGCCTCTTCGACGCAGACAGCCGGAGCCTCTGGGAAAAGCTGCGATGCTCCGTTTCTCTGGGCTCGCGTTGTGCGTTCTCCACAGGTGCATCCAGTGTCGAGCGAAGGGACTTTTTCCAAATCCGATCCACGAGAAACGCTCATTCACGGCCTCCGTCGTAAAGGTTACGACAGTCGTGCGTTTGAACATCAGCCGCGGCGTAATCGACTCGCGCAACCCCTCCGGCTGATGTGCTTAAATGAAGTTCAAGACGGTCTCGTCTTCTTTCATTCAATTACAGCGACTGTCAGTGTCATTGCAAAAGGGGATGGTTAATAATTCCCTTTCATTTTGTCGACTTAGGAGCAGCGTAATGAATTAACTGCATGCTAATTGCGTCGGTTGTGAGACAAAGGCATTTCATCACTTGTTAGTTGGGTCTGTGTTATGATGTGAGGGGCAGTGGTAGTGCAGAAGCAAATGTCTAATTACAGGTTTGAATATAAACCTATCAGACGGTCTGTTTTCTTTGGTTCCTTCTTCTTCTTTTAAAGCCACAGTTTGTTAAAAGTAACGTCCGGCTATATTGATCCACATGGAAACATGTGGAGGAAACAGCCAGAAGGTATTCTGTCATGTTATTATGTAACCTGTCATTTTGCTTATGTCCGTCAAAATGGACACAAATCTGCAGGAGACGGAAGATTTTGATAACCCTGCTATTTCGCATTTTTTTCTGCATGGCGGCCTCCCATTGCCCATCTATGTAATGCAATTTGATTTACTGTAGTATAAGAGCATTGTGGAAGAAAATGAGAAAAAGTGTTTTTCTATATCTGAATAAAAGATTGGAAATGATCAAATTTCGCTTTTTTTTTCTATTTTGGTGCGATCAATAAACTGATCAAAATAGTTGCAGCCGTGCAAACGATGGAAGTCGAGTAAAGACGCAGGAGGAGGCCGTGGCCTGTGGCGACGGTGTAAATATAATGCTTTCGGCGCGTTGCGTTGAGGGAACACACTGTAACACCGAGGTTTCTGTTTTTTTCTCCTCCAGCCCTCAGAACCCCGTTTACCTGTATTTACCAGCCTCCCTTTCTTCTGCTGTTACCATAGAGACACTCTCCCCGATCAGCACGCCGCCTTTGGCTGTCGGACTCATTGGCTCTCGCAGGAGAGAGAGAGACGCCGCCGGCCCCCCTCCCCCCCCCCGCACGGCTTTGGCACCGACGTGGCCGGGAAAGGCGTTTACCCGCCACGCCGGTGGCCCGTCGACCCGCATAGCCGCCCGCGGGCCGCCGGCTGAGGCCGAGTGGAACCCGGCGGGCGGAGATCCACTCCCGTAATTGAAAGGAGTTCACCTGGGAGTGGGCTGCTTTCCAGCCTGAGTGTGGCGGGTGTGATGGGATGCAGTCTGTTTGGAGCATCCTGTTTTCAACACGCCTCAGGTGTGTGTGTGTGTGTGTGTGTGTGTGTGTGTGTGTGTGTGTGTGTGAGCTGCACGGCCTTTTAGAGATGTGTTTGAGAGTATCTCACTCTCAGAGGGAGGTCACCCGGTGAGGACACTCGGCCTCTTCTCAGTGACAAAATGCACAGAGATGCAGCTGATGCAGCTTTTTCTGCACCGCAACTTTATTGATACATTTTTTACATAAACGGTTCCAATCGCCACTCAAATCTGATCAGCGTGTGGGATTCCTCGACGTTTCCTTTGGTTTGCATTGAAGCGTCGACTCTCAAATGAAGAGCTGCTTCATGTTTTATACGCTGTGCAACTCCAACATCAGTTCATTTCATTTGCACTTTACTCAGAGTCCCTGTAGGCTTCCACTTAAAAGGGAGGGCACACAGTATTACATGTGGAAGTACACACGCAGACACGGCCGATGATATTAATATGTTAATATGACAACGAGGTTGAGTTGATGCGCTAAATGGAATATAGAACGCCTTTGCGGGATATGTTGCTGGATAAGTTGCTGAATGAGTTGCTGATGTTACTCATATGAGTCGTCATCTTCCTGGATGTTTGTGTTTATTTACCTTGTCTCCGGACAGCATGAAACAGGGCGAATACTATGCATTTTAAAAACTTGACCCAATGGAAATAAAACCTGAAGACCTCGATCCATTTCTCTTTCGTAGATTGGCCAAGGCAACTTTTTTGTTTGGCCAAACCAGTCGATGCATTTCTTTTCTTGTGACATTCACAACGTCTGCTTTAGATTAGCCAGACTATTGGTAGTATACAGGAAGTGGGCCGGTGGAAGTAGGCGGGATCATCGAGAACAGAGGAGAAAGATCTCCGTCTGGATCTGAGGGTATCGACTGAAGGTTTCAGAGAAGTGGAGCTCGGCGGGCAGAGGCTCAACCGCCGAAGGAGTTTTTATTAAATCGAGGGATGATTAAGCAACCGGCATCGAGGGAACGCACAAGGTGTGATGGAGCGTATGGGAAATAAGGCTGGAGATATATGAGGGAGCCTGTTTCACAAATATAATATTACCTTTGTCAGAACCACACTTTGCAGTGCACCTGCTGTCTCTGACATGAATCTATACTCAGCCATTATACCTGTTCAATGGTAAAAGGTTAATGGACTGTACTTACAGTGCTTTTCTCGTCTCCTGTAGTGCTTTTACATTACATCTCATGTCCACCCCTTCATACCTGTCGCACGACGTCCGATCCTTTGATGAATACGGCTGGAAATATTCATGACATGTTACACAGCTGCAGCTCCAATGGAGATTGACTCGCAGAAAAGCACCAACGACGCTGAGATTCAGCGGGACTCCCGACGCCACGAGCTTCCTCGACACGTTGAAAACGGTGACAGTCAACACAACAACACACATTCCAACAGTTTGTCGCTTGGAAACGGCAAATTGATGATATCTGACAGAGAGGGAGCACAGCCACTTCAGTCTAGTAGAGTAAAGGGGAGAAGGCTGCGAGTGGATAACAGCTGCCGGCCCCCTGGATCGATGGATGGATCCTCAGGGCTCGGCGATGCTACTTCTACCACCAGTGTCTGGCTTGTCCGAGCACTATTGTTCCTGGAATCTGGAAGCTCGTAGAAGCTCGTGAAACGAGGAGCATCAGCTCAGAATATCTTCTCCCAGTATTGTGTCTTTTTCCTGGTCGGAGAATCAGAAGAAGTGTCAGGGTACGTGACGGGACCCAAAAGCAGACGGCAAGAGAAGCAGGGAAGTTGGTGCAGAAGTGGACGTTTATTCACAGTGTAGCACAGAGTGACAGGTGGTGGTGGCAATACTCAAAGTGGAGCGTAGCGTAGCACAGGAGTCCGGTTCGTAGCGTAGCGACGTAGCTCTGGAGTCAGGTCCGTAGTGAAACAGCGTAACGACGAGACGAGGCAGAAGCTTGGCGTAGCACGGGATGTGCCCGGACATGAAGGGCAAGGCAAGGCATGCACAGGAATCACCCGACGCTGGCCCTCCGGGAGGAGAGCGCCTTTAACTGTGCCCTGACGACATAATGCGCTACAGCTGCGGGCGTCCCCCTCCCGGTTGGCCAGCTTCCGTCTGCTTGTACGGGGAGAGAGAGAGACATTTTTAGTTGCGGCCAGGATTCCCAAAGCACCCCCTGGTGGTGGTGCCCTGTACCACCACAGTACCCCCCCCTCAACGGACGCCTCCTGGCGTCCATGGAACTGCCAGGCCAGGGTGGGTGGCGGGGGAACGGCCGGAGGGGCCGACGTCTCTGGCGGGAACTGGCCTGAGGGGAGGAACCTGGAACACAGGGAACAGCGACAGAGGGATACGGGCCGGAGAACGGCCCCCGTGCAGGGACTCTGGGGGACGGGCCGGGGGACGGCCACCAGGCGGGGACTCAGGGGGATGGGCCGGGGGACGGCCACCAGGCGGGGACTCAGGGGGACGGCCACCAGGCGGGGACTCAGGGGGACGGGCCCGGACTGGACTGGGCTCGGGACGGGACCTGACTGGACTGGGCTCGGGACGGGACCTGAACGGACGGGGCTCGGGACGGGACCTGAACGGACGGGGCTCGGGACGGGACCTGAACGGACGGGGCTCGGGACGGGACCTGAACGGACGGGGCTCGGGACGGGACTTAACGGACGGGGCTCGGGACGGGACTTAACGGGACTTGGGGGACATGTGTCGGCCGAACCGCCGACGGGACTCGAGGGACATGTGTCGGCCGGACCGCCGACGGGACTAGAGGGACATGTGTCGGCCGGACCGCCGACGGGACTAGAGGGACATGTGTCGGCCGGACCGCCGACGGGACTAGAGGGACATGTGTCGGCCGGACCGCCGACGGGACTCGAGGGACATGTGTTGGCCGGACCGCCGACGGAACTAGAGGGACATGTGTCGGCCGGACCGCCGACGGGACTCGAGGGAACAGGGGCCGGGGCTAACCGCGGCACGGGTGAGGAGGCTCGGACCGGGGCTGACAGCGGCACAGTCGGGGAACTCGGGACAGGGGCTGACAGCGGCACAGTCGGGGAACTCGGGACAGGGGCTGACAGCGGCACAGTCGGGGAACTCGGGACAGGGGCTGACAGCGGCACAGTCGGGGAACTCGGGACAGGGGCTGACAGCGGCACAGTCGGGGAACTCGGGACAGGGGCTGACAGCGGCACAGTCGGGGGACTCGGGACAGGGGCTGACAGCGGCACAGTCGGGGGACTCGGGACAGGGGCTGACAGCGGCACAGTCGGGGGACTCGGGACAGGGGCTGACAGCGGCACAGTCGGGGGACTCGGGACAGGGGCTGACAGCGGCACAGTCGGGGGACTCGGGACAGGGGCTGACAGCGGCACAGTCGGGGGACTCGGGACAGGGGCTGACAGGACCGGGGAGCTGAAGTCGGCCGGGACGCCGACCGGACTGGTGGACCGTACCCCCCCCTCCACGGACGCCTCCGGGCGTCCACGGGTCGGCCAGACAAGGGTGGGTGGAGGGGGAACGGCCGGAGGGCTGAGCTCGCTCCCGCCGGTCGGCCAGACAAGGGTGGATGGAGGGGCAACGGCCGGAGGGCTGAGCTCCCTCCCGCCGGTCGGCCAGACAAGGGTGGGTGGAGGGGAGACGGCCGGAGGGTTGAGTTCCCTCCCGCCTGTCGGCCACAGGAAGGAGACGGGAGATGTAGGAAAAAAAAAAACACTCGCCGCCGGGATGCTGGGCGGCGCTGTTGTTGCTGCGGCCTGCTGGTCCATCCGCCGGTCCAGCCCATCCAATTTTTCGAAGATCCGTGCAAAGAGGTGCTCGTTCCTCTCGACGCGAGCCACACGCGCGCTGAGGGCCGCCTGGACGGAGGCCGGGTCTGCTGGGTCCATACTGTTGGTCGGGTGATCAGGGTGGTCAGGGTACGTGACGGGACCCAAAAGCAGACGGCAAGAGAAGCAGGGAAGTTGGTGCAGAAGTGGACGTTTATTCACAGTGTAGCACAGAGTGACAGGTGGTGGTGGCAATACTCAAAGTGGAGCGTAGCGTAGCACAGGAGTCCGGTTCGTAGCGTAGCGACGTAGCTCTGGAGTCAGGTCCGTAGTGAAACAGCGTAACGACGAGACGAGGCAGAAGCTTGGCGTAGCACGGGATGTGCCCGGACATGAAGGGCAAGGCAAGGCATGCACAGGAATCACCCGACGCTGGCCCTCCGGGAGGAGAGCGCCTTTAACTGTGCCCTGACGACATAATGCGCTACAGCTGCGGGCGTCCCCCTCCCGGTTGGCCAGCTTCCGTCTGCTTGTACGGGGAGAGAGAGAGACATTTTTAGTTGCGGCCAGGATTCCCATAGCACCCCCTGGTGGTGGTGCCCTGTACCACCACAAGAAGCTCCCAGCATCCGTAATGTTTATCGCTTCTTTTTAACCAGGCTGTCAACTATTGTACAAGAGAGTCTGAATGTCTCCTGGAACAACTTTTCTCCATCAATCAAAGCCTCTTTATATCTCTTGTCTTTGTCATTCCTCCTTTTCTTCTTCTTTATTCGCTGCTGGATGTCGGAGGCTCTCACAAACATCCGGTAGCTCACCTCACAGTTAACATGCACTGAATTGACCAACGTGATTGGATGCCGTTAACAATGAGTTGATTTGACAATAGCCTTCGCGCTCTTTCCCGGTGGCTAGGCAGACGGGAGCATCCCTGAGCGTTTTCGCTGGAGGAACTACTGACGTTTATCCAATTAATAACCTCGCCATCATTTAATGTCACGCTTTTTGACTTGAAGAACAGCAGCGCCCTGTATCCTGTGAGGGTTCAGAGGCCGACTTCAATATCGAGCCGCAGGTATTTATAGACGCTCAACCTTCTTTTGAGATTAAAAGGATTAACTCTTAATAAAGCATAGCTGTGCTGCAGACTCACCATGAAGTTCAGGGTCTGACTTTTGATGGTAAAAAGGTCACAAAGGGGCATTACTTAAATATAATGTGCACCCTTAAGTCAATCAAAGAGAATACACAGGGTTCATACGGTCATGGAAAACCTGGAAGAGTCATGGGATTTTAAAATGGTTATTTCCAGGCCTGGAAAAGTCCTTGAAAAAAAATAAAATCCCAAAAGTTTTGAAAAAGTCGTGGAAATGTGTTATATTCATGTGTTCATGTGGTTCATTTAAGTTTGAAATAATGAATATTCTTTTAAAAGAAAAACACAAAATATAAGCAGGCATACGCTGAGTATATCTATAAATGTTTATTCTTTTAATCAAACTATTGTCTCTCATTCATTTGTGTCCTTTAAGGAATACTGTATGCTTTGGAATCCTCATTGTTAGTTTAAATACTACATTTTATCACTTTTTCATGGACACACCCAGATTTCACATGTTTGGTCATGGAAATTTGGTTTAAAGTCCTGGAAAAGTTATGGAAATCCATTGGTCAGAATGTGTATGAACCCTGATACAATATGTTCACATTTAACCTTTTTCATAATAAATCAGAAGGCGTAACATTTGGCTTCCTGTGCCTCCAGACTCGGCGTCGGTCATAGTCTAGAGGACACATTGAGCTGATATGAAACCAATTGAAACTCTACAGTTTTTTTACTTTACCTTTTCCTCTCTCACTCGGGGAAAATGCAGACGTGGTCATTTTCATAAAAAGAAAAAAATCTCTTAACACCACAGTTTATTTTATTCTTTAGCTCCTCTCCTGCGGGGAGCACTGACGGAGCGCAATATCATTATCTGAGGTCGCATAATGCGGTTATGCTTTAAAAACGCCATGAAGCCAATATTAGAGTTGACTTTATGGCTCTGAGAAAGACCCGCTCGCTCTCAACGGCAATCTCCCCGAGGTCGTCGGATTGGCTCATTTTTATAAATTCATATTTCACAGTCACAAGCCAAGTGCCTCTCCCCGCATAAGGCTTGGATAACATTCCCGCTTCTGTTAAATGTTAACAAGTTGCCATCTCTTAACATTTAACATGCAGAAGATAATGATGTTGTGTTAAATATAATGCCTGCAAGCCCGCTCTCTCTACACTGGCTTTAATTCTGGTTTATGCTGTTATGAATCAATCATTTGTCGGTGAACACTTTCATTCATTCAAATTTAAAACAACATTTTGAAGAAGTTTATATTCTTGTTGCTTTTCTTCTGAACAATTTTTGGTCAACCAGATGCAAGAGTCCTCTGGGATACACACCGAGATGCTTTATTGAATTGGATGAGAAGATCGTATTTACCGGTATTGGTTCAATATGCTAACTTAGCATGCTAGCTTATGCTAGCTTAGCATAAAGACTGTTAACAGCTAGCGTCAAAGGTTAAGCCCCTTACTGCATCAGCACCTCAATGTAATGTTGTTGCTTCAATTAGACAATGAACTGTCAATTCATGTTGAATTATAGATTCAAATATTTGTCCTGTTCAGATAAGTAATGATTACCGGATGTGTTTCTTATTCAAACCTTCTTTTGTGGACCCATTTTGCAACATATTCAGGCTCTAAAACCTCTTCTAGTGTTGGCCCTGCAGATGCCACAGGTCTATGATTAAGACATGCATTGGAATAGCTTTTATTTGTCTCTGTTGCCATTTAATTAATACGTAATATAACCGTTTTTCAATATTATGGAGCTCTTGTGGCTCTCAGCTCTGCGACGCTTCCTGATTTGCACATTTTGGACAAAATGCGATCCCTCAAAAATAAAGGTTGACTCACTTTGACCAAAAGGTGGGACATAAAATTGCATCATTTATACTCGGGACAGAAATAGTGCACCCCATCCTTCTGAGGAAGAACATAATTACGTTACAAGAGCAAAGAGGTCATGCAGCTGAAGAGATTAAATGAAATGTACTTTGACTCACTTCTCCGGAATAGAGGTGAATTACTCAAACTGTGCTAATTACGGGTTTGCACCTCTTTGTGTCTTTCCTGGCAGGCAGAGATAATGACGACGCTGCTGGACCTGAAGAGCAGCGTGCTGAGGCAGGTGCAGAGGAGCCAATCGCTGAGGAGCCGGAGGGAGCCGCCGCCCACCGCCGGCAGCCCCCTCGCCCACTGCCCTGAGCCCTTACCTCGCAGGTGAGCACACACACACACACACACACACTCCAGTTCTGTAGCTGGTTTCCGGTTATTGTCATGTTTTTTGGGGAATTTTGGTGCTGTTTCGTATAACCGTTTAGATTAGATTGGATAAAATATTCCTTTATTAGTCCCGCAAGAGGATAAGCGGTTCAGATAATGGATGGATGGATGGATAGTCCCGCAATTTGCAGGATTACAGCAGCAAATGGGTTAAGTGCACACAAGAGACATAGTAAATAAAAAAAATATATAAATAAACAGTAAAAAAAGTAATAAAACAAACAGTAAAGAAATTGTTTAACAGTTTTTTCCTTTTTTGTCACTCAGAATTTGAACTGATGGAAAACGTAGAGATGTATATGGAAATCCACTGAGTGGCAGAAGCGCTGCATGAACTTATGACGTTAAAGTTGTGATGCGCTTTGTGCTTTTAGATGAAAACAGATTAGGCCTCGCTTGAGTCTGAGCTGGAAGCAGGAGCCCGGCTGCTTGATTGCTGCCGCTTAGGACGAGTAACAGCCTCAATAAAGAGTCTTTATGGAGGGAAATGAAAGTAGCTCAGAAAGATGGCGGCTCACGCTTTAGAAACGAGTCTGTGAATCATTTGGTTTCCGCCGGCCGTCCAGCTGAAGCCACACAAGTCATTACTTCCATGTTCGAATGTGTTGGAGCGTTTATGGAGCCAGCCGTGCGCGATGCTGCCTCGGCCACAGGGACGCATCGACCGCCTCACTACTGCATGCGCAGTCAGGCTCCGAGGGCATCGAACCGCCGGGTTCTGACGTCTCCTTCAGCACATGAGTGGACTGCCGAGTATACGGATCGTAAATCAGGAGAGAGCATCGCCTTGTGTTTGAGTTTATGTGTGCATGTGTTTTGTGTTTGAAGGTACTGGTACATGGGTTCATATTGGTGTGTGTGTGTGTGTGTACACTGTATGTACATTTATGTTTAAAATTTGTGTCAATACATGTGTTTTTGTGTGTGTGTTGAACATAAAAAAAGCAAGACATCTTTAAGTCACTCATACAAAGCCAAAAATAGAAGTGATCATAACAATATTTACGATATATTCTAACTAACTGTACGACAGGAAGACATTAATAATAGCCATAAAAAGCTAAATATATTAGCCATAAAAAGCTAACTATATTAGCCATAAAAAGCTGAATATATTAGCCATACGACGCTATATATACTAACCCTAAAAAGCTAAATATATTAGCCATAAAACGCTAAATATATTAGCCAAAAAAAGCTAAATATATTAGCCATAAAAAGCTAAATATATTAACCCTAAAAAGCTAAATATATTAGCCATAAAAGCTAAATATATTAGCCATAAAAAGCTAAATATACTAGCCATAAAAAGCTAAATATATTAGCCATAAAAAGCTAAATATATTAACCCTAAAAAGCTAAATATATTAGCCATAAAAAGCTAAATATATTAGCCATAAAAAGCTAAATATATTACCCATAAAAAGCTAAATATATTGACTTCTCTGCATCATTGCGATGGCACATTGAAGTTAAGTTGAAACGGATTGCAGATAGTTGTTGTTTTATATATAATTCATAGAAAATACCGCTCCATACCTGCTCACCGTTTGATGACTCATCATTAATATGCTAATTTGCTATAAATTGTTGTTCTTCTGTCCATATTGTTTGCATGTATTGTATGTGTGTATGTATAATGTATGCGTATCTGGCTACATCATCTGCATATGTGCATAATATGCTCTATGTGTGTCTGTTTGTGTTGTGTTTCTCCTCCGATGTTGCGTAATGCCTTCATGGATGTCATGTTTTATTACGACTGGGATGAGATCTCGGGACCTCGCTGAGTTTTCTAGCTGCTTTTGATCGTGTTGATCTCTCAAGTTGTTTCCCTCGGTCCCCGTGGGAGGCGTCTGTTATTACCGCCCGCCTCGTAGCAGCAGATAAAGTGGCACAGGTAAAATCTTTCATGTGTTTTTTTTTTTTTCAGTCTTGTTTTGAAGCGTCATCTGAAGCCAAAAGTAATTGTGTGAACCTGTGGTTTCTATAGCAACCTAAATACAGCCGGCTGCTGTGAACTTATACTCGTACTGACGACCGAGTCTATTTTTAACGTGGAAGATAACCTCCGATGCTTTGCTGCACACTGATTTGGGATTTCAGAGACTGTTAGCTGCCTGTTTATTATTTAATGCACGCCATTTAAGCTGCCTCATATGCTTTATTGATTTGCCATTTTTAATAGTAAACATATGCAATGTATCATATAATCTGCTTCAATGGGAGCCTGTCGGGGGTTCCTAATTAAAGAGTGATTTGAACTGTCAGTCTCTCACATTTTTCTCATTTCCCATGCCAGCTCCCCGGTGCTCCATCCTTCCCACTGAGTCTCATCCATGCACGAACCCGAGCGCCCGTCATTAGAGGCCCCGGCTGTTGATCTTTGTTATCCGTTCAGGCGGCTGCTGGCCTGCCTGCACTCTCGCTTTAATTGAGATTATTTTTTTTTTTGTGCAAAATGAGGCCGGGTTGACTCGGGCGGCTCCGGCCACAGTTGTTTGACCTGGCAGCTCAGCCGGCTGTCAGAGCCGAGCTCTCGAGGCCGAGAGCCGGGTTTTTAATCCACTGGAGCAAATTACGCTTTTGTCAGCTGGTTGTCAAGTCTGAGAAAAATGCACAAGACACCGTCAGAGAGGAGCTGGGCTCTGCAGCAGGAAACCCACAGGGATCTGTGTTTGGATCCATATCCTGGTTGGGTTTTTATTCTTCTTTTCCATCTCTGAACTGCACACTTGACTCCTGTGTTTTGAATCGTGAGCTCTGCAGCGTCTCTAATGGATTTAACTCATCGGTGACTCTGAACTGAGGCTCTCACGTTTTGATTAATGAGGAGTAACACAATCAATTTAGAATTGCGTTAAACAGGAAAAAAGCCCTAATGCGCATGCAATTATACAGACATGCTGTACATTTAAATCTTTAAAGCTGTCAAACTCAATTAATCTGATGAGCCACATACAGCCCAGTTTGATCTCAAGTGGGCCGGACCATTGCATGATAACGTGTGAATCACATCACCTTCACACCACTTTCTTTTAGTGGAAGGAAGACTATTGCATTCTGAAAACATTCACAATAAAATAATAATGTATTTGCAAAGCCTGAGATATCTCCAATAATTCCTTTATACGTAATTTTCCAGGAATGTGGGATTCTTCCCTCTAAACATCTCAGATGAGAGTGAAAACTATCCAATATGTCCCCATGTTTAAAAAAAAAAAAAAAAAAAAGATTTATTTCCTCTCTTTTTCCTTTCCCATTGATCCTCTTGCGACCCCTCAGATGAATCTAGTGACCCATTTGTGGAGTCCCGACCCCGAGGTTGGGCACCACTGCAAACCACTGTAAACCACAGTGCCGGTGTTCATGGTATAGAAGGAACATTGTGTTGTTTTTCAATAGTTGTTGGAGCTCGTGGCGTGTGCTGCAGGCAGCATGAGGTCATGGGTGGTTTAACCCTATCACATGCAGCCACGGACACGCTATACAACCCTGAAAAATGATGTAACAACAACTCTGTTCAAGCATCGTCTCCCTTGTAGGAATCATGTAACAGCTTCACCTTACAGTTGCCCTTTGCCTGTTTTTTGTGTGTGTTTTTTTACGTCAAATCCTCAGCCAGCTATTGACCTGCACAGTGAGGAAGTGAAAACCGTGGCGCACCATTGTGAAGCAGCCAAGAGGACCCAAATTGAAAATAATTTCACAGCAGGCTTTTGTTCTGCCGGCCGGTAGTTGGAGCTCGGAGGCTGCTGTCTCTTTCCCGGGTTATCGAATGGAGAGATCCTGGGATAATACCTCCACATGAGAGCCTCTTCACCTGTAATGCTGCTTAATCAAATGTGTCATTTGAGTAAAACGTGGCGTTGAGGGGGGATCCCGCCATGGAAGAGATCCTCTGCAGCGATGGCTGACAGCCGTGACGAACCACCGTGTTTCATACAGACGTCACATTGTCTTTCATGCTGCAAACAACAAGTGATGTCTGCGCTATTAATGAGCATGTAAGCGCTGCCATCTTGTATTGGAAGTTGGAAGTGAGGGATCGCCGTCGCCTTAACACCCCCCAATTAGTCACGTTTATTCTCGTAGACGGAAGAAGTTCAGTGTCCGTTGTTTTTATTTACGTCTTCCTTCTGATTTACTCCCCAGACAAGAAATGAATTGGAACAAAATGACAGTAGAAAAAAAAGGAGCTGTTTCCTAGCAACATCACATCAGTTTGAGAGAGAGAGAGCGAGAGCGAGAGAGAGAGAGAGAGAGAGAGAGAGAGAGAGAGAGAGACTGGATCTGCATCATTTGGGTATTATTTTGTCTCATAAACACGACGCCCCAAAGCTGGAAAGCAGAGATCCCAGACTGTCTGGACAAATCCCTCCAGCTGACTGACAGACGATGGGACAGATTCCTGGATAAGAGGCAGTTGAAGACGGATGTGGAGAGAGTTGAGCGTCTCACAACACGAGTATCACAACCAAATAGAGCTTATTTGAGCTGTATGTTCGCAGATTGGAGACTCGGGTTTGCGGCTCCGAGCTTCCCAACAGTGACTGAGGCGCTCTCGGATCAGAAATAGCAAAATCAACAAACACACCAGTGAGGCTGCAAATTAAAGGGCCGTCAATGTAGTTTTATTGCTAACGGATGAACGGTTATCAACTCGGGGCTCTGCAAAGTCATGACGAGCACTGTGTGAAGCTTTCTGACATTTTATGGACCAAATGATTCATCTAGCAGTCAAGAAAAATAATTGTCTGATTAAAGGTTGATTAAAAACCCTCGTTAGCTGTGTTGTTTCCATCTAACGAGGACATCTGACTGTATTAATAGTCGAGCATCTGATAAAAGATGAACGCGTCCGCCTTGTTGGACTGGGTTTAAAGCCAGTGGAAACCTGACCAACTCCCTCAGCGTGACTGCCATTAGCTCTCATCAATACCTCGGGGGTTTGCCATCCGCTCCCCCACCGCGGCGAGAGTCAGTGGGTGCTGGGATGGGCTGCCACCGGCCTGCTGGGATGTGATGACGCTAATAAAGGAGCGTGATGGCAGCTCTGTGGACCGCGTGTAATGCGATGGGGTTTGGACGGAGAGACGAGGAAGAGGATGGAGAGAGAGAGAGAGAAGCTGGCAGGTATGGGAGCTGTGGGGGTGAGGACCGCATGGTCGATGCCGACAGCTCCCCAAGTGATCTCCACGCAGGCCCCGGGGAGGAAGGCGCCCGTTGTGAGGGCTGGGAGGGGTGAGATGTCGGGGTGAAGGTGGTGGTGGTGGTGAAAGGGGGGTAGGGGGTGGGGGGGGGATCCCCAAGGTGTTGAGCCAGCTACTCCCTCCCTTCAATGTGCACGCCATCACCATGACAACTGGGCCCAGCGGGAGTCCGGGGATCCACTCACACCTGCAGCAAACGGGGGGAAACATTTGCGTCTTTGCACACGGCCCCGCTCATCATGCAGGACAGCAGATTAACACGGCTCACGCGGAGCGCCGGCTTGTTGGAGTTGCTGGGTTGCTTTGGTCCGGATCCGCTCCTGCCTTCCACCGCCGGAGATAAGACGGCGTTTGATGGCTAATTAGGAGCTGAGCGGCGGGCGATGGAGAGCGGGAGGAAGCGGATCGTCTCTGTTGACAGACGCTTCTCTGAAGTGTCTGTCAACAGGATGCAGCGTGACCCCAGTTCTTTACTTTGGATGCAGAAATATCAACATGTACAACGTGTGTGTGTCACCTTTTTTTTCTTCTTCTTCATAAAATAACATATTCTCCAAGTATTTCATCTCTATTTTTAGGGTTTGTCAATCTGCTTCCTCTTCTTGGCAGGATCTCCGAGGAGAGCGTGGAGTTCTTCGAACGTGTGAACGCCGTCCTTCAGAAGCAGGAGAACCTGCTGCGGGCCGCCCAGGCTGAGGTAACCCCCCCCCCCCCCCCCCCCCACACACACACACACACACACACACACACACACACACCACACACACACACACACACCCCTCCACCCAACTTCCACTTTTCCGTCTGTTGCGGCCCCTCGAAACGCGTCGGCGTGGGCGAGCCGGGCCCTCGGCGCTGTCTGTTCGGGGGCCAGCGTGACGCGTGCGGACAGACGGGCCGGGTTGAGCCGGGTGCTCGGGAAAGGCTGGCGAGCTCAGCGGCGACAAGCTGCTGCCGATTGGCCGCGCTCAGCTCCTCCTGCTGCCAATGCTAATCAGGCGCCGATGCCGAGTGAACATCTTTGCTGAGAGCGGTCGGCGTCTTCATTTCCAAATCGCTGTAAGACAAGAGGGGAGGGAAAAAATCGTGGAAACATAAGGAACATTCACACTACATATCATAAGTGGGTTCGGAATAACATGACTTAAGGTTTTCCATCTGTTTGCCTTATATGCATGACTTATGATTTAAAAAAAGTGGGTATTACTGCTACCTGCTTGACCTGCTGCCTCCGCGACCCGACCCCGGATAAGCGGTGGAAAATGGATGGATGGATGGATGGGTATTACTGCAGTAGTGGAAGAAAACGTTCTCTACTTTGCATGAAAATACCCAACATGTTGCTCCTCTGCATTTATATGGTTACCAATAACTTGTCAGATTGATAAACATCGATCAGAAATTTGTGTTTGGTAGATTATTTCTTGTCAATAAATTGTTGATAAGCCTGTTTATGTCCCTTTTAAACGGTGCCGTTTATTAGGAACATGCATTTGTGGGATGAGCAGCACAGCTGAGTATGTGGGTTGAAACATGTCATGCCACAACAGCCTGGCACCGGAGATCAAGTCAGGCAACGTGGCCGTGTTGGTCAATCTGGTTGACGCAACTGGCGTGAGCAGCTCCCACAAGCTGCTCAACGAGTGTTCACTGGGTTGAGGTCAGGACTGCTGGAGGCCATTCCAGTCTCTGGACTCCCAGACTCTGCAGGTCTATGGTGAACCCGCTTTGCGGGGGCGAGCGCTGGGATCTTGGAGGATGGAGTTCGGTCCCAGACTGGGAGCAATGGGATTTCTGCTGGTTGCAGAATCTGATCTCGATATCTCTCTGATTGGGATTGCCTCCAATGAAGCACCTTTGGGGTCCGGAAGCTCAAAACAAGAGTGAATAGCAGAATCAGCTGAGAAGATTTGGCAAAGTTTGAAGGGAAATAAACCGGCTTTAGAGAAATAATCTACCAAACACACATTTCTGAACTTTTTGTTCGATGTTCCTTTCACATTAACATTCGATACGCTTAGAAAATATTGCGAATATTTCCTTTTTGGCATGCGACCCCTAAAAAAAACCCAAGTTGGGACTCTTTGTCACGTTTCAGATGCTGATGAGTTGTAAAAAATAAAAAATCCAAATTAGTTATTGACCCTATTGATTGTCACATTGATAAGGAGAGCGATCAGGGGTCCTGCACTGTGCCGCCCCCCCAGGAGCTCGTGGACCAGGCCTTCATCCCCGACAGAATCCGGAGGGCCGAGGTGAGTCCTTCTTCCAGCATCTTCATCGTGTTACTCCTCCCTGCTTGTTTAACACATGAAGACAATGTGTTTGTTCCTCTGTATTGAGTTTTATTATGTTTTATTATGTTTTATTATGTATTATTATGTTTTATTATGTATTAAGCTGGACCTGCTCTATGAGGAAGCTGTGTACACGGTGGTCAACCGGGTGGGCGTGCCTTCCCCCGAGCATGTGAGAAGTGATGAAGACCTGTTCGCTTACCTGCTGAAGGTATCTATGTCCCTCCCTCCCTATCTTCTAACATCCCTCCCTTCCTCCCTCCTTCTACTCAATACCTCCCTCCCTATCTTCCAACCTCCCTCTCCTCCCTCCCTCGCTCTCTCCCTCCATATCTCCCTCCCTCTCCTCCCTCCCTCCCTCCTTCTCCTCAATACCTCCCTCCCTATCTTCCAACCTCCCTCCCTCCCTCCCTCCCTCCCTCTCCTCCCTCCCTATCTTCCAACCTCCCTCCCTCCCTCCCTCTCCTCCCTCCCTCCCTCCCTCCATACCTCCCTCCCTCTCCTCCCTCCCTCCATCCTTCTCCTCGATACCTCCCTCCCATCCCTCTCCTCCCTCCTTCTCCTCAATACCTCCCTCCCTATCTTCCAACCTCCCTCTCCTCCCTCCCTCCCTCCTTCTCCTCAATACCTCCCTCCCTATCTTCCAACCTCCCTCCCTCCCTCCCTCCATACCTCCCTCCCTCTCCTCCCTCCCTCCATCCTTCTCCTCGATACCTCCCTCCCTATCTTCCAACCTCCCTCTCCTCCCTCCCTCCATAAAGCAGCATCTGTTCTCCCAGCTCTATTACATCTCCTTCACCTCCTCGTCGGCCGTGTTGTTTGTTGCTGTAAGAATGTGAGCAGATGCTCTGGGCTCCAACCTGATTAATCCTCAAAGTCCAGTCACTCGCTGTCCTGATGTACAGCTGTGATCTTAGACCCATCCTGATGAAATCATGCTCAGCATTGTCACCTTTTCTTCGACTGGAGTGTGTGTGTGTTGTGTGTTATCCCTCGCTGCCGGGTGCTGTTCTTTAAATGGTGTTCACAGAGTGTCTGTTAAAGCTTGTCTCTTTACGTCGCACCACCCAAGGTGTTTGATATGGGCGAAGAGGAGCACGACATCATCCTGCAGAAAGTTCAAGAAGCCAAGGTGAGATTCAAGAGTCCATTCAAGTTGTTGTCATAACAATCAATATCCTTCAGATATGCTGTTACACAAGCAGCTGACATCAGATTTCTACATGCAAAGGGAACAATGTCTGTGCTGATATAATATTATTATAGTGTTGGCTATATACAACACAATATTAAATGCTGACGTTTTTATTTGCACGTTTAAGTCCTATTTCATAAGATTTCATGCAGTGGAGTTATCATGACTCATCAATATTTGAAGGAAATAGGACAAGCTGTAACATTCTTTGTCACATTTTGCAATACATAATGAAATGGAAACCAAGCGCTAAATACTTCAACATTTCAAACATGCAACAGCATATTTACTAAAACATGCAAAACCTTCGGCACAGTCCTTTACGTCCTTTCCATCTTAAGTTAATAAAACTTCGAGGCCTCCCTAAAATCCCCAGATGTGGAGCCACAGGGGGTGTGTGAGTGCATTTCCTGGTAATATCTCCTGCTCATAGTCTGCCCGGTGCATTAGTAACATGAAAGCATTGGAGGGAAACAGTTGGAGCCTCCGGAGAGCCGTGAGATGTGAGACCTGTAACACCTGAAAGCCCCACTCGCTATTAGTGTGTGTTTCTTACTCGACTGTTAGGAGCTGTGAGCCCTCGTGATGGACTGCTGTTGTGACCGCAGTGGGTTATTTTGCCATTTATATATTGGCTAGAAGTCTTGAACATTGAGTTTTTCTCCCTTGTGCCTCCTAAAGAAAGAAATGTGTATCTGATGAACCATTCAGGAATCGTTCTCTACAATGAATGCTGATGTGTATTTAAATGGAGATACAGGATAGTTGATAATAATACAAAAAATATATATTATAATATTCTCAATGCATGACATTTTCCTACTGAATAGACACAACATTTTTATTTTTTTACAGCGAGCCAGTTTTTCCTTGAGGGCTTCCGTCATGAAGGCAAAGAATCTGATGGCCAAGGATGCAAACGGTGAGACGTCTCAAGACATAATGATATATGCTATATCCATTCCTAAGCAATAATAGTGTGTTTTATTCAGTCAATCATTACGATACAATCAGTAAAGCCACAATCTAATAAACAAAACAGAAAGACTGAAAAGGTATATGTGGACGCATAATGCTTATATATTCCTATCCTACATTATTATCAATTAAATCAGATAATGGAGTCAGATAATTGAGTATACTGTATATATACATAAATGTCCCTTCTAATCCTGAAAAATAGCTGTATAAACAATAATCAATGTTGTAATGCACCTACAAACAACTGTATTTATTCAAGTACACTATACAAAATATCAATACTTATAGACTATATTTGAACACATCATCATAACATTATAATTTTCCTTTCTAATAACACCCTTTCTTCCTGAATAGAGATGAAACGCATCATAATGTAACTTAATAAAACCTCCGTTTAGTCCTGTCTCTCCGACCTGCTTCTCGTTAACACCATAATTGCTGCGTGCTTCATGAAAACAGGTGAAAATGACCAATGCTGAGGTCTGACTTATAATTGATGGGAATATCTTGCATGCCTTCCTCTTGTTATCTCTCCATGAATGTCCAGTACGCATGTCATCCTGTGACGACCGCACAATGCCAGGATGTTGGTATTTGTATTGTATTTCTTTATTATGAGGTGGGAATAAGAATGATATTCATATATGTAACAGACACTAAATACAAATCAGATTTGTAAAAGATAAATTAAAAGACATTTTCAGTGTTGGACCTCCTGTTTGTCCAAAATGGCTGCAGGTCTTTGTCTCTTCCCTGGACCCCAGCCTACCTGAGTCCGCTTTCCGTGCGAGGTGAAATTCCTCCCAGAGCGGCTTGTTGTCCCGCTCTTCACGCTGACGAGCACTTTACCAAAACACGCCGCTGATTGTAATCACCGATGAGCGCGGAGGCTTCCCTCCTCCCGTGTGTGTGTGTGTGTGTGTGACATAACCTTTTTTTCTGTGCATCACTCCGCCCCGGCCTGCCAGGGTACAGCGACCCCTACTGCATGCTGGGAATCCTGCTGGGCCAGAGCCCGCGGGAGACGGAGGAGAAGAAGGAGAGGAAGTTCAGCTTCAGGAAGAGAAAGGAGAAGCTGGAGAAGCGCTCCAGCACCAAGGAGGTGCTGCCCGCCAGGTGCATCCAGGTGACCGAGGTCAAACCCGAGACTCTCAACCCGGTGTGGGACGAGCACTTTGTGTTGTGAGTACGGCAGCTGGGCGCATTGGGGATGTGAGTGCAGGGTTCACAGTTTCATTGGTTTCACACTGAAGTTGTCAGATATGTGACCAGAGCAGCACCGAGTCATCACTAAAGGATGGATGTGTTGTATTATGAGAATCAGAATCAGAATCAGAACCGCTTATTGCCATGTTTGTTTTCACATTCAAGGATTTTTTCCCGGCAGAAGGTGCATAACATTTAACATTTAACAGCAAACACAGTGCAATAAATGAGAATGAATGAATATTTACTCATGGAGATGATTCATTCATTAATAATACTTTTTGTTTTTTTTCCACAGTGAAATAGACGATGTCCATAGTGACCTTTTGCACCTTGACATATGGTAAGATTAGTACACCTTGAATTAGTGCAATGTCAGCATGCCAGAGGGGCAGGGAATGGTTTTTCTAAAGATTTTCATTTTATTATCTGAGGCTAAATATGTCAGATTAGTACATTTCTCTTGAAATCAATACTTTTTTTCAATCGCCAATCCAACAGGAATGGTCTTTTTTCAGTCTAATGGAGAAAAAAGGCGATTGGACTTGGTTATGCTCGACAATGAGCCGTGTTGCATGACAGATAAAAAGCTCCGGGAAGAATTCACACACTATTTAAAAACTAATTTCTTGAACGGGACTCGGCCTTCTTCACTCCCCCGTTGGGCTCATTGTTGTGCAATGGCAGCACGGCGTGTTCCTGCAGGAGATGAGAGGTTGGCCTAACCTCTGAAATCTCTTCTTTTCTTCAGGGATCACGACGACGACGTGTCCGTTGCAGAGGCCTGTAAAAAGCTCAACGAAGTCAGTGGACTTCGAGGAATGGGCAGGTAGAGGAAAGTCTGTCGTGTCTGAGATCTTTTTGTAGGAAATGCTGCGTATTCCTTGAGCAGTTTTGTTCTTTGGATGGGTAAAATACAAATGAATCATAAATTGGGACTTTTTGCACAATTATGTGAGTCGGTAATTCATTTATTCATCCGGTCGGCATGGTGGCAGTGAATAGATGACTCATTCAACCTGTCAATCAAAGCACCAATTTAATTTAATTGAAGTGAAAAGTTGCAAATGTTCTCTACATTTCGTTAAAAATACTGAAACCAACTTGCTTCAATCGTAACCGAGGGACAAACGGTGCAAAATGGGAAGTTTCCAATTGGAAAAAACTTTCATTAAGTAATGAAACTCATTCTTATGATGCTAATGTAAGTCTCAGATTTTAAATGCATTAAAAGGAAAATATTAGATCATAGCTCTCACATTACATTTAAACATGAATTGACAAACAGGGTGCTCTTTTCCCTGCGTTTTCCCTGCCAGGTATTTTAAGCAGATCGCAAAGTCAGTGCGCTCCAATGGATCTGCATCATCGGGCTCCGAGGAGAACGCCGATGACTTCCTCGGATGCATCAACATCCCTTTGAATGTGAGCGTTCAAAGTCCGATTTAAATAGCCGCCGCCGCGACAAATCAAACACGACCACAAATAGATTCCTCCGAAGGACACAGTGGGAAGGGTTTCCCTCGGAGTCTGTCGGGGGGGTTTTAATCTGCCTGATTCCGTCTTGCAGGAGTTCCCCATCGTGGGCTACGACACCTGGTTTAAGCTGGAGCCTCGATCAAGTACATCTAAAGTTCAGGGGGAATGCCACCTGATCCTGAAGCTCTTCACCAGCCAGGTCTGTGCGTTCAGGCCGCAGCACTCCTCTTGCACGTGCAACAAATCCAGCTTTTAACTTTGTGTTTTTCTTGCAGAGAGACACGACTTTGTCTAAGTCCGACTCAAACGTCTCCATTTACAAGAAACTGCTGAGTCAGATTGTGGAGTACGAGCACGCTCATGTTAAGGTGAGGCAGATATTGAAAATAACAAACGAGCTCAAAGCGGTGGCATAAGGTAACCATTGGCCCCAGTGGACACTAATGAAGGGCACACACACACACACACACACACACATCATATCGTTTTGTCACATGATGAAAAACAAACTTGTCATCATCGGATATCTACATATGTATTACCCAGCAATCATTGCATATCTGTAAATGACAAAAAAAATGGAAGGAAATTTAATGAACAGTATTTATAATTTATGCAGAATAAGAATATAATTATAATTAGAGATTGCTACTAAAACCATGGGGAAAACCTTGGAGGGGATATTTAGCAAATGGAACCATGATATATGATATGTATTTAAATCACATTTATGTGCTGTCTATATTTACTCCCCTTCCTCAAAGACCAAACCACCAGTTTAACATTCTGTAATATTAGTTACGTTAACGTAGTTTATTAATACGTAATTAGTTTATACTAGTATTGTTCATATTTTTGCATTATTCGTTGACTTTATGCCATTTCTTCTGCATGTCATCCTAGAGAGAGCCGTACAGCTGGAACGGGCAGGTGTGTCCTCCGGCGTGGACGGTGCTGACTCACCACGCTGTGCAAACCGATCTCTCACCTCTCCAACAGGCCGTTATGTGAGTATTAATGGAGGTATAAAACCGATCAAATCCAATATGAAAGCGTAAGCACGGGCTGAAAAAAGGCCCTTTTGTTTCCCCGCCCAGACGCTGGCAGTGCTACAGCAGCCACCACCGGACCCAGAGGGTGTGCTACTCCCTGCTGCTGCGCCTCCTGAGGACCGTCGATGCAGAGTGGGACCCCACCGCTGTGAGGGGAGACCTGGTAGGTTTTTTTTTTAGCCTCAGTCGGGGGGAAAAAAAAAAACTTTCATCATCTGGAAACAGTCACCTCATTAGCTCAGCTCTTCACTGACATGCATCGAGGTTTTTGGTCCAGCCAAAAATGTCTCCCGGCCGGTGTTGTCGCCGCTGTAACTGAGGGCCCTTCCTGTGTCCAGGAGAGGCAGCTGTCAGACAGCTTCAGGCTGTACACTGAGCACTGCCTGTGCCTGATGAAGAACATGCGGCAGGTTTTCCCCTGCACCAGCGCCGCTGCCATTACACGCTACGAGCTCATGCTGAGGTAAAGTCACACGGCCATCGCATCGCATCAGACACTGTGCCAGCCTCTCCACAAACACACATGTCTTAATCATTGATCATGTCTCATTTCAAAACTTGAATCAGAATCAGAAGCATTTATTGCCATGTTTGTCCTGAAGGAAGATGCATAACATTTAACATTTAACAGTAAACGGAGAGTAATACATGGGAATGAATGAATATTTACAGTTAAACAGTAGAATATAAAAATAAGATAAAGTGCATGCAATGTGCATGGATTGTAAGTCTTGTGTTAAAGTGGCGAGTGTATTTAAATATGAGGCATGAGGGTGTGTGCAGGGGAGTGGCCAGTGGGAAATTATCTTAAAAGTTAAACATTTGTTCCTGACCACAGATGTTGTTGTTTACAACCTTAACGATAGATGCTATTACCTACAACATATTGTGTTCATATTTTGACCTACGTATTTTCATAACATATTGCTCACTATGATATTATGCTTCCATTCCCACCAGTGAAACCAGTGATTAAATCCATGTCTTTGGGAATGACGGATATAGATCATATAGATAATGATGTTAAACATGTTGAATTGTTAGCTTGAGCATAAACATGAATTATTTGGAGAACATGAATATTCACTGTGGATGTGGTGGATTCTAAGCAGGAACTTTATGACACATTGTCGTCGGCAATGTGTTGTGTTAACCAGAAACGTCTCCATCAAACCACGAGAGACAGATGGAAGATTATTGTTATTGCAGAGACATTCATCAGAATCAGAACCATTTAGGTGCATAACATTTAACATTTAACAGTAAACAGAGTGCAATAAATGGGAATGAATGCATATTTACAGTTGACAGTAGAATCTAAAAAAAATTCATGCTCGGATGGACATCACATAGAAGGAACAGCAGTGAAATGCACCAAAATAGGGATTCTGCTCCAGTAAAATCAGCTAATTAACGAAGTCCTTGTTGTTGAGTGGGAGTTGTTTTTATAGAAACTTCCCCGGTAAGAAGTCCAGCTCGGCCCAACGATCAACACCTCCGGGGAAATCTTTTTTGCGATCTCTCAGAGGCACACGCAGGGTGACTCACCCAACCGTTGAGGCCGCCTCCCCCTTTCTCCTGCAGAGACAGTGCAGGGTCCTGCTGACAATCAAAGAGTTCAGTGAGGCTGAAGCTACCGCGCTACGTGATTGTTTTAAAAACAATCACGTAGCGCGGTAGCTTCAGTCACACTATGTGATGTTTCACACAAGAATCATTTGAATGGCTCTTCCTGTCTGTGAACGCCAGGGGGATTGGCTTCATGCAGAACATGCAGGCCTTTAAGACGGTGTGCCCCCTCCGGCACGATCTCCATTTGGACATCACGACGGCTGTCAAGGTAACGATGCAATCAAAAAAAAAACATTTAGGTATAGGCTCACTTAAAGGGGCCCTGCGGAGCCTCTGGTGCCTGCTCCACAGGCCGCCTGTAATAGCTCATTTATTCTCCTTCGTTTGTGTATTTATTTCAACAGAAAGGCACCGTGGAGTGGTACGAGAGCTTGATTGCGCAGCACAAACCAGAGGACGGGGTACGTTTACGCGGATCGATACGAGTCCTCCTCCCCATCGTGTCTTTGCCCGGATTAACATGCAGGATGCCTTTTTGTTTTTGTTTTGGCAAAGCAGCCTCTGGAGGAGCAGCTGAAGAAGCTGGTTCAGGTGGTCGACTTGGTGTGTGCCGACGTCCAGAGAGCCCAAAACATCTACAACAAGCTCTTCTACAGGTGAATGTCACGACCGGGTGTGGTGGGGCAAAGACTCAGGTGCAGGGGGAAAAGACAGGACAAATCAAAAGGGTTCCTTTACTTCAGTGCACGAAAAAACAGATACAAAAGATCAGGCAGGGAATCCGGGATCAAAGACAGGAAGACACAACTAGGAACACAACTATGACAAAATGCTGGATCACTAGGCTGTAACACACAGGGCATACAACGACAATGTGGCAGGGGACAAGGGAAAGCAGGGGAGTATATACGTATATATATATGAGAGGGGAAACACAGGTGTTGAGCAGGAACAAGCAGGAGACACAAGGGAAGCAGGGGAGTGACGGAGGACAGGTGAAGGGAATCAACAATCAGGAGACACACACACACACACATTGAACTAAATGGTGTTACAGTGAAAACAAAAACACTGTGTAGAAACTCTGCTTCGGTCAGCTGACGCCTCTCCATCCTTTTGCTTGTGGCCACAGTGCAGTCAAAGTGGATTTCTTCAGCATCGCCTACAGGCAGTTGGAGAAACAGGTAAATCACTGGAAACGATTATTCTAAGGCTCTGTGTGAGTCACTTGGTGTTGCTGTTAACTCTGACCCAGTTCTGGTTTCAATTTCCTTCGCCCTCCAGGTCGCCGATGACGTAAACGTAGCCATGGAGCGCGTCTGTGGGACTCTGGAGCAGGAGAGCTCCCGACTGACGCAGACGATGGGAGAAACCGTCTTTGAGCTCTTCATGTCCTTAAAAACCCTCAAAGGCTTTCGGGAGTTTCTTCCTCTCAAGTTGGTTATGAGTTTGACTCTCACGATATTTCGTACGGCGGCATAACCTTCTGCTTTGAAGTTTATTACAGAGGGTTTGTGATCCACAGGGACGCGAAAATGTTGGCCTTGACTGTCTTTCACAACTGGTTCAAGTCATCGATTCATAAGTGGCTGCAGATCGTTCACGACAGATCATGTGACCGAATCCGTAAAGCAGTGGAAGCGGACACGGTGAGAGACACTGAACATACTGTGTTTAACACAGGTGTAATTAATATAATTTATTTAAAATTATTTGTGAAATCCCCAAATGTGTGTTTTTTTCAGAAATGTATACATAAGCAGTAATACAGATATTTACTGATTGTGTGATAACAATTATACAGTGTACTTTAAAGGATGTACTGTTGATAGAGCTGGTTGAACTGCTAACTGAAGCTGAATTAAAGTTCTTGAAGAAAAGCAATTGCATTGCATCGTCTGTAAAACATGTGACCGGCTTCATTCATGCCCTCTGAGCGTCTCTCGTGTTTCCCGGCGCTCTGTGAGCAGCTGGAGCCGGTGCAGCAGGCCAGGCACAGCTCCTCGGCGGTGGAGGTGGCGACGTGCTTCGGCCAGGTACGGGAGATCTGGCTCCAGCTGGCCTGGCCAGACTCTGCGGGGGCCTTCATCTTCGTCACCCGCTTGACAGACGTGAGTGCTGCGTTCGGTGTCGCCACACTCGCGCGCATGCTGGACACACACACACACACAAAACTAGACGCCGAGCAGACTCGCATGCAGACGCACAACAGATTGATGAGAGATTGAAAAGAGGAAAGTGTAGATTTCATCGTTTTTTATTTTTTTTTGGGTCTTTCACAGAATTTCTGCAGCGAGGCTGTGTGCTACTCAGAGATGATGACACGGAAGATTGAGAGGAACCAGCCGGGTCGGGACCACAAGAGCTTCACAGTGCAGGTAACACCTGCGAGGGGGGAGGGGGGGGGGGTAAATGTGTGTTCTTCCTGGCAACACAAAGGGCTCAGCAGGAGATCCGATATGTTTACACAACACCAAAAAAACACACACTTGTCGTCGTCGATCATTCGCACCCCGTCCCTCCACTTTTCTGTAGCCCTGCTTTTTGTTTTTTTCCTTCTTTGTTTCTCCACCTCCGCCCTCGGTTTCTCCTCTTCTGCACCTCCCCCTCGCTTCCTGCCGTAGCTCTGCATCGCCCTGAACAACACGGAGCACGTGCGCGTCTTCCTGGGTCACCTGCCCCGCGACCTGGACTGGCAAGGTGTGGAGCGCGCCATGGAGGAGTCCTGCGGGGCGGAGGGGAAGGAGCAGGTTTACAAGGCCCTCAACGGGCAGCTGTTCAACATGGACCTGGACCTGCAGAGAGAAGCCAAGCGGCTCATCACGCTGCTCACCGACAAGGTGCTGGATGCTTTCAATGGTGGAATAAAGTTGCAAAATTGCAATACTTATGCACATACTTGGAGACATATGCACGTGTATGAGTGAATATGTCTGTGCAGATGCTGCCCGAGCTGCGGAGGTACATCCAGCACATCAGTTTGTCTCCAGACTCCATCAACAATGACGACGTAAGGCCCCCGAGGTGGTTCTCTGCTGCATGCATTCATGTATAAGTGGTGTTTGTGTAATTATGTTCATGTGCCTTTCTTCCAGGCTGTGTCGCCCCTTATGAAGTACTTACAAGACACCATGGTGATCCTCACTGAAAACCTTGTGAAGGAGAATCTGACTAAGTAATGCCTTTCTTGTCCTCTCTCCTGACTATAAACACGACTTCATTTATTTTCTGTTTAATTCCTTTCAGTAACTAATCTGAGGTGTAATTGGTCCACATCCGGTCCAATTGCTGATTTCCATCTGGTGAGCCTGTGCAGCTAATGATAAAAGATGGCATGCATAATTATGAAACACAAACAAGAAAGAATTCACAACATAAAATCAAAGAACATGGAGCTATTTATAGCAGGTGCGTGCCCAGAAAGTCTTGCAAACAAATCATCAAAGCTGGCAACTCCCAGTGGTAATATGTTTTAATTATGAACGCTAAGTTGTGTGATTTATTTTTAGAATGATGGTGCACGAAGTGCGTCCTAATATTTCATCATGTTGTAATTCAAGTGGTACATCAGGGTAGGCAGATTTCTAGAAAAGGTATTAAAAAAAAGCATCCTGCAGCTCCCTGTCATAAGCCCCTCCCACCAGAGGAGGGAGGGGCTTAAACATGGTATACAGTAACTTGTACGTAAAGAGACGTTCTCTCGTTTTCTAAAACCTGAAACCAGAGCCAAGAGGAGGTGCAGAAGTCCAGTTTTCTCTCAGACCACTAGAATTTCAATATGCTTAAAGTTATTTATGAAATATCTTTACTCAGTGTCGCCAAAAATAAACCTGCCAACCTCCCGGCTTCAGCATTGAGCCATGATTTGATGACCCCGCACGAAATGTGCACCACTCTGGCACGGGACTCCTGAGCTATTGTGCACTGTAAGCGTTTGGCATGATAATACCACCCCTCAGTGTTACCACTTATCATTACCAAGCTATTATCTGTGAAAACATACATGAGGCTAAGTACTGGTGTGTTACCGAGCCAGCTTGGTGTGGGCGTCTCATTGTGTCTGCCGCCTCGTAGGGTTCTCCAGAGCACGTGGGAGCTGCTCCTGAGGATGATCCTCGACGCCGTCGCCGAAAACAGGGGCGTCCAGGTGGAGTTCTACAACCGCTTCCAGTACACAGTGGAGGTCAGTGGTCCGGCTACTGCATTTCATCACCGTGCTTGTGTGTATTTCTACCTCCATTCTGGCAGAGTTTAACTAAGAGGAGTATTCTGCTGAGGAAGACACGTTAATGATCACCACTGATACCAACCTTTTAATTAGCTCTCTAGGCCTGCTGCCGCCGCCGCGCGATCATTAGCATATATTAGATATTTATGAAGTCCCGAGGAAGTAGTTGAGCACCAAAGGCCTCATAAATGACAATGTGGGGGCTATTGTATATTCTAACGCCAATTTTAACCGGCTGGCAGTGGACGTGACAGATCTCTGTGAAAAGTCATGGCAGGCAGCTCGCAGCTTGGCGGACGGATACGGTGTTTGCCTGTCGGAGGTTTCATGCCGCGTCTGTAAACAACTTGTCTCCCTGCTGTGCCGAGACTTCATTCTGTCAAAATGACAGCGACGAAAGGGAAGACTGAGCTCCAAGGTGTATATATATTTATATATTATTTATATTTACCTTTTCACTTGAATGCTTTAGACCCTGTTGCAGTTCTTGCATGTCGAGGGAGAAGGGCTTTCCCTGGAAGACATGAAGAGTGGAGACTACAAGGTAGGACTTGTACTTCTTGTTGCTTTTAGGATTCATATCCTCCTACCTCAGGTGTTGTTCATCTTTTTTTCTTTTTCTTTTCTGGCCGTGTTGTTTTAGGTCGTGGATGAGGAGCTCAGGCTGAATAAATGTCCGTCCTTTGAGCTGATTGAACAGTACTATCTGGAGAAGATTTCCCAACAGGTGTGTTTCCACTCACTGGCAGTTTCATTTCAGCCCGAAGGTGGACAGAGTCGTATTGATTGGACGACACTCTGTCTCTCTCTCTCTCTCTCTCACTCTCTCTCTCTCTCTGATTGAGAGTCTGCCCTCCTCTGGGTTCCTGCAAAAGCAAGATGCTGCAACATGTAAACTCATATGTGCTTTCAATTATCCCTCCACCTTTGTTTCTGCTCAGGGAAACTCAAAATGAGTTCCACAAATGACCGCACCATAAAACAAAAATGCATCCACCTCTACATGCTGCTTATGATGACTCGTTTCAGAAAACACTCAAGCACACTCGCTACGGCCGAATCAGTGTGAAGTGCTACTACGACGCCCCGGAGCAGAGGCTGACGGTGGAGATGCTGCACGCTGCAGACATCATCGCCCTGGATGCCAACGGTAGAAGTGGCACAATGAAATATGGTTGTTGCGTTGACGTCGAGCTCGGCGCTCACTCGCTCTGCTCCTCCTCAGGTCTGAGCGACCCGTTTGTCATCGTGGAGCTCTGCCCCCACCACCTGTTCCCCGTGGCCAAGAGCCAACGCACGCAAGTGAAACTGAAGACCCTGCACCCCGTCTTCGACGAGCTCTTTACCTTGTGAGTACCGTTGACCGTCGTGAAGTTCGAAAATCTTTGAGGCGATGGTGCGAGGAGAAATCCCGGATGCAGAAAGTAAAAAGATGATGAACAGCATTTCAAATTGAGTCACACTAATAACTACACTAAATATATCCCATGAGACAGATCCAGTACCTGCCCGGCAGAAGGCACCCAGAGATCTGCTGATCTTCTCACAATCTCTCAGCCTTGCCAGTTTAGGGTCAGCCCCCCTTCCTCTGGCTAGCACCTCTTCCAGTCCATCGATTGGATAAGACCTTGTCCTGTTAGCATAAACACAGGCCTTCAATCAACCCCCCTCACAGGCACATTTCTGAGTGCGTCCTCTTCATCTGCTCCAATCTTCAGGCTTCAGGCTCCTGATGTTTTCAGGATTCATTCCACATTCACTTCATACATTCCAGAATTCTAATTGCTACATTTGTGTAGTACATACAGTGTCATTCTTTTGATATTTGATTATCATAACCCATACAGAGTTATTTATTTATCTCGACCCACAAATGTAAACTCCCTAGCTCTCACCAGGAGCACCATAAAACATACTTTTCCTTCCCGTGTCTTCCAGCCACGTCAGTCCGGAGCAGTACAGACACAGGTTCGCCTGTTTGACCTTCACCGTGATGGACTACGACTGGCTGTCCACCAACGACTTCGCCGGTGAAGCCGTGGCTCCACTCAGCGACTTCTGCTGGCCGGGGAGGCCCAACGCCTCCGCGGCCGGCAAGAGCGTCCAGCCCGCCATCCTCCACTTGTCTCGCAGCAAACCCAGCGGTACGTGGGGCCCCCGGGGGCTGTGTCGAGATCTTTGTTTTACACAAACATAATATTGGTTCTTGGGGGAGACCGGGTTTCCAATTACCTCTCCGGCATGAAAAGCCATTCAATCCGGAGATATTTGTGTCAGGTGTCGAAACTGCTCTCATCTGTTTGCTCTCCCCTCCAGAAAAGCCAATCATGAGGATGCTGGACGCTCGCGTCGGAGACAAGGAGGCTCAGGAGTTTGTCCGCAGGCTGAAGGAGATTGAGAAGTCGATGGAGGAGGAGTGAAAGCCGTGTTGGTGTTTTCTGACCACGTCTTGCGACATGTGCTTTTGTACTGGTACGATGTTTACAATATTATTTTTTTTTCCTTCAGATGTTATCGTTTGTTCAGTAATTATACCAAAATGACAAGAGTAAAAAAAAAAAAGGGAAAGCCGTGAAGCTTACCGCTGTTTTTCTGGGAGATGAACATCCTGTCACTGTGCAACCCTCTGCCGTCTCAGTCAAACTATATTTTACAATTGAATGGATAGTCGATCCTAAATGTTAGCGCTCTATATTTTTTTGTAATGAGGTATTTGTTATCTTTGTTGTATGATCTTTGATATGATAGATTTAACGTTTCAGAACTATTTTGTGGAAGTAGCTAATGTATTCAATAGTATATCGTCAGAGTCTAAATCTATACCTCAAATACGCTCACTAGTTGCAGGGGAGTAACACGTATCCAGACTTTCCTTTCCCTTGGACATTGTGGAGATAAACTGCATGAAAGCCTGTTTTAGGATGTGAAGACTTAAACCCTCACTGATTTCCCTCATGCAGTGGTTTCCTAGCAAACACCTACGAATAAGAATACCTATTTCCTGAAGGAAATCATGGCGACATATCTCGCTTTTGGGGACCGTCGGAGTCTCGGTGTTTTTAAGGCCGGTCATGCAGCTCAGCAGCAGCGAGACCAACCCTCCCCTGAGGCGCTCGCCACAGCTCGGGTTCATTCGGCTTTTCAGATTGCTCATCACAGAGCTCACGATGGGTCATCGAAGAGGCCAAAGCCCTCGTGGAGGACGGACCGGTTCTTTAAACTCAGTTCCTCCTTGCTGTCTGACAGCAGTGAGTCAACGTCTCTAGTTAAACGTACGTGGCGGGCTGGCTGGCGACGCCGCTCTAATTTAAAGTTGCACAAAGTCAGCACACTGGCAGAAACAAATCCACGTCCGTCATACGTAAATGAGCAAATACGTGTTGAACAGTGAACATATTCAATCCCATCGAGGTGGCATTTGACTTTTGCACGGCTTCATTTAATCTGAAGCTGTGTGGTCGAGCTACACATCCACGTTTTAGCAGCTGGGACTCACAGGAGCACCAAGAAATACTAAGCTTATCATTATGGCCACTCTCATGTCTGTGGAGTAAATAGTTAGCTACCTCCAGCTGCTAGTTAGCTTAGCTTAGCACAGTTTACCTGGATCTGTCCAACAGTCACAACATGCACCCACCAGTACCTGTAAAGCTAATTAACACAAATACATTGTAATATTGGCACATCATAGTGTGTGAAGGATAAACTACACAGAACGTGGACAGAATATAACTGCTTGTGTTGAACCACTGAATATAGTGAATTATATGCTGAGGGAATTTACAATTTTGTATTTACCGCCCTCCACCGGCTCTATAATTATTTTTATTTACCTATAAATTGGCCCTAGAAGTGACCAGTTAGCCCAGTCGACAAAAGGTCACATGACCTCCATAAATCCGGTCATTTTAACACTTAAACTCTTCAGCCGGCTTAAGCTCTCTTCTAATTGATGAATAAGCATATTTACCAAAAGATTTTTTATTTAGAGTCGCCAGCTGGAACTAAAGTTATTACCAACAAGTTATTTAGCATTTGAATGTTGGTTTTATTTAGTTATTTCAAGTTTATTCCATTTTTTTAATTAAATACTTCTTTGTCAACTGAAACTATTGTGTAAACAATCGCATAGTCCAAACAAACAAGTGAAACAGATTTAACATTTTTCATTAATTTATTTAAGTTGATGATTAATTGCTCTTATTTTAGGGCGCAGAATGAACTATTCATGCATTTGTGGTTATGGGGATACACCAGGAGACCCTGGTGCCTGATGATTGAAAGAATACCCTCTGATGTACTGACCCCAGAGATAACAGGAAGTACAGTGTGTGGCCAGATGGTAGCTAATCTCAGTTAATGGGCTCGTGTAGCGTTCAGAAAGTTAAAGAAACAGCAGAAAAACACGGCAAGGCCTTTTGTCATCCCAACTTTTATTCTAGGCCTCAACACAGAAGTCATACAAGGGACCACAATGAGAGTTTGAGTCTCAGTGTGAGACTACATCTCTCGAGGTAAAGAGAAAGAAAAGGCATAATGAACCCGTGCAGTGGCATAATTATACATAGGGGGTAAAGGCAAGAGCTCGCTGCCTGCAGCAGCTCTCATTTGACTGACAGCTTTAATTCAACACCAGCCCTCCAACGCCGTGCCACTGAAAGGTTAGAATAATAATATTTTTGCAAAAAAAAAGAAATAACAATCATACTACTGTGGATTACGTGTGGAAAATGTGAAAATGTTATGCAACTGAAACATTACTAAACAACTAAAAAAAAAAAAAAATACTCAAATTCTGATCACAGCTTAATAATGAAGTAGCCTTTACACATCTGACTCTCGTAACTGTGAAAGTAATGTTATCGTAGCAAGTCGGAAGGCCCAGTTTTCTGGACAGGGTTTGAATTAAACCAGGAAAAAGTCTGAATCTAGACTAGTTAATCATGTCTTAAAAAGTGAAAATGTAATGCTGTATTCCATAAGGAAAATTGTCCGAGACTAATGAGCTTAGTTTCCGTCGGCTGTCTGGCCAGAGTTCCCTAACGAGGTTAATGTGAATCACCTGTGTTGTCCTCGTTAAGCAGCAACTCCCGCGATATAGTGGTAATGGATGTAATGGGAGCATAAAAAGTACTTATGACTCTCTAATGGCTGGAAATTAATCTTAAGTTTAAGCCCCTTTAGACCTGGTGGAAGTTCAGACTTCAAATATAAGACTGACTTAAATGGAGGACTATTTAGAGTTAATCTGTAGTATATTTAGGATATCATTTAGACTTAATTACAGTCCAGGAAACTGGCCCTTACTGTCACAAATGTAGCTGTAGCTGTTAGACCTATTAGATGAGGCAGCTAAGTAAACTTCTACTCAACATAAAAAACACGCTACATGATGTTGAGCTTGTCTTTGCATGTTGAAAAAAGCTCAGCACGCACAAATCTGGCCTTTAGGAGTTTGTTAAAGACTGCTGCTGCTCTTTAAACGTGCCACTTCTACCAGACCTTGACGACAGAAACACGGGGCAACACTGTAGCGCGTGCCGAGCACCAGACTTTCCACACCGACAGCGTTTCATTAGCGACGTAACTGAACAGTAGCTGCTTGTGTCGCGCTTTGTCGTTACTCTGCGGAGTTGTGAGGATGGAGCACGCAGAACAACATATCTACGCCTGCAGATCTCTGCCTGCAGAGCGGCACTACGCCTTCACGTTTTATTTCAGATTTTAACATATCGCAGTCCGACTGTGCGTCAGCGACTATCACTGACCTCTTTCATCGTTAGCGTTAACGTTACCCGACGTATTTAGTTCACGACCTACTGCAGGTTATCCCAAACGAAGGCGGAAGGACTTGGGTGTGGCGTATTAATAATGAATCGATCTATTGACTGAAATATTCTTAATTGCTAGCGTGACAGTGGTATTTTCCCTGCATTCAAAACCATAGGCTGTATTATAACCAGATATTCTGGCCAGATGTTTACACAAATACGTTCAACCTCACATTATAGAGTAGAGAACTTGAAAACTGATATTATATAATACGATTTATACTAGGGTCACAATAAAACATTTTTACAGATTTAGTTCGTAAAAACCAGATTCTTGGAGAGGAAGGCGCGATGTCTTTTCCCAGTCGATACAAAATTTCTATGTTCAGTATTGTAGACGTCCTTACGTTGCCCCTATCAGGCAATCCGGTCAGTATTAGTTTAGTAAATTGATTTATTCTGGTGATTTTCAATGATTCAAATACCGTATTTTGGTCTTCAAATGTCCAGTGAAGTTGTATTATCATAGTATTCATTTCCTACAAAGTGCAATACATAAAAGACTAGTTTTGCTGATAAAAAAAAAAAAAAAAAGGGAAAGGATATCAGACTGTGAATTTACAGAATATGATCACAATTTAGTTCCATGACCGTCAGCTGACATATTTTATTCAAGGTACTAATATAGAAATGTTTACTGAAAATTAGTATTTGGTTTGTCATCTGCTGTCCAAATTAAAAGGCAACAGCTGGTGAAATGTCTCTTCAAGAAGCAAAAGACCTTCGATTTGTCATCGTAAAAGTGAATTATTTGTCCTTTGAACTGTAAATGCCCGTGTTGCTGTTTACTGGATTATACCTTTGGGAGATGTCTATGACCTTGAATAAAGATTGTATTTAAATTTGACCGTGTGGCCTTCACTGACATGAGCACAAAGCATTTGAATAGATGAATAAAGTGATTAAAGCATCTTTTTTTAATCATTTCAATAATACTGTCTGACACTGACCTGTCTCTCTACACTTCATCTTACCTCCCATGTCATCATCCGCCCCGATCAATGTCCCATGTGCCCACCCTCAGTGCCTCGACCTTTAATAACCCCCCCCCCCCCATCCCCCCCTGCAGCAGCAACCTAAAGACCAAACACACGCTGACATGCCAAAGCATGCAAACAGTGAGACGCGGTGAGTGTTTATTATATTATTTCGCTGTGCACATTTCTCAGAGCGCCGCTGTGACAGTAGACTACAGCAGGTTTGTGTCGGTGAGGCCTTGTACTCTACTGAATGCCAGTCGATACCTTTTCATTTAAAAAGGGTATTGGATCGTGGATCAGGTGTGGGAAGGATCTTGTCATCTAATGCAGACATCATGGCCTCCAGCCAGCTGCCTGCACACACTGCATCCATCAGAGCGGCAGACAGCGCTCTGCTACTTCAGGGTCTCTGAGCCGTGGGGAGCCTCGTGCAGGTTAATAATACTCGCCGGGTCGCTGTCATCTATTCTGGATGGTGAAAAACAAGCTGCACTCTGAGAGAGGAGATCAAGAGCCGCTTTCGTTTGGACTTCTGGGTTCAACCACTAGATGTCCTCGTGATTTTACAAATCATTTCTTGAGCCTGAGTCATAATCATCGATTATAATAATCATCTTTTCCTCTCAGTCATGCAGCGCAGAGCAGAAAATGAATACATCCTCCACCATCCGTCCTCCATATGATATAATATATGTTGTTCTGACATGGGCCATAGTGCATTATGAGAAATTGTACTACATTGAGTATAGTTTGATGCTAATATGTTTATATTTACTTGAACGCCGGACATGTCACTACAGTATTTCTACACTGTGATATTGGGAGTGCCATCAAAATGAACCACATGCCTTACAACTATATTATACAGCCTTTGATAAGGTTTAAACTACACCTAGATTTTTCAATGTCAATTTATTTTAAGTTAATTAATAAGATTTTAAATGTTTTTCTGAACCAGGTAGATGTGCTTGTCCGTGCAATGTGCATTGACTTTGTTGTTTTATGATTTTTCATTGTGGTCACTGGCAAAGGCAGGTGTCTCTTCTTCTTCTTCTTCTTCTTCTTCTTCTTCTTCTTCTTCTTCTTCTTCTTCGTCTTCTTCTTCTTCTTCTTCTTCTTCTTCTTCTTCTAGACGCAGCCTTGTAGGGAAAGTGTTTTATTAGACCTCACCTACTGTAACTATAATTGTAAATACAACTTTCCTGTTCGGATCAAATTTCAGTGGGAATTTCCCTCACTGGTTTCCCTCTCTCCCATGCAGTGGTTCAGTCCAATTAGTGAGGGCGCCACAAGGGGTGCATAGCGCCACACAGGCGCTTACTGTGGGGGGAGTTGTTGCTAGTACCTTGCTGTGAGGCGAATGTTGTGTGAGTGGCTTTATTTCATGTTCAGCTGACTTGCTCTTTGTTAATTTTCCTGGGACTACAGGCTCCTGCCTCCTGAGCCTGAGCTTTTTATTTTCTGCTCACTTCCAACAGCCGCACTAAGATCCCGTATTTATGCCGAATTTCGACCAGAGCTGTCGCACAACTCTTATAATTGAAACTAGAGAGGCAACTATGACTTATTAATACACTTTGAGGTTTTCAAAGATTACATGTGTGTTTTTTTTTCCTCTTTCTCCGAACTCCAGCATTATATTCTTACATGGTCTTGTGGTGTGCGAGGCTGCAGTGAGCCTCCCCTCTCAGGTGATCTCTAGGCTTTTGCAGCAGGGAGGAGAGGAGGCAGCCTTCAGCCGGTGTTGATCCCCAGGAATGTTGGCAGAGGCTCTGGGTCGCTGCCGCTCCTCCGCTGGCTCTGGCAGACACATTTAACAGCACTGTGATCCCGCGGTGTCTTATCTCCCCTCAAACAACCGTAATCCTGCCCACAGAAATGTTACACTGCAGCGCCTGTCCTCTCCCTGCTCAACCTGGAGCCCCCACACAGACACTCCTTCTTTCTTTTTCTGGCAAAGATTTTAGATTACACACCTGCAGAATCCATGACGCGGCATTGCATGGCTTTGACTTTGAAGATCGACAGTGCAGGTTTAGTCACGACTCTCCTCTTTGCGTCTGCCAAGGAAGACCATGATAATCAAGCTTGCACACTTGCTTGCATGCATTAAATGATTCTGTCTAGAAGAATGGAAGGAATGAATACTGGATGCCCTTCAACAGAAATGTCCTCCTTTGGAAATTTAAGTGAGATGTGATTACATCAGACCATAAACGTCTGCTTCTACCCAGGCCTGAGACGTTTCCTTCAGGATCAAGGACGGTTCCTCGCAGACGAGCCTAAACACCTGTTGTCTGCAGGTGCATGCTTTGCTGTGGCATCGGCGTAATTAGGCACTTCAGAAGTTGGCCTCGCCTCTAAATAACACAGCGAGTCCTTTGTGGCTTCAGGGGCCTCCGTCGGAGTGAGCAGAGATAATATTGGACAGCTTGCCCCTGAGGAATGCAAGTGGGACAGCGCTTGGGCCGAAGCCAGAGGCTGCGGCGAGCAGCAGAACCATCACAGAACCATCACAGAACCATCACAGAACCGTCCGTCAGCTTCACACAGAGCCGTGTCGACTCATGTCACCGCAGTGAGGGACTGAGTGAGCGCTTCAAACCCGTTTTGTGGACACAAGCTTTGACACGCTCTGATTAGGTTTACCCCACTGTAAAACCAGAAAAGTGCTTGAGGGCTCCTTCCTTCAATCCAGCAGTCCCTGCTGAGCAGACATACCCACAATCCATTACACAGTTACATTAAAAAAAGGGGGAAATCCCAAGCCATGTTGAAAAGAGTTGGCAGAACAAGTTTAGACCTGCATGCAAAGTATATGTGCTTCCAGTAATTGTAACAGAAGTTATTTTTCCAATGAGTTGAGCCAACAACAATATGATTTGTCTAGTAAAATTGAATAAAAACACATTCACGTTTACCTAACATGAGTTGAAGGTGCTAAATTCTACAATTGAGGGATTTCCTCCCCTCAACATAGTGACAGCTGAGACAACAGCGAGGTGCTAACGGTGCTAATAGCTAATATTAGCTAATAGCGTAACGCGGCAGCCGTTAGCTAGCCTTAGCATTAGCTGGTCAATTTGGATCCTTTTGTCATGGTGGACAGAAATTCAACGCGTCCATGTGAATATGCAACTCTCAGAGCTAGTGACATCGTAGGAGGAGTGAGAAAGACTTCTCTTATGGTGGCTGGATGGGTCAGACAAACTTTCAACCAGGAAGCCAGGATTGTTTGTGTCCCTTTATGTATTTTACTTATTTTAAGCCCCACCGCCATGTTTTTCCTTAACCTAACGAAGTGGTTTTGTTACCACCGCCACAGGATTTCATTCTCTGCTCGGGTGGACATCGTCCCACTATATCGTCACATTGCAAAAGGTTTTCGGCTCCATCAATGCTCTGAATTTCATATATAGAATGTCTAACTCCATTTTTCTGTGCAGGCTCTTGCTCAAAACTCCACAGGGCTTCCACACAGTACATCCTGTTGTAAGCTGGGAACAGCTCAACAGTATACATGGTTATTTATGACAGTCGAGGAAAGAAGACTGTGTGCAGCAACGTCTCAGTACATAAAGAACAGTGCGTGCTTTACAGACTCGTGACAGTTCAAGAGGTTATCACGTGGACAGCATCTGAGTACCTTACGGCTTTTGACAGATCAGTCAACAGCCCCGAGGAGGTCCTTTGATTCCTCCTCTAAAGCGCTCCCGACTGTGAATGTACCCTCTTGCTGGTACACCATGAATGGCTGAGTCATCGCAGAGACTCTTCAGAAAGCTAGCGTGAAAAGTAAAGAGCACCTGGTGGAGGCCGGCCAGCCCCATAGTTTGATGTCTGAGAGGGATGTTCATTTTGGGACTTAAGCGAAAACAGAAGTGTTTTCTTTCGGCACGGAGCATTCTATGAAGAAGTAATTATTGTGGCATGTCCTCATGGATCCTCTGTTTATCCGCTCAGTTCGCCAAGCACACTAGCTGTGGTTCCTCTCGGTCGGTCCCACACACGCACATCCATCCCCGGCTATTTCTGCAAAAGCACGAACAGCTTGTGTACTTCCTCAGCCGGGTGGAAATGTTCTTTGCATAGATGTGTTTACGGTGATTACAGGATTGAAAGACGGCATTAGACGTCATTCCTGAGCTCCCTCGGTGTTCTTTTTGTCCATGGGAAGGGATTTCACCTTCAAACTTAGTTTTCCCTCACAGTTAGTTTGATAAGGGGAGTCTGCATGTTCCTAACTTTGCTGGTGGTGTTAAAATAAAGCATTCCCTTAACTAGAAACATCAGGCTTACCAGCCCTGCCTCCAAGAAATGGCGTTCCCATACGGCACAACTGCATGTGAATTACATTCGGAGGGAAACATATTTTGTCGTGGATTTCGTTTACTTTTGTCCTTGAAGAAATAAGTTTAATGTGAGTGTGCGGAGGTCCGTGTGGGAAGACGTTTGTGTGTTGCATGTGTCATAAAACACAGAGCTTTCTCCAGGATACTTCAACTTTTCTTGCATTTTTGTTGTGTTTCAATTTCATGGTCATAATGTCTTTTATTAAATCTAACCCATTTTGGGGACTAAAAGCTAACCAAGTAGTTTTGTAGCGTTGTTTGTTGCGTTTAAATTTACAACGTTCGGCACTTTTCAAACCGTAATCCAGAAGTTTTTCTCAAAACAGTTCATCATTTTTTACGAGACAGGGTTGGACCTCCAGATTTTTGTTTTGTTTAGCTTCGCTTTTATTGTTTGCCAAATCATTTTGTAAAAGCCATTTATGTGGTTGCAACATTAGTGTACATGCCCAATTAATTAAGGATAACACAAGAAAGTCACATGACTTTAGTCCATCGTGGTCCTTGTTAGATCTACTAAGACCTAAAACTAGACTAGATCAATGTATTTTAGGAGTTGTATCTTCCATAGCTTGGAATGACTACAGTAAGTAAGGTGATTAAAGGTTGTGACTGCATGAAATAATTATCTCTTCATGAGGATTTTATTTAACCTGGTCAGTGCATTTTATAAAAAAGAAGTAAAGAGCGATGTTAACACCGTAAAATGAGCACCGTGAGTAATCTGCTGTGCTTCTCAGATCACTGTTTGCGTTGGCAAAACAAGAGCAGAACGGAAGACTCTGAGGAAAACTGTATTCAGGGACGATGCCAGTAATCTGGCCTTGATAAAAAACAGTTCAAAGTGAAGAATATTCCTTCTGCGTGTACGTTTCATCACATTAGTCCCTCGATTCAACACAGTTTTATTTGTACTACCAAAACACCTGTCTCGTCTCCCTGAAAGAGAAGCTGAATCCAACGACACACACCCGAGGGTAAAGGTCACCAAAAGGGGAAGATTACATTACATTACATTATGTAATAATAATAATACACAAGATTGTCGCCGAGCGAACACACTCGCGTCCACCTCTAATCAAAGCATGCTCACCATTGCGTCAATGGTGACATTAAAGATGACATTCTGACCAGAGCTGTTTAGTCCTGTTGTCATTTATTCCTTGTCACTGTTGCCCTTTTCAAAGGCAAGAAATAACAGATCCGAAGCCTGGACTCTTCAAAGTCGCAGCCATGCCACCCAAAGTCAGTATTAATTGAATCTGAAGGACCACCACCCTCGCATTTACCTCAAATGGCTCTCGTATTCTTCTCTCTTTTGTGCCGCCAAGGCTAATATCCTCTGGTGAAAAGCCCCCTTTTTTTTTTTTTTTTATCCCCACGACTGACTGTGGTTGGAGTAAACTTCAGTTCATTTCCTAATACAGCTCTCCAGAAGCGAGGCGTCCGAGGGTCAAGTGGTCAGTCGCGAAAGCCAAAGTGTCCACAGCTCCCGCCTTTGAAGCCTTTGATGCCCACGGGCCGACAAAGACGACCGTATCCACGGCCACCAGCGGTGAAAGGAGGAGAATGTGACCAGTGGCCTCGGATAATGTCTCCCCGGTTCACTTCAAGGTCAGCAGACTTTTCACACTTCTTAAACTTTTGTCGGACGAGAAACACATTCTGTGCCCGACCGCTGCAGCACCGTTGGAAACCAATGTTATGATTCATGCAGGAAACTCGGGCCTCCGACGTCAGGCTCAACGTGCTTCCTCTCTTGCTCTTTCCGTGCTTTTTGTATTGGCTGCAAAGCATTTCATGAATCCTAAGTGAGTGCTGTGTGAGGTATTTCAGTCCCAGCTGTTCAGTTTCCTTGAAAGATTCACCGAGATACCGCTCCACCGGAGGGTCCTGCCGCCTTTCAGTCCATGCATTATTTGCACAAAAGGACGCAAATGTACTGTACAAGTGAGTCGGCTCATTAAAAGCCTCCGCAGCCAAAGTCCAGTGGGTGGGAGGTACAGCTGCATGTATTGCTCTCTGTCCTTCGCCTCCCATGGGGGGCTGTGGGAAAGAACCTTGAGGAATCCTCCCAAAAGGGAATAAGGACAAGAAACACAAATCTAAAGAGAGCCTCTGTCCGGTTGAAGCCCCCCTCCCCCTCCACCCCCCTCCAGCGCTGCATCAGCAGGGCTGTGCACAGCGCACACTGGGCCTACGGGGCATCGGTGACGGGGTGTTGGCACTTTAAAGTTGTGTGTGTTTTTTCCGGACAGGAGCAGCTGTTAAAATGTTATTGCACCGTTCTGTCCAAGCACACAGCGTTTCACAACGGGCTCAGCTGTCCCGTGTTTTGTTCCTCCGTCACCTGTGATCTTGACTTCAACTTTGAGAGGTTTTAGAAATGGACACGACACATTGATAGAGCCGGTCCTGAGTACTTTCCTCCCCAAAAGAACTATCGTATATGAGCATATTCTACAAGACCCAGTAATGTGTTAGTCATATAATAACCACAATGTAATAACAACATTGTAAGAACAACATAATTCTTGTTGTTTCGATCATTCACGGTCAGAGCAAGTGATGATATAAAAGCAGTTAAAAGACTGTTTATGGTTGGTGGGGTCGAGAAGGGGGTCAAACACCGGTAGACATTCAACCACTGGGCCGGTTTTATTTTAAAGTTATGTTGTTTATATTTTATAAAGTTTGTGTATTTTTTTTAGCCCAGATGTTTTTCTTAAACCTAACTAAGTGGTTTTGTTGCCAAAACCTAATTGCAGCTATTTCTTGGTCACAATGTGGTTAAATATGACAAACTCAAATGTAAACATGCCTTTCAAATGTTATGCTATTTATGATCGCATTCCAATGAGACTAAGTTGTATCTACAGTATATTGTAACATAGAACAACTCTTTATTTTCTGTTTTGGCCACTAACTCTTTTCTTACTTGTTTTGATGCATACAGATGTGTCCACGTGAGCCACAAGCTATATGAGAGCCATCCAAAGTAGTCTTTTAAATACTCCTGTTGTTTGCTCCAGCACATTCCTTCTTTCTAAACCATAGACTAAACATATATGACCACTCAGCCTCTTGAATATAGTTGAAACCTATAAGTTAAAAAGTAATCTGAAGGTTTAACACTGCCCCGGCGTGTCAGAGGAACAAAGATAACACTTGAAAAAATAAACCGCACAAGCACACTGCAAGGCAAACCATGCGGCCCTCAACGTGCCAAAACCCTCTACATGTAGCCGGGTTTAAGCCAGAATCCCACATTCGGCCTCTTTAGGCCGCTCAAAGCCTGATGGATGCCGTGGCTGAGTCGTCGGACCGCCGTGGCAGCTGCCAACACTCACAATTGGCTCTCGTCGGCTCCCACGCGGCGAGTAAACTCTGTGGCCATTGTGGGTTAGCGCCGCCGTGTGTTTTTGTATCATGTGTACATCATGTGGTGAGCTTCTCAAAAGAACCTGCCCTCCTGTATTCCAGCATGACAGTAACTCAGTGCACCCTCCAACCCCCCTTTTGCAAAGGAACCGGGAGCTACTGCCTGGTGACTCCAGGAGTGGATGGAAAGAGGGGAAGATTGTGAAGCCAGAGGCGACGTCTCACTCTTGTGTCGCCTTGCACTTGTTTGTTCTCACTTGATGAAGAACTTTAACTTCCATTGAGCTGTTTACACAAGACCGTGTGTCCCGAATTCCTCTTACCAACATGCAAACAAGTCAGTCGGCTCTGCCCGGAGCCGAAAATGTGACCCGCAAGGAACTGGATTGAAACCTAGATTACACACCGAGAAGTGAAAGAAACTCATGGCGATCAACTGGTTTTCTACAGTAGATGAAGCTCTCCCTGCTCCTGCGACAGAAAAGTGTGCAAGCACTTTATACCGCAGTTATTAAAACGGGCCTCTCGACAAGCATGAAATGAGTGCACGTGAACTGCCCCTCTGGTTCTAATCAGGGCTGCGTTGCCTGTTTGGCGAGCGGCATCTGCACCCCCGACGGGGTGAAACTCGATCCAGATGCCTGCTATTTGGCAACGCCGGCGCTGTCTCATTCTATACCCCTCACTGGCTCAGCAACAGTGAGCTCCCCTCATGGCAGCAGAGCGATCCGTCATTTACAGTACACGGCTCGACTGGTGGCAGCTTATTGATCGCACTTGAACATCTGAGAAGTGTAACAAAAACAGCAGCAGATGGAGGGCTGTGAGGTCCAAAGGGACGAGTCCCTCATGTGTAGTGTAAATGCAAATGATAGAAGCCTGATTGTGTGTGTGTGTGTGTGTGTGTGTGTGTGTGTGTGTGTGTGTGGAGAGGAGGTTGTTCCGCAGTGAAGATTGTAGCATCTTAAAGATACATTTTCAGAACTTTAAGATTCCACAGAGACTCAGAATCAAGATCCCCTCCACTTTGCTCCAATATTAACACACAATGTGATGTAGTACAGTTTGTATGCATATCAGATGTCACACACACACACACACACACACACACACACGCACACACGCAGCCTCCCATTTCGCTCAAATCCTAGAAACACCCCCTTGGTTGTTACACAACTGCAAAATCCTGCAGTTTGTCCCAGAATGCATTGCTGCCCTTGGAGTGAGGCGTGACGGGTTCATTTGGGGAAGAACCCCTGCTGTGACAACCCGCTCCGTCTGTCCATCTATCTTAATCCCTCTCCTCCATCATTCATGTTTTCTTAGCGGGAGCAGATGTCAGCTGATGACAAATCTTTCACTTTCTCTTAGTTACAGTACAAGACCACCGTTTCAAAGTACACCAACTTTTTTTTATTTGCATTACAGACTATTTTTAAAATAATTGATGCCATAAATCTCTGGGCTGAATTACGGCGCAGTGTCCGCAGTTTAAAGAGCCATACATCAAACTCTAAACCGAGCCCCAACCAGTAAACAAGCCATTAAACATAATGAGGGATTATTTATGATAGGTCTAATTCTGTAAAAAACAAGGTAGGAAATGCCAACATAATGACATCATGCTAATGGGATGGAAACACTTTCCATGGCAATTTCATCCATCAGCCAAAACCTCACAAGTGCAACAACGAAAAACAAAAAAATATTTCTGAGCATTTTGTGATGAGAAACTTTCAGTTTGAAGAGCAGAGCAAAGATTTGCAAATGTGCATTCAAAATATGTAAATTAAGGTTACAGGTTGATATTTTGGTTATTATTGAATTGCGACCGAAATTTTTATTTCCCAGAGATGGAAAAAAAAATAATTATCGCTCTCCAAATATCTCCCATAATCTCTGAGACATTTTTTTTAAAGTTATGATTGAGTCGTCATCCTACACATAAAATAAATGTAAAAGTCTCCACTTTTTAAATGTTAAATCTTTATTCAGAAAGTGACACATGAACGACAGTGATGATTCAGAAGCTCCTCCCCTTAGTTTGTGCGACATACGTGTGTCATGAGCTAAAATAATCTATTGTCATAAATAGCTATTTGAAGATTGTGTGTGTGTGTGTGTGTGTGTGTGTATACATATATATATATATATATATATATATATATATATATATATATATATATATTAGAGATATGGAGAGAGATATATAAACGCTATGACACCACAGTGTAAATCATCAGTTGTCTGTCAGAGCTTTAACTCGTGTAAAGTACTTGCTGTGAATCTCATGTATGCCGGTCTAGAAAGTCGTAAATACCTCAGAGCATTAACGATACCTTTTCTCCCCGTGTGTCCCAGAGACCATTAACCTCTTCACCTCCTACAGCCTAAGTCAAATGATATATTGCATTTCGTCAGCACGAGATGTAGAATAGGCAGCATGCATCCTGCATTGCCCCTGGACCAGTGGAGTAGCAGCCCAGATATGGAGGGCAGACAAAAGCCGGCTTGTGTGCAGCAGCAGAGGAATGCTCCATGCCTGCTCCCTGGATTTACTCGTATCAGATTGAAAGCACAGGGAGGCCCATGCATTTATGCAGGCTTTCCTATACAAGCGGGCTAAGCCTGCAGGTCTGGCTCTCCTGCACAGCTGCAGCAGAGTGACTCAAGTTCACGATGTCACAAACCCATGGAGAATGTCGGGGGGGGCTACGGTTTTCTCGCAAGTCGATCCGAATTTGAGCCGAGGCGTGTTCCTTTGTTTTCGCTGCAGTCGTGTGTTTTGGGGGTGTGAAGGAACTGTGGCTGATGTAATGACACCCTTGTGGTCCCCTGATGCTGCCCGACGTCCTCCGTGTGCAGGCTATAAACACGGTCCCACCTCTGCATGACCTCACTCTGCTCACACAAGTCATCCCCCCTCTACCATCATAAAATACATAAATAATGTGCGCGTGAGGAACATCGGGACAATGGGTTAGGCTCCAACAATGTCTTGATTCCAGCTCTGAGCGGGAAGGGGGAGGCGGATACGATCAATGCTCTGTCTAAACTCTGCGTGTCTCCAGAAGATCCTGTGCGGTGGACCTGCCATAAAACGAGGCTTCCAGACAAGGGCGGAGGGCCACCTCAGCTCTACCTCCACGTAAACCTCGCACAGTGCGTTAAAAAGGCCAATAAACAGGGCTGCTGGCAGACAAAGAGCGGGGCGTGTCCGGGGAGTAGAGAGAGGACGGTGAAGAGTAGCAGTTCAATGTTGTATTTCATATTTAGGGAACCTGACAGAGAAAGTCAGAGGGGGGGCGATGTTTGAGATGTTTATAAATAGAAGAGCTGGAGCCTGCACATCTGATAAGGGAAGGCCTCAAACAAGAAGAACAATAGAGAGCAGGAGGTCTTTGGGAGGGATGGGGGGCCCGGAGAGGGGCGGCTGAAAGGCCCACAGAGAGGGAGGCAACCAGCGCCTTGCTGGCAGCACCACGCTGGGGAAAAAATATGTTTTGCATCCCCATCTTCCACCCCGATCACAGATCAGCTGCTCAATTTGTTTATTTTACTCAGACACATTGCAATTAGAAAACCTAGAAATTTCAAATCCAATGCTTTTTGGGGGGTGCTTCTGGAACTGTGGATGAAAATCAGCTTTAAAATGTGTCAGCTTGATATGACACTGAACTCCACAATGAAAATAACTAATACATTTATAACGTATCAGGGCCTGCACCAAGCATATGCCTTGACTTAAGCTCAGCTAACCCCATGACTACACTTTAGTGACACACATAACGCACTAACGTCAGTCAGTGAGGCTCGATTGTCCATCGGAGGCTCTAGTCCCTGAAACAGTCTTTAACATTGCATGTGACCCACTAACAAACAATGGAGTGATTCAGTATTAAGCGATGAGATACATAACTCCTTCGAGGTTTATCACAAGTGTGTCTGCAATGACACATGGAGGGAGGGACTGGTGACGAAATGGGATGAAATGGTAAATGCCAATAGTTGTATCCCTGCAGTCTGTTTCAGAAAGGATTCTAGAAAAAAAAACAGCTATTTTACTGTTGATTGAGCCATTTGTCATCCCGTATTGTTTGAACGTGGCACCAGCTCTGCTTCACAATAAGAGACAGTCCACAATAGAGACATGTGACAGGTCTGAATAATGACGACAGCGCCTGTGCCCTTTTCCTTTGGTGTTTCAAGGCCATCATTGTGGTGGGAGGCGTGGTGACAAAGGAGGATGATGATGATTTAATATCACACATTCCCTATATTTGTTTCCTCATGTGACTCAGAGCGGCATCGTGTACTTTGCAGAATGATTAATCTTTTGGGAACATTTAACCCACACAACAATTGTTATTATTCACACTTTCTATTCGTCTTTCTTCTTCTACTTCAGGTGCTGAATGTCTCTTTTAAACAGCAGTTTGGCAAAACATGAATCGAGCACTCTGCATGAAAGTGCAGCATCTTTTTTTCTACTAATTCGGCCCGTTAGCTTCCCAGTGTACTGAGAGATTTCAGGTGGCCGGTCAAGCATATCATTTGAATCAGAGCGAGATCAATGGACTTAAAGCGCATGTAGTTTCATATTCCCTGAGCTCTGCACTGCATATCATAACCCCAAAGGGAGAAATGGGACTCTTTGAACTTTAGAGGAACATTAGTGCAGGAATGTAGTTTATCCGCGTTTGAAGCTGGTTATGTAAAAAAAAAAAATGTCCCAGTTTGTTTTTTAAGGCTTGAAAAAGCTTTTATTTGAACAGGAGTTCATGGAAATGAAGATCTGCTTTCTCACACACTAACAGGTGCATTGTGCCATCTGGGATCTTTGTCGGCCTGTATTCTATCCTGGCATGGCCGAGAACTTTATTTTTTTATACAGAGAAGTTTGACTTTTACTATGCAACATAAGAAGAAGAAAAAACTAGAAAAAGTTGTCCATTTTTCAAAGTTGGATCCATTTCAGACAGTTGCAAAAGTGCTTACTGGACACCTGCAAGCCGACTAGAAACGAGTATTTTCCATGGCTTTGGTGCAGTGTATTACATGAGTGCTTCTATCTGACAGGTTTTATGCCTCCCAGTGCTGGCAGGAGGCGATGAGGGGAAAGAGGTGACATAAATGTGTAATTTCAAGCCATGTTGGCGTACATCTGCTAACACAGTTGAGGTCTCCTTGATGTGTTTTCTGTTATACAGTATATTTTGTCCATCTAGAAATCTCGACTTGAGCTGTTGCTTGTACAAACACTTTCAAGCCCGACATATTATGTGACTGTGAAACATGTGGTCCTATTCTGCGGCTTTGTTTTGTACAAATGGCTGGTTGAAGTCAGATCCCCTGCTGGTTGCCATTTGGTACACCACAAGGCTGGAGAAAGATAAATCTCCTAGAAATTGTGGGGGTTTGTTTTTGCCTGAATTGGTGGTAAAGCTGAGCCATGAGCCATAACCACAACAAGAAGGTATCGAGCTTTTCGATTAGGATGCATGTCGACGTCATACACAACAAAACAAAGTTGTGGCAGAAATACACAATGGGAGGAAGGACGCTTAATCACTTCCTGGCTGGAATTGACAAACTATATTTCCTCTAAAACCAGAAAAACAATCACGTCTAGACAATGTTTTCTGCCAGTTCTGTGAAATAAGTTGTAGGGTGCAGTTGTTTTACTCAATTGTTTCGGATCAGAGGAATAGTTTGACATTTTGGGAAATCTGTTTAATCTATTTTATACCAAGAGTTAGATAATAAGCTCTCATGTAAGTGTGAAGCTAGCGTCAGACGCCGTTAGCTTAGCTTAGCTTAGCTTAGCTTAGCTTAGCTTAGCTTAGCGTAAAGTCTTGGAAGAGGGGGAAACAGCTAGCCCGGCCATCTCTAAAGTCCACAAATGAACACGTCATATCTCTTTGTTTCGTTTGTACAATTTCTTTGAGTCTTGTCATCGCAGTGAGGTCACACACACCCAACCCCTCGGGAAGACCACGATGAGCCGTTTTTGAATGAATAAAAGAAACCCGATATAACATGTTAATACGTGAGCTTTAGATAAGCTGGCGGGCAGACTGTACTGGCTGCTGGCAGTAGCGTAATATTCACTAAATATTATTCTCATGTAACTCTCAGCAAGAAAGCCAACAAGGGTATTTCCCAAAATGCTGAACTCCTGCTTTTAGTCAGATCTTTTAAAATGTGTTTCCCTTTTAGCTCATTGTTGGAACATATAATATGTGTTGGCCGTTTCCATGAATGAAGGCCCCTCTCTGAGTAGTCTGGGCAGTAGACGAGCCTTATCGGTTGTCATGTTATCTGATGGAGGGGCCCCAAAGCCATCTCATCAAGCTTGGGCTAATGGCAGAGGAGGCTCATGGGAGGTGAAGGATAAAACCCAGAAAGGTGGGGGGGGTGTTCTGCTCCATTGAGACTCGCAGGCGTAGGTGTAAATATATCCACCGTGAAGGCTGCCGCCAGCTTTGATCACGGAGTGCAACACAGGCGGCTTTGTTTAAACACACAAATACACACAGGTCAATGACCGGGAGGTACTCTGAAGATCGAAAAATGTTTCAACAAAAGACACAAACAGTCGCTGAGAGAGTCTGAATGGAGGTGGCCGTTGGGACAGTATTTTTGGGGAAGTAAACGTTCTGGTTCCTGGAATGAAAAGAGAAGATCCGATTCAGAGGTGTGTTTGACTTATGTGTTTTCTCATCTCTGCTTCACTAGAAGTCCAGAAGACCTTTGGGCGTCAAGGCCTCCCCAGACACTCACTTAGATTCCTGAGTGTAACTAAATCACCCCAAAGGTCACGCGCATCTATCAACCCGGAGATATATGTCCTGTTTATTGCCCACAAAGATCATTAGCATTTCCTCCCCTGCTGTCCACCGTTCCTTTGCACAAACATCCACACCAATTCAATTCTCCACACTCAGAGGGCCTGGCCCGGTTCACAGAAAGCAGCTCAAACAGCAGAGACAACCTCCGTGTGCACATCCAGTCATAATCGCAGAGGTCCAAGGGCGCTTTGTTCTCCATTCAAAGACTTCCTGTCACTTCCTTCCCGTCTTCCAGTTGGTCCCCACACACTTCCTGTCAGTCTCTGGTTCAGTTATTCTAAAAATGTTGTCAGAGGGAATAGGTCTGAACTTAGGCATCTCACATGCATAATAAAACGCTTTTTTGAATGTTTGTCTTATTTTTCTGACTTGAATCCTTTTAAAAAAAAGGGTGAATTTTGTATAACCACAACATTTGGAACCAATGTCTTCCAGCGTAATCTATGGTGTATGTTCATATAACACATTATAAGTCATAATGTCAATATGTTGATGATGCGTTCAGTGTTCGGCTGAGCCTGTGGAAAGGCACTGTTTGAGATATGACGTGAAATATAGAAAAATCTGCCGGCTGCCCCGGCAGTGAAGTCGTCAAAGGATGAGAGATAACAAATATGCTGCACAAACAAATACAATAACTTTTCTGTATTTATCTCTAGTAGTGGACATCAACAGGCTAACCCAGAATATGAAGCAGTGACTCATGCCAGCATCTCTCTTACAGTAAGGTCTTCCTGTTGCACGCTGAATTTATCAAAAGAGGCGTCTGATTCATCTGTTCCTGGAAGGCATCGGGGGAAGTGCAGCAGAAGTTGCAGAGAACTCTTTTAATGAGATAAGCTCTCCACTTATATGTGCAGTCAGCAGAGAGCGCGGCTCTGACTGTGATTAAAGATGATGGATTTCATAAAAAAGTAATGAGCATGTTCTATGCGCCCTCCTCGTCTTTCCATTAATAGGCTTATGAGCTGACGGCAATATACTGTATGCTCCGGCATGATGAGTGGAGCTGAAAAACATCAGCTGACTTGAGGTGGGTTGTTGTACTGGCCGACAGCCAGGAGCTCGTCTTTATGGTTCACTTCTGTTTCCAGACTAAACAAGCCTATCTCGCAGATAGAACAACATACAATGTATAGACAGTTTACTGTGGAATGTGCGGCGCTTGTGCAGAAAAAGAAATACTGTACACACACAGGGACACACACACACACACACACATAGGCAGTGGCCGTAGTGGATGGTAGACCACAGGGTGTAGGCAGACCGCCAGTGTTTCAAAATGAGGCCCAAAGTAACCACTCTGAAATGAACGCTTTAGAGGACAGCCAAACCACGACATCAAACACACAGACACACACAGAGAGTGAGAGGAAAGAAACACTGAATCCAAACAGTTGTTAGCGATATTGTGCTCTGACTGAGGCCTTAAAGGAAAAAGTTTGGAGGGACCGTCATTTGGGAAAGTCTTTGAGGAAAAGTGTTTTGAGAGAAAGAGCAGAGAAAACAACGCGTATCCAGCCAAAAAATAAAACTCTGGGTCAACAAAGATTGAATCGATATTGACGCTGGATTTAGCATCAGTGCTCCGATCTTAATGTGAGTCTAGTTCAGTGAAATCAAACATAATACAGACGAGCAGGAGGTAACAGCTGTGCAGTACTTTGATAAAAGCACCAGAGGTTCTGACTTGAGTTACAGGTCTGTTTCCATTACCTCAACAATGATGACGGCTGAGCCGGTGGCTCACGGCTAACAGTGCTGACAGAGCTAACCGTGCAAGCAATGACAACAGTGCTGACAGAGCTAACAGTGTTTACATGAGGGGGAACCAGAGGGGAGGCACCACTGGTGGACTGGTGCCATCATGTTAGAAAGAAACACAGCAAAAGTGCTCTCTTGGATGGCCCTGGGAGATTAAATATGAATAAGTGGCCATATGGTGACCTTCCAGTGTAGATAACACAATGAAGTGCCCTCTATGGTTTCCTTCCAGTAGATGAAATGTGATGAAGAGCCCTCTCAGATGGCCTTAAAACTGAGAAAACACAATATAATGCCATGTACAGTAGACTGCCTTACATGCTCGAAAACTCTCATGCACTAACATGCACTAACATGCACCAACATGCACTAACATGCACCAGCATGCATTAAAATGCACTAGCATGCATTAAAATGCACTAGCATGCACTAACATGCCCTAGCATGCACTCATGTGTACTAACATGCACTAACATGCCCTAGCATGCACTCATGTGTACTAACATGCACTAACATGCACTAGCATGCACTCACATGCATTTGCAGGCAGCCTGGCTACGTAACAGAAAACCTCACACAAAGGGAGAGTGACTTCATTCCTCCTCTATGTCTTTACATAGTAAATAGGCCTATGCTGCTATGTTGATGCACTGAATGTTGTATATGAAATATTTTTTTGAAAGTAACCTTATTTGGACATGTGTTAACAGTGAATAGGCCTGGTTAGGTCGGGTTGAGTCTTCCCAAATCTCCATAAATTCCACAAAAATGTTTCCATTTCACATACCGCAAACGTGAGAACACTTATTTAATCTCCAAAAATGAAAAAGGTTTCAATACTTTGATGACATGACTTATTTGGATTATGCTGGTTTCCAACACTTGCAAAGCCTATGATACACAGAGCAGAGTGTTTTATATATTTCTCTGACTTCTCCAGACTTTTTGTTCACGCTGGTATGTTGAGACAGTTCTTTCCATGAGACATTTATCATCCAACTCTTTGTCCACAGGGGCTGTTTCCTGTAGATATAAACTGTCACCAGCTAACAGTGGCTGCTATCGGGACTTGAAATATGACCACAGCCACTGAAAGGACATAAACACAACTTGGCAGCCTCACCTGCGCAGAAGCGATCGCCTGTGCCAGCAGAGGTACCAGCACATCTAGGAGCAGTTTATCAGCGCCAAACAATCTCTCTGGAGGAGAGGATTCCTTCATCGCAGCCAAGGGTTACACTCAATGTTCAGCAAACATACCTTTTAATGCAAATAGAAACCGTTTGTATCTTTCCCCAAGGAATACCCTCTGAAACTAAGTGCTGGTGAAATGTTTGTGAAGCTGTATACATCTCAAACAATTGTACACATAAAAAAATATTAAAATAATAAAAAGAGGACAACACATTCAGATGATGCAGTGTGTCTGAGCACATCTCTTCCACAATCCTTGAGGGAGAATCATGTTTCTCGGAAAGCTTTCATGTCGTTCCAGAAAGTTTGGAGTTCATGCTGTCTGCAGCCCGAGAGCTCCCTGAACTGTGAGGTCAGTGGGAGGGAAAGGTGGTTCAGGGTTGGAGCCAGAGCCGGAGCCAGAGCCAGAGCCAGAGCCAGGTTAGAGGCCAGAGCATTATGAAACACACAAACACACAGCTGTGTGTGGACAGCCTCCCACTGTTCTTGCCGATCCACCACAACAGCCCACTAATCCCTCTTAGATGTGCTCATCAGGGCCAGACAGTGCCCATCCAGTGGCGCTGCTGCATCTGGTGGAACCAAACAGCGGAATAATCTTGGCTTACGGCCGCAGCTGAATGGAGCAGGGGGCCCGTGATGGGGGCCCTCACCGGATCCCCTGCTACCGGACCACTCCTCTGTCCCACATGAAAGAAGGAAATATGTTATGGATGTACAGTTGTACTAAAATGATTCAACCCCTGTTGCAAATTAGGTTTATTGGCTAAATTAACCAACTTTTTCTTCAATGAACTCAAACGAGAACAATTGAAATAGCTCAACGCAGCTGATGCTACAAGTGGTTTCTCCTAATTCAACACAAAATGCCACTTTCAAGGACAAGGATACTGTGGCAACCCAAAGGGAAAGCTGGAGCACAGGAGGAGGATCCCCAGGCTCCAGCTGGGAGAGGTAATCAACGACCGGTACTTCCCCGTGCAGGTGCTGCAGCCAATGGGAAGATGGCAGTGGACACACCTGCAGGTAATCCCCAATCAGGGGAATATATCTCTGGCTGGGAAGCAGAGAGGGGGAGAGGAGCAGGCGGACACATGGACACGCTGAACGACGGAAGCGACATAGCATCGACCAGGAGGTAACCAAGCATTAACCTCTCGCCTCTGCTCTGTCCTAGGAAAGAGGAACGGACGCACCCAGGGCGTGAGGACGCCGACCCCGGAAGGGACGAACTTTGTGTTAACCTTTCTCCATTCCCCGTTCCCCCCCCTCTTGCCTTATTAAAGAACTCTTTTTGTTGGCACACTATTGTCTCTGGGTTTCCTGTTTTGAACCTGAATCTTGCCTCCCAGCCCCGGGTCGCCACAATACAAAGAGATAGCAAAGGCACTGGATGTTCCTGGAGCTACCGTTGGAAGCACAGTTCACAAGTTGAAGGATGTTCTGGCTACACCTGGATGCTGCAGAAAGAGGAAGTTATCAACGGCTGCCACCAGATGTTTGAGGAGGCAGTTGGATAAAAAAAACTCGAGGGACTGCAAAAGACCTGCAGCGAGACTTGGCACTGAGGTTTCAGTTTCCACAGTAAGGCGCAAACTAAACGCTGAAGGTCTCTTCACCCGAACTCCAAGACGTACAACAGTACTGACGCAAAAGCACAAGAAAAGCCTGCTCCAATATGGTCAAAACCATATTAATAAGCCACAGACGTTTTGGGGATTCTGTTCTGTGGAGCGATGAAACAAAACTGGAAAGTTTCCAGAATGACGGCGGCCCACAGGGAAGCATGGCGGTGGCTCGGTGATGCTCTGCTTTGCTTCTTCTGGCACCGGAAACCTGCAGCAAGATGGATTCAATCAAGTATCAGGAAATCCAAGGAGAAAAATGTCACGCCGTCTGTGAGGAAGCTGAAGCTTGGCCTTCACTGTAGCTTCCAACGAGACAACGATCCCAAACATACCTCAAAGTCCACCAAGGCTCGGTTTGAAGCGCATCATAAAAACTACCAGAAAGTATTGTTTAAAACCAACACATTCTTCACTGGATTAGGTGCAAGAGGATTTGCATGGCCGCCCCGGACTCAGCAGCTCTGATAAAAGCTCATAACTGGACAGTGTGACTGTGACTTTGCCCACCTTGCTAAAACATGGCTGTGATGTGAACAACACTCCAAATAATGATAATGGCGATGCTGATGAGGGCATCTGAATTATACAGAAATCCCAGTGATGATCAATTTGCCAGAGAGTGACAGAGCACACGATCAGGGGGCTATTTAATCACTCGCATTCCTGATGCAATGCATTTACACTAAAAGCCTCACGCTAGCTGACCTGATTTGGACTCCTATTCTGTGACAAAATGCAACGAATAAATTTCCCTTGAGAGAAAATCCAAGGAACGCTCATAACACTACTGTTTAAGCATTGGGCTGAAGTGGATGTTATTGAAAAGGATACATTACAAGGTTGACCTCAGGTCAGGCTCATTCCTTCACTGGGGACAAGCTAACAGCAGAGTGGATGGAAACAGCTGTCTGCATGCTCGTTTTTTTTTCTGCTTGCACTTGAGCTCCACCTCAGTTACCCTGCATCCTCTTTCAAAGCACGCCCATTACCAAAACATGAGTCCTCTTCACTTACTCCAGGAATGTTGCAATGCAACGCAGGCCTCTCTGCAGCTACGCACTGCAGGAGGTGTATCTGCAGGGTGATGTGTGCAGGGTCAGGGTTGCACATGATTTACACAGATAGCCCACCAAAGAAAGCACAGTGAGTGAGTGGGTAACATAGTAATAGTGAAGGTTTTTCCACGTAGCCCTTTGTGAGCAAACATCATAAACTGCTTCACAATACTGGAATTTCTTTTTGATGTTACATTTATGAAAACAAATACAACCCACACACCTTAGTCAGAAGTGCTACATCATCTACTTGAGCCTGCTCTGAATCAGGAGATGGAGAGGGTTGTACACTTATCTGATTATTATGATCTCATAATACAGCCTCTGTGGCACAAATAGAAACCTCAAGGTGGTCCTGCATTGCGCTGCAGAAAACTCTTCTTCTGTATAAAATATACAAATGGATATCATCTGCACAGCAGTGATTATGGAAACAGTCCATTTAAAAGATGTCTCTGCCCAAGGGTACGATGTAAACTGAAAGGGGCCCAAAGGCCAGATCAAGGGAAGGGCCGCACTATTTAGTTTTTTTGCAATTGTTTTTTTAGTTTCTTCTGATTGACATTTCTCGCTCAAGGTTAATTTCATTTTTTAATCATAGCTATCTAACCACCTAACATGATATTTTTAAATTATAGTTGTTGAGTTTGGGGAAATTCCCCCAAATAATCCTTTGTTACTGTTTTTTATAGTAGCAGAAGTAGCAGATGTGATATCTGCCATCTTCTGCCAAGACTCAATGCTCACTTGAGCATAAACAACAAAAAGGAGGGCTGCTGGACAAAACATGCCAACAGCACTGCTGTTCATCATAGTGTTTCTCTTGCAAAGCCCAAAGGTTAATTAACATTTGGGGAGCTCGGAGACAAACAGATGGGAGGGGAATATCACAATTCATCATCAAAAATCTTTCCGAAGCAGCCTTTGTCCCAGCGGGGGAAACACACCGAGTCCGGCTTACGCAGCATTATATTAATCCAGGATCCAGCTATTCCGCCATATCCCACCCTTATTTGTGTGTATTTATATATACGGTGTTCACTTAAAATTAAAACATATATGCTCAGATTGACGTTATCATAAAATGGAAGGATTAACACACATTGCATTGCCTCCGCGAGCAGCCATGGTGGCTGACACAAACCCATCTCGCTCCGAGGGAGGCCTGTTTCCAGGACGCCGTCTGACAGGGTGACAGACCAGTGTGGTGCCGGATCAGTCGCGATGGAAAAACAAAAACAAGCCGCCGGCTGCATACTGATGTTTATATTATGAACTTGTTTTGGAATATCACGGCAGCTCGCTGTATCCAAGCTCTGCTCCCCTGCCGTACACATCGCTGTGTAACTGGTTTAGTACTGTGGGTGTGTGAAATTACTGTGTGTGAAACTGTAATTATGTTATCCCCTTTTCCATCGTTAAAATGTGTGTGTCTTAAATGACTACAGACTCTGATGAGTTATTTCTAATTAAAAGCAGTAAGTATTTATGCCATTTCATTTATTTTTTTTATAATTATGACGCATGCAGACCTGATAACAAACATGTTGACCTGATAATGACTAGGAGGAGCTCTTCCCCCCTCATTTGTCCACTTCCTCCCTGCCATCAGAGAAGGGGGAAGCGTCCCAGCCGCTGGACGCTGGTGCCTGGTCTGCAACACACCATAATCCACCACAGATTTAATGAGCTTAATGTGCACTCCCAGGCCTCTGGGCTTAAAGGCATGTGCCCTGCATGCACTGTGCTGCTGTGTGTGTGTGTGTGTGTGTGTGTGTGTGTGTGTGTGTGTGTGCTCTCTGCACATAAAAGAAATCAGACACACGAGCGCTGAGGTGTGTCTTCCTGCTGCGATGGGTCACAACCTTCCCCTTTCAGTACAGTGGCAGCTCCATGCATTATGGCAGCTCTCTGAGCAGGAAATATTGCAGCATGTCAGTGTGGTTTAATCATTATCATTAGACTCACATTACGTGTCTGTGACCATCTGCTGCCAAAGTGACTGCAAACAAGCCATATGTCGTCATGCGGCCTAAAGTCTTTAAGGGAAAGGAAATGCAGACCGGAGCCTTTGCTGTGGTGCGGAGGCTTCCCAGAATAGGAAGAGATTTCAGAGCTTGATTGGGGATAAACTGTGATTTAATCCTCAGACCCACGGTCCACTCTGCCCCCAACACCAGCGCTCACTTTCTATGTTGCTGGAGGGAACGACCACAGCACCGGTACTGCCACGCAAACCAGCATCAACGTGGATCCCCTGGTTCAACATGCGAGCAAGAATTAAAAAATAAAAGTTGTATTTTTCAGATTGAGCACTAAAAGCATTCGTGTAAAGTACCACAGCAATACGATTATTTAATTAAGGGAAACCCTGTAAGAGTCGTGGCAATATTATCTTCTAGTTTGATACAGATAATGTGTGACCAAGAGATATCTGTATGGTCAGAATTAGAACTGACAACTGTGAATTGTATTGTAGCTGTGGGGAAAACACCTGACGAGGTTATAGTCCACGCCATATAAAAACTTTAAGCGGTGCATTATGCAGAAGTCATAATCTGAGTTATGTTGTGGAACTCTGAGGATCGTTTGAAGGGATTAATGCATCAACACCCGGCCTTCACACACAAGTGACTCAGGCTGTAAGGGATGACGAGTTTGCTATTATATTTATTTCAGATCATCTTATTTGTTATCTGCATTTTGCCGTTGGTCTTGCAGCATCCACACTGTGCATATGTTTCTGCAGAAAAGGACTCTTTCAGACTCATAGATCTGATCCATACGCGTATGCATAAGTCATACCGGCATCAAACGCTTAATCGTTGGTAAATGGCATCGTAATCAAGCCATATCTCCCCGCTCCTCAAGTGGAAATACTCCTCTTCAACCATACTAGCTTCTGATTTGGCGCCATCGGGGCTACAGCTGTGGAAAGTGTAGCGCTTGACATTTAAGACTCACTCCTGAGATGCAGAACTCCTTCTTACATAAGTGATCGCTATAGCACATGCAAATTGAAAGATCGTATGTTTCCACTGCACCAATCTCCTGTTACTGCCATGTTGTGACAACTGATACTAGTAGAGGGAGTTTATGTCCAGATATTTGCATTTATACTTCTTAGAAATGGGAAAATGTGACAAAGTGAATGTTTTTTTCTAATTGAACTTTTAGAGCACAGAGTTCGCTCCTATGTGGCTGATGAGATTCAATGATAGCAACACAACCAGGGAGCAGTGGGTGATTACTACTGGGTCAGATTCTATCTCCACCCCAATATCTTTAATCTAAATGTCCCCAGAAGGTCTGGAAATTGGGACACAGGCCATAACTGTGTAATAAGGTTGCTTCAGTTGTGCAATATTTATCACACTTTAGTGAAATTTCTTTGGGATTTTGTCTTTGAATAGTGCAATATATGCAATACCTTAAATTGTATTAAACAGTGTTGTGCATGTGATATGTACGTGTATAAAACAGATTCTTCCCGAAGGTCTAAAGTTCTGCAGAACCATTTGCATCTGAGGATGCTTTTGAAAAAAAAAAGGGTTTTCTAGAGTTCTTTTTGGGTTCCATTAAGAATCATTTTTTGGATGAAAGAGTTCTTCAAGGACTGTTGAAAGAACTGCAACAGTACGGCTCACATACCCCCAAAAACTGTGATTCTGAAATATGATGAGAGGGGGTCCCTTTAGAGTTCTAGATGATGAAACCATTGGAACATAAAATGTCAGTAGAATCCCCTGAGTGGGTTCTTATTACCACACTTAGAACATGGAAAGATTCTGGATGGAACGTCCAGAGAATGTTGACTAAAGAACCTTTGACAGATTGTATAACTATTCCTGTTGGGTTCTGGGTAACCCACTGAAAGGGTTCCAGGTGGAACAATCTACAAAAGGTTCTCTCTCTTATGGGGACAAGAACTCTGTATGGTTCTACTCACTGCCTTTATTTCTCAGTGTCTTTTTCAGGCTCTTGTCACAGACGTTATCCCATAACTGTTCATCCAATTCCATCTTCCATTCAGCCTTAATGGAGTTAAACTTCGTCTGGGATTTACTCTGCAATGACATGAAATATATTGTTTTAGACCCAGCGGAATGTTTAACTTCAGTTCCTTCAAAGTGGCACAGGAGACGTATGTTCAGCACCCCTAAGCACTCTCCATAAAGATTGACTGCGTTCACTGAGCCGTGGCAACGCATTTTGTTTTTGAAAACCACGCTTTCCAAAAATCTTTCATTACTGTTTTTCATTTTTATTGCCTGCCTACAACTAATCCGATATACTTGCAACGCGAGCGAAAGGAGCAGAGACATTTAGAGTTTAATGAAATATCTGCTTCCAGGTTCTTCTAACACTGTGGACCTGCAGGGTTTCACTTTAGGGCTTAGTTGCAGGATCCCTCCGTCCCCTCAGGTGCTGAGCAGGAAATTGAGGGATGGATCCGTGAAGCGCTGATTAAGACCTGCTGTTACCATGCTGCATGGGCCATGTTATCTTACACCCAGAGCTTTGCAATGACCAAATATGGTTTTATGGGGTTCCAGTGACAATAAAACTGAACATAACATTTGGTTGCTGTCTATGTCTCATCAGCACCTACAAGTTATGGTAATACTGCACTATAAGGATTATATATTGTTATGTGACCATGACAGATTTTGATTTATTTGGGTTATTAAAATACAATATGGTGGTAAAATGCAACATGAAGAATGTGTAACCAGCAAAGCAAGAAAGCATAAAATGTATAAACGATTAGTTGGTCATAGAACCCTGCAGTGTATTGGCTTTGTAATAAAACAATCATCTGTATGATGTATCAAAGGAGTTCATGGTGAAATTGGCTGCAGTTCAAACAAGATACATTTAATACTTAATTCAATCATCTGCTGTGCAACATTGTTGGATGTCAGGATTATGATATGTGCTATAAACTGTGGCGAATGCATGATAATCCTTAATCTTCTTAACGAACTTCAGTTGCTTAATTATTAAAGACTCCATTCAACCGAGCAGCACAAATGCATTTCTTCACTCTCACATTATGAAAGTACTTCGCAAAGGAAAATCAAGTCAATTATTTCCTCATATTGTCATCAGAATAGAAAGCCACCATTATTCTTCCTCAGGGCTTTCAAACATGATGATTCATGTTTTTTAGAGGCAGGACAAACGGAACAGCAGTCATAACCTTTATAGCATCAACAGATTTGTCTGTATTCATGTTCTCTGCAGGATGACATTTAGTTTATTGCAGGAATTTAAACTGTCTTTTGCTCAAATTGGCCCTCCTGGATCATATTGCATATCTCACCAGAACCTGAAACAACACCAGTCCACTTTTACAAGCCCTGGTGTTGTTTTAATGCAGGCCTGTTTCCAGTCTGAACACCTGTTCATGGTTAGGCATTAGCTTATTAGGTTATGGGTTAAAGCATAGGTTTGCAATAGTTTAAGTCTGTCTGAAACCAAAAGGCAGGTTATCATAAGAACATGGTCAAGGATTTGCTTAATGGATTCATTCCCTCTATTCTGATTCTTGTATAATGCACTTTCAGTGTAAGTGATGGGAGTCGTTTTAAGGGGCGACTGTGGCTCAGTGGTTAGCAAGTCAGTCTTTCAATCAGAGGGTTGGTGGTTCAAACCCCGGCTCAGCCAGTCCATGTTGTTGTGTCCTTGAGCAAGACACTTAACCCTAATTGCTCACCGTTGCTGGGTCTACTGTATACTGTATATCATGTAAGTTGCTTTGGATAAAAGCGTCAGCTAAATGTAATGTAATGAGACCAAATCCACAGCCCTCTTGTGCAGTTGTACAAGTTAAGATGAGGCTTCAGCAGGCTTTCCTTGTTAAGCACGTGGAGGGATAGTAATACAAGGCTGAAAAATGGCAGATGGAATTTGTCTAACTCATGTGTGTGAATGTATTTTGACACAAAACAAGACTTGCCCCCCTTCACTCTTACACCCTTATTCTGGAAGGAAACTCTTCAGTATGAAAAAGCAGAATTATTTGGCTACAGCAAGCAAAACATGCTGCAATGTTTACATGGGCATCTGACAATTGTTTTAAGACGGACTTGATATAATGTCCATCCTTTGATTAAAGTTTGGGAGCGCAAGAATAGAAAACCAAAACACTCAAAGAACCCCTATTTTAAAAACCACAGCACCATTCAAATGACGCGAATACTTGTGTTTACTCACAAACCGATTTTCTAATAATGCATTGCTCAATATTTTTAGTGAACTGGCGCGTGCATGTGTGTGCGTTCCTCTCGGTCTCCCTCGCGCCCCGCCTCCCCCTGGCCCCGCCGCGTCCAATCAGAACAGAGAACGGCCATCCCGGGCCGCGCGAGCGTACGCAGCAGAAGTGCGGTGGGGGAGGGTCACGTGTGTACACACTGTGGGGCTCAGCAGCACTCCAGTAGTAGTAAAGTCTGCAACGGACAGCCCCCTTCTCAGAACAAGCCTCGTCGAAAAGTTGAGAGATGAAGTCAGTCTTTACCGAAACGCAGTAAAGCGCTTCTTCTTGCTTTCGTGCTTTTCAGCCGTTGGGAGCGCGAGGAGGGTTGCCGGAGCGGGAGTTTTAGGATGCGAGTTTGTGAAATGAAACGACCGAGAAACGCCAGTGGAAATGCTAACGTTACACCCAGACCCGATGCCACCGTAGGTTTGTCACCGAGCCAGCTCTATACGTTTCTGGTGAGTTTTCCTCTCTTTTTTTTTGTTGTTGTTTTTTTTTGACTTGGTATCATCTGGACCCGATATTGAGACCGCGTTGCCTTTGAGGTCCACCTTGCAGTGGGAGAAACGTGAGATCACGGCCCCGCACGCGCGAGTTAAGAGTATCTGTGCCAACGGTAATAACGGGGAAGCCGTGACAGCTACGCACGCTTCGATCAGCGCAGTCAAGTGTGATGGAGAGAGACGCAAAGTCCGCCACAACAGACGTGAACCACGAAAGGTTTGTTGGGTTTTCTGTGCCCAGTTCTGCTCGAGTAGCTCCACGGTCCCCACGACGCGTTTATATTTGGAAAACATCACCTTGAAGATGTTTCTCACGGGATCAGCTTCCTCAAGGGCTGAGGAGAGGGAAATAAAGTTTATCACTTTATTCAGAGGTGTTCTTCACTGGCATGACACAGTTTAAAGATGTGGGAGACTGCTCTTTGCATTTATATGAGCCTTGTTGATATGACATCTGTCATTAGAGCTAATGGGATGTCACGTGACTCAGCTAAATTAATCATATGTTTATAACTAGCAGTCTATTTAAGATTCTCTACTAATATATGGCCTTAGATGGCAGGCCATCAATGAGTAATTAGGCGTGTGCGTGTGCGTGTGTGTGTGTGTTTATATGTTTAGCCTCCGGAAGCTTAATCATTATTAACATATAAGGACATGTACTGCTTGAGGATTAATATCAATGTTGGTTTCCTTATTCTGTATTATTCTCCTCTACACAGGCACATGCATATGTTCTCCTAGTTTGTGTTTTTTTTATTTGTCCAAGGCTTGACATCTTTTGATTAATGACATCAAGACTTTTCATCAGCTTCTGAAGCCACAATTTAATAACAACAGATATTCCCCTCAGCGACTATTTAGGTCCCACTAATTATGGAAAGCAGCTGGCGGCTGAGTGAAGGCTACTTTCTGACAAATGAGTTCTGCTCAGATAATTCACACTGCTCGCCAAATTAAATGCCTCTTGAGATTTAGGCTTTGCACTTGTTGTTGTCAACTTCATCCATGTGACATGTCCATGTGTGCCTTGGCTTAATGGCAGTAAGCCTGCTTTGTGCTGACCAGTGAACTCTGACTTCTGTCACACTTGAACATGTTTCCGAAAAGACGCTGAAAAAGCCGTCTTGACTGGCTGTGACCGCGCTCGACCCGAGTCCCTACCACTAGAACTTGAACCTGAGGCAATGCTGTTTTTTTTTCCAAATCACTCAGTCAATTCAATCATCAACATATTGGACCTTTTAGTTTTGTGATGAACCCCTCAAGGAAAGGAGTTTGCCAAGGAATCGAGTTAAAAACAGGCTCCCTGGTGCCCTGTTCCAGCGCTGTGACTTGATTCTGTGGGGACTCATGACGCTTTTTAGTAAAAAAGTGTTCTGAATTATATTAAAACCCTTCCACAGAAATGGAGTTGATGGCAACTATTTTAATCACCTCTGAGAGCTTAGTCGTTTTAATTTGCAAAATGTTGAGCAGCATTAGCATGCACCTGAAGTCAAATGATTCATTAATGCTCTCCGTTAATGGGCAGCTTTCCAAGATTAAAAGGCAGCTGAGAGAACCAGACAGATTTAGGGACTTTCTTAAATGCATCATTTGCATCTTAATGGCCTCTCATACTAATAGCAGTTTAGCACTTCTGTGGACAGGCACTTTAAACCGTACACTATTTATTGCTATGCATCAAATGTCATTGTGTTATACATGTTCTGCCCAGTCACTCCATGTGTAAATGTGAGTCACGGACCCGTATTGTCTTTCTGTAGTATTTCTGCTGCTGCAGACGCAAGTAGCCTATCATGTGACATCACTCTGTTCTGAGAAGAGCCTGTAAATTCCAGTAAGGATATATGAGGGGTGTGGGCCCAGTATGTCACACTGCTCCCATCAGGCCCGTGAGATCTGGCTCCAGAGCGCTAAGACGTCAAGCTCATGGGCGTCGCTCCTGGTGGGGCTGGAGCACGGCCTCCCCCTCTGGGAATATTTGACTTAACCACTTTTGACATGGAGTGGGGCAAAAGGTTCAGACGGGGCTTAACCAAGTCTACGACTGCGGTCAAAGTCATGAAGAGGAGCTCTTACAAGAGCTTAGGCTGTTCTTACTTAGCCGTGTAATTTTACGTATGGCACCTTTACGGTGAGCCGCTAACAGGAAGCCACCTTTCTCCTGGTTTTATGCACACATACTCGCATGCATACTTTGATTACTGCATGATTATTGTGTATCGACAAGTTAGATGCCTCAGGTAGTACTAGTATATGCTATAATAACAACAGAATATAGTGCCTGTGGTTTTGCTTATGTATTCACAGCATATATTTGACCAGCATATGACTCAACTCAAACAGACACGGCTCATGGACTTTTTTTTCTTTCACCTCGCCTGCCCCCTTCGTCCCCTCTGCAGAGTGGAAAACGAGAGATTTCATTATCTCGGGCTGCTGGTAAAATGTGCGGCGCTAAAGTGCAATGAAAGTAGGGGTCGCCCAGTGGGAATTGATGCAGACGGTACAACAGCTAGCCGTGGTTGTCCTCAGACTCGGTATGAAAACCATGATTTTTAAAGTATTGTTTTGTATGGGCTCTGTGTTTTCATCCTTTACAGGGACTTGCTCTCTGATATTGTAGTTTCTGGCATTTTCTGACTATATTTTGCAGAAGCCGTTCCATGGGTGGTTTGGCCTATTTTCAAAAGCGTGAAATCCCCTGAGTGTTGAACACAATATGTGTGTACATGCTCTCAAGTTTTCATTTCCAGTAGGTAAACGTAGGAAATACCGAGGTTTCAGTTCCCACTATTTACCTTCAGTCCAGTACGCATCCTAAATACCACGGCTTCAGTTTTAATCGGGTTGTAATTGTCCCGCTCTTGCATCTAATGCTCTGCAAAGGCTCTCTAAAGCGCAACAGACAAGCAACGTCTGTGGAAACAAACCGACGCCATTGCAACACAAACCCTTTATTGCGGAATATTAGGAACCCTGCCGCTCTCAGAAGCTGTAGCCAAAGTGCTAATGAAAGGGCGGCTAACACGTCTGGGCACAGCAGGTGCTAATGAGTGGGGACATCCAGCCTCAATGGGCCGCGTTCCCTAATAATCACCAACTTCTTCTGTCATTATCTCCTTAAGTGATCAGGGGTTGTTCGAGGAGTGAAGAGCAAACACACTTCCTCCCGTCTCCAAACCCATTGAGAGAAACGCACATAATCCATGTGAGCGGACCATAGCTAATTATGTACTTTAGCCGAGGCCTGGTTCAGTAAATGAGTCACTGAGCTGCTTCTGTTGGAGAGCCGGTGTTTACTAGAGGTCTGACCTGGTCTCCTGTCTTTGTAAAGAGTAACGCTCCACTTTCTTCCTCCTGATCCTGGTCCAGTCCAGCTCTGAGCTCCAGCCCCCACGATGGTTTCATTACAGCCATTTGGAGTGGTATGGAGGAGGGGCCGGGCCCTGGTGTGTGCATGTGCGTCTGTGTCTGAGGCTGAAGGCCAAAACACCCCCTCTGTAGTGGTGTTACGTAAGTGAAGGGAAGACCGCTTCCCCTTTACTGGCATCGGTACTCGTCTTCCTGAAAAACAGTTTCATTTTTTTCAGTTTGTTTTCGTACCCTTAAGTTTATTTGCTCTTCAAAGGATCGTTCCCAACATGTGGAAAAATAACTGCCAAATTATCCCAGAGGAAATCCAACGCGGTGAACTTGGATGACTTCTCACTGCAGTCCTGCGATAGACCTTGTGATCTTCCACTTCCTTGACCAATTAATGATTGAATAATTTATTCCAAATGGCGCGCGTTAATAATGCAAGGCCGTGTTACGTAAGCTTTTTTTTTTCCAAACTCGCAGCCCCCGTCGGGCGTGATCCCAAACGCTCCCGTCCTTTAGTTTGACCTCGCCCTGAACTCCAACCCCGCGACCCGATCCTCTCCGCCAGAGCTTGCTTCACATTTCACTCTTTACAAATCGACCCATCACCACTTTCTCAACCGGAACAGAAGGTCAACGTGCTTTTTACTCAGAAGCAGTAACACCAAAGCAGTCTGTAAAAGTGTCAGGCAGGAAAAAGTGTTCTCCTCGACCATGGGAAAAGCACAGCTAGCCGTGCCCCCTCCATGTGGCTGTGGCCGAGGGAGACAGGAAGAGTTAGCCGAGGCGCCAGACTCCGGCGTGAGGAGAAACGCTGCACTTTGAGGAAACATATTGTGAGGCGTTTGTATTCAGCCAGTCGGATGCAGTGAAGTGAACTTAACGGTGTTACCCGGGGCACAATGGCAGCGGCGTGTTTTTGTGTTGCGGCCTTGTTTGCTCCTAAAGTCAGCAAAAAAACGGAGAGGGTGGAATTTTGCTCAATGTGTTTTTTTTGGTGATTTCATCAAACCAGTGTGCAGGATTTGGTTTATCAGAAATGGAATATAATGAAACTTAAGAATCACGATGTTCGCTGGGCTTCATGTCCACAGAGAGCTGGTCCTCTAATCATCGCTGGGTAATTGATAAACTATGACTTCATGATCTGCCCTGTCACTAACCCGTCCCGCTCTCTCCCTCCTCCTGCAGTCGACCCATTGAGAGACGTGGCCGGTGTCGGAGCCCAGCGATGTGGCTCTGCATGGTTTACAATGAGACGGACACCAGCGTGGACTTCCGCCTCTGCCAGGACTTTGGCCTCATCCTGTCGGTCTTCTCCCTCATCTACCTCCTGGTGTGCTTCCCGCTGGGGCTGTGCTACAACGTGCTGCTGGTCGTGGTCAACCTCTCCAACAAGGTGTCGATGACCATGCCGGACGTTTACTTCGTCAACATGGCCATCGCGGGCCTCGTGCTCAACCTGGTGGCGCCCGTGGAGCTGCTGAGCTCCACCTTCACCCGCTGGCACGTGCGGGAGTACAACAACGAGGTCTACATCACCCTGCTCATCCTCTTCAACATCTCCTCCCTGGTCATCATGTATTCCACCACGCTGCTCAGCCTGGACTACTACATCGAGCGGGCGCTGCCGCGCACGTACATGTCCAGCGTGTACAACACCAAGCACGTGTGCGGCTTCATCTGGGGTGGCGCCGTGCTCACCAGCTTCTCCTCGCTGCTCTTCTACGTGTGCAACCACATCTCCACGAAGATGGTGGAGTGCTCCAAGATGCAGAACAAGGAGGCGGCGGACGCCATCATGATGTTCATCGGCTACGTTGTTCCCGCCGTGGCCGTGCTCTACGCCTTCGTGCTCATTCTGCGCATCAGGAAGGAGTCCACGCCTCTGGACCAGGACTCGGCCCGCTTGGACCCCTCCATCCACAGACTGCTGCTCGCCTCGGTCTGCGTACAGTTTGTACTGTGGACGCCGTACTACATGACCCTGTTGGTGCACACGGTCGCCGGCGCTCCGGGGTACATCAGCAACGCACATAACTTGCCGACGTATCATTTCCTGCGGTGTGTGTCCAAGCTCCTGGCGTTCTCGAGCAGCTTCGCGATGCCGCTCATGTACCGGCAGATGAACAAGAACTTCTCCAACAAGCTCCAGCGGCTGCTCAGGAGGCTGCACTGCAGAGACCAGGCCTGCCCTCATGAACGCTCAACAGTGCAGCAAGTGGTGACGTGAGACCCCTCCCCCTCCAACCCCCCATCCTTTTGAGTTGACAGATGCCCCTCCCACTCCCACCCCCCTTTTCCAGCCTCTTGGCGTAGCCGGCACTTATCTCCCCACTACGGAGCCAGGATCTGCCTGGGCTCCCTCGCTGCACTGGACTGTGTTAGGAGCGACGTAGCTAACCGCGGAATTTCCTCTCACCTTCCAGAACTCGTTCGGATCTCTCCAAGTTCCACATTGAGAGGACAAACAAAGCAAAAACCACTAAGTGCTGTAATTCTTTTGTTTTTTTTTGTCACAGAGTGAAGCTTTCCACTGAGACACTTGAGCGTCTAGTTGGTGGGGCGGTAGATTGGCCCTATCAGCTGATAGCGACCCTTTCACACAGACACTCGTGAAATCTCTTGTTAGCGGGGGACTCTCAAGCACTATACCACCGCAGTGGCTGCAGCTCCCTGGATCCGTATCCGGGGAGCGTGTTGCGAATATGCTGCTGACAGTGTGCAGGCTTGACCGACGCATGACCGCCGAGAATTCACTGTCGAGTCACGATATGCTACCAGAAATGTTTTTATGCGCTAAAAAGAATAATTAATAGATGACGCATGATGCGCTCGCTCTTGTCACGCGAGCAGAAACCAGCTGGCTATGAACTTTTAATAGTCAAGTGAAGTTATGTGGTTTAAGAATGAGCCCTGCATTGATGGATGTGGCCAGTATATCGGTGACCACCACAGCTAAGGGTCTTTCATCGCATGTGTCTGCTGCCCCTTGGAGGCCTTGATCTCTTGACTGAGGAGGCATGGGGCTTGTACGTGATTCCTCATTATCAGAGTAAACCATCTTCACATTTCAAGGCAGAGTACAATATGAATGGTCTCTTTATTGCAAAAGTTATTTTCCTTTCTCTCCCAGTACGACCCTAAAGCTGGACGGGCTGCAGGTACTGGTGCTCGCTTCACTTTTATAAATTGGGTGGTGAGGTTGAGATATCTGCTCCACTACAAATATCATGAAATAAATGAATATACATCTGCATCACTTTGAAGTACTACATGAAATGCTCCTTTACAGCTCAGGCTTCAGGCATAACCGGTATACCTCTTGTGATCTCTGATGAAATCACATAAGCAGCCATAAGCAGCTCAAACCAGAGAGCTTGAGCCCCCCGTGAGCTCTGTTGTGAGGAATCCTGCATGAAGAGGCCTCACCCGGGACCAGTGCAGTCCCACAGGGTCATACCGGGTCACTATCCAAACCGTCACATATTATAAACCACTCACCTGTGGAGCACCTGCAGTGAAGCCACCTAACAGACTTGTGGTGATGGACCCCAATTACAAAATGAAAAATATATAGAAAATATGCTTCTGCATGAGTGTCGTTGCATTACCGCATTAGTTTAGTTTCATCCTGTGAAAAGAAACACCAGTGGGGGGAGGGGCAATCACTTCAAGAGAAATGGCAATTTATATTCAACAATTAATGAAGGGCACTTGTGTTTGTGGAGTTTTTAATTTACACTTTTAACTTAACAATAAAGCTAAAATCCTCGGGCTATAAAATGTGCTTGGCTTTCGCTGTGTGACGACCCAGATGTGATGCTTTTCATACACACGTGAAGTTATTATTAAGATTATGACATCATATCACATATACGCATACCGTGACTGGTGGGGTCTGAAACGGCGTTGCATTTAAACGTTTGCTGCTTAGCCCCGCCCCCATTGTGTATCTGCAGTTAGAAGTGCTGTTTATTTTCAACTCTGTCTGTGTGTTTACATTACGTGCTGCCCTCCCTTTTAGAAAAGAAAAAAAAAAGAAACACGTCCGTATCGTGACACAGTTAATCATTATGTGAGCAGAGTTCAAAGTCCCGACTGAGACTGAGTCTCACTGTTCATGGCACACAGTAGTGCACGAGGTCAACGATGGGGAATCAACGCTTTACGGCCCGGAGGAGGAAGTTTAAGCAGCTTCTGTTAAGATGGGGGTCCATTTTATAGGATGTTAGAGAATGCAGTTACCAAAACACGTGTATTTAATCAACAATAACACTTGATTTATTGTGAATAGAATTGAGTGTGTCACCGTTTTCTCATTTTCTGACACTTTTTTTTTAATGCAGGTAATCTGGAAAGAACTGATATTTAATTAGCTTACTTTCGTTTTGTGAAGAGGCATCCAACTAGAAGGCACTCGACAAAACTGCAAACTTCTTAATGTGATCATTTTGTTCTAGATCTGAATTTGCATCAGACTACAAAAAACAATCAACCTTGCTGATTGTTGGAGAATAAAAGTCACCATGTTGCTGCAGCGCCACCTGTAGGCCAAATACCAGCTCCTATTGCAGGATGGGAGTTGATATGTTTCTTCTAAATTTGGTTGCAATTACCCAAGAAGGCCTCACTTTTAGCACTAAAATTAAATTTGATTTCCTTAACGTTTTTCTAAATTTCCCTTCGATCCAATCGTTTTACCAATATCCTGCCAGGAGGCGGGACTTATGTCTTGGCAGAGAGAATAATTAGCAATCAGCACTAATGGACCGGCTGCACGATGCAAACAAACGGGCAAATAAAGCTTCATGAAATTGGGCTGGAAGTCACGCCGGCCCCCGGATTTACTGCTCAGGTCTCGAGTTTAGTTTATTATTATTTGAGAGCCGTGATCTCATATCAGTTTGAAGACAATGGAGCGATAATAATCACAGAGTTCAGATAAATTGCTGAAACAAAAAAAGTTCTTGAGTGCCGAATGTGTGCGGATGCATTTTAGCTATTTGAACGGCAAAACCTCAGAAGTCCGGATGAACCCACTTTCACATGTGATGCTTTTTGTGACTGTGTTTGCAAGTGTATATGTATAATACAAAACAATGTGTATATATTGTACGACAGAGATTTACAGGAAGATACCATGCTCTTTCAAAAACAGTATTATTTTCTGAGAGATAGATATATTTAGATTCTGTAAGCAATCTATTGTCAACTGAGTCAAAGACTGATTAAATAATAAACTAACTATTACCACTCCTCCTCCTTTCAATGAATCTGACAAGATATTTGTGAAAAACATCTACTGTGCGGTTTGTTGTTGGTATGATTATTGCCAAATGTTTTTGTTATTGCGACACGTTAACTAAATTTGACAAGTTTATGGGAGACAGAACTTGGAAATGTTGCTTTTGTCCCGAAAAAATACTGGAAAAATACTTTTTCATTTGAAAGAGGCCGACTGCTCGATTCCCGTCCAAACCCTGCCCGCTGCAGCCCCGGGGTCGGGGTCAGGGCGGTGGGCTCTTCCCTCCCTGGAGCTGCAGGGCCGGTGGGAGTGAGGTCGCCAGGCGCTGACAGCAGATTCCTTGTGGCGAGAACCCCTTCGACCAGGAATTCTGGGAATTCCGTCTCGTTCTCAGAGAGAACAATGCTGTGTAGGCTACATGTCACAGAACAATGCTGCACACTGAGCGCTGCGTCCGGGAAAAAAAAACAGCCCAGCAACAGGAAGCTAGGAGGGCGGAGGCGATGACTGGGAAAGCCAACCGTGCGATGGGCTGCAATGGAGGCAGAGGTAAGGTACCCATGATGCATCAGCTGTAACATTTGATTGCACAATAGTGGATATACTTCTTTGGAGGAGCCAGACCACAGAGCAAACAGAGAAGAGGTCCAACAGCAGGAGGGGGAGGTCTTGAATTAAATGTACCACATCTGGAAATGATATGATAATGGAGTGAGTTGATCATGGTTGTCATGGTTGCCGTTTCCCTTTCCCTCGGAGGACCGGCGTTCCACAGGGCTTTTCATCTCTTTGTGTTGTGAAGGACACAAAACATCACTCAGTTACAGTTACAGTGTGTATTTATGGGTCTGAAAGAGCAGGAATCTAATGATGCGACAGGGTTGGATTTCATATTATTTCATTATTATTATATAAGTATTATTGGTCTGTAAATGCACTAGTAACTATAAATAGGTTGTCTAGCCAGAAGAAGGGTCATCAACCAATATGAATAATATGATTTTTTTTTTACAAGAGTTGCTTTCTTGTCCGTACTGTCTAATTATTAATGTCTAAAATTAATAAAATGTTAGCTTTGTGCCAGGCAACAAGTGCTTGTTTCCCCGTTCAGGCTTTATGCTACGCTACGCTAACTGCTAAGCTAACTGGCTGCTGGCAGCTATGGTGGGTAATGTATTGTTAGACATCTTTTTTGTTACATTTGTTGAAATTCTCTTTACATCCCTAAAACTTTTATTCAATTCTGTATTTTTGCTTTTTAACTGTTTTTTTTTAAATGTTTTAATGAATCTTGTTTTCTTCTGCATTATGTTTAATGGTTTTATGTGAAGCACTTTGAATCGCCTTGTTGAAATGTGCTCCACAAATAAACTTAACTTGCCAATCAATCAAATGATATGAGGAAAAAAAAGTTGGGGGCGTGGCTAAGGAGGCAGGCCTGAAGGGGAGGAGCTACCACTGTGGCTAACTTCTCAGATTTAGTGACTTTTGCAGTTAAAGCTGTGAGTTTCTTTAATTGGTGAAGAGTTGATTAAGAGATCAGATATGAGTTGTATCAATGCATCTCATCAAATACAAGTTTTAATCGCATATTTCCATAATGTAAATTATTTCTCAACTCTTAATATACAAGAGGATATCTGGTTTATATAAATAACAAAAATGAAGCTGTGTGCAGTTAAAAAAAAGAAGAAGGTTTTGCATCATTTTCCTCAGATTGCATCAGGAAAAGCTCTTAACTGGAAAAGCATCCATCTGGAACAGGGTAACGCTGACAGAGCACAGTCGTGCTACATTTAGTCTTCATCCAGACCAGAATGATGAAGGTCAACTCCAGTCTAACATAACATGAGACCACCTATGTAGCCAGAGTGTTTGGCTTGTAGCTGCAAATGTTTGATCTGGCTGTGAACCAGATTTCACACACACACACACACACACACACACACACACCCTTGGACCACCATTGTTTTGCTTAATGTGGCTCAAATTGGGCTGCAGAATGTAATGACTAGAAAAAGGCGTTTCTTCAAATCCATCTCACACCATGTGAGAAGCGGTGAGACAGGAAGAGGGTAAACGTGTCAGACCTCTAGAGAGTGACTTCTACTCATGTAACAATACTATAAAATAAATTCAATAGAAAAGGTGGGAGCAACCGTGTCTCCAACTAAATTATGTTCCCATACAATTACACTGCACTCTGGTATGTTTCCAGGGAAAGCAGTTTGAAAAAATTGAAACACGTGGAAGCATTGTACATGTAAACTAGACAATAAAACGACCTCGTTAGGTTCAGGAAACAAAACTACTTGATTGGGTTCAGACAAAAAAAAAAAAAAATCATGGTTTGGCTTACAATGAATACCAAAATTGAAACAAAACAGAGTTTCTTGTATGCCGAGCCAACAGACTCGGTTCTCACGGGACAGCAGTGGGGTTTTTTTCACCTTCCTGCACTTCCGTGGCTTCATTTGAAGCTTGTGTGAAACATCAGAAGCAGGTTCTGCAGTTCAGGTCTCCAATGCTGTCGTTGAGTCTTTAAACGCTCCCACCACGAGTCCTGCAGGCCAGAGCAGAGCCTTCATCTTTGACCCGCATGCACATCCCTTCATCTCTGGAGGAGACAAGTGGACCAGGTCCGCCCTTCCTCCCCTGCCAGTCTTTGCTCTTCCTCTTCAGGAAAAATAAAAAAAAAAACCCTAACAATAAAATCCCCAGCATCAGCTAAATATCAAACATGGCCCTCGAAGCAGTGCAGAGCTGGACTGTGCAGGATGTTCCAGAGGTTGTGGTTGTGGCTGTGGGAGATGTTCGATGGAGCCAGAAGCCCTTCAGACTGGTAAGTGGAGGCAGATGGGGGTGTTGTACCCTCCTCCTCCTCCAGACCTCCCACTTTCACTTCCCCGACCACAAGCAGTTAAACCCCACAACTTCCCATTAACAGCACTGGTAATGTTGTCTTGTTGATTAGATGTCACTCGGTGGTAAGTCTTTTTTTTTTTTTTTTTCATTCGTAGATAGCTTCTTTTTTTTAAATATATAAACAAGAACACAAAAGCTATTTCAATGATAGGTTTTCAGCTTTATGGTATGATTTCATGGTTATCATAACAGAAAACCGAGACCAAAGCAGATGTCGGATCCTCGTGGTAATTGAGCGTATAATCCGATTATTCAGCCCTCGGCCTCTTTGGAAGTCACTCACCTCACCATTCTCACCACGTTTCTCTGGTTTCACCAGAGCTTGAGCAGTGATCTTCACATTTTCATCCCCTTTGCCAAACAGCATTCACTGTTTATACCGGTGGGCCACCCAGTGGACACGAAGAGGAAGTGCATCCTCTCCTTCAACCCACATGACTGCTGCTGGTCTCATAGAGGAAGTAGTGTGAACAGGTGACCTGCCATATAGGTGACATGGAGAAACATTAAAGATAACCTTTGCTGCAACGCACCTCGTTACTTCTTCAATGAACTATAATTCATTCTGGTGCAATATCTTGTATATTCAATATTCTTCTGTATATTCAATTTTCTTCTTTACAGTTTTTATTTTATTATGTTTATTACTGTTTACTGTTTATTTATATTACTTGATTTTTTTTAAATCTTTGCTTACTGTGAGCAATGCTGCTGTAATCCTGTAATTTCCCCACTGCGGGACTAATAAAGGATTATCTTATCTTATCTCTCTTAAGTTGTTTCCATCACCCTTTCCTGTCTGAATCAGAATCAGAACCATTTATTGTCATGTTTGTTTTCACATTCAAGGAAGTTGTCCTGGCGGGAAGGTGCATAACATTTAACATTTAACAATAAACAGAGTGCAATAAATGGGAATGAATGAATATTTACAATTGAACAGTATAATATAAAAATAAAAATAAGATAAAGTGCATGGAATGTAAGTGTTGTGTGAAAGAGTGTATTTAAATATAAGGCATGTCACACATAGTTTCAGCCATTGTTAGCACATGCAGGATACCTGAGAGTACATTTTCCTACTGAGGATCACTGTTTAGTTGACCTCTGCTTATTTAATCAGCTACTTGGAAGTGATTTGTAATGCGGAGAAATCCAAGAATCAGTCAATGACATGTTATAGTCATACACAATACTGCTCTGGGCTTCACACACTCGTATTTACTGTTGGACTGTAACATGCATGTCTAAGAAATGTTTCCACCAAAATTAAAAAGAATGCATCCCGTTTTATCTGCTCTGCTTCAGAGCCGCGGGACTAATACTCACTTCATTAACTTGGCCTCATCTCAGGCCATAAGGGAAACGTTGACCCCCCCCCCCCCCCCCCCCCCCCTCTTTGACAGCCTCCAGCACCTTTCCACTGACTGACCTCCACATCCACACTCTCCCCTTATCTGTGTGAAGTCATGCGGGCTGAATAACTGAGATTTCAGGTGTAGCAGAAAGAAAATCACACACATCAGACTCGGTGTGTGACCCCTCAGACGTTCTGCTCCCAGATGCTGAATCAATTTTCTACTAAAAACTAAAAACCTCTTCTTCTAACCCACAGATTCGGTTCTCTCCTGTTCTTACTTTTACTTTTTTTTTTCTGTGTTCACTCATGATTTTGATCACCTTGAAAACCCCAAATCATTTTGAGAGGGCATGAAGGTAGATCGATTGCTTGTTTTGGACCAACCTGCCAAAAGGATGCAACAACTGGACAATAACAAAATAAATGCTGAACATCTTCCTCCTCTTCGGCACACAATCTAGAGATACTGGAAAGCCCATAATTAAGTAGAACATTTCCAGTTTCCCACAATTTAAAAATGATTTGTTTTCCTCAATGTGATTTTATCAAACTGTTGGCAGACTTGTGAAATGTGTAGTTGAAACAAGGGGGCGGGCTGTTGGCCGTTTAATAGACCTCCTCATGACACGGTGCCTTACCTCATGTGTGCAGCATTGCACCTGAACTAGCTGCAGCATCTCTTGTCTGAAACTTGTAAGTTGTAACTGTCCTACTGTAACTCGAGCTGGAGGTGTGGACGTCTCCACTCTCTCCACTGGCTCTCTGTAGTTGTTGTTGTTGTTGTTGTTGTTTGCATGACATTCAAATCCCTGGAGCTGGAGCACATAGCTGCCAAAGGAGCTGCAGCGCCAGCCCTCCAGGCAGTGATCCGGGCCTTGACTTCCCTCTCCCCTCCGGCTGTCTGTGGATGGACTGACCTTCCCGCCATGTGAAGACCTCTCAGTCACATTCTGTCCTTTGCAGGAAGACTGTGAAGTATTGTTGCCGTGCACCCTTGTGTCCAGAGCTTTCCTTTCACCCCGAGGAGATGCCTCCAGTCTCAAGGATTTCATTCGATTATTTTAAATATTTTAGTCTTTGCAGCTGCGTACTCATCAATGAGAATAATCCGACTTTGATATCGATATATTAGGTAAATATAGTCCGAGACGATTTCATTTTACAATGATTTATTATGATGCAGCCTGCTCAATATCAATATATATATAGCTCTGCTGTCGCAGAAGATTATTCTATGTCTGCAATTATTTCATTTAATGCCCTCCCACCTGTCAAAGACATTACACTGGCCACATCAAATCGGTCTCCATAGCCACAGTTTTGGATAGATTAGTTCAGCTTATGTCATCCATACTCCTTCAGAAGCAAAGAGTCTGCTCTGCATCCCCCTGATTGTCAGCGAAGGCTCAGGTTTTTTTTATGCCTTATCTGGATGTAATAGTAGAATTGAGAATGAACAGTAAATAAGAAAGAGTTAATAGTTATTGTTGTGGTAGGAATCAATAATCGATACAGATCACAAGATAAGGTGTTTATCAAACATATTGATGGAAAGAAGAAGAAAAAAGCAAGAAAGGTCATGCACAGTGTGTTTACACAGCCCTTAAGACTAAGAGCTGGACGACCCAGTTGAGCAAATAGTGCATAAATATATAAGCGGTTTCCATAACAACCCGACCTGGTCGAGGTAAACTCCTCGCTCCTCATTCACAAACTCTACTTTGAGTTTAAAATCGGCTGCCGGCCGGGCCGGGCCGGGGTTCGGTAGCTGGATCCCTGCAGCCGCTCAGCAGACACCTGGAATCACAGAAAGGAAACGTCAGCGTGATGAAGCCCGGCAGCAGACAGATCCTCTCCCGCCTCTCCTCCCCAGCAGGGCTGGGCCAAACAGCAGGTGGTGCAGAAGAGAAGGAAGGACACCAGATCGACAAATCTCTGGCTCTCAGACCTCTGCACCGGACAAGCATGGAGCAGCAAGGAATCCCCAGTTTGAGAAAGTAAGCGCTGCTTTTTCACGTCTTTTCTATTATTTGTGGTGATGGGGCTGAGCTTTTTGGGGGGGTTTGCAAGTTTTAGAAACGAGCTTAGTTTGCAATAAGATTGCAGGTGATAACTGTGTGGATGTGTTGATTTAAGGTTAATATGGCGGTGTTCGGTTTCAGTGGGGCTGTCTTGGGAATCCAGCTGCGTGATAAGTTATACATTATGCCATCAACTAGTTATATATCTTCCATTACATGTCTGAAGTGACTGGTCGTCCTCTCTGAGAGAAACAGGTCTCACTGATGTTGATAATATATGAAGATCAAAACAAGCTCAAAACCGAAGAACTAATTCAAAAATGTTTGAAATATGTTTTGAAATATCCTTCCCTGGTGTTAGAAAAGGATACCTTAGGATTCAGATACCAGGGACTACATCTTTGTTGTTAAGATCATTGCTATGAATAACTTTTGACTACAATATACTATATTATATAATGACATGATACAAATAGAACTGTGTGAGCTTTTGTGGAGGGTTTGAACTCAGCTGGAAATTAAAAAAGGAAAGGATGCCACAGATGTTGTGATTATGATTATTTATTTATTTATTGCAGGATTTAAAAACAAACGGCATAAACACTCATTGTAGGATTTCCAGCCTGTGCATGATTTTTGCTTTCACGTGCATGCGTGCGCTGAATTACTCTGAAGACGACTGTTGATGAGAAGGCATTCATATTGCAGAAGGTCTCCTCCGGAGGAAATAAAACCCCAAAAGGCTGTGATGTTTGCTAAAGGTCACGTTTGGCAAACAGAAAACAGTCCTATCCCCGGAGAAAGTCAGATGTTCGGGGCCTGAAAATCCTCAACCAAGCAAGGGGCCTGTTAGTAATTGTAAAAACATCTTTGCATCGAGTACATCGAGAACTGGGTGGTGTCTGTCGGCCGAAGCCGTGAAAACACAGAGGTCTGTTCAATGTTAATTACAAATATGTTTTCATCTCGCCAATTAAAAGTCATCAAGTCCGGACAAACGGTCTCGAGTGATTGGCCGAGGATTTTCTAAGGAGGATTTCAATGCATCTGTTTAAGCCTGCACCTTGAATGTTAATGTGCTTACTTAGCTGTCTGCCGTCCCTTTCAGACCCTTTAAAGGTCTGCCTCCAAAGTGGACCTGTACTACATTAAACCCCACCTTAAGATCTTTATGTTCTTCATAAAACAAGTGCTATTCATCGTCGTTCTCATTTAACCGCACACAAGATTGCTTCTTCTTTTTTTTCACGTCTGTGCCCCTAATTGTCTTTAATGTTCTGATTTTTTTTTCCCTCTCCTCTCCACAGCTCAGGTGTCACAGCAATAGCGTCCCTGGTCCGGGCTCTCTGAATAAAGATGCAAATGCACTTGCGCGGACAAATCCGATGACTCAAATGAAGAGAAAGAAGTGCAGCCTCTGATCTCAGGACCACCGCTCGAGATGATGTGAGTCCTCGGGTTGCAGAGACCATTTTAAAACATGGAGGTGCTTCTATTGTGCGCTTGCAACCTCTTGGTGGACGGACCTTGATGTCAACATGAGGTCATGGAAGCCATAACCGATTTGTCCGCTCGCCTGACTTCTGTCAGCATGCCAACGCAGCATAGATGACTCGCCCTTCAAAGAGACATCACTGGGAACTAACATTGTCTAACGATGTAGCAGCTACACGGGACTTACATGTGGCCCACCATTCAAAACAGTCCAATCACAGCCAGTATGGAAGTGCAAACAACCTCTCTGGTCTGGATATACGTTAACAGTACAGAACAACTGAACACTTCAAATGAGAACAACACGCGGGATTTGATTGAAGACTCGGACCGACACCAATCGTACGTCATCGGTCTCTTCCTGTCCTGCCTGTACACCATCCTCCTCTTTCCTATCGGATTTATCGGCAACATCCTCATCCTGGTGGTGAACCTGAACCACCGAGAGAAGATGACCATCCCCGACCTTTATTTCGTCAACCTGGCCGTCGCCGACCTCATCCTGGTGGCGGACTCTCTCATCGAGGTCTTCAATCTGAACGAGAAGTACTACGACTACGCCGTCCTCTGCACCTTCATGTCTCTGTTCCTGCAGGTCAACATGTACAGCAGCATCTTCTTCCTCACGTGGATGAGCTTCGACCGCTACGTGGCCTTGGCCAGCTCCATCAGCAGCCGCCCGCTGAGGACCATGCAGCACGCCAAGCTCAGCTGCGGCCTCATCTGGATGGCCTCCATCCTGGCCACCCTGCTGCCCTTCACCATCGTGCAGACGCAGCACAGGGGGGAGGTGCACTTCTGCTTCGCCAACGTCTTCGAGATCCAGTGGCTGGAAGTCACCATCGGCTTCCTGGTGCCCTTCTCCATCATTGGCCTGTGCTACTCTCTGATCGGCCGGATCCTCATGCGGGCCCAGAAGCACCGGGGGCTGTGGCCACGGCGGCAGAAGGCCCTGCGCATGATCGTGGTGGTGGTGCTGGTGTTCTTCATCTGCTGGCTGCCGGAGAACGTCTTCATCAGCATCCAGCTGCTGCAGGGCACGGCTGACCCGTCGCAGCGGACCGCTACCACCCTGTGGCACGACTACCCGCTCACGGGCCACATTGTTAACCTGGCAGCTTTCTCCAACAGCTGCCTCAACCCCATTATCTACAGCTTTCTGGGGGAAACCTTCAGGGACAAGCTGCGTCTCTTCATTAAGCAGAAGGCCAGCTGGTCAGTGCTGAACCGCTTCTGCCACCACGGCCTCGATTTACGCCTCTCCGTCAGGGGCGAGGTGTCAGAGGTGTGACTGCTAAGAATACGCTGAAGAAATCTTCATATCAAAGTGATGTATCACCCAGTTGGATCTACGACCTCATCTTTCTTCATCTGTTTTTTAGCTTTGCCTCCGCCTGCCGACAGTTAAAACACTCACTTTCTGAACAAAAACCACAAAAAGCCACCAAGAATGTACACTCAAAGGATGGAAATGGCTGATATGTGCGTCCTTTAATGGAGCCAACAATGCACACACAGTACTTGAAGCTCTAGTCATGGTTATCTGCATGTCGGATGGGTTTCTTTAAGGGTATTTGGGGTGTTATTTCTTTATAAAGTCAAGGCAACAGTAAATGAAATGCTCGTGACGGCATCTACCCTTGAAGGACAGCCGGCGGAGCAAAGATCAGTAACGGACAGATGAGTGTGAGAGGAGACCAGCCTTTGTTTGAGACAGACCATAATTAAATGTAATCACATCTTCAACAGAGATGTTATTGTAGTTGCAACCCACATGTAATATCACCCGGTTTATGTAAAAATAAAAACATAGATTTGTAAACTAGCACATGCACCACCATGACATCCCATGATGAGGTAACGGCTCTCTGCTGTCAACGGAGACCGAACATGAAACAAATGTGAACACAACGGAAAGACACAACATCTATAGCAACGACTTGCTTTTCACTGTCCCTGTCTAATATATTAGGGAGACACTAAAAGTAAAAGAAATAATAACTGTCAACATGAAACTTCCCCAGATGCTTACTTACATTAAGGCAATCTTGTTTTGTATTTCACCTTTTCTAAAAATGTATGTTTAAATATGCAAATGAGGCATTACGTTTCTGAATATGTGCTAATTTCCAAAGCAGAAATCTAAACATTGGATAATTCCAGGATTAAAAAATACTGTTTCATTTTGCTGTGCACATGAGATATCTCTTTGAATCACTCCATATATCAGAAAATACTGACAACAGCCAAAGAAAATAGAAAAATAAATTGTTTGGATGTTATATGAACAAACTCCTCTGTGAGATATTGATGAAATAGGAATGAAACTGGAAGGTTTGGTGTATGTGAGTGCTGCTGAAGTGGAGATTTCTGGCTTTTAAAGATATGTGTTTTGAAATGACAAACCTTTTTGATAAATTGCATATCGTTCATGTTTAAATATGCAAATGAGGCCTTATCTTACGCTAACTTTTGTTGAATTGAGGAGAAATCAACAGAAGCAAATAATACAAACACCTAAATGTGTATTTCGGATGATTTGTTTCTACTAGTTTGAAAGAAGACATGTTATGGAAACAAATAAGGCACGATCTCCAAATTGAAAAATAATTTGTGTATGAAAAAATGAGGTTTTTGCCGGGATGTCCCCCTTAATGTCCCCTCTGCTTTGTGCATTTCTTTCTTCTGTTGAATGAAAATGGCCTTATGTATAGCAAAACATTCATTGGACAATGCAAACCAATGTGTTCTATTTTTTAGAAATAAAGAAAATGTCTCACTTTTCCAGGAGTATAAAGTGGAAGTTGTCGCGTGCTGTTTTTCAATAAAACCCCAAAACATTTAAAATAAACCTATATGTCTTCAAGTACCACATGGGATGAATAAAGGGGAACATAGCTTCACAATGTATATCTTGTTATACTGGACGTTTTGATTCCAGTCGCCTTATCAGGTGAATTAAGGTGTAAAATGTGAGATCAAGCCCCAAAATCTGATGTCTGAGCTCATATACTATACTGTGGTTATTCTGGGACTGAGTGCTCATTTCAAAGATGGCGGTGTTATTACCCCACTTGTCAGGTCCTGTTAGCATGAGGGTAAAGCAAACAGGCAGGTGTTGTTTTGCCAGGAGGGGAAGAGACAAACACATCATTCAAGGCTGACAACATGACGCCGCTGCCATCTTTTGTGCTTGTAACACCCATTACACTGTCACGGGGCCATTACTTAGGTCTGCTGGGCCATTGCATGTTTATCAAACATTTCCACCTAAAACATAATTCATCTGCACATTTGTGGCTTGCTTTTCTTTCTTTTTTTACTCACTTATCACAGATACTATGACATCAGACATATTTCGGTATACCAAAGGCCATCACTGTGACGTGTGGATTCTCTGAAAGTATAATCACTTTTAATTTGATAATAATGCTTCTGACAGATGGAAGATGCTCATTAACACCTGGATCGTGGGTTAATGCAATGCAGATTGCCAGGCTACACAGGTGCAGTTTAAACATTTTAAATTGTTTCCCATCAGAGGCGTAACAGCGCAGGTTTTAATGAAACCGGCCTCCACGTTTTACAGCCTCACAGCAAATGCTATAAATTAGTGTTGCATAATAAAGCACGACCTTCTAGAATTAACTTGCATAATATAACAGGGTTTATGGAATATTCTACTTCTTATTTACATTTGTGCATAAAACACACACAAAAAAATGCTAAAGCGGTGATGAAGCAAGGACAAAAACACCCTCCCTCCTATAGGTTGAGGATTGCACATCAGCATATCAGCTGTGTGTGTTGCCAGCCTGCGGTGGGCCTGAGCTGTGTTTGCGCATGAGGCAGCCAGAGATAATGGCGTGACTGGGAAAAACAGGAGTCCAAACCACAAACTGTTATTCCAGCTGTAACGGTCCCGGCAGCCTGGGAACGCAGCGCTGAGGATTGCTTTAAGTGATTGTTTATTAGAGGGCTGCAAAAATGCTAAACTTGTTGTGGTGCATGACGGTAAAGGTTCTTCTGCACGGCGTTCCCATTTCACTGTCCGCTGTCCTGCACGCTCCTCCTGCAAAGCAATCAGCACGTTGTCTTTAAAACACGGACAAACAAGACAGACAAGTATATCTTGAGTATATATTTTTATTTTGGATGTTGACTTGGATGTGTATGAAGACTTTTATCCTCCTGTAAACAGCACACGGTGCCATCAGAGCCACAAAGACAGGAAGACAGGGAAGTAATAATCCAATGAGAGCTGTCAAGTTCACTGAGATAAACAAGCAGCACCGAGACACCAGGACCCTCCAATCTCAGCATCGTAGAAGAGACAAAGGAGCATCTTTATATCACACACACACACACACACTCAAGATGCTGTGAGAAGAGGTTGACAGTGGACTGTGTGTACAGCTGAGACTACTGAGTAAGGTTAAAGGTTTGTGGTGACTGACGTCACAGAAAGGGAAAAGGGTGTGACTTTTCCCCTTGCTTACATTTAATACTTCCTCTGGAGGATGCTGGATTAAACAATGAGTTTTGAGCAACAAATCTATCCGGTAAAAGAACATAATGTCTTTTTGTTATTATATAGAATGGATAAGCAAGATCAGGCAGCCAAATGATGATGATAATGCAATCTGAGAGAGTGACTAGTTTATTAGGCGCAAAACAACGCGATATTGTACAGAAGAAAAATAAAATAAATGTGTTGTTCAGTCTTTGCTTTAGCGCTACTATAATTTCCGAGGCTGCAGGTCGGCTGGGTGTTGTACTGGCTTGCATTTTATGGAAAGTTGTTTCTAATATTTTGTGCCCTCCATGAATATTAATGAGGATGGACGAAACATTAGAAACATCTTTCAACACAGCCCAGTCCAGACCTTTCTGAATGCAGAAAACAAAGCTAGTTAAATACATTGTAAGGTGAGCACTCTTAAAATATGTCCTGTGTGAAAAAGGTACTGGTCAGCTGAGTGGGGGAGGGGCCTGTCAAAGTAATTACAACAGGACAGTCCAGGGTTTATGCATAATTATTAGGCAGTGCACTCGGTGGACCTCAGAAGCTGCATAATGGATCAGGCGTATAATTGCATTTGTAAATTAAAATCCCTTACAGGAAAAAAGTTCCAAATAGAACAGATTGGCTTCTCAGATACAGAAGGACAGAAAAAAGAGGTTGACATGCTGCAGGTGGACCCCATCAAATTCCTTATATTGAACATTAAGCCAATCAAAAACAAAATAAAGAAATTGTTTGCCGAAAAACTTAAAACACAAATTGTTAAATTCCTACTGGAGGCAGATGATGGTGTGTTCAAAACAAACTGAACTTATTGTGTATATGCATCAAAAAACATTTGCTCCTTTTATACACTTTTATAAGATTTTTTTCACACTTCATCTGTTGTTCTACAAATACTTTTATGATTAACACACATCTCTCTCTCTCTCTCTCTCTCTCTATATATATATATATATATATGGACACACACACACACACACACACACACACATATATATATTTAGACACCTGTTAAATACATTATAGTATATTGGCCTATAATGGATGTTGTTCACTTAGATACAAATAAAACAAACAAACAAATAGAGAGGAATAGCATTTTACAATAAAGAAGCTCCAAATATTGAAAACACAAGAGGCTTCTCACATCTCGCCCACCACACACACCTTCACCTTCATCAGAGCTGTGACTTTCACAAGTGACGTGTTTAGACCGAGCCAAATGCAGAACAAAGTCAGAGATTCTCAAATAGATAATATCTTAATATCTACATTTTACTACAAGTGATTTTCTTTGTGGAGAAATATATTCTTCTACTTTCAGTATTCACGTATTTGCTGTTGTTGTCTCTGTTTCAATTGTGTGTTGAAAACTTAAGTCAGGTGTTGGACTTCATTTCAAGCCTTTTTTCTGAAGAAGATTTAAAAAGTTTTTTTTGAGGGACATTGGTGCTATTTTATTGGTGTCTACCATTATTCAAAAGTTGAATATAATGTATATATTTTTTCCACAGATATTCAAGATTTATTATATTTGTATTGTCATATGCACAGTATCCCACAATGAAAAGATTGTTTTGCTAGGACCTCCTTACACACATAATTACAATAAACTTAAAAAAAAAAATTAGAACTGGAATTAAGAATGGAAAATATCATTGCTATAAATGCTAATAGTATAAGAAAATATATAAAATAAGGCACACAAATATGTCAACAGTATTCACTGAGTGTATAACTGAGTGCACTTTGCATTGTTCCAGATAGTATATCAAGTATAGTCATGACATGAGGAAAAGGAAATAGACTCTTCTTTTATTTAGTGGCTCCTTAAAAATGTGGATGGTGGGGGCTGGAGGTTGATTGGTAGAAGAAATAATGATAACCTCAATATATCTTGAATCCTGCTTTGCAGATCTTCAAAATAAAGCGAGGGGGATATTTTCTCATAGTTGTAATGTTGGGGAAATATTCCTCAATGTTGTTATTATTATTGTCAGTATTTTAATTAAATTAATAGATAAGATACAGACTGTAACAAAAACATAAACAGAGTATTGCCACGGCCCCATCTTTGCAGCGCCCCCTGCATCATAGTGTGCAGTGTGCGCTGGCTTGCAGGCGGACGTGCACGCACGCGAGCAACAGATCTGAGCGCATGCGCAGTTCATTGTTTTGACTGAAAATGCCGTCGGTTTCGAAAACGGCGGCCAATGCGTCTCCTCAAACCGAGAAACCTACCCACTATACGTGAGTAAACATGCTGCGCAGAAACAACTCAATCGCTCGCGGTAGAAAGCGCTATGTGCACGTGTACGCGTTTGCATTTATTGCATTCCTCAACTCTTGCGTGTGCGTTCAAAACATGGTGCTTTTCCAGGCATTGTGACTCCCTAACGTCACATAGCAAACAACGACTGCACGCATACGACAGCAACACTAATGCAGGACACCCAGACATATTAAATCACTTAATTCACGAGCGAGGTGTTCACGGAACCGTACGCACTTGTTTTTCCGAGTTGGGAAATAGTTTTAGCGTCGCCCTGAACGTAATACCGTCAACTTGTTTGGCTAAATGATTAGCCAGGAACTCGCTAACCAGTAAATAGCTCGGCCTTATTTTGAGTTCCCCCCATGCTACGCACATTTATAGACGTACGCTCGGGGACTTCCAACCGACGCTACGTCAGAAAACGTGCGTAGTTAACTCTCTGGATAGCAAGCTAACGTCCGTGACCCAAAACACACAGCGGGCTACAAACGCAACACGACGCGGCACCGTGTTTGAACTTTTCTCCTGACGCTACATTGTTTTGCGGTGTTCCTTATTGTTGCAGATACTTAAAGGAGTTCAGGACGGAGCAGTGCCCGCTGTTCCTCCAGCACAAGTGCACGCAGCACCGACCGTTCACGTGCTTTCATTGGCATTTTCTCAACCAGCGGCGGAGACGACCCATCCGAAGAAGAGACGGGACTTTCAACTACAGCCCCGACGTGTACTGCACGAAGTACGACGAGACGACGGGCATTTGTCCCGATGGAGACGAGTAAGTGCCCGTGCCTGTCCCGCAGCTCCACCAAGACGGGAAGCAACTGCGCACTGGTGTCTGCTGTTGCAGATTTATAATAAAAAAAACAAATACAACCTTGAATCAAAAATCATGCAACAAAACAGTATCGAAAGCACACGACATTTCATGTATGGCTTTGGTCTGCTGGGTCCTCATTGGGAGGCGTTGTGTGCAACTTGTAGTTTCTTTGTTAAAGTTGTACTGCATTGCTTCATATAGTGAGTTGTATAGCGACTAACAGTGTCTGTAGATGAAAGAGGAAGTGCTATGGAGCTAACTGTTAGTTAAGGTGACCACGTGTTGTTATTATTATGTTTGTGTGTTTTGAGGGAAATTCTCTTACAATTAAATAAAAATCTAAATTTTATCAGCTTGCTGTGGCTGCAGAATATACAAGCTCTCAGTTTGAAGCAATATGTGCCCATCAGAGTGGTTATAAAAATGCCAGCCTGGTTATGAAAGCTATATGATGGAGGAATTTCTTTGTTTACATGACACAAAAAGGTCTTTGTGTCTTTTTTAATCAATAATTTCTAGCACTGAAAAGAGTGGACTAAACTGTGTGTATTCTTTACGCAAAGTGAGGAGTGCAATATTAAGAATATAATGTTTTGCAATGTATTTATTTACCATGTAAAACTTCATTGGTAGTCGCTTGGTGAGCAGTATTTATCAGTTAGTGTCCCCTATCTGAAAGGTGTGATGTTGCTGCAGATGCATGTTACAGGTGCAATACTGCATGGCCACTTCTTTTTCCTTTGTGTTGTTGCATCATGCATGTAGAGCACTAAATTGAACATTTGCGTTAGAACCCACACTCCATGTGACATGACCGCACCTCTTGGTCTTTGTGATGAGGCTACTTGACAGGTTTTCTGTGGGAGCCCTCCAGCGTTATATTCACTGCTGATGCTACTATTCATCTCAGATAATGGGAACACGCGTTTGTCCCTCCGCACAGTAAAGAGCCCAATTTAGTTTGTGTTTTTGCTGCATCCAGTTTTATTTCACGTGGCGTCATTTTGTCGTCACAGGAGGAAAAATGTTTTCTAAACATTTTGTGGCTTGAGAGGAGTCGGGCATGATCCATCCTGCGTCAAGTCGAACAGAAACTAATCTGTGAATTTTGAAATTGGGCGGCAGCCTCTCTGTGTGACTGGGAATTAAAAATGGCACAGCATTTAATTGAGTCCCACACAGAAATATGATTATTGAACTAATGGGAAATGAATGACCGCTATTCCTTACAATTTCCTCCTCCTGCCAATGGCGGCTATTTTAGTATGACCTTATGTGTTGCCATAGCAACTGTTGCTACTCGAGTAAAATCAATTTGGTTTATTCAAGAGGCCTTTTGACCAAACCTTTCTAGAGGCATTGATGGTGTTTCAGCCCCGCACCCACAGTAGAATCCTGCTCCTGATTTATAATTAGTATGCAACTATTTAAATAGAAAAATCCTCCTTTTTTATTGTTGGGAGCGCTTGGCTATTGTGTTGTCATATATTGTGATTTTAGAGTTGTGCGGTCCAGTTATATATTGAATTTGAAGAAGATTGTGTGGAATATTTGTTTTGGATGGATTTGAGGTTTGGGCCGTGCATATTTTATTTTATTTTTTTCCATATATTTCTTTCCTTGGTTTTTATTCAGCTCAACTAATTTAATTTTTCAACGTTTTATTCTGGCTTCCTCAGCTGTCCTTATTTACACCGGACCACTGGTGACACAGAGCGCAAGTACCATCTACGCTATTACAAGACTGGCACTTGTATCCATGAGACAGACGCTCGAGGGCATTGTGTGAAGAATGGACTCCACTGTGCTTTCGCTCACGGGCCACATGATCTCCGACCTCCGGTCTATGATATCAGGTGACATACAACGCAAATAGGTGCCTCTCCTTTCCCTGCAGTCAGATTGCTAAATGTAGAATTATGTAGAATGATTGCACATCTTTCTTTTTGGTATTTCAAGATGTATTTTATGAATGAGTTGTATCACCATGCTGTTACACCTGTTTCAAACGAAGGTTATGAGGGTATGTGTCAGATGGTATATAAGGTGTAATACACTTAAATTGTAATTTGTTATGTTGGAGAAGCCAGTGATTTAGCTTTATACTATAATAAAAGTATTTTTAGATGACAAATGAACTTAAGGGTGTTCAGCCAAGATCTTTCATGTATATTTTTTTACTTTTTGAGCAATTGGAAATAAAAAATAACATTGATTTTCTGTGTGCACAGAGAGATTCAAGCACAAGAGGCCCTTCAAAATGGACAGTTGGGGTCAGGGGAAGGTATTCCTGATCTGCAGCCCGGTGTGCTAGCCAGCCAAGCTATGATTGAGAAAACTCTGACAGAAGACCCCCGGTGGCAAGGTGGGTTCACCTCACCGTGATGACGGGCGCATGCAACGCCATCGCTCTGCAAAATGAAAAGGGCGTTAACACTTTGTGCCACTTTTGCAGATACCAACTTTGTTTTAGCCAACTACAAAACGGATCAGTGCACGAAGCCCCCGAGACTATGCAGGCAGGGCTACGCTTGCCCTCACTACCACAACAGTAGAGACCGAAGACGGAATCCTCGGAAGTTCAAATATCGGTAAGACGCCGCTTGGTTTAAGTTGGAATATCAAGGTGTATCAAGATGTGTGCACGTAAGGGGTTAAGGGTTCTGACTCTATGAATGCAGGTCCACTCCGTGCCCCAATGTGAAACACGGGGATGAATGGGGCGAACCCTCCAAGTGTGACAGCGGAGACAGCTGCCAGTATTGCCACTCTCGCACCGAACAGCAGTTTCACCCAGAGGTCAGTGAGTTTTGATGCTCGGAAAATGAACCGGTTGATGGGTCGGAGCTTTAATCTTCAATATAATTCATTTTAATTATAATGCCCAAGCCCTAAAACAAAACGGCCCAAATAGTGTGAGAAATTAGCTTTTGGCTGTAATCTGGCTGCAAGTTCAAGATATTATATTTGAGGTTTTATTTCTTTGCTTATATTATATTTGAGGTTTTATTTTATTTTTTATATTATATTTGAGTTTTTTTTTCTTTGCTTATATTATATTTTAGTTTTTTTTTCTTTGCTTATATTATATTTTTTTAACATTGTGGTTGACTAGTTTTTCTGTAGGCAGACATCTTCACTTTGTTTCTTATTGGCTTGTGCTTTTGTTATTTTTCCCCTGAAGATCTACAAATCTACCAAATGCAATGACATGCGACAGACTGGATACTGCCCCAGAGGACCGTTTTGTGCATTTGCTCATGTAGAACGTAAGTGAAAGTTTGTTTAAGCTGTTTCAGTACAAAAGTAGAGAATTGCATACTCTTTAAATTTGTAGTAAAGTGCATGCCCTTGTTGACTGGTGGTTGGAGAAGAAGTGAACTGTAGACCTGCGACGTGAGAAGAGCCGCTGACGACAAGCCTGACTCGGTTCTTTAGAGCCCTCAAGCAATATCGCTTGTTTATTCAAGTTTTTAGAAAATGAATATTGAATAGTGTCTCGTGTTCAAGTTGCACCAACTTCGACACCGCATGTCCCCAGCTATAAACCCACTGAGTGTGAAGTAGATTGGATGAACGCTTCCTCGTTCAAAGGAGACACACACACACACACACACACACAGAGAGAGACAGAGATTCCTTGCTTTATAGCTAGATTTACCTTTTAAATTGATTTAAACATAGTCACCAACAATGTTATTGGATGAACGCTTCCTCGTTCAAAGGACACACACACATGCACACACACACACACACACACACACACACACACACAGACAGACAGAGATTCCTTTATAGCTAGATTTACCTTTTATTGATTTAAACATAGTGACCTGCAATGCTATTGGATGCTAGCCGTTTGCTACCTGGCTGTTTCCACTCTACATTAATGTGTATTTTGATCCTTCCAGGAATCCCCTCTACAGAAGAGACCATGAGCTCATTGCTAACCGTGATACAGTCGAGTTCACAGGCCCAGCTGGGCTCTCAGCAGTATTCAGAGTGTCCGGGCAGTGAGTGGAACAGTGGAGGCAACTCTGCAACCAGTAGCAACGGACAAGTAGGAAGTGTATGTTTCCTCTGTTGCTACGTCCGTCCTCAGTAGAAAATGTTTCCCAGTCAGGGTTGTTTGACTTCAAGAGTCGAGACATTTCTTTATTTTATCGATGTCTGCTTATGTAGATGCGTGAATCTCAATTCAGCCTTGTTGTGCTCTCATCTTTTTGTCGGCATGTTGTTTTTTTATACAATATTTATTTGTCATTGTTACAGTTTTGCATCTCATTACTACGTTGATTGAGGCGATTTCTCATTGAAAGTGCTATTTAAGACTATAATGAATGTATTGTTACCGTCTCCATCTGAGACGGATTCTCTCGTCCCTTCAGCGTAATACTTTTATTATTTATTTACTTTTGATCGTCCTCTTATTAAGACCATGTGCACTTCTCTTTCTCAGGTTTCATGTTCTAAAAGCTCGACTGTAACTCCAAGCTCAGGAAGCGACAGTTTGATATCCCCAGTGGGATCCATCAGCAGGCCCAACCCCTTAACTAGTCATAGTTTATGCTCAGAGTCCAGCACTTCCAGTGTCTCATCTCTGACGTCTAACTATCCTAGAGCTCCGGGCTTTGAACGTGAGGATCAGGTATACAGACTGCTCTCTTCAGCTTTCGGAAGATCATAACTCAGACACGACTTAGGGCTTTACTGTCAATGTGCCACTGTCATTTATTTCTCTTTTTTGTTCTATTTCCCCATTCATGTCATTTTAATATGATCACTTTTGAGGCTTAGATCATTTCATGTGTTGGGTGTTCTTTCCAAAAAAAACTCAATAGTATGGTATCATTTGATGAGTTTATACCTGGAGGGGCAAAATGCTCATTGTTGAGCTTTTCTGAGTGATTCTCATATTTCATGTTTCATTGTGTTAACACTCTGAGAGGCTCGATCTTGCTGCCGAAAGAATATTTCCACGACGCACACACAGCCAGCATTTGTAACTCGACACAAAGGATTGTAGTTCTTACAGAAGAATGCAGCCCACTCACAGTAAATGTGTCTCATTGGGGCCGTATTGTAATCAAAGCCAATGTTGTCTGATCACTGCGAGAGCTACAAGGGGCAGAAAGAGTCACGTTACATGTTCAGCCTACACTCCTCTGTTCCTGATCAGATGTAATCCAGTGGAAAGACACACACAAATCATGACGACAACAAGAAGCTCTTAAAACCAGCAGTCAGTCACGGCTAGCTCCACTGGGTGAAGGGAATAATGCTTAATTATTGTGTAAATGTAGTTGTGTCATTGAGATGTGCTGTGTCTGTGTTTGATCACCTTTTTAGATGAAGAACAAGGGACATGCGGATCACAAATTAATGGACCAAGAAAAGCAGGTTTGTGTTTAAACGGGGGACCTTGTGGCGATGAATTGACGGTATTACATAACATAATAATGCATTGGTTTATTTGGAAAATCAAACAAATGGCCTTTTGTGCTTTCCTTTCAGACACAGCACCCTGTATTCTCTGCGGTGAACCCTCTGGCATCAAGCTTTACCTCCAGCATCACATCCAGCTTGGCCTCGAGTATCGGCTCGGAGAGCTCTTCACCCACCACCTTATCAACAATGAATGCAAAAGCCACGCCCTTCTACCCGGGCAGCAACACCGTGGAGTCTGTCATAGGTACGTGGAGCCAATGTAAGCCGACGACTGACTGTGTGTGACTGTGTGTGTTGTGTGGTGACAACGGGGTGTGTCTGGTTCCCCCTCAGGATCCGCTCTGGACCTGAACTTCAGTGACATTAACGTTGCGTCTCTGGAGAAGGAGTTGGAGGAGCAGGACCACAGTGTTGGACTGACCAGTAAGGACACCTAGTCTGCACCTTCAGAGGTTCGAGCAGTCGATCACGAATGGTCTCATCACCGCCGTGACCTTTGTCCCCACAGGTCAAAGGGCGCTCGGCGGCTCGGCCCCGGTGAACATTCCCGGCTCTCTGGCTCGATCGTCCTCGTTTAATTCCTCGTCGTCGCTCTCCACCTCCCCGCTCAGCTCCCTCTCCCAGTCGCTGTCGCAGTCCCTGCTGTCTGCGACGCTATCGCAGCAAAATCAACCTTCAAACATGTTGGCCAAGCAAGAGCACGGCCTCCTGGGAACCCCCACCTCCTCTTCCCAGAATTCATTGGGTAAGCTGATTACATCGGGCATTTAGTTTCAAGTGAGCTGGAAAGCATCCGACTTCAGATTTTAAATCTCAGAGTCTTCTATCCTAATGAAAGTAGTTTAGGATTATTTTAATGCACCATTATTCAATATATACTTCAATCAACTCATCTTTTAATTTAGTTTTTTCAGGATTTTGGTATGTTTATATACAATATTCTGCCCAATGAAGCAACAACAAATATATAAAACTCCTCAGATTAGGATCGATGGAAGTATTTTAATGAATTGAAACTTTCCCTCCCCACCTAATGACTCCCTGTGATGCTTGGTCTGGTGGTTTTCACACATCTCTCCCTTAGGCTTGAATGGAGGGGCGAGCAGCATTTGGGACTTTGTGAGTGGCAGCTTTTCCCCGAGCCCATCTCCCGTTTTCAGCAGCCTGGCCTCGGCTACCAGCAGCGCCGATCTGGCTCGCCTTTTCAGAGATCTGGACGAGGCCAAGAGGAAGATCAAGCAGTGGGAGGAGGCCTGGCACCAGGTCAAGCAAGTCAGTGTTACGAATGCGCTCTCATACGAGTCATATTTAGACTATCAGAATGATTTCAACCTTCTCATAGATGGCGGGGTTTCGTTTTAATCCCGGGGTTTTGTTCCAGGCCTGCGAAGCGTGCCAGAAAGACGCTCACGACGCAAAGGAGCAAGCGAAGACGTCCGAGGCCGAGCGGCAGCTGGCCGAACAGAAATGGGAGGAGACGGCGCGCAAGCTGAAGGAGCTCCAAGGAGACTTTGATGCGCTGTGTCGCACCCCGGGAACACCTCTTCTTCGTAGCTATAGAGAGCTGGACAAGCTGCCCTTGTCAAAGCTCCACTCCATCCAGAGTCAGCTGCGTAATGACCTAGACCTTATAGACGGGGTAAGACAGACTAGATCACACACATAATTTTTTTTTTTTTTTTTTTTGTAGCATCTAGTTTTATCATTTAGATCCACGTTTTCTTTTTTTTCTTTTTTTTTTGGTCATCAAGCATGCTTTGAAAAGTCTGCATGAATTGTATTTTCCTCAGTTGCAGCTGATGTTCATTCTTTTCTTTCCCAACAGGTAATATATCAGCTTCAGTCAAAGAAATGTATAGTTTGCCAAAAGCATGATCGCTGCGTTGTTCTGCAGCCGTGCCAACATTATGTACTATGTGAGAACTGTGCACCTAGTAAAACAGAATGTCCCTATTGTAGAACAAAGATATTAAAGTGGTGATGAATAATTGCTCGAGGTACTATTTAAAGATCTAGCCCTTTGAAAAACTACTAATAGATATTAAATTTTTCTAAATAGCAATGTCTATTTTGTACCGTGATTGAATTGATTTAGAATCCAATGATGTTTGACTGAGAAACAAATAGTATTATGGATCAGATTGTGTACAGGGGATTTCATCATTGTAGTTTTTGCTCATTTTATGTGCACATTATTAACCCTGCTCAACCAGATAGCTTCCCGAATGGAAAGCCACGCACTCAAATTAGAATATCAGATTAACTCGCTGTGCTCTTTTCTCAAATCATCCCTCTAAAGGACATATTTTGTTTACATTTGTCAGCAATACATTTTGGCTAATATGCACAGCCAACCTGACATATTGCTCACACAGTAAATAAAATATGACATGCAAACGGGATCGATACACTTTTTATACTCCAAGACATTAACCGGTGTAAGTTTGCATTTCTTCCTTCATGTTTGGCTGTTAATGGATTATTGTGGATAAAACTCTGATCTCTTTATGTTTAATGCACTTAAAGTCCTTCAAGGCTCCAGAGCCCATCTGAAGGCTTTTACAGAAAATACTGGGGAAATGTGTATTTAAATCACAGATTATTATATTTGAAGAAAGGAAACTTACTCGCTGTAACTTTACTGTTGAATCTTAAATGAAGAGTTCTAGTTTTAATTGGGTTTAACCAACTCCTGTGTCTTTCCATACTGTACGTCTCATGGCCATTTTTCAAAATGCAAAGAAATCAATGTATAACCATTTTATGCATACTGCCAGGAAACATAGAGTTCACTCAGTCAGCAAGTCCAGTGATGTTAAACATAAAATGGGCAAAACTCAAAGCTTTTCATTAGTTAAAGAGGAATACAATAAATCAAAGAATTCAACACACACTTGCATTCAAAACTATGGGGAGTAAAGAAAAAAAAAAAGTCATATTTGGCCAAAGTATTGTCCAACTATAGAGACTGAATATATGCAGATTTATAAAATAAGGTATTGGTGCTGGAACACACCTGTACCTGCAATCACACGAAACACTCGACACACGTGTTCCTCTTTAAGTAAACACACATTTTCTAAAACATCTTTTAAATGCAACCGGTCAAGCATCATTACGTTTGATTTGTTATTGAAGCACTTTGTTCACCTGGGACTTTATTAATTAAAGGGTATATAGAAATCTGCTTTAAGCTGCTTTGTAGGTATTACTCTTGATTTTCCTCTTTTTTTTTTTTTAGATTTATATATTGTTTTTCTATATAAGCTAATGTCTGAAGCTTTTTTGTGTGTACTGTGAAACATCATTTGGATACTTCATGTTTCCTATTGTAAAATCATGGCATGGTTCTACATATTCAGATTTCATAGAAAAGTACTTAATAGTTTCTACTTTCATAGTTAGATTTATAAAATTTCAATCAAATAAGTGCAAATTTAAAATGCATTTAGGCATAACCAGCAGCTGTAATATCAGTAAGGCACATGCTACATGTTAAGGCTGTAATTCAATCAGTTAGTTTCTTTTTGTATAGATTTATATAGCCTAGCCTATTAGAAAAGCATGTATTGTATTTGCTAAAAGCCTGAGATGGTGATTTTTGTAGGAATCTAGTCTCTTGTCTAGAACATATCGGCCTCTAACTCTAAAGTGCCTTGCCTTAGTTAAAAAGGTTATGTGTAGAATTGTCAGAGCGACGCACACAAGCAGTCGACGCTCGTGCGAAGGGTTTCTGCAAAACACGTCTTGTTTATTAACCTTGCAGAAACACGGACATGTGTATGATCTGATACGTGTGTGTATAAAATATATGCCAGTGTATTTGGCCCAACCTGATTAAGTATTTCTGCAGAAGATAACTGAGAACAAAACATCGTCAGCAGCCGCGTCCTGACTTCCACTTAGAAATGATCCCCCCCTCCTCCCACTCATTCCTCGGTCGTGGTGCTCTTTTGGTGCAGCTTCAGTCTTTGAAATTAGGTTTTTCCAATTCTATCTTTGGGAGTATGCAAACAGGACAGATGAATTTGTATAGCTATATATATAAAAATAAATAAAATATGCTTTTTAGACAGTCCGGTAACTTTAATTTGTTTGTGTATTTCTGCAGTGAATGAAGAATTCCGTAGTTGTAAATTGGACAGGACTCGTGCTTAGGTTCCTCTAATTGAAATGACCTTCTACTGTGTTAAATTCAATAGATCACCATGTATCTCCAGGTACATCTTTTGCTACTTCTAAATATGGAACATGCATTGTTTACATTCATATAAATGACAATTAAGCAACTCAGAGGAAAATAATCAAGAACGGTTATGGTATTTCAGCATTTATATGATTTGTGACTTCATTATAGTACAGCATAAAAGGCAGGCTAAGCACTTCTGGTATTGCATGTTATGCGATATATTAACCAGCTTCAAAAAAACAAAAAAAAGGACAAAAAAATAGTTTGCACTGTGTCACACTGCCAGAATAGTTGTATAGACTTAATTTTAGTAAAGTGTAGTAAAGGCATAATAACTTCTGCGAGCTTCGCTGCTACTGGAAAAGGTATTAATGTAGTTTATTGTTATACATTTAGATGTTTGAATGTCGTTGTGCATCCACAGCTCAGATTTCCAAAACTATGAAATAATCTTCTGCGTCTAATTTAGTTAAACCGGAGTCAAAGGTTCAGTACTTTTGTATCACAGACCTGTACTGCTGTAGATTGTCCATTTTTTAATCTGATCGGAGGTAAATGTACATTCGTTGGGTTTCTCTTCCGCCAGTGTACGGTAGAGCTCATTTTACAGGGCCCTTTGGTCGATTTAGTTTTATCTGTGAAGCCAACTAAAATATGGATGTCTAGTGTGGGAAAAACCAACCAAAGTGGTGTTGTAGTCGCTGTCCACGTGTATTCTAGAGAGAAAATGTGCCCTTGAACAGAATTCCTACGGTATAATCGGACATATCGATAAACGCCGGAGCACCAAGTCCATCCAGATGAAACTCGGACAGCATTGTGAGGGGCGGGAATTCTGTTTTTGGATGGATTTTTGCTTTAATATTTTATTCAGTAAGACATATTTCCGCGTATCGAGTAAACAGGTCTATGCCAATGGCTTTTGCGTACAACAATAATGGACTTGAGCCCATTTCTTTTGCAGTTTTACCAAAGACTTGAACTGTTATTTCTTTTTTTTTCTGCTACATTTCATTATTATTAGTTTTATTTCAGTAAGAAACCTAAATTGATCTAAAACAGTAATCACCTAGTACCTTAAATAGATAATGTTCATTAACAGCAAATAATGGCATCTTTTTCTATCTTAAGTTAGCTAAAGTGAGCTGATAAGAGACATTATTAAAAATGCATGGGTCAGAACCCTTACAAAATGTGTATTTGTCAATTTGATTTTGTGTTAAGTATACATTGACGTATATGGCAGGCCTGTGCAATACTGGCTAGCACACGCCGACCTTAAGTGAGGGTTCAGCGTCAGTACAAACGTCGTCTACAGTGAAGGAATCGAAGGGGAATGACATTCGTGCTTCTGAAGTGGCCATACACACCATTGTTGACTTCGCTTAACGACATAATCTCAATCACTTTGGAAGTTGATGGTTATGCATTATATGCTGTTATGATCGGCCTGCAGTGACTGTAAGGGGCTTTCTTTCTATCCGACTTGTGTGTTTCTTAAAGCAGTGGTCCAAATTTTGTTTTTTGTAAAATGACGGGACAGACGGTGATTGTGAGAAACATTGATGGCAGATACAGACGTAATTTAAAATCTGATTTGTTATTCGTAATTTGTTGTTGGTCTCTCAAGTGGTCTATTTGCCCCCAATTCAAGTTTAAAAAAAAAAACATGTATTAAATGAAAAATCCCTTGATAAGCACAGCGTTCATTTCTTTAGATTTGTTAAATTGATCTCAAACGGGCCCGGCTACTTTTTCAAGAACATCTGTGCCTTTTAAATGATTGCATAATGTTGTTTGGTATGAAGAGAATTTGTCTCCGAGACAGTGTTTGCTCTCTGTAAGATGGCAAAAAATATATAACATGCTTAATTAGGATCAAAATTCCAGTGCCTTACAATATTTTTGTGGACCACAATGTGATTTACTAAATGAGCCTCTCCATTAAGGCCACTTGAGCTGAAAGGATCGAATGAGATTTGCTTCATCGGTTCCAAAAGAGGAAGCAAAGGTTGGAAATGACTGATAATCGTCTCTCAGTCTGTATTTGCCATACTTCAAAAATAAAAACACAAAAAAAACAGCAATACTTAACTAATGAATACACAATTTTGATCTCAATAAGTCATTTGGCACCAAAAACTCAATTGTTTGAAGGAAAAGCACCAAATAGGAAGACTCTTGTAGATGAACTGTACTAGATGTATCATGATGCTCTGCATTGGAATAGTTTACTCTATTTTGCATTATTGTTAGTTGTGTTGTCTTTTTTTGTTTTTAATATTATGAAAATGGAGCCTGACAATTTATGCAATCTTGAACATGTATATGACTATGATGTATGGAGCTTTTTCAAATTAAGTAAAAATACTAGCACAACATGTGTTGTCAAAAGTAAATAATCTGAATGTGGAGCCGGTTGTTCCATACACTTTACATTTCAGTAGAAATGTTATTTTAACATTAAAGCCCTGAAATATTGAATGTATTGTTCTAAATTAGATATTACATGAACAGGTCACTGGATATTATGGAGCTCAGTTAATTCATTATGATGTAGCATCTAGTTGTGAATCGCTATTCAATAAAATGTATTAGTACTTAAACAAATGCAAGTTTTCACGTATCTATTTGTCACCATAATGAGGAAATTGAAGAAAGAAAGAAGGTGATTTAATAGATGTGTTAAATCTGAGGAAACGGCATTTCATGGATTGATTTACTTAATGTCAGTGGGTTTAGACATTATTTATAGATTAAACATTTATGTCCCTTATTTTGTGACGAGCTGTATGGATATGTAGGAAATTCTCTACTGGTAATTGTAGAAATGATTCTGTTGGTATATTGATTTGTTTGTGTTGTAAACACAAAAATAGGTGCAAGTCTTAGAATTCTAGATTTTTCTTTTCTACATTGAGGATTGTGTACAGAATATTTTCTGTAGTGCTTTACTAGTTTGTTAACACTTGTTAAATTGTTACACTACAGTTATGCAACGGTTTACAGAGTTCACAAAATTATTTTTATCATCTTGAGTATTAAAATAATTTTTCATCTGACGTGTGAATACTTTTTTTGTCTCAAAACAATTTACAAAAGAAAAAGATCTGAAAAATAAAACTTAATCTGAAATACTGCTTGTGCATTAGAAATGAAATGGACACCAGAGGAGATGGAAGGTGTTTTTTTTATTTTATTACAGTACAGTTAAAAAAACATATTCATATTATTTAAAATAAGTCCCTCCTGGGGAGTTGATTTATAGATTAGATTTTTCTGAACAGACATGCCAACAAACAGCATAACCCGAGGCACCCTTGTCCTCGTGCACCCATTTGAACTTTATGGGATGTTTCGTCTCTAAGGAGACGGGGCATCGAATAGGAAGCTTATCAGCTGCTCAGCCTGGAGGAGGGAACAACATAAACAAGTTCAAAACAATATTTCATGACCATACAACAAATCCTAACGCATCATTACACCTGGTTGTTTACCTCGAGCAGCTAAATACACACTTTAGACGAATGAATGATATGAAAATATCTATATTCATAATTTACCTCTTTCTGGCACTCTGGGTAAATCATCGTTTCCCCCACTTCTTTTAGTTCTGCCCTCTCCTTGTAGATGCTGGTGTGGCACAGCGAAAAGGAACAAGTTATTCATAAATTAATATTCCAGATGTTTAAGTTTTCTTTGTCTCTACCTTTCAAGAATCGGGGTAAAGCCGGTCACGACCGCTTCACCTCGCAGCGCGATGATGAGACAGGGCGCCGAGTGGAGATGAGCCATCTTTTAAAAAGGAAACGAGAGACCGTTGACTGCGCTGTTTGTAAGAAAGAAAGCCCGAAAGCAGCCGGTCCTCCGCTCACCCTTTCCCTCGCTCTCGATGACGCCGCCAGCGTCTCGCCGATGCGTTTCCTCTGCTCGCCGTCCAGCGTGCTCATCCGACCGGCCACCAGATGGCAGCCCCACCTCAGCAGCTGCTGCAGCGTTTCCAGCTGGCTGGGAGGTGGAGCCTTTAAGGGTATGAGCAGACAGGTCGTCTGCCAGACAGCGCTGTGTGTCCCTGGTACCGATAAACAAGCAACACACGGTCGGCAAAGGTCACAATAAATGATTAACAATAAATGATTAAATCCCAATAAATGATTAAATCCTTTAAAGGCACACGTTTTGCTTTAATAGATGACTTTAAAGTAAGATCAGTAATGACAATAGGAAAACATGAGTACCCACTAATGCAACCTGAATATAGGGTTTGCAGAGCATTTATTTTAATACAAGCTATATCAACACATAGACTTTGTCTGTTCATCACAATAAAACCAGACAAGTAGTCCACACCTTTATTTGGCCCTGATGCCCTTGAAGGTGAAGCCCTCTCCTGGTCCACAGGGACCGATGTGCAGCTCTGATCACGCTCCACCGAGAAGAGAGCGTCTGAGCGCACGCTGAGTATCTGAAACCAGAAACCGAGCACAAGCGCACAATGTTTGTCTTTCATCAGTCCCAGGTGAAACGTGTGGGAGGCGTACCTGCTCCTGTCTCATTGCGCTGGTCTCGGTGCAGCAGAGCCCCTCTGGAAAAAACCTCCTCACATCCTGAATCGCTTTCTGGTACGATCCTGATCCTGTAAAAGTGTCGACAGAGATTTGAAGCATATAGTAAGACGAGGCCAGTTGGAGACAATTCAAAGGGCTTCAGTACAGGGCACTGACCATAGATGCTATTGTATGAATGAGCCATGCCATGATAGGTCCACAGGGAGGAATCATCTTGGTCCAGCACATCCAGCAGCCTCCTTACAGCCTTCTCCCCTTGGAGGCAGAGAGCCAATGAGGAGCCAGAGCACAAGTACTCCAGGTGGGCCTCCAGGTCTGAGGGGTCCTGCACACAAAAGGTTACACCGTATGAGTCATCAAGGCCCGTGCATGGATGGAAAGCTTGTTTTTCAGAGATAATTATGATCAGTTACACTTTCTGCCGGCAGCAGTGAGGTCGCGGTGCTTCGGTCCAGGGTCACTAGGCTCAGGCCCACCACGGTGAGGCCGCACAGCTGCAGCTCACAGGCTACGTTCGCCAGCCGGTGAGTCCAGACCATTGGCTTCAGCAGGCACACGGTGACCTGCATCTGTGGATCTGAACAGAATCCAGGACACGCTATGAAACACAACTCTGTCCGGATCCAATGTCAAATCAATATTCCAAATAATTAACAGTTCATTGCTCTTTGAAAGTGTGTATTCTGAGTTCTGCTGAGTTATTCTGAGTTCTGCTGAGTTATTCTGAGTTCTGCTGAGTTATTCTGAGTTCTACTGAGTTATTCTGAGTTCTTCTGAGTTCTGCTGAGTTCTACTGAGTTCTTATGAGTTCTACTGAGTTCTTATGAGTTCTACTGAGTTCTACTGAGTTCTACTAAGTTCTACTAAGTTATTCTGAGTTATTCTGAGTTCTAAATTCTACTGAGTTCTACTGAGTTCTACTGAGTTCTTCTGAGTTCTGCTGAGTTCTACTGAGTTCTACTAAGTTCTACTAAGTTATTCTGAGTTCTGCTGAGGTATTCTGAATCTACTGGGTTCTACTAAGTTCTCCTGAGTTCTCCTGAGTTCTACTGAGTTCTACTGACCTTTAAGAGAAAACTCACGGTCAGAGTCACAGAGTTTAATTCCCGTTTTATTCCCGTTTTATTTATATAATCTAAATGTAATTGTCCTGTCGTTGAGTTGTTGTTAGAAATGTATTTTTTAGACATCACGATATCAACTGATGCCAGGGATAATATTCAAGCTCAACATGGTTATCATAATTATTCAAGATGTTTTCCTCTTGTACAAACCTTTCGTCTTGCAGTTTAGGGGCGGAGACTTCAGAAGGGGGCGTACGTTGTGGGCTGCAGTGGACAGAAGTGAGGCGGTGAGACTTTTCCTGGCGTATACGCACAAGACTATTATTATGCTCCTCAAACTATGTGACAGCCTCAAATCCTGCAAACTGGAGCTGAACCCAAAAGACATGATTCTAGACTTGGTATCTGATTGCATGTTGTACACAGCACTCACCAAAACCACCGGGAATCATCTCCTGCTCAAAGAAGAAGAGGGAGGCCTGTCTGAAAGCCACTTCAGGTGTGGATGACATCAGCACGCTGAGGTCACCGGGGTAATCTCGCGGCAAGAGCTTCCTCAGCAACGCGAAAGCATCGGCGCGTTTAAGAGCACACACCAGGGCGGGAGACGCCATCAGGCGGTCCAGGCTGGCTCGACACAGCTGCTGCCCCACCTCGTAAGGGTTCACTTCCTGCGCCTGCAGCCGAGTCAACGCAGGCAGCCACTTCAGGCCGAGCAGCTCGAACCCTGCGTGTCGCACACCGCCTTCATCACCAACATTGCAACACAGAGAAATGAAGAGGGGGGTTACGTTTTGAGGATTCTAAATAAATAATTCACTCCTTCATTGAACAGAGTGGGCTGCTGTGTGTATTTGACAGTGCATTTTGTTTGTTCTGTCCAAACGCAGGACAAGCTGTGCCACGGTTGAACTTCGCCCACCTTCTGGCTCCTCCGTCAGCACTCTGTGTAAGAGGCTCAGGCCTCGTCTCCCGTCCTTTCCACACAAGGTCAAAACCACCACCTGCTCCATGTCGGCGTTGGACGGACACTTCAGACGGGACAGGATCACGCTGGAGGGGTCCGGCACCGCCCACATACACCGAACTACACAGCACATATACAGAAGAAGCGTGAAGGGAAACGGCGGTGGAGCTTCTCCTGCGTTACTGACGCTGAACACACGCTGCTCACCGAAGACGCGGTACAGGCTGCCGCTGTAAGGCACGGTGTGGAAACAGAAGCTCGGCTCGGCTGTCTGAACCCCGTCAACTCTGGACTGGATGCAGCCCAGAAGCTTTTGGGCCTTGAATTCTCTCATTAGGGCTGAAACAACATAATAACTGCAGGGTTATTTTATTGGAAAGGAAATGTGGTAATGCTGACTTTTCACATGATTAAACTTAAATGTACAGAAGCCCTAAGAGGTAAGTGAGGACAAACGTCTAGTTATCCATTTTCAAGTTTGATTAAAATAGTTTATGACTTTTTATGCTTGGAATTGAGTATTAACACTAAAAAAAAACAACATGGCAAATCTTTTTTTTTTACCTGTTTGTTAAGTCATAAATACATATTTATATCAGACTTAGGAAATGGATACCTAGAAATGTGTTTTTTCTCACATGCATCTTAGGGCTTCCGTACAAATGTTTACTTTTGATATCATTTATTGAGCTGAACTATGCTTTACATATAATTTGAGATGGAATCAGACCTGCTGGCAGACTAACACCATGGTGCGCTGCGTTTTCTTTCCTCAGTAACAACACCAGGCAGTGAGAGGGCGGCTGCAGCTGACCCTGTGGACTGCAGAACACACGAGCCTGGAGAAAAAAATATAGAAGTAACATTTGGTACCTTTGGTGCAAAGATCACAATTGTAGCTAAATGTTCCATTATGATAGAAATGAACCAAAATCCATTTCCCCGTTCACTTCTACAAGTGTCTCCAGTAAATAGTCTACAATATATAATATATTGTAAATTATTGACCTCAGTATAATGGAATTGCTCTATTCTACACATTCTACCTGCTGGTTGGAGAGTCCGAGGACGGCAGCTCCATTGCCCTGAAGCTGAGGCCTCTGCAGCCCCCACAGACTGAAGCCTCTGCGTTCACAAACAGCCAGCACCTGGCCGTAGCAACACGGAGGCACGGCAGGCGACACCACCAGGAGTAAATCAGCTACGCGGGTGGGAGGGGGGAGAGGATTAGCGGCCCCACTCATGAACAATTCTTTGATCCTTGCTGCAAACATAATTTCCCCACAAGACAGTAAAATGTGGACAGATTTCCCCCCTTTTGACAGTCGTGGCGCCTTGTTCAGTACCTTTGGTGGTAGCGCACAGAAAGACTCCTCTTCTGTCGTTCGAAGGTACAACTCTACAAACAAACGGTGACTGATTACAACATTTTATAAATCAGTTTTTCACACAATCTGAGGACATTTTGACATCAAACCTGTTCTGTGCACTTTTCCCTCTAACTCTTCCTGAAAACCACAAGCACAGCTCCCTGTGAGCCTGGCCGGCCCGTCCAGAGGAGCAGAAGAAAGGAGGCTCGAGTGGATCGCGATCGGCCTTTCTGGGCTTCAGAGGATCTAAGGAACTTGTGAGATCTTTCAACGCTGCGTGGGCATGATGGCCGCGCACAGCGAGGGCAAGAACAGGCTGGCAGCTCTCGTCGGTTCTCTGGATAACTGGCACAGCACCTGTGAGTTAGAGGGACAATTTAACCTCAAAGAAGACTCTGACATAGGACCTATAGGACACAGTTGCCACCAGGATGCACACCAGAGCAATGAGCCAGACGGCTTCTTACCAGCGCTGTCACTCAGGAACCCCTGTGGTGGATAAAGGAGCCGCAGACCACACACATCGATCCGTGAGTCCAGAACAAGTTGGAGGGTGTAGTGTGTTATGACAGGATGTAGGAGGAAAGCTTTGCACCCCAGAGCCACCGATACCTGCAACAAAAATAAGAGAAACATGTATTTAGTTATTCAGCCGTCACTATCTCTGACCAGTGCTTCTTAGGATCACAAGACATGCTCACTTCTGTGTGCAGCTCTTGTGTGGTCTCTCTCCCCTTGCAAACGTGCTCCTGGGTTTCCACCGTCTGCCAGTAAAAGCCTGGACTGAGACCAAACGTCCTATCTATAACCTGAAACACAAAGCCAAGGGAGCAGATTACAGTCAGCGGACTGCTAAATCTGTGCTTTAAAATGATAATAAAGCACTCTCTCTCTCTGAAGCACATCACCTTTTTGTTGGAGGTGGTTGAGATGAAACAATTCAAACGGGAAGAGGGCAGTTGGATGGGTGAGGCATAGGCCTGTTGGTCCAGCAGGTTCCTGAGCTGAGGGAGCCAGCTGGCGATCACAGTGATGGAGGTCTCAGTGAGGAACTTGCACACATGGTTATAGAAAGGTGTGTGGATGTCTTTGTCCCTTTTCTACAAAACCAACACAAGAGAAGAACAGCATCAGCATCACAAAAGCTATTATAAAGCAGATATAACAGAGCCTGTGCGTTTCTTAGTTTTTGCTTCTTTTCTCTTCACCCTCGGTGTATAGGCGTGACGAGCCACAACTAAGACGTGCAAAGCCAGCCCGTCCTCCGTCCACAGCTGCTGGAGTCCTGCGACCCAGAATGGGACCGCTGCTCCGACCTCGTCTTCGTCGTGGCGCGGCTCAGGCCCGACCTAATACACGAAAGCAGGCGGCCGTTACACGGTGAAACTCAACATAACAAACGTGAGCACACGTTAGGGGAGAGAAGCCGCCGCTCACTGACCAAAGACAGAAACCAAGCCACTAAAGTGTTGTAGATGTGGGATTTGGTTGCCGCTGAATCCAGATGTTTTCTCTTGCTGTGAGCTCTGGAATCGACCGCCCCAGGACTGGAGAGGTCTGCGATCAGTAGCATTCGTGCCTTATTTTCAATATCGGCTGGTAGTGTACGGATCGACTGTTGATGAGATGCTTCCTGAAAAACAAGTCATAACACTGTGAGTGTTGGCCATTTTTCGAAGTACTGTACATGTAGAGTTGTGTGGCACTCACACAATCATAAAGAACATCAGTCCTTTCAGCAGCTGGCTGCTTCTGATTGACAGATCTGGCTGGACGATGTATTTCTAGTTGCTTTAGAATCTGCTGGTGTTGTTCATGTTGATGTGTCTGCTTAGCTCGTGGTCTCTGTTGGTCACTGTCAAAAACATCATCATGGTGAAAATGTCGGTTTATTCACAATGATGTGCTGAATGAATAAAGGAAAAGACGTACCTCTGCTGCTTTGGTTCTCGGATTGTTCTTTTCGGAGCTGTGAGTTGTTCCATTTTAGGGTTTCTGTACTCAAACAGTACATGAGGAGATTGTTTATCTCCACACAGACTGTGTGACTTACATGCAGACTCTACAGGCTGAGGGAGCTTATCTTGCAGTTTTTCTGGTACATTATCTTGCACTGAATTTGGAGGGTCTGCAGATTTATTGAAATATTTATTTCCATTTCTGTTCATTTCCCGGATTTTCTGAAGCAACATGCTCTTTCCAGTCACTTCCCTGTAAGCAGAGACGTGAAAATATGAATTAAAACAACGTGCTGGACTGAAGCATGACAAATGTTTCTAATGCAGGATACATTTACCTGTCCCCTATCTGTGATCCAGCATGTGCTTGAAGATGGAGTTTCTTTGCAGGTGGTGTTTCCTGGTGATTGTTGAGGTTGGATGACGACTTGGACTCTGATGAAAGATTTGGGGGTGTTCTTGGTGGTTTTATTAAAGAATCAGGAACACGCAGGTCCATATAAACTGTGGGGCATTCCTGCTGGCTCAGCTGCAGCTTGGCTTCCAACACCCCCAATGTTTTTTTCCACACATTGTTATGTCTGCGTGAAACAGGTGATTATTATCATTATCTAGTCTGGTAACGAGACATAAACAATAATAAGACTTACCGGTCTGGACGCTTCACAGGCTCTGACACAGACTTCGACTGGCTGTTACAGAAAGCCACTAGTCTCTCCATTATATTTTCCTGGGATCGGTCCTTGTCATCATCTGCAATCAAAACGAAGATTAATTGATTAGGTAAATTATATATATAACCCCCACAATCAAAGATTGTGTGTGTAATAATTACTTACCTGCATGAGTTTGCAAAGGTTCAACTGACACACACTGTTGCTGAGGTAGCCCATCCAGATGTTTGAGAACATCGTCCAAATCCCACTGGTCAAGCCTCTGAATGTTAGTGTGGAACAAAATCAGTATTTAAAAAAAAAAAAGCTTTAACACCTAGAGATTACTTAACTGCAATAACCATAAGATTATCCTTCAACTTTTGTACGTAAACTCACTGCAAACGAGAGAATTGGGAAACCCCCATCAGCTGTTGTGTTGTCTCCATTTGGTTTGTCGGAGGAATCTGGTTTAACTTTGTTCAACTCCACAACACCTCTCTCACCAGCGTCTGCCTTTAATCGTGAAAGAAAAGGAAAGGTTGCCTATTTAGAGCATGCCCTGATACGCTGGTGTGCACAGTGGCTGCAGATCAATACAACCCACCTCAACATCAGCGTGGTGCTGTGCACCAGTTACAGTAGTGCCTTCCACATTTTCACCATCATCCAACTGCACACTCTCTTCTGACCAGCATGCCTGAGCTCCAGGTTTCATCAGCTCCTGATTGAGAAAAACACACACAAATATCAATGTTTACGTGTTTGGTGAGTCATTAGCTTAACACTCATGAAACTAAGTTATGACTCACTAACCTCTAGATTATCATCATCATCCATTGAAAAAAGGTTAAAGTCTTCAGGGACCGTCAGAGGAAGACCAGCTGGTCTTTGATAAATAGTGTCAGCCTCTTCATTCTCGGACTGTAACGTAAAGAGGAGCCATTATTTGTAGTTCTAAGTAACGTTAAAGTTACTATGTCAGCTAGCAGATGTTAGCACATTTTTAGGAGAAACAAACAAAAACATACTGATGAAGAATCAAAGTCGATGTCCGGTATTAGTGGTTTCACTCTCTCCAGAATTGAATTCCAACTCAACGACTGGTTCTGGTCCATCACGACCGGGAGCACAAAGGACTCTGTCCAGGGACACTACCGGTTGTGTGCCGCGGCTCCTTGGTCACCGTGGCAACGGGAAACTTCCAAGTGCACGTGTGTGCTCCGCGAGGCGCTTCCAGCGCCGTCAACAATGTTGCCTTCAGGTGCCGTCGGAAGTATTGCAACTAATTCAGTTGTTTAGTTAAATAAAACGACAGGGATTTGTTTTACGTCTGAAGACATTTGAGAGAGAGATATAGAGAGATAGCGATAGAGAGAGAGAGAGTTTAATGTGTGAGAGAGACATAGTTTTTAAACACGAGTAAGGTCAAGTATGTGCACAGGAAGATATCCTGGCTTATTTAAATGTTACTTGAAGTCTCTCGTGCTCGAAGGAGTACATGCTAGCTGGCTAGCTTTATTGTGCTATCTTTTGCAGGTGCTGCGTCAGCATGACCCGAGCCAACTGTTGAGAGGTAACATTAAGTACTTTCTTAATTTAATCATGTGCGCTATACCCTTTTTTCCTGTGGAACTTTATTTAACTAATTAATGAGATACATTGCTTTCTATAACTAAATCATGTGTGTACTGTGTGAAGCTAATCCATCCCATGATGTGGTAAACTAGCTAGCTAATTCATTTCCTTTAGCTAACGGAAGTTATATTGAAAATGTTGAGAAGAAAGTTAAGGCATTCAAGTTTTAAAACATTTATTGTCGCGGTGAAGACAATTTCTCAACAGTGTTTTTTTTTTTTTAAGTGACAAACATGGAACATTACTACACCAAGCAATACAAACATCTTTTTAGTTTCTGAGCTGTACTGATATGTCTTCCTGCCACTAAGGTTTGTTCAACCAGCCCAGTCACATAAATGATCGACTCAATTGGGGGCTTAATGGGCTGAACTTAAAATTTTGGTAAAACGGCCATTTAATTTTTTTCATTTCAAATTGTAAACCAAATGTCATGATTTTTCAACATTGTTTTGACTCCAGATGTCAGCATGTATCTGTCATCATGCATTCATATTACAATTCAAATATTGAAATCAGAAACTGGAAGAATACACATTGTTGAAAATATTCCAGATTACACCAACCAGTTCCCTAAACACATCTGTGTGTTTGTTCAGCAGCTTTGGAAGAGTTCACTGTCAATATCTCGCAGGTCCTGACCAACTAGACGTGGTGGGCTGGTGCATGTAATATTGTTGAGTATGGTGATAGTTGTGTCTGGCTCTTCGCCCTCTGCGTGAGTCTCCACTTGCCGAGGTATCACCGACGGATTTCTCAAGCTGTAGTTTCTGAGTGGGAGGGCGCTGCAGTCACATTTCCACTGGTTCCAAGACAGCAAAAGTTTTTCCATACTCTCTGGAAAATCAGGGACCATGCTTGTCAAGGTATTGGCTCTCAGATCCAGATAGCGCAGTCTTGGGAGTAGCTGCTTTGTGCCATTTTGCAAAAATTGTTGACATTCGTTGTTAGACAAGAGCAAGTACTCCAAATTCTTTAGGCCAGAGAATGTATGGGTTGTTAGAACCTCCAACTTGTTGAAACTCAAGTCCAGTCCCAATAGGCTCACCAGGTCCGCAAAACTCTGGTGTTCTACCACAGAGATGTTGTTGTGCTGCAAGAAAAGCCTCCGTAAACCAGAGAGTCCAGTGAAAGCTTGGGTTGTGACTCGTTCTAGGCAACCTCGATCCAGATGAAGGCTGTGAAGCTTTGACAGACCTTTGAAAATTTGGTCTGGCAGACTGTGGAAGCAGCTTCCAGACAAGTTGATGACAGCAACATGAGAGAGCCCAGTGAAACTACCCACTTGTGCCTCCTGTACTTGGTTGTGCTCTAGCTCTAGGACCTCCAGATGACCAAGCCCCTCAAAGATCCTTTCCCCAAGGGCTCGGATCCTGTTGTAGCTGAGTCGTAGCTCTTCTAAATATTGCAGATCACGGAAAGTCCTGGGCCTAATTCCCGTAATTGAGTTGTTGGAAAGACGCAGCACATGAAGACTATGCAGGCCCAAGAAAGTGTCGTCATGGAGAGAAGTCAGCCTGTTGTTTGTGATATCCATCCATCTTAGTGACTTCATGCCTACAAAGGCTCTGGGTGCCACTGTCACAATCTGATTCTGGGCCAGGTATAGCTTTTGCAGTTTAGTTAGTTTAACAAACACATTAGCTTTGATGACCTTAAGTTGATTTCCAGTCAGATCCAACTCTTTAAGCTCAGCAAGATTTTGGAAAAGATGTGGCTGCAAGTAAGCGAGTCTGTTCCCAGCGAGAACAAGCTCCCGTAGACCTTGCAGGTCATGGAAAGCAGTCTCAGGTAAAACTGCTAATGAATTCCACCCTAGGTTGAGAAGCCACATGTGTGAGAGTCCTGCAAACAGTCTTTCTTCAAGACGAGTGAGTTGGTTGTTATGCAGACTAATTGAAGCAATGTTAGGCGTATTCTGGAAGATCGTACCTGGTAACACCCGGAGACGATTTCGCTCGAGGTGAATGTGTGCAAGCAACCTCAGTCCTTTGAAAGCCTGAGGGTCAAGTGTCACCAGCTCGCCACTCTGCAGATTCAAAAAGTCCAGGGTAGAAAGATCCTTAAAAGACGCTGCCGGGAGGGTAGTGAACAGGTTTCCATCCAGCCAGAGGGAATGAGTGGAGGGGGGCATGTCCGACGGGACTTGAGTGAAGTTACGAGCGCTGCAGTACATGTTGAGCTCCAAGCTGTAGTCGTCATGCAGACAGGTGCATCCTTTAGAACATGGAATGGGCTCTTCAGCCACTTTCTCTCCAGCTGTGTCGGGGTCCGGCAACACCAGTGATGTCCCCAGTACCCACAACACCAACAGCACGGTGGTTTGCATACCAGCTGTGGGTAGAATATTAACATACAAATATTATAAATACTGACTAAATTCACAACAGAAATCAGAAATTTTTAAGGTCTACATTATATTGCTTACCTTATGTATGAGGGGTCTTGATTTAAGGCGGACAGGCTGTGAAGCACTAAATGACTGAACCTTGTGCAATTGTTTGTATGCTGAATGGAAAGTTTGCCAACCCCCCAAAGCCTTTTTTTTTTTTTTTTAAAGTTGGCTGCACTGATTTTACATTTAACCCATGCATGTCCAATAGACTTATGTTGAAATTATTTTTTCATCTACAGACCTGTTTTCACAGAGGTTGATATTTGGTTTTCAACCACTATTAACTTTGATTATTTTGATACAATTATCCAATGTCCTTTAATGATGACCCTAACCCTAACCCTGGCCTCAGTAAAGGTGTTAGTCATACTTAATTAAGATGCAGTAGATGTATCTCCATTATTAATAAATGTCACATTTATTGTATTGTCAAAGTAATGAGGGATTCAGTGTGTGAGTGGCCTTTGGTGTTTACTAAAGTCAGGGCCCTGTCCATGAGGGCATTTGCTGTAGATTTTAACTGATGCACAGATACGGTGAAGAGATACTATGGACCTAGTGCACCAGACCTTTGACTCAATTATGGATGATTTGTCATATTTAACCTGATAACATGCACGTGTAACATGTTATCAGGTTAAAATGAGGCAAAATTGTACCACAGTTGTGAAATTCAAACATCTTTTTGAAACTGTCTTGTAGTGGCACCTTTTCCTGACTGAATTTAGACAAACTCATATCCCAACACCACAGACTTTAAACTAATCAGAGCAATATTGTGGTAGGAAAATAGTAATACTGTAAGACATACCACTCTCAAGTTCAAACAACATTGCTGTCTCTCCACGGACCCACTCTCTCTCTCCATTGGAATATTTTAAGATTTATTTTTAAGAAAAAAGGCTAATAATAATAAAAAAAATATTATTATTGTAATGTTGCAAAAATGCAACATTTGGGCTTTATTGATTTATTTTTAATTTATGTATCTGCTGTTCAAACTAAGAATCAGAAGGGCAGTTTTGAGTATTTTAGAAACTGCGGATCCACTGGGATTTTAACAGTTAGATTCATGTAATTTGTATTATTCTGTATCAAACTGTTTCATGTCAACACAATACAATTTTTAAGAAATATATATTGATATCATTTAATCGCCTAATAATCAATAAACTGTATTCAAATTAAAGTGCGTATGTATATCTGTAGGCTCTAAGATACAATTCTCCAAAACCAAAAAAACAACATTATTTTCTTGATTGGAAACTTGCTGAAAAATATTTTTACATCATTAAAATTAATGCTTGGTTGCCATCCCCCTTGTTATAGCTCTTTGTTTTAGTTGAATAAAACCTGTCTGCACAATAAACCAGTTTCATTCACTAATTTGACAATGCAGGATGAGCTCAGTTCCAGAAGTCCATTTCCTAATCGCATCTATGATTGTAATGACTAACTTTCTGTTTAATCTTTTTCTTCGTATTTGAGTTGTTTTCGGCAACCATGAACTGGTCATGCTCTAAAGTACAACCAAATAACAACCAGATAACACTGATTGCACATGAATTTGCCAACACTGGATTAATAACACTGCAAAGAAAACGTATCATGTTGAATATATCCTCTAAGTTTGTAATGAATGTCACTAAAATCTGGCCCTCTGCAGTGAATAAGTAGGCAACATGATATCAGGGTGCTTGATGCAACCTTACCTATAGGTTGCCTATAACTAACACTCACTAGATTTACTGGCACATTTTCTTTCTCATTATTTTGGACGTTATTTTAGGTATTTTTATTTAAGTAATCCTACTCACATTAATTGATGTGAATTTATGTCCAAGTTTAAATCGAAAATCTATCATTTTGAATGTGAAGATCCTGTTTAGTTAAAGAGTATATCTGCCACACATTTGGTGATAATGATTCTTAAGTATCTTTATTCCAGTCGCATTAATTTTAATATTTTTTTGTGATAAAATACATTTGGCTATGTCACATACCAACAATAAATACGTTTACGTGTAGTCGTGTGAAAAGAACAAAATATCCTCTCTGAAACCTTTTTTTTAACATGCATAAGTCCCCCCGCGACCCTAAACAGGATAAGCGGTTCAGATAATGGATGGATGGATGGATGGATGCATAAGTCCTCCCAATCGATCAATCTTCATTTCACTGATCCTGACGAACGTCGTGCTGTATTCTGAGGAAATGGAGATGACTAATGAAGTCTAATGAGTATGTTTCTCGCCAGCAGAGAGCACTGCTGGTCTGTTGTCACATGCAGGCCTCACAGCTTGTGAAGGGCTCTCCTAGCCTTCTAAATTCATCTGGTTGTTTCATGCTAAACTGAGTGTGATCGGAAGTGATAAGAGGATGCTTTTAAATATAGATCCGGTACTGGGTTCAATATTGGTGAGCTGTTGCCTTAATGTGTCCTGATGTCTTTGAACGAAGCACAATATATTAACAATTGAAAGGGACGTTGCTGTCTGTGCTTCATAGAATGAATATAGAGTCATTTTACAAACAGAAATAAAACACTGCAGTTTTTTACTGCCGCCTCAGTGAAACAATTGCCGAATGGCTGCCACAGTGAGTTGTTCATGATTGTTTCTCCCCTGACAAACACCTCTAATTGGCTCATTCCCCGGCACTCAATGAGACACAAAGGTTGCGGCGTTTGTCAGTTACCGTGGGCTTCCTAAGTGGAGAAGAAGAGTCGTATAGCGAGCGGCACTGTGCCTGTAAACGTCTGACTCGGCTGCGCCCTGCTTCTGGAAGGATAATTTCCTCAAATGATTCCAGATAAATGTGACGCTCCCTCAGCGGTGGAGAACCGGCCTTGAAAGGCACGATGTCAATCTGCATTTGACGGCTGCATGCTGATCAGTGTAGAAACCCGTCATAATGTCGGCTTCGATCTACCGCTCTGCAAATGTCAGCGAACTCTTGACGTGAAATGCAAAGTATGCCGAGGGCAAACTTTTAGGATCCATTAAAACATAAACTGTACATAATGGGTCTCCAGATTAGTTCAGCTGCCGCTGTCTGTTTAGGTCACTATGTGCTTTTATTTTGTATTGAAAGACATGTTGAACAATGGTGGCAGCCCCACGAACAAAACCAAAGAATACCAGACTTTCTTGATTTCCAAGTGTTGTTTATTAAGTTTACCTGCTTTTTCCATTGTGAATGAATACATAACATAGTCAGTTATCCATCCAATCTTTAGCTTTGATCTCAACTTTAACTGTATTGTCCCCAAGGGGACATTTGTCTCACAGCCAATCAAAACATATGATACACAAATACACAAAACATACTACTACTACCACTACTACTACTAATATACAGAGATATCCAGGGCTGCCCCGTCTCAGTCAATAAGTCAACTAATCACCCATTTTAGTCTTATATTTAAAAATTATTATTTTTTATTTTTTTTATTTTCAATAAACGTTTGTGCACATCTCTGGTAAACTGTGCTGCTTTTTTTGTGATTCTTTGTGGAGAAACTCAGTTTTACAGGTCTTTTGATTAAATCAACGTACCCATGACTCAACACAATCATACAAGTGTACAAGATAGTATTTTTGTTGAGGACAGCTTTAGAGATATCAGAGTGACCTCCACCTTTTGTTTTTGTTTGTTTTGAGCTTCTTTTCTAGGCTGCAATCCAAGTATTTGTACACAATTTACTGGCAGAGCTAATTCTGACAACATGCCACTTTCCCGGTTAGTTACACCAGTAATAATACGATCTATTGGGGTGTTACGTACTATATTTCTTATAAAGCAAAGGCAGCCAGACACCACGGTACAATCCCAAGCGAATGTCAGATAAGGAAAATGAAAGCTGAATGCGGTGAACTGAACCTCGGGACAAACTAGGTCTATAATCGGCGAAACCACAAAGCACCAGATTAGTCCTCCCGGGCTGCTGCAGTGGGCCTCTGGATATGCGTAATGCTGGACCTTTCTGTTGGGTCTTATCTGTTGCACACAACACGGTGCATCGGGTGCATACAGCCACGAGGGACAGCCAGAGGAATTACTCTCTGTTGCTGTAGCCATAACCCTTTCTTAGTGATGCTAATGTGTGGGCCCAATTAAAGGATGAAGCCATTATGCTCCGCTATTAACCAAGTGGTAGAGGATTAATTGAACTAATTTGTTTTCATTGTCCCCTCACAGGCTTAATCCGAGAACAATTCATCTTCCCCAGCCACGTGAAGCAAGGTGAGTTGCACAGGCTACATTTGAATATGTTATTTTATTGAATGAGAGCAGGCTCAGTCAACACTGCCATCCACTGGCAGATAGTTGGACTCTTTCACTAGTTTGAAAAGGAACAAAGAAACCCTTTTTTAGACTTTAAAACAGGGCGTTTCAATGGCCTTTCTCCCGCCGAGGTGACGGCGGTTCATCGGCACTCTGAACCCGGCTGCTCCTTCAGCCCTTTGACAGCCGAAGACCCTTGACACCCCTGCAGTGGCTATTAATACCACTGAGCTCTCGGTCTACTCGCTGCCTTCTCGCAGGTGAGAGAATCCATCGGCTTCGTCTCCACAACTGGAAAGAGCCGGAGCTCAGCCACTGTCTCTTAATTGGCTGTGATCATTGTGACCGGAGCAAATCATGGCAACTGATGACCCGATGCCTCGCTCGTCATCTGAAGAGAGGCTTTTTTTTATGTCGCTTTGCAGCTGTGTCCAGATGAAAGAGTGATTGAATTTAGGAGGAAGTGTCCTCTGCATCTTTATATATTTGAGCTAAACAGGAAACGCATATGTATAGCACTAAAGCTGCTGTTTTATATATTTGCACTGTTTATTGTGAGGTATCTTCTCCTTCTTTGTCATGATGCTGATGTTTTGAATGCTTGCTATAAGCAGCATTTTTGAGAAACTCTTGTTTTTCTCTGTAGCTCAATGAAAGTGATGGCTCCTCTTCTGTCTTTAGAGAAGTCATTTAACAAGAGGTTCAACAAGAGGAATTCAAACCAAATTCCTCAAAAGACTTTATTTTAAAATGACCCATTTGTTTCTAGTTCCTCATGGATGAGCAGGTAGAAATGTGTGTCATTGCAAGGTGATGAAAATGGTAATGTGTCATCAACCTGTAGCCCAGGGCTCCGGCTCCACATGTAGGGCAGTGGAGTGAATACATGTGTTAAAACTGGAGGTCAAGAATATAAATAACGCCTTTTGCAAGGAATTGTAGCACAAAGATATCACTTTGACACGGTTTTATTCTTAACTCATAATACCTCAGATGTCCTCATAACTTTTAAAGAGACACAAGACAAAGCATTGCGTTCAGTACTCGTTTTAATCTTTCATAACTGAGCCTCAGCAGCTGAACAAAGCCACTTCACTACGGCGGCCCAATCAAAGACCAGTTTAGGAGCAAAAGCTCTGAAAGCTTCCTGAAGCTGAAGGAGGATGTTCACATTGTCAGAAGAACCTCAGCAACACACTCCTCTTTCGGTGTTAGATTTACCTTTTCGTCGCTTCCCAATCAGACTCGGCCCCAGACGATTGATAAACGAATTATTAAAACTAGTCCAACAGTCGTTTGGCTGCAGAGCTCCTTTTGGCTGATCAACGTGGGTCCTATTTCTGCCTCTTAAATGCTGCCCGCTGTGCTGGTACTCCTCCGGAGAGATGTAAGGCAGCTTCATCCCATCTAATTGCATTTGGGCTGCAATCTGTTATGTTGCCCTCTGGACTGAGAAGGTTTTACTGCAACCGGATCCTGTTATCTCCGGTACATATTTCAGTTGCATGCATTAACACACAGGTAGAAAGAGATTTAACATGCTTGATGACGGTGGGGGCCAGAACTGTTCTTCTTCTTTCAACTGGAATATATTAAACAATATTGACCAAATTATGCTGGCTTTTTCCTGTGTGCATGCACTGAGCACTCAGACCAGCTGTGATTGAAGTGGGTGTCCATACGTTCCCTATCGGGAGTCTTTGAAATAAAGAGACTACTTAAATTCAAAGGCTCGCGATAGAATCTAAATGAGTCAGTTTGAAGCACTTTGTGCTGGAAACGGGAACCAGCTGTGAGTATAAGATGCCTTTATCTTTTTTAAATTGGTCCAGTATTGTGAGGGAACGCTACAGGCCGGAGCCTCTGCAGGGCTGCAGTGTACTAGGGCAACTCCTCGCTGTCAATGTATGTCCACTCATTGCTTTGGCCATCAACTGGAACGTTTTTCTTTCACCTCGCGCTTGATCCGGTCTGTCCTGCTTTACTTTTGACTCCCCCAGTGTAACTCACTATGAGGCTCGAGTGATTAGTGGATGCCTTCTTCTTAAAAAGGTCTTATTCGTTGTCTGGTGTGACTTTGTGACTAGAACTAGTCTCCAGAGGTGGAAAGCCACTTGTGGAAGGTGTGTGTGAGAAATAAATGAGATAAGATGTGCAGCCAGTCTGAAAGGACAAAGAGACGGAAAAATGATATTCCATCTCTGTGACATGAATGATCATTCCCTGAAAATAGCAGAATAGAAGATAATGAAAAGGAGAATTAAATTAATACGTTGTATGATAATTATTTTAGTCCATCCAGGAATCTGTCATTTTAGTTTGCTTGAAGTTGAAAATGCTGACCAGAAAGTAATTTAATAGTAAAACACAAGTAAAAAAAAATACAACATACAGGATGAACTACAATAAAAAAAGGCCACTCAGGTCACTGAGATTTGCATTTAATTTGGGATTCACTTTCATTTTCTCGTGATATTCAAAGACATATTTAAAAATCACTGTGCTTTATTAAACCAAACCTATTTTTTTAATTTTACCGGCTCACCCTTTGTCACCACTCACCCTTTCATGACTCGTCTTCATTAACTGATCAGACAAAGAGCGCTGCTCTTCTCTGTTTATGTCACCACTATGTAACTGATCTGGGTTCAGTTTCCCTTAGTGATGCTGTCTTTGGAGCATTTTCTGGAAAAGCATTTCATTTCACATTTACTCTCATCTTCTTTATTGAATATTACATCTAGCTGCTGTGTGCTCCAGCAGTGAACCTCTGAGGAACCCGTTGAGTGTTAGCAATATGATGCACTGACAATTTAATTGAAAACTTAATCTGTCGGCTGAACCCAAAGCCACGTTGAAGATGTGGGAAATAAAATGGTCACCGTGGACTCGTGACCCACCTGGCCAGATTGCTCCCTCACTAATCTGTTTAATAAAGATTTGAAACACACATGCAAGGCAGTGGTGAAGGCCCTGCCCCCCCAAGGTCTGATGCTTGGACAGAGTAGGGGGGCGAGGAGGGTGGCATTGGGGTGGGAGTGTGTCGGTGCAGGAGGTCTTCTTTGCTGTATGGGGAGCCAGTGGAGGTTTTGAAGGACCGGGGTCATGTGATCTGTTGAAATGGGAGGGGCAGGAGATGGGTGTATAATGTGCTTTGATGTGATACATCATTTGTTTAGAGAAAGACTTGAAAATTATATTTGCACCTCGACAAAACCATGCACACACACAAATGAACAAAGACTCTTTTTTTTTGGAAATCCTCCCTCCTAGGCAGCACTGTTTTAGTTTTTTATAAACATCCTTGAAGTTGGAGCAGAGAAGTCCCCGTGGGACCCTAAGATTACTTTCTGTTTATGTGATCTCACAAATGGAGCAGGACACAGTGACGTGTATTTAAACCAAAACTTAAATTTGGCTTAAGTAACACGAGTTGAATTGTGAAAACATTTTCGGCCACGATACCGTGAAGGTAATCAGAGTATCGCAGACCTTTTAACCCCGGGAAAAAACAGCCCATATCCTAAAATAACATGACCTTTCTTCCCGCCTCAAGCCGGAGGAAAGACTTCCCCGTGTCTTTGTCGGCCGTGGAGGCGTCTCTCTGTGGAGCTGCACATTCCTAATCTCCTTTTCACAAACTCTCAGATTTAGCTCCAAGCTGCTTCGCTTGCTTTCGTAGCAGCCCCGTTATCTGGGCTACGTTACTGTGCACTGGCTTGGAGAATGGATTCATTTGGAGCATTGACAGCCTATTCTGGCCCCGCCTCTTGTCTATTTATGTGAAGGGAATCGCTCCCTTATTAACCGTCCCGCTCGACTGCAGTGCATTGGAAATTATGACCATTGATGTCTTCTCTCCTTTCAAAATGAGCATAGTTCCCTGTAGATTTAAGTGTTTTATTAGAAACGATACACAAGTATAACATGGTAGTTGTGGTTAGGAATATTTGTTTGTTATATTGTGCATAAATGAGTGTATGAAAAGCAACAATATGTCAAACACAAACATTATACAGACTCTTTCTTTGGGTAAATCTCTCGCTGGCTCTCAGACAGCAACAGAGAAAGAAGATAAACTATATCCAATGCCAATTAAGTCAATAACAATTCATGGAAACGGAATCTTATTTCCCAAATTAATACTAAATTCAAATTAAACACACCTTATTATAACCGCACAAGGCACATCTAACTCATCATTACTGCACTCACAGCTGTTACTTCCAGGACACCCTGTATCTTGAATCAACACCCTTGCTACCTCGGCTGATAATCTAAAATGTATTTGGGAAGTTATTACTTTATTTCTCATAAGCAGCAGCTGATGATGAATGCCTCTGTAGCAGGAACTGCAGTTGTTCATGTCAGGGACTAAGACAAGGAGACAGCTCCTCACCGGTCCCCCCTTTTTTATTGCAGTCATGGAAAAAAACGTGACATTCTTTGTTTTATGTATGCATGAAAGAAAGGTGCGACTGCTTGTGAATTATTATGTGAAGTCATTTAATTGCATATATTACACATTTGTAACACCTTCAATCTCAGCCTTGCTAGTTGCTGTGGTGGCAAAGACGACTGGTGAAACACAATGCATATCTCATTGTGATACATAATGCATATCTCCTTCTGCGTATAATTAAGTCTGTCGTTGGCTGATAAATCCACCCTGAGCCTCTAAGTGGGTCTCGAACCAGCAGCGTCAGCTCTTCTATTAGCTTGTTGTTTGCGTTATTGATGGTAGAGTCGGAAATGATATGATGTTGCAGATGGAGGTTGCCGTCTCAATCTAGAAATTGCTGATCGTTGCTGAGGGCTGTGCATAAAGGTGCAGAATGGGGCTTGATAGCATTAAGGAGCTGATAACTTGATAATTTATTTGTTGTGACACGGCTTATACACATCACAAATGTATTTGTGTTAATATTTAAAGTAATTGAAAGCCACAAATTAAACATTTTCCTGGGTATGTCAATAATAGCAGAGATGTTTATGAGGTCTTTCTCAGAGCACGTACTATACTATCACTTCTTTTTTTTAATCTATGAGCAGACATTATCAGCATGGATTAGTTGTTTGGTATATGATCATTTGAAACAGTCTATTGCTATGCAATATGAAAAAATTAAATAATAACTGTATTTTGCCCCTAACATGGATATAGAATAATGTTACTGAAGGTAACAGAAACATTTAGCAAACGCTATTCGGCATGCAATAAAAACACAAATTCAAGACCCTTTCTCCAATAATGGCAAACTGAAATTAATTGCATGTCTCCCCCATCTGCCCTAGCAAGTTGTCAGTGATCAAATTAAACAGAAATCCCATAAAAGCATAAATACATTGCATTTGATCACAACTGAGCAGCCACAGTCAGCACACCTGGTTGTAACGCGTGTAATGCAAGCTGTTAACCACAGACCAGTCTGTTGAGTCTGTTGATGAGTTCTCTTAAAGGAGCAGTGTTTTCTAGATCCATGGGATGTGAACAAATCCCTAATGTTAAGTTACAAAGCAGAAAAATCTTTCCCAACACATTTTTTGAAACTTTTATGAATGGAAAACAATAACATGCGTAGTAATCAACATAAGCTGCCATTAATCTTCCAGAAGACACACTGAATTAATACCAGCGTGGCACACATTTCTTTTTTACTCCACTGCATGTAGTTCCCCCTCGTGGATTGTCTGTTTATCCTTTATTATATGTAATGTTTGAAATATCACACAGATCCTTCATGTAATTGCTGTAGGAGTGTGATTTTTCACATACCAGGACTATGGCTGTGCCCCTCCGTCTGACTGAATTAGGTTATTGTGCCGATTTAATTTCCAGAGGGAACCACCCTGGTGGTAAGAGGCATTTGCTAATTAACGAGAATGTCTCCTGGCGTTTTCAAGAAAATGATAGTGCTCCCAGAGGCTTGTTCAAAGTGAAGTTCTCACAGAAAGCACGGCTGTAAACAGCAGTAACCTGCAGTCACAAGTCTGGCGAGGAGTGAGGGCTGAGGAGTGAGGGAGCGCGGGGCTGTTGCTGGAGTTTTTCAGGCAATACAATCCTGGCTACTGGCTGGAACTACAACATAGATGATTTGTTGTGAAATTGTGTTTCCATATATGAGTGTTAAAATGCTATTTCTTTTTACTTCAGGAATGTTTACATTTTCCTCCAAAATCGCATATTGGAATGAAACCCAATGCAAGGCCGTGCTACCAAACAAGGCTTATTCTGCTTTGTTCTCTTCCGTTATTGCGCTAGTCTACTGCTTCTGTCTTCTCGACTGTGGGTCAGTGGTTAGCAAGTCTGTCTTTCAATCAGAGGTTCGGTGGTTCGATCCCAGGCTCCTTGAGCAAGACACTTAGCCCTAATTGCTTGCTGTGTCTACGGTCTACTGTATAGCATGTAAGTCGCTTTGGATAAAAGCCTCAGCTAAATTAAATGTAATGTAATTCTCAGTATCCACAAGAGATGAACCTCAGACCATGACTAACTCCACAAGGCTTTAGTAGCTGCCAGGAGCTCCTCTTGGACGCTGATTGGTCCGTGACCTGACTTACCGGCTGCACGCGCCTTACTTGAAGCCTGGAAAGAAGGGAATTCAGCTACAGGCAAGGAAACATCGGTATAATGCTGCAGAGGTGAAATCAATGTGCGCAGTAGGACTTAATGCATGTGAATGTGAAGTTGTTATTGTGTTATTATACTTGAACAACATGAGCTGTTATAGTGATAGTTGTTTTTCCCTCTTTACTCATGTTGCTGCTAAGAAGAACAGTTACAGCCTGAAGCTTCATGTTAGTGAAGTATTACAGGAAGATGATTTCACTCAATTTAAAACCAAAAGCAGATTAATCAGGTCAGGTTACATAATCATAACTACCAAATAAAGACAGATATTTTACAAATGGTTTTAATGCAGACAGTATAATGACATCTCAACTTTATTACAGGTGCAGCACACTAAAACAGAAAGTCACATAAACTGTATTATATCATACAGAAGACGTCCATGTGGTCCATGTTGTCGTGATACCAATGATGTGGTGTTCAGGGGGCAGCCAGTACAGCCAAATTCATACAAATAGTTTTTGTCTGTTTTTGTGATTACATTCATCTTTTTTTCATTTAACTTTTGCTGCTGGCACACGAGACCACCACCAGCAAGATGTTTCTTTTCCTAGTGAATAAGCAAGATGTACGTCAGTGGAACAAACCAATTACAAGTCCCTAAAAGCGACAGTTGTTTTTACTGTAAAACAACTGACGTTGTGCTACAGTTGCTCATTGCCAATGACTATTCTCTACACTTGGATGGCACATCTAACACATGAAGATAAGAGGTCTTGCACAAGCCTTGTTTCATCATAAAAGTTCTGAGAGGTTTTCCACATTTCCATGTTTCATGAACCTTGGGCTTCACTGAAACTATTTCAAAATGCAACAACGAAACAGAATCACTGGTTTAACTGTAATTTGATTCAATCCAATCCAATTTTAGTGATTTAAGGTTTTTGCAGGACACTGGCAACATGGGGCTTATACTTTATTGCACAAACAATGAATGGAAACATTTGAATGCCTAGTAAATCTCCAATAAAATGATGGAGGATGTGAACTGTCAAATACAGAGGTTGTGCATATATTTAACAGAGCAGCTTGAACCAGCTTGAAGAAAAAATGATTAGAACAATTAGCTAATCAGATGCATATTCTGATAATGAGCTAACAGTGATACAAATAATTGATAGTGAACTGTCTACTCAAATATAACGATGCTGCTGTGTTCTGGATGTTGCAAAGCAAACAGATATTGTACATATTATGTCTTTAACTGGCAGTTAGCATGACAATAAAGCTTGGTGTGTGAATATGTTTTTCTGTAGCTTAATAACAGAGATTTCAGTATCTTTGAGCACCTAAAATAAAACATAAAAACAAAAGCATTCAATTGTACGATACAACATTGTTCGCTTGAATACAAATCTCAGCTGAAGTTTGAATAGTGAGAACAGATTTCATATAACGGTGAGACACAAACAGCTGTGCACTTGATCTACATATTGTGGAGGTCTGTGAGATTTGGCCATGAGAATACATAGATACGCCTTTCTACACTGCACGAGCAGCTCTCGCTGCCCACCACAAACGGCTGATACGCTTCCCACTTGTGCATCAGCCTCGTCCTCAGCTGCTTGAAACAGTCAACCGCATGAGTAAGACCGGCAGGCAGGCGTGAGCAGCGTTTTACAATTGGACCAGAGGACCTTATTTATTAAAAACAATTTGTCATGAATGTCCTTTTTTCAACGAGCTCTTATCTTAACATGGTGCTCTAGCTGAGATAAGAAGCAGGTAAATATCATCACGTTGTAAGTTGCTTGTCAATCAGACAAAAAACTGTTTATATGTCTTCAGTTGACTCATTTATTTGAGTAGTAACAGACAAAAACGTTACTTTGCTTCACAACAGTTTTACATTCATCCTGACAGAAGTTCATGAACTCTTCCAACACTGGAGACGTCTACTGCTACTGTACCACTGGTTTCAGACTGTCCAGGCCGGATACATTCAATAAATGTGAGATTTGGAGTTAAATCGTATACATTTCTTTATGAAAAATGAGAGTTTTTAACTATGCTGTAAACTCTGAGCCTCCATCTTCACACTGAAAATGACTTTTGTTGTTGGGCTCAATGGACCACTATCACCGCTCTAGTACTGGGGCTTCGTACAGTATGTTCTAGGATAACCACACACATGCTGGTACTGATGAGAGGCACTATTACACCAACACGACACTGGTTCAACACTCTGCTGCTACTTCTTCTATAAATATATGTATCAGTAGGATGTCTGTTGGCAGTGACTCGGTCTGAATGCATTTGGAAGGTTTCCAGACACCTACAACTTCAAAAAAGTGACATTACATTCAATTTAATTGATTTTTTAATGATGTTTAGTCATTGAGGTCAATATTTTCACAGATTGTCTCCTATATATATTACTTTTTTTAAATACTGAATTATAAACATAGCTTATTAATCTCTCTGGATGTCCATCATTTTGAAAACAAACTTACTTTTGGACATCTCAAAGTCTTTTTCTCAAACAAATACAATTCCTACTTTGGTCAGTGATAGTGATGGCCATCCAAATTGTATATGACCAACTGATATTGCGGATGTTTTTAAATTCGGACTTTAAACATTTGTTTATTACATTACACATGTAAATAATGTTTTAAGGTTAGATGATTTTTGAGAGCTTTGGATTCATTCTTCACTGAAAATCTAGTTTAACAAAGTATCGTGCTGTGAGCTCTCAAAACCTCAGTAATCCACAGTGAACTGTTACTGTGAAAAAACTTGTTTGATCGACTGAGAACTATTTGATTTAAATAGGTAAACTAAATTAATAAAATAGCAAGACTGGTTAAAACTATTTAGGTCATTTTTAAACAGTATCCCTGGACAGTGCCTTGTTCCAACACCTAGCAGTGATGCAGTGCAGCAGTGCCACATATCTTTAGTATTCATCTTTAAATTATCCAGTAGACCCAGTTAACCACAGGGCACTCAACCAGGACTTTCAAATGAGGAAAGTTTTCTCATTAATCAGCCGTGTATATTCGCGTACAACTACACAGAATTGGCTATTATGTAATGAGAAAAACACATTTTCTGACATATAACAAATGCGTTTCTAATCATTGTCGGCTAAAGTCTGTGTACAGAGGAGGTCTGGGTGGATGATTTGATCAAACAAACAGAGGACTTTCACCCAGGAAACTCCTGTTTGTGTCACAAAAGTGACTGTTGACGTCCATAACTTAAATAATGTGACAAATGTAGCCAAAAAATAGTCTTGTTGCCTTAAACATAACCAAGTAGTTTTGTTGTAATTTCAAAGTCAACCATGTGTTTAAAACTGCAACCATTATCCAGGAGTGAATATGTTTCCATAGAAATGTAATTGAGAAAGCAGTTTACTTTTATGGGAATGCATGTTTGCATTTACACAATGTGGATTGATTGGAAATGACACAATATACTTAAATGTTAAGGTCCATTAATATCTCGGTATCTATTGACAATAGCATTGTATGTGCCACACGTCTGTTATAAGTGAGTGATGTAACTTCTGTGTTTTGTTTTAGCAGTTGGATTATATGAATATCGCTGACAACATATTCCTGACTGCGCCCTCCTGAGGAGCAGCGATCGATACCAAGTCCTGTAACAGTACACTTCACTTTTTACGTGGCATCTTTAATGCTACCCATCACATGCAAAACTGCACACACTATAGTCCATGCTGATTAATTCAACACTCAGCAGCTACAGTACGTTTCCAGCCCGATGCCGAGGAGGTCCCTCATACTGTCACTTCTGTCTTGCTGTTGGTTACAAAGTATGGTTGTGGAGGCATGTAGCGAGTGCTGTGCAGCTCCTTCTCTATGATGCAGAGTTTCTTTGGGCCATAGCTCTGTCGGAGTCCCAGCACGTCCCTGCTCCCCCAAGAACTCAGCATCCCCGGGCTGGCGGCCATGTTGGAGCCGTAGGACAGCGACTGGGAGCTGTGGCTCTTGGGGCTTTTGTACCTGTGTCCATTCTGCTTTGCAGACACCTGTCTGGGTGGGCTGTAGGGATTACTGGGCTCTGGCTCCATATCCATAGCTTCCATGGGAAGACTCCCCTTGGTTGTCATCTGGATCACTTGCTGCCGGTTGCTGTAGAAGCTGTCGTTAGCTTTCTCTGCTACCAAATACAGATAAACAACATATGAATACAGGTATTCAATTTGGCTCTAGTCCTCTACCAACAAGTAGGGAGCAGTCTGAGAGGCAAAACCTATTGCATAGAAAGTCGCACCACCCATTAACATGTCACGACGTAATGACATGACATGTTTCTCCATCCCCAGTGGAAATTACACCCTTTGTGCACAGTACTGCAGTGTAGAATGCTGATATGTGTTTAGTAAATTGTGGAAGCTTAACAAAACCTGTTACAGGAAGTCAGATCATGCCGAAATATATAGTTTAACAGTATGCCTTCCTGGGGTTATCATAAACATTCAATATGAAAATGTATTGATAATTAATGAAAATTGCATTGCTTTATTTATCACTATTTCATGTCTTCTGGCATTAATCAGCTGCTGTAGTTTGCTTATAAAACCACTGCAGTGTGACTTTATATCTCCAATCAGGTTCAGACAATATATAAGAACGGGGCTTTAATTTAGACTGAGCATACAAACTCCACCATTAGCCTTTTTTAACATTTCATACTTTTTAAACTTAAATATCCTATGTCTTTTTTTTCGTGTTCCAGGAAAGAGATGTAGTGATGAGCATCGTATACTTTGCTGCAGCTACTGCAGTAAAACCAGTGCTCGTAGATGAATACACATATTATGACCACAGAGTACATTCACCATGTACAGTACTGCGGTTGCATCTCATCACCACTCCAAAATGTTTTGCTAACTCTTCAAAGCGAAGCGCCCAGGCAAAGATGAGTGTTAAAATAGAGGTCAGGGGAACTTAAAACTATATGTTCTTTGAAATGCCACTGTGATGATTATAATACAAAATATAAAAAGCAGTGGAAAATAAATTACTTCAAATACGGCTGAATTCTTGTTTTTCACTTTGTCAGGTAAGTCAAAGTGTAAACATTAAATACATTATTTGGGATTTAATATTACAAAGAAAACTGTAATGCCTGACTATTTTCTCCACTCCACTGTAACATATAGACTGTCAGCATCACCTGTTGGCTGACATCAGTATTTTAATATGAGCTCACATCCTTTTTGTTTGATGTATTTTTATTTACATCCGTAGCCACTACAAACAGGCTTTTGAAAAAAATGTGTTTGCATCATCTTGGTGAGTGATACTATTTTGGCATTTGAAGTTATTTCTTCATTCAAATGCTGTTAGACACTGGCTGCAGACTTTACAAAATTAGAAGAAAAACTAACTTCTTTAAATACACTTTCAGTTTCCCTCTCTGTTGGCATTGATGGACTGAGGATTATCAACTGGGCTCATATTTAAAGATGAAGTACAAGTACAAGGCTAACAACATGTGTTGTGTAAAAAGGATTCAGAAAGTATATATGAAATAAATGGCTGAAAAACGGTTATTTTACTGCTAAACTAAAGATAAATATGTCAGTGAAGCTCACTAATAACTGCAGCTATAGCAGAACCTTTTTGTGAAGTAAAATTAACCACTTTTAATTGTACTGGGTTGCCATAAAATATTTTCAAAAGCATTCCAGATACATTTTCTTCATATATATATATATACATATTGTATATATTATTACAGTTCACTCAATTAAAGATTTAGGCTCTCTCTCTTATATGATGCAGAGAAACCCTGATTAATTCTGCTGGTTCCATTTATAGAGGATGTAATGTGCTACTTAATTAGAGGAAACCTTACCCACAGCCTTCAGCGTGGCGTACTTGTTGAGATCCTTGACAGGCTTCTGTTCATAGGGGCTGGGAATCTGTCCCACGGCAGGGTAAAGCTGCGTTATCAGGGTTGATGCCTGAGCCACGTTGTTCATCTGGTTGCTGTCTAAAGGAGGACAAATGCAAATTCTTAATGCAAAGAAATCCCCTGATTTCCCTTTAGGTCCGTGCGATAATCCCATTTGATAATTTATTATCTTTCAATGGAATCATAGAGTGTTGAAATCATATAATGAGATATCGTGATACACAATTACCTTGTTTAATTATATAGAAAATAACAAGAACATACTATTTCTGAGAGAACCTGATCATTTTGGACTAAAGTTCCAACTAAAATGAGTACTTTTAATTCACACTGGAGTATACAAAAATAGGTATATGTATTTAATAATCAGAAAACATGCTACATCATAATCAAGATCTGAAATTACCTATATGGGGATGGATAGAAAATATATTGGCCATACGGCTCTGCCTTAATTCCCTTTAATCGCTGAAGTAATATGTTAAAATGTGTATGGATGTGAAATGTGAATATAGAATAATTGTAACGTGGTCGTGTCACTTTCCCTTAAGTATGTTGTTCTGGGGGCCAGCTGGAGAGAGTCATGACTGCTCTTTGTGAAACTGTACTAATCCTTCAGCAGACATCTGGTAAATTAAGGGGTGCACAGCAACGAGCCTGGCCTCCTGCCTCCTGGCATCGCAGAGCAAACAGATGTTCAGAGTGTCTTCTCTCCGGTTGGTGTAATGTACCAATTCACAGGCGGCCATTTGAAGATGCGGTGTTTTATTTATCAGAGTAGAGATATCAACAGGTTTATGGGCCACTACTTGATGCATATAGTTTTGCTTATTCATTAATTACTCGCTGATTTTCAGCCTTTTGCAAAGTCACAATTATTTTAATGAGGTCGTGACTGAACACTCGGACAAATTCAATACAGAAGTCACGTTTTTTGGGCCACTAGACCTGTGCTAGTAGGACAAAAAGGAACCATGTAACACCCACAAAGGGTGAAATGCAAACAATACTACTGTTCTGACAAGCCAGTGGCTTCTCTGAGCTCCTGTACTGTTTACCATGTATTTAAATCAGATAATATGCATGCATTTGGTGCAAAATCGTCCCCTTTCTCTGCAATGAAGCTAAATTGCCAAAAGAGTCCAATTCAGAAAGATCCGCGCTAATAGCCACATGCAGTTAGAGTGACATACATGATTGACGTCTTCAGAGAGTTGGTCGTAACTGAAGCTTATTCTTAAGGGGTGTCCACTCAAACTCATTTATTTTTAGATGCAATTACAGGAAGCAGTGACATGAAAAATTAAAATACATGTAAAACAACAAATGATTTAAGAAGACATTCTACCGTAGGTATTCAATATACCAAAACAATGTCTCAAAGGTCACAACTACCTTTTAAAATAAGAAAATGTAATAATATTTGCCTTATTAATTGTGCATTTATTCACCCGTCAATAAGGCACATAGAAAGGAGAGAAGTTAAATGAGCCAGAATCGGTCCATATGGCCCGGTTCCATATGGCCGGACTCGACGGGCTTCTGGCTCAGGCAGACTCTCGACCCAATAATAGCAACAGACTGCAATTAAATGCAATAGAAGGGAAAATTGCCCTTAGCTGCAAAACTTTATGGTTGTGTACGCTGTAATATCGTTAAGGCAATATCTCTGGTGAATGGGACCTTGAGACGGGGCAGATAGCAGTTACACGCTACCAGTGGCCACCAGCGGCCACCGGTGGCTACTAGCGGCTACCGGCGGCTACCAGCGGCTACTAGCGGCTACTAGCGGCTACCGTAGACTACCAGCGGCCACCAGCGGCTACAGCCGGCTACTGCCAGCTATTAGCGGCTATCAGCAGCTACCACGATCCATTCTTTGTGAATTTGCCGCTCATTGTGTTATTTGTCATGCTGCAAATGTTTTTTAAAAGGTAACCTGACTCAGAGGAGTTTCCAGTATTAATACACTGTGAGTCTGGCACCAGAAACTTGAACATGAGCATAAAAAGATGTCCATCAACTCATCGCCGCTGTTGTTAATGGGTAAAGTTTATAAACTTTAAATTGTGGGGTGTCCACTAGTCCTTGGTCTAGAATGTGTCTGATAAAAACAGATCATTAATACAGAAAATAGGTTAATTAGGCTCTTATTCCCTGCTGGTCAGCAAGAAACATTATCACTGTGCTAATTAATTTTGGAAAGTCTCAAACTGTTAATGCTGTCTAATGAAATGATGCAGAGGACGGCTCTGACAACTCTTTCCCTCCACCAGACCTCAACGAGTGTTCTCCTTCTAATAAGGCTGTCTTATTACAAGCGCCTGTATTATCCGGTTTTTATTGAAAGCCTTATTAAAATGAGTCGTTGAGAAAGACAGCACAGCACCCTCATTAAAGCTTTTACAAATGCTTTACCAACAAAAGTAACCAGATTCTCCAAAAGTGTAGCTAAACGTGTTTGCGGTGTGTTTGTTGTGTGTTTGATGCCTTGCCAGGTTCTTCCAGGGCTTGTTGACCTGTTTCAGTTTCATACCATTCCCAGTAAGTGGGCCATGCACACATGCTCTCATTCAATGTGATCGTGTTCAAGCTAAAAGTCCAATTAGATTATCTGTTTCCGTTGACTACATTGGATGTACTTCACTTTGAATTTATTTAACCTCGATAATACGTGATTAATACAGATTTTTAGGAAATCATACATTTGTTAAAAACACAGACAATAAAACATGAATTTAGTTTTCTTCCAGATGAGCTCAACAATATAGCATACAGTGTTCGACCCCATCATTGTGCTGATCTGATACTGCAGTCAGGGTTTCCCCTGAAAGGTAGAAGCCCACCGAAGGGACATCATTTCAATAGTTATCAATGAACACTCAATCCTCGTGTGCAACTTATTATATCTCTATTATATTGTCCTCCATTTACTTTTTTAAACCTCTCTGAAAGTCTGAAGTAGCCCAGATTTCCTTTATATGTAGTCTAGGATTTCATAATAAATGAGGACGGTGTTATGTGAATATTTGGTGCAACTTTGCTATTTTCAGGATACCAAACTTGTTTAAACCGGTGCTGGTGAATGCACTAGTTTTCCCTCCCTCTTTAATGTGTCTCTGACTTTGTGCTGTTGACTGAGTGTCATTTGAGCTTGCACTGTTGTCAAAGTCACAGCTTTTATGTCAGCTGCTGGAAGAAAGTAGGCCACTTCTGGAGACTTGTAAGGTTAAAGACTCCATGGTTGATGCGGGAAATAAGCGAGTTAACACTCCAGACACAGACACCACCCTGGAACTCATAAAAGATTTAGCAGAGTATTTCGGGAGCTGTGTGCCCTGAAATAAATGGTGCAAGGAGAAGGGCGCTCTTATTTACAGGCAGCCTACTTTCAAGTTAGTGATGAAAATATTGTGTTATTTCTGAGTCAATATCTTTCCTTTTCTGTCAGACTCATGGCACTTTGTTTATATTGTATCTCTGCATTATTCATAATTATTAGTTGTACTTACTCGTATGTGTACATTGTTTGATTTTGTTTATGTTCAGGGATACTGTATATTAACCTTATTATTAATACGGTAACAAAACCTGGTTTGAGTAATTTGTGGACTGGATTTCTTGAAAAATCAAGAGATATAAAACATTTGGCAAAGTGTACACTTGTTAAAAAAATGAATAATACTTTTTATAAAGCAGCCAGAGTACAGATTTCTTTATTAAGTTGATAATTAGTTTAAAAGAGTAATTCATGCTGTTTGAAAACTAATTTGTTTGTTTATGTTGAATCAACAAGTTCATAAAGTGTCTAATGCTTCGTTAATTTAAATATTCTTAATTATCTCAAAGGGTTTGGCTCTTTTGATGCCAGTAGATACAAGCTCATACAGATAATAAGAAAATAAACAGAACTAAATAATACAAAATAAACAAAAAAGAACAATCTTCAATCGTAATACCTCAAACTATTGGAGGTGCGGTTCATATAAATTATATATTTCTATATATATATATATATATATATATATATATATATATATATATATCATTTTGTCAGGGATGCACGATACTGCTGGAGCTTCAGGGCATGACAGTCCAGGTGGCGTGGTGATCATGGGGGGACCGTGGGGATTTTCTAACTTCAACTATATTAGTCTGTTATATAGTAGTGAATACTTATACACATAGTTCTTCACTCATATTCAACATTAAACTTAGGGTACAAATAATGGTTACGCACTTAAAATTCAGAACAGTTTAAGATATATTAAATATACGTTTCATAAGTGGTCAATATTGTGAAAATTGAAGCAAACAATCCACTCACTTTCTAATTTACAAAACTGTTACGAGTGACACAATCTGTGTTTGTGAGCTCTCTGTATTGTCAGTTTCTAATTACCTCCTGAAAGATTGGAGGCTCTAGTACACAGTTAGAGTACAGTATATGGCAGGTGGAAAATAAAACTTCCATTTGGGAGCAATTTCTCAGCTGCTGTCAGAGGTAATGCTGCCGAGATACATTTCTATCTGGCAGTGGGGAAACGGACTGTCATGCACCAGTGGAGCGTTGGCAGTGAGCGGAGACTTTGTTCTCTCTGGCTGACTGCCTGGAGTGAAAAGAGGCCACACTTCACAATTGCCCCGTGTGCGCTCGTGGCCAGCCGGACACGAACATGATAGTACTGGGAGCCAAAGAAGCCCAGCTCTCAAAGTCTGTATTACTGCTGTCTTGAGGAGAATGAGAGCTAACAGATTTTTGTTATCTTTGACAGGCAATATGCAGGAACGGGGGGCATCCTTTGGAGCGTTTCAATTACTGATTTGCACCGCTCTCCGTAATACACACTGACTGGTATGGCTGGGACTTTGACATACCTGCCTCTAGAAAGCTCAGCTGGAGAGGGCAAGTGCAGGACTGATCCATGTGGCAGAATATATCGCCTCACCTCTTGTAACCTTGTTAAGAATTGCTGTCAAGAAAACAACAATCACCTCTGTGCTGCTGCCGGCTCTACGACACAGAATGTCTCTCATGTATCCCTGAAAGATAAAGTCACTGTGCCATGGCCCTCACCGTCTAAGGTCACCAAACAAACGGAGAGCGACAATATCATCTTCAATGTCATAAAATATGAATTAAATAGCAAACATACATTGTTTTGATATTTATACTCCAAAAGCGCTTGATTTTAGTGTTTATTCAAGTCTATTTTTACAGCAATACAAGAGTAAATATGAGGTTGATGTCCAGTAAAAAGCCACAAAATAATTAATAAGTGACTGAGCTGACTGATGCGTAGTGTGTCCTAGTAGTTCTGTTAGCTGGGAGCCAAACACACCGTCCAAACCAATGAAACCAACCAATGAAACCAAGCAAAACGATTCCCCCGCTGTGTCTCACTTGCGGCCCCTACTGGCCGGAGGCCGGTCAAGAGTGGTGAATGATGAGTCAGCCGTCAATCAATGGCTTTATCAGACCGGCAATACAAGGTGATTGAAGAAAGAGTCCCCGCAACCAACAGAGGACCTTGAGCGTGGAGCCATGAATGAACACCTACAATATTATGCATTTTGGTGCAGCAACACAAACACACACACACACACACACACACACACACACACACGACCGATCTCATTATCTCCTGGTGAAGATAATAATAATAATCCTGGATAAATACAACAGATGAGATGACAGACTTGGGTAAAAATAAATGTAGAATGATCGTCAGGCATAACAATATTTCTTGACTCAAAGAAAGAGGCAGCTGGGGTGAAACAACTGCACATTTTCCAAAGCAATTCTCCTTTTTTTTGTACAAAAGTCACATAACCCTTTAAATAGGTGTAGTCACTGCACTTGTGCCACAGTGGCTCACGTCATTGATTAGTTTCTTTCATTTACTGTACTCAAGGGACCAGCAGGAAAGAAAAGGATTTTAAATCAGGACACAAGTTCCTCAGTGTGTTCACCTCCAGTGTGTGTAATGTCAGATACACAATCACAGACCCCTTTGTCGTAAACTGGCAATTTTATTCTAATGAGCATGTTTTTTCCTCCACACTATACATGCAGAATAACATAGTATAAAACGGTCAATAGTATACTAAGGAAAGCATATCCTCAAGTGTTGGCTGGTTTGTAATAAACAGAATTATTCATTATTATCATGTCATTGTTGACACCTCACCTCTGCTGTTTTTAGGGAGAGAGAAATATGAAGCTCAGTTAAAAACAAACAAATCTAGACATCTAGCTCAGGCAGCCATGTTAAAAGATCACATCGAGGTTTACGTTGAATAACACGTGCAGACGACATAACCTTTCATAACCAACACATGTGCATTCCCTGGATTGCTCCTATATGTTGGGGGGGTCACTCATCAAGAACATACATTGTTCGAGGGCATTTAGTGTTTCAGATAACTTAATTTAATTGTAATTGTGTGAGGAATGAGGTAATTACAGTCCTCTTCCATGTGTGCCAAGAACGAGAAGGTTTTCATTACAATCGCAGATCACACCAGGTGTTTTCACTAATTAGCAAACCTTCCAAGCTAATCAGTGAAATCACCCACTGTACTCTCCTGCTGTAATGAGAACTTCTGGCCTTCCATAGCCCACGAATAATCACTGGTATTGATTTGCATCTGCCTCAAGGGAGAAGCATCCAGATTAAGGAAAATCAGTACATCACTTGATGTAATTCTTTATTGTTATTTGTGTAATGTAACCGAAGCACAACGTCATCACCCGGCTTGATCTTTTCTTTTTTTTATTGATTCATTGGCGTCTAACTTATAATGTTAAGGACGTCCAGTGTATTTCTTTTCACTATGTACTTCATTGAACAATCAGTATCTGGAGAGTTTATCCTCAGTTGAGCCGAATAATATAATCCTTTTTAATGTCAGTTACGAGCAGGTGTTTATAAATAAATAATACAACTGTAAAATTGCTGCTGGACTTTGTTTTAATGTGAGATGGCATTTGCCATAATTACTGGTGGGGGGCATTTCGCAGGTTAGCATGCATAACAACTCGTTTCTGTCAGTACATTTCTCTGTGGGTGTGTGAAAGTGTGGATGTCGAGGATCTAAAGAGCGAGAGTGTCATAATGTGTGAGGTTGCATATAATAAGTATACTATAAGTATTTGTTAAGAAGCAGAGCTCGAGATTGTCGGTGGTAATTAGTGTGTATGTTAAATGATTGCTGAGGGCATGACTAATTGCTTCACCAGCCCGCAGGCTTGTTGAGGGACCTTTTTTTTCCTTCCACCACTTCAGCTATTTCAGGACGGGCATGTAAATAAACAGGGCTCACAATTCATGGTTTATATTTGTTTCAAATAGAATCTCGTGAGTTTATGAGTATCCTTTTAAATTGATTGTGGCAGCAGTATTAGTAAATATATGCAACCCAATGTTTACACAAACTGTGTCACGTGACCGTATATGTAGGTGTTTAGCTCGGGGATGTGCGATGTCACAGTACTTACGGAGACTGTTGACGGTGAGTCTGGTCTGGATGTTCTCATAGTGCTGGCCAAGTCCAATGTCGTCCGTATGTTCTGAGGCAGGATGGCGGATAACGTGTGCAAGAGCTCTGGAAAGATAAAGAACAATCTCAGACGGGACATTTTTCAGTAAATAAAAAGAGCAGATTCTGTGCAGGCCTACAGTGCACTGTGCTTTGTTGGGTCACAGTCCTCCGAAGTCACAAAGTAAAGGGATTGTTTGGGTTTGAGCCATTTGACAGTTCGAAAAACAGACGATAGGAGTATTTTTTACTCAGCCATATCTAAGTTTAGAGGTTATGTACTTGGTTAAAGTTGGGGGAAGGTCATGGTAAACAAACAGTAGGAGGCAGAAGGCTGAAATTTTTTACTCTTCTTTTAAGCTCCTTTTTCTAATCACACTTTTGTGTTGCGTTTCTCTTGCTTTGAGAAAAAAATAACAATACCCCATTTTACATCAATAATTATTAATCAAATGTGTATTTACTTAAGATCATTATACTTTAATTATCTCTCCCTCAAACCACACACACTCAGACAATAAACTACACACTGTATGCACCTTGTAAAGTTGGTTTGCGAATACAAACCACCAATAAAATACTAAGAATCGTTTACTGATTGGTGAAGTGGAAATGTAGTTTACTTTTGTTTTGCAGCTGCACCAACGTGGCTGGTATCCAGTGTATCCTACATTTCCCATAATGCAAATCGACAGCATCTTTCTTTAGACCCTCTCTGCCTCCTTCATGCTCCACATCTAAAGTGCTAGGTCGCATCTTTAGTTACACTCCCCCAGCAGTGACATTTACACACTAATGATCCACCATTATTCCAAATAGAGCAGTATTCCAAATTTGAAGTGAGTATTTTCCGTTTAGATATTTTGTGCATTCATTGGACCTGTAAACAGCGCATTAGGAATATGCGTCTCATTTGGGGTTTTTAACTTCAATTTGTGACACATGGCCTCTTACCTGCACAGTTGGCGGCCCGAAAGAGAAACACGTCTACTTTGAAGCATTATGAAAGACTTCGATATCAACAGGTTTTTGGATACGACCAAATATTGCAACAACGACCTTTTCAAAAAGGTGTTTGAAGGAATGAAAGAGGAATGGTCAAATATTCATGTAAACAGGAATATTAGTGGAATTTTCATTCATGTAATCCGCTTTTAAGGAATATTGTCTTTTTCGGGGGCAAAACACAGAATACGTTATGCATGCAAACGTAGTCAGTGATGTCAGAATGAACCAAAGCTAACCCCGAGTACACCTCTATAGTGGACTGCAGAAAGGTGAGAACTTTAGCCACTGGGGGTCTGCAATCATTTTTTAAACGCATACAAATAAAAAAAGCCACATTTTGCAAATAATTAACTATACATTACGTAATTGGATTTGCCTGTTTTTACCAAAACGGTGCCGCATTACAGATGACCTTGTGTTTGGTTAATTTGTAACATTCTGAATATAACATACTAATAGAGACATCATTCACTTTCTGAGTTATAGTTGGATAAAAGAAAACAGTTTTAACTGCAGCAGGCACAGTTGTAAATTAAAGGCCAAGGACAATGTAATACATCTAAAAAAGAAATAAAAGAATTGTGCTTGAGATTTACTGGCTGAGACATAAAACTAATGAAATTGAGGATGAGCTGAAGTGTAGAAGGCAACAAAAGCTGAATCCATGTTCCTATAAAACTCCAGGTCGATGTGACTTTGAGAGTGTTACACGGTCTTATCTGAACCACCTGTTGCGCACGAGTTGATGCACGGTAGGGCCCTGTAACACACGATAACACGGTAGGGCCCTGCAACACACGTTAAGACGGTAGGGCCCTGCAACACACACCAGATCAGCACATGTTGGGACAGATCACATCAGCCAAAAGCGTTGTTGATGACCTACCTCGACATGTTTTCCCGGTGCGGACGGTGCGTCTTCTCCAGACCTAGCTTGGTGAAAATCCCTATCAGTGCCATTATGGCCACGACCCCGCATATCACGTACACAATGAGGTTGGTTTTATCCTTCGCGGCGTCCAGCGTGACGTCCACTTTCGCCGGCGGTCTCCCTGTCATCATCCACGGCGGCGTGTCGTAGTTCTTACAGGTGGTCTGGTCCAGTCGGGAGCTTTTGAACGCGCAGCAGAACCTGAAGCCACAGGTGCCGCAGCAGTACAGGTAGCTGCCCGTCCGGCACACGAACGGCGGATCCCACTGGCCCATCACGTCGTAGTAGCCACGGCACTTGTCCTCCACATGCGAGCTCTCTGTGACCCCGCTGTCCCCGTCCTTTGAGTCGTTAAACCCGGTCACGAGCATGAAGTCGTCGACGGGCTGCCCCGGCTCGCCCTCGGCGTCGCACACCGTAACTTTCACCAGAAAGTACCCGAGCAGCAGCTCAGTGCCCCGCATCGTTGCTCACTTTGTACCCCGCTCTTGACGCCCTGAGACGCTCTCACATACCCGGGCGCATCTTCCGAGGAGACGAGACACTGCCATGCGTAAATGGATTTAGGCTGATTCCAACTTCCATGCGTAAAAGCACAGTGCGCCGCTGTACTTTGATCCCATTAAAGAAGAAAAAAAACAATTACTGTTTAGATATGCAGGCAGTAGTAAAATAGTTGGAGAGAGGCAGCATCACTGAAGAGGTGTGTGCACCTGTCTGTACTGGAGGGTGCCAGACACCTCCGAGGATGCTTCTCTACACAGAGAGGGAGAGAGAGAGAGAGGGAGGGAGGAGGGAGAGAGAGAGAGAGAGACTGACAGCTTTTATTGTGTTAAGTCATACAATTGTAATCATCATTGATCCAAAACATCTCAATAGCAAAATTCAAAACACAGCATTTACATGGGAGTAGAGAAATACACAAAACACACATATTTATTTATAAAAATAAACGTAAAAAAAAACAATATTTCAAGCTCTATCATTTTGCTGTGGATTCATATATTGCAGAATGACACGTAACATGGCATTGATCTGCTCTCCGACATCTTTCAGAATATTCAGTGTGACACTTGTTTGGCTTGAGACGAGTGACGATGATGATGTCTGTCCATCTAGAAAAAAGGATCACAACAGCTCTGTATTATAATTCATGGTTTCAAAATGACTCTTAACAAGTATGTACTTTCTGGAAGTCAATACAATGAGAATATGTTACAGTATAACAGCTTAATTCAAGCTTTAGCCCTTCTGGCCTCTGTTATTAACACCTCTCCCACACAATATGATATACAATATGACAAGTGATATCGAAGCAGACTCCCAACAAGGATACAGTTCTGAAGAGGATTCATCTTTGCAATTCTTTTAACGGGTCAAATCAAAAACCGAGAACAGAACATATGCACAAAAGGATCATAAAATGATAATGTGTTGGTCAAGCTTAATTTAAATGTGCTCTCAGCCTGGTTTGTATACATGACTCATACACCAACTGGTACACCACAGGTCTTGAATCTTGTTGAAAATAAGCCCTGACTATTATTACGGACAGTAAGATGTATTTAAGTAATCATAACGCTCTGGATTAGAGTTCGATTAACCTTACAGATGTACTGTTATCAAATGCAGAGCACTTTATTCCAATGTTCATTTCATTAGACTGTTCATATGTCAACGATGCACTTTCAGCTATTAATTACTGAACGTTTACAAACAGTAACAGATGATGAAGGGGCCTTGACGAGCACGGATCTGCAAAGAAAAGACAGCTATTTATTTTTAGAGAAACCTTTTTATCTAAAATTAGGATTAGTGGAAGGAGGCTCACCATCTGCCACTTGAGAAATCTTGCTCTTTTTGTTTGTTTGATGTTGGATCGTCTTAGCCATGGGAGGCTACTGTTATTTACAATCGCCGGGGGAGTTTTTTTTCTTGTCTTCTCTTTGTGCTTTAAAGTTGACTATAAATAATTTGCACAAGCCCCAAAGAAGAAACTTCAGAGTTCCTTTTAAAGTCCAAACACTACATCTTTATTAGGACCAACTCCAGATGATGACATTTCATTTTAATGTCCGTAAATAGCCGCCAAATGCAACAAACACATTATAGTTTGGTTCCTGTTCCTGCCCTCCACCAGTTGGTAGTCTAGCTGTGGGGCTGCTCGGTGTCACTGACACCCTCTTGTTGATGAGTCACCAGCGTTCATGAATCATACAGTGAAGTTAACACAACTTTTATTCTTTACAGCTTTATCATGTTGATCATATTGTTTCACACCTTGCACAAAAACAGCACAAAAAAATAAGATAAAACATATTTGGGGCTCATTTTCAACTCTTTCAAGTCTTGTTTTCGAAACAGGAACAGGTGACATATTTCCACATGACAACTCTGTGGCGACAGCAATTTCAACAATTCATGCTTCTGGGCTCCTGCATAACTCTTACTGGGAGCAGGTGGGAAGGAGAGAGTGTTGTAATTCTGCTCAGACGGGGAGCGTCTGATTGATTCTGCACACATTGTGGAATTTTAATGCAATCCCTCTCTGTTAAAATTTCCAGGACACCTGCATGGACGCTGTGACATCAGAGCCTCAGGATAAAATGTCTTCTAAATGGAAAAAACATAAAAAGAAGAATTTCAATGTTGATATTTAAATGGTAAATGGATTTATTTAGCACTTTTCTAGCTTAGCGAACATTTAATGCCTTCACGCATCCTTACACACATGTTGCACTGCTTGCAGAGACGGCCTATAAGGTGCCACCTGCTCATCAGGAGCAATACACATTCACGCACAACACACTGGTTTGGGGTTCAGTATCTTGGCCAAGGATACTTTAATAGACTGCAACCTTCTGCTTAGTGGGCGGGGCTCTACCTCCCGAGCCACGGAGCCACATTTAAGTACAGATGTTATACATTTGTTTGAGATTGCTTAAGATGAGGCATATTCTTTTGTGTTGTATTCTTAAAGCAGGTGGTAAATAAATAAACAGCCAGGTGTCAATATACTGAAGTGGTTTTGATGCTGCCTCTTAATAATGGATCTTCATACTTGGAATTTTTGTGACACGAGTTTTGATCTGCTCTTGAATTGCTCTTGATAGATCTGTTCTGTGTCTCCTTGTGTTCTTTTTATAAGTCCAGTCTAGTCAAATCTGACTCTGCTCATTAGCGCTCTATATTTATCTGTTCTTTTTAAGCAACTGCTTCTTCGTGTCATTTTAACATCCGCCTTTTGAACAGGTTGAAGGGAATCATATTTCAAAAGTGTGCTGATTAAAATCCACATTTGCTGCCTTCAATACACAATCCTGCTCTTCAATAAATAAATAGTTATTAGGTTGTCTCTGTACAGCACTATGAGGTTTTCAGCAAAAATCAAAGTATTAATAAAATAAGTAAAACCTATTCCATCCAATTCTAGATAACCCCTCACACTCATCCTTTTATCTGCAAATACTTCGGTCATTGCTGAATCATGCTCTCTTTTCCAGGTTTCTAGGGGACACTTATTGTCATAGTGCTGTTGAGTCATATACGATACTTTGCCTTCATTTGGCATCATTTAGATCCTCAGATGAAATATTTCTTGTTTCTTATATCTGTGACAAATCTCATCATCATCGTCATTTTCTGTTAAAAGTGACCCATATTTGATGTTTTTTGCATAGTTTTCATGAAAAAGGTTGTGAAATCAGTATAAAGTATGAGTGGCATGCAGTCTTTTCTCATGTGACCCCAGTTGTACGGCCTCTGCTCACAGCTGGAGGAGTTATTCATCCCTGCGTGACTTGAAGCTTTCCGCTTCAAAGTGAGACACGCAATCAAATAGACATAACCTTCTAATTTGACTTTCTCAACCGTGGTTTCTTTTCATCTCCATATTCTCTTGATACGGTATGAACTGCGTATTGTTCTAATATGAGACAACATGTGGGGGAGTCTTAGTGGGAGATGGATACTATTATGAATAAAGAGGCAGAATGCTTTGTTGTCAAGCCAGAGAAAAGGTGCAATCTTCTTTCACCGGACTGATTGAGACCAGTCGGGTAGATTCTATCAACTTGATCACATTACTGAAGTCTGCAACCAGCAGACTGCAGACTCTGCCTGGTCAAGAAATAAACCCACAACGGATTAAACAAACAAAATATAACATGGTATTTAGTTAGCCGTAGAAGTTCTTAAAGGGGAAGTGTGTTGCCTTTGGCTAGAGCCAGCCTCGCCGTTTCCTCCTGTTTCCACTCTATGCTAAGCTAAGCTAATCGTTTGCTGGCGTATCAATCTCTTGGCAAGAAAGTGAATAAGTGAATCCCAACCGTGTGGAACTCTACATTGAACTAATCAAAATACATGGCAATTAGTTCACAGACAGACACAAGCTGCAGAAAGCTTTAAAGCAAACATTAACTTTGGATCCCTGGTGCACCTGCAAACTTTCTGCAGCACGGTAATAGTTAGAGCCAAACATCTGAAGGTTTATCTCCATCATTGAGGTGCAATGACGTCTGCAGAAAATCACAGAATCTGTGTATCACATGCAAGTAAAGGGTTGGCTTGTAAGCTGGAGTGATGCACTTTTCCATAGAAACTAGCTGACAGCACCGAGACTAAAATTAGGCGAGACACGCAACATCTCAAACGCATCGAGCTGAGCCTTTGAGTAATTTGCAGTCAAAGTAGGCCAGTCGTGGTAACTGTTCGTCCGCATTCAATCGCCGCTTCCCTTTGTCTTCTTCTCCCTCTTCCACACAATCGAGAGGCTGAGGAGTGCAGGGAGATGTTGTCATGGTTACAGAAGAAATAGCTGGGATGACCATGAGTTCGACAGACCCGCGCCGTACTGTGCAAAGTGTTTCATGACCCGATGCTACAGCTGCAGGATATTACTTTGAGATTTTTCCTACCGATAATTGAGTGGCCGATGTGAGATTGTAGTACGAGCTTCAAGATCGCTGCTCTGTTGGAAACAGGGATTTTGTGGCGTTAATACGTTTGTCCATGGCTGTTAAATATGCATTTGGCAAAGCGCCATCATTTGGTTCGTTTTCGCTGAAGCTTACTGCTGTCTCAGTGGCCTATTTCCCAAAAATCGCTATTTTTTTCTTTTTGTCTCCTGAAAATTGAGTTTAAACTGGCTGAGAGAAAAAAAAAGCATAATGTTTTTATTGTGTCGTCTAAACAACTCAGTAGACGGACTGACTCACAATGGGTCCAAAGCGTTTTTCTGATTTCGCTCCGATAGCTTTCTGTGGTCAAGACAAACCTTTGAAACTGAGTGTGTGAAATTGTGTCTCTCAGAAAAGTCTTCTCAAAGCAGAAAGCTGAACGAAATGTGATTAGTTAAGCACTCAGCTTGAGGGTTCAAGATAAAGTGAACTTTTGTGTTTTGATGACACATTCTTATTAGAAAGAGCAACTTTTGAATGCTTACTCATACTGCACGAGCAGCATATAAATGTTGTCATGAGCAGATTAGTATTTAAGCTTTCATAATGCTTCAGATAATCGGTATATTTTTCTCTGCAGCTCTTTTGAGAGTTCTCTGTCTCGAACACTCACATATTGATCATTCTCAGTCCCCGAGGAAGGCACTGGCATACCTGCCACTCGGCTGATGATGACTGAGAACGGTCTCAGACATGCCCTCACTTGTAACCTGCCAAGTAGAGAGTGGAGACAAATATTAGCAAAATAATTGATGCAAAAAAAAAAAAACATATCAGAAATTGCATTGGTGGCACAGACAGGGGACTTCTGGGAAACACTGGTGGCGGCAGCTTGACGACTGCTCGGTCAGCTTTAAAAGCGCTGTGTTTTCCATAAACGCCACACAGACGTTCACGGGCTTAATTCAGTGGTTCCCAAAGCATTTCAGCCAAGACAGATCTTTTTTTTTTTCTTCTTTTTTTTTTGTCCCTGTCCAGCCCTGCCTGCCGGTATGTCTGCTTATTATTCTGACAAGGAGTGAATAAGACTTCATAATACCTGACTCCTCTATAGCTGGAAATAGCCACCGCAAAGACTTCAAACTCTCTCTGAGTTTAAGAAGAATGTAAGAGGAACTTGTTATTTTAGAAGGAAATGGCTATTTTAGAAACATGTCTCTTCATTTACTGATTGTTTTGTCTGTAAGTGAATGTATTTCTGCTATTGTGGTCAAGTGTCTCTTAGAAAAGATGCCAACTGGACAGATTCATACTAAAAATAACAAGGAGCTGTCATTGATCACATATCAATCATGTAATTTGTGTAATTTTTCTTTTTAACCTTTAACAAAGAAGACTATAAATACATGTGAATCTAATGTTTTTAAATAAGCAGCTCGCTAATTGTGAATGTCTTATTATTGTGGCATTGATATGTAAATAAACCAAATAATTGTGCATAGTTAAAATCTGGAAAGGGCAGAAGCTAGAACCACAACTCTAACCTCTAAGGTTATAACTACTTGGATGCACTGTTATAATTCAGTGCAAAAAGAAAACTAATGTACAAAAAATGCAATATATGATCACCAGGATCAAACATAAACTGGACCCAAAAAAGTGTGAAGAAAGCAAAATACTGGACATTCTTTAACAAAAACAATAAAACATAATGAATATGGATGCTTCCATTCCTTGAAAACGAGATCAATTAAAATAATAATATAATACATACAAATTTAAACAAGACCTATTCCATTGTTGTGGGAAATCAGACCACCTGTTCTGATCTAAATTCTGATCTAGATCCCTTTAAAGGACTACTCTTCAAACAGGTGATGACTTACAAATACCTGGGGAGTACGGTGGATTACAAACAACAACAACAAGGTGGCATGCAACTACATAATTTTATTTGTCCTCTTTCTCTCACAAACAAGATTCCCAACATATTATCTGCTTAAAGTCATCCTGCTCCCCAGAGAGCAGTGGAGGCAGCGAAGCCTGGCAGTAGCCCATCCAGGACCCCATCGCCGCCTCCTTTCATTTCCCTCAGTCGGCTGCAGAGCAACAGGGGGGGTTTCCCGCCTCGCTCCCGAGTTGGCCACCTTGGTGCCAAAGTCTCTCGTGGAACGCCAGGCTCATTATAGCGAGATGAGAGTTCATCTCTCCTCTAACTATGTGAGCTTCACAGGGGATAATGAGCCTCCTGACCACTGGGAGCTAAATGCTTGTCTGGCTCCTTCGGGCCGTCTGCTTGGAGCAGGGGAGATTCACTTCTCGCTGTTTTCCCCTCATGCTCGCCTGGATCCCGTCATTATGATGCAAATCTACTGGCACGTCGCACTTAACTTGTTAGTTTTATGGCTTTAAAATATGTTTTATACTATGTCATATGTCATATACACCATCAGGACAGCAGAAAGTCTCTACATCTTCCGTCACAAACTAAAAACACATCATTTTTTTTACTATATCTTGAATAAAGGAAGTAGCACTTTAGTAATATTATTGATAGCACTTTGTAGTTGAACTTTATTGATGAAATTGTACCTTCTTGATTCTTGTTTGTACTCACGGTGGAACGCACTTATTGTAAGTTGCTTTGGATAAAAGCGTCAGCTAAATGAAATGTAATGTAATGTTATGTAATGTAATATGTGTCTGTCAAATGTGACGAAGTTAATTATGTCACATCTTGATTGCACGTTGTTATTAAGTCTTTTCCCAAAAAGCACAATTAAACGCTTTGAAATGGACAGGCCAAGAATGGAAACTCTATTTCTAATCTATTTAAAAAAATATGTACATTTTAGTACTTTTTGAGAAGATTAATTGTTTTACATTTTGTAGCCATTAGACAGTTCGTTACAAGGTCACGGATGACACAAATGACTGACTTCCATGTCAAGAATCACTGCTGTTGGTGGTTATTTTCAGATGTCATTGAGTATTCACCTTGCCTTTCAAAAACACTCTTGCTGCAGGCAATGCATTATGTGTGAGAGACCCAGATATGAGGGTCTGTGGGGGGGGCCGTAATGCTCTTGGTGCTGGGAACATTAGCTGCTTGGAGGGGAAAGAAACTGAGGACCTGCCACAGCAGAGATATCCAGAATTGGGCTGCCAGCCTTGGCACATATCCCAGAAAATTGTGACTTAACTGTAGAAATAATGTTTGGATGTCCGTCCAGTCCACTCCCAGGTGAGCCGATCCACAAAATGCCATTTCTATGTTCACTGAGCTTGTAGCTGCTTTGATTATTTTTTAGCGGCCTTCAAAGCACAAGCGTAAGAAACAATTTTTATACAACAAAAAAAAACAAGCACAAAAACCAGGCACTGTGTTGCTCAAGGGCCGTAACGTTTCATTCATATATAACTTCCACACAAATTAAAGGCTAAATTATTTAAGAACTAAATCTCATCAGCAAAAGATATATAGAAATATGTTATAATTCTATAATAAATACAAATATAAATACAAATAATTCCATGCTATTGAATCCACCAATGAATAAATAAATAAATAATCTATAACTGGACTTTCCTGTTGCCAGAGAATCATATAGTTGCACATTTCACTGTCTTTTAGAGCTCAAGTATTACATTATTCACCCACTATTTTGAGAATGTATTGATTGGTTTGAGAATCTTTTACAAAAAAAAACAATCTTTAAAAATATGAAGTTAAAATTCCAGCCTCCTAAATTTGAATATTTTCTGTTTTTCTACTCTATATCTTTTGGGTTTTGGACAAAATAACATAATTGTGTGTAATCTTCGGCTTTGTGAAACATTTTACAACCATTTTTCACAATTTTCTGACATTTTATCGAGAAAACAACGAATCGATTAATCGAGAAAATAATTGACAAAAATATTGAGAGTGAAAATAATAGTTATTTGCAGAACTTGACTTCTCATACTACACTGTGTTGATAATGTGACCTTGACCGGTGTCCTGTACGAGTCTACTGTGGGCCGCTCGGTGGAAAAGACCTCAGAAAGAGCTCCAGCTGCACGGGTCTCCTGTGCAATGTAATATGAAACAGTATTCTTCGATCAGGCCTATTTTCAGCCCACACATTTTGCTGGAGCGAATCTGATCTCCCTGACATGCACTCTGGGAGGATTGGCAGGAGTGACACACACACACACACACACACACACACACACACATAGAGCACTTGGCTGGGTTACTCAAATCAAATTGGGGCTAATTTTGACCTTTGAGGGAAAGTCTCAGGTCTGCCCATGAGTGAAAACATCCAGTTTGTGTTTATCTCTCAAGCTCCTTAGTTTGCATATTCAGTGGAAGTAACAGGACAATAATCACATCAAAATTGTCACTAATTACAGTCTTTTATAAATCAAGTGTGTGCTTTGTCATGTTGAGCTACATTAGCTTGCGTTAATGAGCTGCTGATGCATTACGAAGCACTCTTTGTGACTATTCTGACAACGTGATCAAGCTGCTCAATTTGTCTGAGGACCAGGAGACTTTTCCCTTTACAACCAATTGTGCTTTTATTCTGCTGAGCTCCCGCCAGAGCTGTATGTCACCGCTGCAGGACGGACATTTATTGCTGCTGTTGACTTTCTGTCTGCAAATTTACTTTCTCCAAGTCATAAATCTCTCCACGCTGGTCCGTCTGCCCCTTAGTTTCTCAATTTTATTGCTTAACTGTCAGCTATGAATTTTGTTTTTTTTATTGAACTCGTTTTCTTACAGCCTCACATATTTATTTGCGGTTGCGCTCAAGCAACACATGCAAATTTCAAAACATAGTGATCGATTGTGAGTCTCTGTGTTGTTATATTATTAGTATTTTAACGGATTTCACTGACTTCTCAGTCACTGAAATATGAAAACATGAATAAAGGGTAAATTCGAAATCCAGAGCATATCTATGGATTGCTATTAATTTTTCTATATTAATTTAGCCCCTTTAAATTACAAATTCACAATAAGTGTGTATGCCTATGTATATCTACAGTACGTAATACAGTTACGTGCTAAATATTATATCTATTTTTAATCATTCAGTATAAAGATGGATCAACTTTACATAATTGTGAGAAAAACTAAACTTGTATTGATAGTACTGCTTCAAAAAAATACAGATTCTCTGCTTTTAAGGGCACTTCAGATTTAGATGAGACTATTTGGATTCAGCTCGACGAGTCTAACAGGGAAGAAAATAAAACCTCATTTCAAATGTGCTTTCAAAAGCAAACTCAAATCTGGGCACCAGGAAAAAACTGTGCAGCACACTTGATGAAATTATGAATTTGTAATTACGTCTTAAACATTTCATCAATTAATCAACTTCTAGTTTCTCCAATCTTTGGGAAGATTTCAAATACACAATGTTTCATCAAGAATCTGATTGGCAAATTGATTTGTAATTAGAACTAATGGTAAGTTTCAGGCCTACCTTTTGTTGCAGTTGTTTATGTTCATTCTAATATACGTGTGCACCCAGCGCTCCTCCGAAGGCGGTATTGATACTGATTATACTGGCTAGGGTTGAATTAAATTAAGCATAAGCTAGTGAGCACAAGAAAATTAAAGAAAATGCTCCCGCATTCTGCCAAATATCCCTTTAACAAAGAGCTGTTTGATTACAACGCGAGTGTGTTCTTTTGTGTCAAAGTTGGCTTATTGTGGAAACACTAATGAACAACTATAAACCAAATGCTATATATGGGGAAAAAGGGAAACCGCTAATGAGATTTTCAGCTACTGTACCCAGGGGGATTTCATATCAACCCTTCAACTATTATCTATTTAGAACAAATGTCATGCTTCTCCAGATGATAGCGCTCAGAAACCTCAGTGGCTACAGTGAGGTTGTGGCCAAATGACAGTGTCCCACCTCTCAAATGGTTCTGACATTTACATTCAGAGAGAGTCAAGTTGAAGCCGGTTTATTTGTATAGGCCTTAATCACTGCTGCAGACTCTGAGGACTCACTGAGAGGGATGCACACTGTTTGGAAATGAAATGACTCATGAGTAATCAAGTTATGCATTTAATTAAGAGTTCAGTACCAATGGCTGCCAATTGGTTGGTGCCAATTTTGTAATACAATTACATTTATATTTACTGTAGATGCTTGGAAGAAGCATATTTTTGCTCCTGTGTTTTTCTGTATTTCTTGAACGTGTGGTGGCATATCTTGGTAAAATAAGACAAAGGAAATGGAGCACTTGGCCTGTTAAAATACAATTTGAAGACTTAACTTTGGAAGTAATGATTGCTGATTGTTTGATGATCAGGTTTGTTGCATGATTTCCAATGAGTGTGTCTTTCCCCTCAGAACTTCTGATTAGGACTTTGTTTACTTACTTCTTCATTTGCACGACATCTCAAAACAACTTGATGGATTTCTATGAAATGTCATAAAATATACTGACGAACGAATACGTTTAGTATTTAATTCTCCGGATTTAAAAAATGTCTACAAAAGCAGTTTTAGCAGTTGAAAGGTAATTTATTTTATTTGTAATTTTTTTAATTTGCCACATTACTTTCCAATTGGGTGCCTAATTCTCATAACTCTTGGGCAACATAATTGTAATGACACATACATATGAACTCATGCATTTAGCAGCTAATCACATTTTTCCTGCAGGTTGCACAGCAGCATGATGACCTGGTTTGGATGTAACAGCTGAAAATGTGCTCGGTTCATCCATGAACAAAGCTCTATGCCCTCACTTTAATTTTTAAAATCTATTGGGCCCCCCAGGTCAACACGGTGCCGCAGGCAGCCACTTAATTCGATTAAGCGAGACACTCGAGTACGCAAAAACAACATTTTTGTGACAAACAGATTCCTGAGCTTTGACTTTGTGTTTGATGTTGTGAAGCAGAATAAAAAATAGTACTCACACCAACTTAGATACAGAAAGTACGTTAGTGAAACTTGTTATCCTTCACACTTCATGAATATAATACATTGAAATGAGTGAAATAAATGTGAATTTAAATACAGTCATGACAACCTCAGCATTCATTTTTTAATATAGTTGGACATTGGAGATAACAGATCCTGCAGAATCATAATGGACTCATTCCCAACCAAATGCCTCCAAGGGGGAGAACCACTGACTAATATTATCACACTCTTGTAGCGTCGTACTTGGCTCTATATTTGGACAGAGCTGATGGAGGGCATATGGACTGAAACGATTTTAAAATTATCACTGTGTGATACTGAAGCAACACTTATAATTTTAACCTTCCAGATTCAAAGGAGCCAATTTACCAGCCGTGCATGGCTCATAAAGACTTCACTGCCCCCGTGTGCCGGTGATTATATCCAGGCTGCTATCTTGTCATTTAAAACTTTAAAATAATGGGGAGATATTAAGGTTAAGCCAGATTATTAATTTATTATTTCAGTGCTTGTGTATCCAAAGCAGCTGAGGTATCAGATTTTTGGGGGGGGAATAATTACATGAGGTTTACTTAAGGATTGTTCTGAAACTTGACTATATTAAAAGATAACTCATCCACGGTTTCATTGTCCCACTACTGATTCCTCTAGATATGCAGTCAGGGCCATAAGTATTTGACATGTGACACCATTTTTCTTATTTTCATTTTACACAGATTTGAAATGATGCCGTCAATATGTGGTTGAAGTGTAGACTTTCAGCTAATCCTCAATAGACAATGTCAGCGTTTACTGTAGCCTCTGTCACATGTGTCTCTCTGAAGAGGAGAATTACGTATCTTGAGTTAAAACAGGCCAAATTTGATGGCTATAGCTCCTAACTCCTCCTACTGATACCTATGGGTTTACGTTATACTGAAAAAAAGATCAAGTCACCTACAAATGGCCTCATGTATTACACTAGATGGCAGTGTAATCCAGCCAGTCCATTAGCTCAGACACTGGAGACAATCTGATTTGACATTGGGTGAGAGGTGGGGGACAGGCAACCATTCACGCTCACATCGACACCTATGGGTGCTTTAGAGTGGCCAGTTCAGCTCACTTGTTTCTGAGCTTCTGAGGAAAACCAACAACGGTTATGAGTTCCCAATTGGCTCCAATATTGTAACCTGCATAAAACTCTAGAAAGTGATATTGTGGCATCAAAGATTTGTTTGTTCACTTCACGTAAATTGAATAAAATATGATTTATGGGATAGCTGTAAATATATCTGTATTTTATCTTAATGTCATCACCACACAACTACGATTCCAAAAATATGTATTAACCATTTTGAGCTGCTAAGTGTCACATTTTAAAACATGTTTTTTTTCTAAGTGAGGTACAACAGTGGATGGGATATGTGTTGTGAAAGTGATGGAGTGGAAAAGCTGTGCCAAAAGTGGAGGTCAGATGTAAAAGTATAACTATGGAGAATATGGGTTAGTCGATTACAGGTAGAACTTCCTAATATACCAATACATCATATAAACACAACCATGTTAGATTGCATTACACATAACAAAGCTGAGCTCATAGTGCCCTCCTCTGGTGAGACTCACAGTAATGTGGGCCAGCTTGCAGTGCAGTGCCAGTTCTGTTTGTATTAATATGTCCAGCAATATGGCTGCCCCATGTTCCTGCAGCAAGTGAATTTCCTTGATTATTTTTGACAATTCAAAACATGCAATTGTAAAAAAAAATATATGTCCTGCCATGTGTCAGGTCTGTTATTTTTCCTGGTAAGTGCAGCCTAAATGTAATGATTATAATAGAGCTATTTTTTATTTTGTTTGGGATAGTGCAACATCAAGAGTGGTGGAATAATGTTATAAATTCCAGGACACAGAGGCTTTAAAAAAGCCACCCTGTTTTTTTTTTCATTTTGAAACCACACCAGTTGAGGGATGTGTGGGGGAGTTTCAGGGGGCTCAAAGCCAGAGAGGCAATATGCTCGTGTAAAGTTTCTGCAGCAAAGTCTTGGGTCTTCTCAGCGCACCTATGGATTCAGCCAGTACAGAAGCTTTTGAGCTTGATCTTGATTAGATTTTCTAATTGCATCATATTTCTTGCTCAAAAATATTGTTTCTGTCTGGTCCGGATTATGAAAAAGACTCTCCCGGGAACCCGTGGCCTTTGCAGGCCATGATGCATATGCCATGTGGGTGTGGGATCTGCAGTTTACCGCTTCAGGCCTGAGTAAATATTGCAGCCATTCCAGGCATTGCTGTGAATGGTGGAGGAAGGAAATGTCTGTAATCAGGGTAACTTCACTGTTTCCCATAGTTGAGGCAGGAAGTCCATCGGTTGCAAAGAGATGACAGTAGATGAATAGAGGGAGCATATGTAACAGACGGAAGAAGGGAAAGGTCTTAGGTAAGCTTTTAGTTTACAGTTTTACTTTATATATATCAATAGAGGACATTATTTCACATTTTTTATAACGCATTTCTGCTGGGAGGCAGTACATTTGTGTGTTGATCAACGTGACCTTGTGTTGTCTTAAGTGTATAGCCACATTATGCATTGTCCATTTGAAAACAACCCGGCACACGTTATATTCCTGGCATTTATAGAGCGCTTAATGCTTCCCTTGTGGTCTGGACTGTGTTCTGGCAGCCCGCTGCTCTGACTGTCCGTCTTTCCCGAGGCTGAGGCCATGGTTACACTGTTATTATTACCTGTTATTCCAATGAGCAAATGTTATTCCTGATCTTTTTCTGGGGGATACAAAAATGGTATGCATACCGCTTTGCTGTGTTGATGGTGAGTATATTGTCGGAGAGAGTTCAGGAAGAGAATGTTCAAATTTAAGACTGAAAGAGGACATCTGCACACTGAATTATAGCTCCTGAAATTAGCATTCACTCATGTCTCACAAGGGTTTTAGTTGCACAACAAAAATGAGTCATATTCCAAATTGAATAAGAGAAGAAGTTTTCACTTTCCATCCAGCCATGGAAAAGTTATGTGGTTGGCACCTCTTCTCTGTAAATTGGTGCATTAACAGTAATTTGGATGAATTACCTTTTTCACACTCCAGGACACAACTCTATTTTTCAGATGATATCATCACTTCAGTGTGCGACTATATGCCAAACACTAAAACCAGGTTACTGTAAATGCCATTAGAATGAAAAGCACATACATTTAATGCAACGTGAAGACCATCGCTGACATTCAGGAAGAAGCTTTCCCCTTGAGTCAGCGGAGATGCAGGTCCGATGGTATTACATAAAGTACAGCATATCTATAATAAAATATATTTAAAAATTTAAAAAAATCTAATAAATTACATAAAATAGCTTTGAAGAATTGCTTTTTAAGAATTATTATTTATAATGTTATATAACTATAAAACATTAAGTAAGTTAAGTTAATTTAGTTTAGCAGCAGAGCAAGGTCGCAAAGAGCTTCACAAGAATACAAATAATTGAAAATAAGACCATGAAAACAGTGAACAAACAATAAAACATAAGTAACAGCAGACCGTAAAAACCTAAAATTACAAACACATTTCAGAATGTGGATGTGACTATTAAAGTCCAGTGGCGGCCAGATACCAGATACCTTTTCCTATTTTTTTTTTGTCAGGGTATTTAATATATACATTTGATATTCTCGGGATGGAGAATTTCAACAAATACAACAAACCCTATTTTTGAAAAAGATCACCAACCCTAGATTTAAACTGACTACCAAGGGAAGCATTTATATAGCAAATAATATTGGACCCAAGACAGAATTCTGGGGGCCACCACAGGAAAGAGTAGCAACTTTAAACAAGTGTGAACCAAGCAACATCGGAAAATAGAGCAAGCTGGAGAACCAGTCCAGGGTACTCCCAGAGACACCCACGTACTGCCTCAGCCTTCTAGCCTGGATGATGTCATCAACAGCATCAAAGATCCAGCAGCACTAAAACAGAGCATTCATTCACCCACATCAGAAGACATAATTATGTCATTGGAGACTCTGAGAAAAGTTGTTTCAGTGGAATGCTTCTGACTGCAACCAGATTGGAATTTGTCTAATTTGTTGTGCGCAGTTAAGACAACAGTGAGCTGTTTGGCAACAACGTTCTCCAAAAGGTTTGAGATAGCGTAGGTTAGTGATTTCTGCATGTATAACATACGCTGGGGGACAACCAGATTTCAGGGTGCTATTTATATTATAAACCAGGCATAGACCAATAGACCCAAGAACCTTTGAGCATGGTAGGTGATAGAAAATCAACCGGGCTGAAGGGAAGTTTCATGCTGCCCACCAGATCAATGAGGTCTTGCAGGGAAATGGGAGAGAAATAGTCAAGAATTGTTGACCAAGTTGGAAAAACAGAAGAGGGGATGTCACTAACCCTGACATCTCTAATCTTATCAACAAAGAAAGAGAGAAAGGTATTGCAATCCTTGTGTGACAACATCGTTGATTGGTTTTAAACGGGACTGATAGGTTGCGTTTGCTGGAGAAAATTAGTCAGCAAAGTAAGAAGCTCTCGCATCCCGAACCGTGTCGTTAAATCCAGTTAAAAGCTGTTTTTTTATGAAGTCGGTGAATATGGAGCGTGGTAAATTTCCACAGTTGCGCCACTGTGACCTTCTACATTTACACGGTAAACAATACATTGTGTAATTTAACCACCAAAATTAATCACTAGAGATTTCTTAATCTTTAACATATTTTCCATTTGCACTCATCAGATATGGACAGATAATGAAGTCTGTCATTATTCAGAGAGGATGTGGGCTTCTTTTGACTCAAAGTTGTTGTGTTTTCTTGAGACGGCCACTCACAGTATCATACAATATCACTGATGCTTGGTTTTTAGGATCCACTATTATTCCAGATACAAACACAGAGGCCCTCTCTGGCTCCCAGAGCAACACCACGAGTCGCAGTATGCCAGCGAGCAAACAAGAGGTTATTTCTGTCTGCGGTCGACCCCGAACCGACCCCCTGCCGGGCTCACTGCCGGCCGGGTCCAACGAGGACCAGAGAGGGGAGGAGTCAGCGAGCCGCTCGAGGGTTAATTAGACTTAAGGGAAAGTTATGGTTGTTAAAATCGAGGAATGTTAAAGGGGAAGTGTAAAGGGGCAGCCCGACCTTCGCTGTAGTTGTAACAATTTGTTTTCTTACATGAGATCCAGATTGTGAGGAGACACCGTTACGCCAGGCACACACAGAAACGGGAAAGATCGTTGTTTTTTTTGTGTCCAGCTGCTTGTTCTGGCTATTTTTAGCACCGACTTTATAGTGTTGAGTTGCCCACTGGTCAATAGACATGTTTTTCCATAACAAGGTTTTTGTCCCTCTCTTTTTAAAGCATACTCTCTTCTTTATAGCCGCATGCACACCGCTCTCTCAACAAATGTTTTCTTATGATGCCTTTCAATTTAGTAGACTCTCATCAACCTTTAAAACAACCATTATCTTTTATTGTCCTCATGTTCTAACATGAATCCAGATGAACTTTATGAGGACGGAGTGAGGCACACTGTGTACACTCTGCATATTATACTATGTAATAATAATAAGCTTTGCTGTTCTTGGTCATAGATATGGTGACTTAGTTTAAAGATAAAATCCTTGCGGTTTATTCACTTTTGTTTATGTGACTGTGAAAGAATAAAAGAGAAGAGCATTGTTGAGAAATCAACCGCAAGTAGATTTTATGGGATGTTACTCAATAAAAAGCCACAAATAATGAAATAAAGGCATCCATCTGATGCTGGTCATGACTCAGTTCTATTGTCTGGATACTGCACCATTGTGTTTTAGTCATAGTTATGGTTAATGGTCTCCATTGTCTCCACAATTTCCATGCAGGGTTCATGAAAAACCTGGAAAAGATTCATGGAAGTTTAAAATGGTTATTTCCAGGCCTGGAATGTCCTTTAAAAAAATAAAATCCCAAAGTTTAGTAAAAGTCATGTAAATGTGTTATATTCATGTTTTCATGTCGTTCATTTACGCTGAGTTTGAAATAATTAATATTCTTTTAAAAGAAAGACTCAAAATATAAGCAGGCATACGCTGAGTATATCTATAAATGTTTATTCTTTTAATCAAACTATTGTCTCTCATTCATTTGTGTCCTTTAAGGAATACTGTATGCTTTGGAATCGTCATTGTTAGTGTAAATACTACATTGTATCACTTTTTCATGAATACACCCAGATTTCACTAAATGTTTGGTCATGGAAATTTGGTTTAAAGTCCTGGAAAAGTTATGTAAAAGTCATGGAAATCCATTAATCAAAATGTGTAGGAACCCTGTCCATGATATTTGGATATCACGGAAAAACAACATGTTTTGCAAGCCTCCGCTCCTCCATTAATTGTGATCAATATTGACTGATTAGTAATATGGTTAGTATGCTTACTTGACAATGTTAGAACGTGGGAAGGAATATCTTTTATTGCCCATGGTTCATCCAAAAGAGCAAACACAAATGATATGTTGATGCGCATGCTTAAATGTAATTACAGCCTGCCTTTCCAGCTGTGAGCATGTTTACTTTTTGGTAAGTGTGTGCAATTAGTTGTTTTTTGGTGAGGATGTTAATGCGGCCCGAGCTGCCACAGGCCGGCCTTTTGTAGCCTCCCGTGGCAGCTGCATGTAGCGCAGCTTCAAAGCAAACCGGAGGCCTACAGGGATTTCCCTCTGGCTTTCCCACCATCTGCAGAGGCCTTCATGGGATATGATGTGAGCGGGGCGCTGGAGACTCCCCTGTGAAAAGGAATAACCACTTTTACTGCATCTCAACACATGTAATCTCTCTTGAAATCATTGAAGATACTCGTACTTATTTAAATTGTGTACTTTGCATATCCATTTACAGGCTAGTGTTCAGTCACCCAGCATTCATAACATTGTGAACTGCATCCACATAGTTAGTCTTCTGACAAAAGATGTCATATGACCCCTTTACTGAAAATAAAGCCATGGCATTCACATAAACTTTTCATTACCATGATAAAGGACTCCACTCTGAGGCTGGACATGTCAGTGTTGTATAACCTTGCAATCAGTCCTGCACAGCCTCAACACCTGATACTTTGAGAACGAGTTTGATTAACAGATTAATAGTTTGATTAAACTGAACATCTGTCTTTGGTGTAGAAGCACATGCTCAACAATGTGCTTTGGGAATGTATTCATCCTGACGGCTTGGCTCATAAATGAGCCGTGTGTTATGGAAGGAGCTGTCTGCTTTGCATACCTGCACCTAAATTACTCCAAATGTACATCGTATCCAGACCTTCCCTGGGACTCTTTCTGGAACCATCCCAATGAAAATCCCCGAGGAATGAAACACAGTCTGGGTTTATAGGAAATACCTAAGTGAGCTGAAAGGGGCTGTATTGATGACTCCCTTATCACTGCACCTGAACTTGATTACAGTGTGTCCATCAGCAGGAACCATCAAAAAAAAAGGACAAAGATACTCCCAAAGCCTTTAAGTGGTGGTTTGGAATCAGTTTATAATCCTTCAAGAGTCTGTGTTTTTTTTACCTTGTTGTTCTTCTGTGATGACATTGTACTTGAAGAAGCTAAGCATGATTTCCTAAATCTAAGTATGTGAAGCGCCCACTTGGGGCATGATGTTAATGAGAGCTTTGATGTTCAAAGAAACTTTCGTCGGGGGGAAAAAGAAAGTGTGGATTTTGGCTCTGAGGAATACTTTTGGCAGCGAGGGTGAGGAGTCTAATGAGATGGTTGGGATTGGAGTGCACTTTCTCACCAGGACAACAGTGTGACAGCACACCAGCACAAACTATCTGACATTACTGGTCAAAAGAATAACGGCAGGAGACATTGTGGACTGCTACGTAATAAACGCCTTTTTGTTTGTGTCATTCGTTGTACTTGTCGTCATTCACTACAGAACGCAAACCTTCTAGTTCATGATGTAAGAATCAGATATAGGTTGATGAAAAGCTACTGGATGGTGCGATTGCATTGTCAGTGTGTGTCAAAGAGGCGTAGCACTTAATATTAGACTTCAAAACAAAAGGAATGCACATTTAGGCATAAAAAGATGGAGAAGATGAAAGATTGTTATTGAGTGAATGTGTTTTACATTTTTTTAAGGGCCACTCAGCAAGCTGTCAGTACAATCTCAGGTGTTGAATACAGAGTACAGGAATTGAAGCAGTTTAACGACACAGCTAATAAAAGCCGAGCGTTGCATCCTGTTGACTCAACCGGGCCAAAGTCAGTGACATTCAGTTACAGATAGTTTAACTCTAATTAAGCGTGCCCAGGTGACAATAACTCAACCTGAATATTAATGGATGATCAGCGTACACTCCTCTTAAGAACCGGTATATTGTATTTATATTTATTGTATTGTATCTATTTTTTGGCCTTGTTAAATCATGCATCACAAGGAATCCTCTCTTCATCTCTCAGGAATGAGTGCTCTGCAAATCAGCTTTAACTTTCACTTTAAAGAGCAACTTAAAACTCAAAGAATCACCGGAGCGTTCTACCTCTTTACATCCTCTTTTTATGTGGAAACAACGGTTGTGCTCAAAAAAAAAAAACTTCAGGCCAGAAGTGTTGATGTTTTTTTTCCACATAAAATGTCAAATTAATAGTAATGTTCCTGCAATTGTATTATTTGGCTCATTTAGAAGATCTGGAACAGAACTAATGTGTGCAAACTTTATTTAATCATGGATATTTACTGTAGTGTGACATTTGGCCTGGTCCTGTCATGGCTTTGAGTGCTACTTTACTTAATGGTAAAGCAAGTAGTATGTAGGGCAGTGAATACAATTGTTGCAGTTATTCTTTACTCAGAGTAAAATAAACACCCACCCGGCATTCATACAGTAATCAATATCAATATTCAGGCCCTGGTACAACAGATTTGATGTTGATAGGCATTGTGAATGGATTTAACATGGACAGCACATTGTTGCCTGGTAGTATTCCTAAGGCTCATGTTACAAATTGTCCTACAATAAAAAAAAAAGCACTGAATTTTAGGTTTTTGTTTCCCAATGCCAGGTCATGCATTCTACCATATCACCTTTACTACCAAACATTCATTTCAATTCTAATAATTTGAAGGAGTCCTTGTCCAGAATCATGGCATGTAGCTGGTTCCTCATTGAAACATGGAGGCGCTGTGGTGATGGGACAGAGGAGAATGCCGGTGTCCACCCTTGGGGAATGTGATGTTCCTAATTACAGAGATTGTCATCGAGTGGGGGAGGCCCAGAACCAAATTGTGCAACGTTTGGCTTTGTGTCACAGAAATGACTCATCCCACTGCCAGGCTAGCCTCAGTAATAGTGTACATTTGAGTAATTGACAAAAGTAAAAAATCTTTAAGGTTAACAGTCAATTTATAGTAACTTGACATCCATATTTTGAATAAACAACATATGATGCAGAATAAATACATGATATAGATTTGTGCAACAAACCCCCTGCAGAATCACACCTTTAGGACAACCAGGAGTCGGGTTCCACTGAGTCAGGTTCCACTAAGTCAGGTTCCACTGAGTCGGGCCCCACTGAGTCAGGTTCCACTGAGTCAGGTTCCACTGAGTCTGGTTCCACTGAGTCTGGTTCCACTGAGTCAGGTTCCACTGAGTCAGGTTCCACTAAGTCAGGTTCCACTGAGTCGGGCCCCACTGAGTCTGGTTCCACTGAGTCTGGTTCCACTGAGTCAGGTTCCACTGAGTCAGGTTCCACTGAGTCAGGTTCGATTGAGTCAGGTTCCACTGAGTCAGGTTCTACTGAGTCAGGTTCCACTGAGTCAAGTTCCATTGAGTCATGTTCCACTGAGTCTGGTTCCACTAAGTCAGGTTCCACTGAGTCAGGTTCTACTGAGTCAGGTTCTACTGAGTCGGGTTCCACTGAGTCTGGTTCCACTGAGTCGGGTTCCATTGAGTCGGGTTCCACTGAGTCGGGTTCCACTGAGTCGGGTTCCACTGAGTCAAGTTCCACTGAGTCGGGTTCCACTGAGTCAGGTTCCACTGAGTCTGGTTCCACTGAGTCTGGTTCCACTGAGTCAGGTTCCACTGAGTCAGGTTCCACTGAGTCGGGTTCCACTGAGTCAAGTTCCACTGAGTTGGGTTCCACTGAGTCAGGTTCCACTGAGTCTGGTTCCACTGAGTCAGGTTCCACTGAGTCAGGTTCCACTGAGTCTCGCTCCTGGTGCACCACACCATCCGTCCTGCAGCCTCTGCTGCCTGGAGGGCTGCAGGGTTGGTCAGCTGACCTAAACGGGCAGAATCAGGGACCAAAACACCAGAGTTTGACACAGAATGTTGACCATTTAAGAGCAAGAACACTCTGGGAAAACAAACTCTTGAGTGATTTGTTTGTGGAATGACGCTAGGAATTAGATCAAATTGCCTTTGGAAACCAACTCATAATCACAGCTTAAACTCTTACTGATATCAAAGGTTTTCCTTGGGAACATGGCTTTGTTACGTGTTTACAGCAGAGCTATTTGTCATTAGTGCATCATTAGAATGTTTTACTTTTGATTCAATGTTACAAATATGTTTTTCCATGTCTGAGTATTCTGGTTCACACGGAGCTTTCTGGAGCCGATCACTCTTAAACAGGACATATAATGAATTAAAAGTAAACGTTAATAATGTATAATTCACAAAACTGAGACTTTTAAATCAATTAACTAACATGTTCAGGGTGCCTTGAGTTGTTTTCATCCTTTAAAGTCACAGTTTACTTGTTGATAACACTTTATACTACAACCTCTGTTGCTTTGTACTCATTGGGTTTCAAATACAATAACTCCAGGTGTCTTCTGGTACAAATATGTAGGTACACAGGAAAAATGCAATAGTTGTGGAATAGGGAGGATGAATGTGTAAGAGAGATGTCAAAATACATTTGACTGTAAGTAGGACCGAAAGTGTGGGGGAAACTTAATAGTGGCATAATTTCTTTAAAATGATGAGAATAATTACAGTGTAGAATACGTGTTCTCCAATAACTTGAAGCTTAAATCTGGGTAAAGCTGAACCAGCATGACTCACAGGTTTCTAGACGGAAAATATGTTGTCCTTCCTTTCTGCAATGACGTATTTATAGAGACTTTTCTGTTCTTCAGTTGTGATAAAACACACTTTAAAGCTTAGTGCTTCTGTTCTAAACTCTGGCTGTATTGTTAATTAGCCGAATACCTCTCTATCTCCCTTACCCTTGTATACTTTACCCTGTATGTGCAAACCCTACACTGTAATTGGTGGGCTATAATATAAGCTTTAAATATTTTTTTTTCACACATCTAACTATTTGCTGAGGTGATAATTAACTCTTTCTTTTTTTTTTTTAGGCTGGTGTGACAGACAAAAACCAAACCAAAGTCCTAACGCACAATCAAACTGGTGTGGAGTAAGCAAAGTAGTGGTAGTAGATATTTCATTTTAGCACGATTTGAAACACTAAACTACGAGATAATCCTGTTTAAAAAGATAGTGGTGTGCAGAGGGAAATCTTGCATGAAACAATCTTAGAGAAAAAAGTTGAAATATTCAATCGTTAACTAATTATTCCATGTGATGATTGTGACCTACTCTGTGTATTTTGTACTTTGATATAACTTTAAAAGACACCTCTTCTGCTTGTTGTTTCTACCAGGCAACAACCTCCGGGTCTAAAAAGGGAAGCCAAGTCGTATTCAATACAGCATAAAGTATATTTAGTAAACGATGGTCCCATTTAGAGTACAATAGACCATAAAGCAGGGTATGCTTGAGGGCGGGTTACCTTGTGATTGACAGGTCACTACCACGGCATGATTCAGCATTGCAGATGAGATAAGATACCAGTTATTTCTGTGTGAGCGCTTTACGTCCACAAGAGTAAATAAACACAAAAGGCACTCACGGCCCTTGGTTTGGTTCATGACTTTTTTCTTAGTTAGTTATAGAATATTATAGAAGTTATAGTCACAGAATATGATCTTTCTTCAACATAAACCTGCAACACGAATCAAACACTGCTTAGTGACATCCGCTCCATAAGGGAGTAATTATGAAGTGGTAAGTGAATGAAAAGCAGCTGGCCGGTGGGAAGCAGATGGATGTAATACTCTGTGATTATCATCAATGTCCTGACATTGTTTTAGTGCTTAAACATATGTTACTCTTGAACTGTCCTGCATACAGTCTAGACTAGGTTATTTAAAAAAAAAATTAAATTTCTTTTATATGATTTTGTGTGAATGGAAAACATCTTGAATTAATACACCTTGCGGTTTAAGATGAGAAATTAGACTTTTAAATATTTACTGAAGATGAGAAACAGCGCTCGGTCTGGACTGGGATGGGAATCTGAGCGCCCACAGCCGACTAATGCAGGAGAGATGTTTTGATCGGGGACAAAAGAGGTGTACGAGGCATGCATGAAGTCTGTTGTTTTGTTTCTGGGGCTAATACACTTTGGGAATTCAAAAATAAATGGCATGTGTTTATGGAGGACATATTTTTCGAGAGCTGTCAGAACATATTTTGCCTGACTGTAACGGTCTCATTACCTTTATCGACTCCATATTTCCCCTGTCCCATGCTGTTGCACATGCATATTTCTTGATTATTAATTCAGAACACAGCGGTCTGATCCGTGCATTGTCCTGCTGAGTCATATTATATCAGGTAGACCCTCTGTGAGATCAGACGCCTGCTCTTTAGCGTTGACATATCTTCTAACCAGCCTTCCTGGATCCACTGAGACACACAGAACGCTCCACAATTAGTGAAATTCCCTTTTTTTTATCTCACTTCCTGTTTGTGCGTTTTGTAGTCATGGATGGAATCTGACGGCCATTGTAAGCCACGACTGAGCATGTTTTGATATGAGCGTCTGCATTAGCTGCTCTTTGCCCCCTCTTTAAATGTTCACACACTTCATCTGTTTAGTGGAATGTTTACGTGCCGGAGTTGCTGGGAAGTCACAGATTCAGTTAAGATGACATTGACTGCTTTAAATCAATAAAACACTAATTTCATATAAAAAAGCAAACTCGTAACTCATCGTGAAATTTTTTTTGAAGATAAGCTTCCATGACCCAAGTTTGTTTATTCGTGTCATTGTTATTTAGTGCCATAAAATATTTCTAGAGAAAAGGACTTGTGCTGTTTCTCATGGCGATATTCCCACAAAAAAAAAAAACAGCTTGTTTTGTTCAAGCATGGTTGATTTTTTTTTTTTTTTCCCCTGCTGATTATGCAGAAAAGAATATGAAAAGTTCCCCAGGGTTTTGTGCTGTAGTATGATGAGCCCTGCGAGTAGAGCAGAATGACCTAGCGAGGGTTAACATGAGCGGCGCTGAGTTCCCTCCTCCTGACATTGACTGAGTACTCACACACACACACACTCTCTCTCTCTCCACACACACACACACTTTCTCAGCTGAGGCCAGCACAGAGCCGGAGAGGAGGGACTGTTAGCAGCTCTGAGCAGCTGTCGTTCGCTCCGAGTCGACGCTCCCTGACTCCCTCGGTCTCCCCCGGCCTCATCACTCCATGGGACTCCGGACCTGGCCGCCAAGCAAACCCCTGTCCTCGATGGCCTGCCTCGACGTGGAGACCCCTTCCATCTGCAGGGGTAAATTTAAATCAGGTGATTTCTATTTTTCCCGTTGTCTGACCTGCCGTTGTTTTATTTGAAGGTCTACGTAAAATAAACATTTTTTTTTTTTTTTTACTGATGTTAACTGACGCACTGGCTGGGGGGTTGCAGTGACGTAGGTGCAGCCTCAACAGGAAATGACCGGGCAACAGTAAAGATCATCACAATGATTCATGCCAAGCATCATTCCTACAGAAGAGACTCTTGTGTTCTCATGGATCATAAATCACAGGCCGTGAGGGAATACTTGCTTTATGTTTATATTGGCAGTGTTGAAACACTATTCTGGTTTTCTGTCACATAGCACGAGGACAAAGTCACTCCTGTTATGGAAGTTAAAACAAAGAGCTTCATTCAGATGAAGTGCAATAACCAGATATGCTTCTGATCAAGATTCTGATCATCATTTGCATATTTGAAATGTTCATTGTTTGCATTAATTTGCAGCAAATTCCTTTGATTAGACCAGGCCTTAAGTGTTTGATATAAAACACTAATCTGTCTTTGAATGATAACTAATGTTACCGGTGTTCAGGTTCTATAGATTATGGTTTTCTTATTGTAACATCTGGGAAGTCACACCTGCATTTTGAGATAGAGCACAAAAATGCATAACATGACAATCTCCTGGCAAATGTGTGTAATACGGAGTATGTATGGCATGCAAGAAGCAATGTAAATTCCATTCTGTCAGGCCTATTATGTAAGATTTGCAGGTTAAATATAAATCCCATCTCAAATTATTATTCATGATCTGACAAAAGATTTCTTAACCAAACCCAGACCAGTTTGCGAACACAGACTTGGAGGACACGCCCACTTATGGGGAAACTAATGTGTTTTCTCATCTCTTTGAGTCTGGCTTCATTTCAGGGCCTTTTGCTTTGGGAAAATAACAAATTTTACCAGAATGCAGTTTCAAACTATCTTAAATGAAGAAAGCCACAGATATTCATTTTTAAGTAAGAAATAATTAATAGCCAGTGTTCAACAGCCATATTTTGTCTTTAATACATTCTAAGTCATTATTAACGATCCCCTGATTCACACTGTTTGAGCCTTGCTTATATATTTCTGCTTTGTTGAGCTGATTTATGATCAAATTGGTAAGGGGATAGTTTAATTTTTAACATGTCAGCAAATATGTTTATATACTTTTTACATAAGTTGAATATACAATACTTGATTGTTTACAATGTCTTACAATTCAGTTAAATTCAGGTTTATAAATCATAATAGGAAAATGCATCAGAATCTGCCACCGCATACACACAAATTACTTTTTGATAAACCAACATATTCGGTATAGTCATGGTTTATCTCTGGTTATAGATGCCTCTTTGTAAAAATGCTGTCCTGTTTATAGTCACGCTAAAGTCAACATAACCCAGTATCAGTCCGTTTCTAAACATTCAACTTTGGTGTGGCTTCCAATGCTCTTTGCTCATCTTATTTGTCCTCTTTCTAAAAAAAAAAAACAAAAAAAAAAAAACAAACAGTAAAGTCAAATAAAATCAAACTTCTGATGGGAGACCTCCAGGGATGCTTTGCTGAGAACATGGGTCTGAGATTAGAGATTACATCAGTAGACAGGGATTTCAGCAGAGCCCTCTCTCTCTCTCTGTGTTTCTCCACAGCTCTGTTTACGCTCTGCTGGTGAGCAGGGGAGCGGAGCCAGTTTGCATCATGGAAAAGGTTATCCAGGGTTCAGGCTGGACGTGGGCATGAGGTGTACCCCCATACCGATGCTCAGATCCAGCTCTTGATTTCCTTGTGGCCCCTGGAAGGCAGCTTTTGGATGCTATTGACATGCAGCAATACACGCTCATAAATCGTCTTGCCTATGGCACAGTGGATATGAATATCGAGACAAACCAACGGCTATTTCTTTACAATCTCCTGGTATGATGGACTGACCCCCCCCCCGGCCCGGGTTCATAATAGGAAACACTGCAGGCGGGGCAGGCACACTGTGTTCTCTTCCCCAAAGTTGATCGGCTGCTGTGAGAGTAGACTCGGCCTCCCACCCTTTGCCTCCCCACTTGTCACTTTGCGTTCCCGTGCCCACCAGTGGAAGCCCGTGAACGTCCCCAACCAGAGACCCCGCCCCCTTAACCACCCCTAGATTTCATGATTCCCAGGCCTTGTTCTCACAGCTGCCCAGTTTATTTTTGCTAGAGTGAGTCACAGAGGCTTGTTCAGACGCCTTTCCCAGGAGAGTTGAGCAGGTCTGTGTGTGCGTGTGTGTGTGTGTGTGTGTGTGTGTGTGTGTGTGTGTGTGTTTCTGCGTGAGTGGGAGTAGCTTTTCCCCCTGAGACGCTGAGTAGCTTAAGCCGGCGTCTCTTCCCTACAGTGGTGACAACGAGGGTCTCATGCCCCCCCCCCCCCCCCCACCGCTGCCTCGTTTGTCACCATCACCCCGTTACCTTTTTCTTTTCAAACTGTTTTTTTTTCTTCTGTTATTCTACTGAAATAACATGTCCACGCTCACTTGTTTATAAATGTTTAAACTGGGATCTTACTACAGTTTATATTGGTGGGAAAATAACACGGAGGCCCATCCAAGTGTACGGGGGGGCCTGCATGCAAGACTCAACAATTTCTGCTGGAGGACATTCATGTCTTTGATATTCCACAATAACATAACCGATCCCAAAGCCAGATGACATTTTGAAAACCATCTATCAAATGCACATGACTCACTTGACTTTTGCTGATGTCATGAGCTCATTATTGTGACTGCAGCCCCGACGTTAATCCCTTTTTTATCCGTTTGTATTCTACACCATCGTCACTTTGTTTGACTCCTCTGTGTATTTGCATCCACGCCGAGATATTGACTCCCGTTGGGGACGGCTCTCGGCCAATCAGGGTGAACCGTTCAAGAGCAACTTGTGGTAACCTTCCCCTAGTTAAAACCATACAGGAAGGGAATAGGATGTCTGTGGTGGTGAACGTGGCTTAATGTCGGGCCTCGGGGTAGCGTATTGATTGAGGAATAATAAGTGCTTTGTTTTGTTTGAAGTCTGGCACGGTTTCACTCCTGAAGCCAGAGAGGGTTGTTAGATCCCTGTAAAGCGACTTTGAGTCCATGAAAAGCGCTATATAAATTCAATTTATTATTATTATTATTATTAGATGACTCGTCGGACTTGGCTCTGAATGGCTGAAGTTCAACTCTGACCTCTGTGTCTCTGCACTCTCACAGTCCTCCAGCTCTGTTTGCAACAGAGGAGAAGTCGGGAGCAGCTTGTGGAGCAAGGCATCATGCCGCGTAAGTATTCACATCGCACACAAACAAAACCCTCCGCCTCGGAAATACAAGGAGAAAGTAACCAGATGCCCTCTACTCTACTCTACTTTTCTTATTACTGCCGTTATTTTTCCCTCACAAGAATAGTATTAAAGATTAAATTAAACGTTTGCTGACATTCAACTCAATTAGACTTCTCCAGGGCTTTCGGGGTGCATATTTGCAGTGCGGTTAAAACATGTCAAATGTATTATGCTGTTATTCGTGATTATGCAATTACTTGATGTAAGTATGTACTTGTAGTTAAGGTAAGGGGGTTGGAGCTCGTACTGATCCCTTAAAGGTTAAAAGATGGCTTCGAACAACCGCACGTAGAACAACTTGCTAATAGACACGTAATTGTACTCATGTACAACACAGACAATGATGAAAATGACTCACAGATGAGACATTCTGTATATTCATACCGTCCCTCCTTTGATGTGACACAAGCGGAGCATCAGTCCCCGTTCAGCACCGAATAAAAGACGAGCTGAGTATGTGACAGAATCGTGCTGATAGCTGGAAACTTAGAAAGAGAAAAAAAAGAGACAAAGCTCTTTCCATTTGTCCGGCCGGCCTCCTGCAGTCAGGCTTCCAGCTCCTCTCTGGCTCCACACATGAGTCAGCGACTGAGCCTTCAGCGGAGTTCAGTGGCCCGGCCAAGCGTGGCCTGCACACAAACCTCTGTGCCGCTCACACACTTATAGGCTTACGCTAGGTATGCAGTGAGGTTTAGGTGACGGGCAGGAATGTTTTACTTTGCTCCTCTGACACACTCCCCCCCCCAGAGTCCTTAAAGCAATAGCAGAGGTGACGACTCAGCGAGCCGGACCTCGCTTGAAGCAGGATGAGTTTATTCGGCGAGATCAAAGATTAACTCTCTGCGACAATCTCTCTGCTTGAGTCAGTAAAGCTGGTACTTCCTGTTCGACTCCCATGAGCTCCTGTTTATTAATATAACACTCATGGAGAACGACAAAGGCACACAAAAAAAAACACATGAAAATAATGATATGAATGATGGATTACACTGGACTCAAGTGATATCCGGGAGAACAATTACAACATGTTAGAGCTCATTACTGTAAATGCAGTCGAGATAGATTCGTGCATAATTTGACATGAATCATGTATATTTATGTAGCCTGAATGCATTTTTAACTTCAGGCACATTGACACTGTTCTCAAGTTCACGTCGTGCATTGTCAACTTTTATGCTGTAAAACTATTTGCTGCTCAATGTCGATGATATATTACAGATATGGAGCCGTCTTCCTTCTCTACAGGGAGGCTTTGCCTTGTTATGCATCTTTTTGAAGCAACTTTAGAACTTTAATCTGCTTCCATTAGTTCATTGCAAATAATGACAGTAGACCTATTGGGTAGTTCACATTATTCCACTTATGTTGTTCACATCAAGTGATCACTCTTATTAATAAGTGGTTTACTAATTAAAGGTCCTCTGTCATAGCTGCAAAAAAAGGAAAAGATATTTCTAAATAGCAGGAAGGAGACCTTAAATCAATGATCAGTATGTTTGAATGTGGAAATAAAGTTTATTGACCGAGAAAAGTTACAGGATTTTTTCTGATTTACCTTCTCCCAGCTCTGAAAACACCTGCCTCCTTTCATGAGCAGATTCGCAGCCTGGAGAGAGCCAGGGTAAGACACATACCATCACACTGCAGCTTGTGTTTTTAATTATCGGAATCTATATTATGCCTCAAATATATATTTAATTAAATGATCTTTTTTCGCAGACGGGAAGCTTCTTAAAGCACAAACTCTGCAGAAGACCTGAGCGCTCCGAGCTGGTCCGTATGCACATCCTGCAAGGTAATCTTCCTCCTGTGTGTTCCTGCTGGCTTTGAGATAACGGAGATGAATAAGCACCTTATTCATCCAATCTCACTCATTGCCTGTTTGAATTTGTTTTACAAAGTTGGAAGCAGATAAATGCCTTTGAGGTTTGTGAGGTCTGCCTGCGCCTGCAGTGAGTCAGCCTGACACAGGGTTAGGAGTCTGGTGGTATCACGGCTAATGGTCCTGTGTGTGTTTATCAGAGACGCAGGCTGAACCCTCCCTGCAGGCCACACAGATGAAGCTGAAGAGGGCCAGACTGACCGATGATCTCAACGAGAAGATCGCCCAGCGGCCCGGACCCATGGAGCTGGTGGAGAAGAACATCCTGCCGGTGGACTCCGGGGTGGAAGAAGACATCGACGGTAGATGCCCAGCGATGCCCTCACTGTCCTCACTGTTTGAGACCACTTTGGTGCCATGTTTTTCCACAAGCTGTCCACCGCTTACAGTGGCAGCCAGAGAGTAAACTCAAGCCTGCATTGCATTACATCAGCCACATGTTTCAGCCATTGTTGATGTTAAAGACGCCCGTGTTTGAAAGGCCACACTGAAATATCTCAACAACTAACTAACAAATTACCATCACATCCATGGAGCCTCGTGGACGGAGACTAACTTTGTTGATGCTCTGACTTTTCCTCCGATGCCACCTTGAAGTAAACACTTTTAGTTGTTATAGTGAAATATCTCCACAACTATTTAACGGACTGCTATGAAATTTGGTTCAGATTTGCCTTAAAGTCGTAGATCAAGATATAAATGTGTCCACACGTGACATTCCCATGAGCCTCAGCTGTACTGTGTATTGAGTTTGAATTAGCAATCTGTCACGCTAAACTAAGATGGTGGAACCTGGTAAACATTCGACATGTGCCTCAGCGTGTTTGCTTTGGTATCAAATGCAAATACAGCGTCACAGAGCAGGCTGAACGCTCCCCGCAGGCCACACAGATAAATCTGTGTTCGTTTAAGTGATGGCTTCTTAATGTGATCTCAAGTTTTCTTTTAGTTTGATCCTTTAAGTATAATAAACTGTACTTGCTCGTGTTTTGATGTTGGGCCAACAGGTGGTGAGGAAAAGCGTTCAAAGCCACCAGACGTCTTCAGCTTTGGTGACGAAAGCAGCGAGACCTTATCTCCACAACGGCCTGCCAGCCAGACGTCTCCCAGCTCCACCTCGCAGAGGGAGTCTGGAGGGACTGAGGCCACTTCTACTTCCTGTTTCTTAAACACTCCCACACAGGTAGACAAATACCTTGAGCCATTACAATGTAAAAATCATGAAAAGAGGCTAAGAAAAGTTTTTTTTTAAATATAGTCAAGAAAGCTGTGTTTGCTTGGACACTGGTCGTAGTTTAACACTTTACTAACCATGTATTTATCATTCGTAGAAACATTTTGTCTTATTTTATAATATTCATATGTTTGATTGCATGAGATGATGATTACCTGGCATAGCGACTTGTTTGTACTGAATGGATCATGTGGTTTCTCTCTGCTGTTCCTAGCACTCACCACCTAACTCACAGTCCACCTCAGACGTACTCAGCCTGGTTTCCACCAGTGAGCAACAAAGCAAACAACATGCGTCTGCAGCTCAGCCAATCACCTCCGGTGTCACACCAGGACCTCTTCTTGTGAAGGTTGGCAGTTTTTTTTAACAGCTTCAAGTTTGACCAAAGTCTTCTTAAGCTTATTGTAAGGAGTTTATTCACTTACAGTCTCCTAATGTGATGGACCTCTGGTGCCGAGCTCTTTCGTCTCTCTGATTTATTGACTTGTTTTCTTCTTTATTTCTTTTGGAAATGTGATGAACGAGGCGACGTCAGAGGACCGTCTGTGTTTTGTCACGCTGAAAGTTAAACGCAGTTCAAAGAACGACAGAGTTTAAAGTCCTTTCACAGGCCCTCGGGTTGAAATCTGTTCCAGCCACAGTTTGTCCTCAATTAGGGTCAAATGACAAGCCGGCCGTCCTCGTTCAGGCTGGGTGAAATGCAAGCCAGAAATCAAAGGGCGGGAGTGAAGCCATAACTTTAGCATTCATCATAATCCAGTTATCCTCTCTGCGCATGAGACGGACTCTCCCTCCCTCGGAGTACAATAGAAGAACGAGTTTGACAAATTGGAGAGTGTCTGCTTGCTTAACCCAGCTTGAGTTTCTGGTTTCGTAGCTAGAACCTGCTGATCTTAAGCCAAGTCGCGTCCATGTGTATCCTGTGACTGCAGGTGGTAAAACAATAAAGGTCACATTTCCCCCCGTTTCCTCATCCGGAGGTTTTTTATCGGGTGTCAGAACAATGTTCTACCTTTTTGCTCCAATCTACAAAGACCCAGAATCAGTCAATCAAGTCTTGTAGGCTCGCTACTGGCAATACTACATGTATTCCCCCGTTAAACTGAACTGAGATCAGTCTCAGAAATAAAGTTTACACGTCCCTTTTTCTGTGTTGTGTTCTGCAGCAAAGCCTGCCCAAGCTACCCGGCGATAAAAGCCGCAGCAAAAAGAGCAAGGAGCCCAAACCCCGGGTGAAAAAGCTGAAGTATCACCAGTACATCCCCCCGGACCAGAAGCCGGAGCTCAATGACATGCTGATGGACTCAGCGTATGCCCGTCTCCTGCAGCAGCAGCAGCAGTTCCTGCAGCTGCAGATCCTGAACCAGCAGCAGCTGCAGTACAGCTACCAGGCCGCCCTGCCGGCCCCGCTCAAGTACGCCTCCATTTATCAGCTCAAAACAGAGATAGGATGTGGCTCACCCACAAAGTTTGCCTTTATGTGTACACGTTGATAAACGACTTTAAAGAGCACATGCCGCTTCCTTTCAGAGTTAAGTTATGTGAGTGTTGCTTTTCAACAAACCAAATCAAAAGTCCGAAACTACAGAAAGCAATAACTGTTTAGCCACAGCCGCTGTTGTGTACTTTACATTTGTTTCCTGTTTGAAAATTGATAAAAGTTTATCTTCCCGGCTCTAATCTGTACTCCCCTTTTTTTGGTTGTATTACAACAGAGCAACAGCTGAGGTACAAACCAGCTGCTCCGGTGTCGTTCTGAGTGGAAACGCTTCGTCCAGCCCTGCGCCGCCCCGGCACACTCAGGCCAACCGCAAGCCGGATCATTTACCGGCTAACCTGGATGAGATGAAGGTGACACATGGCTGCCTCCACACAGTATAATGCATGTTGCAGGGGATAACACTCTACATGTTATAATAATAAGTTATCTTTACAGGTTGCCGAGCTGAAAATGGAACTAAAACTCAGATCTTTGCCGGTTTCTGGGACGAAGACCGATCTGATAGACAGGCTAAAGTTGTACCAGGAGAACTCTAACATTCAGATTGCTGCTGTCATTGAGACATCACAGCCTGACAACAAAAGGTTAACCCCGCCTGTGTCCCCTATAGCCTCTAAGGTGTCCAGTCTGGGCATAGAGGACAGTGGTGTGGCCGACAGCCCCACCAAGCTCTCAGAAGCTCTGTCTCCGACTCCCACTGCTCCCTGTGTCAACCTCCCACCGAGAGCTCCACGGGAGGAGTGTCCCACGGAGACGAGGTCCTCCGAGAAGGACTCTGAGAAGGACAAGCGCCTTCACGATAAGGAGCGTCAGATCGAGGAGCTGATGAGGAAGCTGGAGCAGGAGCAGAGGCTGGTGGAGGAGCTGAAGATGCAGCTGGAGGTGGAGAAGAGAAGTCAGCAAGCAGATCCCCCAGCTCAGCTCATAGCTCCGGCTCCCGTCCGGGTCAAAGAGGAAGACAGGACCTTGTCAAGCTGCTCGGCCTCTTGCGGTTCTCCCGATCGGCCAGTGATGGTCAAACAAGAGGAGGTGGCTCCTCAGAATCAGTTCGTCCTCAGCGACCAGACTTTCAAGCAGCCTAAAACCTTGCAGCCAGTCAAGGCTGAAGCTCCGATCCTGCGGCCCGCATCCCATCCTGCCTCAGCAGTTACTATCCAGCTCCCTGCCAGCAGCCTTAAATTACACACTAGCGTTAGCAGCGCGGCCCCAGGCTTCATCCAGACCTCTGGACAGGTGCCACAGAAAATAGAGGCCTCAGCAGCATTACAACAGCAGTGCAGCGCTCAGACTCAGCCACTGGCAAAGGTAAGAAAACACCCTAATGATTGCACAGGCTGCCACGCTCCATCTCTCCATAAGTCCTCACTATCAGCTGTGATTCTCTGGTAGCTTTTGCTTTCTTTTAAAGGTGCAAACTTGAGTTGTATGTGATCATCTGTATGTGTCCAGCTGACATAATACAATGTGTTTTCTATGCAGTAAATCCAGGTTAAGTTGCACATCATACATCTGGTGAAGTGTTTTCGATGGCACCAGCTAATCACACATATCAGAGCTTTTTTACATTGTTGATGCTCTCTCACGGGTGATGGCTCTTAATGACAGGCCTCAGCTAGGTGGTAAAATCCTTCCCCAGTCACATCAAAAGCAGGCTTGTGGAAACTCGGGTTACTGGAGCAGGCGCTGAGTGAAGGTTGACAGTCGTGCCCTGGCTGCCCTCCGTCGTCCCAACATACAAGCGGCCAGAATTAGCAACAGAAACCACAACGCTAACGGAGGGTTGAGCGATCGTGGGTTGAAGCAGGGAGTGCAGAGCAACCTTCATTTAGGTTCTCCAAAGATATACGCACTACTTTTCTGTCATGGCATTAATGCATTCATTCAATTCTGCCAATTGTGCTGACGTGGCTAAATGTCTCTGCAGACATGGAGCATGGGTCCTACAGCACAAAGCTTACTCAACACATTCCCAGCAAGTGGATGCCCTGTGGGAGCCTCCTCTAGCCAGCATGGGCCTAAAGATCCTACAAATAAGGTCATAACGACTGGTTAATTTACTTATTTGAACAGTGCCGACTGCATTTGAATGATGGTTTGTGTCGGATGTAGCCTGTTTTTTATTTTTTATTTGATGTTAAGGACATCTTTATGTTCTTCTCCTGTTAAACAGCCTCCCTGCTCGAGGCAGCAAACCATCTTGCCAAAATTCACAAACCATGTGTCGAAGTGTAAAGACCCACCCCGCTACGAGGACGCAGTGAAACAGACACGCAGAATGTTAACAGCTGTTCAGGTAAATACACTCTTAAGTACAGGATACCCTTTACATTTAAACTCATTCACTCACTGGTCGTTCTGGTTTCTCTGCAGGGTCCCACTGCCGCCAGCCAGCAGATGGATGACTTGTTTGATGTGTTAATAGAGAGTGGTGGTAAGTTGGTTATTTTAAAAACGCAAAGTATTTATGATTATGGGATTCTCACACTGAACTTTTTTTTTTTTTTTTATAGAGATCTCACCCTTCATCAGACAGGATCCTCCCAGTCTGGACAAGCCTCTCCCTGTGACCGCCAGTGTAACCACCCTTCCCATCAACACGGTGTTATCCCGCCCTCCAGCCGTGGTCCATGTGGCCCAGCTGCCTGCAGCGCCGCTCAGCCCCTCGCCCGGCTCGGCTGCCCTGACCTCCGACACCCGGCTGGAAACCCTCCTGGGTGCTCACACCGAGCCGCAGACACTGAAGCTGATAGAGGAGCTGCACTCGCCCGTGGTTCCCATGGAGGGATACTTACATGAAAACACGTCGCCCTCTGCTTTGAACTTGCACAGCGCCAACATGGATCACATGGATTGGCTGGACCTCACCCTCTCTGTGCCGGCAGAGGGGGTCAACTCTTTGGACATGTCAGCGCCGGTGGGCGTCTTCTCCTCCGACTTCCTGGACTCACATGAGCTGCACTTGAACTGGGACTGACTGCTGTCAGGGACACCCATCACTCCCATCACACCCAGCAGACGGGTTCAGATACACATACCTGTATGCAAGGGAGGCTGCATTTATTTCCTATGTGGGAAAAATAGAGGCTTTTGGAGGCTCTGTTTGGATTTCTGGTCATATAAATTAGCTTAATAATAATCTATTTGTCAGTTTAGAAGTTCCTGCATTGCTTCCTTTGAGATCTTCAAACAATCTGATTGTACAGGAAGACAGTGGGACTGGTGCCGGCAGATTGAGCAGAGAGTTGACGTTACCTTTACCATTTCAATCTTAATTTATGCCACAATGGTTGTCAATATGTGCTCACGTTATTGCTTTCTCTTTGTCCTCTAATTGTAATGGATGTACAGTCTTATATTGGCCTGAGAATGAGCAGGAACATGTCATAATGCTGGTTAAAGAAGTAAAGTTCAAACACTACATTTAGCTGGGGGCTATTAAGCAGTTCACTCCACCCTGACTCTGAATAATTATCACTATCAAAACAGATCATTAACACACGCTGAACGTTCCCTGTGTATATGTAAATTGTGAAGCATAAATCAGATGATTAATTGAATTGAGAGTGTGAATATGATCGTGATGGCCGGACCAACCAAGTATTTACTACAAAATACTAAAAATTGTCCCATATTTCGACCAGTTCTGACAGGATTTGTAGCAGATGAGCCAAACCTTCACTCCTGATCTTCAGTCCATGTAAATCACACTGCACAATCTTACTGTGTTTGTAAAACCAATAGTCCAATGAGCTTGAGAAGTAGAACAAATCAAATTAATAATGATGCAATTGTTCTTAAACATCCTTCAAAGACTGAAAGGGTTAAAACATATTGAATTATGCTGGGTTTTTGTTTAGGTAGTTTATTCTAAAATAACAATATCCACCATCACATCACACTGAAATAACATGAACATATTACAGTGTATTTGTATTGTAGCGACATCTGCTGGCCACATGCAGAACTAATCCTCTTGAGTAAGCAAGGTCTGTATTCTGCTCTTTTACACATGACTTCTGGTATGATGACATTATAATTCAGCATCAGTGGCGTATACAACATGATGAACCACAGCAAGATAGTTTCTGGTCACCGCGATGAATTATTAGGAATCCAATGTTTAAAGAAGGACTGAAGAGATTTGTATGTTTTACTTGTCTGGCTGTCGGCACAATACCGCCTTTATTTGACAATTCACTGTAACCCTTTCAACGAAGAAGAAGAAGAAGAAGAAGGAGAAGGGATTGTGTACTGGAATGAGAAATGTTTTGTAGAGGACCAAGATTTTTAAGCGTTATTGTTGTTAAGTTGGGTAAAAGTAAACTCAACACCAAGGACCACTGCAATGCATCGTCTGTAGACGTCTCTCTTCAACCTTTGTCTACAAGCTCCTCAACTCTTTCCAGCTAAACTGATTTCCGGCCATTTCTGAGAACTACAAAGTCTTACTGATCTGAGGGAACACACTGTTTCCTATAGAAATACTACATCTACATGTTTCCCGATGTTAATTACGGTTCTCCTCAGCGCTCTGCTTTTCTTTCTTTATATTTGACCTCGTAGCCAAATGACATTCCACAGCTTTGCTGATGATACTCAGCTATACGGGCCAATACAAGCAGATTGCCATTCCCACATTATAATTTAAGAGCTGTTGTCTGGATGTTCCTGTTCCTACGTTCTGATAAAACTGAGATGCAGGCCCAGCTCGACATAGCCAACAATTTGATCAAGTACAGTAGCTTGAATAAATCAACAAGACCACAATTCTGTTAACCTTGCAACATGGCTAAACATCTGCTTTGTCTAATGCATTCCTTTGTTACAATTAATTCAATTCAGTTCATTCTGTATAGCCCAGAATGACAAATTACAAATGTGCAATCTGTACACATATGACATGCCTGTCCGGGACCTCACATCAGATCAGGAAAAACTCCCCAAAAAACAGAAAGAAAACCTTTCACAGGGAAAAAAGGGTAAAACAGAAGAGGATCCCTCTCCCCGTATGGACAGAAGCAATAGATGTCATGTGTACAGATACAACGTAACAAGTTACAGCACATTCAATGAATATGACAGAAATGATTCATATAATGAGTAGAAGGCATGGACCACGATCCAGACTTGATTATTGAAGTGTGCTTGTACTTCCACTTGAAATACCACATTACACCAAGGTAAGCTTCCATCGGCATCCTCTGATGCCCCTTCACCTCTAACTGGTCTGATGTCCATCCCTTGCTCTGTACTTTCAGAATAAAGGCCCCTGTCTGTCAACTCCAGAGTTAAAAAGAAGTCAGCTGGCCTTTTCCTGATATGTTCCCTTTCTCTGTCATTTACCTTCCTGCTGACATCAGACTGTTAAGGCCTTTAAATCCAAACTTAAAACTCATTAACATGATCCTTCCAGTGGTTATTGTATCTCTCTCTCTCTCTCGCTCTCGCTCTCTCTCTCTCTCATCCTTCTATAATATACATTTGCATACAGACAGACTTCATTAGTCAACACCACATTTTCCTTCTGACACGCGCTCCATTAAAACTGAAGCGATTATTGATAAACAGTATCCCTCATCCACTCCTATTCAGTGATTATGATGATAATTCATGCAAACAGGTAAACTCTGCAAGGGATTCAAGTTTCCACCAACTCCTTTTCTCTCAGAACTTCTTTATAGTCGTGATATTCGTTCGACACTTAGGACATTTGTGTGTGACCGCTTTACACTGTTTCATGCAGAAGGGAATGAGGCAGCAACCAGCGATGCAGCTGCAAAAGAAGAAACAGGAAGACATTCAAATGTTGACCTGGAAACATAAACCAGCTGCACAAATAGAAACAGGCCCATCAAGGTGTGATTCTATTCTCATGCACATAATTCACTGGGATGGAGGGAATGGTTTCCTACCAAATCACAGTTAACATGAAGCACACCAGCCAGGTGCCACCGTAGACGGACGTAAAAATCTCTGTGATTATGAACTGCTGACACTCAGGACACTGTGTCCTGCACGGATGTGTCGGGAGGCGGTTCACGTCCAGAATCACTTCCGGGGCTGTTAACAACCGGAAGATTTCATGTTAGTTTTTCCAAAGAAAACACTGGAAACTGGAGATATATGTAAACAAAAACAAAAAAATGGGCACGTGAAATAAAGGAAGTACACATCAGTTGCTATTTATAAAATCTGCATCAACGACTCACCGGGTTTGTCAGGCGGAGCTTTGACATAGAAGTTGTCAACGCAAGGAGCAGGAACATCAGCTGCTGTTTAGAAAACCTCCAGTTAGTGTCACCAGCATAAATTGTTATTAAAAAAAATATTTCACTTAACTTTATTCATTCATTTAAATTTTAGCATTGGTGGAATGTAACTAAATACATGTACCCAAGTAGTATACTGAAGTTTAATTTAGAGGTAGATACTCAGCAGTATATCAAGTAATTCATATTTCAGCTGGTGGGGCTAATTTTAAAGTGATTTACACATTAATGCATCACTAATTAAGATCCAGTAATATAATGTATATTATTCCAATGAGTACTTTTGTATTTGGAGATTTAGGTATCTTTTGCATACTTTCCCCACCTCAGAATTTCAATTACAAGTACTGCAGTTTGCAGGTGTATTAAGTAAAGTACTTTTTTTTCCTTTTTATAAAAGTGATGAAAAGATTAGTTTTTTTAAGTAGAAGAAAGAATAACAATACAAACTCTAATAGGACATAACCGAGGAACTTGATCAGTGTTACATGTGTTCCATTGATGAAGGACAGCAGTGAAAGGTGTGTTGTCACTGGTGACATCAACAAGTGTGACCGGCTGCACAACTTGTGAAGACTAAACTTTAAATGAGCATTTGGTCATCAGCGACTCACCGGGGATCTCAGGTGGAGCTTCAACAAAGAAGATGTCAACACAAGGAGCAGGAACATCAGCTGCTAATTAAAAAACCTCCAGTTAGTGTCACCAGCATAAATTGTTATTTAAAATAATATTTCACATAACTTTCATTTCATTTACATTTTTGCATTGGTGCAATGTAACTAAATACATGCACTCAAGTACTATACTGAAGTTTAATTTTGAGGTACCTGTACTTTCCATTTTATGTTGCTTTATACTTCTAGCCAACTACATTTTGGATGCAAATATTGAACTTTTTATCTTTTGCATACTTTTTCCAAGTTACAAGTACTGCCACAAGTTTGAAGGTGTATTAAGTAAAGTACTTTTTTTTCATTTTATAAAAGTGATGAAAAGATTATAGAAGATTAGTTTTTTTTAAGTAGAGGAAAGAATAACAATACAAACTCAACAAGTGTGACCGGCTGCACAACTTGTGAAGACTAAACTTTAAATGAGCATTTGGTCATCAGGGACTCACCGGGGATCTCAGGCGGAGCTTCAACAAAGATGCAAGGCTCAGGAACATCAGGCCAAATCTCACAGGAGGCGGTAGCCTCTAACAAAGGAGAAAAAGATTGTTACAAAACCAAAATATGAATATGGTGAAATAATGATTTGCTGCCAGTAAAGTTTGACTCAGCTTTCTTGCCTTTGTTCACATCTTCGACATTTAAGCTGTTCCCGAGGCTTTTTTGGAGCTCTGCCTTCCTTTCTGATAGTTCTTTCAGTGTGCCATCAATGATCTCAATATCGTGCAGATTCGAGGTCGCCTCCTCTGTCAGAAAAACATTCTCATATAAATGAGACGTCAGCGGCAAAATACATAATGTGCAAAAGACTTGAGATATGCAAAGATCTGTTTCATGGCTAGGAATGCTCTGTCATACATCACCTGTTTGATGAAAATCTGCTCGATTCTTCATCTCGTTAATTATGCACTTGATGTTTTTCCTTTCCACAAGCTGTTGTCTCTTCAGTGTAAGATAGTTTAACTCGGCCAATATATTGTTCAGCTCGCTGTCTTCAGAGGCCATGGTGGATGCTGAAAAGACAGAGGTTTTTTTTTAGGTTTAGGTTTGATATTTGGTTGACTGTATATGGTAGTTTGGTGTGAAAGGTTTTCCATACTGGTCGTTGGTTAAATCTCTGACAAGAAAAATCTGGGTGGAGAAACCACGGGTGCCCTTGAGCAACAGGATCAGACGACACTGAGCAGCTTCCAGATGTGAACGTCTGTGTGAATGGGATCAGGGCGTTCCTGTAAATGAGAAGCTTCCCCTCAGTTTAACATTCCTGAATAAAATAAAATATTAATTCACAATTGTACCTACATAGAATATAGAAGACTTTTAGGTTTTATAGTGAGAGAGAAATACTGTTACTACCAAAGACATATTCACATGTGGCCAAATGTTTCTGTCGAGTAACATCTTCTCAAAATATAGACAAAGTATTTACAGTTTCAAAAATTGTTCAATCTATTTATCTCCCATGTGTAATATGAACCAGAGACAAGTTTTATGATTAAACAGAAATTGCAGACAAGTGTGTAATAAAAAGACAGATAAGCGTTAACAATTTATGGTATTAAGTATTAAGTATTTTTGATAAAATAGTGAGTGGGTGGTCAACAATGTGGTGGTTGTGTATCTCTTTTTGCCAGCAATACAGGACACATTTGCATTAAACAAACTAGTTATGCCATCCAAGGTTGACTGAGAAAACAAATGTCGACTCACCGTCCGCTCTACCTTTCCTATATTTCTATCTAGTCCTAGATTCATACTTTAAAAAGGCATTTTAAGATGGTTGGGATTGAAACTTACAAAATATTGAATGAAACTCTGCTTTTCATCCGAATAATATCTAATAAACAAATTCTGGTTCGGTAGCAACAATAATACTTTAGACTAAATAAAATGCTGAAATTAGTTGTCAAAGAAACCTGTAACACAGATCTCAAACTCATATCTAACTTAAGTCAAAAAAACATTACGAAAGCACTTAAACTACTGACTCCATTAAAAAACATTTAAACTGTAATAAATAGATTGTTAAAGAGAAATGCTTCGTTTTACCGTATTTGCTCAGCTGCTCCCAGCGTGCTCTGTAGAGGTAACATTCAAACTAAGCCAACAATGCCATGTAGTGTTTATTGATACCAGGAAATATTCAAATAGTCGGGCTACAACTGACTTCTCTGGAAATGTAACCGAATGCTCTTGTTGCGATGCAAGTAAAACACAAAACAACAACAAATAAATAAAGCACTGTAATATTTTAATGTTTGCAGACAATTATACAAAATTATGGCACACTGTCAGTAAAAGGGAGGTTTAACATCTCCGATTATCTTATTTACATGGAGCCTCTTTACATGCTCAGTTCGAAATGTGTCCCAAAACACAAAGTCATATACAATCATCAATACTTTGAGAAAGTAATGTACAGTCTGCGAGGTAAGTCGAACCAGCACACACAGGAACTGGTGTATTTTCCTGACGTGACCAACGTTGGCTGTGACATTTCATTTTTTCCTGCGTCTCTTCATGAACGTCACTTCATCTCTGTTTCTGATCCCGTAGCTGAAGATATGAAGACACACACAGTCAAGCAGTGCTGATGACAACAGCATCACAAGTGAAGGAAGGGATTATGTTACGCACTTACTCTTTAAGCCTCATCTTGTCATCTTCAAGCATTTCACCTTGAAAAATTAACTGATAAGTTCTCCAAACATATCTCCTGCAACAGAGAGGAAGCACACCGTTGCAATCAGTTTGGCCGTTTCATTTTAAATCCCTTTTGTGTCAGCTTGTGTTTGTTAGTGTATTTACCAGCTGACATGTTTAACTCCGCCTTCACGTTGTTGTTTCAGCTCCATGAATCTGCGAATGGCCTTCTTCAGATCCAGCACAGTGGCATTTTGCACCACCACTATGGCTTAGGGTGAACAAATATATATTTAAAAATATATATTACAAACAATCCTTTTTTTAATGATTTTAATAATTTTGTAGTGTTGTTCACACATTAAAAAAATGCATGAGAATGATGTGACCAGTGGATATGCAAGTAATATATCAGTTGAAAATGAAACAACAAAAACAACACAAAGACTCACGCATTATCTCTCCATCTGCCTTTAAAACCCTCACAGTCATTGCTTGGCCATACTCCAAAGCAATCTGAGAATTCACCTCCTCCAGAGTCACCTGCAGATAAAGATGATCAGGTTTAAGACATATATACGACACTTTTTCATGTAGTTTTTTCATGTAATTATTTTTATTTTCTTCTTAACGAGTCTTCTCTGCCAGCTACGTCTGTTTAGTAGGACTTACTATAATGTTTTCTATGAATTTCAAAGATTTACCAACCTGAATTGGCAGGTCACAAAGTAAAGGGTCTTGCACAAGTCGAGCAAGTCCCTCCTCAAAAATATCCAGGATCTCTGAATGAGGCAGCGCCTCCTCATCTTCCTCCTCTGCCTCTAAAGATGTCGTCTCTGTCAGGTTCTCGTCCCCCAGCTCTTCATCCTTCACAGACAGTCCTCCTCCAACCGTGTCCTGGCTCTGCTCCTCCGTCATCACGTGATCCATCAAACAGTTTACTACTCAATACTTAACATATTGAAGTGGAAACTATTTCGCTGCAAAAAAAAGCCATGGAGTAAACAAACTCGGTGTACAGTAACTAATACAAGCCGGAAAGCAACCGTAACTCGGTATAATTAGTTCCCCTCACTGGACGCACATTCATACCCTCGTATTTTATTTAGAAGAAACAGATTTAGTTGATTTATTATTATTTAGTGATGCTAGTATTTGTCAATTGTAAATATTAAGAATGGACGTGGTTGTATATGTATTTAAGTCCTTTTTCAATATTTCGTTTCCCGCCGAGCGATAGAAAGAGTAGCACCTGCCACTTCCGGTTCTCCACACGCACCAAACTGAACAGCAGTGAGACCTTAACCGTTTGCTAACTGTGTAAATAAGAGGACTCATACTGAGTTTGAGATTGTTTTGTAGCTTTTTGCTACATATATATAATCCCGGGTAACATGCTTCTTTTTTGTCCAACCTGCGGAAATGTTTTAATTGTCGAGGAAGGACAGAAGTGCATGAGATTCGCCTGCAACACCTGTCCGTATGTACACAACATCACAAGAAAGGTGCGTAATGTTGACGTGAATCACGTGTTCTGTTTAATCTGTGTTGATGTCTACGTTTTAGACAAAGAAGGTGTTGCTGCTCGGTTGTGTTAAGTTTGACGTACTTGTGTTTTCTGCAGGTTAATAACAGAAAGTATCCCAAGCTGAAGGAGGTGGATGATGTTCTCGGTGGAGCTGCAGCTTGGGAGAACGTGGACTCCACTCCTGGTAAGTGACATTATAATAATTCATGTTGTGTGTGGGTCTCAGTTCATCTCTTAATCAGAGGCCAAAAATAAGACATGCAACAGTATATATTTGTGTAAAGCCTGATTGGGACATCTGAACACTTATTTTGCCATGTTATGGATGTTTGAATTATAAATCCCATAAATGAATGATGCTGTCTCCGGGCACAACAGTGTACTCTCAACTGTAATACAATTCTGGGAAAGTTTCATGATTCATAAAATGTTGTGATATCAATATGTGATTCTCTGCTATTTTTAAACTCAGCTTTTTATGTTTTGCCAACAACGAAACGTACATTCAACACTAATCTTGTTTTCTGAATTTAAACTATCCCTCACTTTATAATATCTTAATCCATTTATTTCATCCATGTTTGAAATTAAATAGTAATGTTTCTGATCTTGCTATGCAAACACTGATGCATTACTCTTCATACAGTTTTCGTTTACCATTACTTATTTTCAGATGACGTGTGCGGTTCCTTTCCATGTTTTTAGCACATACAATCGTACAAAATCTCATGGAGTGTAATTGCATGAAATCGTTGCACTATCAGTGTTGCACTGTTTAAGTGTGTTTGTGAAGCTGTTTGGATTTAAGAACATTTTTCCTAGAATAAGTCAGGGCTGCAGGCAAACTCAGATTCTTGTATTAATTTAAATATGACTTCGGTGCGCTTTTCCAGCTGTATCGTCTTTTACATGTTTGTTTTTTGTACGGTATAAACCAAAAATGTCAAACTTCACAATTCCCTGTGATTGCAAACTGACACTTACTACTTGTATCCGTTCCTAGAAACCTGTCCCAAGTGCGGCCATCTCCGGGCGTATTTCATGCAGATTCAGACGCGATCAGCTGATGAACCAATGACAACCTTCTACAAATGTTGCAGTGCCCCGTGTGGACACCGATGGAGAGACTGAAACCTTCGTAATGTCTTTAATGCTTATGTTCAAAGTTACTTTTCATATACCGTGTCCCTTCTTTGAGCCGATATTTAAGGTCAACAGGCTCCAGTAGTTATGGGAACTCTTCTGATGATTTCCAGTGTGTGCAGCTGAAGAAACTTCAATTTTCTTTTTGTGTTTGCAGATCATATAAACCTTCACACTCATTGTTCATTTTCAAAAACAATATTAAATAGAGTTTCAAGTCATGTTCTGATTTTTTATTGATAAAATAATACCTGTATACAACGGTCAAACAAATGTTGACACATAGTTATACATATCACAGACATTTAGAGAGCAATGCAGACCAGCATTATCCACAACAATGGCATACAGTACTTTGTATTAAAAGTTCGATGCAATCCTTCAACTCAAATGTTACTTTCTTGCACAGTTTAGCCTCAAGAAGAAAATAAATCAAATGCATAGAGTCAAGAAACTAGCCAGTGAGAATTATTTGTTCTGATGTGTGGCTCATGCAGACAAACTGCACTTTGAGTGAGGGTGAACGGCAGAGTGAGCATGCTGTGGTGGGCGTACAATGGTCGTTTCATTGTTAGTAGTAATCTTAAATGGCGTCACAATGTCTGATACAATCATTTATTTTGAAGCTTATTCCGAGCAGAGGGGGTCACTATTTAGTATCGGTCAAAAGACGTCGGTATTATCTAACATGCATCTTAGGAATGCGGGTAATCTCAACGGGCTTATGCCATATTAGGAGAGTTACAGACTAAGTGATGTGATGTGATGACGATGGGGCCACCACTGTAATGTGTTTGCCAACACTTTTTTTTTTTTTTATAGAGAGGACATAATTGCTAAATTGTCAGTGCGTCTCTATCAGTAAAACTCTGTCAGCTACTAAAATGATACACTGCTTTTACTCATGAGATGACAATGCAAGTCCTCAATGCCCAAACCACTCAGAGACCAATGATAGCTGGGGTTGATAGTTAATATGAATGTATCAGCGAGGGAAATTAAATTCCAACTTAAAGTGCAAATATTGGCTTTATTACCAAAATTAAGTACATCATGGACAGAGGGCAGTAGCTGTAAATCACTGAACATTGTGATTACTGAATGAAGCCCAGAAAATTAAGAAATATAGCGAGTAACATCAATCTTGGGCATTCTCAAACCACCAAATGCATCACTTCATCTAGCTGAAAATGGTTCGTTAGTTTGCTCACATTCAAAAGGGGATAATGATAAAAGGAGAAAACAAAACTGTCTGTTCAAACAAAATGATCAGACATGGACAAAAATGTTCACAGTTCGGCAATATTAACTTGTTAAAATAGTGGCTAAAACACTTTAAATAAATACAACAAAAAAACAAGGCTAACCCAGCATGTTTGACCTCGATATGCTCGCTTTTCAGCAAGATTCACAGATGATTTCAAATAAATAGTGACCGTTTTCACAGCTTTCGCTAAACCAGGCGGTCTGTCAATCCAGATATTTTTTACCCCGTTAACATGCGTAACGTCACAAGCCTTTTCTCCGGGATTAGATGCACCAGTTGCCTATCCATTTGTGTGTAGGTGTTAGTGCCCTACGTCTTCTGTAGTTCGGTGAGGTTTGTACAAATGCATGTTAATACATGAAAGAATTAGCTGAAATATATGTACAGTAAATATTCTGAACTAATGAGAAAACTGCACTATTTAAGAGGGCTACACAACACTTTGCAAAAATGGGAGGTGGGGGGGGGGGGGGGGGGAAGCATGTCACTACCAGCAGGAGGAGCTGTGAGTTTACGTGTGGGCATGTACATGTCTCTGTGGCATACAGCTGTCGGTGGTTAGCATATACGCTTGTATGTGTAAATGTAGCCCTTACAGTAAGGGCAGGTGTGTGTCACATCCTTGAGGTCATCAATCAGACAGGGAATCAAGCAGCAGCCAAGATCACACCTGGAAATGAGGAACAAAATATCATGTAAAGCTGGAACGGAGTAATGGCAACCTGATCAGAGAGAGTCAATCTCTCTGTGTGTTGTCATCCGAGCTTCTCTGTTGTGTGTTGTCATCAGAGCTTCTCTGTTGTGCGTTGTAATCAGAGCTTCTGTGTTGTGCGTTGTAATCAGAGCTTCTGTGTTGTAATAAGAGCTTCTGTGTTGTAATAAGAGCTTCTGTGTTGTAATAAGAGCTTCTGTGTTGTAATAAGAGCTTCTGTGTTGTGCGTTGTCATCAGAGCTTCTCTGTTGTGCGTTGTAATCAGAGCTTCTGTGTTGTGCGTTGTAATCAGAGCTTCTGTGTTGTAATCAGAGCTTCTGTGTTGTAATAAGAGCTTCTGTGTTGTAATAAGAGCTTCTGTGTTGTAATAAGAGCTTCTGTGTTGTAATAAGAGCTTCTGTGTTGTGCGTTGTCATCAGAGCTTCTCTGTGTAGCTGGCTACAGTACGACTCTCACTTTGTCTGATTGGCTCTTCACCAGCGAAAGCAACGAGCACTAGCCAATCGTAGGCAGAGTCGGGCCTTTTGCCAGAACAAGATTTCGTAATTTGGGCCGCTGGTTAGCTAAACAATGCGGCTCCGCACTGAGATCATAAGCCAATTACAGCTGATAACGCTGTTCTACCCTCCAGTCTGAGAGTGAACTGACAAACAGTTAAAAGGCGTTATCATGTTATCATGTTATCATGCGTTTGAGCTCTATTTTCTGACGCTTAGTAATTTTGTACACTAATTTGAAATGTACTATTTTGCCAACTTGAAGTTCTGGCTGAGGGTAATCATGAATTTGTATGGAAAATACACAATATGACAACTTTTAAAGACTTTTACATGCAAAAGCCCAGCCTTGAAAAATACAATTATTCCACCCAGCTGAAGTCCTGCGTATTTTAATCCTGCAGCCTTATGTGTGATACATATTAGAGGGTGCAAGGCCAACAAAACCCATCACAAACCACTCTTCGGTTACCTTTATCGGTGTGCTACTTACCCTACAAAGAAGCAGAAGAGGCAGAAGAGTGAGTTCATGAGGCCAACATCGTGGGAGATGCGGGTGACGATTGCCTGCTGACAGTGCGGACATACAGTCTGCACCGGTGAGGTCTGGAACATTTCCCCCTGCAGCACGGTCACAGTGGTGGCGGCTCCAGGTGGAGCCAGGACGGTCGCTGTGTGACCTCCCATGTGGACAAACTGACTGGGATCAGGGCCCATCTGCCCCGTCATCGGGTGAGGAAAGTGTCCGGGCGGAAGCGGGTAGTGGCCACCTGTGCAGAGGTGAATGACACTTAATGTAGTCTATTGTATATTAATTTAGACACAGATCAACGTGTCAGGTATCACGATAGATAGGAATTAGATTTCAGGAATTCAATGAAAGATGTTCAAGTGTCACTACTACTGTCAAACACATTGAGGATTAGCATCCAATACCAAAGCTCAACGTAGCTTTTAGACATTTTATACCCTTTGTTTTGGTTTTCCAGCTCTTTTTAAACAAAAGTAAAGTGTCTGCTGAAGAGAGTTAGCAGGGTAAAGTCCAGGTGCACTGAACTGGTGAATAAACATTAGATTAGGCCAAAGACTTCAATCCAAATAAAAGCTAACGTTGCTCCATCTGAAAATAGGGAGTGACATGTTATGACAATGTGTTTGTCAGATTATTCTGATGTTTAGTGTGTCTATTTATATTTGCACCTTGTAGTGGAGGCATGGGCATGGGCATGGGCATAGGCCCCTCTCCGGGGACATGTGGGGGAAGGAAGCCTGGGGTTGTGGCCTCATAGGGTGGAGGGCCGTAGTCTGGAGGCAAGGGCTGTCCTTGTATAGGAACATTTCTTACAGGACCTGTTACTGAAGGGGAACAAAATGGCATTAAGGACCGGCGCACACAGGTTTGAGTCATGCAAAGAAAACGTGTCTGGAGCTTCTCACGTTAACATTTCAGTCTAAAATCAGCATGAAACCAAACTAACCACCACAGCGCTGACCGTGCTTTATTATCAGTGTGCTCAAAGAGTGTTTCCTCTTCATGAGAGTTTTCTAGGTTGGTGAACCAGAGGTTCACTTTTTAAGTCTCCATAGTTACAGTTTACTCAAGCACAATGATTAAAATACAGTAAAAAAACAAACAGTGAATGCATATTAACATCATCCAAAGTCCTGCTTGTTTGGTTTTATTACCAGGTTGCCCGTTCTTGTCCTCAATGAGTGGGGCACTGGGACCTCCAGGGTACGGAGGAGGAGGATCACTGGACATACTGGCCGGATGTCTGGAAAGGGAAAGGGGTTGGACAGGAGCTACCAGCAGAATGCTCCTCTGGACTTTTAACCTGGGAGGGAAGAAACACACACAAGCACAGGTTGAGATCCACGAGTACTGAGTACTACAAGTACTGAGTACTACATCCTGTACCACTGGACTGAGTTTAACTGCTGACGAAAGTCTGCACACGAAACGTACGTTTGAGAACAACTGCGTAGGTTTTAAGAAACTTAGTCAAGCTGCTTTATTGACTATGATGACATAACCGTACAGAAAGTACAGCATTGTGTAACTGCGAGTCATGTGGCTTAAAAAAAATGATAAAAAGAGAAAGCAAATGTTTGTTTTTCAAAGTAAACTGATTGAGGAGCTTTCAGTTTTCAGCTGTCAACATTCACAAAGGGGAAACATATGTACCTGCAACTGGGGAAATAAAGACTCCACCTGAGGAATCAGGTCACAACCTGTAATATGATGACAATATTAGTTACTTTAATAAAGGTAAATAATATGGATGATGTCACTTAATGTTGCCCAACATCTGCAGATCCACTGAACTCATGTAAATAAATAACAGCTGGGTGACACCAAAGAGAAAGACTATGTACGTGCAGACCAGCACAACAACAACAACAATCAAGCATCTTCATCGTTTGTTGGCAGGCATTTCTCCTAAATTGATGCTAACGCTTCTCAGCTAACCAACTAGCTAGCTGGTGTTTTTTTTTCTTCTAATCCTTGGCCAGATAATCCAGCTCACCGCTACTTGCACAACTAACCACGAATAACCGAGTTACGTAAAAGAGGCTCAGAGAAAGCAGCCCGACGTTACTGTGAACAGAGGCGCGTATCTGGTGAAATAATGGCGTAAACGCTGCTGCTGGTGGCTCATTGGCGGGTCGCCATTTATCTCACCTGGCTCCGATAACGTGGAGATAAACAGGTCGAGACGCGACCGCCAGCGACGGTTTCCCCGTTTTCAGCTGGTTAACGGCCGATAACGGTGTTGTAATTTATTTTATTTTTTTTGCGGCTATAGCATGTTTGCTAGCTGTCGTTAAGCTAGCGTCGCCATTCTCGAAAACAGAAACAACAGCCTGAAGAAAATGTTTAGAAACGTGTCACCGGAGACGACTAAAGCTTATTTTGCTGCCGTGAAACCGTTAAGTCTGTGACGGTGCAGCGGAGAGATAAACTACCTGCTTTCGAGAGAGTCGTCTCCTTCCCTACGGCGGCGTCACGTCCACTGAAGTAGTTTGACGTTAACGGCTCGGATCGTCTGATGAGAGGCAACATCCGCTGAGACGGATTTACGCCCCACGTCATTAGTTGTGTTTTTACACAGGCTGTGAATGTGTGACCCCCTCCACCCAAAACAACAACAAGAGGACAAGTGACACATATGTAGTATGAGTATGCACTTCAATGAGAAATACTACGTTACAAACTTAACAGCTTGGGCAGTAAGTGCTTTTGAGAGATGTCTTTGTTGAAACGTTTCCTTCCTTTTGCATAAATATTACATTTTCAAGGACAGAGCGATAATAAAAAACAAATACAAAAAACAAATACGAATAAATAGAGCAATTTATTTTGAAGGTGCTCACCGGAAATGCTAGTGTGATAACATTTCTGCCTTGACGCGAGCTTCAACGTTTGTCGCATGCAGACTGGTTAACATATTTGAGTTGCTCATATGAGATGCTTAATCTTCTAATACAAACACGTGTACATTAATAACGATTATCTCAATATTAACCCAGTATGTTAGCCTTTTGCAGTTCACCTTTGTGAAGGCAGTGAAATACACTCATGTCATCTCCACTTAGCATCAAGACAGACACAATACTATATTAACAGTTTAGGTAAATTGCAGACACTAATAATAAACTGTGCATATTGATACAAAGAAGAATTGCACTGTGACTTAACCGTTGAGTTTCCATGTGGTCAAATTGACAAACTGCATTACATTAAATTGTAACTATAGACTGTATGTGTGTTAATACAAGTACAATAATTATTAATATCAACATGTAAAAGTAATTATTAGTGTGCTATAAGAAATAGTAAAAGTAATTTGTATAGATCTGTCTTGATAAAAAAAAATGCTGTGAGTAAACTGCAGCACTATATTGAAGAACTAAGTCAGTACACGCATTAAATCAAGCTGTACAACACATGTTTAATGTAATTATTATAATATCAACGTTAGCACCAGTATTGTTGTATTAATAAAACGGTTAATAATACCTCCTGCGGAAATAACGGTTAGCCAAAGTCTCTTTATAATAATCTGCCCTCTAGTGGACACAGTTGTGAACTACACTACTAAACTAATCAAGGTAGCGTCAATGAAAAATAAAAACAATACAGATACTTCCGGTTAAAACTTTCAAATTAAGGTGATGAAGTTAAAACCAAAAGAAACCCCACAAAAAAAAAATTATCAATGTCATTGTTATCTAGCGGTCACAGCTAGTAGGAACTACAAATCTACATCTTTCAGTGGAAATTACATCGATATGTATTCTGATATTCATAGTTGTTGTATGTGTCAATCACAGTTAGCAGTCCACGTCTGTAATAACAAAGGCCACACGGTGTTGTCAAAATAATGGCAGATTTAAGCACTGACGTGAAGGATTATATGTGGATTTCCAAACCGTGTCATTATTTTACAGCAACATCCATCATGTAATGGCACACCTCCACGGTACTACACCTACTGTCCACACATGAGCTAGAGCTTAATCATAGAGTGTAGTGTACACACTTGTTACTGAGGATAGTTCTCCTGCATCTCAGCCGCACAGCACAACTCATTACGACAGCTCACTGCCCTCCAGTGGCCACAGTGAGGAACTGCAGCCCATTCGTTTCTTTAGAATCATGTGGTTATTTGCCCTCTAGTGGACACAGGGAGAAACTACAAACCTATAATAGTCAAGGTAGCGCTAATACAGAAATAAAACCATGACAGTGCTTTCGGTAGATAGTTTCAAACGTGGTCACGATAAAACGAAAAAAACTTAAATGTTGTATGCGTACAGTATGTGTACATGTCTTTATTGAGGTCACACAAATATATATATATATATATATATATCCATTCATGATCATTATGAATATAGCTTCAATTGCTGTTTGTTCACTTTAATTTGAAACTAAAAATGTATACATCCTGCATTGACGTTGATTTCTTTTGGGTAATGCAGTTCCTCCTTATGTCCACGAGAGGGAAGCACATACTCGCTTTTCTGGATACGTGCAGATAAACTAGCTAACACATCTGGTAGGGCCGACTGGTCAAGACGGTCCCCGCATCAAAAACAAACAAATCCTTTTTTTATTTATTTAGAAACTACATACATACAACAATTACCAATGTAGATGCTACTGTTGTTATATGTCTCTTATAATGAGATAAAACTATTGCTAATAATACTTACACACAGTGACATAAATGCAACGCATAAGTATTTCATGTGTTATGTGCCACTTATTTGTCATTGTATGAAGTAAAACATATCCAAATCCGACAGTTGTTTTGATTTTGCTCTGTTTACAAAAAAAACGATCGACGCCCTTACCCTGACCCCTTCCTCTCCTGACCTCCTCCCCGCCGGGCGGTCCCAATACTCAATGCAAACGCCTTACGTTTCTGGAACGCTTGGAGACAGCCAATCAGGTGGGCTCGTTCTCACAGCGGCTCAGCTCCGGCAAAACAACAGCCATCTCGATTTGTTTCCTGTTAGCATCCGCAGCGTTAGCCACTGACCAAACCCAACGCGTACAATGTTACATTAACGAAAGCGTTTATATCTGGTCGAGTATATGCTTTTGTTGACCTCAGTGTCCGTCTGAAGAAAGAGGCACGCGGGGCAGTGACGCGCTGATAGCTGTTAGCTAGCTAGCTAACATCGGCGGTCAGCAGAGAAAGATGGGCTCCATCCTGAGTCGGAGAATCGCGGGTGTTGAGGATATCGATATCCAGGCCAACTCGGCCTATCGATTTCCTCCGAAATCGGGTAAGTAATCGGCAGTGTCTTTCGGTTGAATCCAGTCTTCCTGTTATCACGTGTCTCCTGAAGCGAGAATAAACACGGAGGCACACCGAGCACACATTAACGTTAACAAGTTAGGCTCTGACGTTAATTATTGATTATTTTCGGTTAATTATAACCAGCTCGTATTTGCAGTTAGCTAGATGATGAGTGTAACCGTGTAGAAACGTGACTTTCTGGGTCACAAGTTCCTCAGAACAGGTTCTGATGTCGACAGCAGTGAGGTGTCGGGGTGCTGCTGGGTGCTGCTGGGTGCACTGTCAGAGCGATGCAGTGTGTTGTTGTTGTTCCGGTGTCGTGGTCGTGATGCATGAAGCTTTGTAAACCCAACACCCAACACTTCATGCACAGACTCCTTCACAGTGTTTCCTCATTAAACTGAAGATACAAGAGCTGACGAACAAATGATGGTGGCACGCAGACACGTGACACAATGTCAACAGAGAGATGTGCAGCCTCCATAAGACACCTATCAGGTGTTCTTGTTGGTGTGCAATTTCAAAGGTATATAACATATGTATGTCTTGGTCTCACGTGTTTATTACGATGTACTTAAGCTATTGTCAAACAATAAAAACACAGAATATAGTTGTAGATATTTAACTTGGTTTAAGCCCATAAAAATACCACATATTTGACTATAAACGGGTCATATAAACGGGTCATATAATCTCCTGCATCTCAATACACACCCACGAGACAGATATGCTGATAATGACGAGTCATACCTTTAAAACAACAATTATTATATAATTTTTTTAAGTAACTGTAAATTAATTGCAGATGTTGATTACATTGACACAGACCGTGACGTCGCTTTTATAAAGAAATGTTGAAAAAGTACTAAAATGATCAGTGTCACTATATGATGTTGCTTGAATTCATTCATGTTTTTTTTTCTCTTGTCTTCAGGGAATTATTTTGCGAGCCACTTCTTTATGGGAGGAGAGAAATTTGACACACCACATCCAGAGGGATACCTTTTTGGAGAAAACACAGACCTGAATTTTCTTGGAAACAGGCCAGTGCAGGTGAAAACGAATCTTCGAAGAACAGCTACTATGATGCAGTATTACGTTTCATGTTAGTAATACAACATTTTGCTTTTATTGTGTCAATAGTTTCCATATGTGACGCCTGCACCCCACGAGCCTGTGAAAACCCTGAGGAGTCTGGTCAACATTAGAAAGGACTCTCTGCGTCTGGTCAGGTAAAGAAAACGAGGGAATCATACGATGCAAAGAAAGTAAAACACTGTTTAAAGGAAAATACATTCCATTATTCTGACCTAAAGCTTGAAACCTCGTGGTTCTAGGTATAAAGATGACTCTGACACCTCGGGGGAGGAAGGTGGAAAACCAAAGGTTCAGTATGGGGTGGAGTTCACCTTTGATGCTGATGCTCGGGTGGCCATCACCCTCTACTGCCAAGCGTTTGAGGAGTTCTCCAATGGGATGGCAGTGTAAGATTTTTATTTTTATGGGACAGATTCATCTTTAGCTATTAGTAGCACAAAGGGAACTGTTGATTAACAACTCAACCAATGGAATCTGACTCATGAAACCAACGTCCATCGGCCTTTGAGAGGATCCATTGTTCAGACCTGAACAAAGCAGCATTTTATTAGTGGACCAGCATGTGTGTTATAGATCGGGAGATTCAAGCCTGAGAGCACATACACAGACGGGAACAGATCCAGTTGGATCTTAGCAACCTCCCGTCACCATGGATACTGCCAAGGAGACTTACAAGAAGATGAAAGTAGCGGTTTCCTCTGAAGTTATTGTGCTACGACGAGATGAGACAGAAAGAGGATGCATTTTTAATTCCATTGCATCAGATATTGCTACAGTGGTGCAATGCTATTCAGTTTTCTGTACTTTCATCGTGTCTGGGGACACTAATACATGTATTGAGTGCATGAAGATGATGGCCGCCTTGTCTTAATGTAACGGTCCATCCAGGATTTCTTCTTGCTCTGCACATTGATGACTCTTCTCTGTGACGTTCTGTGTGCAGATACAGCCCAAAGAATCCGTCTCTGGTCTCTGAAACTGTGCATTACAAGCGAGGCGTGAGCCAACAGTTCTCCATGCCTTCTTTCAAAATAGACTTCACCGAGTGGAAAGAGGAAGACGTAAGTATACAAATGTATATAAATATAACTTGTATTGGAATTTTTGAATGAGCGTTACAGTTTTTAATTATAGCATGAGTCTTCAGGGAATGAAATAAATAAACATTATTTAGTTTCATGACAGAAATGTGCATTAAGAATAAAAATAAAAACAACAATTAAAAACATACAAGAGGTTTAATCAGGTAAACTATTTCAGATATGATAGTGGTCACAGAGATATGCTGAGATCTGTTTGTTTAAATGTTATTTAAGATGGTAATTTCTTTGAATGAATGTTACATTTAGCTAAAAGAAATTAGCAAATTAATGACATTGTTTGTCGAAATTAGGGTTGGTCAATATTAATAACAAATTGTGTTCTTTCAGTAAAATGTTCTTAAAAAAATATGTTTTAAAATCAAAATGAAAAATAACCCAAAAATGGTCACGTGTACACACTGATTAAACAAATGATATAGCGTTTCAAACATATAATTACATAATAATAATAATATATTTAAAGATAATAAAATGTATCGGGTAATACCTGTTTAAGAATTTAAATACCAGGTCTTTGTTAGACAAAACATTTGCAGTCTTCCATGTCCTACCACCAAGAGCTTGGTCTTCCCATTTATATTTTGTATAACAATAAATTAAGAGAAGTATCTGCAGCAGTTGGTGCAGTTTGTTACCTGATCACACTTCACTAAATAAATGTATAATGTTAATTTATGCCTGTACATTTTGTAACTGTGCCTCATTGAATATTAACATCAATGTATTTGTTCTGTTAAAGCTGAACTTTGACCTGGACCGGGGGGTGTTTCCTATCGTAATCCAAGCTGTGGTTGATGAAGGAGACGGTAGGTCACTGGAGCTGCATACATATTTATGAAGTAGTACCATAAGAGAGTAGTTCATCAATCACAAGGATTAATAAACTGCTAACACCAATAGTATCAGTGTTAGCGGTAGCTTAAATACACATTTGAATAAACATTTGTATTAACCAGAATATTGTGTGTTCTTTTCAAGATTGCCTCGGACATGCTCACGTACTTCTGGCCGCCTTTGAAAGAGTACGTATACATGAAAAATAAAAATAGTATGAAATCTGAATAAAACAAGTCGCTAAGCCATGTTTCTTTTTTCCATCTCCAGCACGTTGATGGCAGTTTCTCCGTCAAGCCTCTGAAGCAGAAGCAAATTGTAGGTTGATGAATGTCCTTATTTCAATTATTAATAGTCATTTCATTTGGGGTAAATTATAGTGGCTATCCAGACTTTACGTCAGTAAATTGTGAAGCACATTCTGTATGTGCTATAGCTGGTTGTTCGAGCTATGCAGAGCATCAGTGACCCTCATGCTCATCTGCAGCTTCTGAAAAAAACAAAGCCGCAAAAATCTGTGCCGAGACCCTTGAGAGTCTGGTACAACGCAGTTTTGTTAAGAAGATGTAGCCGGACACCCGAGCCAAGTACTTTCTCCCTCTGGCTGGCTGCTACATATCCGTGTGGAACTCAATGTATTTAAGCATCAAGCACAGGCCTTCATAACATGGTTATATGATATTATACATGCATTTTTTATTTACTTTGGTTATTTCTCTCTTTTCTCCCCATGCTTGTGTTTGCATCCCTAATCATTTCTGTATCTTTTCAGGTGGACCGTGTGAGCTACCTCTTACAGGAGATCTATGGGATTGAGAACAAAAACAACCAAGAAACCAAGGTTCCAGAGAAACTTTCACCATATTCAGAATCCCACTGCTGTAAAAGTTATTTCATGTTTTATTTGTGCAACTTTTGATTTGATTTAGTTTTCCTTTTTTTTTTTTTTTCAGCCATCAGATGATGAAAACAGTGACAACAGCAACGAGTGTGTTGTGTGTCTGTCCGACCTGCGGGACACACTCATCCTGCCCTGCAGACATCTGTGTCTCTGCAACTCCTGCGCAGACACTCTGCGTTACCAGGCCAACAACTGTCCAATCTGCAGGCTGCGTAAGAAGTGTTGCATTATTTTTAAATGAACTTCTGTTGATGCTATTTTAAGAGCAGTCAACTTGAACATAATGGATTCACATTATTATTGTGTTGATCTTCCCAGCCTTCAGAGCCTTGCTGCAGATCCGAGCTGTGAGGAAAAAGCCCGGAGCTCTTTCCCCGGTGTCCTTCAGCCCCGTTCTGGCTCAGACGATGGACCACGACGAGCACTCGGTAGGTCTCATGTATATCTGAGTATATTCAGAAAGAATTAGCATGTGCAGCAACATCAAAGGGAAACTGGGCATGGAGTCGCAGTATTGTGTAATACAATATAATGTACATTACTCAAATGTACTCTATGCCATCAAAATTGTCGTACAGTATTTCATAAATAGTAAAAGTATAGTATTTCATGAAAAGTATGTAATACAAAAATCTAAGTATTGTGTGTCATAAAAGAGACATTTAATAGTATGCCATAAAAACGTCATGTAAAAAAATCCATAGTATAGTTTTCTTTTTTAATGTAAAATATGTAAAATCATAAAACTAAGTAACAAAAAATAAAATCTTAGTAAAGTGTGTCATTAAAAAGTATTTCTATTATATAAATATCTATATATTTATACATATATTTAAAAGCAAGTTACAAGGCTATTGCTTCACAAAAGATTTTGATTGTTTTTCATTTTGCCTCATCCAACACCTATTTCAGAAGCTACTAAACACAGCCTGATGGCTGATACCTAACCTGGATATCTAAATGCTTGTTATGAATATGCATAACATCAACTGTGCATTGTTCCAACCAGTCCTCGTCTGTGTCCCGTTGCAGAGCACAGACTCGGTTCCTCCCGGCTTTGAACCAATCTCCCTGCTGGAGGCTCTGAATGGTCTGCAGTCGGTGTCTCCGGCCCTCCCGTCGGCCCCCCTCTACGATGAAATCAACTTCTCTGGGGGTCCGGGCGGCGACGGCATGCCGCTGAGCTCCCCAGAGCATTTAAGTGATGGAAGTTTGCAGAAAAGCAAAGTCAGCAAATCACCTGACAGGTATAATTCACCTGAACGTGCACATAAAAACATTACTGTGGGAAATGAGATGCTCTGAATATGTTTGTGTCTGTAACATTAACATCACTTTACATTAGACTTGGTCAGCATTTACACAGTGACCCCTTTAATACATGGATGTGGTTTTCAGTTATTTTCCTCATTTGTAAATTACTGTGGCTGCTGCATATTTTAAGTCATGACATGATTGTAGAATGAAGCTAATCCATGCTCATAGCCTAAGGTTTTAAAAGTATACCTAAATACTAGCACATCTAGAGGACATTTTTATTTTCTTACAGGTTGAGTTGTAATTAGAGTGAAAATATGTCCATGTAGGTAATTGTGATTGATTTAATTACTTGTTCTGCTTGAATTTGTCTGTATTTTTTTTTCCCATCTTGTCCTCCACTCTAGCACCCTGAGATCTCCATCCTCTCCCATCCAGGAAGAAGATGAGGAGAAGCTGTCAGAGGTGTCTGATGCTCAGCCGCACACACTGCTGTCCAGCAGCCCCGCCCCCACTGACGTAGGCGCCAGTGCATCAGCTGACATTTAAACTCTGCTACGAACAAAAGCTTAAACCAGTTATTTTGTTTCCTTCTCCTTTCAGGCCACAGCCACCGAGGATGTGGCTGAATCTCTGTCTCCAGATGACGGTGAGTTTTATGTTTGGCAGTCAGTGAACAGTTATTACAGTTAATTATGTGGCACTGGTAAATATATGTTGGCTTTGAGGGTTGGCTTCATTCACATTTGCTCTCTTGGGTGATCCAGAGGACAGGATGCACTCTGGAGGAGACATCCTGCAGGACTGCAGCAGTGAACACAGCAGCTTGACCAAAACAGAGAGCGACCCACCGGGAGACTTATCTCTGCCAGGTGAGACCTGATCTGCCAGGAAAAGAGAAGAAATAAGACTGTCAAGAATAATCTTGAAGCCCTTGAAAACAGGAAAGGGAATGATTTATTTGTATAGCACATTTCAACAACAAGCCGATTCAAAGTGCTTCACATGAAACCATTAAAAGCATCAAAACATAATGCAAAATAAAACAAGATTTAAAAACAATTAAGAACATTCATTAAAACATTAAAAAACAGTTAAAAAACTAAAAATACAGAATTGAATAAAAGTTGCAGTGCAGTTTAAGATGTAAAATGCAGCAGTAAGATGCAGAATCTGTCCTAATAATAATAATAATAATAAGCCTAATATGCGCTGTGTATGCTTTATCTTTTTAATCTATAAAGCCGTACACAGTATATTGACCTACTTTCATACAGCTTAGAGCAGATTGGATCAAGCATTGACTGTAGTTCCTAAAATTTATAGCATTGTCAACTACAAATTGCCCGGTTCTTCCTTATTTTTGACAACTTTCTAGTTCTCGTAACGTTTCTTTTCTTAAAGCCAAGACTCTCTGTGCTTTGCATCTAACCTGTGTGCCTCTGTTTCCTAAAACTCCTCCTCTCTTCCCTGCCTTGTCTTGTCCCTTCAAACCTCCTCACTTCGGGCAGCTATAGGTCCTGATTCCTGCTCTATTGGTATGGAGGAATAACTGTGGTATGTAGGCTTTCCTGTCTGCTCTGCTTCTCTGTGTATGAGCTCCACAGCTCTCACTGAATCCCCTTTCCCTATAAATAGATCCATTGACATCTATTCCAGCTAGAAAAACAAAAGATCCAGCAGGTATTATCATATGCATTTCTTGTGATAGGCCCATCTTATCAAGAATGAGCAATGAGTTCTTATGTGCGTCTCTATTTATGTGAAGTCTGACTGGAAGGTTCACTTTGAGCCATACTGCGTATTCATTGCGTCTTCCTCTCCAGGGTCATCCGAGTCAACAGAAAGCCTGAAAAGTCAGAGCACAAACTGCTCCAGCCAGCCTCTCCTGTGTCCCACAAGCAGCCTTCATATGGAAGATGAGCACCTCAACCCCTGACTCTGATCCATCCTTTCCCCTCCCAACCATCAGAAACAGATGTATGCGTTACAAAGATCTTCTGGTTCCTCTAGTCCTTATACCCCTCCACCCTCCCCTGCGACAGCCCCGAAAGGAAGTCCTCCAGGACTAAATGTCTCCGGCATTAGAAAAGAAATTTGACTCCGGCTAAGATGTTCTTGGTACCTTACTCTGACTGATGTAAAGGCTTTGAAAACATTTCATTAACCGTCAGATGTTCAGTTGTGTGTCTTGACCAGAGTTGTGGTCTTGTTATGTGGATTCCAGAGATATTTCACTACCTGTCATGGTGGTTTTAAGCACACTTACTTTAAATTAACTGTATCAATTGCTTAACACTAAATTCGGAAGAATTTCTAAATGCAGTTTGTGTCTAGATATTGTATTCATCAGTGAAATACATTAATGACGAGAACTTATTTTCACAGTAAGGCAGAAATTAGAATTTCGTACGTATCCGTTTGTTGATTTGAAGTGATTTTGCACTCCGACAAAATCGTTTATAATCCATTCCTTATAACAAGAGTTCATGATGAGATGAGTTTACGTTGTCTACTGTCTTAAACATCTACATGTCATGTTTATTATTTCAATAATGTGATATCTATGTATCATAACTGTACTAGAATCCTGTGTATTTACCTCCAAAATTGTATTCTTGCATATTTACAGAAAAGAAGAAGAAAAAAAACTAGATTCAGTTAACATGCACATTATATATGACTTGGATAATCAATAAAAGCTACAGATTCACGTCCTAACAGCTAAACTCAAAGATAGCAACAAGCATCACCGCTCCAGCTCCATGTACGCTGTCTCATGGCACAGTAAGCGTGCTCGTCCTAGATGTTGCAGATCTCTGTACAGTCTTCTTGTGGCAATGCCGATGTCTGCTTATGTGATGTAGCTGCAAAAAAAAAAAAAAAAAAAGAAGAGGGGGCGTCTGGTGTTTGTGTGGCTGCGACACATTTACACAACGGTCCTTTACGTGCAGCGCCATGCGTTTAGATCTATGTGCCTTGAATTGATATGGCTGCCTGCTTGTTGCATTGGACATTAGTGTTTATATAAAAATGCCACAATATACAACAGTTTTCATCCCGTAGACAGGATTTTGATGATGTACAGAGCCTTTTTTTTCTATCGCGAACTTCATGCTACTGGAAGAAATGTATCTTGTTATAGTTGTTGCAATATGAAATTAAACTGTTCATTTACTATGTTATGGCCATTTATTAATTATGCATCTAACCGTAGAGCGTATAGGTTGAAGTGGATGTTGGAGTGAAATGACCACATCCAATGCAATAAGTGCAAACACGGCATTTTAATATTTGGGTTAGCATTTGCATGTGAATTTGTAGTTGATTAAACCTCTGCTTTTAAGTAACATGGTTATTTTTGTCTTTCCCCCTTCTTCTTCTGTGCCATTTCAACTTGATACTGTGCCTTCCTGTTCCTGTTCTGACCACTATTGACCTGGTATCCAGGATCACTCCACAGCAGGTGGTTTGTGGCTCTCTGTAAAATCAATTTTTCCTTGTGTGTATAGCAGCATGTGTATGACAATAAAGAACAAATATTCAGTACTTCAGCTAACTGTTTTTTTGGATCCATCACAATACTTTAGAGCTGACATTATGACTAACTTTACTATTTCTTTTCATGGCGCTCTATAGTTTGAATTAACAGGACTTTTGATTACTATTTTTGTGGTTGGAGTGCTTATTTAAATTAATCCACTTGGCTTTGAATCAGTTCTGATTAATGTGTTAACAATGCCAGATTAACTGTTTTGTCCCTCAGCTTCCTTGTTCCAGTTTTCTAGGGTACCTTGAACGTTGCATTGACTCAAAACCTTACTTTCATAAACAGCATCGTATGTCTTTTTTTGACAGACAAGATCCAACAGAAATTATGTTAATCAGAAACTCACTCACAAGGCCTTTCGGGTGGAGGATTCATTCAGAGCCAGGTTTCATGGTTTTACAGCAGTCCATGGTCCATGTGTTATTTGCTCAAGTGCAGCGTGACAAACCCCCACGGGACAGTTATGCTGACTGCTTTGCCAGCAGGGGACACTGCTTATCCTGATAGAGGACTCACATGTGCCAGCTTTACACCTTATATGAGGCTCAGGTCAGCAGAAGGCTAGGGCAGCTTTGTATTTTGAAATTAGTTTTAGATATACAATGATGGATGTGTGTAGTATTAATGTGATTGGAAGAGGAACCTCTATGTTATCACAGAATATTAACTTCCAAAATATATATGTTGGAACACATGCACTTAAAAACAGCATTAATTTAGACTTTTGAAGTAGTCATCAGAAGGCAAGGAAGGGCAATTATCAAGTTCACTGTGCTAAATATTAAAAGAAAGTGGAATACTCTTTAAATATCATTGATTATTAACCAGCCAACCAGTTTGTAAAATGATATCCTTAGTTTTTTATAGATAGGATTTTGAATACCCCAGTACAATGTGCTCCCTCACAATACTTTCACACTACCTTGCAATGTCCATCGGTAACTATTATTAATCCCAGAGCAACGTCTGAGCAACGTGTAACCCTATGATTTTAAATGAGGGCCCCATGTTCAAATTTAAGACAAAGTAAATTGTTTCACAAAAAAGCTATTGCAGTTTTGGTTCTGTACCAGATAATAATTTGAAGAAAAATAACAAAATCATATTACCTGTCATTTATATAGTCTGTATTGATTCCATCACGGTTTTGTTTGGACGCGTGCAAAAATTACAAAATGTCCAGTTTCCACAACAAAGGTAATTTATTACTTAAAATCGCAGCGTTTCCAAAACAAAACAATCTGTCTGTTTCCTAAATCATAGACAAAAGAAGTCATAATGTTCATCTTTATTCTTTATTCATTATTATACAGTCAAAATCGGTTTGCTTCTGCCCAGTCAGTAACACCTGTTTCAAGTAACCCTTGATTACTGAAGATAATATGTTATCTATAGATAACACTATTCACCTGTTTACATGTTTTATAGCAGCATGTCATTCTCATTATATGGGTTCTTTGGTATTGCATTGGGTCTCATCTTGAAACTAGTACATACATGCTTTATTTAGAGCAGAATATGAAGCGTGCTTACAATAACGTGCTGTTTTGTGACTGTACCTTTAAGAATGAATTCCTGCTGTTTCAGATTTCAACCATAACATTCTTCTGCAGTATTGGTTAACTGTCGCTTTCTGCTCAGCTGGACCAACTGGTGTACACCGGGGTAAAGTTTAAAGAGTTTTAAGTTACACTGTGGCCTCAGGCTTGCCTGTAAAACATAATACAGTGTATGTGTATACTTTACATGTGTTGTAAATTAGATTATGGTACATGCCACTTTATGCAAAAGAGGGTCAGTGGGTGAGGTTGTACTGTCTGCATATTGTATACAATTTTCAGTGTGAGAGACAAATTCCTGTCTCCTTTCCTAAACTCTTGCCATGTATTAGCTTAAAAACTGAAATATGTTTCTGGGATTTGTCAAAAATAAAATCAAACACTTGGCCATGAGGAATTATTTCAGACAGATTGACAGAGTTGCAGTTTAGAAAAGGTGTTTTTAATCTCTGAACAACCGTGCACATGCTTTCCTCTAACATCTGATGAACTCACGACCAGATTTGTGATTGGCCAGCTGTCCAGATGAGATGGGAGATTTCCCTGAGAGCTAAAAGGAGTGCAACAATAATCCTTCAATCAATTCTATTTTGGTTTCCATTTTGGTTACCTTAAACAATTTAGCCTCACGCAGGGCTATTGTGGATTATAGTATTTTAAACTATCAGACACATGCCACAACCATAAAAACAATAAATAAAAGATTTAGCTGAGATTTCATTATATAGAGCTTTAGGATTGTCTTTCCATAAAACCTCTAATTTATACTGAATTCAAAAGGACGTGTTTATAATTATACAAGACTGTCTAAACAGGTTTACCTTGCCAGTCAAAGCAAGTGCTCTCTCATTTAATTAGCTTGTGCTAAACCTCTTTGAGGCATGAAATCATCCCAACAGCAGACAAATCTCCACCCTCACTCAGTACGGTTAAAATAGCCCACAGGGCCTTGATCTCGGAAAAAAATGTGCATCACCACATCCAGTCTCACCACATCGCACTCCACCCCACCCTGAAAAACACATACCTGAATTTACAGTTAGTGCATGTGCCAATATACATGTGCTAAGTAAAGCTACCCCGAATCGGTCATCATATCTCAACAACAGTTGTTCTTTTCCTGATGACCGATAACAGGGATATAATTAATATGCCTTAACTAACCCCATGACCCTAACACGACCTCCACTAACCCGAACCCGTCACTGTTCAATCCAATCTGCCATAAAATAATCCTTTATTAGTCCTGCAGTGGGGAAATTAAAACCTCATAGTAACACAAAATCCTTATCACACAGTCAATATCTGAAAATACCACAGACATCTTAATTAGAAGTAGCTTACTGATTGATCTCTAGCTGAGGTTAAACTATACAAAAGAAACACATGTCTGTGATTTGAAAGCCGGGGATTTACAGCCACGTGCACAGGCAGCTATCCTACTTTGAGACGACCACTTCACAGCACGGGATCAGGGAGAAGGAAGAGGAGGGCAGAGACACGAAGGCTTGCCTACTGAAGGGAGTTACATTTCAGTCAGGGCTGGACAGGACAAACAGAGTTTGTTAGACAGGTTCAGTTTACTTTGATTAGACGCTTCAGCATCAGTTTCAAACTGAGAAAAAAAACAGATATACAAGAATCAGAACCGCCTGTTGTATTATTGAGGCATCATGACACGGCAGGTCAGCGGCTCCCCGTTCCTCAAGCCCTGCTTTCTAAGGAGGCCCGTCCGGATGATCAGCCCTCTGCGACAGAGGCGACACACACTCCCCGCCAGCGAGTTCAGGAACCTCACGCCCCAGGACGCCATCAGTGTGTTCGAGATTGAGCGAGAAGGTAAGTCAAGTATAACTCATTTGTTAGAACACTATGTATGTATGGTGAGAACTAAGACTGACTTTCTGTGTGTATTTGATGAAGGGAACGCACTGTATTTTCCATTCTGTCATTTTGTTTTTGTCGTTCAATATCATCTTAAAATAAAACACATTTCATTCATCTCCCCTCCAGCATTTGTCTCTGTGTCTGGAGAGTGTCCACTCACCCTGGATGAGGTGCTTAACTTTCTGGGTCAGTGTCCTGAGCTGTCGCTGGGTTGGTTTGAGGAAGGGCAGCTGGTAGCTTTCATCATCGGCTCTGGCTGGGACAAGGAGAGGCTCTCGCAGGTATAAAATACTTATTTTTTAATTTTATATTCAAGAATACAACGTGACAGGCCTGGCTTTTCCATGCAAATTACAGATTTTGACAAACGTTCTCTGGTGCATGTGAATTCTGTCCCATGGGAGCTTTTACTTAATGATTGCCTCTATGTACTCTGTTTTTTTCCAGGAGGCCATGATTCAGCATGTCCCAGACAGCAGCACTGTGCACATGCATGTGCTGTCAGTGCATCGTCACTGTCGCCAACAAGGCAAGGGCCCCATCCTCTTGTGGCGCTACCTGCAGTACCTGTGCTGCATGCCAGGCCTCCGCCGAGCTATGCTGATTTGCGAGGACTTTCTGGTGCCCTTCTACCGAAAGGCCGGCTTCAAGGAGAAAGGACCATCGGCCATCTCTGTATCCAACATGCAATTCCAAGAGATGGAGTACATGCTCGGTGGGCAGGCGTATGCACGGCGGAACAGCGGCTGCTAGTCCGCGAGCCCTTACTCCACGTACTCACCTCTAGCATGGCAGATAAGGTCAACATATCACAGACAATGGACAGATAGAGGCACAGATTCAGTATGCACCAGAGGACTGGATTCAGTATTGGTAGCAAAGTCTTACTGGACCTCCTAATGTCAGCATTAGGTATTCTGAAGACGACTCATGCAAAAAGAGAAACGGACATCAAATTATGTTCCTTTTGTCACCAATACCATCTTGGATCTTGGCTTTGTGAGCTTAATTGTTTAATTTATTTATGTATTGTCAATTTATTTGTAATTGTCAAATCATTTGAATTTAAATTGAATGTATTGAAGGCAATTCATTTTAATGTAAATACTCTTCTATTTTTGTAAACCATATAAATCCCAAAGTTGTGATGAATTCAGTGTCATTACTGTAGAAGTTAGTAATTTGAGGATGCACATACTGCACAGACTGATCATGCAGCCACTAAAAACGTTTGGATTGTCATTTGAATATCTGTAGTAGATATTTGCTGTTTCTTTGTTGCATACTTTGAATAAACTATAAAACAATCATCAACAGGCATTTTCTGGTAATTGAGAGACACAGACCCTTTTCATTTGTAGATTTCTTTTACTGTTGTTTTCAGTTACATGTGAGTAGACAGGTAGCTAAAACACTACCGTGTTCAAAACAAATATCACTTCTTGAGAAGCAATAAACAAATGAAAGAAAACATTCGAGTGCTCAGTATAATGTAACAAAAATATGGCAGTAGTTGGTACATCTATCAACAAGGCACCAACGGTATCAATATTTGATTTTTGTCCCTGCTGCTGTATGAGGTTGCCTGAATAATAAAACCTATGTCTGGAGTGCGAATGTCTCTCTGTACCAGCACTGGCTTCTTTCATTCCTGCCTCACGCGTAAAGGGCAGCTGGGAATTTTGATGAGGTTCAGAAGTGCCATACCTTTGTTTCACTGGACAGTGAAGGAGTGATAATGACTGCCGGTGAACAGGGAGGTGGTTAAAGGAAGTGTTTAAGATGAGTGACATAGGTATTCATACTAACAGAGTAAAAAAACACAAGTATATTGTCATTGTTCATAGAGCCCCAGTTACACAGGGGCAGAGTGGAGACAGACTGGCTGAAATCATCTGTTAGTCCACATCTTTTGACCTGATGCCCTCATGTGGTGCTCGCGCTTCAGTGGAGGTGAGCGTTGAGGTCGTACTTCTCGCAGAATTTGTCCGTGAAGGGGATGCAGGTTAGCAACTCGCACCATTCACACTTGATTGGGTAGACGTAGAAGAGCACCACGAGGCCCGAAAAGAGCCCGACAAACACCAGCAGGAACACGATGATCTGACAGCGTTTGCGGTATAAGTCCATGCGACCAAAACTGATGTAGGGTAAGATGGCAAAGGACAGGAAGAAGCCAGAGATGAAGCCACAGATGTGGGCGAAATTGTCGATCCATGGCAACAGCCCAAAGGCAAAGAGGAAGAGCACCACACAAAGCAGCTTGGTAAAGGCCCTCCAGGGCTGGGCAAGGATCTGCCAGCTCTGAAACAACTCCACGAACAGGCAGGCCAGGATCCCAAACTGAGAGCCGGCTGGGCCCACCTGACACAAAGAGAGCAGAAAAGGGAGCGTGAGCCTACAAAAACATGGTCACAAACATTTACAATGTGATTTAAAAGCTTAATATGGTGTTCCTAGTAAACCTGATCTCTGACACATGATACATCTCCACTGTGATGTTCCTGCACTGATACTGTGTGGGTGTTAAAGTGGTGATCACCTCTGCTCTATAGGGCAAAAAGATGGCTGAAGCTAAGTTGCCAGTGATGCCACTGAGAATGTAAATGATTGAGATGCGCAGCCAGCCCGCCAGCTTCTCCAGGTCCCTCAGGATGGTCATCTGGAAAGCCACCGACACCAGGCAGTGAAGGATCCTGGGAGAACGAAAATAGACACGGTGCTCATATGTGTGCAATGTGACATGTGTGTGTGTGTGTGTGTGTGTCACGTGTTGAGGAGATAATTCCACCGTGTAGACGAGGCAAACCACTCAGCAGACAGATGACTTTGCCCATCAACAAAATCAGTTTCTATCTCAGTGAAGCTTAATGAGTTCGTGTAGCCAGGGCACTTTGTTTAATTACCCAGGAGACAGATAACAGACAGCACGAGGATGAAGAACTGCTCACCTCAACAGTGAGGTCAGCTCTTTGTACTGACTGACAGGTCTGAACTACACCAAAGTGTTGCAGTCAGTCTGAAATGCACAGTGCATAACTTAAATGAATGAATTTGCATATATTTAACATGAGAGCATCCCCAGCTATAAGTGAATAAATACGATTTTTCACTAAATCTTACCAAAGTAAACTGACAGCTGGAGCCAATGTTCTTATATATGTGCACAACACATATAGTCCTTGAAAACACTGATCTAGTAGACCAAGCTGAGACAAAGTTGACTGATGCATTATAGGCTGATCTTACTGTAAATACACTGTGTATTTGCTTTTATTTATACTATTGGTTAGAAAGTACATATGTAGGGTTTTTCTTTTTTTGATACTATTCATATAGTTTGAAGCTGAAAATATCTGCACCAAACAAAACCATATAAATACAACTTTCAACATAAATTATATAATAATAGCCAAATAAAATGCATCCAATAACCTTTTGTTGTCTATATTTTCTGCAGGCAAATCTTAGCGTAAGCTAAACTACTTGTTGACAGCTCCTGACTCACCCAGCATGCAGGAAAAGTGAGAGCCAGAGCCTGTAAAACTGATCTGGGATCTCAGGGTTGAGGAAAGGCAACAGTCCACACACATCGTCCATGCAGTGCACCTGAAGAAAGACACAGCATATTAAGTAATGACCCTCAGTTATACAAATACTTTTAATGAGACAATCAAAGATCACAAATAACATGCAAATGAGGACCGGCTCGAACTGGTATTCAGGAAGTATACAAAACAGTACACTGGATTGAATTAGCAAAAGATGCAAATCAAATTAAGTTTTGCATTTTTTGCCTTAAATAGCTCCATCCATTCATCCATCCATCATCTATCCAGGGTAAGGTTGCAGAGGCAGCAAGCTTTGCAGAGTATTGCAGACATATTGCAGCGGCTCTCTCATTAAATACTTTCTCTCCATGAGAAAATAAAATGTCTCATTTGTGTATAACAAGGAGAAAGTTGCTTACTTGAGAGCACAGAGTAGCCTCCTCATGAAAATAGCCATTCATGAAGTCACAATATTCTCGGGATGTGATTTCACACCTCGAAGAAAAATAGCAGCAAGTAATAAATTAGTCAAATATTAATATTTTTCAACCAGTCGATGTTAAATGTTCAACATAGGTACATTAGCTCCCCTCACCTCCCTTTGGTTCCAATGCAGCATGGTCTGCCTGTGATGGTACAGTCTATATGAGGCAGGTTGGTGTGGTTCCCTGTGTTGTACCTGGTACAAATCTAAAAGACAAAGCAGTATTTATTTTACTTTTTTGTAACATCAGTGCCAAAATGTGATATCCTTCCCAGATTCATCAAAAATGAAAGGAGGTAGCATTTTTACTTAATACAAGCCCTATACGTGTGTATTTTAATGAATGGATAATACAGAGGTATTCTATGATTTACTTTGACTTTATTTAATAAGGACATCACTGTGGCATTAGAATTTATGCATAACATCAATGCACAAAAAACAGATGCACCGTGTTGAGTGTTTGTAGCGAAATGCTAATTAACAATACTGTCCACAGGAGGCTTTTTATTTTTTTAAATATAATAAAATACGATAGAATTATGAAAGAAGACTTACAAGAGCAAATATAATTATTTCCTCCAAGCATTTCATTAAGGTCCGATCACATGTGAGTCATCAGCTTTAACATTTCAGACACTTTCATCTATATTCTCTATATTTATTATATACCAGACACTTACTGGCCACTTGCTGATGTCATCAGGCCATTCATGAGGTGATACTGAGGCAGGCTCTAGACATATCCTGTAACGAGACAAACACACCTTATATTTACCAGCAAATATCATTTAATAATAATAATAATATTAAAATGTTCTATAGCGCTTTTCAAGCCACTCAAAGACGCTTTACATGCAACAAAATGAAAAAGGGGACGATTAGAAAAACATCAAGACATCAATTAAAAACAGAATATTTTTGATATAAAAAAAACACAGAAGCTGTGTGGAATGAGTCCTGTAACCACTAGTGTATCTTACCTGGGATCCTGATGACACACAGAGCCATATTGTCTGTCTTTACCAAGTAACTGGGGAGTGCTGGAATGCCTCGGCCACTTTACCCACACAGCCAGAGTACTCTAGAAATACATTTAAAAAAAAACACAAAAGAAGGGGTTAGAGCCTCCCACAGTGTTTGTCTGTAGTGAAATCTAAAAGTCGGGGCTTGTTTACACACCGAGCACTCCTCCTCTGAGGTCTGGACGCAGCCAGAGCGATCGTTACGCACACAGCAGGCAGAGTTGCGTTCGATAGCTCTCTTGTCCCTGATAAGATCATGCACCTGTTTGTCCTGCCGCATGCACGGAGAGAATTTGGCCCCCAAGTGGATAAGAGCTTCCTATCAATGCGTAGACAAAGGGAGGAAAAACAACTAAAATATAGTATTCACACGTTTACACGTGATTATTTGCTTGTATTGTTGATGGTCTATCAAGAGAAGCGTGCTCACCGACCCCGGCCCAATCCAAAAGTTCTCCTGCTGTACAAACTTGACGTTTTCATACACACCTTTGTTTCTTAAAACCTGTGTCAGAAGAAATACAAATCACAAAAGAGTACACATCAATATGAAAGCAGTCGTAATGAGATGAAAATATTGCGAAAGTGTGTGAACCAAAATCATCACAACTGAGCCGTTACTCACAGAATCAACTGTCTCGTGCTGGGAAAAGCCCACTGGTGCAATACCATAGATGCATACAGCCAAGATAGTGATGAGCAAATGGACAACGGTGATCCAGTATGTAAAAAAAGGCCTAGAAAAAAACAGCAGCTCTCATCATCCATCATTGTCATCCACTGAGGGCTTCAGAGGGAAAACGCCGATACGAAGAGGTGCATACCTGTGGTCATCCATGTCCTCTATCTGCCTCTTGACGTAGCTGTCGATGCGCTTGCGGTAGGTGCGGTTCGTGAGCTTCCCCACCATGCCCAACCCATAAGGCCTCTTCTCTCGGGCAAAAAGCTTCTTGACAGGTACAACGATGCGCTGGCCACGCCTCTGCCCGGTAACGCTCACCACCTCCTGCCGCAGGGGCACCTTTGGTGGTCCCGGTGTTCCTTCTTTGGCTTTGCGCCACCCTCGCTCCAGAGGTCTGGAAGAGTGAACAGAGGAGACGACACTTCTGCATCATCTACCCATATCATCAACCAGAGCAGTGCATGTTTCTGTCAGAAAACTTGGATTGTTTTTAATCATTATTATCATTATTGGGTCAATGCAGCCTGTAATGCTTACAGCATGAGATGACTTCTCTCCAACTCCGTCTTATCGAGGGCGCTGCCTGTCAGCTCTGTCTCGTCGTTCTTGCAGCTGGGCTCCGCCTCTTTCATGGCCGCCTCGGACGGCGACTCAAACACCTCGTCTGTGTATGTAGACAACTCCTCCTGCATCAGAATATCCTAGAAATAACATTGTGGAAAGAGAATAGTGGGTTATTGAAATTAGAATGATTATTAAATAAAAAATAAACATGCTTACACAGTAACAGCAACATAAGAACATTGTTGTTTTTACTGACTTACTCTGGCAAAGAAAGATGTGTCCAGTTCATCAGGAAAGTCAATCATGTCCTCCTCCATGAAGCTGGCGGGGGTGAAGCTGCGTCTTTGGGCTCGCTTTAGCGTGCTCTCCCGTATTGAGCGTCCCTGAAAGAAAGAATTACACAACATGCATTAAAAGCTGTAATCCTTCCATCACAACCAATTACAAAGTACACGTATTCTCCTGTTCATTTATCATATATACACAGTATATGTATATGCATATTGAAGTGGATCTCCTCCCTCTCATTCACCTTGACCAGCGCTGCTGCGGCCCTGAAGCTCATCTTTGCAACGGACTCCCTCTTACGTCGACGAGGCAGTCGGTTGAGACCTGAGCGGGAGCTAGAGAAGGAGCAAAGTGAGGCAGCACCGGGGGTGATGGGGGTCTGAGGCACGCTGTAGCCATCCACCTCCTCCACCATACGGAAGGCTCGCCCTCGTGCCAATGGGTCCACAATCTGGAGACCAATGGTTCAGCAAAGGGTTGGAGAGCGAGAGAGAGAGAGGCATTTTTTTACCTCAGACGTTCAACAAATGCTGTTAATAAGATCAATTTAGCATAAGAGACAGGCTCAAAGAGGAATCTTTGGTCATAATGTACCTGAGTCTCAGTTGATATATACGTCTCTAAGTGGTTTATTTTTGCAGGTTAAAGACATGATTTTTCATCCTCTGCATGACATATTTTCATGAAAAAAAAACATGGATTCAAACAAGAACAGCATTAAGCAAAGCAACCCATATATTCCTTTACCTTTTGCATGCCATATTGTGAGGAGGGGACATAAAGAGGAGGCGGGGTCTCCGTGCTGGTTAAGGAGATGTTGTCCTGGCTGGGCAGATCCATCTCTCGGATCACCTGTGGTTTCAGCTTTCCATAGCGCAGGCTGCAGTGGCGCAGGCTTTTCCTCTGCCATTTCTGGGTGGCATCGCCATCCTTACTGACCCCAAACCAGTCCGCTGTTCCCCTAACACCACAAACACTGAACTTTCAGCTCTCGAGCACACATGCTTCACTTTTCACAGAGAGATAAAATGCTATCTGGCATGGTGAAACGTGAGGTGTAAGAGCACTCATTGACGACCCTCTTAAAAGCCGCGTATGTGGAGGAATGGATCACCAAACATGCGTGGGACTGATAAGACTGCACTTCCTGGGATAAAAAAAAAAAAATTACCCTAGATAGTGCAAGTAATAGGCAGAGTAGAGGGAACATGCCTGGGCAATGTTTATGTCCAGACACACCAGGAAAGAAAGACACACACACTGAATGCAAGAGGGAGAGTCATAAAGTCTACATTTTCAAAGAGTGAGCAGGAGAGGGATATACTGGAATTGGATGCTTCAAATAAAAGCCAATTTATTTTGTATTCTAATTTTAATTGACCTTTTAATTGACCCAGACAGACAGCAAATCCAATTAACAGAGAACAGGGGATTCTTCTGAGATTTTAATTGTGTCCTACTCCACTCCCATTCCACCAACAGTTGATGAATAAACATGCAATCGCGTTGTCGAAGTTGAAGCCTAATAAGTACCAGAGCAAACAATGTTACTGCACCCCGAGGGCAGGAAGTGGAAGTGGAAACAATCTTCAAAGGAAAGTTCGGCAGGCAAGCTAGCTGTTTCTCCACTAATTACCAGCTGCAGAGTGAATGCTCAGTGAAGTTTGGTTAAAGTCTATTTCTCACTAGCTCCGCCCACTCTTTCCATCAGTGAATATATTTTGCTGTTTTTTCTCGAAATATGTGTCAGTGACAGGATTGTAGAGCTATTTCTAATATGATGTGTGTGCCTTTCATTACAGCAGTGGACATAACCTCGCTAACCTTGATTTCTATGAGTATGTTTGAACATAGTCTTAGCTCAGAACGCTTATCTAATCAGTGACCACTAAAGAAGTCTTCAGACCTGGCATGTCCGCTCTGAAACACTAAACACGAACAGGTACCACTCAGAAGCAACAACTTCTTGTGATGGTGTCTGTTTGGACCTCTAAATACTCAGCTACTCTGAATAAAAGGGGAATTTGTAACAGGACAGCTTTTGGTTTCAGGTCCTCTTATGACTCATTAAAAAAAGAAATATGTATGACTCACAGCTGCAACAGCTGGTGACTGAGTGAGAAGCAATTTACTGGGAATCTTGTGAGGTGTGAAGTGAATAAACGTCTAAATTTTAAAGCAACATTGGCAAAATCATGTCAGAATTATGATTGCACACTAACCCTAACACCTCTACAGTCTTGTGAGGGACTTCCTGCCGTACCTTAGCAGGGTTCTGGAGAGCGAATGGTGTTTCCTGATGCTGCGGCGAGCAGCCCGCTGCCCCTTAATGGGAACCGTGTTAATCCGCTCAAAGTGCACCCTTCTGCTGCTGTGACCAGGCAGAGCAGGGCCGGAGGGCCGCGAGAAGGGACGAAAAGGAAGGAGAAGGAAAGAGAAAAGACAACAACAGGCAGTGAGAAGGAAAAGTGCAGCTGGACAGTGCAGTAGCCTTCATGCAGAGAGAGCAAAGCAGACTGTTGAGACTTGGTTTTCATTGAGATTTTGAACATTAGGAAGGTTATTACTAGACAAATGAAAGAGGTCATGCAAATTGGAAAAAGATAAGGAGAGCAGAAATACTGTAGTTAAATAGGAAAACATTTTTTTTACATGCTACTGGACACAGGCTGCTAACATCCTCCACTATTTAAGCATGTGCTGCTTATATTGCATGCTGTAGCATTTCATTCTATAATCTGCTAAATCTGCTAGCTCTTATTTTTATAATCCAGGAGCATGTTGGGGAGAGATAAAGTCACCAAATGCACCAACAATCCATAGTTCCTGGAGCACATTGGACAACAACTAGGTGCTAACTGAACTAAAGCGTAAAACCCCTCACTGGCTAGCTTCCAACTAAACTAGGGGCCGCAAACACTATCATTATTATTTCGGGTGGTCGCGACTGGAAAAGGTTGAGAAACACTGTTCGAATCTTGAAGCATGCTCCAACCCACTTATATCAATACGCTAATATATAAATCCAGCCTATCGCTAGCTGAGTTTACCTCTTTATGGTCTGAGTTATGGATGACTGCCGTTGTAAGACAGGCCGCCGGGTGTCAAAGAGGTCACGGGGTGGTGACTGGAGGTGAGAGGTCTCCACCGGCATGCTGATGCTGCGCAGGAACCCCTGCCTCTTCATAGGCTGTACAGGAAAAGATGCATAAGAGAAGTTTGAACACAAGCCATGGCAGAAAAGGACAAAGGTGACAAAAACAAAAAAGGGGATTCAGGGAGAAAGAACACCTGAACAAAAGTGGGAGGCTCGTCGAGTGACATCTGAGCTGTGGGAATGTCCAGCCTGAGCCAGGGAGGCTTTTTCCTCTGCAGGCTGCTGGTGCTCTCCCGCCGTGGTTCAGCCATGTTCTCTGTCCCACCCCAGGCCTGCCAGCTGCACAGACAGACAAGGAGAAGATGGTGTTATTGTCCTGTTAATTAATAACAACACATAATCAACATTTAAGGGTATTGTGTGCATTCATAAAAGGTATTTGTCACAATGACTTTGTGCTGCAAAATTGTTTCACAAGAGGGTGCTAAGGCCCCTTGTTTGAGCCAAACATGGGCGTTCACATAATTCTGTTTTAATCATAGATAATAAAGAGGAAACGACTGAGAGCAGCCTACAGTTGTTTACCCTTTCCAACAAACAGTTTACGTTGCCATTTAAAAAAAAAAATTGTAGTGTAGACCGGGAAATTTTTCCATCTTAAAAAGGTTAAAATCCAATTGAATCCCTGTTTGTGGTTAAAAGTTGCTCTACATCCAGCAGACATCTATCAGGGACTAATGACTATGTATGCATGACCACAAGGAGGCCTGTGGACCAAAGGAGGTGCACAGTCAACCTCCCTCTCTGACAGCATGCCTGTAGCTGCAGCCTCGTTATCACCAGGCTCTGGTTTTATTGTGCCCCACTAACCTCACTTCTCTGGGCCTGCTGGTTCATTTCCTGTCATTTACTAAATTCCCACAGAAAACTGCTCATTTACCTCAGTACACAGGCAGGAGTTACACTTTAAATGATCAAGCACTATCCCGCATATGTGTTTGAATTTAGTTATGCATTCATCATTGATTAAAGAAACTCAGCAGACAGGAGAAGTGTACATTATAATGACCGCTTTTTTTTTTTGCAAAGCACAAATGTGTAAACTTGCGAAAGAGGGCGTCTCCTCAGCTCTGGAGCTGTAAAACCAAATTTATTTTAATAACTTCCATCCCGTCAAATTAGTTCTGTTTCACAAGATGTCATCGTCACATACAGAATGTCTTTATTTCGCATAAGGGAGTTTGAGTTTGAGTTTTATTTTCAATTCTCTTGTTACACATTCAGCTCCTTTAAAAAAGTCCACTGCTTTTAGTGACCACATCTGCTTCCCATTGACATTTCAACGCACCACAGGCTTCTGTTTTAGCCCCAGTGATGATGGGAAGTGTTGTCAGTGGATCTCAGCAGAGAGGGGAGGAAAACCTCAGACTGAAGGCAGCAGGGGTCATCACCAATGTGTTAATATTTAAGCATGCTCTAGCTCTTGCTGACAGATATTTCTCAATCCACCAGTTCCCAGAAGCACACTGGTATTTACAATATCATGCATTGACATTTCTACCACAATTAAGTTATTGAGTGTGCTACAAGAGGCAGAACAACTAGATGGGATGTTTAAAATAGCAAAAGGTTTCATCTTTCATTTACTGTCAGTCTGGAAGGTTATGGGATTTTATATTGCATGTCATCTGACCTCAGGTGACATTGTCTGGACTGTGGTACCAGATTAGCAAAGCAGACTGGACTAAAGCCGGCTGGTGCAGAGTCAGAGACTGTAGGAAACAGAGTGATGAAAGGTGGGCGAGGACCAGCAAACAGAGTGCAAAGTGAAATATTTTGACACATTCTGCATCACTCTACTTTTTTTTTGTATTACTAAAAAAAACACAGCAAAGTAACCTGTCCTTAAATTCACTAAGAAGAATCACAACTGCAAATCCAGTATCTCCGTTTGTGCACAACAGCCCTCTCTCTTGCCCCTGGCTAGGACACCCGACATTTAATTACTTTCACCATGAGATCAGCGGGGGCTCCTGATATGGAGCACATCAGTGACGGGAGGGGGCGTCAGCTCCATGGCTGCAGATTGAAACAGACTGGGACTGAAGGGAAAGCAGGCAAGGCAGGAACCTAATTTCCGGCCATGCTAAACATTGTTTGATTGCTTAAGCTTTGGTTCCTCATGCTGTAACTCAGTTTGCCCTGAATGCTGCGTTGACGCTGCTCTGCCTGTTGAGAATGAAGGACGGACGGGTGGAAGCAAACTGAACAACGCTCATTGTTTATGCGCTCCTCCTGCTCCAGGCTTTTTTCCCCCTGTCTACTGTCTCCCACTCCTCTTGTCCTTACATGCATGTGGTCTCTGTGAGTGATTGCCATTTACAGCTTGATAGTTTCTTTATGCTTTCTGCCTACTTGCTTGCAAGATTAAACCCACAAGGACACTTAAACCCACACTTAAAAAAAAAGATATTCAAACTATGTAAAATTAAGTGACAGTGTGAGTGAAACATCTCACAGCTTTAGTACTGAACATCTGTATCGCACACAACAGCATAAACGATTTTTCTGATCATGCCAAATACAAAACGACATGAAAAAAGAGCCTTGCAGAAGATGCCAGCAAAATATGATTAATTACTGCAACTGTGCAGCTATTGTTATAGTTTGCCATTGGCCATGAGAGCATTTGGTCATAGCCCAAGGTAAACCTCCAACGTTCGTGAGATAGCTAAGCCGAGTGCCCTCCAAAGTCAACATGGAAGCTGAGCTGGCATGGGCCTGCGACTCGTGTTTGGGAGGAGTTTAGCTACAACAGTTGATCAGATTCAAGCATGGCTATGACAGCCACTCATTTCTCACCATGAGGGAGCACTCAAAATGTCAGTTATCGCTCCCATCGAGTGATAAGAAATCCCCGCACGAGAAGGTAAGACTCAAGGCTGGTCCCCGTCTGAGAAAGATGGGTCTTCATAGGCAGAAAGTCCTTCAGAAGGAGAAATATCCTTGGCGGGGATGAGAGTTGATTAAATTTTGCGTTTGGCAATTATCCAGCCTGGAGGATTAGCCTTCCGTTGAGCATGTTATCTCTTCATGGTCAAGTTTGACGGTGAAAGAAAATCAGTTGCAAGGTATTATATTACTGGGACAAGACTATCCCATTGAATTAATTCAACCTGTTCAACTGCTTGGCAAATGCACAACAATGTCTTATCTTCCTCTCAAGGTGATGGCACTTTTTTTTTCTGGTTGAGATGTCGTATGGGAACAATTCAGAGCGTGTAATGGTTCCCACCAGTGTTTACATTCCCAGCACTGATTTCAGGCCCACATTCTTTAGACCACAATGATTTAATCTAGTTTCTCAAAAAGATTTGTTTTTACTTCACGGTTCGCATCTAAAGCGGGAAAACACACACACCCATGACTTTGCGCTGTGCCTCGCTAGATTGGCTTCCTGCCGTCGTTTGCTCCTTGTGAGAAACCAACACTTCCTACACAATTACAAGACCCATGACAACCCTGCATGGGTTGTTTTTAATAATGGGGCTGACATTGCTTCTAAAGGCCACTTCTTCTTTCCATTAGGCGGAGGAAAACAGACGGGAGGACAAAACGCAGAGGACAAGCTGACGTCTCTCCAGGTGCAGGGACGTCCAGCAGGCCATAATGACCGGTGTTGACAGGCATAACCAGCACTCTCCTTCGCCGTCTGGGGAGCTGCGATTTATTGTCATTCCGCCTGCATACAAACTCAAGCCCAATGATGTTTTTCATGCCATCAGTTAATATAATCACTCGGTAATGGTCTCCAGTCATGCAAAGGAAAGGCACTGGTTTATGACAGCTGCCACAGGTGAGGCTTAAGGACGAACAGGAGTCTGGCTCAATGGATGGAGCTCTTAAGTGCCACCTTGAACGCATTGAAGCTGGAGTAAAAAAGAAAGAAGAAGCTAAGTGGTGCTACAGCTTAATTTTGTGCTTATTCATTGTGCACAATGTAACAAGCTTTCTCCAAATGCTCTCCCGCTTCAAATATGTGTCGAGGCTTGGAAGAGAGCATTGCCCTCCTGTTTCACATTCATCATAAATAAAATAGTAACCGGCCATGGCCTCTTTTTTTTTTTTATTGAATCAGTCATCTAAACTGCAGTTGCCTTTTTAAAAATACTCAGTTGCTACTCACTATTGTACATGAAGAGAAATTAAGGACTCATAGCTTTTTAAACGTACACACATATGATCTCAAATGTACACATATATCATAATTATTTATGAATTAAACATTTTCTGAGATAGTGTTGTAAACATTTTCTTTTAAATCCTCTATCTGGAGCCATTTGGAATCTCAGTGCATGCCATACCCACATTCCTTAAGATGTCTGTCTGCACTGAACCAAGCTGAAATGGCAGAGAAGGAAACCACATGAAGTCTAACCATTATGGACAGGAGCTGGCTGGTTTCCGGGTACTGAGTGTACTCTACTGCTCTGCGCTACTCTACAGGAGGCTGCAGCCACACTGAGGGGGCTGACAGAGCTGTGTCATTGAGGCTGACAAAGCCTCGGGAGGCTGGCCAAGTAGGGCCCTGCTTGCTCCCAACAGACATCATAAAATCAGCATGGACAGTAGATAGGAGAGATTGCTGCCTAGCATGCACGTGCAGTCGCCATGATGGATGACCTCATTAATCTGGGTAGTGAGAAGGCCGGAAACCTCATTCTTGAGAAGTGCAGCGCTTCCTGACCCTAGTCCTTTGTTCCCGCTCTCCCTCTTTCTCCTCTTGCATGTTGCTTCTCCCTCTTTGTCCACCGCAGGTCAACTTGTTGACCATTTTGGTTCAAGTCACTATTGTTACCAAAACAATTTCCCATGTACTAGCAAGCTTTTTAATATTGAGAGTGATGTTGGTACAATTCCAGCTTCCGGATTGCTGCCTTGCTGAAAACCTAATGGCACAAACTGGTTATGTTTAGTTTTCCCCATGCTCTAACAGTTAGTCATTCACTATAAATGTTCCTACTATCCATTGTTTCTTGTGTTTCAGTCCATGCAGGAGGCAAGGCTTGACACTGGAAACAATGGAGGGAAACAAGGCTATTCAGACAGTCACTCTCCCTATGTTGTTCTCTCACTAATATAACTAGAAACATTACTGGCAAAGAAATGCAAATCAAATTATATATTTTCTCAAAAGAAATACCATCTAGATCAGACACATATAAAGCTGCTGTTGTGAATTCAACATTAATATACAGTAGCTGTAGTTCCCTGAAAGGGGATTTCATAATGATGAGCAGAAACTCATGACTGCATAGTCATTCTAATAAATGGGTGGAGGCATGTGGGAAACAATATGAAGAAGCAACAGATCTGGCAACTCACCACAATAGACAACCTAATTCTAATAAATAATTCACAATTAACACGACAGACGTGTGTCCTGTGTAGGTCCTACCGCCATCTGAAGCCCATCTGCGCATTAATTGCAGAAACTATGCGTTTGATCTTTATATAGCACACTGTGCTTCCAGCCCTGGTTGTATTAGGAAGCTGACAGAACTACAAAGCTACTGGTATTTCATTTGGGTGAGGAGAACAGAAACAGGCACTAAAATAAACTTGTTATACTGCAGAGCAGACATTAATGCCAGATGACATAACCAGTTGTGAAAGTAGATTTGAATACTGAATCTACAATGTGATCAATTAGAGTATTTCTCTGATGTGTCTCTTAATTTCTGTAAAACTATAAAAACTATGTGACTTTAATACATGGCTTCCTCACACAATGCTCCTCAAGAAAAAAATAATTTGAACGATCCAAAGTCCAAGTTTAAAGCCTTTCTCTGTCTCTCTTTCTGCCCATTTTTACGAGGATGAAAATACTCCACAAAACGCAGCCGCAGGCCAGAGAGTGAAGTGAAACTGAGCACCAGTAAAGCTGCCGTCATCTGAATTGACCCTGGTGACATGTGACAGGCTGTCACGCCAAACCACCTTACAACATTAAAAAACACACACAGGGAGAGAGAGACAGCAGAAATATCCGTCGCAGCTGACCCTGAGATCAAATGTCACAGCTATCTGAGCGGCAGGCATGGCGGGCGGGGCTGCTGCTGCAAGATAGGTGGTTGAGGGTCGGCATGGCTGATATACCCAGCCAAGAAGGGTGGAGCAGCTCATGCCTTTTCCCATGTTTTCCACAGATCTTTAGCCCGGGCTGTCAGCACTCGGTGGGCTTTTACAATGAAGACTTAACCTCTTACTCTCAGTGTTTCCAGTCTGGAATGACAGATTTGTATTAGGTCCATTGCCAGGCTCCCTCACTGTCATAACAGTGTTTACTAAATGACAGGATCGAGTGCCAGAGATATGAATAGCTCATGAAAGTATAAATGGTCTCCTAACACTTGCTGTGTGCAGTGGTGTATTTATAGAGCTCAACTGCAAATGTACGTCTGGATGAAACTGTAGACCAACATGAAAAATATCCTGCTCCAGATCTCTAAGCAGTGGGCTGTTTTCCGTAAAAAGATAAAGCAAGAAAGAAAAAACACTCATATCAAATTAGTTTTATAGAACTGGATGCGTTCATTTATCTCAGTCTCAAGAAATAACCACCACCAAAAGCAATATCTGTATTCACCGTCGCTACCCATCTTCCTCTACAAGGCTTTATATGTTGCCAGGCGAATGCAGGTCCTCGAAAATTGCGCCTGGTTATTTTATCTACACAACAACCAGCTTTTCTACGTGCAGCAATATCCTGCACAGGAAATCAATACGAAGGAGGGGTGAGGTGTGTTAAAGAGCACAAAGGAACAAATATATACAATTACTTTATAATCTGTGTGTTTTCAAACATCAGCCAACCTAATATCAGCTCTGCTTAGCACAAAGTTTCAACACATGAATTATTTAGTAATAAGTAGTCCTGCAGGTGAATTATTTACTGCATACTCGCTATTGGAGCGTCTGTTCACAGCCCCCTTAGTTGCAGCATCTCTGTTCTCAGGATTGTTAACGGGCCGGGTCCAGCTCCCAGCTGATAGTACAGGCCTGTCTTCACCTCAGTGGAAAAATTAAGCTCACTTAGTAAACCTGTGTAGTGTCTCAGTCCAGAGCTGTGTTTGTGTCTCTGATCTCGTGTAAGAAGCTGACAGTAAAAACTCCCTCGGCGTGGGCAACATGTACCTCACAGGGCAAGACAACTAAATACGGTTTAATACAATAACAAGGGAGCTGTGTGAATATTCCATGACCACTTCAGTTAAATCAGGTAACACCCTGAATCAGCCCACAGTGAAATGTCCTTCACCATTTTGATAAGCAGCTGGTTTTAGGCTCCAGCTGCCAGATCTGAAACCTCTTTGTTTACCGTCAGAGCTTATCTTCAACTTACTTTTATCTCCAGCCGTATGGCCACAGAGTGGGAAAATCCAGCAGCCCCTGAACCCTACTGTACAACTCCACATTGAGCTATGGACATGAAATTCAACAAGACTGTGATACTCTGACCTTATCTCAGAGGTTAATGACACTGTAATGAACCCACACATCAAATGTGTAATGCTAAAGTTTATTCTGTGCAAAGGGTTGAGAGGGATGAGAAGCAATTAGATTAAGCGAAGATTTTGTTGCATATTACACGCAATGAATGATAGTAATTAAATTAATATAATTCACTTCAAAATGGCATACAGGCTCATAAATCTCTGTCAAACCAGACCAAAATTATCATCTTGTAGTAAAGCCCTCGTCAAAGATGTAAATGTCAAAGATCTCGATTTGCACTATTCAACATAATCAGGAGATCAATAACATGAGCATCACATTTTCTGACGAGGTGATTTCTCACTCATTGATCTGCCCTGGTTTCACATCTTAGATTTGCCTCTTACTGAGGGAAGACGCTTTAGACAACAAAGGAAAGTAAGCCATCTTTCTTGCAGCGTCCCGGTTCTCCCAAAAGTGTCCTGAGAGTACAACAATCCCCTCATTGTCTTTGGGAGGTTTGACATTCTCTCTTTAAGTGAGTAAGAGGAGAATCTCAGAAACAGTGTGCCCTAACAACATGTGATCTCCATCTAAATAGTTTCCAGCATGATATCAGCCTGAATCAAGCCTACAAAAGGCTGCATTGTACGGCCTAATGTGGACTGGGCTGAACAAGGGTCATTGAGCAGCCTGATCGTCGTAAAAAAAAAGCAAAAGCAGGCTGAAGTTTTCATTCCTCCATCAACGGAAATGGCGCACTAAGCAAATTTCCAGCTGAGATAATTACTCAGGCAAGTTAACTCCATTATGGTCTAGCAGACACGTCATACTAGCATGTATGGCTAATTGACAAAAGCTACATCCAGGGTGACAGAGAAAAGACGGCACACAGCGACATGCTACTACCGTTTAGGTTAATTTTGGTGCTCTAATCAATCACGGGATAAAAAAAATACAAAGGAAAGCCATCAGCTCTGTCATCTCACATCCTTTGTGGAAGACCACCAGCATGGAGAGAGGTGCTTATTTTACGGAGGAGCGCTGGAAGGAAGGAGCAGAGCAGAGGAGGGGGGAGATGTGCAAACCGAAGGCAGGAAACACACTGCAGACCGGGAGCATTCTGCGTGTCCGGCCGACACAACCACGGAAACAACATACGCTTGCTCACATGCACAGGAACACATCCGCACTGCATATGTAAACATACACATCCCATGGCCACGGTCAAGCATCGTCACCGTACGATGAAGATAATAGGCCCTGTTTGAGTCCGAACTCCCGCCCACTCCCACTTCAGAGAGTGATAGTGAAATCTCAGTGTGTGACATTGAAGCCGACACGTTTATTGAAGAAAGCAGATGAAGTGTGGCCTGTATCGCCGGCACAATGGGAATCAGCCTTATTAGCATGGATTCACGCAGAGGAGAGGGAGGCTGGTCTTTCATGACACATGGTCAACTTAAAGGCACTTAACGGGGGTTTCCAAAAGCAGTACAAATGATCGACTGCATTGATTTTCTCCACTGCAGGTTGTGAATATATGTACACATGTGGGCGGGTGAGCGTGTGTGTCTGTGTAGTGTGTAGTGTGTGTGTGTAGGTGTGCACAGTCAAGTGAAGGACAGAATATAAATTGAGGTTGTTGGTGCCCGAAGCATACACATTTTACACATAGGGACATGTTTTCTATTTGGATGATGGCACAAACTTCATTCTGTCACAGTATTTTATTAAATGTTTGCAGAGGCATAAACCTATTCAGTCTTTTGGTTTCCCCTCTGGATTGGAGGGAGGGGAAACCATTATTGTTCCACACAACAACTAGGTCATTATAATAAAGCTCCCTTATTTGAATCCCTTTCATCTGATACACAGGCAAATATGTGGATGGAAGAAAATCAGAAGATGGAAAGAGGCATCATTAAAATGAATTACACGCACAAGGTGTATCTGATTGGGAATGACTTATAGAAGATAAAGTAGTTTGACCAACGGATAAGTGCTCATCCACAACTACACTGTGCTCTAGTTCCCAGCGCTGGATGTGAGAAGAGCACACACATCAATGCCAGATACATCCACCACAACATCCCCTCTGCTCAAAAAGGAATACAATTTGCTTCACAAACAGTGTGCTTGACATTTCCTTCAGACCCACAAGAGAAATCTGAGGGTTTAACGGTTACTCAGTCCCTGTGGTGGTACACAAATGTGGGTCACAATGCATATTGGCAGCGGCTGTGAACAACGTACATTGTGGAGCAATGACTCAGATACATGTGAGGTGAGATTTGGGCGTCAAAGCAAGTGAGAAGTATTCATCATGGCAGTGACATTTCTATAAATGGTTTTCAAAAGACAGTTTACACAAACACCTTTCAGATGATAAAGAACATTCACAGATACATGTGTTACTCTGTACATGATAAATAAGTGGTTGCAATAGCACTGAATTCAGAATGGTTGCATTAGACAAACAAATTCAGATAAGCAGCAAAAGTCTTTTTCCGACACAATTGGATATTTTTAGTCTCAATGGTGGATTAACTGAAACTCGGTTCGTTTCACTTCTCTTAGAGATTCCCCAGACACTGATAACAGCTACTCTGAGGAAGTGAGGGGATCCCAAGGGAACACCCAGAGGTGAGGCCAGGGTCTCCGAGCTGGGATCAGGGAGATGTAAAAGCAAGGATGATGGGGGAGGAAGGAGGAAGAATGAAGCCATGCAGCTGGGCCAAGAGATCAGTGGAAAACTCCCGACAAAAGCACAGGAAAACTGGGAAGGCTGGGGCAGGTCCTCTGGGACGGTCACACCAGTGACGGGGGAGGCCTACTCGACCCTGATTTAACTTAAGAAAACATACAGACTCCATTTTATGGAAATAAATTCAGTTTTCCCCCGAGGTCAGGTTGTCACACACACGCAGACATGCTTCCTTCGTCTGCTCATGGTGTGACAACGAGCTAATGTTGTCACGCAGCTGCGACAGATGATCAGGAAATGTGACATTAGGTGAGAAGACAGAATGTCTAATTCAGGCAAGTTGAGAGAAGTGAAACCAAAAAGTAAAGAATCGTGTCTCGCTGAGTGGGAGTACAAACTCTGACAGCCTCCAGGAATAAATTACATTTCATTTGCATGACCGTTCATATTTGTTTCTCACGCGTTTTGAGAGAATATGCTTCACTCATGTTAGGCTTCCAGCGTGGTGCCTTCACTATAACTGGGCGTGATCGACTGGGCACCATAAAGGAAAGGCTTTACATCATTTTCCCTGGCACGCGGCATTACGAGCTCTGTCAACTGGCAAAGGCAAGGGAAAGTTGGCACGGGTGGGAAGAGAAGCAGAGGCAGTTAAAAAAAAAAGGAAAGTTGAGAGTTACAGAATCAGGTATGTTCAAATATGCCAACGGCACCTGGCTTGTTTCCATGTCAATCCCTCTGACTGACAAACATTGAGCACAGTCCAACAGATTTACCAAAATCTATTTGTATAACTAAAATGACGACTGGATAATAAAACTAAAGAATATGCGCCATGGGCCTACTTTAGTCATCCCTCAGCACTCGTATTTCAACACTTTGATGGTTCAAGTTCATTCAAAAGAAAAGACTAACATTTACCTACTCTGAAAAAAGCCAGTAAAAGAAAAGTCACAGAGGAATCCAAAACACACCCTCATTTCTGGGAAAGCTGCTGGAGTGAGTTTGGCGCATGGTATGTGATGTTGGTGGGACTGTTGAAACGGTCCAGATATAACTGTGTGTGTGTGTGTGTGTGTGTGTGTGTGTGTGTGTGTGTGTGTGTGTGTGTGTGTGTGTGTGTGTGTGTGTGTGTGTGTGTGTGTGTGTGTGTGTGTGTGTGTGTCTATTGAGGGAACAGTCAACTTGAGTTTAGCAGTCTGGTTCACAATGAGGATTCACAGCCTCTGGGCATGACGGCCCACTGTACCAACAATCTGGGTGGGTGGGTTATCCTATTTAAAACTGCACCCTCATCACTGCTGTCACAGTCAGGGTGTACCTTGAGTTGGTCCTCTGGCCATACAATGATCTGAGAACAATGTAAACAACACTGTGCTGTCATTAAGGCCTGTGCTGTGTACCTCATGTCTCCAATGAAGATCGGCAACACACACAAAACAGCTACATTTTCTTTCTGTATTTGGATTATTAAGTTTCTCTTTTGTGATAAGTAGAGGTTTACAAGTTGTACCGTGATTATCTATTAAAAAATGTATTAAAGACAATACACCAACAACTTTTGGGTTGCCAGATTTTGAAGAGTTTCTGGTGCATATCCTCATCTTGCATAACTTGCACTTGTCTCAATAGGTAGTTTAATTGTTTAATTCATGCAGGACAACCCCTCTCCAATGGACAGTCAAAAACCAAAGTAATAATGACATCATCTATACAGAATAAGTGCATTTCTAACACGGATGCTGCACATACTTTTTATAAGTTGACCATGAAGTTATACCACTGTTATTAAAGCTTGTGTGAGCTTTAAAACAAAACTCTCTATCAAGGCATTTCACCCAGGTAAGACAACACAATTGCAACATACCTGACATATATATTCCTGTCTCGAGGCACCGGGTAAAGTAAAATATTTATTGGGTTATCTGTGGACACGCCCTCAGAGAGCTCTTCACGCTTACAGAAGAAGATCAAAGTTCAAGTAAGCATTGCTGTTTGTCTATGAGCGCCAGCCTTCTCGGGAAAAAATTCCCACAGCCCTGAAAATGAGCATCGTCTTGAGGTTAACCAGCCTCAGACACGGTGTCAGTGAGAACAGAAGCTACAGGAAACAAGAAAACCCTGTAACTACACACCCCAAATTAGATGTTTTCATCTCTGCGACAGCCTAATGTTGGCCTCAACTAAATAACTGTGAAAACAATTCATAGTAACCTGTACTTTCAAATTTAGTCACACCTCCAAATCTTCGCCTAACCTGTGCATCAAAGGTTTTTAGTAAATGCTGCTTTATGTATGACTGTCTGGCTCGTGACAGATGAGGTGCTGACTGAGAGAAGGGCAGGGTGGCAGGGTGGCATGCTGGCAGACGGAGGCCTTGGAGGCTCAGAGGTAGACTTGAAATAGCCATGCTGCATTATAGCATTACATCACAACGGACTCCACTGTCATGGCTGCCGCTGCATCATGCCACCACCGAGATGTCATAGGATGGGAACAGTTGAATGCAACGGCTGTGAGTCACACAACTGAGACGTCAACAGGGGAAGAAGACATGCAAACAGCCATAGAATGATGATCTGTACGAGCAACAAACACCACACTTCCTGTTTAATTAAAACCAATGCACCAGAACCAATATATGTATTGTTTTTCCCTGCTAACATTCCTTATTGTGTATGCATGACAGACACTGAGACACAATACTATTTTTGTTTTTCCACAAACACCACATTATTTGACATGCAAGAAAAAGCACTGTTCCTGCTTCTGACAACACAGTCAAAACTGTAACCATATAAAGGTAGGAGATACTGTGAGAATTAGATCAAACACTGCCTGTGGGCTCGCTCGCCATCAATCCCCTGTTGAAACATACCTGACGTGCTTTTTAAGCGGATGTCTGTTTGAGCTCAGTTGTGGGAACAGTTGCAATATATTTAGCAGGAAAGCATGCGTATTGTCTCCAAAGTAGCAGAACGAGTTGGTTAACATGTTTGACCTCTCCAGGCACTGCTGCCGTGCCCCACATTCACAAATCAACTCAGGAGACTTTACTGCAGCAGTTTTTACACAAAGTTGCCCATGATGACAGACCAGTCTCAAAGAATTATGTAATTCAGCTCTATACTTCTACACTATACACTCACAGGGGCTTGTGGACTCGAAGCGTTGTATAAACTCTCAAGAATTTATTTTAATTTCAAGTAAAGTACCCAAAAGTTTCCAAAGATAAACAATATCTTGAGCGGAATTATAAATCATGATTTCCTGCGCCTGGTCAATCGTGTTTTAATAGATTTCCTCAAAGTAAGAACCATGTAGGCTCATTGAAGTGTTGGAATACAGAAAGAAAACAGACAAAAAATATATAATATTATGTGATATTATAAGTCTGGATTAGCATCCTGTCGGTGTGTCATGTGAAATGCTTAACGGTGCGATATATGGGATTTACAGCATTAATATAGCAACAGACAATGTTAATATATGTAAAGATATAGTGGAGTAATGCCTGGAGGCGCTCTTCCTCTGTGTGTGTTTTAACTGAGCTTCTCCTTGCTCAGTTGACATAGCTGAGCCGGCTGCGTGTGCTTTTCGTGGATGTGAGCGAACTAAAGTGGTTATCCGACAGCCGCCGCTCTGCACTGCTTTCACATTGTGGGTACAGCTGATAGCGCCGTCCCGACGGACTCAGTTAAACACGGTTAGCTACGTCAGCACTTTTTCTGTTTGTTTTGTTTTTATTTGCACTGTTAGCTGCCAGCTGCCAGCTCAGACGTTGCCATGTTGAGAGCCAATAGAAATGCTCAGAATCTCTTTTATCGCACCTTTAAATAAAAAGCATGGAGAATAATCAGATTATTCTGTAGGATAGAAATCAATACAGTGGACTATGGCTATGTTAATGTGAACTTCAGGTCGCCTGTAACAGAACACTCAAGTGATCAAACTTTCGACTTGTGATACAAATGTGTTTGTTGGAGAAACAGCCTGAGGTTACTTTGAGAAGCATGTGCTCTGTACACATGGGACTGTTCAGCCCAGTGACGCTCATTTAGTCTGTCCAGAGACGAAAGAAAAACGACCAACAATCACAGGGTGTACCCCCAGGTTACGGGAACATTTCAGATGGCTTCTTCCAGGAAATCTATTGCTGAAGACGACGTCATCTCATCAACAGAGCATCAAATCTACAAAGAGAGATTACTCTTGGCTACATAACTGTGTCCTGCTTGTAGATGCATCATCTTGAAGTGATTAGGCCAGGCAAGAAAAACATCACTATGGCGCTATCGCGGAGTGCTGGGAGATGCAAGGACATCAATATCTATTGAAGAATGGCTGTGAATGAAGGTTGATAACATGAGCGCTGGGCGTAAAATCACGCACTGTGGCTCTTCTGAAGGTAACGCCTTGAAGCGGTTGTACAGTACTGAGCACTTGGCCAGACTGACAGACAGACAGATACCGCGCCATGAGTCATGCAGGCATGACTACAGTGTGGCCCCCTCAGCAGCCCCCTGAAAAACTCACATACCAGCCAGTCAACACAGGCCAGCCTGGATGGTCCACCTGCCTCAGCAGAGCTATCCAGCTCCCAAGTATCACGTACCCACAAGCACCCCCCCACACACACACACACACACACACTTTGGGAATACTCTCTATGGAGTCCAGTTGGAGCAGATACAGAGGATGAGCATGACTGATACTATCACACATCAGAGCCCCTGCTTTATTGGTGTGATTACATCACCCAGAGCCATGATCCCTCTCCTTCCATGTGATAAGGTTTCAGGAACAGGCACACAAACCGGGCCATGTGCTCCTATGTTCCGCCTGCCAAAATAACTCAGCAGTTTCTAATACAGTACGTCTATGGTTTCACTTCGGTCTGCCCAGGTATTGTAGGACATTGAAGCGCGTAACCTTTCAGATGTCAACAAGTTTGCAGTTTGTTAATATGCGAGCGGCCGAGCTCCCAAACTCGCATGAGTCAAATCTAGACATTTAGGTGACCCCCTCCAAGTGAATGATTTTGTGGTATGCTCTTTTGTGGCTGCCTGCCATGAGTCACTTTGAGTCACCATGTGTTAGTGCCTCATGAAAGCCAGAGTTTGAAAGAAAACAAAGCTCTAAGGAAGAAATAATGCGTTCAGCTTCAAAGGGTACGAGTGCAGGGAGATGACAGGAGAAGCGCCCGTTGTCTCACACTCTTCTCTCGCACATTTTCATCACAAATTATGCAACATTTGTATGTATCAAATGTATGGTGCTGCTATTTAATTCACAGAATCATGCATTAACATTCACAGTTGCCTTTGATGATGATGATGATGATGATGCTGATGATGCTGATAATGAAAGTGGAAGAGAAGCATGGAGCAGGAGGAGGAGGTGGAGGAGAAGCCGGAGGATCACAAGGATGAGTGAGGCCATGGTGTGACTTTATGCATGATGTGTTGATGATTAGTCAACAACATTTAGGTGCATTCCTTTGTAGAAAATTACAATTATGCCCGGCCATCTCCACACATGAGAAAATGTTGCCTTTCATACAGTGTGGTCCTAATGAAAGTATATCTTTCTCAAATGTTGGCCAAGTTTTAGGAAAATAGGAAAATAAAATAGTTTAGCTTCTCCGCTTGTGGCTCATTTTGGACATGAGGTTCTGTTCATTCATTCCACTTCAACATTTATTGAATGTGTAGGGTATTTTACTTATTTTTTTTTAATTATTGGGCCCTATAAGGTAGACCCAATTATACTATATGAGCACTTTAATTACCCTATGTTCACTATGAAAACTCTTCCACAATCAGATCAAATGGCACCCTGTAACCTAAATATCCCTCAGCTCACTATGTCCAGGCTGTATATTAAGTTTTCCCATTTTGACCAATTGACCAGCAATTCAATCGACTAAAATAAGCTCGGTTATCCTCCTCGATCACGACCGATCACGACGCGTGAGCGCTTCCTCCGGCTGCCGCCTGCCTTCCGTATGGGCGACCACAGGAGACAGTCATTAAATAATGACACAACTTACCCTTATGACAACCAGCTCAGATGATCCCCAGCAGTGAAAAAAAGATCCGGTTACACTGATTATTTTTTTCCCAGGCAGCAGACGATATGATTTGTCACATCATCCTGATAGGGGCGCAGGAATAAACACGCTTCTTTTCCCACCCCGCAGAGGTTTTTTACGCCAAGCCCCGGTGCCGTGGTATTGAATCAGGTCACTCTGGATCACACCGGCAGAGGCAGTCCAGGGTGGTGTTACCGAAATGTCGCTGCCGTCCGGATCTCTGCTTCCCACCTACGGACAGAGCATTCCCACACTGCTCCATGAATCGACCCGGGGTAAGTTTTCTTCCGCCGGTTGTAGCCTAATTCAGTTTGACGGAGAGTCAGCCCCGCCCTGGACCGGAGACGGTCTGGGAAGCGGGCAAGCCCGTCAAGAGCACCAACCAATCGGTGTGTACACTGGGCGGCGCTGCTTCTCCGTGTGGAAGGCGGTGACTAAGCGATATCCTCGGTCGGAGTGGGGTCCGGGGACTGAACCCGGGGTTTAACTCTGTCCACCAAAGCTGGTTCTCTCCACAAATGTCCGCAAACCTTAAATTACATGTTTAATAACTACAATTTAAATTGGCATACAGTTAACAATGTTGTATGATAATCACTTCATAGTAATGATGGGATCTGCAGTGGAATGAAGTAAACCCAGTTCACTTCAAATCTCAATCTGGATTATGTTTGAAGATGGAAAATAATGAAAATATATATATTTTTTAAAGTATCCTAATAGCTGGCGGTCCAGAGGGCTTTTTTGTGCTATCACATCACTCCGGATCTGAGGTCTTTGCACTGGCTTCCTGTCCAACAAATAATTGACTTTAAAATCCTGCTGCTGGTTTATAAAGCCCTGAATGGTTTAGGGCCTAAATACATTAGTGATCTGCTGCTACCTTATGAACCAACTCGACCCCTCAGGTCGTCTGGGACGGGTCTACTTTCTGTTCCCAGAGTCAGAACTAAACACGGAGAGGCAGCGTTCAGCTTTTCTGCTCCACACATCTGGAACAAGGTCCCTGAGAGCTGCAGGTCTGCAGAGACCCTCAGCCTCTTTAAATCCAGACTGAAGACCTTTCTGTTTGCTGTTGCCTTTAATTAAACCAGATTCTGCATCTTACTACTGCATTTTATATCTTAAACTGCACTGCAACTTTTATTCAATTCTGTATCTATTTATGTTTGCTTTCTAACTGTTTTTTATTGTTTTAATGAATGTTCTTAATTGTTTTTAAATCTTTTATTTTGGATTGTGTTTTTATGCTTTTAATGGTTGTATGTGAAGCACTTTGAATCGCCTTGTGTTGAAATGTGCTATACAAATAAACTTGCCTTGCCTTGCTATCACGGGTCGTCACTGCAACATTATGTACACAGACCAATAATTGGCCTAACACGTGTTTTATGGCTTATAATGACCAATCAGCATGTAACAACAACATAATATACAAATATTTCAAAATAAAAGTCTCAGTGACAAGCCATGAGGATAAAACATTACCAAATAAAAAGTGATTTGTAATTTTAAAAGCCAAATTTGTGTTGTTATATTTAGATTTGCTATTCTTGATTATTTTTTTTAATGGTTCCTCTTACTCTAACTATTAGTATTTAAGTGAAGGGTTCACCAGAGCTTTGAGGAATGACAATCCTCTTCTCCCCTCCTCCCGTCTGCATATCTCAATGTTGATTTTGGGCTCACGTCTTGAATTTGGGAGTCATACAAAATCCCCAAGAAATAGATTTTATGTAAACCATGTTTTCCCCATTTTTAGTCCATTCTTGAACAAATCATGCAGTGTTGCCACATGACAAAGTGATCCCATGATATCATTGAACCCTGTACTCCCAGTACATTTCACTGAATCATACAGTCCTGCTTAATACTTCTGAAACAATGGAGGAATGGGTTGTCTATTACATAAATCTCACACATTTCTTTTCAATTCAATGAGCATATTACACCACTGTCTGGGGTTTGGATCTGCTGACGTTAATATGGCTGACTGAGGCCCATGCTAAGCCTGAACACTTGTACACGGCTGCTTATACTGGTTGGTCTTGTTTAGTTTGTCAAGAGGTATGTACACAGCCACACACAAATACAAAAACTCAATAGCAATGGTAAAGAATGGGATTGTCAACGTCAGGATATGTTTATTTTGTTCATAATAAAGTAACAGGATAGAAGCATTGCCCTATGGATAAATGTACCCTGAAAATGAGATTCACATGTGTGGCATGCCATCATTTCCCCATCATTGTTGCTGAGCTGCAGCCAAATCTCAATTATGAATTCCCACCCTAAACCCCTCAGGCATTCCTCTGGCATTTTCACAGCAATTATGTGTGGCTGCAAATGTATACTGTGAAGGTATTAAAAAAGAAAACTCACCTGTAAGACAATGTTCCTAGGTTAGTTGGTTAATACATTAATACCTGTATAAAATAAACACTTCAAATTCAAATCACTTTGCTTTATACTGTAAAAGAGAGGAAATGGACCTTCTACTGTGTCCGGTAATACATGCTGCTGATCCATTTAATGAAAAGACCATTATACATTCCATTATGCTTTCAGTGAAAGCTCAGATCCACCTGGGGATACTCTCCAGGAGAGAGATTGATGTTGGGAAGCAGAAGGTTTCTGAGGTGCCGACAAGGGGCACCAAGTACACAGTTTTCCTTAGATGAGGTTTTAGGGCACAAAAGGCTCAGGTTCCTGGAAAAGTCTCCTTTGATGTAATCCGCTGAACGTTCTGCTTTTTAAATAAAGGAAGTGTAATATTATACCATTTGTATGCTGACAGGGCAGATCATTTGTTTGTGTTAGTAGAACAAGGGGTCATAGAAGTGCCTGCCTCAAATATTGAATAATATTATGGAAATAACAGATCAATAGTTTAGCAAAACCACAGTACAAATATTACATTCCAAGTCTTGTATTCCAGATTTTACTTAAGTAAAAGTACAGTATCAACAGCTAAATCTACTATAACATATTTTTACACTTTTACACTGTTTAAACTGACAATGCATCATGATTTTATGATCTGATCCCATGTTTTTATGAAAACATTACAATAAATACAATAAAATAACTGAAATGATTGAAGCTAGGTAAACGTAAAATGTAGAATAAAGTATACAAATACTACCTGACAAACTGTATTGAGTACTTTGTTACTGCTAGTGAATAAGCCCTTCCTTCATGAAATATATTTGTTGATTTCAGTCAAATTATAAAGCAATGTTTTATTATTAGATACATGTGTATTAAGCAGAAGTGAACATACTTTCAAACCACTAGCAGTATTCTTGCTCCAGGAAATATAATAACTTGTGGTTTCAAACTTTGTAACACCTCCTCCGCAGCTCCTCTGCAGCCAAACAACATCGGCAGCCCTCTTTGCATATCGAGAAACCTCCTATTCCTCTTTCTTCTTCTATCAACACTGTTCAAATGTGAGGCTGAGCCAAAAAAATGCCCATGGCATACAGCAGACAGGTCTCACAACTGGTCTTGTTTGTAGTTCCCAGTATGAAAGGTGAGCTGTCTTAGCTCAAGTATCCTGTCTGTCTTGCACCCGAGGGTCTCGTCCCTGCAAGCATGGCTGAAAGGCACACGGAAAATAAAAACGATCCAGACATGCTTCTTAAGACTGTATATCCACCTCAGGCGTTTATAGGATTGCATCAACCCTTTTACATGTACACAACTATGTGAGGATCCTTCAGTGGCCTGATTAATACACCATGAAGTTGTAGTAATTAATGGTGACCTGTCCCATGGGATATGGGAGGGTTAAAGCTGGGGCAAAGGCAGTAATTAGGAAGCAACGCAGGACCTGTAGGAGCACTCCAGGCCCCCAGAAGCCCCATCAATCAGACACAGATAAAAGGGTTGAGTGCAAGGATAATGTTTAAGCAAAAGGACATTGTCAGATGCTTCTTCTTTCTTCCTTCCTCTGAGTTAAGACCACAGAGAGGTTTCTGCTCGTACATGGGTGACTAGGTTTACCACATCAGCGAAAGATTAAAAAGAAGATCAATACCGTTTACAAGCATCTGATATTTTTTAAAGGATGTTTCAAGGATTTTGGCCAAAACAAGACATTGTTGTTTCAGAATGTATGGCACTTTAGTATGTCAACAGAAAAGACATATAATCCACAATGAAATGTTTTGTTTGCAGCTCACACAATCATGAGTAGTGTCAGAGAGTTACAATATAGTGCATGTTTTAATTTAATTATTAATTTAATGATTTGCAAAGGGCAAAATACTATATTGCTGCTAGATACCACAACAGAAGGAGGCTGTGGTTGGGTTGTGTAGATTTATACTCCCTTGTTTTTGTGATAAGACCAGTGAGATCCTGCAGACAGCCCTTCCTCCCTTCCTCCCTCCCTGACTCAACGGTTGCTCCCTCTGAGAGCCACAGGTGTGAGCTGAGACAAGGAAGCTGTTATCAGAGTAGACTGAGAAAGGTCATGGAGATTTTAGTGCAGGATCAATCCATAAACCAAACAGATGGAAGGCTGAGTTTTTTGTCTTTTAATGATCTACTAAAACAACCCTCAAACTGTCATTGACTCTCTTTTATGCTTTGAAACTGCCATGTGGTTTAAAAAAAACGACATGGGTTTATTCATTTTACTTGGCAGGTTTAAAAAAACATACAGTTCATGCATGGTATTCCCAACCCGTTGTGGTTCTGTGGCATGTGATACCAGATGTTTCTCCATAAGCATTGTTTCTGTTGTGCAGATGTCTGAACTGGGTCTCATATGGAATAATCCTCCTTTTTTCCTCCCAGTGAGAACCCAGCCACCTGTGCAGCACACACCACACCTCTGCAGCAAACAAGAAAAGAGACTCATGAATCATTCATTGTCATCAATTAATAATTAATCCCATCAAACACTGAGGAGGATGCAGATGACTACCAGGCCCTGCCACTCATCGGCTCGGTGAGAATAAGCCTCTTTTGTCTAAGAGAATGTTGTCACAAAAATGATTGCAGTTAAAAGACACTACTGGAGAGGTTCCTTGGATGCCATTCTAGTGGCTGGTATCCAGTATTTGTTTGAGAAATATCCTACCAAAAGCTAACATCTTGCCATTTTTGTGCAAATTAGGTAATTTTGACTCATGCCCTGATATTGCTAGGCATGAGATATCATAAACATGACAGGACAAAATAGAGATATTATTTTGATCAATTTATTTCAGTCATGTGTTTGATGTAATATTTTCAGATAACCAAATATAAAGCAAAGATAGCAATGCCAATCTACCATTGAATTGAAACTATACAGCACGAAGATATATTTACAGATTCATGAAAAATGAAACATTTCACATGCTAAATTTGAATTGACATAAACTGTATCAGTATAATCCTAACGTCAAAGTCAAATATCTTTAACACAGGATATCACACCCATGCTGATCGACCCTTATTCTTCTCTGACTCATGGTGTAGTAAGATATTTTCAGTCTGCCGGCATTCTGCATGTCCATCTGCACACACAGATGAGTCTCTGGCGTCGCTGCTCACTGCCACTATATCAGTGCCTGCTGGAGTTGAAAGTGATCCAGAATGCAACGCTGCAGCCAAGCTATGGCTTCTAAGATTATTGGCCGCAGTAGCAATGAAAGCTGCCCGGCAAAGACCACAGCATCACTGCTGACAGGCAGTGGAAACACAGTCAAAGCAAACAATGGCCTTCACTGGTCCACAGCCACGACAAAGTCAACATCTCATGCCAGAACTCTTCTACTGAACATGCTCAGCAGATTTCTGTGCTAAATCCTATCCTGGCCCAATAAATCAACCCCTGTCCTTACTGTATGTCTCTGATTACTGTTATTGCAGTATAACCTTACCTCAGTCCAATGTTGTGTGCCTTTAACCTTTTTTCTGCGATGCCACAGACACACACAAGCTGCATTTTCTACATGCACACGGATACACTATCACCAGCATGCTGCATTTTCTGGCACCTCTCCAAAGATCTGACTAACTCAAGGAGAGCGGTATCTGTGGGGGTGGATTTATTTTTTTAATATTGCTATCTGTGTTTTCTTCTTTCAAGTTAATGAATAAAAGACTGAAGAAAAATCATAATTTTACCAAATGTAAATACTTTATTAGCACAACAGTATACAGCGGTGTTTTTATATTTTAACAATAAATAGTATATCCATTAATAGCTCACTGGCACTAATGCACATACACCTTTTGATAGTTTGTGCCTCTTTTGCAATCATAGTATTTGACAAATCAAGTCAACAGACTTCTTCCAGATACAATTATTGTAGACGAGGTGAACAAGTAGCTCCAGTCACCAAAGCACCATCCCAGGTGCAGGAGGACAGGAGAAGACTCCCAGTTAAAGCACAAAGGTTTTCCAGACTGAAGGCAGGGATGCGTCAGAGCTCATGCTGCAGCTGTAGAAAGCTCAGGAGGACCTGCAGAAGAACACTGCTATGCTGAGTGCAGCAGGCAGAAAAACAAGGTTGATGAACATCAGAACTAAGAAAATGCCCGGGCTATAAAGAAGGGGATTGCATTTGTGAATCTACTCTATGTGTAAAAGTGCAGCAGAAAATGATATCATGTTTGTTGCCAGCAATGTGGGGAGCAAAGCCATCTCAGCAGAACAGGTCTGTACAAGCGGAAGAGATTGGGAAGGTCATCTTTAGTCTAAAAGCCTAATATGCAGGTAAAAATGGTCTGAAAGGAGAAAAGGCCCCTTCAAAGTAGTGGTGCAAAACATATAGGAATAATTGCAGAATAATGAACTTAAAGAAGCTGTTCAGAACCAGTGTTGGCTGGAGCTGCAAAAAGCTCAACATGGTGGATTTTGCACGATGGGAATTTTAATACTATGATAATAGCTATAGTTAGTTCAGTAACTTGGAGCTAAATATGCAGAAGTATGTGAGGATTCTTGCAAAAAATGTGACCTTTTTTAATCCATAACCAAGGTTTTTCATCTGTTAGCAATACATCTAAAAAAAGTATGTATTTCTTCAACAAATTTAATTACATAAGAATATTATCCATTTTATACATAACATCACTACTCACCGCCCACTCTGCATTTCCCCAACTATCTATCTGCCCATCCATCCACTCATATCAGTCAATACATGCATTCCTGAGCTTTCAGGTCAGCACAGTGCTTCACAACAGCACACTTGTTCTTTCCTGATAAAGATGTAGTCTATGGCATGGCACCATGTCACACACTGTTAGTCTTCCAGAAAGCCACATGGACCTACAGTGCCTGGAGCCAAACTGGCGCCATCCACTTCCTGGGCACATGCAGGCATGAGCATACCAGCTCTATTTATAACCTCTTATATTAGACTGGAGTATTTTCAAATGAGGCTGAGCAGATAAGACAGCAGCAGGAAAAGGCCAGGGTTAAGGGGGGGTTGTTTACCTATTAGAACATTTGGCTGTCATTTGAAGCGCTAAGAAAACTTTGAGGATCATGTGGAAAAGAAATAAAACGGGCCTTCCTCCTCACAGCCTGGTTGGACACACTTAACAGAAAAACTAAATAGCGACATGATCAATAGTGATTTCACGGAATAGTGCGCGGCCCCTTTAAGAGATAGAAAACAATCGTTACTTCCTGTTAGCACGAGCGCTCTGACTTTATTCTACAATATAACACAAATGCATTATATAGTAAATGGTTTAAATACTATATAAAAGTGCTGCTGACACTGTAAAACGGTGTCGCCCAATGCTTTTTCTTAAATTTCTAAATGGTTTCGCGGTAACGTTGTGATGGCAGGGAGAAAAAGAAAGACTCCGACGGATTCAAAGGTGTCACCTGCCAAGCTGAATAAGAAGTGTGATAATCCTCAAAGCCCATGGACGGAGAGAAGCCAATATTTCATAAAGAATGACCTGCAGCACAGACTTGGAGAGGATTTCTTCAGCCAACCCTGTATCGGTTTGGCTAAAGCATTCCTCGGAAAGGTAATGCTGCCACCTCAGCTTAACGTTACATTTGTTTTGCAGTAATGCTTTCTGAAAGCCATTTCATGCTCCCTGGACACATTTAGTCCAGTCCGTCAACAAGGAAAGTCTTGCCACCTCTGGTTACTTTGTATTTCACTCCGGAGCTGTTCAGTCCTCCATTGTAACACAGTGACATATCTCAGTTGATCATCTACAACCTTACAAACTATACAAAATGCATTCACCGGTAATGTAGGGCTGCAACTAAACATTATTCTCATCTTTATTCAATTAATTGTTTGGTCTATATAGTGTTTGCAAATAGGCCTCGTGAAATATGCTCATTACAAGCTCCAAAAGGCCGAGGTCACATCTTCAAATGTCCACATTCATCCATCCATCCATCCATTATCTGAACCGCTTATCCTCTTTAGGATTCAAATATATGCAATTTACTTTCACAAAAGGCTTGAACACACACAAAAAACATTTAAAAAGCTTGAAACAGGGATTTTTCCCCCTCAATATAGTGAGCCAATAATCTTCTGTTGATTGACTGATCAATTAATAATACATAATAAAAAAATGTCTTGTTCATTGTCCATGCAGGTGTTGGTCCGCAGGTGTGCAGATGGGACTGAGCTGAGAGGGAGAATAGTGGAAACCGAAGCCTACCTGGGAGGGGAGGACAAAGCTTCACACTCAGCAGGAGGCAAACGCACTGAGAGGAACACAGCCATGTTCATGAAGCCCGGCACAGTCTATGTGTATCCGATCTATGGCATCTACCTCTGTATGAACGTGTCTAGTGAAGGTAAAAGGCCATTATGTCTCCTGAAGCATGCAAACAGATACATTTTCAAAGTGTGTATTTATATGACGCTAAATCAACACAGTAGTGTTTTTTTTATTTTTATCATCTGTGGATAAAGGGCAAAAGGAAGGAGACAGGGTGGAGCCTTGCTGACTGATGCATATTGTGTGCCGTATCCCAGGGGAGGGTGCTGCCGTGCTGCTGCGCTCCCTGGAGCCCCTGCAGGGTCAGCCCGCCATGAGGCAGCTGAGGGCAGCCAGACGCAGAGAGGGAGCCCGGCAACTGAAGGACAAAGAGCTTTCCAACGGGCCGTCCAAGCTGTGCCAGGCTCTAAATATACTCCGCTGTTTTGATCGTCGAGACCTCGCCTCAGACCCAGAGGTGTGGCTGGAGAGGGAGCCCAACACAAGTCTAGCAGAAGCCCACGATATAGTATCAGCACCACGCATCGGAATTGAATCTCATGGGGAATGGGCCAAGAAGCCCTGGCGGTTTTATCTTCGTGGGCACCCCTGTGTTAGCGTAGTGAATAAAGAGGCAGAAAGACAGTCTGGGAATGTAATGAACAATTTAGGTCCCTCGAATGTGAAGTCTGACACAGGACAGGACAAAGTCAAGAGGGCGTAACGGGAATATCTCTGGAACTACTCTGCCATCTGTTCCCTCTGTGGACTTCTCCATTTAGGCAGTATAAAAACTCAAGAAGAAAGTCAAGATGGTAGAATAACCTTCTTCACTGGTTGAACGTCTAGATTCCAATCTGCATACATTATTCAGTGTGTTTCTTATTAATTTTGTAAACTGCAAACTCAGCGTTTAAGTCAGCTATAATAAGACTCAGATCATCAGACTTTAAAAAATGAATTCTGAAATGTACCTTTTTTCACTCATGAGTCCACATTTTGTTTAGCTCTTAAGTCTGTGTTTTTTTTTAAAAAGCTGTCATACTTGGGCATTTCTCTTCTCGGTGACTCAGTGATTTCACAGATGTTTGGAAAAGCTCTGCTCTCAAAGCAAAATAGCCTCTGGTGTTTAGAGCCTTCCCTTTCTTGCTGTCTTTCTTTCCCCACCTCTGGGATTCCTGAGGAGAGGTAGCTGAAGGTCTGGAATGGTCATTACAAAGTTGTGCCCATCTGTTGTAAGTGCAGATGATCTAACACATCTGGGATAAGGGGAGGATGAAGTTAAACTGCTATACCAATAGTTTCAATATTCAGAGTAAATGCTTGAGGCATTTCAAGTATGTACAAAATAATTTAATATTGTAAACAAACATTTGGCTCATAAGGGAAAAAAACACTTGTAAATCTGCAATCATTGTGTCAGCTCATATTAAAACTTCACTGTTGAGCGATAGCACTTTGCTGTGAGCACAGCAGGCTATTAACTGCTCTCAAACTGACATCTTTTCCAGTTGGTAAGAGCTGATATCGTCTCTGTGCCACTACTCCATGGGTGACTGAAAGATTGAAATAATGGGATCCTCGTGGTTGGTCACCACAAGGACACTGCGGAACTTGTCAAACATCGTCTTGAGCTGCGAGCGTCTCATGTTCTCATTGTACATAATCTCTTCCAGGTGGTGATGTCCCCGGAAATAGTGCAGCAGCCTGGAAGCAATCAACATAACAGGCAGGAAAATGGGTTGAGAGCAAGACATTTATTGAATCATTAGCTGTGTAAATCGACCACTAGACCGAACTTTCGTCGCTCACATTTTTTCTTGCTGTGCAGTAGGTATCGCAAAACTCTAAATACTGGATTGTGAAGCTTCATTTCCTATTTTAAACGTGCAATAATCTCCATACATTTTTCTTTTCTCAATTTCTTAAGATTCTGTGAATACAAACAAAATAACTTTAGTTTCCAAACCAATGCACAAATATCTTCTTATTTAGACAAAGCATTAGCAGTGACTGAATCACTGGATCCTCACTAAGACGTGTCCCATCTGTTGAGGCGCCTTTAGACTGCACAACAACAGCGGCCGTGTGAGTTTATTGCGAGTCACACTGTACGAGATGAGTCTTGTAAAATCTTGGTGGCAATCAGTCTTTGTCAGAAAGCCCAAAATCGCAGTGTAGAGGAGCCTTTAATTAACCAGACGGTCTAAAAATGGAGCGCAATGGTAAGCCGATAAACATTTCACATACTAAGAAAAAGCACTAGACTTCTGGCTTAATTACCTGGCAAACATTCGCAGATCCTCTTGATTTTGTGCAGCAGGGATGTTAAGAATAACCTGCCTCTCGTGCTCCGACAGGCTGGCGAGCAGCGTCTCTGTCATCCTCTTGTTAAGCGGAGAGTCGCCACCAGGCAGTAGCTCTGCACTGGAGTTGTCCATACTGGGACTGGTGAGGGTCATGTCATCGCTGCTGGCTATACACAGGAAGCAGACAGATGAACATCGATTATGTTTTGCTATGTTATGCCTCTAAAAGATGGGCAGAGGAGAGAGCTGAGTGAGGACATACTTGGGGAGCCGAAGCTGAGAGCGCTAGGGGTGCTGAGACTTCGTCCTCCTACCCGGGCAGCCAACGGAGGGTCTTCATCCCTCAACCCGGGCTCGTCCTCGCTGGGCGGCACCAGCAGGCAGACATAAGTGTGCAGCTGGATCAACAAACGCCGCTGGAGCATCCACACCACCATCTGGATCAGCTGGGCCTGGTCAGGAGCAGAGCAGCAAACGAACATGATTACACCGATAAACATGACAACACATCATCACCCTAACCAGGTCAAATGCTTTAAAGCTGCCACGAGTACCACACAAGCTCAAAATAGAGCCAAAAGAAAGAGCTGCCTGATCTTGTTCTCATGAAAAATGGAAGCTTAAGACGCTGGAGCTGATGTCCCTTTGCCATTTATAATTCATCGGCAACGCTCAAGCAGCTATGACAAAACTGGATGAGTCAGAAGAGAACACCCGATGGCTCTGCTTTTACAGTGCGGTATTTAAACTCACAGGAATAGCCTGTATGTGCTCGGGACTTACCACTTTTGTTTGATTTTTACAAAAAAGTCTCTTTTTGTTCAAAATGCCACAACTAGTGTCGATCTCAATCTGTTATAATTCTTCAAACTAGAAACATTCTTTTCCTTGTGTCCAGTTTTGGAGGAAGACTTCTTTTTTTCTGGGAAAAACAACACTTGCTGGCTTACATGTGTAGTGTGTTTGATCCAGAGTGGAGGGGTGAGCTTATTTGCTGTGTATATATGTACTTGTCCAATAGTCCTACCTCCTGTGCAGGAGCTTCCAGGGGGTTTCTGAACTCGGCGAGTGAGACAGGCAGTGAGAACTTGGCTAGCATGGAGGGCAGATCGTGACCAGGAAACTGCAGCGCAAACTGTTCTGCCAACGGCGAGTATCTATCCAGGGACAGATGGAAGACATCATTCGACAGCTTTCCCATTAACAAAGCTGTGTTAATTACAATGTTGAAAAGGGAGTGCTGCCAATAGCCCAATACAGTTATTTCATAACAAAATGTGAGAGGATTTAACAACAATAAAGATATGTTTTTTTAAAACTATGCATATGAGGAAATTTCATAGTGATGTTATGGTCCATCAGCTTTACAGCAATCAGTACAGCATATTGTGAATACTCACAGGCAGATGTTGGCATGAGGAGAAAGCATGTAGACGTTGTTCTCACACAGCGGGAAGATGATGATCGCTTTGCCCCAATAAACCAAGTGAGCAGCAATTTGAAAGATCTGAGAGGGAAAATAATTTACGAATTATGCAAATGAAGTGAAATAAAACAACACAATTCTTTGCCTTGAAAACCAACTGTAGAAGGAAGAGCTTCTTGAACTGGTGCCCTAACATTTTATTTTGTTGAACGTACATATATTGTCCACTAGATGGCAGTGAGACACCATCGACACCTCTCTGGCGCTACACCTCTCTCCAAGTGCTACATACAGCTATTATGATCTATGTTTGACATGTACTGCATGAATAACTTTGAATAAACTCATTACCTTTTGTGTATTGTATTTAAATGTAAATGTTTCAAAACATCATACAATCGCAACCTTTTTATATGTGAATTAGCTTAATGAGCGTGTGCAGTTACAGTACAAATACATGTTATTAATTACAAAAACACGCTTTAAATTTAAAAATAAATGCCTTTTGAGATCGGAAAATAACATCTGTGGTTGTAAAGTGTAGTGGTGATGCAGGATCTGTGAGTGTTGTCCACCTGAAGTAAGGCCAGGTCAGCATCCTGTGCGAGCTGCTGCAGGTTTTTCACTGCCGAGCAGGTTTTGATGAGGCGCACCATTGCAGGCGAGCAGTCCAGAGGAAGCTGGCTCAGCAGCGCCTTCTCACTTTCCAGCAGCAGCAGGGCATGATAGGGTCTGGAGGATCAAATGACAGATCATGAAGCCTCTACATCATCAAACCTCCTCTTTAGAGATCAAAACTGCTTCCTCAGTAGAAGCCAGAGGGAATCAGCTTTAGTGCAGTCTGTGCATGCACAGAACCACACAGTATCTGAGAGCACAAACTCACCACTCTGATTAATTTAAAACAAAATCGTTTTTCTGCAGTGCAGTTAGAATTTCATGTCTTGAATGCACTTTGCACTAATTTCAGTTTTGCAGCTTCAAAAGACAGAAATAAAGAGGAAGCTAGAAGTTGGTAACAACTCTGATGTACGCTGAATGAACAATAGGTGGCAGTATGGCCCATAGAACATTTTTCATGGTTTCTTCAGACAGTTTGAATACTAAGTGAGTATTGAAGGTCTTAATATACACAGATTAAAAAGAATTCTAACAACCCTGTGCTGCTTGGTAATCGTGTGAAGGCCTATACATGCGCTGGCACATTTTTTCTTCCATCTTCAAGAGATGTTGCATTTTTTGACAAAAATAAAGTATAATAATAACTATATTAGCAATTAATTCATGCTATAAATGTTTTATAGAGTAAATTAAAAGGTGGAAAAGTTCTATGTAACCTGAATGTCATTTTAAATAGTGCACAAGAAAGGAATCTGCAATAAAACGTCCTGCATAACCCTTTGAGAAGGGGGACATTGGGTGGAGCATCGATATTTTTTTATGATATGCCATTTTAGGTTTCACATTCCACAACAGCTGATAAGGTACTGTCAAAAGTGTTATTTTCAACCCACATAGAAGACTGTAGAAATGTTGTATTCTGTACATAAACAGTAAGAACAAACCTTATAGCCTTGAGGCTGCGCTCTAATGCCTCAGGGGGGATGTAGGTGCCACCGATCCTGTGGATCTTGTGTGGTAAACAGAAGCTCACCTCGAGCCAGTTGTTAATATGTAGTCGCACCACGCCAGTTGTACAAAGGCTGCAAAAACATTAATGATAAAGTCAGCTGTGTAAACAATGCCAATCCTGCATGGTAAGAAAGAGGGGAAAATAACAAAATAAAAACAGAAATGTATAATATTTAATCACACACCTGTCATAAGCCTCCTTCAGGTCCCTGGCTAGTTTACATTTGGGAAGAATTTGTCTAAATGGGGACTGAGGACTTCCATCCGCTTAAATCAGGAAAAACACAAAACACTGTCAAATCTAAACTATTATACATCATCACATTAATATACGGATACGTTACATTGTGCTATAATAAATATGTCTTTTCATACAATTAGTTCTATGAAATCTTATAGCTTGGTTGAGAGACAAGTTGTCGGACACTCGTCAGGTGTGATAATTGTGTGTCTCACTCTCTGCCATGGTGGTGATCTCATCCTGGATGGCCAGCATCAGTTTGGCCTCCCTGGTCAGGTACTGGCAGCGCCGCTCCTCGTGCTGCAGGGCTATGGCGATGCGGCGCGACAGGTTGTGCATGCAGCTGATGACGGACGGGTCGGCGTTCGCCTGTAGAGGCCGAAGATGAGCGGTAGACACTTTATAAACGCTGTAATTTTTACAGGAACACGTTTATAGTATGTATACAACTCTGTGATTTCCTATTAAACTGCATTTACAACATCAGGGCTTTAATTTGGAGTTAACATTCATGTAAAACATTAGCAGCCTGTTAACCGTCTAATGTGTATGAGCCGTTCATATTTAAATGACCTTTCAGCTCCCTTATGTGAGGAAAATATCTTGAAAAAGGTTTTGCCTCATCTCTGTGGTATTTCTGAGGTTCAGTGGTCAAACTGAGTAGTATTTCTAATAATCTGTTCTCTCTGGTATGTAGATCGGCTACCATAATATATTTAATAACAAAAAAACTAAGCTAATCTGTATAAATTAGCATGTAGAATAATATAAAGTAATGTATTGTTATACAAATTTGAATGGTTCACTTTTTTGCAATTCAACATGTTAAAACAACCCAATGTTATTTTTTGGGAAATGTCCAGTGTACAAATACAACAGTTGCTGGGCAGAAACAGTCTACAAAACATGACGGAGCACTTCTCGCCTCACCCCAGCTGCACTGGGACTGACTGGGTGCAGTGACTCAGCATGGGCAGGACCAGGCTGAGCCTTGTTGGGCAGCATGATTAAGCACAGTGCATTGGCCTCTACTCCCTCTGACCTCCCATGCTCTCACAGATAGTGAGAGTTTACTCAAATATTATCACTCACACACACCCCTCCCCGTTTACAGGAAACACAGATTAACAGAATACAGAATATAAGTGTCCCACCCACAGCCAGTTAACTAAATTGATGTGTCATATTAACGTGTATACACAACAAGCAAAAAGCTTAATATAATATCAAATCTACATTCTTTAGATATAGTCATGTCATACCCTTAGTGCGAGCACCACATTAAACAAGATCATCGTAGGCATTTCTCTCTTTGGTGAAGGGTCCGTTTTAGAAACCTGCCCAGATAGAAAAACTTTATTTGATACTATGCATAAAATATATGTGTTCACAAAAAACATATTAAATGTACAGAATGTTGATTTATATTTGATACAAATATAACACAATAGAAGCTTTACCAGCACACTGTTCAACATAAATAATAAATACCTCAACATTTTTTTAAACCTGAAATGTTCAGTTTTTGTTGAGACTGTGTAAGAGACGTATTAATTGGGCTCTCTGGTATTGTATAAGTCATAAACAAGGTGTTGTCTTATTAAATTACAGTAAAATATAAGTTGTTCCTGTTATTTACACAGAAAAAAACATATTAAATGTACAGAATGTTGATTTATATTTGATACAAATATAACACAATAGAAGCTTTACCAGCACATTGTTCAACATAAATAATAAATAACTCAACATTTTTTTAAACCTGAAATGTTGAAATTGTATAAGTCACAAACAAGGTGTTGTTGTATTTAAATTACAGTAAAATATAAGTTTTTCCTGTTATTTACACAGAAAAAACATATAGTAGAATATGTTATTGGATTGCTTTTTACATGTTTTTTGTCATTGCTTATATTTCTATGGGCATTAAATCATCAGACAAAGTGTCAGTAGGGGGCACTGCTGAGGTTCAGACTAATCCACTAAATGCAAAGCTTACATACATTTAGAGGGTCATGGTGAAATAAGAAATGGTCTTACAGACTCATCAAAGCCAAGTAAATATTACAATAAAGTTATTCATAGAATTCAAGATGGCACTTTTAAATTGGCATCATCACAAGTGTTGAATACAGTTTATAACAGTTACAATACAAACAATGCTAAGTAAAACTCTTAAAAGTAGTGATTCTACAGACAACATGTCACATGTTTTGTTGTGCTCCTAAACTGTGCATTCACAATCTATCTCTCGTCCATATGACAGGATTTTGTTCCTTACCTGAATGATGGGAGGATGCTGAAGGAGAGTAGGATGACCCACAAATCGAACATTGTCTATCTTCAGTTCAAACTTTTTTCCACATATATCGGATTTGGTGGCCAGAATGGTGGCGAGGATGATGTCAGAGAACCTTAAAGAAGGAAAAACATCCTCAATAAGAGAAATGAGCAGGGTGTGATGGGAGGGCACAGCACAGCCACAGCTGGGACAAGTAAGAAAGTTTAAATTAGCTGTTTGTTTACATTTTTCACATTGCTGTCTATAAGAGGGGTTGCGTTAATCAGATGCATCTGTTTGTAATGTAATTCAACAATGAGAGCATAAATAAAAAGGCTTGTGTGGCTACTGGAGAGGAGAAAAGAGGAGGAGGCCTCCTTGCAGAAACAGTGAAGTCGCTGTATGAATGAAGAATGTGAAAGACACATGCTGGTTTGACTTAAGTAACTCATGCTGCAATCAAAGGGATAAAATCAAGACGTTAACTTTCAGAAACAAATTAAACACACTGTAGACTTACCTCACAGCACAATTTAATAATGATGTGTTGTATTTGCTTTATTGTAGTTTGCATTTGATTTATACTTTGTGAGTCTACATGCTTTAGGTAATATAATCAATGTGAATTAATTATTAATTACAGTTTTAAACAGTTTGATTTTTATTTATTTTTTCTCATAAAGGCATACAGTACAGACGAAAGAGAAAAACTGCAGTCCTGAATTGACCAAAGCACGGATTCACTGGATCTGCTAATGACGAAGGATTTGACTGAGATTAGGGTTGGGGATCCATAAAGGACACAAAATAGGAAAGAAGGGGATTAAAAAAAAGACAGGGGTGATCTAAGCAAAGTAAAGGTGGTTTAGAATGATTTGGTCTTACCCTGCTACCAACTGTTCGTCAGTTAGTGGAGATTGTTCTCTGAAATGGGAATTGGGCCATAAAAAAGAAGAAAAAGCAAACAAAAGGGAAAATGCAACACACAGTTGGGCTGAATGCATAAAATGGACATCAACACAATCCCAACAAACATGTGATACTGTGATGTGAAAATGCTGGTCTGGAGGTTGATTCAAACTAATTACCTGTTTAATCTGTCTGGGCTTAAATGGTATTAATTAGGGATGCAACGATACCATTTTTTACAAACCGATACGATACCGATATTTTTATTTGTGTACTTGCCGATACCGAGTACCGATACCGATACTTCTTAGATTTGGTCTCCATGAAAGTGCAATTAATTTGGAGGCAGATTTTATTTTATCCTCTGCAGATTATGTCAAGCCTATAGTACAAAATTAACAGAAGGCAATCCCAAGCTTTAAACTTCTTGTGGAAGTCCCTCTAATGTCGGACCATAAAACGCCCCGTGTCCGGGTTCATAATGTAAGCGATAATATTAAGGATCGAGCAATTATATAGGAAGCTGTGTTCCAAGTTATGTTTCCGGTGCTTTTATTGTGGAGGGAGAAACGGAAAGGAAAAGAGTGGAATTGTGGGATATACGTGTGTGAAGGAGATAAAAAAGTGGTTCAAGTTACCCTGCAGCGTGTTTTCATTTTATTAGAATTACAAATATAGACACACAACAGACACTCGGCTACAATAATATCATCCGTAGCCGCACAACAGCGTCTGAATGAGGCCGCTGCCAGCGCTACTTCAGGTGGATCAGCAACCGTTTGATTCAAACCGGCAGGACGGCGGTGATGACGCGCAGAGCTTCTCAATTATAGATGTATTAAATATGGAAAATTTCAACTCTCGCGTCTAACGTGCCGCCGGCGTAAATTTGCGTCTGTCGCAACCACACGCGTCTGTGCATAGACTTTACATGTAATCTGGTCGCGCGAAACATTTGCGTCGCGTTGGGACGGACTGATTACAAGTAACTCCGGGGCTGTCAGCCACTAACAAGAGCACTAATATGAGCACTAATATGTCATCCACACATATGCAACACCGGTTAATAAGCACAATATCGATAAAGTCTTGTATTGTACTCGCGTCTCACTTTTCTCCTGTCTATTGAAAGAAGTGAGCTCTGCGTAGCGAGGATCCAAGATGGCGGCTCCAGATTCTGCTGTTGAGACAAACTGGCCATCTGATTGGACGGCAAAACAACTTGGATAGCGTGATTGGCTGCTCAGAAGTTGAGACTGTTGAGACAGTTGAGACAGAGAAGAGTGTCTCCGGCTCCGCCACGGGGTTGCTTCTCCACAAAGCGCGACCAGTTTGTTGTAGTGAAATACTGTTGAGTGAGTATCGGTTCTTGGTATCGGCCATTGAAACCGATGCGAGTACGAGTATTTAACGCAGTATCGACTACCGGTATCGGTGCATCCCTAGTATTAATGTTGAAAAAAGCTAATATAGATATGTGATCTTAAAAGCCATCATCATAAAGGCAACTCAAAATGTTAACATTACTAAAAAAAAGATACGGTGAAACTAGTTTGTGCAGTCAAAGCCAGCTGCAAACCACTTTATACTATTTTGTATAAAGTCCATGGCCTCAAAGTATTAGAAAAAGTACTCGCCATATAACACCTGCCTTAATATACACTCACCTAAAGGATTATTAGGAACACCTGTTCAATTTCTCATTAATGCAATTATCTAATCAACCAATCACATGGCAGTTGCTTCAATGCATTTAGGGGTGTGGTCCTGGTCAAGACAATCTCCTGAACTCCAAACTGAATGTCAGAATGGGAAAGAACGGTGATTTAAGCAATTTTGAGCGTGGCATGGTTGTTGGTGCCAGACGGGCCGGTCTCAGTATTTCACAATCTGCTCAGTTACTGGGATTTTCACGCACAACCATTTCTAGGGTTTACAAAGAATGGTGTGAAAAGGGAAAAACATCCAGTATGCGGCAGTCCTGTGGGCGAAAATGCCTTGTTGATGCTAGAGGTCAGAGGAGAATGGGCCGACTGATTCAAGCTGATAGAAGAGCAACTTTGACTGAAATAACCACTCGTTACAACCGAGGTATGCAGCAAAGCATTTGTGAAGCCACAACACACACAACCTTGAGGCGGATGGGCTACAACAGCAGAAGACCCCACCGGGTACCACTCATCTCCACTACAAATAGGAAAAAGAGGCTACAATTTGCAAGAGCTCACCAAAATTGGACAGTTGAAGACTGGAAAAATGTTGCCTGGTCTGATGAGTCTCGATTTCTGTTGAGACATTCAGATGGTAGAGTCAGAATTTGGCGTAAACAGAATGAGAACATGGATCCATCATGCCTTGTTACCACTGTGCAGGCTGGTGGTGGTGGTGTAATGGTGTGGGGGATGTTTTCTTGGCACACTTTAGGCCCCTTAGTGCCAATTGGGCATCGTTTAAATGCCACGGCCTACCTGAGCATTGTTTCTGACCATGTCCATCCCTTTATGGCCACCATGTACCCATCCTCTGATGGCTACTTCCAGCAGGATAATGCACTATGTCACAAAGCTCCAATCATTTAAAATTGGTTTCTTGAACATGACAATGAGTTCACTGTACTAAAATGGGCCCCACAGTCACCAGATCTCAACCCAATAGAGCATCTTTGGGATGTGGTGGAACGGGAGCTTCGTGCCCTGGATGTGCATCCCACAAATCTCCATCAACTGCAAGATGCTATCCTATCAATATGGGCCAACATTTCTAAAGAATGCTTTCAGCACCTTGTTGAATCAATGCCACGTAGAATTAAGGCAGTTCTGAAGGCGAAAGGGGGTCAAACACAGTATTAGTATGGCGTTCCTAATAATCCTTTAGGTGAGTGTATAGTATACTTAACCCTGGCTCCAAGTTTCAGCTGGAATTTATTTTAAAATCATATCATTTATATATTATCTGTTGTGCCCTTCTCAGTTCTATATTTCAGTGTATGCTCTTGAAAATGGTCATTCACAAACAGCCTGTTTGTAGTGGAGACAGAAGCAAAAAAAAGAGAAAGTAAGCAACAAAAAAAAAGGCTTCACGTGCCAGTTTTGTCTCATTATGCCAAGTGAGCCGAATTGATAAAACATATTTTAAATTATCTGCTTCTTACAGCCCTGTGACCAAAGTATTTTCAGCCTGCCAACGCCTCACCAGCATTACCATAAAGTGGAAGCATGATGAAAACTAAATACTGGGACTTAAAGGTTCTTGGGAGATCTGTTCTCAGTCAGTAAATAAATATCAAAATATTTTTGATTAAATACTTTGGTATTGATGTTGTGTTAATATGATGTTGTGTTAATATTCCAGGAATGATCATTGGTGCTTTCACAAAATATTTACACAATGAGATTCTTGATATATAATCATCAGTAATGTGGTTATAAGGACTAAGTGGTTAAAGAAAAATAATAGAACAGTCTGTGTTGTAATACTTTATCGTAATGTGGCCTTTAAACCAGAAAACAATAACTTATCTTGTTTAGTCGACTAAAGTAGAGTTTTATAAGCTTGTTTATTTATTACTAGTTCCGATAAGCAAGTATATTCAAACAGCAGCTGAAGCTATAACATTTCAAGTGACATTTAGACACTTGGTGAGGTTTTAGCTTTAGGTTTTGAAGTACAACCCACCAGCATTTTTTTAAATGATTAACATTGAAGCTCAACATGAGTTAAATTAAATATGAATTAGATAAATATGAAATAGAATAAGGATTTTTTTTATATGATAAAATAAGATCCAACACAAAAGGCAAGAAAAACCATCTGAGCGTAAGTGGCTCATGTGGATCTTAGAAGGGGCTTTGTCCACCTACAGTCAATTTCCCTATTAATATAATAAATATATAATAAAGACCCCAAAAATACCTTGAATCACCATCCTGATCTTCAAGACCCTCTCCGGTTGTGTTCTGGGCATATGGACTTCGTTGTTTTGCTTGTGGACAGAAATAATAGCATTAGTTAGTTCACATGATTATTCATGCACTTGTTTTGAACCACAAAAAAAATCATAAACAATCTTTAATGTCAAATGTATTAGATAACTTTTGTTGAGTGTTATGCAAACTTTGTTTTAAGTGTATGAAGTTGTTGCTCTTCAGCAAAGCAGTTTTCCAGTCTTTGACACACAATCTTTAGCCTTTTTATTTTACATACAGGCGTCCAAGTTTCTCTCTGTTGCTAAGAAAACAAACTTATATGTCAGATATATTTAAGGCAGAATGTTTGTAGTTTATATTCAACTGATCATTCTTTTTAAGGATGTGGACAAAATAACAATCACACAAAAAAGGACATAAAATATGAAGCAACGAGCCAAATCACAGTTAATAGTACGCTTAAATAACCATAACGACATAATGCAAAACAGGAAACAAGAGCCCAGATATTGCTGGGCTCTTGTGTTTTATTGGGGCAATTAGGGGAGTGTTTGAAACTGTTGCCCTGACTCTGTAAATGAGCAATTATGTTAAAAAGAGATCCTGAAGGCACAGCATTTATTCCCTGAGTAAACAGTCACTAAAGTTAGCGTTTAGGGGTTGAACTGTGATTCTCTGCCTAGTCCTTACTGAGCCAACAGGTGTGACTACTCCTACCTGAGAGAGATGACGGACATTCAGCCACTCTTTGGAAAGGGTATCGAAAGAGTAGTTTGTTTCCTCGGCTGCCAGAGCTAACCAGTATGACGCTAATAGGACTGGTTTTGTCGCCAGTTTTGTACACGCTGTTTTGTGACTGACTGTACATGGATCTTCGGTCATCCGGTAGCCCGGCTAATGGGTTGAACATCTCGTTAGCATTCTAACTAACCGCACGTTAGCATTCTAGCTAACTGCACGTTAACTGCGACGCAACGAAGTCGGTCGCCAGCTTTCCTTCGACCAAACCGAGACCGTTAGCTTGTAGCCGGTGTGTTAATGTGTGTCTGTCATGAACACCGACCGTGAAGAAGTTACAGTCTCACTAGAAATAACTCGGAGGCCTGACTGAAGTCTTTCCGCACATCCACATCTCACTGCTGCCGTTGTTTTGTGTCACTTTGAAAAGTGTTCGGCTGAAACAGAGACGGCATGAGGATCCCCCTGATTCAACGATGGTCAGTGGTTTCCTCCATTCATCTTGTGGTCTTAATAACGTTGTGTTTAATGATGGTCTGTCATATACAAAAATACTCAAATTGCAAAAACAAAAAAAAGCAAGTGTTGCCTACATAAACCCTACGGTCCCACAAAGTGCCATGTAGGCCTAAAGCAATATATATAGGGGCAAAACATTGATATGATTATATCCGACAATAGATCACAGATTTTTTTTGTTATATTCAAGCGGTTGACCACCTGTGTATTAGGCAATTTGGGCATAAAAAAGACCCTTCATTATTTAAGGTTTCTGATAAATATTTTTCCACGTTGCATCACATCCGCTAGATGGCAATTTTGGCTGGTTTTAGGAGACTATGCTGCGTCTGTAAAGATAGAAATATCTGTCTGTCTTTCTATCGCATATAGTTCATCCGATTTTCTTCACGCTTGGCCGCTGTATGCTGCAACCCGAGTTAGTGTTTGAATGAACGGTGCACGATAAATCTAGCAGCAGCACTAAGGCCAAGCATTCAATATCAACATCAACCAGATCAAATTCTTAAATTTGTAATAAAAGGTGTAACCCTATCTTCAAGAAACATCTTTTGGAACACCCATAAATATGAACTGCCTCTAGACCAGCAGTACTGTTTACCCGGGCAAGGCAGAGGTTTGCATTGGATACTGGAGTGTAGGGCAAATGGAAAATTAAAAACAAATCTATCCAAGATTTTTTCTTTCACTTCAGATAATTTTAAGAAAAGGCAGACTTGAGTCTCTCTCTGTAGTGAGGTCTTTATGTGAGACAGTGGCCCCCAAGTACGCTTTCTTTTGTATTTTACTTTGACATTGTCTGTACATGCTCTTTATTTTATCCTCATAAATTATTTTTTATTTCACCCAATACGTTTCTTCTTCTTCTTCTTCTTCTTCTTCTTCTTCTTCTTCTTCTTCTTCTTCTTCTTCTTCTTCTTCTTCTTCTTCTTCTTCTTCTTCTTCTTCTTCTTCTTATGTATCAACTCAACACATTAGCTAAGGTTTATTTATTTGTTTTCTTTCAGAATGTTATATATTAATGAATAAATAAAGGAAATGTTTTAACTGTTTAATTTAGTAAGACGATAGGTTAATAAATATGCTGGTTGGACAGAAAACCAACCAAAAAATCAAGTCCAGTCATGCAGCGGTCAGAGCTTCCCAAGGGGTGGAACCCTCCGTTGGATGAGTGACTTACTCATGTGAACACGGTGGTATGCATATAATAAGTAAACCACATCACCTTTTTATATATGTTTATTATCTATTGTGTATTGGAAACAAACAGATTAATTTAACACAATGACCATAAACATCTAGTTTTAAGCTTGAACTTACTGTATAACATAAATAAACAGTGATGGAAATATTGTCAAACAGAAAGCTGATATAAACTAAATCAGAATACTACAGCCTATGATACATTATAATGTATTTAATGTATTTAGTTAAATTGGTTGTTTTCAGCCTAATTATTTTTTAGTGCCTTCTTTCGACAGCAATCAAGCCACATTGACTTGCCTAAATGTCTTATCATGGCAGACACGTTGCTTGGTGTAATTACAGAGTACAGCCAGTAATATGTATTTCTTCGGACACAATCTAACCAATGCAGGTTAGCCTTTTCTTTATCAATTTTACAAAACCGTAATACTCGGCCAACCCACTTGGCCAACCCATCCTGATTGGATTGGATTCCAATCGCATATTATTGGGAGGAGTGAAACGGTCTTAAGTATAAGTTGCATCAGGTACTGAGCCACACAAGACACAACAAATCTACAGCTGACAAAATGGTCAAATGGACAGACTTCGAGCGCGCCACCGTCAAGGACATCTTCTCCAAGATGGACTATGAGACTGTTGGCCCTGCAGTTCTTTCCAGGTGAGGCACTCTTTCTGTTTTTGTATGTTTTCCTTCACATGAATGTATAAAAAGTAGTGCATTAACACATTCATTTTTAATTACAAGTTATGCATGTATTTCCGTGTTTCCTCAGGTGTCTGATCGTCTACCCCTGGACTCAGAGGTATTTCAGTAACTTTGGAAACCTCTACAACGCCGCTGCAATCATGGGAAATCCAAATGTTGCAAAACACGGAACAATCATCCTCCACGGTCTGGAACGGGGTGTGAAGAACATGGACAACCTCAAGGAAACCTACGCCGAGCTGAGCGTGCTGCACTCCGAGAAGCTGCACGTGGACCCCGACAACTTCAAGGTAAAGTTGTGGAACTAATAAAGCTGATGATCATGTTCAACAATTACTCAAAAGACGAGCAACCTTCCATGTTGCTGATGTTTCTCATGCTTGTTGTTTTGCTTTGCAGCTCATTGCCGACTGCCTGACCATTGTGGTTGCTGCTCAGATGGGCAAAGCCTTCACTGGTGAAGTCCAGGCAGCTTTACAGAAGTTCCTGGCCGTGGTGGTGTCCTCCCTGGGAAGACAGTACCATTAGAGAGCTGCAGAAGACCTCACATGCTGATCATGAAAAGCTCTGTGTTTTTTTTTTTTTTTTACATGTCTCAAAGGCGTAAATAATAAAAATAATCAGCATTTCAACAAGTTCTGTCTTTTTTCTTCCTGCTTTTATGGTCAAATCAAGACGATGTGAAAATGATAGTATGAAAGCCTTTTTCACAATATTTAGTTACATATGCTTAGTGGTGGGAAAAAGGTTTATTAAAGGTTACATAGTCATCATATGTAACCTTTAAACCATTATATAGTCATCATATGTGCGTCTTTGAGTGGCTTGAAAAGCGCTATAGAAAATTTAAATATTATTATTATTATTATCATGTAGGATAACCACTTTCAAAGTTTTACAATGGGATATATTATAATAATCACAATGTATGTGTTGTACTAATATAATGCACTTGATGATCATAATATGGTTTAGTATATGCATTATTATCAAATTATTAAAAGAGTTATCTTTGAAATATAATAAGGAAGAAGAAGATACATTGAAGGTATTCTAGTGGAAAGATGTATTTGCACAAATGTAGAGAGCTAACTCATGACATATTACTCACAGTACACACACTCTCTCTCTCTCTCCCTGTCTCTCTCTATCGCTATGTGTGTTTTGTTATAGATCTTGTGCTTCTGTTTTATGTTAAATACCTTTATATAAATCCATAAAAATATGTTTTTGTTTGTGTTTTATAAACAGCTATAATGCCTCTTTAGATGTGAGAAAACCCCTCTGCTATTTGTTTTTTTATACAGCATTGTAGGTCCTAATGTCGTTATTCCAATATAAATTCCTCTGAACAGACGCTTTGCATGCTGTTGACCTAAATTGAACCACTTTGAATATTCAGTCCTACAGATTTAAAAAAAAAAGGCCTAAAAGGTCTGCTCCAAAGAAATGAACACCACACCAACAGTTTCATTACATTTGATCTTTTATTCATATTATGACTGACATAGAGTTTCTACATCTAAGACCATGCTGCTGTCCATCAGCGCTCCTGTTTACAGTTTATCTGTATTTCTCAGCGAGGGCACGAGACAGAGCAGCCAGGAACTTGTCCATGGCCACGTGGACCTCAGGGGTGAAGTCACCGGGGAACATGATGGCCATGACCACGAGGATGTTGTGGGAGAGGATCTGTGAAAATAGAATAATGCAATTTAAAACATGATGAAACATTATTAAACGTACTGAGTTTAAATATCAAAAGGTTTAAGGATCCACAAGATGCTGTATTTATAATTTGATCTCAACCCTCCTCTTCCTCCACCACTCTATGCTCTACACTGAAGTGTAAATCATCATCTATAACATCTACCTTGAAGTTGGCAGGGTCCACTCGCAGAGTGAAGGCATGCAGCTCACTGAGGTTCAGGAGACCTGCATTCAGGTCGTCCATTTTGGTCACAGCTTCTGCAACTCCACCCATCACGCTCTTTCCGTGCTTCTTCACCTGCTCAGATCCAGGGCTCAAGTCCTTCCAGTGGGAGAAGTAGGTCTTGGTCTGTGGGTAGACCACCAGCATCCTGAGTAACACATGAGATTGGGTGAATGAGCGAGGAGCATGAGGCTAAATAGATTTTTTTTTAAACAAACAGGTATTTTCGGAACAGCTCGTGCAGTTTGTGGTCATATTTACCTGGACAGAGCATCACTGCCGATTTCCCCAGCCTTGCTAGACACCTTAGCCCAGAAGGCTTTGACTGCTTCCTTGTCCTTAGCGTTGAGACTCATCTTCCTTGATGCTTGGTCAGTTGAATGCCGATCAGCCAAAACTTTGGTTATTTTATATGGCAAGCAGCGCATGGGCACACCCGGACCACCTCCAAGATAGGCTGATATGGACAGCTTCCAAGTGATATGATGCAGCTTGCATGAGATAAACTTACCATGAAGAATATTGACTCTTGTGGTTTCAATAAACCCACAAAGAGTGTATGCATGTGTGATGATATTAGTCCCCATAATAAAAAAACATTTCACATAGTAAGGCATGTTTTGGTACATGCCTTAATTTTACTGTTGCCTTAATTTCCCTGTTGTCACCCAGGTTTGTGAAATAGTTACGACCTCTATTGGTTTCATATACAGGGACACAAACTGTCAGTTTTTTCGTTTCCTTGATCTCTTAATGTGGTATTTTGATAATTAAAATCAAGTGGTGAAAACATGTTACATTTTTGTACAAAAATATGTTTAACAAATGCTATGAACCCAGATATATCTGAATGTTATGAGACATAAGAACCCTCACTGTCACCATTTTACAAATCTATTTCCATAAATAAATGCATTGTTTTTTAATAAAGATTTATGACTTGGACAGGTTAATCTTCAGGCTCCCAGCTTTGTGATGATCTAAGACATCTGTTGGTTGACCTGCTATCACCCCTCTCCACCCTTACACTCTTAAGAAATTATCTTAATGTTTCTTAATGTAACTACAGAACACACCCAAGACAACTGCAAACAAGACACATTGACTTGCCTAAATGTCTTATCATGGCAGACACGTTGCTTGGTGTAATTATTTAGTACAGCCAGTAATATTTATTTCCTCTGCTTCGGACACAATCTAAGCATTGCAGATTATCTCTTTCTTTATCAATTTTCCAAAACCGTAATACTCGGCCAACCCACTTTCCCACTGCATCCTATGATTGGACGAGGTATCATAAGCATATTTGGGGGAGGAGTTAAATGGTCCTTTTAAAAGTGGCATCAGGTTCTGACCCACACAGTGAATCCAATCTACAGCTGACAAAATGGTCAAATGGACAGACTTCGAGCGCGCCACCATCAAGGACATCTTCTCCAAGATGGACTATGAGACTGTTGGCCCTGCAGTTCTTTCCAGGTGAGGCACTATTTCTGTTTTTGTATGTTTTCCTTCACATGGATGTATAAAAAGTAGTGCATTAACAAATACATTTTTAATTACAAGTTATGCATGTATTTCTGTGTTTCCTCAGGTGTCTGATCGTCTACCCCTGGACTCAGAGGTATTTCAGTAACTTTGGAAACCTCTTCAACGCCGCTGCAATCATTGGAAATCCAAATGTTGCAAAACACGGAACAATCATCCTCCACGGTCTGGACCGGGGTGTGAAGAACATGGACAACCTCAAGGAAACCTACGCCGAGCTGAGCGTGCTGCACTCCGAGAAGCTGCACGTGGACCCCGACAACTTCAAGGTAAAGTTGTGGAACTAATAAAGCTGATGATCATGTTCAACAATTACTCAAAAGACGAGCAACCTTCCATGTTGCTGATGTTTCTTGTTGTGTTGCAGCTCATTGCCGACTGCCTGACCATTGTGGTTGCTGCTCAGATGGGCAAAGCCTTCACTGGTGAAATCCAGGCAGCTTTACAGAAGTTCCTGGCCGTGGTGGTGTCCTCCCTGGGAAGACAGTACCATTAGAGAGCTGCAGAAGACCTCACATGCTGATCATGAAAAGATCTGTTTCTTTTATGTCTATAAGGCGTACATAAATAAAACAATAAGCATTTCAACAAGTTTGTCTTTTTTCTTTCTGCTTTTATGGTCAAATCAATACCTTGTGAAAAATATATTATGAAAGGCTGTTTCTCAAAACATAGTTATGCTCAAGGTCTAATACCTGTCTAAATAATGTAGAGTTAGAATTAGAGTAATGTTAGATTATTTAAATATTTCTCTTTGAAATTTAATGGGGGAGAAGAGGGTATGTTGGAAATATTCTAGTAAAGTGAGAAAAAAAATGGAAGGGGCAAATATGTATAAAGATGTATTTGCACAAATGTATAAGAAATGGCATATATTACACTCTCTCTCTCTCTTCTTCCTGCTTTTATCAAATTGATGTGAAAATTATTTTATGAAAGCCGTTTTCACAATATAGTTACATATGCTCAGTGGTGGAAAAGTATACTTAAATACACATGTCTCATCTGATCCTGGTAAACTTCTGCAGCTGCACCATCAAGAGCATCCTTACAAATTGCATTACAGTTGGGTTAGTTTGTATGGCAAGTGCTCTGTCTCAGACCGTAAAGCACTGCAGACGGTGGTAAAAACTACCCAACGCATCACCAGAACTTCACTCCCTGATATGATCGAGACCATCCAACTCAAGCGCTGCCTGCGGAGGGCGCACTGCATCGTCAGGGACACCACACGCCCCAGACATGGCTGTTTGCCCTCTTCCCCTCTGGGAGGCGCTATAGGAATCTCTGTTCAATATCTATATATATCTATGTATATATATATAGATATATATTATCTTGTATAATATATTAAGGATGTATTATACTAATCATAATGTATGGCTTTTATTATTAAAATACACTTTATAATAATAATATGGTGTACTATATATGTATTATTAGTAGATTATTAAAAGAGTTCAATTTAATAATAAAATAATAATTTAATCAATTTAAAATATTCTAGTAAAACAAAAAACTGAACTGTTTTTACTCCTGCCGAGTTCTGTTAGCCGCTAGGTAGCTTTCTGCTGACAAAAGTCACGCTGGCCCACTGACCAATCACAGCACATATTAATGCTCAAGCTGGCCCACTGACCAATCACAACACATGTTAATGCTCACGCTGGCCCACTGACCAATCACGGCGCATGTTAATGCTCACGCTGGCCCACTGACCAATCACGGTGCATGTTAATGCTCACGCTGGCCCACTGACCAATCACGGTGCATGTTAATGCTCACGCTGGCCCACTGACCAATCACGGTGCATGTTAATGCTCACGCTGGCCCACTGACCAATCACAGAGCATGTTAATGCTCACGCTGGTCCACTGACCAATCACAGGCCATGTTAATGCTCACGCAGGCCCACTGACCAATCACGGTGCATGTTAATGCTCACGCTGGCCCACTGACCAATGACAGCGCATGTTAATGCTCACGCTGGCCCACTGACCAATCACGGTGCATGTTAATGCTCACGCTGGCCCACTGACCAATCACCGTGCAGGTTAATGCTCACGCTGGCCCACTGACCAATCACGGTGCATGTTAATGCTCACGCTGGCCCACTGACCAATCACGGTGCATGTTAATGCTCACGCTGGCCCACTGACCAATCACAGAGCATGTTAATGCTCACGCTGGTCCACTGACCAATCACAGGCCATGTTAATGCTCACGCTGGCCCACTGACCAATCACGGTGCATGTTAATGCTCACGCTGGCCCACTGACCAATCACAGAGCATGTTAATGCTCACGCTGGCCCACTGACCAATCACAGGCCATGTTAATGCTCACGCAGGCCCACTGACCAATCACGGTGCATGTTAATGCTCACGCTGGCCCACTGACCAATGACAGCGCATGTTAATGCTCACGCTGGCCCACTGACCAATCACAGCACATATTAATGCTCACGCTGGCCCACTGACCAATCACAACACATGTTAATGCTCACGCTGGCCCACTGACCAATCACAGCACATATTAATGCTCACGCTGGCCCACTGACCAATCACAACACATGTTAATGCTCAAGCTGGCCCACTGACCAATCACAGCACATGTTAATGCTCACGCTGGCCCACTGACCAATGACAGCGCATGTTAATGCTCACGCTGGCCCACTGACCAATCACAGCACATGTTAATGCTCACGCTGGCCCACTGACCAATGACAGCGCATGTTAATGCTCACGCTGGCCCACTGACCAATCACAGCACATATTAATGCTCACGCTGGCCCACTGACCAATGACAGCGCATGTTAATGCTCACGCTGGCCCACTGACCAATCACAGCACATGTTAATGCTCACGCTGGCCCACTGACCAATCACAGCACATGTTAATGCTCACGCTGGCCCACTGACCATCAGGTGAAATCTGATTGGATAAAAGCTCTCCTTAGAAAAAGATGCACTGGAAGCAGCGCTGCAGGCTGGAAGCAGAGCAACAGAGAAAGACAGGATCTGTGCAATGAGAAAATGAGCTAATAGTGAAAAATAAGTTATAATACAAGTAGTGTATTTGTGAAAAATAATTAAATTATAAAATAGTTATAACTTTGTGATTTTGTTTAGGCAAGCAGAGAAAGCTTAGCTGGCCCTGACGGCCCACCACTGGTTAAGTACATGTTCTGTGATCTCATATAAAGTACAGTTACATGTTTGTCTTTATTTTAATTTCATATTTATTGTAAATTCAAACATTCTCTTTCTTGTATTGTGTTTATTGTTTAATGTTGTGCATGCAGTTGACCTGAATCAAACCCGTTTTAATCTGTAGGTCTGCTCCAAAGAAATGAACACCACACCAAGAGTTTCATTGCATTTGATCTTTTATTCATATTATGACTGACATAGAGTTTCTACATCTAAGACCATGCTGCTGTCCATCAGCGCTCCTGTTTACAGTTTATCTGTATTTCTCAGAGAGGGCACGAGACAGAGCAGCCAGGAACTTGTCCATGGCCACGTGGACCTCAGGGGTGAAGTCACCGGGGAACATGATGGCCATGACCACAAGGATGTTGTGGGAGAGGATCTGTGAAAACAGAATAATGCAATTTAAAACATGATCATACATTATTAAACCTACTCACTATAAAATATAAAAAGGCTTCAAGTTCCACAACATGCTGTATTTTGAATTAGATCTCAACACAAAAGCCAAAGAACAACAAACTAACATCTTCCTGTTTCTCCTCTTCCTCCACCACTCTATTCTCAACACTGAAGTGTAAATCATCATCTATGACGTCTACCTTGAAGTTTGCAGGGTCCACTCGCAGAGTGAAGGCATGAAGCATACTGAGGTTCAGGAGACCTGCATTCAGGTCGTCCATTTTGGTCACAGCTTCAGCAACTCCACCCATCACACTCTTTCCGTGCTTCTTCACCTGCTCAGATCCAGGGCTCAAGTCCTTCCAGTGGGAGAAGTAGCTCCTGGTCTGTGGGTAGACCACCAGCATCCTGAGTAATACGTGAGATTGGGTGAATGAGCGAGTAACAAGAGGCTGAATAGATAGATATGTTTTAAACAAACAGGTATTTTAGGAACAGCTCGTGCAGTTTGTGGTCATATTTACCTGGACACAGCATCAGAGCCGATTTCCCCAGCCTTGCTAGACACCTTAGCCCAGAAGGCTTTGACTGCTTGCTTGTCCTTAGCGGTGAGACTCATCTTCCTTGACGCTTGTTCGGTTGAATGCCGATCAGCCAAAACTTTGGTTATTTTATACAGGAAGCTGCGCATGGGCACACCCGGACCACCTCCAAGATAGGCTGATAGGCTTCAAAGTGATATGATGCAGCTTGCATGAGATAAACTTATCATGAAGACTATAGTTTGAAAGAAAACATGGCCACTTCATGATCTCATAAAGGTTATTGTATGCAGTAAAAATACGTTATTTTCGCCAATTCTGAAATGGTGTATTCTGTATACTGGTCATTAAATAGTCCTTTAATTACAAATATTGTTTATAATTGGAAAGCTGAGACTCTTGTGGTTTCAATAAACCCTCAAGAAGTGTATTCATGTGTGAAGAGGTTAGTCCCCATAATATTTAATTACCATTTCCCATAGTGAGGCATGTTTTGGCACATGGCCTTAAATTACCTGTCTTTACCCAACACAGTTTTACGGCAGTTCTTGAAAAGATCTATTGGTTTCGTATACAGGGGGCACAAACTGTCAGTTTCTTCATTTCTTTGTGGTATTTTGGAGGGAATTTTTGATAGTTTTATCAATTAGCGAGTGGTGAAACATATGTTGCATTTTTGTACAAAACTGTGTGTAACAAATGCTATCAACCCAAACATATCTGAAAGTTATGAGACATAAGTGAGAATGATAATGGATGTATATACATTATACAGTTCTAAACCCTTTGACAATCTATTTTATTAAATAAATACATTGTTTTTTAATAATGATTAATGATTTGGATAGGTTAATCTTCAGGAATCAGCTGTCAGATGATGAAAGACATCTGTTGGTTGACCTGCTGTCCCTACCCTTACACTCCCTTAAAGGCGGTATAGGTGTTAAACTGTTATCTTAATGTTTCTTAATGTAACTACACAACACACCCAGATATATCTATTTCCTCCGCTTCGTACACAATCTAAACATCTGGTGTGTGTGTGTGTGTGTGTATGTGTGTGTGTGTGTGTGTGTGTGTGTGTGTGTGTGTGTGTGTGTGTGTGTGTGTGTGTGTGTGGGAGGGGAGGGTTTGTTGGTGGTGATGGGGGTGGATGGGGCCTATCACCTTGGTGCAGAGTTAAGGATGTTGACAGCTGAGGGGAAGAAAATATTATTAGCCTTTTCTTTATCAATTTTCCAAAACCGCAATACTCCGCCAACCTACTCCCCAACTCCATCCTATGATTGGACAGGATTCTATAAGCAGGTTTGGGGGAGGAGTTAAATGGTCCTTTTAAAAGTGGCATCAGGTACTGAACCACACAGTGAATCCAATCTACAGCTGACAAAATGGTTGAATGGACAGACTTCGAGCGCGCCACCATCAAGGACATCTTCTCCAAGATGGACTATGAGTCCGTGGGCCCTGCAGCTCTTTCCAGGTGAGGCACTCTTTCTGTTTTTGTATGTTTTCCTTCAAATAAATGTATAAAAAGAAGTGCAATAACAAAAAAAATTTCAATTACAAGTTATGCATGTTTTTTCCCTCAGGTGTCTGATCGTCTACCCCTGGACTCAGAGGTATTTCAGTAACTTTGGAAACCTCTTCAACGCCGCTGCAATCATTGGAAATCCAAATGTTGCAAAACACGGAACGACTATCCTCCACGGTCTGGAACAGGGTGTGAAGAACATGGACAACCTGAAGGAAACCTACGCCGAGCTGAGCGTGCTGCACTCCGAGAAGCTGCAAGTGGACCCCGACAACTTCAAGGTAAAGTTGTGGAACTAATAAAGCTGATGATCATGTTTAACAATTACTCAAAAGACGAGCAACCTTCCATGTTGCTGATGTTTCTTGTTGTGTTGCAGCTCATTTCCGACTGCCTGACCATTGTGGTTGCTGCTCAGATGGGCAAAGCCTTCACTGGTGAAATCCAGGCAGCTTTACAGAAGTTCCTGGCCGTGGTGGTGTCCTCCCTGAGAAGACAGTACCATTAGAGAGCTGCAGAAGACCTCACATGCTGACCATGAAAAGATCCGTGTTGTTTTTACATGTTTCAAAAATGTAAATAAATGAAACAATCAGCATTTCAACAAGTTGTCTGTCTTTTCTCTTCCTGCTTTTATGGTCAAAGCAAGACAATGTGAAAACTATATAATGAAAGCCTTTTTCATAAAATATAGTTATGGTCAGGGGTGTAAACATGTATACTTAAAAGTATCATGGATGACCACTTTCAAAGTCTTACATTAGAAATTATTATAATAATAATCTCTTTTCCTCAGCTGTCAACATCCTAAACTACCACAGTGATAGCCCCCATCACCACCACCAAACCCTCCCCTCCCTCACACACATACCAGACACCTTCCTCCAATGACTATACACACTTGCACTTTGCTGTTTATATTACATATATACATATTATATAAATATATAGAGAGAGTTGATCTGCATTTCAAATCCACTGTTTTTATTGTCCAATGTTGTTTATATTGTCAACATTGTATTTATTCAGCACATTGCACTTTTACTGCTTTCTTTTGGACTCTGGTCAGATGCTAAACTGCATTTTGTTGTACTTGTACTCTGCAATGACAATAAATTTGAATCTTAATAATCACAATGTATGTTTTTTATTATTATAATGCACTTTAAAATGTTAATAATATGCTGTAATATATGAATTATTATTAGATTATTAAAATATTTAGCTTTGAAATATAATGGGGAGAAGAGGATAAATTGTAAATGTTCTAGTAAAACTAAAAAGCGGAAGCTGTGGGACAAATATAGAATATAATGAGTGAATATAATAAATCAATATAATATGTCTTTGCACATATTTATAAGAGCTAATACGGCATATTACCCATAATACCTTCTCTTTCTCTCTGTGTTTTGTTATGAATCTTGTTCTTCTATTTTATGTTAAATACCTTTAAATATATAATATATAAATCCTGTCAAATTTATATATGTTTTTGTTTGTGTTTTATAAACAGCTATAATGTCTCTTTCGATTTGGGAAAACCCCTCTGCTATTTGTTTTTTTTATACATCATTGTAATCTTTATGCAACCCAGAGCCCCCATTTCTGGGGGCTTGGATTCAGAGCCTATCAATAAATATCAGCTCTTAGCAGAGCTACTGGTTTTATAGAGTAAAAACAATGGCACATCCTGGCCTCTCAAGTCAATATAAGTTAATTTGTCATGTTTATAACAATATTACACAATACATATGAACACAAACCATAAATATGACTCAAAGTGACTTAAACCAATATACCACTAACACATATATGAACTTATTATCTATGTTCAGAAAGGTTTTCTGTATATTATACCATTTGAAATTATTCAAATAGACATTTTAAATAAGGAGATAATCTGAATTTAGTATGAGATGCAAAACATTTGCAATTTTCACCACAAAATGGCTATGGTGCTAATGAATCTGTAGGTCTGCTCAAAGAAATGAACACCACACCAAGAGTTTCATTGCATTTGATCTTTTATTCATATTATGACTGACATAGAGTTTCTACATCTAAGACCATGCTGCTGTCCATCAGCGCTCCTGTTTACAGTTTATCTGTATTTCTCAGAGAGGGCACGAGACAGAGCAGCCAGGAACTTGTCCATGGCCACGTGGACCTCAGGGGTGAAGTCACCGGGGAACATGATGGCCATGACCACAAGGATGTTGTGGGAGAGGATCTGTGAAAACAGAATAATGCAATTTAAAACATGATCATACATTATTAAACCTACTCACTATAAAATATAAAAAGGCTTCAAGTTCCACAACATGCTGTATTTTGAATTAGATCTCAACACAAAAGCCAAAGAACAACAGACTAACATCTTCCTGTTTCCTCTTCCTCCACCACTCTATTCTCAACACTGACGTGTAAATCATCATCTATGACGTCTACCTTGAAGTTTGCAGGGTCCACTCGCAGAGTGAAGGCATGAAGCATACTGAGGTCCAGGAGACCTGCATTCAGGTCGTCCATTTTGGTCACAGCTTCAGCAACTCCACCCATCACACTCTTTCCGTGCTTCTTCACCTGCTCAGATCCAGGGCTCAAGTCCTTCCAGTGGGAGAAGTAGCTCCTGGTCTGTGGGTAGACCACCAGCATCCTGAGTAATACGTGAGATTGGGTGAATGTAACAAGAGGCTGAATAGATAGATATGTTTTAAACAAACAGGTATTTTAGGAACAGCTCGTGCAGTTTGTGGTCATATTTACCTGGACACAGCATCAGAGCCGATTTCCCCAGCCTCTCCAGACACCTTAGCCCAGAAGGCTTTGACTGCTTGCTTGTCCTTAGCGGTGAGACTCATCTTCCTTGACGCTTGTTCGGTTGAATGCCGATCAGCCAAAACTTTGGTTATTTTATACAGGAAGCTGCGCATGGGCACACCCGGACCACCTCCAAGATAGGCTGATAGGCTTCAAAGTGATATGATGCAGCTTGCATGAGATAAACTTATCATGAAGACTATAGTTTGAAAGAAAACATGGCCACTTCATGATCTCATAAAGGTTATTGTATGCAGTAAAAATACGTTATTTTCGCCAATTCTGAAATGGTGTATTCTGTATACTGGTCATTAAATAGTCCTTTAATTACAAATATTGTTTATAATTGGAAAGCTGAGACTCTTGTGGTTTCAATAAACCCTCAAGAAGTGTATTCATGTGTGAAGAGGTTAGTCCCCATAATATTTAATTACCATTTCCCATAGTGAGGCATGTTTTGGCACATGGCCTTAAATTACCTGTCTTGACCCAACACAGTTTTACGGCAGTTCTTGAAAAGATCTATTGGTTTCGTATACAGGGGGCACAAACTGTCAGTTTCTTCATTTCTTTGTGGTATTTTGGAGGGAATTTTTGATAGTTTTATCAATTATCGAGTGGTGAAACATATGTTGCATTTTTGTACAAAACTGTGTGTAACAAATGCTATCAACCCAAACATATCTGAAAGTTATGAGACATAAGTGAGAATGATAATGGATGTATATACAGTATACAGTTCTAAACCCTTTGACAATCTATTTTATTAAATAAATACATTGTTTTTTAATAATGATTCATGATTTGGATAGGTTAATCTTCAGGAATCAGCTGTCAGATGATGAAAGACATCTGTTGGTTGACCTGCTGTCCCTACCCTTACACTCCCTTAAAGGCGGTATAGGTGTTAAACTGTTATCTTAATGTTTCTTAATGTAACTACACAACACACCCAGATATATCTATTTCCTCCGCTTCGTACACAATCTAAACATCTGGTGTGTGTGTGTGTGTGTGTGTGTGTGTGTGGGAGGGGAGGGTTTGTTGGTGGTGATGGGGGTGGATGGGGCCTATCACCTTGGTGCAGAGTTAAGGATGTTGACAGCTGAGGGGAAGAAAATATTATTAGCCTTTTCTTTATCAATTTTCCAAAACCGCAATACTCCGCCAACCTACTCCCCAACTCCATCCTATGATTGGACAGGATTCTATAAGCAGGTTTGGGGGAGGAGTTAAATGGTCCTTTTAAAAGTGGCATCAGGTACTGAACCACACAGTGAATCCAATCTACAGCTGACAAAATGGTTGAATGGACAGACTTCGAGCGCGCCACCATCAAGGACATCTTCTCCAAGATGGACTATGAGTCCGTGGGCCCTGCAGCTCTTTCCAGGTGAGGCACTCTTTCTGTTTTTGTATGTTTTCCTTCAAATAAATGTATAAAAAGAAGTGCAATAACAAAAAAAATTTCAATTACAAGTTATGCATGTTTTTTCCCTCAGGTGTCTGATCGTCTACCCCTGGACTCAGAGGTATTTCAGTAACTTTGGAAACCTCTTCAACGCCGCTGCAATCATTGGAAATCCAAATGTTGCAAAACACGGAACGACTATCCTCCACGGTCTGGAACAGGGTGTGAAGAACATGGACAACCTGAAGGAAACCTACGCCGAGCTGAGCGTGCTGCACTCCGAGAAGCTGCAAGTGGACCCCGACAACTTCAAGGTAAAGTTGTGGAACTAATAAAGCTGATGATCATGTTTAACACTTACTCAAAAGACGAGCAACCTTCCATGTTGCTGATGTTTCTTGTTGTGTTGCAGCTCATTTCCGACTGCCTGACCATTGTGGTTGCTGCTCAGATGGGCAAAGCCTTCACTGGTGAAATCCAGGCAGCTTTCCAGAAGTTCCTGGCCGTGGTGGTGTCCTCCCTGAGAAGACAGTACCATTAGAGAGCTGCAGAAGACCTCACATGCTGACCATGAAAAGATCCGTGTTGTTTTTACATGTTTCAAAAATGTAAATAAATGAAACAATCAGCATTTCAACAAGTTGTCTGTCTTTTCTCTTCCTGCTTTTATGGTCAAAGCAAGACAATGTGAAAACTATATAATGAAAGCCTTTTTCATAAAATATAGTTATGCTCAGGGGTGTAAACATGTATACTTAAAAGTATCATGGATGACCACTTTCAAAGTTTTACATTAGAAATTATTATAATAATAATCTCTTTTCCTCAGCTGTCAACATCCTAAACTACCACAGTGATAGCCCCCATCACCACCACCAAACCCTCCCCTCCCTCACACACATACCAGACACCTTCCTCCAATGACTATACACACTTGCACTTTGCTGTTTATATTACATATATACATATTATATAAATATATAGAGAGAGTTGATCTGCATTTCAAATCCACTGTTTTTATTGTCCAATGTTGTTTATATTGTCAACATTGTATTTATTCAGCACATTGCACTTTTACTGCTTTCTTTTGGACTCTGGTCAGATGCTAAACTGCATTTTGCTGTACTTGTACTCTGCAATGACAATAGATTTGAATCTTAATAATCACAATGTATGTTTTTTATTATTATAATGCACTTTAAAATGTTAATAATATGCTGTAATATATGAATTATTATTAGATTATTAAAATATTTAGCTTTGAAATATAATGGGGAGAAGAGGATAAATTGAAAATGTTCTAGTAAAACTAAAAAGCGGAAGCTGTGGGACAAATATAGAATATAATGAGTGAATATAATAAATCAATATAATATGTCTTTGCACATATTTATAAGAGCTAATACGGCATATTACCCATAATACCTTCTCTTTCTCTCTGTGTTTTGTTATGAATCTTGTTCTTCTATTTTATGTTAAATACCTTTAAATATATAATATATAAATCCTGTCAAATTTATATATGTTTTTGTTTGTGTTTTATAAACAGCTATAATGTCTCTTTCGATTTGGGAAAACCCCTCTGCTATTTGTTTTTTTTATACATCATTGTAATCTTTATGCAACCCAGAGCCCCCATTTCTGGGGGCTTGGATTCAGAGCCTATCAATAAATATCAGCTCTTAGCAGAGCTACTGGTTTTATAGAGTAAAAACAATGGCACATCCTGGCCTCTCAAGTCAATATAAGTTAATTTGTCATGTTTATAACAATATTACACAATACATATGAACACAAACCATAAATATGACTCAAAGTGACTTAAACCAATATACCACTAACACATATATGAACTTATTGTCTATGTTCAGAAAGGTTTTCTGTATATTATACCATTTGAAATTATTCAAATAGACATTTTAAATAAGGAGATAATCTGAATTTAGTATGAGATGCAAAACATTTGCAATTTTCACCACAAAATGGCTATGGTGCTAATGAATCTGTAGGTCTGCTCAAAGAAATGAACACCACACCAAGAGTTTCATTGCATTTGATCTTTTATTCATATTATGACTGACATAGAGTTTCTACATCTAAGACCATGCTGCTGTCCATCAGCGCTCCTGTTTACAGTTTATCTGTATTTCTCAGCGAGGGCACGAGACAGAGCAGCCAGGAACTTGTCCATGGCCACGTGGACCTCAGGGGTGAAGTCACCGGGGAACATGATGGCCATGACCACGAGGATGTTGTGGGAGAGGATCTGTGAAAACAGAATAATGCAATTTAAAACATGATCATACATTATTAAACCTACTCACTATAAAATATAAAAAGGCTTCAAGATCCACAACATGCTGTATTTTGAATTAGATCTCAACACAAAAGCCAAAGAACAACAAACTAACATCTTCCTGTTTCTCCTCTTCCTCCACCACTCTATGCTCTACACTGAAGTGTAAATCATCATCTATGACGTCTACCTTGAAGTTTGCAGGGTCCACTCGCAGAGTGAAGGCATGCAGCTCACTGAGGTTCAGGAGACCTGCATTCAGGTCGTCCATTTTGGTCACAGCTTCAGCAACTCCACCCATCACACTCTTTCCGTGCTTCTTCACCTGCTCAGATCCAGGGCTCAAGTCCTTCCAGTGGGAGAAGTAGGTCTTGGTCTGTGGGTAGACCACCAGCATCCTGAGTAATACGTGAGATTGGGTGAATGAGCGAGTAACAATAGGTTATTTTTTTAATTTTTAAACAAACAGATATTTTAAAAACAGCTCGTGCAGTTTGTGGTCATATTTACCTGGACAGAGCATCACTGCCGATTTCCCCAGCCTTGCTAGACACCTTAGCCCAGAAGGCTTTGACTGCTTCCTTGTCTTTAGCGTTGAGACTCATCTTCCTTGATGCTTGTTCAGTTGAATGCCGATCAGCCCAAACTTTGGTTATTTTATATAGCAAGCTGCGCATGGGCACACCCGGACCACCTCCAAGATAGGCTGATAGGCTTCAAAGTGATATGATGCAGCTTGCATGAGATAAACTTCTCATGAAGACTTTTGTTTGGCCACTTTATGCTGATCACATGAAGGGTTTTACATGCAGAATAAAAACGTTATTTTTGCCTATTATGAAATGGTTTAGTATACTGGTCATTAAATAGTCCTAAAAACCCACAACAAGTGTATTTATGTGTGATGATGTTAGTCCCCATAATAGTAATAACCATTTCACATAGTGAGACATGTTTTGGCACTTGCCCTTAAATTACCTGTTGTGACCCAACACGTTTTACAGCAGTTTGTGAAAATAATCACAAAATCTATTGGTTCCTTATACAGAAACACATGGTGAAAACATATTACTTTTTTTCACAAAAATATTTGCAATAAATGGTATCAACAAAAGAATATCTGAAATTTAAAACGGGTTATAATGTTCTAAACCTTTTCATAATGTATTTACATAAATATATACATTGTTTTTAATAATGATTTATGACTTTGACAGGTTATTCTTCAGGCTCCCAGCTTTCAGATGATGTAAGACATCTGTTGGTTGACCTGCTATCACCCCTGTCCCCACCCTAACACCCTAAGGCGGTGTAGGTGTTAAACTGTTATCTTAATGTTTCTTAATGTAACTACACAACACACCCAGCAATATTTCCTCTGCTTCGGACACAATCTAAACATTGCAGATTATCTCTTTCTTTATCAATTTTCCAAAACTGTAATACTCCGCCAACCCACTTCCCCACTCCATCCTATGATTGGACGAGGTATCATAAGGATATTTGGGGGAGGAGTTAAATGATCCTTTTAAAAGTGGCATCAGGTTCTGACCCACACAGTGAATCCAACCTACAGCCGTCAAAATGGTCGAATGGACAGACTTCGAGCGCGCCACCATCAAGGACATCTTCTCCAAGATGGACTATGAGACTGTTGGCCCTGCAGTTCTTTCCAGGTGAGGCACTATTTCTGTTTTTGTATGTTTTCCTTCAAATGAATGTATAAATGAAGTGCATTAACAACGTATTTTTTAAATGCAAGTTATGCATGTATTTCCGTGTTTCCTCAGGTGCCTGATCGTCTACCCCTGGACTCAGAGGTATTTCGGTAACTTTGGAAACCTCTACAACGCCGCTGCAATCATGGGAAATCCAAATGTTGCAAAACACGGAACAATCATCCTCCACGGTCTGGACCGGGGTGTGAAGAACATGGACAACCTCAAGGAAACCTACGCCGAGCTGAGCGTGCTGCACTCCGAGAAGCTGCACGTGGACCCCGACAACTTCAAGGTAAAGTTGTGGAACTAATAAAGCTGATGATCATGTTCAACAATTACTCAAAAGACGAGCAACCTTCCATGTTGCTGATGTTTCTTGTTGTGTTGCAGCTCATTTCCGACTGCCTGACCATTGTGGTTGCTGCTCAGATGGGCAAAGCCTTCACTGGTGAAATCCAGGCAGCTTTACAGAAGTTCCTGGCCGTGGTGGTGTCCTCCCTGGGAAGACAGTACCATTAGATCATGCTGATCTACATGCTGATCATGAAAAGCTCTGTTTCTTTTATGTCTCTAAGGCGTACATAAATAAAACAATAAGCATTTCAACGGATTTTCTCTGTCTGTTTTTATGGTCAAATCAGGGCAAAGTAAAAGTGATTGTATGTCACAATAATACATATTTTCAGGGGAGAAAGAGGTATTTAAAACCATTCAAAGTTAAAATATGTTTATAAAGTAATTCCTGCATTACATTTTTTTAATTAGATCAGTAATATCAGCATCATGCACTATATGTATCAGAAGTAAACTAACTCATCAAGCAGAATGATCACTTTCAAAGTGTTGAATTATGATGCATTATAATAATGTATTATTATAATATGGATATGGATTACTGTTGTTGGTATTATTATTAATCATGATAATAATTTCTTCCTGGTTAGAAAAAGTAAAGCCGAATATACCATAAGCACGTTCTACTATATATGTGTTGGTTTGCATGTATATCACCAGAGAAAATAATACATGGATATAATACTTTTATAAAAAATAATATATAAGTATTTTTGAAGAAGTTCGTGCAGTGCTGGGTCATATCCGTCCTTGTCTTTAACACTGGGTAGCTTGATGGTTGAATGCTGATTCATCCTACACTGTTGGAATATATAGAAACAGGCACGCCCGGGCCTCTTAGGTCGCATAACATTTGGGCAGCTTCCAAATGATATGCTGCAGCTTGCATGAGATAAACCTGTAACCATTGCTCTGAAAACGACTTTGGAAAACACCACAAAAGCACAGGTTCATCAAGTTATTTCTATTAACGAAATTCAATACTTTACAAATGTAATGTGCATATTATCCAAAACAAAATATTCCAGTGACTCAGCCTGACAAAGACTGTTGGGTCACAACAGGTAATTTAAGGTCAGAGGCCAAAAACTTATGGGGACTAACATCATCACGCATGAAGCAACTAGAGTCTCAGCTTTCCATTCATACCTGATGTATGCAATTTCGGACGACAACCTTGACTCAACAAAATTACACATGATATTATTTAAAAAAATATATCCTAAGGAAAAGGACTTGATACATCACATATTGTCCTGGAAACACTCTGAGGTGTTTTTTCCTAAAATCAACATTAGCAATGGGTTCCTTGTTCGGGACTTGTCAATCACGCATACAAAAACACTTAAAGCGTGTGGCAGAAAGACACATTTATCTAACAGAAGTCCACCTTGATTTATTTTTAGGTTTCTCACTGAATTTGCCTTGATAAAGAAAACCTAAGTAGTGACTCCTGCATCAACTCAGTCAACCCCAGAGACACAATTCTTAAACATTCTAAACATTTGTGTGGGAACTTTTTTTCTTTTTACAAATGCTTAACTTAAAATTAAAAAAAAATCTAATGTGAGGTAATTTGGATATTCAAGATTACCTGAAATATAAATATACTTCAAATTGAAAATATTTATTGGATTGAAGAGTATATTTTCCCAGGAGTGGGCCTTTAACAGAAACACATTTAAAACGTGACCAATCACTGAGGAGGAACCTTGTGTAGCCCTCCTTGTTATAATTCCTCTGCAGCAGGGCTGCTCTCGTTGACCTTGGTGTTAACTGTTTCCCACTGTGCCTGCAAGAAGGAAGCGTGCACGACTTTATAAGATAACATTCAGATCCATTCATAATGACGACATTACAGACTATCACCTATAATTGCGTTCCCTTTCTCAGGGTCAAGTTGGTGCTTTACCTCCCTTCCCAGTAATGTCAGACTTGGCTAGAGTGTCTTTCCCAAATAATAATGTGACCAGGTCTTGAATAGTGACATTCTGCTGATCTGTAAAAACACAGAGAGGCGGATTCAAACTAGTTTGCTTTGTTAAGTATGTTTCAGACACATTGGTGATGTAAGATAATTGTGGTGCAAGTGTATCTCTAATGCCAACAAATCATATCTGTAATTTACATTTACATTTTTAAGTATACTCATGTAGTATACACTTCTGTGGGCCATACATTGTCTCGGCTTCAAGGGTGTGAAAATGCAATGCCATTGCTATACAATGATTACTTTGTTATAGAACAATAATGGAGTACAGTTACAGTGAAGGACCTAGTTTGGGAGGGTTTAGGCTCCAGAGGTAACCCAGTTATTGTATTTGATTACAATATTTAATTCAATATTTGATCTTGGCATTAACTTGGTAGTTTAAATCCTATAGGGCTGGAGACGAATGTTTGGCTATTCGGCTTTGACTTAAATGAGTATGAATTTTGGAATTCGGATATTTGTTTTCTGTTTTATTAAACCATCGGGATTACAAAAATGCTCAAACCATTCACCAAAAAAACATTTAACAAAATAACATTTAAACACAACATGATAACGTAATTATTCCCTTCTTTCAATACATGTTTTTACTGAGTAGAGGTGGAGCACATCATAATTTAACACATGTAGCTCAACCCAACATCAAGTAAGCTAACTTCCTAAAGCTGGATAGCAAGCAAATCCACAGCCTTAATTGTGTTGGAGCGCCACCTAGTGGATTGCAAATGTCTATTTGCTGTCAAACATCATTGTGACCTATTCATTATGCAGATTCGTCCTCCATAATTTGTATGAGTATAATGATTACAATATACAAAAAGCATGCAAAAAATATATATGTCCAATTCAAACTTGATCAAATAAAGTATGTGCTGATATTTTGAGTGAGTGAGTTACATGCATGATTATCACACTGTCCTGTCAGAACAGCCTACAATATCAAGTGTCTGAAAAAGTGCATTATTTGATGAAACTGACTTCATGTGACGCTAAGCCTGGCTGTTAACTCTGTTGAAGATTGAACTGTTAGCTTTGTTAGCTGAGAGCAGAAAGGAAAACACTGAATGTTGCCTTAGCACTCACATCTAGAAGAATGTGTTCAAAGACTGTTGTCTTTATTGCAGCTACTGTACTTTAGGTCCAGATCCTCGACTGAAGCGCCCTCTGCTGGTCATTTGGGTGAAGGTTGTTTGGTAGTAGAGGGCTGGAGTCCACACATTTGAGCAGCAAGGGCGAGCTCCCCCTTGTGGCACTGACACCCAATGGCAAGCGAGTGGCAGCCGTCAGCCGGTCTTCAGCAAGGGCGAGCTCCCCCTTGTGGCACGGGCACCCAATTGCAAGCGTGTGGCAGGCTTCAGATAGTCTTTAGCGAGGGCGAGCTCCCCCTGCTGGCACTGGCACCCAATGGCAAGCTTGTGGTAGGCTTCAGCTAATCTTCATCAAGGGCGAGCTCCCCCTGCTGGCACTGGCACCCAATGGCAAGCTTGTGGTAGGCTTCAGCTAATCTTCATCAAGGGCGAGCTCCCCCTGCTGGCGGACGCCTGCCACACGCTCGCCACGGACTCGTCGCTGCCAGTGATCGCACTCGCTGTCTCTCAATTTGAGTCGTATTGCTTGATTTTGCTGATGGTTAAACACATCTTGTAACATATTCCACATGCGTGCACTCGCATTTCAAACTGCAGGAGAAAGGTTAGAAAAATATACAAATTGTGGTGTGATAAAACTGTACTGAACCACAACCAGTAAAGCCGTTTCTATGTATGTCTGCAATATTCTAGTTGTCATTCTAATGTTATCAATGCTGCCAATCCATAACACAGTTGGCTACATGGCCGGACCACCGCCCATCCAATCACATGCTTTGGGGAGGGAAGCTGGGGGGCTTTAAAAGATGCTTCTGTTGTCTGAGAGCACATGATCTACTGAGTAGCACAGGACAACCTAGAGCCGGCACAATGGTTGAATGGACAGACTTCGAGCGCACTGCCATCCAGGACATCTTCTCCAAGTTGGACTTTGAGTCAGTGGGCCCTGCAGTTCTTTCCAGGTGAGTCGTAACTCTGCATTAACAAGGTGTGCTTGAGACCAAATCCTCGACTATATTCCAGGATCAGGATTTCATTCTGTCATTGTGCACAATATATTACAGATCATCACAAATGTTCATTTCCTCACCATCTAACCCTGTAACATGTATGTTTTTGTCCTCAGATGTCTGGTCGTCTACCCCTGGACTCAAAGGTATTTCGGTAACTTTGGAAACCTCTACAACGCCGCTGCAATCATGGGAAACCCAATGGTTGCAAAACACGGAACGACTATCCTCCACGGTCTGGACCGGGGTGTGAAGAACATGGACAACCTCAAGGAAACCTACGCCGAGCTGAGCGTGCTGCACTCCGAGAAGCTGCACGTGGACCCCGACAACTTCAAGGTAAAGTTGTGGAACTAATAAAGCTGATGATCATGTTCAACAATTACTCAAAAGACGAGCAACCTTCCATGTTGCTGATGTTTCTCATGCTTGTTGTTTTGTTTTGCAGCTCTTTGCCGACTGCCTGACCATTGTGGTTGCTGCTCAGATGGGCAAAGCCTTCACTGGTGAAATCCAGGCAGCTTTCCAGAAGTTCCTGGCCGTGGTGGTGTCCTCCCTGGGAAGACAGTACCATTAGAGAGCTGCAGAAGACCTCACATGCTGATCATGAAACGCTTTTTTTTTTTACATGTTTCAAAAATGTAAATAAATAAACAATCAGCATTTCAATGTATTTTTTCTTCTTGTTTTTTGTCTCAAAAGCAAATAAAACAATAAGCAAATCCACCAAGTTGTTTCTCAATAATTCTTATCACAAATATATGCCAAGATCAATACTAGTGTTTGACATAAAAGATTAAAAAAACACTTCAGTGAAGATAGTGAACAACAGCACTGTTAAAATGGAGTTAGAGCAGATAAATTATCTCAAGAAAAGATGAATGAAAGATGATGAAAAACACAAGATGAACCACCATCTTATGTCATTAAAATACATTAACTTAACAATATTTTGATTGTACTACTGTTTGTTATTATAATTAAATTAGAAAAAAGAATGCAAGTTGCCTTTAATTAAATGATTAGCTCCACAGAATATATTGCTCCCATTACATTCTCATGAAAAGTAGAACTCTTCAGCTTTATGAACAAGATTATTAATCAAAAATTGAAGAAAAAACATAATAACACTATCTTCTTTGTCATGGCTCACAGTTGTCACATGGATAACAACATACAGAGTTAATCTATTTTAGTATTCTGAGGAAAAACGTTCATGGTACCAAAATAATGTAATCGTTTTCGTCGATAAAATGTCAGGATTAAAAGGCTCTGAAGTCACATCCTGAAATGTTCCTTTTTCGTCTCACTGACAGATATTTATTTCACATATACATTTGAGAAAGATAACAAATTCTGGCATTTGACAGAACCTGGAAACAATTAATTTAAGCTGAGTGTAAAATTTGACTTGCTTGATGTTTTAACTGCTTTGTGCTGTTGGTGTGACTTTCAATCTCCTGACACAAACCATCACAAATAAGAAAACAGAAAACAACAATTGCTTTGCTTTTGGCTTGAAGGCATTTATTGATCATTATGCACAGTAAGCTCATGCTGCATCTTCTCCTGTTGCTTATCGGTACTTCTCAGCCAGGGCCAGAGCCACGGCAGCCAGGAACTTGTCCATGGCCACGTGGACCTCAGGGGTGAATTCGTTGGGGAACATGATGGCCATGACCACAAGGATGTTGTGAGAGAGAATCTGTGAAAAGAAAGCAATCACACAGATGTTACATATATGGAGTGTGTTTTAACTCCCCACTCCGATAACACATGGGAGCTTTATGTGCATGAAAACAACAGATGGAGCTGTTGCAGGTCTGGAACCCCATCAAGGAGTTTGAGGAACACTTCATATCACAGACTACTGTCTTGAAATGAGTTTGGCTCTGCACCTTGAAGTTGGCCGGGTCCACGCGCAGAGTGAAGGCATGCAGCTCACTGAGGCTCAGGAGACCTCCTTTCAGGTCGTCGATTTTGCTCACAGCATCTGCCACTCCACCCATCACAGTGATGCCATGCTTTCTCACAGAGGGAGAGGTGGGGCTCTGGTCCTTCCAGTGGGAGAAGTAAGTCTTGGTCTGCGGGTACACCGTCAGCATCCTGCGTCACAAAAAAATACAAAGTGATGAGTTTAAAAATGAATCAGTAAATGTTGGAGCAGGTTAACTCACTCAATTTGTGGTCATAGTTACCTGGCCAATGCATCGGTGCCGATTTCATCTGCCTTTCCAGACATTATACTCCAGAAGGCTTTGACTGCCTCCTTGTCCTTAGCAGTGAGACTGGTCATCTTGGCGGTTGGATGAGTTCTGCTGAATGCTGTGATGAGCCCAAACTCAGAGGGTTTTTATGCTTGAAACTGAGCATGGACACACCCAGATCCTCCTCTGTAGGCTGCACAAGGCGTTCCACGCTACGTTGCAGCGCCCATGAGATAAAGAAACACTATCTTTGTGGCTCGTGAGCTTCTTTGAATTGGATACGATCTTATCAGATCATCAGAACTCAAGTGTGTATGCTTAGAAGTCCAGCTCCTCTGAAACAGTGGTGGAAGAAGTATTCAGATATTTTATATAAATAAAAGTACATAAGTATTAGCATTTAAATATACTTATTGTACCAAAAGTAAAAATAGCAGGAATAATGTGCCATTTCAGATTCATGATTATTGTTATAATCATGTATGATGTATTTTATTTTAATTGATAAGTCTGTTTCATTTTTTTCATTATAATCTACAAGTCTAAACTAAATAAACTTGTTGAATGAAAGGAGGAAAAATAAGCCGAAACTACTTGCCTATAAAATGTAATGAAGGTAGAAAGTAGCATGAAAGTAGTACCTCAAAACTGTGATTAAATACAGTAATTTATATAGATTATAAAATATTTTCTTTTTAAATATAGTGAACTGTATATGTGGATGCTAAATGAAAATAGGAAATAAAGTAGAAAAACCATAAGCATATTACTCTCTTTGTCTGTTTGTACAGGTGTGTGTATGTGTGTGTATGTGTGTGTGTGTGTGTGTGTGTGTGTGTGTGTGTGTGTGTGTGTGTGTGTGTGTGTGTGTGTGTGTTTTCAACTTTAAATGTCCTATTCAGTTATCATTTAATAATAATTTAATAAAGTTAACGTTAAAGATCGCTGTCCATGGTGCTGATGCTGATACCTTGAAGGAGGGCGTCTGTGTGATTAAAAGATAGAGACAAAAAAAGGAAAACTAGCTTCAGTAAAGATGTAAACACTTTTCCGCTTATTGTCTCTAAAAGCACTCTCTACACTATCATTTATATATTAATCATTGTGGGTCTGAGGGCCTTTGCATATTTACATTGTTTATGAATCTCTGTGCAGCTGCAGAGGGGTAACTATACTTTGCAGCCAAACTAGTTCCAGTTATTCTATCTCAGATATTCTAATCTAGGCAGAGCAGATACGCCCTTCTCTTATCAATGTTGTAAATCCATTCCACAGAACTTGGCCGGCCCACCACCCATCCAATCACATGCTTTTGGGAGGGGAGCTGGGGGGCTTTAAAAGATGCTTCTGTTGTCTGAGAGCACATGATCTACTGAGTAGCACAGGACAATCTAGAGCCGGCACAATGGTTGAATGGACAGACTTCGAGCGCACCGCCATCCAGGACATCTTCTCCAAGTTGGACTTTGAGTCAGTGGGCCCTGCAGTTCTTTCCAGGTGAGTCGTAACTCTGCATTAACATTGTGTGCTTGAGACCAAATCCTCGATTATATTTCAGGATCAGGATTTCATTCTGTCATTGTGCACAATATATTACAGATCATCACAAATGTTCATTTCCTCACCATCTAACCCTGTAACATGTATGTTTTTTCCCTCAGATGTCTGGTCGTCTACCCCTGGACTCAAAGGTATTTCGGTAACTTTGGAAACCTCTACAACGCCGCTGCAATCATGGGAAACCCAATGGTTGCAAAACACGGAACGACTATCCTCCACGGTCTGGACCGGGGTGTGAAGAACATGGACAACCTCAAGGAAACCTACGCCGAGCTGAGCGTGCTGCACTCCGAGAAGCTGCACGTGGACCCCGACAACTTCAAGGTAAAGTTGTAGAACTAATAAAGCTGATGATCATGTTTAACACTTACTCAAAAGACGAGCAACCTTCCATGTTGCTGATGTTTCTCATGCTTGTTGTTTTGCAGCTCCTTGCCGACTGCCTGACCATTGTGGTTGCTGCTCAGATGGGCAAAGCCTTCACTGGTGAAATCCAGGCAGCTTTACAGAAGTTCCTGGCCGTGGTGGTGTCCTCCCTGGGAAGACAGTACCATTAGAGAGCTGCAGAAGACCTCACATGCTGATCATGAAAAGCTCTGTTTCTTTTGTCTCAAAAGCAAATAAAACAATAAGCAATTCCACCAAGTTGTTTTTCAATCATTTTGATCACAAATAGATTTTAAGATGAATAATAGTATATTAGACATAACAAAAAAACTGACCTTCAGTGAATTTGATGAACAATGGCACTGATACAATGTAGAGTGGATGAATTATGTAAAAAAAAAAAGATAAACAAAAGAAAATGAAAAACATAAGAAAATGAAACAGTATCTATTATGTAATTAAAATACATGAGAAAAAGACTATTTAAATTCTACTACTGATGCTGTTATTGCTGTTGTAATTGGAAACAAATGCAGGCTGCATTTAATTAAATTATTAACTCTACAGAATATATTATTGCCATTAAATGCTTATGAAAAGTAGAAACATTCTGCAATGTGATTAAGATTATTAAACAAATGTCAAACATTTAATAAATATAACATGAACTCCTTTGTCATGGCTCACAGTTGTCAAATGCCACATAAATAGTTAATCTATTTAAATATTCTGAGAAAATACATTGATTTAAACAAAATAATGTTTTTGTTTTAAGGATATGAGCTATCCAAAGTTTTGTAATTTCTCTTGTTTTCTAAAGTCTGTGAATTATGAAAATATAGTAAGTTTAACATTACGAATATGGCTGCAACTAACAATTGTTTGCATTGACATACTACTAGACAGACTGAAAGTCTGGGTAGGACTCTCTGGTTCAGCACTTAACTGGTTTGAATCCTACTTGAAGGACCAACACTTTGTGTCGGTAGCTAATTAAACATCAGAGCTGACTAGGATGCAGTGGCGGCTGGTGGAATTTTCTTTTGGTAGGGCCATCTAATCATTTTCAGAAAACATCCAGTATGATTCAATGCAAAAAAAATGTATCACGCATTACTACTTTGCAGTTAAATATTTAACATTTATTCCAACACTTTGACATAAGGACATCTTAGTCATACAATTCAGTATATTAATATGTCACAAATATGTCATGTCACATAGCCCTCCGAAAGATAGTCCTGCACTTGACTGATGATTTCAAATGTATTTATACATTCCAGAAACCAATGTAAGAGTACAAAGGGACAAAAACGATATTTGTTTGTTTACTCCTTGTTTGCATTAATAGCATACAGACACAGAGCCGACGCTTATGCTGATTTACGTAAAACTTACAGTTATTACATTTATAACAACTTTAACTAACCTTGTGCCTCTTCGGGGGAGTGCTAATACCGTTACTGCTTCTAATTTGTATAAACATTTTTAATATATTTTCCGTAGCTTTCGACATTCAATCTACGCACAATGAGACTTCCTTGTTAACTCCGTGAGCCGCCTTCAAAATAAAAGCAGCTCATCTTAAAACAGGAAACCAAATAAATGTAGCATATGGCAGGCAGAAAACACGCAACAAAAACAACATTGATTGACAAACCGTTTCTAAAGCCATAACACACATTGGGTTACTTATGTAAGCAATAATATTAGGGATCGAGCAATTATATAGGAAGCTGTGTTCCAAGTTATGTTTCCGGTGCTTTTATTGTGGAGGGAGAGACGGAAAGGAAAAGAGGAGAGGAATTGTGGGAGAATACGTGTGTGAAGCAGATTAAAAAGTCTGGTTCAAGTTACCCTGTAGCGTGTTCTCATTTTATTAAAAATACAAGTATAGACGCACAACAGACACTCGGTTACATTGGTGGCAGCGGTGGGATCTGTTCCCAACATAAGAGAACCATCGGGGCAGACCGACTATTCTGCAGTAAAGGATAAATTGCAAGAGGCCTTTGGGCGAAGACAGCTTCTAGATTGTTTCAGAGCGAACCTCTCTGCTCGGGTGCACCAGATGAGAGCTTGGAAGTTTATGCAGCAGATATAAACAAGCTAGTTAAAGAAGCCTTTCCGGGCTACGGCGATATAGCTCAGAGAGAGGAGAAATTTCGCAGATTTCTGGCGGGCCTGGATCCAGTTCTGAGGGCTAAATGTCATGAGCAGGGTGCCACTGATTTGGATGAGGCACTGATCATCGCTGGGCGATGTGAGATGGCCAGGGAGACCCTAAAGATGGACTATGTCAGTACCCATATAAGCCAGGCCTATGCTGGAAGCGGTGCAGCTGCAATGGTACAGTCTATATCTGATGGAGGTGGCTTATCCAGGACGGTGGACAGAATTACAGAAGAAATTAGAGAATTGATGATGGAGATGAAGAAAATGGCAGAGGAAAACACTCGACTGAGATCCAGTGACTGGAAATTAGGGATGCACCGATACCGGTATCGGGTATCGGGCCGATACTGCGTTAAAATACTCGTACTCGTATTCGTTTTCAATTGCCGATACCAAGAACCGATACCACTCAACAGTATTTCACTACAACAAACTGGTCGCGCTTTGTGTCCTACCTGACTTCAACGTCTAGGGCAGGGGTCGGCAACCCGTGGCTCCAGAGCCACTTGCAGCTCTTTCGTCGCTCTCTTGCGGCAAGGTGTGTAGAGTAATGGTGCGTTCACACCAAACGCTACACAAATGTTTCGCGCGACCAGATTACATGTAAAGTCTATGCACAGACGCGTGTGGTTGCGACAGACGCAAATTTACGGCGGGAGCCACGTTAGACGCGAGTAATGCGCGCGTTTGACGCGAGAGTTGAAATTTTCCATATTTAATATATCTAATAATTGAGAAGCTCTGCGCGTCATCACTGCCGTCCTGCCGGTTTGAATCAAACTGTTGACAGCGGCCTCATTCAGACGCTGTTGTGCGGCTACGGATGATATTATGAACCCGGACCATTTTATGGTCCGACATTAGAGGGACTTCCACAAGAAGTTTAAAGCTTGGGATAGCCTTCTGTTAATGTTGTATTATAGGCTTGACATAATCTGCAGAGGATAAAATAAAATCTGCCTCCAAATTAATTGCACTTTCATGGAGACCAAATCTAAGAAGTATCGGTACTCGGTATCGGCAAATACATAAATAAAAATACTCGTACTCGTATCGGTTTGTAAAAAAGTGGTATCGCTGCATCCCTACTGGAAATCCTCTCACCCGGTGCGTGGAGGTCAGTGTCAGTGTATGTGCGGGGAGCAGGGCTGCCAGTCACGTCGCTTCCAGGGTGAACAGAGGGGACGTTCCCCTGACCATGCCTGGCAGGAACGTGGTGCAGAAAGGGGTTCTGGGGAAAGACAAGATTACCGAGCACCGTATGATAACCGAGCTGGCTCTCCAACTTGGAGGGGCCCTAGATCTACGAGGGGCCCCTTTAATGTGAAAACGCAGAGGAAGAGAGGAGTGTGTTTTCTATCTCCAAGGAGAGGGGACCCAGCCAACCAGTCGAGAAACGAGATGTAGCTGATGCACTGGCCCAAACACCAGCTACCACACCCATGGGCTCAGGCAGTAATGCATTAATACAAGACGCGACGAAGCGCCAGAGTACCTCATACGTGAGGGGAAGCATTGAAGGGACTGAAATCAACATATTGGTGGATTCAGGAGCTACAGAGTCGTTTATCAGTGCTGACTTTCGAATGTCAATTCCATCACTGCGCAAGCGGCCCCTAAATGCTGATTTTATTGCTACGCGTGCTGTGAATGGACAGATGCTTGACCCATTGGGAACCATAACTGCCACCCTACATCTGGGTAATGAATCCGTCGTTAGGCCTGTTTTAGGGGGGCACTTAGAGCAGTTGTGGCGAGTACAACCAGTCTGATCTGCTGGTGCCTTGCTTGGGGACCGGTGCTAGAGGATCATTCACTCAATTCACTTGGTAATAATGTTCACACAGAGATGTTTCATATTGAAATCATTACCTTAATAAGAGCAGTCAACATCCAACATTTTGATTATTAACAATATAGAAACTAGTTTACTGTCATCATTCGTTGAACTGAATCCTTGAGGGTTCAGTACATTTGATTAATATTCCACACTTTATCAGGGGAGAGCGCGAACGCAGTCCCCCACTACCAGAAATTATGCAATCGAGATTCCCACATTTGGGGTTGAGTCTACGGTAGTGCAAAGTCTACAGTGAAGTCCAGGGTGACTGTAGACAGTTCAGCGTTGTGATTGGTCAGTTTGACTGTAGACTCCCAATGAGATCCTAGCAATCGACTGTAGACAACCAATCACAAGTACAACTGCGAGATCATGAATATTCATGAGGGAGATATCAGAATGTAGCGTTGCGATACTACCTGCCGCGGTGTCCTGACAGTATTCTTGGTGAGACTGAAATCATTTATTCTTCATAATTAGTTATAACAAGTACTCGTTATACTGCCCAATTGTCTTTTAATTGTTTTAAAAAAAAAACGGAGCGTTAACGTTAGCTAGCTCGCTCAGACGTGCCTCAACATGTAGCTAGCTAGCGCTAACGTGACTTTGCCTTGCCGCTAGTTCACGGTTCTCTAAATAAAATATCTTCTAAAGTATATAACGTTATGTTTTACTCGCTAATGTCAATATCCCTTGTATCTTGTGTTAACCCTTTAAGTCATAATGCTTGAGTACGGCCGAGTCCGGTAAGGTAACGCTCACCGTTGTCTCTAAATAGAATCTCTTTAATCATTAATCTAAATCTAATTTGCGTCCAAAAATAAGCCATCATTCATTAATCAGTAGATCGTCAACTATTATCCAGTGTTTCAGAGGTTAGGGAGACAGTATGCTGGTAGGTTTACATTGTTCCCTGCTGTCAGAAACACCTGCTTGCACAGGTGTTTACATTATCCTTTTACATTATCCAAGACATAAAACGTTACATAAATAATAAGTCATAAAATATCAGAGGAATCAGTCATTTTTGTAGGCCCAGGAGTTATGATGTATTATATATGAGTTATAGCATTATAAGAACAAGGAATCAGTCATTTTTGTAGGCTCAGGAGTTATGAGATATTATATATGAGTTATAGCATTATAAGAACGATGAATCAGTCATTATTGTAGGCCCAGGAGTAATAAGATTTGATATATGAGTTATAACATAAGAACTCTCCCCCAGAGACATAAGAACTCTCCCCACCTCGTCCTCCTCTTCTTCCTCCTCCTCTTCCTTCTTGTCTGGATATCAAAGGTCTGTTGTACTCTGACGTTCAACCTTATATTAGTAATTTATTATAACATAATAGCTAATGTAATAATTATAACACCATTTTGTCGTTGTGGTGTTACTTGACAAGTGTATTTCAGTTACTTCGGAAAATGGCGACCCCCAAAATACGCATCATCAACCCAGATGCCCCCGAGAATCGTCAACAGGCCGTTGTAATGGCGACCAAAGAGGCTCGTGAGTACAGGGAGAACAGAATGGTCTTCCCCAAACCCCCACAGGAGCTGCTCGACCAGACCTCGGCCCTGGCCCACGCTGAGAAGCTCCTTCGTGCAGAGGGTGTCCCCTCTCCTTCGCGTCAGTTGTGCCTGGGAAAGCTGGTGGTTCCATTCGGCGAGTATGGAAATGCCCCATTCCACTGACTTGTGGCAAATGATGTGGGCTACATGAAGTAGTAAGCATGTTGTATTATCAATATATTAATATAATTGTAGTCTATGCATTTTAAATACATTTTGTATGGCTTACTTAAAATAAATTACCTGTATATATCTGTTTGCATCATCAGTGCATATTAGTCATCTTTACACATTATCTCAAGTGCAGTGATATTAATTATACAAGTACTAAGTTGATGTATATGATTCCAGCATGCTGGACAAGCACAGACTTGAGTGCACAACACAGAGAAAGGGAAAAGTGGGTAACCAGTGGGTGAAGGACTACCTCACAGAGTATGCAGAGAGCTTCCCACAAGTCTCCAGTCTCCTTGAGGTCAACATCGACAGGTGTGTCTACGGCCAGAGAGGCTTTGAGCATCACACCTTTCTGGAGATGTGGGAGCTCTACAGCCAGTACCTCACCCAGAAGGACAGACCAGAGCAGGTCAGTGCTGAGCAGAGGGAGCTCACTCAGAAGGCCCACAGTTCTGTGAGAAGGTGGGTGCACACACCAGTGACCCACATCACAAGCGTGCAGATGAAGCGGTTCAGGAGGTTTATCAAGGAGAAGGAGGAGCAAGTGAGTGTTGATTTGATTATTCATTTGTTATGAAACAGGAAGCAGGGGATTAACAAAGTAAATTTAAATTATTCTCTGTCCAGGAATCGCAGGTTAGCACCAGGTGTGATCCTTCATCATGGCCAGGTGGTGACGCTGAACTGGTTGCTTCAAGCCAGGCTGTTGAAGGTAAGAGAGATACACAATTAATAGACATCAAAACCTTTGCTTGAAAATATAATAATACAAAACTATTTGTGGGGTATTTTCTTAGACTTGCTTAAGTCCCAAGAGCCTGCATGTATGGGCAAAACTAGCAGCCATTCCAAGGGTTCCTGGCCCACAGAAGGGACCAAGCAGCAGAAACAGCCTGAGCCCGCTGTCTAACAGAAACAGCCTGAGCCCGCTGTCCGACAGAAATAGCATGTGTCCGCTAGTCAGCCCACAGAGACCCCGTCCACATCCAGGGGTCCAGATTACTCCATGGTATCACCTCAGAGTGACTCATGTGTAGGGCTTTCAAAATTGCTCAAAAATGACGTTTGAATATTCCCTTTAAAAAACTATAATCGAACATATTCAAATTTCTGGTTGCGCATTAGGCACGTCAATAACAGGACAAATTAATACAACGAGACATAACTACTTGTATAGGTAATTTATTTAAGTTTAAACATATTTAACAACATATTGTTAAATATGCCAACCTCCATTGGCTCCCGGTCAAATATAGGATTGACTTTAAAATGTTGCTCACCACCTACAAAGCCCTTAACAAGCTGGCCCCGCCCTACCTTTCAGACCTCCTCCCCCTTGATGCCCCGACCCGTTGCCTCAGGTGCGCCGATGCGAACACTCTGAAGATCATCAGGACCAAGCGTCGGACCTGGGATGACCGGGCCTTCTCAGCTGCTGCATCCCCCTCTGGAATGCCCTCCCCATCTACATCCGTCAGGCTCCCACCCTTTCATTATTTAAAAAAGCCTTAAAAACTCACCTCTTTAAACTTGCCTTCACCTGCTAACCTCTGCTCCCTACCCTTCACCTGCTAAACCCTGCACCCTGCCCTCCACTACAGGACTCGTTTTGCGTGGCTTCCCCGGTTTTGTGAACAGAATGTGCACCTCTACAAGTCTGGCTACCACCATAACTCACTTCCCTTGAGTTATTATATTATGTTATAACTACGTATGAGAACGTAAAAAAAAGAGCAAAGAAAGTCATATTGGTCCTTAATTGTTTATAACATATATATAGATATATAATAATGATATAATATCTGCTTTAGGTACGTCACATCTGTGATGTTTCCAGCTGGTACACAGTGCTCACTGAGGTCCTGTGCTGTGGACCCTGCACAAAGGCAGCCAGGAGTGGAGGAGGAGGAACAGTGGGCCAGTGGTTTGGGTGGGACGGCGCTATTTTAATGCAACTCAGCGAGGCTCATCAAGCTCTGTTCCCTGCTATCCTCACCAGCAAGCAAGCATACTGAATGTGTGCATTTAACAGACTAACTTGAAAGTAAGCCATCAAATCCACCTCACCATACTGATTGTGAAGGGAACACTAAGGTGGGAACACTAAGGTGTGGCAGCAGATACAGGAGAATCGTGTTGAGGAGTACCTTCAACAGAAGGACCTGTACACCACACTCATGACTGTAGTGGAACCGGGAGGGATCGTCTCGGCATTTGGGCACTCATTCCAGGCTCTACCTCCTTCCTACTGGCAGAGGCCAACAATGTGCAGGATTACTGCAGCCAGATTACATTACATTACATTTAGCTGACGCTTTTATCCAAAGCGACTTACATGCTATACAGTAGACCGTAGACACAACGGCCTGGGATCAAACCACCGGCCCTCTGATTGAAAGACCGACTTGCTAACCACTGAACCACAGTCGCCCCTAGATCCTCTCCACTTTTGGCATTGTGCTGAAAATGGATTCCACCAAGAAAGTATGTTAATAAAACATGTTCCATAATGCCATACTGTATGATGCAAAACATGGTTTACACAGTTGTAAAAGGATTTAGAAAGATCACATATCAATAGAATCTAACAGAGGTCACATTATGCAAACTTGACAAATTGTTACAGGTGGTGAAGAAGCTGTCTGGGGAAGGCCGAGGCTCAGCTGAGTGGTTCACCAGCATCGGGAACGAGCACTCACAAATCGTTTCATTTGTGTTGACCTGTGAGGAGTCCACTCCAAAGCTGACACCAATGTGCCATGGAGTCATGGAGAGGTTCCGGCTGGCCGATCAACCTGTCCCCAAGATCCTCTATGTGGACCGCGGGTGTTGCCGCTCTCAGGGTCCAACAGCTTTGGAGACTTTGTTCAAATATTGGGTGGACCATGGGATGGTTGTACGTTTGGACATCTTTCACTGGCTCCACCGGTTTGACGCAGCCATACGCACAGAGTCTCACTGTAAATATGCTGTCTTCAAATCGGCTCTAGTTGGGGCAGTGCTGGCTTACAACCGCTCGGATCTGGAGCTGCTCATCGAAGCCGCCAGAGCCAAGGACCCGGCAACGATGAAGTCTGTCTCAGACGAGGATGTCGTCCGCTGCTACATTTCCAGAGAGCAGCTCAAACATCATGTGAGGAGGGTCACACTTGGGGCTCCGGAGACATTCCGGCTCATCCACATGGCCATCGAGGAGCTGAAAGGTCCCGCTGGGCTGGACGAGAGCGGCGTGAGCCTCTTCAAAACACCCGGTACAAAAGACCTCATCCAAAAAAGTTATTAGAACATAACACAGATTGTGTTGCATACAAAGTGAACATAACACACTTATGCATGTGTTTTTACAGAGGCCATGGATGAGATGTGGGCAGACCAGCAGCGACACCTTACATACATACACCTTACATAAATACATGTAACTGTACATGAACGGCTGAAGAAATCCACCAGTCCAGCACTGATCCCAGTACTTTGGGGGAGAGCAAGAGCACTTTCTGAATGAATTCACGTGTTCAGTGCAAATGACTCCTGGCCTCATCGCAAGGAGCTCAGGCAACAGATCCAGTGTTTTCCAGAATGATTACTCCTCCAGCATTAATTTCAATGTCATCATAATGTCCATCGTCTCCTCCCCCGTTGTTGATGATATGTATGCACATGGTTGATATCTTCATGTCTCTCAGGATATCATCTCCTTGATGTCCTGTACACTGAAATAAAATATTAGAAAAAAGAAAAGAAAAATGTTTATACATTATATTTATTAACAGACAGACAACAGTCTTTCAATTCATCCACCTAGGGATGGAGTTGGCACCTTGCCAGTCAGCTTCTCTGATCTGTATTTCATAATTGCCTCATTTAAAAATGATCAAATTTTGTTTAGAAATGTGTCTTGCATATTGCAAATAATCCAGGGTGTGCTTGAGGTCTTCCAACTGAGACTGACAACAGTCAACATCCATCCTTTTCAATATAAACAGTATAGGAAGTAGTTTGCTTCAATGATTCATAATGCAAATCCTTTGCTGTTTCAATGACTATGATAATTTAATGAATGTCCCAGACATATATATATATATATATATATATATATATATATATATATATATATATATATATATATATAAGTGGTGGCAAAACTTTCTGTCATACAAGAAAGTACATGTGGCAAATGCAATTACACTGACTTACCTTAAACTTCCAATCAGATTCCCATCATGTACCTGAAGTGGGATGCCAAGAGGACGGCATCTCTTTTAGGGTTGACAGCACTTGTCACCTGTGTAAAAAGATTGCAGTTGTTGAAATATCCATCAACACATCAATAATTACAAAAAATGCCTAGAAATTGTAGCATATTTCCAATCTATGGTAACCATAAAAAATTCAATGACTTCATTATACGTTCTCTGAATGGACTGCTCTCTTTAACTAAATTAGTTAAAGATTATAAACCGTAACTTTATTTTCATGAAATGCCAGAGGTCTGAATGTGTAGGGAGATAGCACTGTTTTAAATTCTACTTATCCAGTTTCACTTAGAGCAGTTGTGGCGAGTACAACCAGTCTGATCTGCTGGTGCCTTGCTTGGGGACCGGTGCTAGAGGATCATTCACTCAATGCACTTGGTAATAATGTTCACACAGAGATGTTTCATATTGAAATCATCACCTTAATCAACATCCAACCTTTTGATAATTAACAATATAGGAACTAGTTTGCTATCATCACTCATAACACTGAATCCTTGAGGGTTCAGTACATTTGATTAATATTCCACATTTTATCAGGGGAGAGCGCGAACGCAGTCCCCCACTACCAGAAATTATGCAATCGAGATTCCCACATTTGGGGAATTCGCAGAGGTCAGCTCAGCCGAAGTGCAATGGCCAAGCCTCGCCCTGGGTGAACCACCTTCTTGATCATGGTATCTCCCTTGCCAGGTAAGTATGAGTTGTACACAGCCCAGGCTGGGGACTCTTTCGCAGACAAACCATGTTGACTGATGGTGCTGAAAATATAGATATTACCAGAAAATACAGACTAAAAAAGGTCTAATGGCCTATAGGAATGTAATATGGAGGAAAGTTGTGTGTAACAAGGTTGACAAAGATTATTTACATTGTACTTGAAACATAATGAGTACATTTCCCATCAGGCATTGCTGTATTTCTATATCAAAAGCCAAACCTAAACACACTAGTTGTATCCATTTATCTCCAACTAAAGAGTACCAGCTCAACAGTGTGTTCAGATAAGACCAAGCTAAATCAATCTGATGTCAAAAGTAGTTTGAACCACATTTTAAATTCATTCAGAGTTTAAGAATAAAATCCCACGTTCTCCGCTTCTCTCACATGACAACCACTTCCTGTTTCTTTGTTCACTGATGGTTCACTACTGTCATACTGCCATCTATTGGTCTGGAGCGTGAACAACACTGGTTGTTTAGCAAATATAAAGAATGCAGTTCTACAATAAACTAACCATGATTACCTTCATGAAGGAAGGATCTATTGTAGGTCTGTTGTATTAGACTGCTTTAGGTTTAGCGAGGCCAACTTGATGAACTGACAACTGGTTGAAAATACAGTGCATGTTTCTACGATAATATGTCTTAGATTACTTAATGTATATACATACATTGTATATATATGTATATAAATATATACACACAGATACATATGTACATATACAGATGAGAAATGAGCATTATGAAGTCTAACAACAGATTTAATCAATGTGAATACATTTAAATGTTTCCTCAAATGTGGAGAGAACTATGAACTCAGCAATGTATAAAACCCTTATCTCACTCACTAGTTAAATGTCTTTAACAGTAATTTACATAACTGATATGCTACTGTTTCAATTGTAAATATTCATTCATCCTCATTTATTGCACTGCGTTAACTGTTAAATGTGTATTGTTAAATGTTAAATGTATGCACCTTCCCGCCAGGACAAATTCCTTGTATGTGTAAACAAACATGGAACTAAATGGTTCTGATTCTGACAACAGAGTTAGAGCATCTGAACATTACATGGACACTGAGTGTTAAGCTATTGTAACTTAAAGGTACTTGGAATATTTTCATAGATATTATTTTAGACACATTGAGGGGGTGCACCGTTCCTGGAGGTACTGCAATACCAGGTCGATGCGTGGAGTGGACGGAGCAAGCCCCTATTCCATCTCCCTATTCCAAAAATCAATTTAATATATGGTCCCCGGGTAGGGGACGTATCAGATATTAAACTGATAAGAACAGATACTACACTTGATCTTAGCCAAAAGGCCGAGAAGCGATAACGTGACACAGCCGGAGAAGAGGAAGGCATTCTCCCCACAGTTAATCTCACTTATGGGTCGGGAACTGAACAAAAACGTTATAGGTCACCATATGAAACACTAACAATGTACAATAGTAATAATGTACAACATGAGCTGTTTTGTTTGCGATATTTACATTAAACTTGTGTTCGCAGATTCATCGTCTTTTTTATTTCCGGACACGTGGTACGCTGTCGTCCAATAGGAATTAGAAACACTATAAATATAATTCCTGACTTGCAGACACGCTGGGATTTAAATAATGTTTGTAAAAGTATATTATTTCTTAAATGTCGTGTCACAAACTTGTGAAGTTTAGAAAAGTGATGCAATTACGCTTCAAAACTCCCTGAACGACAACAATTAGAGATCTGTCTCTCTGTCTCTAGTGGAGAGCAGAGCTCACCGTCTTCAGCCTCTCACACAGTTACAGAAGAAAACCCAGCAGTGCAGTCGTTCACTAGCGTTATTTGAGTTCAGGGGGGCATAATGAAGCCAGCAGCTCAACATTTACAGTCCTGAATTAAGTTTACAACCTCGACGTAAATACAACACGGTTAAAGTGTCAAACTACGTCCGCGGTGTCCTTTACACCAGCGCAGGATTTATACCTCGTGTTATAACACTAGGAACAAACATGGACAACTTTTCGTGAAGTACCGTTAACCTGCTGTTATAGAAACTGAAAGTCTACACCAACATTAAACTGCAGCCAGCATGGCACCCTGACGAATCTAAGTATTGACACGACTCAGTTTTTACTATGCAGAATTAAAAATGTAGCATAAAAACAAGACGCTAGCTCGGAGCTAGCATTAACTTAGCTAACCGTTAGCTAGCACTATCAAAACACAGGTGCTGCGCAAAACACCTCAAAGAGCCGAAAACTATTTGTCTTCCTTACAATTGTTGTCTTAATAGAGCCCGCTCTATTGTTTCTATAAGAAATGTCGAATTATTTAGTCAAAATGAACTTACCGACAGTTGCCTTTGATAAATGTTAATTGACGAGGTATTCCTGCTCAAACTGCAGCGATGTCTCAAGTGCGCTTGACCGTGTGCAAAATGACGTCAATTGTCTGCGTCAGCGACCTGGATGTTGTGATATTATATTCTGAACACAAAATAAGTTTGCCTTCAGTCAAACCCTTTTAGAAACCAACAGTATTTTTCAATCAAACTTTCAGCAAATTTCAATATTTGCTATTTATTACATAATCCTATATAATACCCCATTCATATAGAAAAGGTTATGAAAACAAATAATACATGTATGTATTTTGTTATATATACAACACAGGAAAAACAACATCACAATAGTCTCCATGTGTAAATAGCATACCTCTGTCAGACCAGACACTACTGAAGAACCACAAGTCACTGTGTCCAATATCATACATACTGTGTTTAATTCCATTTTGTGTACTCTCAATGTGCTGCTCTTTGTGCTGCACTTTGACTCTAGCATAAATCCAAACCAGTGACTATTCCCCTCACCATTTATTTAGGCTTCACCGCTATAACCCATATCAGTAAATAACCTTCTTTATTGAAAAAACATGAGTGAAAAGAGTGCAGATTATTTTAAGTTAAAATTAGGTAAAAATATCAGCTCTTCTGTCAGAGTTTTCTATGACGAAAAACACAACGTTGGGCTGGTTGGTGCAGGCAGCCAGTGACAGGGGGAGCTCTCCTTTTGGAAACACACAAAGGTGATAAAGTGACTTGGTTACAAACAACTGGGATTGAAAATATAGTTTCTGTTTTTTTTTTTCTTGGATACAATTACCCACCAAAATAAAAGCCCTGTCCTGCATTAGGCTGGGAGAACCTCCCATTGGCTTGAACATCTGCTCCTTTCTACAGTTTCACATGGGAAAAGCGCCCTCTCTCAATGGCTGTTTGACCTGTAAGTGACAAATGTTTTATTGGTACAGGACAAATCAATGTAATGTGTTCTGCACATTGTTAGTCTCTCTAGTCTCCTTGAAATGTAATAATTGTAGGCCCCAAAATCTCTCATGACAAATGTGATCACATGCAGAGAAGTGACGGCCGACACCCTGCCAGGTAGTTTCCCTTGTATATATTAATATATCATGTCACATAGCCCTGCGAAAGATAGTCCTGCACTTGACTGATGATTTCAAATGTATTTATACATTTCAGAAACCAATGTAAGAGTACAAAGGGACAAAAACGATATTTGTTTGTTTACTCCTTGTTTGCATTAATATCATATATTAATATACTGAATTGTATGACTAAGATGTCCTTATGTCAAAGTGTTGGAATAAATGTTAAATATTTAACTGCAAAGTAGTAATGCGTGATACATTTTTTTTGCATTGAATCATACTGGATGTTTTCTGAAAATGATTAGATGGCCCTACCAAAAGAAAATTCCACCAGCCGCCACTGCATCCTAGTCAGCTCTGATGTTTAATTAGCTACCGACACAAAGTGTTGGTCCTTCAAGTAGGATTCAAACCAGTTAAGTGCTAAACCAGAGAGTCCTACCCAGACTTTCAGTCTGTCTAGTAGTATGTCAATGCAAACAATTGTTAGTTGCAGCCATATTCGTAATGTTAAACTTACTATATTTTCATAATTCACAGACTTTAGAAAACAAGAGAAATAGCTCATATCCTTAAAACAAAAACATTATTTTGTTTAAATCAATGTATTTTCTTTTTACTCGGTAAAAGCTCTCCTCCAAGACACGTTTGAGAGAAGAAGTTTGTCGGAGAAACTACCGGTAAAACAACTGGTCCCAGATCAGCCTGAGCTCAGCATAAGACAACAGACTGGCCTGAAAAGGAAGCAGTATATGTATGTGTATGTGTGTGTATGTACATATATATATATATATATATATATATATATATATATATATATATATATATATATGTGTGTGTGTGTATTTTTTATTTATTTGTATTATTAATATTTACTTTATTATATATATAGATTTTTTTTATTTATTTTGAGTTTTGTTTTGTTTTGATGTGTCATTGGTTATTTTAGTTAGTCGTGTTATCTGCTGATAGGGCAAGTGCTAGACGTCCTGACCCTTACTCCATACCAGTTGGTGGCGGTAATGCACCAAACAGTTGTTTGCCAACCGCCAATAAACCTGAAAGAAGAAGAAGACGGCTACACCAGGACGGTTTGGCTAAGCTAGCTGCTGGATGCAGTCCTGCTAACGCCGTATTTTGCTTTTCATGATTGCTTTTTAAATCGACGGGGCATCCAGCATGGACAGATACGGGAGTATGGGACATGAAGCACTTGAAGAAAAAGGAAGACAACGTGAGAACACCAGGACACATGGATAACTCCATCAAGCTAGCACATCAGGCTGAGTGAACATCGCTACCCAGCTGGACAACGGACACAGGATTGCGGTGAAGAAACACAATGTGGCGGTAGATAAAAACGGGCACACTTTATCCAAAATAATTGATTGTGTGAAGTTTTGTGGGGCTTTTGAGTTTTGCACTACGAGACCTCCCTAGATGCTGTACGGGGGAGCACCGCAACACAGCCAGCGTTTTTAAAGGCACGTCAAAGATGGCACAAAACGAGCTGTTGGACGGCATGCTGTCGGTTATGATATGATATGTAAGTAACCCAATGTGTGTTCTGGCTTTAGAAACAGTTTGTCAATCAAAGTTGTTTTTGTTGCGTGTTTTCTGCCTGCCATATGCTACATTTATTTGGTTTCCTGTTTTAAGATGAGCTGCTTTTATTTTGAAGGCGGCTAACGGAGTTAACAAGGAAGTCTCATTGTGCGTAGATTGATTGTCGAAAGCTACGGAAAATATATTAAAAATGTTTATACAAATTAGAAGCAGTAACGGTATTAGCACTCCCCCGAAGAGGCACAAGGTTAGTTAAAGTTGTTCTAAATGTAATAACTGTAAGTTTTACGTAAATCAGCATAAGCGTCGGCTCTGTGTCTGTATGCTATTATGTAGGGATGCACCGATACCGATACCGGTATCGGTATCGGTGGTCGATACTGCGTTAAATACTCGTACTCGCATCGGTTTCAATGGCCGATACCAAGAACCGATACTCACTCAACAGTATTTCACTACAACAAACTGGTCGCGCTTTGTGGAGAAGCAACCCCGTGGCGGAGCCGGAGACACTCTTCTCTGTCTCAACTGTCTCAACAGTCTCAACTTCTGAGCAGCCAATCACGCTATCCAAGTTGTTTTGCCGTCCAATCAGATGGCCAGTTTGTCTCAACAGCAGAATCTGGAGCCGCCATCTTGGATCCTCGCTACGCAGCGCTCACTTCTTTCAAAAGACAGGAGAAAAGTGAGACGCGAGTACAATACAAGACTTTATCGATATTGTGCTTATTAACCGGTGTTGCATACGTGTGTATGACATATTAGTGCTCATATTAGTGCTCTTGTTAGTGGCTGACAGCCCCGGAGTTACTTGTAATCAGTCCGTCCCAACGCGACGCAAATGTTTCGCGCGACCAGATTACATGTAAAGTCTATGCACAGACGCGTGTGGTTGCGACAGACGCAAATTTACGCCGGCGGCACGTTAGACGCGAGAGTTGAAATTTTCCATATTTAATACATCTATAATTGAGAAGCTCTGCGCGTCATCACCGCCGTCCTGCCGGTTTGAATCAAACTGTTGCTGATCCACCAGAAGCAGCGCTGGCAGCGGCCTCATTCAGACGCTGTTGTGCGGCTACGGATGATATTATTGTAGCCGAGTGTCTGTTGTGTGTCTATATTTGTAATTCTAATAAAATGAAAACACGCTGCAGGGTAACTTGCACCACTTTTTTATCTCCTTCACACACGTATATCCCACAATTCCACTCCTCTTTTCCTTTCCGTTTCTCCCTCCACAATAAAAGCACCGGAAACATAACTTGGAACACAGCTTCCTATATAATTGCTCGATCCCTAATATTATCGCTTACATTATGAACCCGGACACGGGGCGTTTTATGGTCCGACATTAGAGGGACTTCCACAAGAAGTTTAAAGCTTGGGATAGCCTTTTGTTAATTTTGTACTATAGGCTTGACATAATCTGCAGAGGATAAAATAAAATCTGCCTCAAAATTAATTGCACTTTCATGGAGACCAAATCTAAGAAGTATCGGTATCGGTACTCGGTATCGGCAAGTACACAAATAAAAATATCGGTATCGTATCGGTTTGTAAAAAATGGTATCGTTGCATCCCTACTATTATGCAAACAAGGAGTAAACAAACAAATATCGTTTTTGTCCCTTTGTACTCTTACATTGGTTTCTGAAATGTATAAATACATTTGAAATCATCAGTCAAGTGCAGGACTATCTTTCGCAGGGCTATGTGACATGATATATTAATATATACAAGGGAAACTACCTGGCAGGGTGTCGGCCGTCACTTCGTGGCTCCCAAGGCTTCGGAGTTACTCTTTTGCCCCAACTTCATGTGACGTTAGTTGAGGCTGGTGATGCTCGCTAGCAACCCTGGCCGACTCTAGCTCGATGAGACAACAAAAGGTGTGTCAACAAGGCAAGCTATATATATATATAGCTTGCCTTGTTGACACACACACATATATATATATATATATATATATATATATATATACCATTACAATGATTTAATATTATGATTTGTATAGTTTATACCTAAAAATAGGGATTGACTGAGCATAATTTGGGCCGTGAAAATGGAAAAACAGCTTGTCCTGTCAAGCCTTGGGTAACAGGGCCTTCGCAGCTGCTGCACCCCCCCAGGAATGCCCTCCCCGTCCACATCCGTCTCTGTCTTTTGTCCCCAGTGTAAAGCGTCTTTGAGTATCTAGAAAGGCGCTATATAAGTTTGAATTATTATATTTGTATGGATGCAGCAGATCTGTTAAAACCTAAAAACATGACAACTCATTCAGTGGACAATTTGATAAGTTTTTGGTTTGAATTGCTTATAGATTTGAGATGATGGTGATGTTTGTTCTGGGGTGAAAATGACTTGAATCGTATGTGTGTATCCTCTAAAAATGTACTTTAAATACACATGTTTCAGTGTTTACAGTAATTAAGATTGTACCTTTCTTGTCTTTTAAACTGAAAGTGAGGTTATATTGTTGCACAATGTTGCAGAAATGGGAGTTACAATTGCATCTTAAAACCTAAAGATAATGAAGAATGTATATTTTTATTTTTAATAAATTGCTATTAAGACATGGGTACAATATTTTTTCCCCCTGTAAACATTTTGGGTTGTATTGTGTTAATGTGTTAGCTTGACATGGTAAAGTAGAAAATGCAAAACACTTAAGATGTTGGGTATGAATCACACTAATAGGCAGTAATTACAGAAGTAAATATGTTTTAACACTTGCAGGAGTCAGTTAAAAATCGACACTTAGTGTCAAGTAGATCTAACACTCATGAAAAGTAACTTAATTAGAGTTCATTTTGATTAGCAATTTAAAAGTTATAGCGTTACTTCGAGTGTTATTTACATCACAGTGAAATATTGTAGACACTTCTCAGTGTAGTGTAAAATATTAACTCTGTGGAGTTGAATTGACTGAAATTGTAACACTAGGGTCAGTGTAATTTTAACACTGTAGATAAGGACCATATGTTCACTGAATTAGTGTTAAAGTTGACTCTTTAAGTGTTAAGTTGACACTGCCAGTTTGACTGCAGTAGTGTTTCTGAGCACCAGAGTCCTTTTTAGAAAACCTGTAATTTTAATGCACCAGGGTCTGACTGTCTCCCCCGCTCAGTACTGTTCTGGTTCTCCCGTGCCTCCCTTTCCTCCATCGGGCTGAACAGTACAGCCTGTTCCTCCAGCAGCATGACGTCAAAGTTGGCTCCCAGCGAGAAGAAGCTCTGCTCCTGGCCGGAGGAGGAAATGCTGCTGCCGGTCATCGAACTCTCCTTCTACCGCCCGATCTTCTGACCACAGATCCAACTCTGCAGCAAAACCGGATCTGGGACGCTGCCAGAGGACCTGCTGGAGTCTGAGCTGCAGGAGTTTCTGGTGAACCTGAATGATTTAATCTGATTTCACACAGAATCCAACCTGGTGGCACCAAACAATTCATATTCAGCTTTTTTGGAGTTTCCTTTTTTGTTGTTTTAAACACTGCAGGTGTTTCACATGTTTTTGTCCGCAGGGATTGCCTAAATCAACACAAAATGAAGATCCTTGTAGTAACTTTGATCTCTGCATGTGATCACATTTGTCATGAGAGAGTTTGGGGCCTACAATTATTACATTTCAAGGAGACTAGAGAGACTAACAATGTGCAGAACACATTACATTGATTTGTCCTGTACCAATAAAACATTTGTCACTTACAGGTCAAACAGCCATTGAGAGAGGGCGCTTTTCCCATGTGAAACTGTAGAAAGGAGCAGATGTTCAAGCCAATGGGAGGTTCTCCCAGCCTAATGCAGGACAGGGCTTTTATTTTGGTGGGTAATTGTATCCAAGAAAAAAAAAAACAGAAACTATATTTTCAATCCCAGTTGTTTGTAACCAAGTCACTTTATCACCTTTGTGTGTTTCCAAAAGGAGAGCTCCCCCTGTCACTGGCTGCCTGCACCAACCAGCCCAACGTTGTGTTTTTCGTCATAGAAAACTCTGACAGAAGAGCTGATATTTTTACCTAATTTTAACTTAAAATAATCTGCACTCTTTTCACTCATGTTTTTTCAATAAAGAAGGTTATTTACTGATATGGGTTATAGCGGTGAAGCCTAAATAAATGGTGAGGGGAATAGTCACTGGTTTGGATTTATGCTAGAGTCAAAGTGCAGCACAAAGAGCAGCACATTGAGAGTACACAAAATGGAATTAAACACAGTATGTATGATATTGGACACAGTGACTTGTGGTTCTTCAGTAGTGTCTGGTCTGACAGAGGTATGCTATTTACACATGGAGACTATTGTGATGTTGTTTTTCCTGTGTTGTATATATAACAAAATACATACATGTATTATTTGTTTTCATAACCTTTTCTATATGAATGGGGTATTATATAGGATTATGTAATAAATAGCAAATATTGAAATTTGCTGAAAGTTTGATTGAAAAATACTGTTGGTTTCTAAAAGGGTTTGACTGAAGGCAAACTTATTTTGTGTTCAGAATATAATATCACAACATCCAGGTCGCTGACGCAGACAATTGACGTCATTTTGCACACGGTCAAGCGCACTTGAGACATCGCTGCAGTTTGAGCAGGAATACCTCGTCAATTAACATTTATCAAAGGCAACTGTCGGTAAGTTCATTTTGACTAAATAATTCGACATTTCTTATAGAAACAATAGAGCGGGCTCTATTAAGACAACAATTGTAAGGAAGACAAATAGTTTTCGGCTCTTTGAGGTGTTTTGCGCAGCACCTGTGTTTTGATAGTGCTAGCTAACGGTTAGCTAAGTTAATGCTAGCTCCGAGCTAGCGTCTTGTTTTTATGCTACATTTTTAATTCTGCATAGTAAAAACTGAGTCGTGTCAATACTTAGATTCGTCAGGGTGCCATGCTGGCTGCAGTTTAATGTTGGTGTAGACTTTCAGTTTCTATAACAGCAGGTTAACGGTACTTCACGAAAAGTTGTCCATGTTTGTTCCTAGTGTTATAACACGAGGTATAAATCCTGCGCTGGTGTAAAGGACACCGCGGACGTAGTTTGACACTTTAACCGTGTTGTATTTACGTCGAGGTTGTAAACTTAATTCAGGACTGTAAATGTTGAGCTGCTGGCTTCATTATGCCCCCCTGAACTCAAATAACGCTAGTGAACGACTGCACTGCTGGGTTTTCTTCTGTAACTGTGTGAGAGGCTGAAGACGGTGAGCTCTGCTCTCCACTAGAGACAGAGAGACAGATCTCTAATTGTTGTCGTTCAGGGAGTTTTGAAGCGTAATTGCATCACTTTTCTAAACTTCACAAGTTTGTGACACGATATTTAAGAAATAATATACTTTTACAAACATTATTTAAATCCCAGCGTGTCTGCAAGTCAGGAATTATATTTATAGTGTTTCTAATTCCTATTGGACGACAGCGTACCACGTGTCCGGAAATAAAAAAGACGATGAATCTGCGAACACAAGTTTAATGTAAATATCGCAAACAAAACAGCTCATGTTGTACATTATTACTATTGTACATTGTTAGTGTTTCATATGGTGACCTATAACGTTTTTGTTCAGTTCCCGACCCATAAGTGAGATTAACTGTGGGGAGAATGCCTTCCTCTTCTCCGGCTGTGTCACGTTATCGCTTCTCGGCCTTTTGGCTAAGATCAAGTGTAGTATCTGTTCTTATCAGTTTAATATCTGATACGTCCCCTACCCGGGGACCATATATTAAATTGATTTTTGGAATAGGGAGATGGAATAGGGGCTTGCTCCGTCCACTCCACGCATCGACCTGGTATTGCAGTACCTCCAGGAACGGTGCACCCCCTCAATGTGTCTAAAATAATATCTATGAAAATATTCCAAGTACCTTTAAGTTACAATAGCTTAACACTCAGTGTCCATGTAATGTTCAGATGCTCTAACTCTGTTGTCAGAATCAGAACCATTTAGTTCCATGTTTGTTTACACATACAAGGAATTTGTCCTGGCGGGAAGGTGCATACATTTAACATTTAACAATACACATTTAACAGTTAACGCAGTGCAATAAATGAGGATGAATGAATATTTACAATTGAAACAGTAGCATATCAGTTATGTAAATTACTGTTAAAGACATTTAACTAGTGAGTGAGATAAGGGTTTTATACATTGCTGAGTTCATAGTTCTCTCCACATTTGAGGAAACATTTAAATGTATTCACATTGATTAAATCTGTTGTTAGACTTCATAATGCTCATTTCTCATCTGTATATGTACATATGTATCTGTGTGTATATATTTATATACATATATATACAATGTATGTATATACATTAAGTAATCTAAGACATATTATCGTAGAAACATGCACTGTATTTTCAACCAGTTGTCAGTTCATCAAGTTGGCCTCGCTAAACCTAATGGTGTGTTCACACCGAACGCGACGCGAATTTTTCGCGCGACCAGATTACATGTAAAGTCAATGCACAGACGCGTTTGGTTGCGACAGACGCGAAATTTCGCCGGGCGGCGCGTTAGACGCGTTTGGCGCGGCGCGTTTGGCGCGGCGCGTTTGACGCGAAATTCGCGTGAGTTGAAATTTTTCAACTCGGGCGAAAATTCGCGTCGCGAAAGCCAATCAGCGTTGAGAAGCTCTGCGCGTCATCACCGCCGTCCTGCCGGTTTGAATCAAACAGTTGCTGATCCACCAGAAGTATCGCTGGCAGCGGCCGTCATTCAGACGCTGTTGTGCGGCTACGGATGATATTATGAACCCGGACACGGGGGCGTTTGATGGTCCGACATTAGAGGGACTTCCACAAGAAGGTTAAAGCAGAACTAGTGGTTAGTTTAATGGTGGATGGCGGAAACGGTACTGTTTTTACGGAGATAAGCCACGGAGATAAGCCCCGCCCGCGTTAAAGCGAATTTGCGTTGACGGAAATTAACCACATAAAGTCGAGCGAGTAAACTCACTCGAATTTCGCGTCGCGTTCGGTGTGAACACACCAATAAAGTCGAGCGAGTAAACTCACGCGAGTAACGCGACGCGAAATTTCGCGTCGCGTTCGGTGTGAACACACCATAAAGCAGTCTAATACAACAGACCTACAATAGATCCTTCCTTCATGAAGGTAATCATGGTTAGTTTATTGTAGAACTGCATTCTTTATATTTGCTAAACAACCAGTGTTGTTCACGCTCCAGACCAATAGATGGCAGTATGACAGTAGTGAACCATCAGTGAACAAAGAAACAGGAAGTGGTTGTCATGTGAGAGAAGCGGAGAACGTGGGATTTTATTCTTAAACTCTGAATGAATTTAAAATGTGGTTCAAACTACTTTTGACAGCAGATTGATTTAGCTTGGTCTTATCTGAACACACTGTTGAGCTGGTACTCTTTAGTTGGAGATAAATGGATACAACTAGTGTGTTTAGGTTTGGCTTTTGATATAGAAATACAGCAATGCCTGATGGGAAATGTACTCATTATGTTTCAAGTACAATGTAAATAATCTTTGTCAACCTTGTTACACACAACTTTCCTCCATATTACATTCCTATAGGCCATTAGACCTTTTTTAGTCTGTATTTTCTGGTAATATCTATATTTTCAGCACCATCAGTCAACATGGTTTGTCTGCGAAAGAGTCCCCAGCCTGGGCTGTGTACAACTCATACTTACCTGGCAAGGGAGATACCATGATCAAGAAGGTGGTTCACCCAGGGCGAGGCTTGGCCATTGCACTTCGGCTGAGCTGACCTCTGCGAATTCCCCAAATGTGGGAATCTCGATTGCATAATTTCTGGTAGTGGGGGACTGCGTTCGCGCTCTCCCCTGATAAAATGTGGAATATTAATCAAATGTACTGAACCCTCAAGGATTCAGTGTTATGAGTGATGATAGCAAACTAGTTCCTATATTGTTAATTATCAAAAGGTTGGATGTTGATTAAGGTGATGATTTCAATATGAAACATCTCTGTGTGAACATTATTACCAAGTGCATTGAGTGAATGATCCTCTAGCACCGGTCCCCAAGCAAGGCACCAGCAGATCAGACTGGTTGTACTCGCCACAACTGCTCTAAGTGAAACTGGATAAGTAGAATTTAAAACAGTGCTATCTCCCTACACATTCAGACCTCTGGCATTTCATGAAAATAAAGTTACGGTTTATAATCTTTAACTAATTTAGTTAAAGAGAGCAGTCCATTCAGAGAACGTATAATGAAGTCATTGAATTTTTTATGGTTACCATAGATTGGAAATATGCTACAATTTCTAGGCATTTTTTGTAATTATTGATGTGTTGATGGATATTTCAACAACTGCAATCTTTTTACACAGGTGACAAGTGCTGTCAACCCTAAAAGAGATGCCGTCCTCTTGGCATCCCACTTCAGGTACATGATGGGAATCTGATTGGAAGTTTAAGGTAAGTCAGTGTAATTGCATTTGCCACATGTACTTTCTTGTATGACAGAAAGTTTTGCCACCACTTATATATATATATATATATATATATATATATATATATATATATATATATATATATATATATATATATATATATGTCTGGGACATTCATTAAATTATCATAGTCATTGAAACAGCAAAGGATTTGCATTATGAATCATTGAAGCAAACTACTTCCTATACTGTTTATATTGAAAAGGATGGATGTTGACTGTTGTCAGTCTCAGTTGGAAGACCTCAAGCACACCCTGGATTATTTGCAATATGCAAGACACATTTCTAAACAAAATTTGATCATTTTTAAATGAGGCAATTATGAAATACAGATCAGAGAAGCTGACTGGCAAGGTGCCAACTCCATCCCTAGGTGGATGAATTGAAAGACTGTTGTCTGTCTGTTAATAAATATAATGTATAAACATTTTTCTTTTCTTTTTTCTAATATTTTATTTCAGTGTACAGGACATCAAGGAGATGATATCCTGAGAGACATGAAGATATCAACCATGTGCATACATATCATCAACAACGGGGGAGGAGACGATGGACATTATGATGACATTGAAATTAATGCTGGAGGAGTAATCATTCTGGAAAACACTGGATCTGTTGCCTGAGCTCCTTGCGATGAGGCCAGGAGTCATTTGCACTGAACACGTGAATTCATTCAGAAAGTGCTCTTGCTCTCCCCCAAAGTACTGGGATCAGTGCTGGACTGGTGGATTTCTTCAGCCGTTCATGTACAGTTACATGTATTTATGTAAGGTGTATGTATGTAAGGTGTCGCTGCTGGTCTGCCCACATCTCATCCATGGCCTCTGTAAAAACACATGCATAAGTGTGTTATGTTCACTTTGTATGCAACACAATCTGTGTTATGTTCTAATAACTTTTTTGGATGAGGTCTTTTGTACCGGGTGTTTTGAAGAGGCTCACGCCGCTCTCGTCCAGCCCAGCGGGACCTTTCAGCTCCTCGATGGCCATGTGGATGAGCCGGAATGTCTCCGGAGCCCCAAGTGTGACCCTCCTCACATGATGTTTGAGCTGCTCTCTGGAAATGTAGCAGCGGACGACATCCTCGTCTGAGACAGACTTCATCGTTGCCGGGTCCTTGGCTCTGGCGGCTTCGATGAGCAGCTCCAGATCCGAGCGGTTGTAAGCCAGCACTGCCCCAACTAGAGCCGATTTGAAGACAGCATATTTACAGTGAGACTCTGTGCGTATGGCTGCGTCAAACCGGTGGAGCCAGTGAAAGATGTCCAAACGTACAACCATCCCATGGTCCACCCAATATTTGAACAAAGTCTCCAAAGCTGTTGGACCCTGAGAGCGGCAACACCCGCGGTCCACATAGAGGATCTTGGGGACAGGTTGATCGGCCAGCCGGAACCTCTCCATGACTCCATGGCACATTGGTGTCAGCTTTGGAGTGGACTCCTCACAGGTCAACACAAATGAAACGATTTGTGAGTGCTCGTTCCCGATGCTGGTGAACCACTCAGCTGAGCCTCGGCCTTCCCCAGACAGCTTCTTCACCACCTGTAACAATTTGTCAAGTTTGCATAATGTGACCTCTGTTAGATTCTATTGATATGTGATCTTTCTAAATCCTTTTACAACTGTGTAAACCATGTTTTGCATCATACAGTATGGCATTATGGAACATGTTTTATTAACATACTTTCTTGGTGGAATCCATTTTCAGCACAATGCCAAAAGTGGAGAGGATCTAGGGGCGACTGTGGTTCAGTGGTTAGCAAGTCGGTCTTTCAATCAGAGGGCCGGTGGTTTGATCCCAGGCCGTTGTGTCTACGGTCTACTGTATAGCATGTAAGTCGCTTTGGATAAAAGCGTCAGCTAAATGTAATGTAATGTAATCTGGCTGCAGTAATCCTGCACATTGTTGGCCTCTGCCAGTAGGAAGGAGGTAGAGCCTGGAATGAGTGCCCAAATGCCGAGACGATCCCTCCCGGTTCCACTACAGTCATGAGTGTGGTGTACAGGTCCTTCTGTTGAAGGTACTCCTCAACACGATTCTCCTGTATCTGCTGCCACACCTTAGTGTTCCCACCTTAGTGTTCCCTTCACAATCAGTATGGTGAGGTGGATTTGATGGCTTACTTTCAAGTTAGTCTGTTAAATGCACACATTCAGTATGCTTGCTTGCTGGTGAGGATAGCAGGGAACAGAGCTTGATGAGCCTCGCTGAGTTGCATTAAAATAGCGCCGTCCCACCCAAACCACTGGCCCACTGTTCCTCCTCCTCCACTCCTGGCTGCCTTTGTGCAGGGTCCACAGCACAGGACCTCAGTGAGCACTGTGTACCAGCTGGAAACATCACAGATGTGACGTACCTAAAGCAGATATTATATCATTATTATATATCTATATATATGTTATAAACAATTAAGGACCAATATGACTTTCTTTGCTCTTTTTTTTACGTTCTCATACGTAGTTATAACATAATATAATAACTCAAGGGAAGTGAGTTATGGTGGTAGCCAGACTTGTAGAGGTGCACATTCTGTTCACAAAACCGGGGAAGCCACGCAAAACGAGTCCTGTAGTGGAGGGCAGGGTGCAGGGTTTAGCAGGTGAAGGGTAGGGAGCAGAGGTTAGCAGGTGAAGGCAAGTTTAAAGAGGTGAGTTTTTAAGGCTTTTTTAAATAATGAAAGGGTGGGAGCCTGACGGATGTAGATGGGGAGGGCATTCCAGAGGGGGATGCAGCAGCTGAGAAGGCCCGGTCATCCCAGGTCCGACGCTTGGTCCTGATGATCTTCAGAGTGTTCGCATCGGCGCACCTGAGGCAACGGGTCGGGGCATCAAGGGGGAGGAGGTCTGAAAGGTAGGGCGGGGCCAGCTTGTTAAGGGCTTTGTAGGTGGTGAGCAACATTTTAAAGTCAATCCTATATTTGACCGGGAGCCAATGGAGGTTGGCATATTTAACAATATGTTGTTAAATATGTTTAAACTTAAATAAATTACCTATACAAGTAGTTATGTCTCGTTGTATTAATTTGTCCTGTTATTGACGTGCCTAATGCGCAACCAGAAATTTGAATATGTTCGATTATAGTTTTTTAAAGGGAATATTCAAACGTCATTTTTGAGCAATTTTGAAAGCCCTACACATGAGTCACTCTGAGGTGATACCATGGAGTAATCTGGACCCCTGGATGTGGACGGGGTCTCTGTGGGCTGACTAGCGGACACATGCTATTTCTGTCGGACAGCGGGCTCAGGCTGTTTCTGTTAGACAGCGGGCTCAGGCTGTTTCTGCTGCTTGGTCCCTTCTGTGGGCCAGGAACCCTTGGAATGGCTGCTAGTTTTGCCCATACATGCAGGCTCTTGGGACTTAAGCAAGTCTAAGAAAATACCCCACAAATAGTTTTGTATTATTATATTTTCAAGCAAAGGTTTTGATGTCTATTAATTGTGTATCTCTCTTACCTTCAACAGCCTGGCTTGAAGCAACCAGTTCAGCGTCACCACCTGGCCATGATGAAGGATCACACCTGGTGCTAACCTGCGATTCCTGGACAGAGAATAATTTAAATTTACTTTGTTAATCCCCTGCTTCCTGTTTCATAACAAATGAATAATCAAATCAACACTCACTTGCTCCTCCTTCTCCTTGATAAACCTCCTGAACCGCTTCATCTGCACGCTTGTGATGTGGGTCACTGGTGTGTGCACCCACCTTCTCACAGAACTGTGGGCCTTCTGAGTGAGCTCCCTCTGCTCAGCACTGACCTGCTCTGGTCTGTCCTTCTGGGTGAGGTACTGGCTGTAGAGCTCCCACATCTCCAGAAAGGTGTGATGCTCAAAGCCTCTCTGGCCGTAGACACACCTGTCGATGTTGACCTCAAGGAGACTGGAGACTTGTGGGAAGCTCTCTGCATACTCTGTGAGGTAGTCCTTCACCCACTGGTTACCCACTTTTCCCTTTCTCTGTGTTGTGCACTCAAGTCTGTGCTTGTCCAGCATGCTGGAATCATATACATCAACTTAGTACTTGTATAATTAATATCACTGCACTTGAGATAATGTGTAAAGATGACTAATATGCACTGATGATGCAAACAGATATATACAGGTAATTTATTTTAAGTAAGCCATACAAAATGTATTTAAAATGCATAGACTACAATTATATTAATATATTGATAATACAACATGCTTACTACTTCATGTAGCCCACATCATTTGCCACAAGTCAGTGGAATGGGGCATTTCCATACTCGGCGAATGGAACCACCAGCTTTCCCAGGCACAACTGACGCGAAGGAGAGGGGACACCCTCTGCACGAAGGAGCTTCTCAGCGTGGGCCAGGGCCGAGGTCTGGTCGAGCAGCTCCTGTGGGGGTTTGGGGAAGACCATTCTGTTCTCCCTGTACTCACGAGCCTCTTTGGTCGCCATTACAACGGCCTGTTGACGATTCTCGGGGGCATCTGGGTTGATGATGCGTATTTTGGGGGTCGCCATTTTCCGAAGTAACTGAAATACACTTGTCAAGTAACACCACAACGACAAAATGGTGTTATAATTATTACATTAGCTATTATGTTATAATAAATTACTAATATAAGGTTGAACGTCAGAGTACAACAGACCTTTGATATCCAGACAAGAAGGAAGAGGAGGAGGAAGAAGAGGAGGACGAGGTGGGGAGAGTTCTTATGTCTCTGGGGGAGAGTTCTTATGTTATAACTCATATATCAAATCTTATTACTCCTGGGCCTACAATAATGACTGATTCATCGTTCTTATAATGCTATAACTCATATATAATATCTCATAACTCCTGAGCCTACAAAAATGACTGATTCCTTGTTCTTATAATGCTATAACTCATATATAATACATCATAACTCCTGGGCCTACAAAAATGACTGATTCCTCTGATATTTTATGACTTATTATTTATGTAACGTTTTATGTCTTGGATAATGTAAAAGGATAATGTAAACACCTGTGCAAGCAGGTGTTTCTGACAGCAGGGAACAATGTAAACCTACCAGCATACTGTCTCCCTAACCTCTGAAACACTGGATAATAGTTGACGATCTACTGATTAATGAATGATGGCTTATTTTTGGACGCAAATTAGATTTAGATTAATGATTAAAGAGATTCTATTTAGAGACAACGGTGAGCGTTACCTTACCGGACTCGGCCGTACTCAAGCATTATGACTTAAAGGGTTAACACAAGATACAAGGGATATTGACATTAGCGAGTAAAACATAACGTTATATACTTTAGAAGATATTTTATTTAGAGAACCGTGAACTAGCGGCAAGGCAAAGTCACGTTAGCGCTAGCTAGCTACATGTTGAGGCACGTCTGAGCGAGCTAGCTAACGTTAACGCTCCGTTTTTTTTTTAAAACAATTAAAAGACAATTGGGCAGTATAACGAGTACTTGTTATAACTAATTATGAAGAATAAATGATTTCAGTCTCACCAAGAATACTGTCAGGACACCGCGGCAGGTAGTATCGCAACGCTACATTCTGATATCTCCCTCATGAATATTCATGATCTCGCAGTTGTACTTGTGATTGGTTGTCTACAGTCGATTGCTAGGATCTCATTGGGAGTCTACAGTCAAACTGACCAATCACAACGCTGAACTGTCTACAGTCACCCTGGACTTCACTGTAGACTTTGCACTACCGTAGACTCAACCCCAAATGTGGGAATCTCTATTGCATAATTTCTGGTAGTGGGGGACTGCGTTCGCGCTCTCCCCTGATAAAGTGTGGAATATTAATCAAATGTACTGAACTCTCAAGGATTCAGTGTTATGAATGATGATATCAAACTAGTTTCTATATTGTTAATAATCAAAATGTTGGATGTTGACTGCTCTTATCAAGGTAATGATTTCAATATGAAACATCTCCTTGTGAACATTATTACTAAGTGAATTGAGTGAATGATCCTCTAGCACCGGTCCCCAAGCAAGGCACCAGCAGATTAGACTGGTTGTACTCATCACAACTGCTCTAAGTGCCCCCCTAAAACAGGCCTAACAATGCCCCTGGCTGCCAGGATTCATTACCCAGATGTAGGGTGGCAGTTATGGTTCCCAATGTGTCAAGCATCTGTCCATTCACAGCACGACAGCATTCGCAGCAATAAAATCAGCATTTAGGGGCCGCTTGCGCAGTGATGGAATTGACATTCGAAAGTCAGCACTGATAAACGATTCTGTAGCTCCTGAATCCACCAATATGTTGATTTCAGTCCCTTCAATGCTTCCCCTCACGTATGAGGTACTCTGGCGCTTCATCGCGTCTTGTATTAATGCATTACTGCCTGAGCCCATGGGTGTGGTAGCTGGTGTTTGGGCCAGTGCATCAGCTACATCTCGTTTCCCGACTGGTTGGCTGGGTCCCCTCTCCTTGGAGATAGAAAACGCACTCCTCTCTTCCTCTGCGTTTTCACATTAAAGGGGCCCCTCGTAGATCTAGGGCCCCTCCAAGTTGGAGAGCCAGCTCGGTTATCATACGGTGCTCGGTAATCCTGTCTTTCCCCAGAACCCCTTTCTGCACCACGTTCCTGCCAGGCATGGTCAGGGGAACGTCCTCTCTGTTCACCCTGGAAGCGACGTGACTGGCAGCTACAATTTGACTTGCTGGATGTTTTAACTGGTTTGTGCTGTAGATATGGCTTTCCATCTCCTCTATGACACAAACCATCACAAATAAGAAAACAGAAAACAACAATTGCTTTGCTTTTGGCTTGAAGGCATTTATTGATCATTATGCACAGTAAGCTCATGCTGCATCTTCTCCTGCTGCTTATCGGTACTTCTCAGCCAGGGCCAGAGCCACAGCAGCCAGGAACTTGTCCATGGCCACGTGGACCTCAGGGGTGAATTCGTTGGGGAACATGATGGCCATGACCACAAGGATGTTGTGAGAGAGAATCTGTGAAAAGAAAGCAATCACACAGATGTTACATATATGGAGTTTGTTTTAACTCCCCACTCCGATCACACATGGGAGCTTTATGTGCATGAAAACAACAGATGGAGCTGTTGCAGGTCTGGAACCCCATCAAGGAGTTTGAGGAACACTTCATATCACAGACTACTGTCTTGAAATGAGTTTGGCTCTGCACCTTGAAGTTGGCCGGGTCCACGCGCAGAGTGAAGGCATGCAGCTCACTGAGGCTCAGGAGACCTCCTTTCAGGTCGTCGATTTTGCTCACAGCATCTGCCACTCCACCCATCACAGTGATGCCATGCTTTCTCACAGAGGGAGAGGTGGGGCTCTGGTCCTTCCAGTGGGAGAAGTAAGTCTTGGTCTGCGGGTACACCGTCAGCATCCTGCGTCACAAAAAAATACAAAGTGATGAGTTTAAAAATGAATCAGTAAATGTTGGAGCAGGTTAACTCACTCAATTTGTGGTCATAGTTACCTGGCCAATGCATCGGTGCCGATTTCATCTGCCTTTCCAGACATTATACTCCAGAAGGCTTTGACTGCCTCCTTGTCCTTAGCAGTGAGACTGGTCATCTTGGCGGTTGGATGAGTTCTGCTGAATGCTGTGATGAGCCCAAACTCAGAGGGGTTTTATGCTTGAAACTGAGCATGGACACACCCAGATCCTCCTCTGTAGGCTGCACAAGGCGTTCCACGCTACGTTGCAGCGCCCATGAGATAAAGAAACACTATCTTTGTGGCTCGTGAGCTTCTTTGAATTGGATACGATCTTATCAGATCATCAGAACTCAAGTGTGTATGCTTTAGAAGACCAGTTCCTCTGAAACAGTGGTGGAAGAAGTATTCAGATATTTTATTTAAATAAAAGTACATAAGTATTAGCATTTAAATATACTTATTGTACCAAAAGTAAAAATAGCAGGAAAAATGTGCCATTTCAGATTCATGATTATTGTTATAATCATGTATGATGTATTTTAATTGATAAGTCTGTTTCATTTTTTTTCATTATGATCTACAACTGTAAACTAAATAAACTTGTTGAATGAAAGTAGGAGGAAAAATAAGCCGAAACTACTTGCCTATAAAATGTAATGAAGGTAGAAAGTAGCATGAAAGTAGTACCTCAAAACTGTGATTAAATACAGTAATTTATATAGATTATAAAAATATTTTCTTTTTAAATATAGTGAATATTTAAGCATATTACTCTCTTTGGCTGTTTGTACTGGTGTGTGTGTGTGTGTGTGTGTGTGTGTGTTTTCAACTTTAAATGTCCTATTCAGTTATCATTTAATAATAATTTAATAAAGTTAACGTTAAAGATCGCTGTCCATGGTGCTGATGCTGATACCTTGAAGGAGGGCGTTGGTGTGATTAAAAGATACAGACAAAAAAGGAAAACTAGCTTCAGTAAAGATGTAAAAACTTTCCCGCTTATTGTCTCTAAAAGCACTCTCTACACTATCATTTATATATTAATCATTGTGGGTCTGAGGGCCTTTGCATATTTACATTGTTTATGAATCTCTGTGCAGCTGCAGAGGGGTAACTATACTTTGCAGCCAAACTAGTTCTAGTTATTCTATCTCAGATATTCTAATCTAGGCAGAGCAGATACGCCCTTCTCTTATCAATGTTGTAAATCCATTTCACAGAACTTGGCCGGCCCCCCGCCCATCCAATCACATGCTTTTGGGAGGGGAGCTGGGGGGCTTTAAAAGATGCTTCTGTTGTCTGAGAGCACATGATCTACTGAGTAGCACAGGACAACCTAGAGCCGGCACAATGGTTGAATGGACAGACTTCGAGCGCACCGCCATCCAGGACATCTTCTCCAAGTTGGACTTTGAGTCAGTGGGCCCTGCAGTTCTTTCCAGGTGAGTCGTAACTCTGCATTAACAAGGTGTGCTTGAGACCAAATCCTCGATTATATTTCAGGATCAGGATTTCATTCTGTCATTGTGCACAATATATTACAGATCATCACAAATGTTCATTTCCTCCCCATCTAACCCTGTAACATGTATGTTTTTTCCCTCAGATGTCTGGTCGTCTACCCCTGGACTCAAAGGTATTTCGGTAACTTTGGAAACCTCTACAACGCCGCTGCAATCATGGGAAACCCAATGGTTGCAAAACACGGAACGACTATCCTCCACGGTCTGGACCGGGGTGTGAAGAACATGGACAACCTGAAGGCAACCTACGCCGAGCTGAGCGTGCTGCACTCCGAGAAGCTGCACGTGGACCCCGACAACTTCAAGGTAAAGTTGTGGAACTAATAAAGCTGATGATCATGTTTAACACTTACTCAAAAGACGAGCAACCTTTCATGTAGCTGATGTTTCTCATGCTTGTTGTTTTGCAGCTCCTTGCCGACTGCCTGACCATTGTGGTTGCTGCTCAGATGGGCAAAGCCTTCACTGGTGAAATCCAGGCAGCTTTACAGAAGTTCCTGGCCGTGGTGGTGTCCTCCCTGGGAAGACAGTACCATTAGAGAGCTGCAGAAGACCTCACATGCTGATCATGAAACGCTCTGTTTCTTTTGTCTCAAAAGCAAATAAAACAATAAGCAATTCCACCAAGTTGTTTTTCAATCATTTTAATCACAAATAGATTTTAAGATGAATAATAGTATATTAGACATAACTAAAAAACTGACCTTCAGTGAATTTGATGAACAATGGCACTGATACAATGTAGAGTGGATGAATTATGTAAAAAAAAAAGATGAACGAAAGAAAATGAAAAACATAAGAAAATGAAACAGTATCTATTATGTAATTAAAATACATGGAAAAAAACAACTATATTTTGATTCTACTACTGACGCTGTTATTGGTGTTGTAATTGGAAACAAATGCAGGCTGCCTTTAATTAAATTATTATCTCCACAGAATATATTGTTGCCATTAAATGCTTATGAAAAGTAGAAATATTCTGCTATGTGATTAAGATTATTAAACAAATGTCAAACATTTAATAAATATAACATGAACTCCTTTGTCGTGGCTCACAGTTGTCAAATGCCACATAGATAGTTAATCTATTTAAATATTCTGAGAAAATACATTGATTTAAACAAAATAATGTTTTTGTTTTAAGGATATGAGCTATCTAAAGTTTTGTAATTTCTCTTGTTTTCTAAAGTCTGTGAATTATGAAAATATAGTAAGTTTAACATTACGAATATGGCTGCAACTAACAATTGTTTGCATTGACATACTACTAGACAGACTGAAAGTCTGGGTAGGACTCTCTGGTTCAGCACTTAACTGGTTTGAATCCTACTTGAAGGACCAACACTTTGTGTCGGTAGCTAATTACACATCAGAGCTGACTAGGATGACATGTGGTGTTCCCCAAGGTTCAATACTGGGGCCTCTTCTGTTCAACATCTACATGCTTCCACTGGCTTAGATTATGAAAAACAACAAAGTGTGTTATAATTATGCAGACAACACACAAAACTACATATCTATCACCAGGGGACATAATCACATACATATATGGACATATATAATTGAGAAAGATAACAAATTCTGGCATTTGACAGAATCTGGAAACAATACATTTTCGGGATTTGTCTTAACAGTGATGATCGATGATCAAAATATGTCCCATTTAATTTTCTCTAAATGTATGCACAATGAATCAACTAATTGTTTCGCCTCTAATGTTTGGCTGAGTGTACAATTTGACTTGCTTGATGTTTTAACTCTGCTTTGTGCTGTTGATGTGATTTTCAATCTCCTCTATGACATAAACCATCACAAATAAGAAAACAGAAAACAACAATTGCTTTGCTTTTGGCTTGAAGGCATTTATTGATCATTATGCACAGTAAGCTCATGCTGCATCTTCTCCTGTTGCTTATCGGTACTTCTCAGCCAGGGCCAGAGCCACGGCAGCCAGGAACTTGTCCATGGCCACGTGGACCTCAGGGGTGAATTCGTTGGGGAACATGATGGCCATGACCACAAGGATGTTGTGAGAGAGAATCTGTGAAAAGAAAGCAATCACACAGATGTTACATATATGGAGTGTGTTTTAACTCCCCACTCCGATCACACATGGGAGCTTTATGTGCATGAAAACCACAGATGGAGCTGTTGCAGATCTGGAACCCCATCAAGGAGTTTGAGGAACACTTCATATCACAGACTACTGTCTTGAAATGAGTTTGGCTCTGCACCTTGAAGTTGGCCGGGTCCACGCGCAGAGTGAAGGCATGCAGCTCACTGAGGCTCAGGAGACCTCCTTTCAGGTCGTCGATTTTGCTCACAGCATCTGCCACTCCACCCATCACAGTGATGCCATGCTTTCTCACAGAGGGAGAGGTGGGGCTCTGGTCCTTCCAGTGGGAGAAGTAAGTCTTGGTCTGCGGGTACACCGTCAGCATCCTGCGTTACAAAAAAATACAAAGTGATGAGTTTAAAAATGAATCAGTAAATGTTGGAGCAGGTTAACTCACTCAATTTGTGGTCATAGTTACCTGGCCAATGCATCGGTGCCGATTTCATCTGCCTTTCCAGACATTATACTCCAGAAGGCTTTGACTGCCTCCTTGTCCTTAGCAGTGAGACTGGTCATCTTGTCTTTGCTTAGCTATTGTTGGCTGGTGCTATCAGCCCAAAGCCTGAGGGGTTTTATACTTGAAATAGAACACACACCCATAACCTCCTCTAAGATGTGCTGTGTAAGGTTGGCCACGTGATGGGTCGATAAAAACAATACATTAAATGTAATCTTCCCATTGTGGCAACAAATTATCATTCATATAATAATCATAGGGAAATTACATAATGCATATGAAATTGCAAGTGCATATACTGAATATGTAGTATTTTCATAAACAGTTTGATCAAAATGTTAGCAATAACTCCAAAATAAAATGGTTCATAGTGTCTGTCCAAAATGTTTAAATATACAGAGACCAAACATATTTTAAATCCAGGCTCGCAATCAAGTAATATGAATAGATTTGTTCAGCAGTTGGAAACCTTCCAACACGATGACTAAAGTCATTTTCTGTGTTTCCTACTGTACATGGTGTGTTGCTGAGGCTTATCTACACTGTACTGCAGCTGTAAGGGTGGATCCACTTAAAAAAATTAACAGATAAGCTGTATTTCCAGCCTGTAGTTCAGCTGATTTCCAAGTACACACAGCTGCTTTACATAACCGGAAACTGGCTGTCAATTATGACCAAATGAGCAGAGTCATTGTTTTAGGGCTGAATGCTTTTGGATGTAGGACAGAGCCGTTTCAGGCTGCATGTTTCATTTTGTTAGGGTCCATACAGTTTGGCTCAACAATGTCAAAGTGGTCATGATCACAATGATCTGTTAGGTCAGTTCAACTATCTTGTGCAGAGAATAAAGTTAATGTCAGATAAGTGATCTACTTTAACTCTTGGAGACACACGGTTTGAAAGTCAAAGCTTTGGTACAATGAAAAACAGCCGTCTCATTTCTGACTGGCTGGTAGGTGTCCTCTAAAATCCTACGTTATCTCGAGCATATACAGTAGTTCATAACAGCACTGTTTTGGTGTCGACTAACATTGCCCTGTTATCTCAGCAACTCCTCCCAAAGACAATCAGCTGTCTGAGGAAAACAGCTGATGCTCTGACAAGTGTTGTTCTTTGAGATTGTGAGATCAGACTGTTAAAACGATTGCAGGCCTTACAACAAGACCTTCAAAATGCAACTCATTGTTTCGGTCATTTAAAGGAATGCAAATGGATGTCCATTGCCTAGTATACATAAGAACAATTCTCACAAATAAAGTGAGAAGAACATGACTGTAGAGCACAAATACTCAAAGTTGTGCTCCATAATTTGGTGGTTAGCTCACAGTTAAACCTCTTCAAGGCAACTTGTCTGCATAAATTCTACATAAACAATGACACAAGGAAACCTGAAATCATCTTGATTCCACTAAAGGTTTCAGGTTGGATCTTGATCTACCAACCGCCTCGATTCAGGTTATCCTTTATGTGCTCAAGCCTCAAACCTGGCCTGACCGCACTTTATTCCAGGAGCTGCCAGAAAAGGGTCAAACTGGTTCCAAGGTCGGCTTGTTAGCGTCTGTGATCGCGACTGGCCACAACTGGTGAGGATTGTAGAAGCAGAGTAGGATTTCTGTCACAACTTCCCCTTCTTGCAAAGTAGATGGAGGAGCGGGAAAGTTTGACATGGTAAAACTGCAGAAACACCTGTAACGTACAGAATTGTAACCAACTTGTTTCTGGCCGAGGCCTCTTGCTGCATGGACGGTTCCATTTAAGACTCGTCTAACTGATCCCCAGTTGGACCCGAAAACTGACTGGAAAAAACCTTTCAAGCAGATGGGCCTGAGAGTCATGTCTCTGAAGATGACAACTTTTCTGCTGAACAAGAAATATGATTTCTATGTATCGTCAGTGCAGAATTGTTGCCTGAACATCAGCATGGAGGCATGGTAGAACACAGACAGCTTCCCAACAGTGTTGTTCACAGCTAGAAATGGGCTGGCAAATTGAAAAAGAAAGCCAATCTGAACGGCTTACAGCAGGAAAGCAGGCGGTCAGAAGGACGGTTGGTCACATTTGATCCCTGCTCCTGGAGTTTTTGCATCAGACCCCTTTTTCCAGACATGAGGCAACATGTCAGACAGGAATTGAGCTGGTATAAAACACCTTATACATTAATTGCAATGCACATGAAGAAGTGGGCCACATCAAAGGGTTTGCTTCCTAATGTGTACTGGGCTGGAGCCCAGTTCATGTCTCCTGCATTTGCTGCTCTGACTTTAGGCATGGTGAAAACCTACGCCTGGCCTCTTCCTGTCGACCTGCTTTTTGTGAGCTTTATCTGAGGTATCTGGGGCCAATGTCCAGGGAGAAGCACCACAGCCAGTGATTTTCAACCACTGTGCTGCAGCACACAAGTGTGCCGTGAGAGATTGTCAGGTGTGCCGTAAGGCTGGGCGGTATGGCCAAACATTCATATCACGGTATTTTCTACGATTCCGGCGGTTTCATGCTATATCACGGTATATTTTTTTTCAAGTAAAGACATTCATTTATTGACATCGAAAAGGACCGGCGGCCACCTGAATAGCTTAATTAATAGTAAATATAATACATTTACAATTATTAGTGTCACAAACTGTTGAGTTGTGGTGTTTTACCCTGTTAAAGGACGTTAGCTGTGGGTTATTCATTGTTGTTATAAAGTTAAAACCCTGACTCCAACTCAATGCACGTAACTATCTCCGACCGCTGGTGCGGCTGGTATACTGATAGAAACGTTACCTCCTAGCCCGTCCAAAATATTATTTATTTGCCGTAAATGATTTTCCATTGTTGAGCGTCTGAGTCTGCAATATATTGGCTGGCCTAGTAATTAAATACTCTTCCATGCCAATAATTACCTTCCAAATATGCTGTATTATGCTACAATGTGGCGTTTTGCAACTTTTTGGGTTGTTGGTGTGCCGCGGGATTTATTAAATGTAGAAAATGTGCCACGGCTCAAAAAAGGTTGAAAAACACTGAGATAAGCTATGTTTATAAGAGCCACTGGACCAGCTTCCATCTAAAATGTTCCCCGTTAGCTGGCACTGACTTCTGCCAAACGGCTCAACAACTTGTGGAAACCCTCTCTTGCTGCACCCTGTTTCATGATCCAACAACTCTGATTTTTCAAACCAAATAACTCACATTTTTAAAGCTATTGAGAATTAAATTGATGAAATTGAGTTGAAGTATACAGTAAAACAGTGAGGACCCTTTAAAACGAGAGAACAATGTTGTTCCACACCAGTCATGAGATGTAGACTGATAGGAGAACTTACTCAACTATATTAGAGTGCTCTCTAGTGGACATTTCATCACATGCACTTCTAATTAAACAGCAATTACTTCAAGTCTGTAAATCAAAATAAACCAATATTGTATAAAAAAAAACAGAGTCAAGAAAAATAACAATCAGGACTAACTATGATGTAGCACATTGGCTAGTTCAAACTAACCACTGATGGCAACAGACATACAAACAATATTAATATTGAAATACCATATAGAAACAGTGTGGTCCACATTTATTATTAATTGTTTTTCCAAAATGCACAAATAGGAGAAGAAACAGTCTAGACTTTTACATAAACCTTCATAAAAGATCAACTAAAGAGCTGTGCGATTACATAAAGTAGGCGTGAGCTTAAACATTCTAAATGTATAAAAAGATAGATACTTAAATAAAAAAATGAAAGTTTATAAAAAATTAAATTGTTCAAAAGTGAATATGAAAATTGTGAAAAAGTCTTCAAAAAGTAATATAAATTTTGACATCAATAGCCTATGCACTTTTGTTCGAGGAATTAGATTTTAGGCATAATAACTAGCAGTTTATATTGAACATATATTATTTTGATATTCACATCTTATACGGCACATCCTTTAAAGACCCCAATCAGACACTTTCTGGTTCCCTGACATATCCCACCAGTATGACCACAGAGGTGGCTGCACCAGTGCTTTCAGTCTTTTCTCAACAAAGTCTAAATCTTAAAAGCACAGAATATTACAAACACGGATACACTCTAATCTTTCCTTACTACCATCCCAAAAACCTTCACGTATAAAAATACAAACGGCCCAGTCCCGTAGCCTTCAGAGCATATTGTTGTCCTCTTTCTTCAGCTACACTGATGCTAGGCCTGTGTTAAAATCATCACCACAATATACAGTGTCACAGAGCTGATAGGAGAGATATGTCTTTGGGTTTAATTTGGGAAATGTATTCGGCGTATAAAATAAATTGTTGTCCTCTGGTTAAAAAGGTGAAATAAGTTAACCATTGCTTGGGAAATAAAAAAATGTGGTCCTTGAAGGTGCTGAATTAAGTCAAAATCTGACGGGAAAAAATCCATATAAAAAATAATGTCGACTTAGTAAATCTTGTGTATAAATATTGATACATTGTTAAAGTTAGATTTTTGTAGCACCAAAGCTACTTGATGCAAGGACACTTATCCATGAGAGGGGTGGCTTTTGTTATTCCAAATGACTGTGATGGTCATACACATAATGATGCGACTGCGTAAGAGCTATTGTACACATTACAATGAAAACACATCGCTCTATAAAGCAACTAATATGAGATTCACATGGAGTAAAACTAAAAAGTGTATTATAATGAACTGTATAAAGAAACTCAGTGAACAGTTTTGACTTGTAAGTGACTCTAAAACCAGTGCTGATAACTGGATCACTGCATGATTGGACTGGTGTCTTAATAGCCGCTAGATGTTCAGTTTTTCAGATTGTACCACACAAGAAATCCATGTTTTCAACCACCACTGTGATTCAAATAAAGACCACAGTGTACAAAAAGAAACGGATAACAATGGTGTAAGCTGTAGTAATTATCTGCACATTATAATGCACTTACATTATGGAGGGTGAAAACAAACGCACACACAAACTCATCGTTTGTCGTAGTTACATAGATGAAAACAAATCACACTGTAGAATGAGTAGTTAATGTGGATTGGCTGCAGGAGGCGTTATTTGGTTTCACCGGCAGGAGGCGAGGAACCCAAGAGAGGAGACTTAGGTAACACCTATAAAACATTTAAAAAGAAGAAAAGAAACATGGTATTATTGATAATACCATGCTAGCTGGGACCAAGTATACTACTGATAACTGAATATACAGAAGTATGATGTAGAAAAATCCAGCTGTGCGGTTACACTTACAGCTGGCATAATGTGTGACATTTAAAGAGTTCAGATATGTTTACACTTTTATCATACAGTTTTTTCCAGGAGTTTTGTCTTCAATCTGCTTCCTCGACCTATTCTTAAGTTTGTGAATTCCTTCATAACACTCTGCCTTATAGAGGCAGCTGTAAGTGGACAAATCAGTCAATATCTTCCTCCTCTATAGCAGATTTCTCCCTGTATGATCTTTAAATGTTGGTGTAAAATGCTTACTCTAAAAAGAAGGCCCTTATGACCACAGAAAGTGTGCGTTAGAGGTTTATCAAAGGACTCACAGGGGAAGGAGGCTTTGCAAAGTTGAGGTGAGCATACAGAAGCACTGCAATGTCGTTGTGGCTGGCCTCTAGGGCGATGGACAGAGCAGTGCTGCCATCCTGAAAGAAACGAGGGGATCACGGTGAGTTGGAGATGGAAGTTTTGTCGACACAAAAACAATAAGGAGAAATAATAAAAGGAAACAAATGCCTACATTGTCAGTGAGAGTCGCATCACAGCCCGGCACAGAAAGTAGCTGACGCACAATGTCCACATGACCGTGTTCACACGCACACATGAGTGCAGTGGAGCCGTCGTCATCACGGATGTTGACCTGCGCCCCACAGGACAGCAGCGCCCGCACCATGTCCCCTCGGCCGTGGCTGACCGCCAGCATCAGCGCCGTCTGACCAGCCTACAAACACACATTTAAAATCTTTCAACTCATCTTCAACATGTAGATCTAATTTCAGAAGCGTTTGTTTTCATGCTGCACCTGGTGACTAAAAACTCTGCAGTTTTATCAGACACATTGGTACATGTAGGTGCTCTGTAAGTCACATGGCTCTTTGTGGAGATGCAGTAAAACCCAGTGAACAGTAGGGGGCGCACCTGGCTGGCCTTGGCGTTGACGTCCCCTGTGCGCAGCAGCTGCAGGACGGTTTGAAGGTCGTTGTCGGAGTGGAAGGCGGCCAGAGCTGTCAGCATGATGGCCGTGTAGCCCGCCTTGTTCTGCTTGTCAGCATTACACAGGCCTGTCAGGTAAATAGGGCAATCAGTAAGACATGTGGGACAACAGCAGCACACACAACGACAGGGATGTATGACGTGTTGGAGACGGGAATGTTGAAGGCTGAGTGAGGAAAGGAAAACATTTGTAACATCTGACATGTTCTTATATGATTTTAAATGTTAATGTCCTTAACCTGTGGACATTTCAAGCCATTATCAGCCACATCTACACATAAAATAATCCCCCTTTTGTAATCTTTTCTGGCTTTTACCCAAAATCGCACATACGCATAAACACACACTCATAAGACACTTACCAGTCTCCAGCAGCAGTTTCACCACGGGGAAGTTGGAGTGGGAGACGGTGTAGTGGAGCGCTGTATTCCCGTTGCCGTCGGCCATGTTGATCACAAACTCCAGCAGCTGAGGGGAGACTCCGGCGAAGGTGTTCATGTAGGCCTTGACAACAGCCGTGTCCGCTGCCTTGTGACAGGACACGCGCAGCCACTCCTGCAGCACGGTGGTGTAGGCGGCCCTCTGAGGTCGGACACAATGAGGACGGGTTGAGACACAGGCACACTTCACAGGCCTCGATGAGCATATCAAAATCAAATGTGAGAAAAGGGTTTGATGGAAACCATCATCAAATAATTTGGAGAAACACACGGGAAATGTGTTGTATGCTTTTTCTGTATTTAACACCTAATTGTATATCAAAAGAAACCTATAACCTCTAGTTTAAAAATGCCATGGTAAAAAAAAGGACAGAGTTTAGGATGTTTTATAATTTTTGAAATTAGTCAATCGAAAGGACACAACTGGATCTGCTGGAAACCAGTATGGATATTAAACACTCACTGCTCCTTGTTGGCTGAAGGCGTTGGGTTGCCCCAGGGCTTTCTGCAGGGCTTGAAGAGTTGACATCAGGCTGTCACTCAGGTCCAGCCTGAGACAGATGAGGAGACAACATCAGTCACTGACGCTGCTGTCAGCACACCATCAGTCTGTCTGTTAACCATGTGTGTGTTTACCTGACTTGCTTGGCTGATGCTGATGCTGTGGCGCTGTCGTTGGTAAGGCTTTCAGCCGCTGGCTTCGGCTCGGATTGGCCGGTTGAGAGGACGGTCGTCTCTGACTGGATGGTCGTCTCTGACTGGACGGTGAATTGCTGCGTGGTAATCTCAGTGGTTTTAGTGGCAGACAGCGATGACGAACACGTGGCTGAGCTTTGTTCAGGAGTGGATTCAGTGCTTGATGATGTGGAGGTGATCTCCTGGGTGACCGTGTACTTTTCTGATGACCGGTCAACAGTCTCGTTAGCGGCAGCTTCGTTTGCTGGACATGGAGGACTTGAAGGACTTGGAGAGGAGGCAGTGTCTGTTGCTGGTGACCGGGGGGCTTTGTCTGGCAGTTTTGTGTCTACAGTTGCATACTGATTGAGACTCTGCTGTGAGTCTGGAACGACGGCTGGTGGCTTGACGGCAATCTGTTGAGGTACACTGTTGCTTTCTGGAGGCTGGGAAGCCTCGCTGTGGGGAGCCTCGCTGTGGGAAGACTCGCTGGGGGTTGTTTGCTGGTGCTGGGCCACTGACTCCGGCAGTTTTTCTCTGGCTTCATGATATTCACTGGAGTCACTCCCCTCATCCGAGCTCTCACTGCTGCTATCGTCTGAAGATGTGGACTCGTAGCTGCAAGTCAAGAACATGTTTCACGGTCAAACCCTTATACCTTTGGCTAAGTACACTGGTTCAGTGGCTGAAGATGTTTGATACCTACCCTCCATTGACTCCAATGAACTGTAGGTTCTTCTTTGTGGAGGGAGATCCCGGTTCACCTTCTGCTTTCCGCTTCATAATGGACCTCAGTGAAGACTGGGGAGATGAGGCTGGAAAATGGAACATGATGTTGTTAGAACAAAGGTCAAAGGTCAAGGGGTGTTTCGACCAGGGTAAAGTCCTGTTACCTGTCTTTGGGCCTTCTTTTGACTGGACGGCCTCTGGGGATGTTTGCACGCAGGTCTCTTCTTCTTTTGAATGCAACAAACTGATCTGATTACCAGATGTGCCAACAGCAATGGCAGGATTAGCAACCGGCACTGAAGTGGACAACTCGCTCTTTAGGACGTCGCGCACCTGCTTGGAGCTGACGGCAATCGGCAACTCAACTGGAGCATCTGTGAGACACAAATAAGACTTCAGGTTTTCAGCCTTAACTAATCAAATATCTTATGGAGAAGTACAATAAGAAAAAAGTAAGACATTGTTAGTTTACTGGATACTTGTGTACAATCTAATGTATGTATCTAATGTAATTTTAGTGTCAGTGACCTTCAGCTTGTCCTCTGTGGTGGCCCTCCACGAGTCCACCAGCTGGCTGAAGGGAGGGGGAGCTGCAGATCTCCGCTCGGAGCAGTGTGCCCACCTCCACCATGGTGGGCTGCTCGAGTGTGTACACCTGGATTCCCACAGTCCTCTGCTCCCTCTGTTGGGGCAGCTGTGTGAAGCTGACCAGAGTGTGCAGGCTGCAGCCTTGTGGCTCCTGCCAGCCCACGCTGGTAGTCATGACCGGATGCTCTGCTTGAGGGGCCTTCTGGGCCGCTGCATCCAGCTGCTGAGCATCCTTGAGCTCCTGCACAGTCCTCTTTAGCTGGCCCTCAAGCTGACCCACTTGATTCCTCAGAGCCACCGTCTCTGGCAGCAGTCCCAGATCCTCCTCCCGAACCCCGACTCCCACATGGCGACTGCCCCTCAAGTCCTCCGGTCCCACTCCGATGGTGCGCACTTCCCGCTTTCCATCCGGTCGCGCTCCCCCAACAATCACCGTGTTCTCAATCTCACACCCTGAATCCTGAAGCTTGGCTCCGTCGGGTGAGGTGGGAGACAGTGGCTTCTTGCTGCTCTTCGCTACAGTTGTCACCTCTTCTTCAGGGATGTCGATGTAGAGCTCACCTCGGGGACGACTGCGATTGAAACTCAGACTATGACCCAGGAACTTCTGGCTCTTCAGCTGGACGCTGAGCTGCCGTTTCTCCTCCTGCAGCACAGAGATTTTGACCTGCAGCACAGGGATGGTCTTCACCTGCTCCTCTAGCTCCCTTATCTTCCTGAGGGCCGTGGCCATCTGCTCCCTGACGTGCTGCAGGTGTGCTGGAGTCGGGGTGACTGGCGTGGACAGGCCAGAACTCATCGGGGTGAAGGATCCGCCTCCACCATGGGCCCGGTTATAGCTGTGTGCACTGCTGAGCGAGGTGTTAGAGCCAACTACGCTGCCGTGCATGCTGCCCAGGTTGGAGAATCTCCGTCCCTCTTTCTCCTCCTCCAGCTTCCTGCGTGCATCCAACAGGGTCTTCTCCACCCGGGCGGTGCTGAAGCTGGGCCTCTGCGTCGTGTGGTAGCCTGGGGCGCAGTAGGAGAAGGAGGAGTGTCGGCTGTCCATGCTGGTGTTGGAGCACAGAGACTCTGTGGAGGTCCACCAGGAGCCAGTGTAGCCATAGCCACGGGGCAGGGAGCCATAGCGAGGCCGGCGATGGATGGGTACCTTCTTGATCGTGTTTCCCTTCTCTATGTCGTTGACATATTTGAGGAAGTCCAGGTCCAGACGGTAGCCATAGGGGGTCTCCACTGAGTAGGGCGCCTCCTGTTCTTTGCCGTGCAGCGAGGGGGGAGCAGGCGGGTTGAGTTTCCCTGAGGGGGAAGGAAATCAACTTTAAACAAACGGAAATCTGCGTCTAATCTTGGGCTCAGACTTCAAATAGTAACATTAACTTTGGGCTACTGTGTATTTACATATGTACTCTGGAACAATCAGCAAATTAGGCACAGAATGGAATGGCACATATCCTATAACATGACCTTATAAGTGTCTACTTTACTACTAGTTTAAATCTTAAATAAATAAGTAATAATCAAAATATAACTTCATTATCATGTGGTGAAATATGGTATAAATAAACAGAAGCTGCACCTGGGAAGCCGGGGTCCATATGCAGCACCTGAGCCATAATGAGCCTGTGGCTGCTTTTCAAACCCACCAAGTCTCACCTGAAGAGAGAGAGACAGGTGTTGAATTCACAAATGAGTACACAATAAATAACAACAGCATTTAGAGATATTGAATAAATATGATTCAGTTCATATATCTGGTGACTTTAACAGACAATAGGAGTACATAAATCACTACACAAATTAATGTTTTTATTATTTGATTCTTGTATTTTGGGTTTCTACCAGAACATGTTAACATATTCTTCTGAATATACCTGTATTCACCCTCCGAAACGCTCAGGTGTAGCGCCCGTATCTTTAAGCCCCCCCCCCCCCCCACACGAGGAAGCCCAGCCGGCTCTGATTGGCTTGCGGGAGAAATATACTAATCAATCTGCAGGTGACCTGAATGGCTTGTTGGATCACATAGTTTCTGCTCTACAGTTTGGGTTGGCAGGAACTCCAGATACTCAATATGCACAAGCACTGGAAAAGTGAATATTTAATAAGATGTCTCACTTTAAGAGAGATGCTTTTCTTGCAGAAATAACAACACAGGAGGTAAAGCAATCGTACATGATGACCCTGCAGCAGACACTTTCACAGGTGTGAGTAACACTACCGATGGCTCTGTGCTATTCAAGTGCTCCCGTGAGGGGGAGCCATCATTCGTTTTATTATTTACACCTGTGCTTTTCCTCCTGTGACAAGTGGAAATGTTTACCATAAAAAGGCATATAGTTGAGTTGCATTCTGGCATCAAATGATTGGTTGTCTTTTTTAACCACATGTGTGCGATGGTCAGACGTGTTTCTTTAACTATATCACCCTCCGGCCTCCCTTTCTAATTTTATCCGTTCATTTCTGGAGCGCAGTGGGTCACAGTCGATCGTGTGTTTGTTTCTGTTCTGAGCGTTCAGAGAAGAGGAGTTACAGAGGAAAGTTTCCTGGCAGCTAAATTCAAGACAGAGGTTTGAGACTGCCAGTTACAACCTTATTAGGAATCAGCGGTGCACGCCGACTTCGCCTCTCAATTTAGGGTTTACAGATACTCACTCTCTCTCTCTCTCTCTCTCTCTCTCTTTCTCCCCCTCACTTTCTCCACATCTTCCCCTCATGTGTCTTCTCTTATTTTACTTCTTTTTGTGTTTTTCTGGTGCCCCCCCCCCTCTCTCCACGTCAGCTGACAATCAGGAGGTTTCAGCTGGTCACCGTCTCCCCCATTCACCCGCTCAGAACTTCGAAACAGAAAGCATAGAGAATTTCTGAGAACTTTTCCCATCAGGGGTAATGCATTTTGACTTTTTATAAACAAAAGCTTATGCTCCGTCCTCCCACAGAGAACAGCAAAGTGCAATGCCACAGAACCCACAATGCCTGTGAGTTTCTGTCTGCTTGGAAAAGATTAACTTTCTAGGTCATCACTTTGTTTGAATTGAGGATGTAATGTTTAAGCCATCCAGTGTATTACCCAGCTGAACATCCTTACAATACATTAGACTTTAAAGGGCTCGGATCATATGTTTGGACCACAAACCTCCACTTCGTCTCTCTCGTGCTACCTTGTGACCCTCAGTGCTCGCTCGATTGTGAAAAGCAGGCCGCCTGGAAACACTGACTGAATTGAGTTGGTATTTCTGAAGCCCTGCAGTCAGTTTAATGTCCTGGTGCGAGTCCCCTTATCGGTGCCCCTTCATCACCCTCTTACCGAGATTACTGCACACACTGGGAGGCATGGGAATACTGTACGCATGCACACACAGACCCATTTTATCGTTGACAGTATTCAAAGTCCTCGGAAAAGATTACACTGTTAACTTTATAGGGCACTGAATATGTTTTGCTTATGGGGCAATTCATCAGATGTCCTACGTATCAACTTTAAATGTGTAGAGAAGAAAGAAAAAAATATAGGGACGCACTGCATGGAACTTAAGGATAAGTTATGTTAAAAAATAAGAATTAAAGGCCTCTGAGGCGAGACAGTGCGAGCGTCTGTTTATCTCCGGCATGGCATGAAGGCGTTTGATTGATGATGTGCTGCATATTGCACAGTGCAGTCTAGGTATGCCTACATGTGTGAGAAAGTGAGAACAGGGCAGGGAGAGAAGGGGAGGGGCTGGGAGTAAGCGAGCATGTCTATGTGAGTGTGAGAGAGAGTGTGTGTCTGTGTGCAGGAGGGTGGAGGACGTCGCTGACAGCGGATAGTTGATGAGATATAATTAGGATCTGCAGTTAGGCAACCAAACATCCCGGCCCAGCGGACGAGACAGCTGTCCACTGTAGTTTTCTACTCCTTCAAATCACACCACACACACACACACACACACACACACACACACACACACACACACACACACACACACACACACACACACACACACACACACACACACACACACACACACACACACACACACACACACACACACACACACACACACACACACACACACACACACACACACACACACACACACACACACACTCTAACTGAATCAAAATGCCTCTCCCCTCGTCCGTCCCACACAACGCCCCCCAGCGCCAGGCCTCCACATCTGCTTCTCCAGCAGCGGCTCATTGGGTGTTTCAGATGTGCTAGCACATAAAATTTACAGTCGCAAACCACACTAACGGAAGTACTACTCCCTCCACCCCTGCTATTAAGATTAAGACACCCCTCGGGGGATGAGATGCAGGTCACCCAGCACAAATTGCACATCTGCGGTATGTCCTGTAAGATGCAATGAGAATAACTGCATTATACTGGAGTGTAGCGTCTTTGACGTCTCAGCAGCTACTGTAAAATATTTATTTTTGCACTCCCACTCCACACATTCTGCTTGATTTGCAGCATGTGTATATATTCTTGTGTCTTTACTGTATCAGTGGACTGAGACCACCCTGAAAAGTAATTTAAGATGCCAGGCTTCATTTTGAGGTCAGCGTCAAGATTATCAAACTCATTGCTTCCATTCATTGAGTCACCTTATTATTATGGCCAATACAAAGGATTAGACCGCAGTATTGCTAAGTCTGAAATACCACTCTTCCCACCACCCAGAGAAGATCTTTTTTTCCACTGCCTTCATGACTCTGTGAGCCCTCGGTGATTACTATTCTGCTCAAGCTTGGGAATGGTTTGTGAATTAGGAAAAGAGGGAAGAGGGATTTATTTTCCGCTTCATACCAGCTGCTTGCGCCGCGAGGACGGGATCTCTCCTCCCCAGGCTCCTTGCTCTCCCTTCCTTCTCTTGCACTCTTACAGTCAGCACCTGTGGGGAAACCAGAATAAAGGAAACTTGAACTTCAAGGCTTTTGATAGCAGCCTCCTGTAGCCCAGAAGACATCAGTTCATCAAACAACATGTCAAAAGGTGTGCAGCTCTGTCGACAGACACAAAAACAGACGGGTTACTAAAGGCCACCGCAAGACGATGAACACATTCCAACGGTTTCGACTGATGCCGGATGTGAACAATGTACCGCCATGAAACGCCAATCACTGTCCGACCTCCTCGTTCTGCAGCCTGATCCATGCATAGCCGCTCTCCCGACACTTCCCCCCACCCCATTCCTCTCTCTCCAATTCAAGACTTGCTCTCTAATCAATTCAAGGCTGGGAGCCTCCCTGCCGTGTGATTGGGCAATGTTTTCGTTTTTCTTGCCTCCGTGACTCACACCCCCAAAATCCACAGGCACACACACCCTCCAGTTTTTGGTGGGAACAGATCACCTTAAAGCCAGACTGATTTCATAAGCCTCACAATGCGTGGACAACACAGACTTGAAGCTGGCGCTGTAACCTCTGCATGCATGGCGATCAGATAAGCTGCGTGACTGTGTCTGCTGATTCTCATACATTCTGCTCACAGTCAGGCTGCTGTGGAAGAGGGATCAACTTTTTGTTGGGAGGGAGGGGGACTTTCTTGCAGCCTAAAAAAAAAACACACACATGGGTGACCATTGCATAATTTCATAACAAGACGTGTTGTTGTTCGGCGCATTGTTTCATATTGTTGTCATGCCAATACCATCGAGGGTGGAGGGGCAGAAAACAGACCTTTTAGACTGGAACGACAGCCAAAATCACAAAGAGCCATTCATTCAGCCCCTAGTTCCACAGCTGGTTCTAATAGAAAGCAAGGAGGGGCATCGAGAGAGAGAGAGAGAGAGAGAGAGAGAGAGAGAGAGAGAGAGAGAGAGAGAGAGAGAGAGAGAGAGAGAGAGAGAGAGAGAGAGAGAGAGAGAGAGAGAGAGAGAGAGAGAGAGAGAGAGAGAGAGAGAGAGAGAGAGAGAGAGAGAGAGAGAGAGAGAGAGTACGAGTGTGTGGTGAGGAAACTTGCCTCAAAACAAACAAACAGTCGATGAAGTGCTGTTCTGGACCCACACGCTGACAGAGACTTGAAATACATGGACTGAGTGATTTATATGTGGAGGTGCCCCAGGCTTCAAAAAATGGGTGCAGCTAATTGTGTAAGACACAATATAATAAATGCATCCCTTCCCGATTGTAGAATCTTATCAATGCCAAAAGCTGCTTTCAAAGGAAAAGATTAAAGCAAGAGCACTGACTGGTTGGCAAATACTTGTGTAAGACAAATAGCAAACGTTACAGGAGACAACTTGAACTCCCATCGACTCCCACACGACACAAATGAAAACACTGTCCGAGGCCCGAAGACTCCCACAGATCGACAAACACAGCTGTAGCTTTTAAATAGATTTATTAAGGGCAGGCTGATACCAAAGCCAAGCGATTTAGCTGCTTTTAACTTGTCCGTCTTCTTGATGATGAATCTGACAGTAGCAACGTTTTGACAACAGATTACAAATGCACCTTTTTCTAATGTCACTATAGCGCTTACAAAGGCTCTCAGATGATCACGCTGCTCTGCCAGTGCATGAGCTCCTCTCTTTATAGCAAGCAAATTGATGTGGCCAAACTCAAAAGACAATATCTGGCAGTAGTTTGAAGTCTGATGAAGAAAGGGTTACAGGAAAAGGGAGCTCCATCTTTCTATTCCCAAAGGATCCCGAAACAACCCAGTCACTTCCTCCCAGCGCAGGAGAAAGAGTAACAAGGGGAGGAGAGCGTAAACGGGAAAGAAAGAAAAAAGGGGTAAGTAAGGAGAGCAGTGCAGTGTGTGAGTGAGTGAGGGTGGAGGAGAAAGAATGGGAATGTGAGGAAAGAAAGGCAAAACTGCAGGAGGAGGGGGGGAAGAAATGCTGCTGAGAGTTTGAGATGGAAAGTTCTCGAATGAGAAGACCATGAGTGTTCATGAGTGATTTGGACACCAGCAGTATGAATCACTGCTGCTGACATCAGGATGAAGTCTGCTGCTGTTAACGCAGGAGCGTCACATACGATCCCATGGGCGGCAAGAGCTCCTCACAAAGAGTTTATACAGTTTAAAAGGGCCTTTCCTCATAATCATAAAAGGCTCCGCCTTGGAGATTACCATCATTTTTGCATTCCTCCCCTAAAAATAGGCCGACAATAGAGAATCCCTATGAGAAGCTGCACTTTGTCTAACCAAATGAAGATGATTGTTGCTCAGAGGTTTCCCCCCAACAGGCCGCAAAGACCTCAATATAGACATGGGGAAGAGTTCTGAGTGTTACATAAAGATCCCAACAGGAGACGTGGTCGTTGATCTATCTACTAAGACTTCTTTGTCCTCCTCTTCACTCGGCAGCACAGATGGCTTCATTCAACCAAACGGTCCTGCATGAATAATAAATCGGACAACATTACAACAAATCTCTCCCCTGAACAGCTACAGAATGCTGAATGTGAAAGCAACAACAGTCGTTTGTCACCGTGTGAAATGTGGCTGAACGGTGTACGTCAGCGCTTGACAGACACCTTCACCACGTGTGACGAGGCCAGATGACCTCATATCAACATGGCAACGCAGCGTGTTCCTGTGCCGCTGGCGGACAAGTGGTTTTGGACTAATTTGGGCTTAAAACTCCGGACAGTGAAATCATAATCCAGTGGGCCGTCCCCTCAAGGATTCTCTGCCCTTTAGCTGAAAGCCCTGTTTTTTACATTAAGGAGTGGTGGTGTGGAGCAGACGCCGCTGGGCTGAGTAGTCTGGCTCGAGTACGGCCAAGAGGAGGAGCCGGCCAGCTCCCATTACTCCTGGAACAGGAGCAGAGTAAACACCCGCCAGTCTGCTATTGGTCACTGTGCTGACCTCCAACAGGAAACTGAACATGGGTGGGGCCAAGCGACAAGGAGCGGCACCGGGAAAGAAGACAAAAAAAAGAAAAAAAGGGTGAACATTTGGGAGAAAATTCCTATGCAGTTGTGGAGGTGGGGATTAAGAATGATGCCGAGCAGAGGGGCCCGAGCTCTGCGTTGTTTTGAGGAGGACTGAGGGGTCTGGAGGGGAGGAAGACGAAGTCCAGATGGCAATGAGACGGGCGGTGGGGAGCCGGTCAGAGCGGAGCTGGGGTCAAAAGCTCAGGCCGTCGTGTGTTGTGGCACCGAGCAGAGCAGAGGAAGTACCTCACTGAAGTGGTTCCCTCTCAGGGATCTAATCAATTACTTCCTGATTCAGTGAGAGCTGTTGGTCTAAAGACAGCGGACATAAAGACAATAAAGCAGGCCGAGAAAACATCCACAGCACTGGCGACTCCAACACGTGTGTGCAAGCTTTACTGGACAGAAAAGTACGTCTTGCTTTTCTGAGTGATTAATGTATTGAAGGAGATCCAGTGAGATTATTGAGGCAGATAATCACAGTGCAGAGTACCTCAAAAGCCAGATTAGACCATATGCTCACTGAAAACGTCTCAATACTGGCTGCCCCAATCAAAGTTAAGTAGGAGCATTAACCCTCTCTGTCTCGACCAATTCAGACTGATGGTACTTCTGCAATGCTTTAAACTAATCAACCTCTAATACGACTAAGAACTTCGGGTTTGATCATCACAACAAATGCTGTTGAGAAACAGAAAAAGGAAAAGGCTGCTTTGAGGGCGGAAAACATGAAAAATGGCTCATCCGACTAATATGGAGAAAATAAAATATCACAATATTTTAAACCATTTACTTCTACATTGATACCAACACGTATATCATATTATCTAAGACGGTATTTAAGTCGCATACCAAAACGTCAATATAATATTGATATATTTCCCAGCCCTGGTTTCTGATAATAATAGTATGTGCAGATACAATAAGAAGTACAACACAAGTTGCCTGCATGTATCTTCTCTGAAAAGGCCTGTTAATAACATTATTGATCTTTGTGTCCCTAACCTGATCTATTTCAGAGATGGAAAGGATCATTGATACTGTGTATTGTTTAAACAGAGCAGCTCATCCATCATGCAGTAAAACTGTCCGGAGTTGCTTATCAGTGGTTGAACTCATAGACAGTGACAGACAATCTCACCAGGTTTCAGGGTGTAATTTCATTATAGGCTCACTAAACCATTCAAATGCCCGGCGTGTGGCCCGGTGTGCAAATGGGGTTTATAACCCTGCATTCCTCAACTGCACCCCTGGGTCCAAAAGCTGTAATGAGACAATCACATTCCAGCACGGTGAAAAAAAAAAAAAAAACTTCTGAAGGAAACTCCAGCTGCACACAAACGTGACCAGAGAATCCCAAACTGCGGTGTGAGGAACTCCCATGGGGTCTCTGATAGGTTTCCAGGGGGACCCCCAGAAAACGAGTCCGTTTTCACTATTATTACAGTCACACTCACTGGATCTCAAAACAATAAGGACATATTCAGTTGCCTGTTTATTGGGTACACCTGGCTGCAACTAATCCCTGCAGCAAACTAAATATTAGAATAAATATTGGCGCCACAGACCGTGTGACGCCATTAGCGACGCCACAGAACCAGCCTGAGTGCCATGCAGCTGCTACAATGTGTGGCTGTCGGCTGGTAGGTGATTTAATACAGCCAGCAGCCCATTACAGCAGCAGGACAGTGGTGTATTGTATGTATGATGCAGTGTAACAGGCTGATGACTACACCCCCACATCCTGCCAACTTTGGCATGACCCTAATCATCACAACATCTGACGTGTTTACTGGTGACGCAGGGTCGTGTACCACACATATCATGAGACCGCCTGACACATGAAGTCATTATTACACAAATTATCCTCCTTAACACAAAACATTTACATATTCAGAGGGAAAATCTTCATGTGTGCCTATTGAGACCATATTAGTTCATCTGTTTGGAGCCTCTAGTTTCTGAGAAGCACACATGTGGATAACTAGAGTTTTGAATTGGTTTAACCTCCTTCTGCCCTGCTGACATACGACTCCATCAGCCCTGATCCATCGTCTGAGGATAGAAACCCCCGTCGGTGACCACTGACCGGTTACAGGCGGCGAGACGAGCAAATTTGAGGGCAAGATGCGGCAACGAAAAGCGGAGTAACATCTGGAAGTAATGAAAACTTGCAGAATGCACGGACCCACCCTCTCCCCGGAGTCTTTAGTCCTCACTGAGCTTTTCATTTAAAGAAATAAATTATTACAAAATGGTTAAACTGTTGCAAAAAGATCATGTGTGAGGCACAGGGGGAAAGTTTCATGATGTAGGGCAAAGAGAAACAAACACTCATATGTGTTGCTCGTCCATAAGTGAGGGGTGGGGAGAGAGGGGGGATTTGACAATGCAACCTACAGTATATACTGTAAGCTCGCTACAGCATTGAGACTCCTGCAATAATCGATGCACACAAAAGTTGAGGTCGCGTGGCAAAACCCCCTCTCTGACACAGGCGGAGCATGGAGAATGTATATGCTACTATAGGAAATGCACAGCTTTAATTTACGTTTATGTCATCATTTTTAATTCTAAATAAATATATGGTCAGTGTGTACTCCCATTGCTGTTTGACAGATTCACAAATATACGAATATAATTTTTTATAAATATAATATTTGAGCGATTTGGTGATAACGGCGCGCTGAGCGTCCAATGATGCTCTGAACAAAAAGACACGCACGGGAGGATGCGCGACCACGAGACTCAGTTCAACATTCCTCTGAAGCTAAAGAACTACTCGTGGGAAATTATGAAACCTAATTAGTCTGAAGAGCAGGTAGTAATATGAGTATTACTGAAGCTGGAGGGGGCTTGGGGGCATAAAGGACCCGTTACTTCGGAGAGGGAGGACCGACTGGGCGCTTCACAAAAGAAGTCCCTCTCAAGAAGGCGCCTCGTCTGGAGCGCTTTAAAACACCGGTCCGACAAAGAGACACCGCGACGGTTTTGAGGAGGATTTGCAAGTTATTCGCCGTTCTTACCTGCCCTCTGGATATCCTTTCATCCGCCTCGGCCCAGGAGGAGCGCTCACTGACAGAGACAAAAACACCGCAGCCAAGATGCTCCGAGCCCACGCCCCGCCCCTCCCCTTAAAGGGCCAGCGACCACGAGGCCAATCAGGGCGCTCACACGCTACCTCCATCATCGTTCAGGGGCCTCCAATCATCCGTGGGGCCTCCATGGAAGCGCGCTTCTTCATGGAGCTGTGCGAGACAGGACCTTCAAGGAAATCCAAACACCTTCATCAACACTTCATTGACTTTAAAGGCCCTCCATCCACGGCCCTTTATGGACATAAAGAACCTTCTTTTACTCAAGTAAAATATACTCCACTACAAGAACTACATTAGAAATCTCAAGAATTAACAGCAAAATATACTGTAAATATAATATATAACAGTGCGTCATACTTTATAAATATAAAGTTTGCATGTACAATTAATTCATATTTGACTGAACTGTAGAAGCACAAGTATAAAGTACCTAAAACAATTAATACAGTACTTTGATAAATGTACTTACTTTCCATCACTATATGACCTTAGTGTGTCAAGGACCTTCACCAGGGTAACTCCAAGGGCCTCAATGGACACCAAAGAACCTCAGTTGGAGGCCCAGCCAGATCCCCCGAACACTTTAGGATCTCTGCAGGAACCAGCGGGGGAACTCCTGCAAGTATAACGAGCTTCCCAGGAAGAACAAGACATGTCAAGAACATTTAAGATTCCTCGAGTGCCAGTAAGAAACTCCAAGAATCTCCAAGGACATTAAAGGACCTACAAACCTAAAAAATAAACTCAAGAGAAAAAATACAAAAGATTACATGTGAATTTTTGACATATGTTCAGGTAATAACATTTAATTAATATCCATTTAGAAAAGATAAGTCTACAACTTAAAAACAAAGATTTTAAGATTCACATTTTAAAACTTAATATTTATAGTTTTACTTACTTTTATTTCAACTCATTACAACTAAATTACAGTAGAGGGATTTTGCTCAGTGGAAAACATCCAGTCCTCAGCTGTGATTGACTGAGCTATCGCAAGACTTCGTAAAGTACCCGAATATAGACGCAGGAAACCTTCATTCCGGTAAATTAGACCAACATTGGCCGGCTAGAACGTGGCTCTTCGTATTGCCACAGGAAATTAAGACTAATGGTGTGGAAGAGAGAGGTCAGGAAGACATCTGGATCACATACATCTTTGCCTCGTCTTTATAACCATGAAACACAAACGTTAGGGGACAGTGTTTGTGTGAATGTGGAAATGTGATTTAGTAGAGGACCGCGAGGGCAGGAGGTTTCAGGTCGTCTACAGTAGGTGAACTAATCAGTGAATCACAGTTAATTTAATCACCACAGAGGCTTTATCAGACGTCATGGTTGAAGTTATTGATTACAAATCCAGAATATAAAAGAATCTGCAGAGTTTACGACCCCACTGAGGTATGTCTTATGTTTATCATAGTCTGAATCGGTCCTTTACATTGTTTCGTTTTGTTCTCTGTTTAGATATAAGAGAAAGAAAGGAAATTCACAAAATATAACTTTTGCTAAAAGGAATTACTATAATAAAAATAATACATTTTAAAAAGGCAAGTCCCTTATGTATTATTATTATTGTCAGATAGCATTACAGACACTATACAGGCCTACTATATCTGAAACCATTAGTAGTCACTATTACACATCTTAAGTTATTGTCACCACAAAACTCTTTGATAAATGTATAATAGTGATGGAAATCTATTCAACTGCTCAGTAGCCCCACCCAAATAAACACTGACCAAAGGCTTAAGAAGAGAAATTTAATAGAAGGCAGTAAAAAAAGACAATAAATAAAAACGGTTTATCTTATTGGTAAAAAAAACAAACAGTTTTCCAGCCTTGTAAAATAACAAAAGCATGGGTGTTTTAGTAGTTACAGTGTTAATGTGCTGCAGTTTGTTTACAATAGTGCAATATAATAGATACAGTAGTTAGAAATAGCTACAAAGAATATACTAAATCTGCCACAACCCGAGCATTGGATACATAAAACACATTTGGAGTGACAGCAGATAAAATGCAGTCAAAAGAGGATTTATACCACACATAATGAAAGCATGAATTCAGTCATCAGACTGGATACTGCAGGCTGTTGAGGATGGACGACGGCAGTGCTTCTGTGATAAACATGATGCGACTGCAGTGCTTTACAAGAGAATTTCACAGTTTAAAAAAAAAAACCCTTTTTCCTTCCGAAACCGCTCACACAGTTCATTCCTGCTGGACTCCAACTGGAAAATGATCCCTTTAATTAATTCTTATAACAAGAGATGGGCAGATAAACGAGACAACTTGAGGAAGAAGGAATGCTAGTTATTTGGTCTGTTGATAACAAAAGAAAACTCCCTGGGACTATTTAATAACGAAGCCTGGCAGTGACTACTACCAGGCATAGTTCAGAAAAAAAAAAAATCTTACAAATTAAATAAGGCCTCGACACAAAACAGACAAACTGAAGCCTCTTCAAAAGCAAACACTAGAAGCAAAAGAGATTAACAAAAACAGATAAGCTCATGAACAACCCCCCGCCCAACCAAACAATTTGGATATTAAATGTATTTGGCAGCTCTAGTCCTGCAAAAAGTTTAAACCTGATCAAGCTCAGAGAGATTACTGTAAGGAGACCACTTTTTAAAGCTCGGTATAAAACGCTGACATGTCAGAGCCTTGCCTCCGAATGCCGGTGTTTACAGTGCAGATAACCTTCCAGTATAAACAGCCAAGGTTTTCTCCTACAGAGGTGTGAGAGTGGTGGTGACGGGGGAGAGAGGTGACAAGTGTGTGTGTGTGTGTGTGTGTGTGTGTGTGTGTGTGTGTGTGTGTGTGTGTGTGTGTGTGTGTGTGTGTGTGTGTGTGTGTGTGTGTGGTGGTGGGGATTATGGGGTGTCTGGGTAAAATAACAAGCTAGAGGAAGAGGACGGTACGTGTGTGCTTGTGACAGTTGGTGAGCAATCAATAGGGGGGAGGGGCACCAGACGGGATGAGATGCGGCTAATTTGTAAAGCTTGTTTTTCTGTGTTGTTATCCAGTTTGCGGCGCTTCAACAGTCGACTCTGCGGAGACTGGACCTACTGAAGGAGTTCCTGCGAGAGAAAAGCGAGACAATACAGAGTGTTTTACTTCAAATGTGTTGGTTTATTGTGCAGAAAACCTGCAGAATTGAGGTCTAATGGAATAATGAGTTATTTATTTTAAAGGGAGTGAAAGCTGTAAACAGTGTCATCTTGTGGAGTCAGAATGAGGTAAAACCACCTCATCAGTGTACGTCCCCCCAATATCTATTTACATTTAGTTGAATAAATCTGGAAGAAACAATTACGTGCGAAATTCTAAATTTAAAGTATTGATATAGCAGAAAACTATTTTCTATGTAAAGATATAGTTTAGTAATGTCGACCCGAGCAGGAAAGGAAGTCGCTCCCCTTCTGCATGTGTTGTAATCCGACCTTATTCGTGCTTTGTATATAGGCTGTTGCCGCTGTTTGTATCTTCAGCGCTGTGAGCATCATTAGCTGTGAGCATCATTAGCTGTGAGCATCATTAGCTGTGAGCATCATTAGCCGTGAGCTGCCGGTTCAGCCGTAGCCATGTTGAGAGCCACGTGGAGGCAATACTCTGAATTTGCACCTTTACATATACATTTGTCCTCAGATTTAAACGATTACTCTGGCAGGTGCTGTTGACTGTGGCTCTGTCTTTCATTATGTAGCAGCAGCCCTCAGATCCTCAAACGAAACAAATGAGCTGATGCCAAAAAGCTGATGAAAACTAAAAACATCTGCTGATAGTTTCCATAGTCGAGCAGGCTTCAATACTTAAAGAGCTGCACCGACTTTTCCTTCCCAAATAAATGAAAAATCTTTGAGATATGTGACCGTTGAGTATGATAAAAGTTTGGTTTCAAGTTGCTCTTGTTGGAGAAGTTGCATGAGCTCATTGTGTGTGTTTCTGTGCGTAGGCGTGTGTGTGTGTGTGTGTGTGTGTGTTATTGTCTCGAGTTACCGTTGTGTTTGCAAAGCCTGGGCAGGCAGCGCTCTGTACAGCTGGGGGATCTTGCGGTTGATGAGCGGACCCAGAGCTTCTTTCAGTTTATTGTAGTTCCTCTCCATCTCTCTGTGGTACTCCTTCTGATCCGATCCAATCAGGGATTTATTCTTCCTCAGGGCATCCTCACACCTGCACGAAAAAAGAGAAGACATCGGGGGGGTTTGTATTTATTGGTTACACAGCGGTCTGCGTCTGGGCCGTGGGGTGTGTCATCACCTCTTAGTGAAGTCTTTAAAGCAGAGGCGCAGTTTGTTGTGATGGCGAAACAGCTTTGGATCATCAGGAATGTCGGAGAGAAAGACCTGCGCCACCTCGAGGGGGCCCTGTGGGGGGGAGAGACCGTTACGCGTCTGCTGAGGAATGTCTGTCACTCCTCGCCTGACCCAGACTTTCAACCCAATTTAAACGGGATTAATAATCAAGGAGGATGTGGGAATCTCGGCTTTTTTAAATGAGTTACGGGTTGTACGTCATCAGTTGCGAGTATGTAAGCAGGAACCTGGTTGACTGTGGTGCCCACGGAGCCCTGCAGCACCATCTGCAGCATCTTGGCGTCTGCAGGGTCTTGGGTCGTCGCGAAGGCGAGCTCCTGAGTCTTCTTCTGCATGTCCTCTATGGCCACCTCCATGGGGACCAGAATGATCTGGACAAACCAAAGAAAAAAGGAGAAACAGTTGATTTTCTCTTATAACAACCGACCAAACGTCCCCCCCATGAGCAGAAACCCACCTCCTCCCTGTGGATAACATTGATGCGTGTCTTGATGTAAGGGAACGCGTGCGACGTCGTGAGGATGCTTTTGCGCTTGTACTGCTCGTTCAGGTCGCCGTGGGCTCTGCCGTCCAGAGTGAAGGGAGTGCAGTACATGAACGTACGCAGGTTGTAGTTCTTGTCAAAGTAGGTGATTCTTTCCTTTAGCTCGTATGTGTCGAAGTATGGTTCAACGTAGGTGATCTGGAGGTAGGCCTGAAACAAGCACAACCGGTCATCAGTACACTTAGGTTACCTTCAACTTTAATTATATAGCATATATATAGACATATTTCTATATATATATCTATAAATATAGATATATATATAGCGTTACCTTGTTGGGATCCAGTTTGTTTTTGTCGACCGGGTTGGAGTCCTTGATAATTTCCACCATCTCATCCCCAAACCTCTCTGAGTAGAACTCCTGTGCACCGGAGAGAGATTGTCATCTTTAGAAATACGTTTCACGAGAATCACTAATGAGCCTTTCATTAACATCCTGAGTAGTAAACGTGCCTCCAGTCGGTGGGAGATCTCCGCTAGTTTGGTGATCGATGGCTCCTTGTAGACAAACTCCTGTTCATCCAGGTCTCCAAACCTGCAGCCATAGAAACGCACGCGGAAGTAGGTCCCAAACATTCGCTGAGCACTAAAGACAGGACAAAAATATTTATACGGTTTAAGAGTGCAGAAGTGGAGTGAATTCATATTAGCTGGCTTTATTTGACACAGTACATATTTGATTTTCTGAGCAGCTTAGGGTAATTACTAGGTAAAAAGAGAGATTTTCGTTTTATTACATCATAATTGTCTTATATCTATTAATTTACTCTATTAAAAACTAGATTTGTGCAATATGGGGCTTATTAGATTATTTAAAAAATATATTTTTACACTGTATTGCTCGTTTTTCCAGTCAATGCCACATTATTGTGTATTATTATGCTGCGTTTGGTGTCAACGTAGCATTAGGAGGTATACAGTTAAAATAGATCTCGTTACTGTTTTAAGATTCTAGTAATAGAAGATAAATGTTATTGGACAAAGAGAAAATACATATCTCTGATGAAATGTAGTTTCACCACAGTAGGAGGGTGGAAAAAAAGGGACGCAAACTGTTTGGTAACAGCGACTGGACTATGTCAAAGTGTGAAAGCGAGTTGTGTGTCACTCACCAGTAACATGTTCGCACAGGAGGAGTGAAGAGGAAGAAAAAGAAGGAAGAACAGTCAATACAAACAAAAAATAACTGCAAAATTGGTTTTACTTTAAATGTAATATACTCAATATAAAAAAATCTATGTGTTACCTCCCATCCTGAACTCTGGAAAAGTTGAGAAAGAAAAAAAAGTTAATTTGAACAGTGCAGTTGATTGCTGGTGATTTCAGGGACAAACTGTCCACTCACTTGGTTGTAGACTTTGTTGAAGGCATCCTGCAGCTTCCCGTGGACAGTGGCCAGCTTTTTGAAGTCTCGGTTGGCTTCATGGATGGGCAGAAGAATCTTGTACACTTCATTTATGGCCTCGTACATGGCGGCCTGGGGTTACAACACAAGCACAACAGAAAGCCAGTTTTACACATGACACTCCTTCAGCCATGTTAATTGTGTAACCTCTGGCTGCGCTGACATTCAGCCTGTCACCATGTGGTTGGAGAATATGAGTCGTACCATGTTGAAAGAGGCAGCTGCTTGCTCCAGGAGGCCCACCAGACCCGACTCACTGAAGTACTTCCCAGCACAAATCCCTTCCTCCTCTGGAGACAGGACGTCATCGGATACGGCCGACTCCTCCAAGACGTTGGAGGAAATATTCTGAAGGAAAAAAAAAAAAAAAAAGGGAACAGAACATTTTTTTAAGGACATGAATCTTTTGTTCTGGTTTTTTGGGACAACCTCCAATCTCATTCGGCCGTACTGTGAGCAGACTCAACATATTAAACAGCACGCACTGACCTGAAATGTCACACAACCAATTGGCAGGTAGCGGCAATCCTCCAGCATGTTGAGGTATTCTGCCACCAGCGCTGCGCTGTGCACCAGACAGTGGGCGGCTTCGGCATGGTTCCCTCTCTTGGAGTGTTTTCCTGCCATGTTCTGCAGCCACGTCAGACGCAGGTCAGGGGAGTTCTGGTAGCCCTTTGCAATCCTGAAATAAATAAATGAAATAACATTATATTTGTGACACTTTTCCGGTTGTAAACAGGCCGTGTCAATGTGCATCGCAGTACCTGTACATCAGGTCAATGAGCATCTCTGGATCCTGCTGATGCTCCTTCATCTTAACAGTGTCCGTGAGAATCATGTGCAGGTTGAACACCAGATCCTGGACCTGCAGTTTGTGCAACGCAGCACACATTAGCCTAGAAGCACACATTGGCTTATAAGTCGTATAACAGAGGCGGTTTACATGCCTGCTCTGGGAAGGGCGTGTCACGCAGCTCCAGGTCCTCTTCAGCGTACGTCAGGATCGTCTTGAGCGAGCGGCGAAGATGCTCCTCATTGAAGTTTTGCGACGTTCCCACCAGAGACGACAGGGACATTGTGACCTGCATCTTCACTCGAGCAAAGTTCTGGTCCAAGGATGAAAGTAACGACAGATTGTGACTCACAATGCTATACTATGAAATACAAATCGACAACGCAAAGACAGAGTCCAGCCTTACGTTTCCTATCTCAAAGTTCTGCCTCATGAGCAGGTACAGGGAGGCGGAGGCGTGGCTTCTGACCGAGCCGACGCTGCTGCTGCAGTGACGCAGGAGACGCAGGCACAGGTCCGCACAAAGCTCCGTGTCCTCCTCAAACAGCATCTCTGGGAACTACAGACACACACACACACACACACACTCACTTTGCATACTCCTGACGTATGATTTACTATTTGTTCCTTTAAAATTCAAGTTATTTGTACACTGGTGAAACACATGCAGAGTCAATATTAAAGGAATACTTTTACCACAAAATGACCAGTTACTGAACCGGTCATCATGAATTCTTCTTCTTCCCAAACACATGAATCTTCCCTAAAACCCTCCAATTTAAAACATTTTCAAAGTTTGAAAAAGGGTTTTATCAAAGATGTGTTTGGGATGCAGTGTGCATAAATGACACTTGGTGTGAGAGTTGTTTTTATATAGGATTTTCTTTTTAGATTCTCCGTTCACCATGGAGGCATGCAAGAAAAACAACGTTTTATTCAAGAATTCAAGGTAAGGGGGAGAGTAATTCATATATATACATTGTCATTTTGTGGGTGAAATATTCCTTTTAGTAATCATACACATGTTGTGGTTTGTTTCCCCTAAAAAAGCATTTCAATGAATCAATAGGTGTGAGACAGCGAGTACAACTCAGGAGAGAAATTATATTGAGTGACTATGACAATATAATAATGGAGACATTTCACTTGTGTACCTTGAAGACCAGCGCTCTTTGTGTAGTGAAGCAGTGCTGCAGGAAGAGGGCGCTCTGGGTGCCGGCCATGCTGTGCAGGAGCACTCTCAGCACTCCTCCCAGGACACTTTCCTTCAGCTCGGATGCCACCACAGTCTGACAGAGACACACGGCAAATTACAGCAAGGTGAGTCTACATTAATGTATGTGATGATGATGATGATGACGAAGATTGCTTTACCTTGACTACAATTTCCAGTGTGTCCAGTACGATCAGAGAGGCCTCAGTGGCCAAGTTTCCATCCACCACGGACTCCTGCTCCTCCTCAGCTTTAGTCCTGGAAGAGTTGTTATTTGTTGTTAAATACTATTTAGATGAAGAGAACATTAAACCATGTTTATAGTTTAGATTATAATCCAGAAATCTATCAGTAGTTTCATTAAGGTAAACATACTTGTCGACTCTGTCTGTATTTTGTCTCCAGTGGGTGACGTTCTTCCTCCACCTGACATTCTCCTGGCTGCCGTAAGGACTTCTCTCTGGTGGAGTAAACAAATCACAATTTCTGTGAACACAAACTTATAAACACCTCACACACACACACTACACACTGCTCTCACGCTACTCACCTCGGCAGCGGCGGACCATCTCCTGACGAGCCCCAATGGTGCCCAGGATGGCCTCCTCCAGTCGGGCCTTCATGTCCTGAGACTTTTTAAACGTCAGGCTGTTGATCCTCTCCAGAGCCTTCCTCCCCTAAAACAACCATCACAGGACAGGGTTTAAAAAACAATAAAATACATCAAGGAAAAACTGTTTCATAATAAACCTCCAGTAAAAATGAGTAGGAAGTTACCTCTAAATGTTAGAATAAACACATGTACAACAGCTGGAAACTACAGTTAAACACACAAATTATCCTGACAGATTGAAGTAGAAGTACACAGGTATGTAGGCTGTGTATATTTGGGAATGCAGGTGAATATAGATGTGCATTTGTGTTACACCTGTATATGTGGAAAGACACACACACACACACACACACACACACACACACACACACACACACACACATACAACCGGAAAAGGGTTTGATGTAAAAACATCAAAAAGTTTTTGTACATTCTGCAACATGACCTTTTCAAAATAAAATGTAAATTTAAAATAAAACTACATCACACTGCAGTACTGATACCTCAAGACAGGTGTAGCTCTGGCATGCTCAAAGTGGACATCTGTACTTTGGTTTTGACTCCGAAAGGGGAACCCAGTGGTTTATTGTACCTTGTATTCAAAGCAGGACACACAGAGATGCAGCAGGTCCAGCAGGCGGTTGATTTGCAGGACAGATAGGTCGGACACCCAGCGCTCCAGGAGGGCAGCGTCTGCGTTCTTCAGCACCCACAGGAAACTCACCAGCAGAGTCCTGCTGCACTCGGCGGACAGAGAGCTGGACTGGCGCCCGGCCTGGTGAAGACAAACGCACAAAGCCGGTGCCGGTCTTTGAATCGGATGCGTACAAACATGACAGGAGAGACACCTGAGAGCAGCAGCTGTACAACAAGGGAGGAATGCAAATTATTATTTTTTTCTGTGCTGAGCTACAGAAAGGCCAGAGAGTGAAGGCCTCCCACGCAGAGGCTGATCTGTGACCTGGAGGGGGGGGGGGGGCTACCACTCACCACTGTGGGCAGCGCAAACGGGTTGGCTTTGACATGCGGCAAAGGGGAGCCGGCGATCGCCATGGCAACAGACTGGCTGATGGTGTTGCCGCCGTCCGGGTCGGTATCGTCGACGTGGGCCGAGGCGTGCCGGCACCGAGCCGGCGAGGAGTCTGGAAAGAAATAAGAAAAGAGAGAGCTCTCAGGTCCAATAACACTGGAAATAGAACCATTGTGTGAATGAAATAGATGTGCGGAGGAGGTGGATAGCCATAACAAAATAAAAAAAATAGCAGTGGGTTGCATATATGTTGTGCTGACCGGAGAAGTCGTGGAGCTGATGCAACGTCTCCATGACGATGGGGATGAGCGGTAGGTAGAGCTGAGCGATGTGGGCTCTGACCTGAGGGTCAGTGTAACGAGGGTCTGCATCGTGGCTGCACAGCAGGGAGTGAACGGCACTAATGGCCTTTTTATGGAGGAAGAAAACCCTGCGGGCCCAGAAGGAAAGTGTATCAGCACATTGTGTGTTTCTCACCGCGCACTTGTACTTAATGCTGTATTTCATTTTAAAGTTCAAACTCCCGAAGAGCCCTACGGGGAAACTGAACGGCACTCCTGACTCTTATTTAGTGCAACAAGTGAGAGCCTACCCTTCTCCCTCGGGATCAAGGATGAGCGAGAGCTCAGTGAGCAGCAGGCCAGACAGGAAGTGCTGCTGGCGGAAAGGGACGGAGAGCTCAAACATGGTGGCCACGCCCTGGTCTTGCACCATGCTGGAGAACGCTGAACTCTGTTTGCACACAACAACAACAAATAGAAGGGAGAAGATGAGATAGAAGAATACATCCGCAAATTAAAATCAGCTGCGTTGGTCCTCCCGTACCTGTGAGGTGGTGGAGGAGGTGGAGGGGGAGGGGGAGGCCGGAGGGCTGAGGGCTGAGCACGGCAGGTTGAGGACGACGTAGTGCTCGTGGCTGCAGACGATGCGAGTGAAGTCCACCCTCAGGGCGTTCAGAGAGCTGGGGTTCTGCGCCGTGTGGAGCTTGTTGGCAATCTGTTCGAAACACAGGTTTGTTTGAGTCGGAAAAGGCCGTTTTAGAGTGAGTGTGTGTGTGTGTGTGTGTGTGTGTGTGTGTGTGTGTGTGTGTGTGTGTGTGTGTGTGTGTGTGTGAGAAAGGCAAACAGGGAGGGAAGTAAAGGACACCTGTTTGTAGTAGGAGCGGATGAGGTTGAACACAAAGCCCCGGTCCATGAGAGACAGCAGGTCATTCAGGAAGAAGGCCAGACTGCTATTCAGCCTCTCCACAAGCTCCACATCCTGAGAGAAAGAGGGGATGGGAATGAGCAGGAGGTCACATGATCACATGAAAGGGAAGATAGAAGACAAACAGACATATTGGGTTATTTAAGTCAAAGATACCAATAACGGATCGAGCATTACGTACGAGATAATGCTTTCTTTTGGGCGAAAAGTTGAAAAAAACCTTTTATTACTCAATACTTATTTCCTTAATTGCTTGTAGCATGGATCCTAGGCTTCTTACCTTGTGGTATCGATTGGCGATGTCCGCACTGATGGCGCACACAAGTGCAGCGATGTCGTCCACAAAGCGGTCTGGGAAACGCTGGCGCCGGGCAACATCCAGCTTCGAGGTCAGGAACAGGTGATGGGTCATGCTCTTTGTCTGGAGGAGTAAGTAAGAAATTCACTTTATGAAAATATAACCTATCCTGCATAAATAACGGTCTCATAGTGTGTGCGTTTTGTGTGTTTTGAGGCTTGTTTTTCTCTTAAAGGGATAGTTCAGATGTTTTAAAGTGGCTGTGTATGATGTACTTAGTGTATTAGCTACAGTAGTTTCGAGAAACAGAGAGGAGTACCAGCACGGGAGCAAAGTACTGCTGTGGACGAGGGAAGCAGCAAAATGGAAAATCAATACCAGTTTAAGTGTAATATCTTCATCTACCTTGACGCCAGACAGCCACTTTCCACCGGACTACCGCTGCCTCGATTGGTTACTTTGTGTTATTGTGTGACTTCAGTCTTTTAAAAGGTTTATTGGAATTCACCAAAGTTACACAGTAACACAAACGAACTACACAATTGAAGCAGCGGTATACAAACAACAAGCAACAAGTATTCTGTGAGCTAAAATTACAGTTTCTTTCCAAAGGATTCTGGTGGCTTCATCAGAAAGGGCTGTCTAGAAGGTAAAGTTAGGCAGTGATAAATATCGCGTACACTCAGAATTATATAGATTTTTTAAGTGTATAATATGATAGCAGTATATTTCTTTGCTCCCGTGCTGGAACCGCCATCTACTGTAGCCAACACCATGACTCTGGGTTAAGCACCTCCTACAACCCCACTCCAAAACCTCTGATCTATAACTGTCGGACAGTGTTGTAACATCCAGAAACACAGACACACTCACCATAAGCTGGAAGAAGAACCAGGCCTGCTGCAGCGCCGCCTCCCTCACGGCGCTGGTGCTGACCACCCACTGCAGCGCCAGCTCCTCGTGGAGCAGCTGCACGCCACCAACAGAGAGCACGTCAGCCAACCATCGCAGAAACCAGATGAACCATCAAGATTACACTGGTGTGTGTTTTGTTTGTTATTACAAGATGAAAGATATGAACGGTGACTGTGATTTGTTAAAAGATAACAGGAAAACCGTTATTAAGACTGTGATTCAGTCCCGAATTCAGGTTATAAATTAATAAATATATATATTAAAATGTATTTGACTCATTCATCAGTAAACCTGCCTGAAGTTGAGTCCTGAAATGTTTCGACAAAAGAATATTAAATGTCAAGAGTATCAACAAACAAAAATTCACACCAGCTTACTTACAGAAAGACACCACTGTTAAAAATGGCATGGTGATTAGTGTTCGTGACACGGAAAGTTGATGAACGTTAGGAGATCAAAATGTGTTGTGGAGAGCGACACGTTTACAGTGCGTTGCAGGAGATGTCAGCTTTACCTTCTTGGTAATCTGCCTTGTGGGAACTGAAAACAAGGCCACGCTGTCCAGAAAGGCAGACATGCGATTGCAGCTGCGGTCGTTTGCCTGACATGGCGGTGGCGGTGAGGTGAACACGGAGATGAGGACAAAGTGATGTGAAAAGGGATGAGTGGAAATGGATGGTTGACCGGAGAACTCTCTATGAACTCTGGGTAAGAGATTATGTCTCTCAAAACACAGCAGATGTGGTGGGTTAGTCGGCGGCGAGAGGATGAATTGTGAAGCGGACGCACAAGTTGCAAAAGGTGTGACAGGTAAAGGACGTGGCTAGCAGAGTGAGAGGCAGAGGAAACCTTTGAGAACCGAGGGAGGAAAGGACCCACGAGAGTTGATCAGAGATGGTTCAGGATGGAGGTGGTGAGGAAGAGGAGGAGGAGGAGGAGGAGGGATTTGGCACCTGCTTGAGCTCACAGCTGGAGTTGGGGTTTCGGCGTAGCACAGATCTGGAGCCCCCGGGGGCATAAGCAGAGTTTACCCAGGAGTGGGAGCGGTCAATACCCTGCCGTAAAGCCACCAGAGACGCACACAAAAAACACACAAACACAAACACACAGTGCGGCAGGAGGCAAGGGCACAGTGAGTAAAGGGGAGGCAATTACCACACGAGAGAATCTGAGGGATAAAACTGGGAGGAAAGAAAAGTAAGGGAAGTGGAGGGGACAAAAAGTGAAGCTTGAATCAGGAGAAAGGAATGAAACACAAGGGACAGACGCACAAAGCGTAACTGCATCTTTGACAGCAGCATCATTGACAGTCGGCCCGAATTTATCGGTCAACCTGAATTTATTGAATCTGCTGTGAAGAGCCAAACACAACAGATGACAGAATAAAAACAAGGCGGGAATATGTCACAAGTGGAACCATAAAAAACACAGACGTGATTAATCTAGCAGGATTAGAAATGTATAACAAGAGGCATCCTCCTATGAGGAAGCAAGGCAGAGCCTATGCTTTATAGATTTCTCACAAAACAAGACAACGGACAAGAAATGCATCAATTTAAGAACTTTTAAACTGAATATTAACAATTTAACAGCTTCCTTCAAAACAACTTTAAGGTACGGCTGCACCAAATGCCTTTTTTTAATTTATTTTTTACATTTTATAGCTTCTATTCAGATTTTCAAATGAAGCTTTGAGCGTTTGTCATATTTGATCACCCTTAAAAAAATATAAATATCAAACAAAATCCTCAATTTGAATACACTCATTCTTATTAAATGAGCTTGAATCTTTAATTTACATAATTTGCAAGTGCACACACACACATACACACTAATTACTGCACTAGTTGTATAGTTTTAATGAGAGCAACACATTGCTGCAGCTCACCTTGGCCCCGATGATCCTCTGCACCTCCTCATCAGGAGAAACTGGGCTGCTGGCTAAGTCCGGGTTGGAGTTGCTGATGCTCTTGGAGCGGGACAGGTGGAGGCTGCTGGGCCGGACCGTGGTTCTCGATAAAGTGGCGTATTGCATCGGCATCTCGTAGGACTGCGAGCCAGCTGGTCGCGGAGGCGGACAAATAGAAATGTCACACGGTGAAATAATAGGGAATAACCATGTTCCCTATCGAATGAAAGCCAGAGGTCTTGAACTCACCTGTTGGTATTGTAGGTTCAGCGGTGGGCACCCGGAAGCAGTAGTGGATGTAGGACGCCAGCAGGTTGTTGCGGCTGTGCTGGTCCTGGTTCCCCTCCAGGTTCTTGTGGATCTGGTTGACCAATAAAGCCATAGCTTCAAAGGCAGCCCGGCCCAGGTTCACTGTGGAGGGCAGCGAAAGATACTGAGGAACTTAAAACTAGGATTGGGAATCTTTTTTTTTAGTTAAATATATAACTACATATTATTGTTTCAAATTGCATTGCATGATTGTAGACTGTACATTTAAACTGGCATGATTTATACTTCACATATTAACAACAATACCAAGCAAAACATTTACACAATTGTTTTATGTGTATTGCCACCTAGCAGATCTTATGTCCTGTCTTGTGTGTCAGTGAAGTTGTAAACAATAAAGATGTGGATCTACAGTAAGTAAATAAAACCGTTATTTATAACAGAATATTGTTATTAATAGCGCTCATTTCCCAGCAGCATGCAGCTGAATCAGGTGCCTCTCAGATTGAGGACTTGGAGGTTGGATTTGCAGCCTTTAATTGTGCAAACAGATGTTTGTCTGTTTCAACAACAACAAGCTGAAAATCAACCAGTGTGCTCCAGTCCTTTCTTTTCCCTCGGAGGTAATATTAATCACCATCATCACGTTATCTCCTCAAATGATCAGAATTAGCATTTCATCCTTTTCGAGAAGTGCACTTCCAATCCCAAGTGGCCGTCCTTCACAACTCACTCACCGATTTGGCCCGCGATGACCGGCGGGTAGACGATGAGCTGGATGAGCTTGTTGAGCAGCTGGTGCAGGAACCGGACACAGGTATCCAGCAGAGCGCCCCTCACCGCCGCCATGCTGGCCTTCAGCTCCCCCTCCATGTTGGCCTCGGTAATGATGACGTCCTTCAGGCGGTAGGGGAAGGAGTACTCCTCCAGAACGTACACTAGAGTGAAGAACTTGTCCAGGTGGGGGTCCTGGAGTGAACAGATTAAATATCAAGTATCACTTCATCACTTGTCAATTTCAGCTTCTGCAATAAAAGTTGTTATACGGTTGAAAATCTGCTTGATTTTTGAGACAATATTTAGGCTTTCTGAATACAAACTGTTATTTATATATATTACATGCATACACTGATGATGGTATATGTAGGCCTAGTGTGTGTAATTCATTTGTAGTGCATCTCAAATCTCATTATCACGCTCAAATCAGTTTTATTCTCTCTCCAGACAAAAGCTAAGGGCAGTTTTATTTACAATAGATGAAAACTGTAAATGCTCAATCAAACAATCAGTTTTTAGTTAAATAGCACCTTTCAAACCAATTAGATGCAATTCAATGATTGACAATACAGAGACGAAAATGGAGATGAGATGAAGAGACTAACCAACCAACCACCGAAGTAAGTAAATAAATAAATAAATAAATAAATAAATAAAACCAAAGCACTGATTAACTGATACAACAGTAAAAAGTCAAATTAGAGTGAATATATATATAAAACCATAGCATAAAAGCACATGACACTGTATACAATCTGACTTAATAATAGGGAAGAATAATAAAAACATAACTTTCTAAAACACTCTGCTATTAATAGATCCCAGTAACACAAACCTAACTCCGATAAGGCTTTTAGAGGTGGGAGGAAGCAGCACATGCAAAAGCAGAAGCCACAGTATAACAATTGCCTTTGTGTACCTGAGTATGAACCGAGGAGGCCGCCGTCACCTCGACATTGAACACCGCTTTGTGATTGTCCACCCACTTCATGCCCGGGAGCTGAACCTGCCGCAGAGTGACATCCAACTCATTTAACACCACAAAAGAAGTAGGCAATGGAAGGCAAACCGACACCAACACAATCCCCTCGAAAACACACTCACGTCAGGGGTGAGTACGGAGTAGCTCGGCGGGGGCTTTTCCACCGAGACGGGCAAACTGAAGGCGCCGGTGCGCAGCCGGCCGTGCTGCATCAGAGGGATCCACTGCAGGCAGAGAGACAGGCGATCCATCACCAATGCCAAGACAACAGAAGGAGCTACGAGACGAGTGTGTGTGTGTGTGTGTGTGTGGGTGGAGGCCTGTCGATGTGGGCCGGCTAACGGAGGCTACTCACGGTGTAGCCCACGGGGGTCTCCAGGGGAGTGTTCTGTTTGGGCTGGCAGCTGATGTGGAAGAAGGTGAACAGCAGATGGTGGTTGTCTGTCAGATTGGCAGGAATCTTCATTTTGATCTCCTCATAGAACTCAGGAGACCTTTTGAGTAGAGGGTTAAACACGAGGTTTAGAGGGATGACACCGCGTTGGACGGACGCCACGGGAAGGGCAGCGGGCGGTGGAGACTCACTTGTTATGGTAGATGATGGGAGTGTACGCGTCTTGCATGAACTCGGCACAACTCGACTTCCCGAAGATGACCTGGAACAGCAGAGTATTAAAATAGTTCTTTGAATGCAATTGTCTTTTATCAGCTATGATACAATATATGTTTTATAATCTTCATTATACACAAACTAAGGAAATAATTTAGATATAATTACCTAAATTATAGCATTATTAATTATCACTAATCATTAGTCTAACGTTCAAGCATTTGAGTTGAAGGAAGTCAAATCATTATTGATCGATTCATATTGACTTCTTATTTCATCTGCATAGTTAAAATCATTTTAAATCAATAGACTTAGATTTTAGAGTCGAGTTAGACTTGGAGGTGACTGTAAAACACTGCAGAGTATTCATTAGTGTTCTGAATAAATTAAACATGTGGATAAAAGAGGAGAAATGGATTATGTTAGAGTTGTTTTGACACATTTTCTGCCTTGATGTCTGACCACTACCTTGTTATCCACAAATTATTAAACTAAAAAAGGAGTATCCTTCAAAATGTGGTATTCAATGAATAAAAATGGTTCCAGTTAAAACATTAAAGACCATTACATGTAACCAGATGTTCTTTCTCCCCTTTAAAGAAGTTAATCTTCCAAGAAGACGTCATACACTATTTCACTGCCTCAAGCTGTGTTTTGTGACTGGAGTTTCATTTTCTCCACGACGCCTCAGTGACTTCTTCTCCCGGTCGGTGACTCACCGGCAAAGCTTGACTCGGGTCCTCTGCCGCCATGAACTGAACCTTCACAGCGATGTTCCTCACTGAGCCCTGACGGCTGCTGAAGTTCAGGCTTTGTGGGTAAACATAGAGCAAGTTTCTGAAAGACAAAAGGATGCAAGGCAGAGAATGAGAGAAAGAAAAAGACATTAATGAGTCATTAATGAGTCAAAAGGAACATTGTGTGTTGGATAATTGCACTTAAATGAAAATCAGAATCATAAATCACTAACGCAAGGGAAGCAATCTTACTTTCAGATTGTAATGCACCTGGCAGCCTATAAAAGCATTTAATAGTCTTATTCTTAGAAAAGAAAGAGATAGAGTGTCATGTTTGCACATGGGAAATGTGTGACACAGTATTTGGATTGGCAAATGTCACCTCAACTCCCGTCCAAGATAAACACCCGAGGTAACATTTGTTCATATTTTGAAAGAGCTTAGTTTATCTGCTCGTCAAGAGGCCGTAACGGAGCACAAAACCACATCTCTTTAAAATAACACGGACGATACCGCTCATACAATACGTGTCTGTATCGAATACAAGAGTTTTATATGTATTGTTGTGGACGTCGTATGTGTTTGTGTCCCAAGAGACAGAATTAGTCTCTCAGGGGTTAAACTTCAGGGTCACTGAGGCCAAGGCCACGGACAAGACCTGCGATCGAACCACAGCTGAGCTAATGTTTCACCACGGTATTGCATGTACACATCCAGTATAAGGCGCAAAGACCCGCCTCCTAATTCATCGTCCGTGATAGACAAATACTGATTTTTTTCTCTCTCCACGCTCTCATTTTTTGGAGATTTCACATCAAGCTGGTGTGATGAAGACGATCTGGGGTTTGTGGCTGCTTTGTTTGGCCGGGGGTTTGAGAGCGGTCCGCGCAGGTCCGGTCAGGAAGACCGGCAAGATGGAAGACAAGACCGCGCCGCAGGAAGAAGTCAACGTGCTCATGTTCGGCGTCATACAGTTAAGCGAATCCCTTAACTATGTTTACGAAACCACCGAGGCCAGGATCGACAAAATCAGCCAGACTTTGAGGAGCCACGAGGGGACTGTCGAAAAGCTGGAGAGGGAGACGGAGCAGGCCGCGGAGGTGGAGAGGCAGATTAAAGACGCGATACAGTTTCTACAGGTAAGAAAACACACAAGTATGCAAACAACGGGTTCCCCACGTGCCGTTCAATGGTTGTGTTATTACGAGAGATATATATCCACTGAGAATTACAATCAGACTAACAGATCTATGGAGGGACAAGCGGCAGGAAGAAAGAGATAGAGACAGTATGCCAAGTATGTAAAATCTGATTAAACTTCTGCTTCTCAGCTCTCAAGAGAAAAAAACGGCTGAAGAGACATAACAAAGCAGCTGTTTTCTCATTTGAAAAAGTGGTAAACAACACAACTATATGACGAAACCCCGATGTAACTATTCTGGCTTTGGCGTCTCACTCTTCTTCTTTTGTCAGACCTATAATCATCATATGATTTCCCCCGATGTATATGGATGCATGTTACTCTTTCATCTGAGGGTGTCATTAGAAAGCTGCGTGCCACACTGCAGGGCCGGCAGCTGCCAGCTGCAGTGGCATCGTTGTTGGGGAGGAAGAGGATAATATGGACAGATGCTCTTTTGATAGGCCCAGATGGCCAAGCAACAGGCTCAGATCAAGACGGCTAAAGACTGGCTGGGCCGCATGGAGCAGGAGGAGGCGGAGCTGAAAACCAAAGCGAGGACGTTGGAGCTGTATCTCAACACCAACGTGAGCATCAAAGAGCTGCAGGTAACAGAAAGCCAGCATTCACTTCGGGTTAATGCAAAAGCACACAGTGCCGTCACGTATTTGAACACCAGTCACTGATTTGTTGACACAGTTACTTTAACTATATTCCTGTTTTCAGGAGCTAGCAAAGGAGCAATCCGACGTCTTGAAAGATTTACGGTATTTCATCGAGTTCCAAAAAGAGAATATTGAGACTCAGAACGAGAAGCTCTCCAAACTCCAGAAGATGGTAAGACACAAACAATATCATGTACGGGTTTTGGACTTTTTTATGTCTTCGTGTAATTCAGATTTTACGGTTTTATTTCTCTCTTCCAGAGTGAAGCTATGACATAGCTGTAGGATTCACCGCTGAGGTCTCAGAGTCGAGTCCACCCAGACTTCAACTGTGCGACGTCACCGCAATAATAACGCATTTGATTTATATAGCGCGTTTCATAATACTCAAAGGCACTTTACAAACATTTCAAATCATCATAAAAGAGCTACTGCACTCCCTTCCAACCCGGCGATGAATGCCAAGGAGCCACTACATAGCCAGAAAAGATATTTGTGGTAGTCTTATGATTATGTCCTTGTTGTTTTGGCTCATCTATCTTTTTGTTCGTCTGTCTTGACTTTGATACACCATGTGAACTTTGTTTTTCAAGAGAGCCATTTAAATAAAGCTGTTAAATTAAATATTGTAAAGATGTGTAATATGTAAATATATATATATATATATATATAAATAAATATATATACACACACATTCAAAAAAAGCCTTTTTTTTGTATTTATACATTTCATTATTTGCTTAAAACTGCATATTAAAGTGAGGGCAGAACAACAAATCAATGTGCAATCAAGAAATATATACAGACATATTTGTTCTATGGGTCAACTTCCATGGTGTGTCCATACACGTGTGTGTGAGTGTGTGTGTGTGTGTGATATGGGATCCCTCACCTGTAGGTGGTGTGTGGCGTGTATACGTAGCGAGCAGGGAACTCCAGCACGTCTTTGGTTGGGCGAACACGCAGGTCGGGGTAAGGCTTCACGTGAAGCAGCTCCGGTGACAAACAGTAATGAGGCGAGTCCGGCGCTGGAGAGATGTCAATCTTTAACTGGGCTGAGGGACAAGAATCACAGACCATCCATTAAAAATGTCTGCATGAATACAGACAATTTCACATCCATATCCTCAGTATGTGTTTACCTGTGACGGGCCTCAGCCGTCGCAGCACAGAGGACGGCCTCCGCATATCTGCCAGGTACTTGTAGAGGTCCTCATCACTCAGGCGGTCCCCCTCCTGCATGGACACACACAGAAGAGCTTGTTTTTTTGAATTACAAAAGTCTCATTGTGATGAGATTTAATGTGATTTAATTCAGGGGAATTGTACATGAACCTGAGAAATGAAAAATAAATATGTACTGGGCTTGATTCCATCCATTGGATTGAAGGCGGATAAACTCTGTTTATTAGTTTAGTCCAAAGTCTGCAATAAAAGCTTCACAAAGCTGTAATCCACCAGTAAACAGAGTGGAAGAAGTAGGGCATGTGAACCGGCATTAAAACAAGCCGCCTAAGGCGTCCAACCCATGTATGAGGCGTCTTTCACTTGGCTGCATTTTAATTATTCTTTTATGTCGGCGCGTATCGGCTGTCTGTATGTGTGCGTTATGGGAATATCCGCTGATGGCGCCGGCAGCAGAAGCAGCAGAGCTAACTATCCGCTACCTTCATAATCTATTTAGAGCTACAACTTTATTTCCACAAAGGCAAACCTCAAGCGAGCAGGAATACTTTTCAGCGAGAGAGAACGCTGTCTTGAATTTTGCCGTTTCAATAGAGCTTTTCTTATGAGTCGGCCATACTTGAAAAAATATGTGAATGGAAACACGACTTGTCTTATCTATATATTATGTTAGCTTTCTGTTTGGTTGCTCCTCTTTTTGCCTTTATAGTGATAATACTCAGCCGTATGAGTAAAGGTATTTATCCACATTACATCACACACCTCAGTCAGGATAAGTGTGACAACATTAACTACGACAGGAGAGATAAGACAGAGTCTGACCTGTTTAAAGAAGTTGGTGACGGTCAATGTGGCTGGACGGAAAGTGGCAAAGTTACACATCTCATCCCCAACACTCATCCGCTCAAAGCCCTTCTTCTTCCTCTCATTCCAAGTTCCATGACCCTTTCGCTCTGGCGGGAAGAGAATTCATATCACATATTAGCAAGACATGTGCAAGACTGTTTTTCTGTACATGCATGTGCGACACTGTGTAAATTTGTCAGCGGTACCGGAGTCGGAGTCGGGGTCCGTCCGATCCAGACCTCCCACGCTGCTGACGATGTTGAGGAGGTGAATGGCCGTCCAGGCAAAAGGCATGCGGAAATTGCCCAGACGACTGCATGACTGCTCCGCCTGCAGACGCAGCTTCTCCAGCTTCTCCTTGTGCTGAGGCAGGACGGAGAACAGGCACGGATAAAAAAATGAAATGAAGATAAAAAAAAAAAGGCTGAAAATATCTGCAGTGACCTCCAGAGTTGACCCGCTGCAGACGATGGTAAATATTGCAGCGACGCAGACAGAATTGAGTAACGCTTGGGACCAGACAGTAAAAAAAGGCCAGATGTGCGTGCAGGTCGCCGGCCCGAGCGTTGCAACAGTTTCAAACACATTTTTGGCCTCATTACCTTTGAGGAATCGGACTCTTTCATGACCATGTAGGGTTCACAGCATTCTCCGATGTCTCCTTGTTGAAGGACTTTCTCAAGCTGAAAAACATCAATACATTAAAGCACATCTTTTATTACATAGTAATAATTGAACTTTATTCATTTTAGTCTGTTTAATAGAGCTTAAAATGAACTTCTTTATGAGCAAACTGAATTTTATTCCATTAACATTGTCATTCTTAGAGTAAAAGGGTGTTTTATCAGTACCTTGATGACCAAGAAGATATCAGCAGAAGGGTATGTGATGGAGAAAATGGCAGAGCGTGCCAATGTGGAAATGGCTATGTGGGGTGTGTGGGGTTTAAGCATCCCTTTCATCGGATCCGAGTTCAGGTCAAAGTAGAAATTCTCAGAGATCTGTTGGAGGGAAGATTGAGATAAGCGGGAAACAGCAGAAGGAGGGGAAGGAAAGATGATCACGGAAATGCAGCTCAAGGGATTTTAATTCAGTTTTAACTCAGTGATCTAAACCGCAAGACCACTTAGACCTTTCTGAGACAAGGGAAATTCAATTAGTTAAGCATGAGCTCAGCATTACGTAAGCGCTTTCATGGAGTGGTCATTGGGAGAATACTAATTTTATCAAATAAAAAAAAGAATCTGCTGGAACAAAAGAAATACCTTTTTCTTCTCCTTGACATCATACAAGGCAAGTGTTCCAAATATTGGCTCAATTTCTATTTCAAACCTGAAAAAAACAACGAAATAATGGTAAATATGGAGATCATCACGAGTATTTCTAATAATGAATCACCGCCTTAAGACATAAATGTCAGTTATTATATTCCAAATGTTACTCACTTCAGAGAAAGACACTTGACCATGATCCTCTGGCCACAGTGTTCTTTGGGTACTTCAGGGACTGCACATCTCTCTACTGCTTCATCCTGACACACACACACACACACACACACACACACACACACACACACACACACACACACACACACACACACACACACACACACACACACACACACACACACACACACACACACACACACACACACACACACACACACACACACACACACACACACACACACACACACACACACACACACAGCAGCATAACATTTACACAGATGTCATGACAACATAGTGGCAGAGAGAGAAAGAGTGTGTACTCAGTTATAAAGGAAGAAGAATGGCGTGAGAAAAGGAGAACACAGAGGAGAGAAAAGAAAACGGTTGTGCAGACATTCACTTTAAGGCAAACTTCAATAATGTCGCCCTGAGCTGAACAAATGGAAACTACATCTACCAAACTGGTGTAGGGATCTCTGATATTAAGTTACAATTACTCTGTGTTGTTAAACACAGATCAGTTAGTAGTAGTTAGTTACTAGATGAAGGTTTAGCCATCACCTCATTAAATATGTGGCCTGGCCTTTTGCCCCTAAGATGACTAAGTCTGATATTCTATTTCATAACATGTAATCATTTCTACAGAGCTACAAGAAAGGTTGCATAATTTGGTAAAGCTTAAGAAGCTGTATTATTTAATGCAAACCAGTAATCAAGGATATTTAATTATATGATAAAGTCACAGCTAGCAGTCGGAAAAAAGAGCTGCCTAATCGTAAAGTAAAACGTAATTTTATTTTGAAATACAGCGTTTCTAAATCTACATTTTTCTGTTGTCCCCGCCCACAGCAGTACATTCCTTTGTTCCCATGCTGTACTCCTGCTCCTCCAAACTGGGGGCGTGTCCACAGTCATCTACTGCAGCTAATACACGGACTATGGATAAGTACCTCATAAAACCCCATTAAAAAAAAATCTCAAGCCATCCCTTTAACGAGGCCTTAACAGAGGCAGCTCCAGGATGGGCTACTACAAACCTCATCGGGGGGCGGGTACAGGCCCAGCAGGTCGCTGTGGCGCCCCTGCAGGCGTGCCTCAGTATTGCGGCGGTCCATGTCCTCTGCAGCGGCGCGCTCCAGCACCGACGGCAGGAGGGCGTCCGGGGAGGAATTCTTCAGGTCGAAGATACTGGAGGCCCAGCTGCCCCGGGGGGTCTCATCAAGGCTGACCGACCGCCGCTTGGCGTCATCCTGAAGCACAGCGGAGTGAGGCGGAGAATGAGATCATGTGTTGTTGTTTTTATCCTTCCAGAGAAAGATGTCACCTTTAAGTGCTCGCTGCAGATGTTGTAAAAACACAAGGAGAATATGCTACAGATCCCATTACCTGATTACCCGAACATGACTCATATAGAGACTGCGTAATGGACAATGGAGTATACACATGTATCCATTACTCACTTTCCATATGATCGACTGGCTGAGCAGAACACTCATACTGACTTCCTCATCATAAATGAGACACATGCTTCATTTGCTGGCCTATTCTCCACATCTCTTTGTCCAGGTATTATATGATGACGATGAGCTTTCACTCGTGGCAACACTGTTTGTACAGTAGATTAGTTTAATGAACCCTGAGTCCTAGGGACGGCGGCTACCTGGTCGTCCTGGCGCTCAGCAGCAGCAGCCTCATCCAGCTCAAAGGTCTGTTTGACCAGCCCTCGCTGCCTCTCCCTCTGCCGCTCAGAGTTGTGAGGGGCGTACATGGTGCTGTAGCGCTGATATCTACAGAAAAAGAAAATCAGAAAAAAGAGAGTTGGCCCGGTAATAATGTAACTGTCAATCACGTGGACAGTGAACAGGGGAAAAGTGGTGCACATTATTAAAAAGAGACGAAACAAACGTGTGCTGTAGGTTAAGTCAGGCGGTACCGCAACTGACACCACTTACTTTCTTTGAATGACGAGCCAGTCATCTGTGTAGACCGCCAAGGCATCTCTCACTCTGGGATCCAGGGAGCTACATAGAGAAACGCATGAATAATTGAGCAAAGCATGCTTTTAATATTTATGTTCGTTCCGCGTCGCAGAGAGAAAGGCTTTGTTCCCATCTGAAGTGATGTTTGTCCTCCATTACAGTCGTATTAATCCTCTGTGTGTGGTAGTGTAAAGACCGCAGAGGGATGTGTGTTACGGTGTGAGGGTTGTGTTGGCCATTAGCCGGTGGACTCACTCTTCCTCCTCGGGCAGGGGGGGCTCCAGTGTCGTGCACTCTTTGTCCAGCGGGAGGAGCTCCAGGTCGTCCTGGGGGAACTCCACCAGCTGCCTGAGCGGGCCGGGCTCCACCCCGGGAGCGTGACTGCTCACATACTCCTCAAAGTCCACCGGCTCAGGCACCTCCGTCAGGGGCAACTGTCAATCAACATTAGACTGTTATGCACCAAATAACTATGACAAGGCCGGAGTGACACATCCTCATCTGATCAGGAGGACTTAAAAAGGAGCAGCGAAAGGACAAAGGATGCCATGAGGATGGACGGATACAGAATATTAGACATTTATACATGATAGAAAACACAGAAATTAGAATTATCAATGAGGGTGAATACAGGTATATTTAAACAGAGTATGATACATATAATGTGTTAATACATTAAAGCATGCAAACAAGTTCTAGTATATTCTTGGGGCCGGACAATCTTGCAAATCTGTTGAATGGTGCTCCGGTTTTCAAATCTTGATGCACTTGTATTTATGTTACAGTAGACAAATATGCAACAGACATGACTACTGTAAAACCAATTAGTTTAAATAAATTATATTTAAATACATTATATGTGCAATATTAGCCTAAAACCCATTTTCACACATCTCCCTCATGGTGAATATCTTAGTTAACAGTCTCTATTCAACCCCCTGTGTCTGGTTTCTGGTACACAGTGGGGTCCAGACAGTATTCTTTCATTTCTGCTGAACTACTTAGAAACCCCACGGTCATCCTTGTGGGACAAAAGGGATTTTCCAATACACGGTGTCTTATATAACTTCCCCCTTACTCTATTTTGGATGAGCATCCAAGCAGAAACCTTGCCCGGCTGTTAAACAACACAGGTGAGCGAGAGCAGGTAGATCACGTTTCAAAACCTCTTCCCTTCCCGCCTGCCGTCAACACTAATTACAGATACACTCATCTGCACTTCTTGGATCTAAACTTAAATTCACGAAGTTACACCCATCAACGTCTGACCTTGCAAACCGGAGCTTTAAACCTACTGGCTGGGAACTCTGGCAGGTTAAACACAAGGTGACTCACAGGCTGGTGGGCGCCTCCTCGTTTCTTGGTCAGCTGAGGAGAGCCATAGTCTCTGGACACTTGCTTTCTGACCTCGGCAGCTACCGTCCTGAGCAAGAGAAGGATCAAAAGGTTTGTCAGCTGGTTAACAGAGAACAAAGGCACAAGTTCACAGACATGAAAACTGTCTGTCAACATCCTGTGAGCGGTCGAGATGCGTGGCGTTCTTCAAGATTAAAAGAATATGAAGAAACTGATTTTCGGTGGATCCAGAAATCTCATGATGATGACAATGTTTGCATATATTTAGAGAAATTCGGCCTCTTTGTATTACAATACTTGAGAAATCTGCATAGATATAATTATTTAAAAATGCATGATGCTCGTTAAAATTGTTCAGATGTGTGTAAACTGCAACGCAGACGTTTTCAGCTTCTGGTAGCGAGGCTGAAGACCAGCAGCTGTTCTGAATAGAGACTCAAGCGGATCTCAGAGAGGTGGCGAGCTGGCTCCAGGGAGCAGGCACAGAGCCAGAGCTCTGTCCATGGCCTCCATGCACTTACGGCAAATGGGAGGCTTAAAGAGAGACAAAGCAGGAAAAACAATCCCGTCACAGATACAGCAAGCAGCTGCTGCTTTAGAACCGCAAAATGCCCGTTTCTCATATATACACAGCTGCTAAGGCTTCAACATTCCCCAAACCATGGTCCTCGTGATTACATTGCTCGGGTTCCTGCCTTGATGCCGTCAGTACACATGGACTGGTGGGGCAGCAAAGAGGACCTATGACCTCTACTCCCATCTCTGAGGAACAGCAAAGACTCCCTGGTGATGACGACATGGCATTTCTTTGCTTGTTTCAATTTTACTGATCGCTACATCCACACACAAAAAAAGATGTGGAAACAGCTTCTGCAGCCTTCAAGCTAAAACAGGAAAAAGGAAAGCTATCGACTGCGAGGGCATTAACCAGAACACCCCTTCCCTCCCTTTCCTGCATCCGGCACTAAACAATGGTCCGGGTCCCACCAAGGAGAGGACAGACGGGACTTGGGGAATGCAGTGGGAGACTGGCGCTAACACCTCTAAAGGATATGTTATGTATATAACGGGTTCAAAATCTAAATCAAAAATCTAAATCAAATCCAACTTGTGACGGAGCACAAAGTTTACATTATCCACTGTACTGACATTTAATTAAGGTTTTCACTGGGGTGGGACACTATTCATTTGCAGGATAATGATATGAATCTGTCATCCCGTTTGTTTAGAAGCTGTCTGTTTAACTGAGAGAAAGGGTGATTTAGTGCACACACAGGCACAACACTGGAAAAAGGTTTGGAGGATCCCCATTAATATATATATATATATGCATTTGGCTGCAAACACTTCCATACAACAGTGTTGTTAAGGCATGCTGCTCAAAGAGGCCGTTGACAGATGTGACATGCCTGATTTCTCCAGAAATGTGATTAATATTTTTCCAGTACATCAAGACATACTGGATTAAAGTGCATGCTGTGTCAGGATACCTACGTTATACTTTTGCATGGAGAGGGAAAACAAGTTTACAACGTGTGGAAACAGGTTGAGAGGCGTTTACAAGACTCAGGAACAAAACATCCCATTTAATGCAACTTTGGAACATTTTCCTGGTGTAACTTTGCCCTGCACTTCCCAACTGACGAATCTGGGTCATTGGATTAGCACTCAGGCGGACAATTATATCCCTAAGTAGCTCAATCATTGTTGATGACAAAGCTCTTACGATGCTACGTGGACGGACATAAAAACCGGCTGCAAAACTCTTCAAAGAGCCAAAGAGACCGCTGCCGACCGCGCGCGCTGCTTCACTAAAACACTGCGTTCACGCCACGCAGGTTCACGCGTGTTTATACTGACCCCGGTTCCTGGTCAGCGGTACCTTTTCTAATCCTAGCATGCTGGCTATGTGTGCCGTGTGTCCAGCAGGTCACTCTCGCGCACAGCGAGTGCCACAACTGGAGAAACAATAACTTCTGTTGCGGTCTCACCGGTTGATTTTATGAGCAAACGCCCTCCTCTCGCTCGCTGTAGATGCCATTTCTCGTCCCCATGTAGAGAAAGCTCTTCAAAGCAAAACTGAAAGACCTCGGCTCCTCCCGAGCGTCGGCTACGTCCCGTCTTGTGCGGGGATGCGGTCTCTCTCTTCAGACTGCTTCCTTCTCCACGCTGGGACTGGGCACGGATCCCTCCTTGTTGCTCCTAGCGGATAGGAGCTGAACCGCGGCGTCAACCGCCATGACTTGTACTATATCCGGTGACACTTCAAAATAAAATAGAAAATTAAAAATAAAATGTTGCTAGTTTTATAGCATATATTTCAGAGCCTCTTTTAATATAAATGTAGTAATTCCAAATGAGCGTATTAATGTAGTTCAATTGTAGTGGTCAGTGGAAGACTTTACGTTACTTTTCGTCCCCACTATTTGAACAGCTTGTACTCTTTGGCTATATCAACCATCTGTCCATGAAGTAAACTCACCCCACTGGTTCACAGCGACGTGTTAATGGTGCATAGCCTCCTCAGTTTAGGGTTTCACTGGTTTCATTTATGTATACAATTTAGGAAAGAAGGACAAAGAAGTTTCAAGCCCTACGTTACTTTCTCATTGTCCTGTTTTAGAGGTTATTTCTTTACTTTGGCAACGTGACGTGGACACTCATAAAACCAACTGACATGAAATGTCCTATTTGCGTATTTCAGTATTTGATATTTAACATTTATTTCTCACACGGACGCGCATGAATGTAATCTTACCAGAAAACAAATGCACAATAGCAACATCTAGAGGTCTGGCTGCACTGCGTGATGTCTGTACGGGGAGCACACCAGCAGGTGGGGCTGTTTACCATGATTGGAGAAGAAAGAAAGCCTTGCCTCACATTGTTTAAGATTCAGTCCTCAAATTTGACCTCTACAAGGAGATGAGAAATAGCTACAGCTTTGTTTACTGGCCTACTGCCTAACATTAGCCGTGCTGGTGATGAGTAATCAGTGAGACGAATGATATGGCATGTTTCTTACAGCTCTAAAACAAGTAGCCATGAAAAGGATTCTGGATTATTTATTGTAGGTAAAATAAATGTCAGAAACTGTATATCTGACAGGCATTTTCTCTGTCTGCTTGTGCAAATAAGGAATGACATTATCAGTGAGTCTTGCCACTAATGGAGGACTTGTCAGTCTATTGTAATGACAGGGGTATGACTACACATCTCTCCTCTCTGCCTGCAATCACTCCATACCCCCATTCCTACTATGAGGAATTCATATAGCAATACTCGCTGCAGCAGCCCTCCCCCCACCGCTCACTCCTTCTACCCCACACTCGTCCTATTCAGCACCCTGGAGAGCTGCTGCAGGTACTCAGGCCGTCCTCTGTGAGATGGCTGATGAATAGCATGAATTGTACAGGAGGGATGTGAAAAATGTAAAGGGGGGAGACAGAGGTAAAATTATCCTTGCGTGACAGGAGCTTGGCTGTAGCCGAGCAAGGACAGACATCTTGGGGTTATATGTTTATGCATGGAGCAGCAGTCAGAGCAGCATCAGAGTTCGCAGCAGGCATGAGTCTGGTCCATAGACACAGCTAATGAAAATAAATGAAGCTCACGCTCTCCATCTTTCAGACCTGTTTCCATCAAAATGACAAAACTCAGCTTTTGTTCCACTCTGCTGCTCCAAGGTTCAGCAAATTCTAATTTACTATGCAATGGTGCAGTCCATCATTTATATTTAAAGAAATAAAATAGAATTATTCTCCAGGGATTCATATGTACATACATCTCAAATATATCCACCTAAACATGCATGAAGACATATAATTCTAAAGATTCCCTGTGAACATTTCAGTGTGAATTCATTGAGCCGATATAATCTATGTTTGTGTGACATTGCAGTGTCCTTGAATGGTTGGTAAACCCACCTCCTTTAAGTGGGCTGAACCCATGCTTGCTTTATCCTTCTGTCTGCACCTTGCCTGCCTGCTTCCTTGCTTTTCTGTTCATCGAAGGCTTTCAATTCCTAGATCGGCACTATTGTTTGAGCGCCCAGCCCCCATAGCAGCGAGAGCCCCCACCACCACCACCACCATCACTGCTGTGTTACCAAAGAACAAAAGGGAGAGTGTCAGACACCACCCACTAGATCTCTTTCACACAAGAGCCCCCACCTCAGTTCCAGATGGGGTTGCCTTTTTTCAGGGTTTCTCTCAACCCCAAGAGTCCTCCAAAATGGAGCGACCCCCCCCCCCCGGAGCCCACTACTCAGCTGCTCGTCATCCACCTGCTCGGCCGCCACACGCCCGTGGCCAGGGCACGTCCCCCCATCCCACCCCACCAGGGAGTCCTATTAAAATCATTAACCACTTTCTGACTGGGCTTTGCTTCCAGGACGTTACTCTGCCAGCATTAAAAATGTGAACAGCATTAACTCATAAAAAGGAGGAAAGACCCACAATCTATTTTTGGGATGAAAAGAAAAAAAACAGTAAAGCTAACAATGGAATAACTTTAAAAAAAAAAGATAAATAATGATGTTTTTGCAACACAAAAAGATTGCAGCTCTCCCTAGTTTAGCTGCTCCTCAAGCAGGATGGAGGAATTACACAAGGCTGATTATTGCAATCAATAATGCTGATTCTAATTTGTGTCCTGTGGTCCTGGTGTCCTCTACAACGCACAGGCAGATGCTCATATGTTTGTTTCTCTCAAAGCATCAACATGTAGTATCTTCGGGAGAATTTCTGCTTCGACCTCCACCCCTGTCTTGACCTTTCCCCTCCGGGGACAGAGAGTGAGGTATAGCAACAGGATACATCTGCTTCAAGACAGACAGCTGCTTCGTCTCCTCATGATGATCCTACAGTCAGGGTTTTGGGGCTGGGGGGGTGGGGCTAAAGATAATCATTGCTGAATCACTTAAAATCTGCATAGTTTTTACAAAACACACAAACCTACACTTCTTGGTATGAAACTCTCTGGACGCAAAACAGTATATTGATCTATTTAGACAGAAGAAAACTCTGTTGCAATCCTTTGCTCATTAACTGATCAACTGAATATATATTGTACAGCAACACATAAGGCTGAGCTGCCACCACGATGCACTGCCACACTTTCTCTTCTGCCTACATTACATGCATGGTTGCATATGCTGTCACTCACTAACCAAGATTTATGGAAATATTCCCTTCCAGCTCCTCTCAGTGCACTGCACAGAGCGCACTGCTATTAATGTGCTCCATGTTGGAGTATATGCAGATATATGCATATTGTATGTTTATGAGTTCTTCGCAGCACTTGCTTTAGACTGTTTACAGGTTCTGTGCAGCAGGAAACGACTAAACCCCATCACCATTTCCACCACCCCCATCCCACCACCATCTTCCAGTCCCTAAGGGTTCAAGCACCCAAATCAATTGAAAGAAAGAGGAGTGCACTGTGGTCCTCCCCCTACATCTGTCAGGGAGGGAAAGCAGGAGGGGCCGCACTCACAGGCCGTACAGGGGAACAATATCACTCCATCTGTCACAAACCGTTTCATCTCCGATGGGATAAAATATAGCTCACAAATACATCTACCTCTATATCATCTGTGTATAGCTTACTGGTGCTCAAGCCTCTAGCAATTCCCAGAAGCATACGCAGTGGCTTTTTGTCTCATATTACTTTCCTCCCACCAGCCAGCACTCTCCAACCACCTTGCAAATTATGCTTTTAAGCCAACCAGCACGTTAAAAGAAATTATTCCACTTTACACAGTGAACCAGTTAATGAAAATGGAACAGTACCAAGTAACGAAATTTGCATGTAAAAAGTTCCAGAATGAATGTGCAGAGCAGCGAAGCTGAAAGCGTAATGAAAGAGACAGCACACGTATTTGGAAGAAATACTGAAAAAAAAAAAAAAAAGTATGATGCAATCTGCTAATAACCAGAGAGCTCTTTCATATTTAAATGCTGCTGCTGCTGTGTTTGGAGGATGGGTGTGGCCCGCTGATTCTTCTTGCCTTCTGAGCTGTCGCGGCTTTGTGACGTCCACAATCCCATTTGCTCTATCAAATTATGCTATCGGACCGGCCACCGTTCAGCGCAGAGGACAAAATGACAAGCCTCGACAATACCTATCAAAGTCGACAGCCCTCTACACTGATCTCCGACACAAACGAGGTACTGCAGCCCAGTGATCCGGTACAGTGGAAGAACAGCACAAAATGGCCTGGCTGTCTACTGGAGGGAGGAACGAAAAACTAAAACCCAAATCCCCAAGAGCCATCATGCATCTCTCTCAGCAGCAGGTAGAGCTGCAATCTCAGTCATTCATATTTAATTCCACAAGAGTGTCCGGCCAGACTAATGTGCTATTGATTTCAAGTCTCCTGTTACCAAAAAAGGGGAGGGCCATGATGGGGAGAGAGCTGGACTACAGGGAGTGAGAGCAAGAGATTGAAAGAGGAGAAGAGGATGAAGATGGAGGGGGGGGGGGAATAGAGTGCCATGGCTAAACCAGTGAGTTTCTCTCAGACATATGCTCATATTCCATTTGGAAAGCAAGCATTATCCATCATATAATATACTCTTTGTCCGTCAAGTAAACACAAAACAAATGCAACATGAAAGCACAAGGTGCACACTTCACGTTGAGGCACCTCACGAAGCTGAACACTGCTCAGCCTAACAGAAGCTGGCGTTCGTGCATCTCTTCTCTCCGTTGTCTGTCACTTGTGTGTTTTGTTCAGCAGGAAAAGGAGCGAGAACAAAACAAAGAGAATGTCTAAGAGCTTTGTGTATTTAAAGTCGCTCCCTGGATACCAACTCAGACAGGACAAAATTAAAGATTAATAACCATGGCATTTTTTTTTTTTTTTACATTATACGTGGACTCTGTGAAGGTTAGCTCTGCTTCACCCAACCTCAAAGCCACATGAACATCCACACACACACACAGACACACACACACACACACAGACACAGACACACACACAGGTAATATTATCACCACGTAGACCCGCACCTCGTTTTTTTCTTTCCTCAAATAATAAGAATGTTTTACGAACATTGCCCGAAGAGGTCAAACATATCACACTGCATCCAATTCATACAAACAAAAGACTGATAACGGTTCACCGAGAAATAAACAGACACATGGAAAGCAGAATATAATCCATAAATAAAAAGATGACAAGAGCGTCTACTTCAGAGACTTCCTCCCACCAGCCTGTCTACTCTAATAATAGCCCAGAGACAACACATCCAGACACACGGAGGGAGAGAAAGATGTAAGAGAAGAGAGAGACGGAGAGAAAGTGCAAGAGTGAACCCAAGAGGGAGACCACGAGGAAATTGCCAAATAATACATAAAGGGTTGAATTAGGCCAGTTGCCATTATCAACAAATGTCCTTTTAAAAAGAGGCTAATTTAATTTTGGATCCTTTCCTGAAAGCAATAACTGCTCCACTGCTGCTGCCACAAAACCCTGAAATGCCAAGAGCCAAGCCTGGTGGAGAGACCGCTGAATTAACCAGACCTGAGGCTGAATCATCCTCCCCATCCCCCAGACACACAGTCATAGTGTCACTCTCTCTCTCCCCCTCTCTCCTTCACACACATACACAAGGCCACTACCTTACCGCAGGGCAATGGCAACAGGCATTCATTTTGACGTAATACTACACAAGAATAATAGAGATGAGAAACTGAAGGGACTAGGCTAGGGAATTCAGACCTAAAGGGCTTTTTTTTTGTGATTTACAAAGTTAAGTATTTACTATCTAGAGTTCAAACACATAATGAATTTGTAATTTACATGCTGTACTACTGGCACACATGCAGTTCTGGTATCGCTGATTAGATAAAACACGATTTAAAAAATGCTACGTAACATAGATGCATGCCTCTGCTCCTTATACTGTATATTAGCTGCTTCGTCTGTGTGCCGATGAACTTCAAAATCAGCAAACTAATTTTGAAAATGCTTGGAGTTAATCCCTCTGGCACCAAGGAGCATTCCATGATATGCTAAGAGAAAAGGGCCGCTGCAACAAGACACCTAATGACCACTAGGGGAGGGGCCCTTAACAATAAGAAAATAATCAGTAGAATAACAAAAAGGCTTTTAAGCAAAACCAAAGCTTGATCCTTTGATTCAGTAAATGTACAATAGGCGCTTCAAATGCCCTCTTACCCACAGGGAGGATTCAGCTGCCGTGCAACTAACCAGGGCTCTAATGAGGGGCCACAATTAAGCCTATTTATTCACATTAAGTGTGAACCGTAAGTGGGGCTGCAGTCAGTCGATGGACCTGGGTGCTTTTGTGTTAGAAGAGCCGCTTTTATTCAGCAAACAAAGACGGAAAAAACACAAGCACCTAATGACCAAATCTCTTCTCAGAGACGTTCATACACACCGGCAGAAAAACACTCACGCACACACACACACACACACACTTGTACACACAGACACACACATACTCTTCCTCCCTCTCTAACAAACTGACTCAAAGGCTCCAACGCATCCAGGCTGAGTTGAGTCACTGCTTGACAGAACGGTGGGGGCGGGGTTAAGACAGACTGACAGTGGGGCTCCATCTCTATCCTCTTATTAACGCTTAACGAGTGCTTTCCTCATGCAATATTCATCTCCGCTAATATCATCCAAGCTCTGAGCCGAGCCTGCTACTTATGTAAGGCAATTATGTAAAATATCAGACAGGGCCCATGTTCAGAATCTGACTGGAAGAGAGCTGCAGGACAATGACAGAGAGAAAGAGGGGGTATGCAAGAGTGACTGAAGGCGGGAGAAACAATAAGAGGCATATACACTGCGAGGAAATTAGTCACTTGCACATCCTGTGCTACGTCTTCATCGGAGTACAGACAACGTCCACATATCCTTCAAAGGCGAGTGGTCAGTGGCGTAAATGCAAACAGTTCCCTCCCTCGCACCGTCTTCTTACAGCCAGAGATGTCTGAGGACTCTTCAAGGTCAGTTAGGGAAAGCAGAGGAAGGGATTGTTGTAGCAGGAGGACTCACATCAGCACCACTTGTCCACTCATGGTCAGAAAAAAACTAAAAAATCATGAGACATTAGTTCGATAAAACCACCTTTCACCATCTCACATGACCAGAAACCCTAGACTCATACACAAATAAACAAACATACACTGCTTTGCGCCCACTTGCACGCACACCCACCCCCCTCAGGTCAAGGCCCTATGGGGGTCTGCACAGAAATAGGTCATTTGTCACACATGATGTCCCGGGGCAGAGGATGCATTATAGATGAGCCCAAACAGCATGTCTCAGTGAGCACTCACCATGCAGGAGGGAGCAGCAGGAGGTGGGCAGAGAGGGACGGCAACTCCTCAGGAAGGGGATTCATAGATGTCATAGAGTAAGACAAAAATCACTGCTGGACACATGTCTGCTCATACGCAAAGAGGAGAGACCATTCAAGCCGGCCTGGTCATACAACTGTACCTTTCTCAACTTTTCACTGAATAGACTAGAATTAATTCAGGGGGCAGCTAATTTGTTATTCTCACGTCTGCACCTGACCATATAGCTAGCTAGCCATCTGCCTCGCATACGAGAGGTGCAGAAATCATCCACTCATTAGTCTTATTATGGATGTAATGCTTTGTTTGTAGACACAATTCTCACCCAATTATTACACATTTTGTCTTTTCCACCCATCGCTTCAATTCTGTGATTACCAGCGGAGAATGTGGACCTGGGAAGTCTGCCGATCTACACTCAAAATTGCTTTTATTTGCAAAGACAAAGGCCTAAGGAGTGAAGTTGTTTGCTATGGTTCCAAACAGACCTAAATGGAGAATAAGAGAGAAAGGAAGGGGCTGTGCTGAGGGAGAAGTGAGTGCAAAGTATGGGGAAAGAGAGAGACAAGTCTGCTGTCTTCTGCTGCACCCATCTGTTCTGAAAGTGCAGGTGGAGCCCTATTCACTCCACTCTGCGTGTGTGTGTGTGTGTGTCTGTGTGTGTGAAGAGGGGGGCAGGAAGAAAGGAAGGGCAGCGAGAAAAAGGGAGTGGAGAGATGGAAGGGCAGGGATGGAGAAGGGAGGGGAGGGGAGAAGGGGGGGGGGGGACTCTTGGTGATCTCTCCTGAAGGGGATAATGGGAGAGGAGCGCATTGCAATGGCTGCCATGTAGTACCCTCCCTGCACAATTAGCCAATCAGCAGCGCGCTCTGCCAGCCAGGAGGACGCATAAAAGAAGAACATTGCAGCAGAGGCACAGAAGGAGACTGCGAGAGGAGCAGGGAATTACACATAAAAACAGCAGAACCAGAACACCCTCCCCTGGACACACCCTGCTGAGGATCACTGCTTCTCTTTTTTTCTGAACCATCGCCCACGCCACTCGGAGAGAACGCTCTCCCTCATCATCATCCAGTAGAAAACCCCTTTCTCCTCATTTTCATCCTATAGAGGACACCTACAATCTCAGAGGGCTGAGATTCCCTGGCGAAGATTGTATTTTTTTCCTTTTTTTCTTTTTTTTTTCTTTTCATTTGGACTCCTGACAGAACACAAGGGCCATATAATTCAAAGGCTGAAGAGCACATAGAGAGTCAGCCTCCAGCTTCAAGACCAGCGGAAAGAAGGACCTAGATTTCTTTCATTGTACGTCAAGAATGGTTACTGTACGTATGACTCCATTTCTCTTGTATTTGTGAAGGGGATGCTGTAGCAGCATGCTCACACTGTATCCCTTTATGCTAGACCTATTATATGCATGGACACATATGATGTAGCCATACACAGATTTATTTATCACTGATATATACTTAGTGGAGATGTACATGTCCTTTTAAAAGGAGCTCCATGACTTTGACCACATGCCGCAGCACAGAGGATGTTTGGGATCGGTGTCCCATGTTTTTGTCCGATGTGCAATACCGTATTATTGTGATAAGATTAACGATCGATAGCGGCAATTAGCAATCTCATACTGAGTGATGCGCCATGCCGGCTGCGCTCCAGCCTGCAGTCATCATGCGCGCTGGATAAAGTCTTTCTCCTGCCATTTTAGATAGCACAGCCTTTACGTTTTTGTACCACAGCCACTTCGACTGCCTACATGTCGACGCTTTGATTATTGTTTTAGTAAATGATGCTGGAGTCAAGATTTAGGAATTCCGCAGCATTACGATGACGGAGATGGAGAGAGGCGACGAGGCGCTGCTTCAGTGGGGGGAGGACTGGCTTTCTTTGCCTGGTGCAGCACAAGGATGCTGGAGACGGGCTTGTGAGACAAAACATGATGCCTCGGAGGCTGAGGGCCCATCCAGCAAGGCGAAGGGAGAAAAAAAAGGGTCGAGTCACTCCGGGAGGGGGAGGAGGGAGATTACGCATCCATTGGTTTGCATTGAATCACACAAAGTCCAAATTCCTCAGGGTCCTCGTTGCGATGCAACCGCGTGAATGGGACTGGAAATCTCAGAGGCCGCGACAGTATATGAGGACGCGCACGGACATCTCCATTTTAAGCGCATTTCCTCCAAGTATCACGTCGCATATGTACAAGATGGCCATGCTGGCGTTGCGCGTGTCGGCTAGAAGGGGATGTGAGCGGCGATAAATTAGCTTCGCTCTGAGCCGACGGCCGGATTGGGCGTGTCTCTGCTGGACTTAACGAGGGCCTTGAAGCCTCCAAAGGCCTGCTCCGCTTTACTCCTTGACACGGTTGACAGCAAATGGAACAATTAAGACACATTTGCATTTAATTATAAGCCAGGAAATAAATATGAAACCAAGGATCCGCGTGGATGCTGTTCAGTCAAAGCTTAAAATCACACGTTAAACCCCATATTTATGAAAGTAACATTAAAAACAATCCCAAACTACATTTATAAATTTAGCTTTGTGGATTTATGAAATTAATAATTAGAATTGGGATTACATCGACACGTGGTAAAATGTCAGGCTGTGAAGAATAGCAACACAAGATACATAATTGAACACACAGAACAGGGTGTGAGAGAAGGAGTTAGGCCCATCAGCAACTTCCACGTCTCATTTTGCTGTATTTGAATTTATCTGAATATTGCTTCGGGGGGAAAGAAAATGTGCAAAATGGAGGTGGACCTGCGAGACTCGGACTGTGCACTTGACACATCTCCAATCCCAGTTTTATTTTCTCTTTGTTGTACATCACCTATTGTCCCTCGCAGGACGAGACAGAATCCCACCGACAGAGGACAGCTCCCCTCCACATGGTCCGCAGTCCTCCATGCCTGTACCGCAGTGCCAAGCAAATAAAAGCGTTGAGTCAGATAACCTAGCCGAGGCACTTACACAATTCAAGGACAAGGGCAGCCGAGGCCATCACTGTAAACCAGTCTAAACTGGTGTTTGATGCCAAGTTAAAAAACGAATACAGTTCAATGTTAATAATTTAGGTTGGAGGACATTTGTATTCTCAGTCCAGAAGAATTAAAAAAAAAAAGGCTCCATGTTGTATCTTTGCAGTTAAGACATGGCCAGTTTAAATTATATGAGACGTTAAATGTAATTCTGTTATGTAAGCGGGGGTTTGCCTCCTGTTGCCGAGGACTTCATGTAATTATCAGCAACATATATACAACCTTTAGGGAAGAAAGAGGTGAATGTGCCCTCCGTCTCTGAGACTGAATCTCTTGGGCTCAAGAATCACAATTTAAATAAGATGTACAGCTTTAATACTGTTAATATTGGTTGACAAGTTTATGAGCGTTGTGGGAAAAATATGTTTTGCTCTGACAATGTATGGCCGTTCTCATTGTGCTCGGCGAGCTAAAGTCAGTTTACTCAGCTTTTTTTAAATACAACTATCATTACAATACAAGACTTTTAACGCTTTGTCCAAATCATCAAATAAATATCTCGGATTGGGGATGTTTTATCTGAACTATCATGGCGTTTTTGACTTGTGGTAGGCAACTGTAACAGTCATTGTTCCCGGAGAGTCCTGCAGCCCCTGGCCACGACACAAAGCGCCACTGTTTACATTAATATTCATAGTGCTGCCATAGCCTCTGCGAGAGAAGAGGAGGAACGGGTGGCTCTTTTGTTTGCTCGTTTCAATACGTTTATTCAGCAAAAAGGCGCTCTGGTTCATGAATGCCTGCAGAGCTCAGAGTCTTGCCTCTCTCTTTTTTTTTAAAGGGGGTTAAATAACAGGAAATCGAGGGATTTTTGCCATATTTAAATACCCGCATATTTAATTCCCCCCCCCCCTCTCAATTAATCGAATTAAAACGTTTTAAAAGTGAACACGATATAGAATAAAACGACTCGGTGCTGTTTGCTGGATTCTTCACGGGCCTCTGTGGCCTCAAACGAGACCGTCCGAAAGCCACTCCCTTTTTCAGCACGCTGGATAGCGCCCCGCATGCTACAAGGACTTGCAGGACACGTTTGTCTCCCTGAGCCTTTGACGTTGTCTGCTCCCATCTTATCAAAGCAGCGCGTACTCAGTGAGCTGAAATCTTTTAGAAATCGTTTATTTTTAGTCTGCGGAGTGGAGAATAGGACGGAGCCTCGGTGCATCGCTGACGGGGGTTGTGACTCCTGTCGTCCTGTTGTTTTACAGCTGCCACCATGATCCCTTAAGCTGCAGAGTGTGTGGCTAATGCCCTTTGTTTGGGATAATCCTGTAATCTGTGTTATTTAGAGGGCTCATTTACACTTCAGCCTAGCTTTCAGTTTTAATTCATGCATTCCAGAAAAAAAAAACGTTATTTAATGCACTTTAACATAGAGCAGAGACAAGGTTAAATGTTAAAATGAGGTATCATTGTCATCATTGTTAGTTGGAAAAATCCAGGTAATGATTAGTTGTGTTAACACAAAGAGAGCTAAATACAAGTTCATTTAAATCTACACAAAAACAGAAATTCCCAAATCTCTTTGCTGGAACTGTATGCTAAACCAAATACTGAAGGTGACCATGGCGTTTACTCTCTTGCTCCATCTCACAGTCAGATGGAGATTGTCAGTGCAGTGTAACACGTAACGTAGCATATCTCATTTTATGACTTAAACCGGGGGACGAGTATTCTTCCGTACATTATAGCCTCCAGTGCTGAGCTGCATTTGGAGCAGAAATGAATTGGGGAAAGCGGTTTATAAGCATCCGAAGACAACACTGAACACTGACTGCATTTAAATGTAGTCATGCAATGCTTCTGCGTTTTGTAATTTAATGGTGTACAGTGTAGGTGGTGGTACGTGTGCTTGGCAGTGGAGGCAGGGCTCTTGTTTGCGTGCAAGTCTGGGTTCATGTGTTTGGCAGAGGAGGCAGGGCTCTTGTTTGCGTGCAAGTCTGGGACCATGTGTGGGCGATGCTGATGCAGTACATTAAATATTAAGGGAGATCTCACAGAACCTCAAAATAGAAGGAAAAAAAAGAGAGTGTGGGACACATAGTGCCACCGTAACAACTGGAATCTTTTAGGAATTATAAAAGAGGATTTTTAAAAAGATTAATTTTATGGTGGGTTTTTCATCCTTATTAGTTAGCCTATAAGAAGTATGTATAGGAAGGAGGGGGAAAATATATTTGCACCCAGTACGCCATGCGGTACTCCTCGGCTGTACGTTTTTATTGTCTCCAGTAGTCGAACATGTCTGGAGCCTGGAGTAGATCTATACTGGGCGTGTTGGGATTATTCATGCTCTTGTAGGCTACAGCCTCACAATGATTTATTGTCTCGTTGTCATAGTAATGGGGTTACTGAAAACCAAACTCCAAACCACACTATTTCATTTTAGTTGTTGGAGTATGAAATTTGACGGCGTCCTCTCTGTTTTCGCATCCTTTTCTGTTTGTTTTGAAGCATGCTGTTCGGTACGAACATCTTAATCTTGTAGCTGCTGCTTGTAGTGTGCCCATCCCTTACTCAGTGGGTCTGTGGATTATATAACTTCACACTGTTCACTGATGTGTGTGCTGCCATGTTGAGGGTTATTTCAGTTGCCGAGTCAAATTTTCCCTAATATGTGTTTTTTTCCCCCTTCAAAAGGCTTTTCGTCATATTTGGGACACATTCAGTTGCTCATATTTCTAGTTAGTCAGATGCATCACAACACAAAACATTGTACAATAAACACAACACAACAGCTTGATTCTACCTTTTGTTGTCAACACGTGTTCATCGTCTCATGATTCAGAACGGCATGAAAAACAGTCGGCAGGCATTTTATCCAGAGCATAAAGATCTCGTGACAGATTGCTATCAATGTTGCACCGCCTTTGTGCATCTGAAGTATTTTATTTTTAGTCTTAACTCTGTCACTGTGATCCTTCTCCCCTTGTCTTCATCAATTTGACTTGCTGATATTCCCTGCTCCTGCAAAGCCATGTAATATTAATACACGGAGGAGAACCGTCTGACCTGTATATCTGCTCCTAACAAGCTCAGACACAAATGCACACTGAAAGCAAGAAAGCCAGTCGGCCATTAAAACAATGCAGTCTTTGAGAGGCTGTTACCTGGGCAACCTGAGACGAGGTGAGGCTCAAAGCAAGACGGCGGGTCACAGAGACGAGGAGAAAAAACAGGTTATACAGAACCGCTCGCAGACGCTGAAGAGAGGACGCAATTATTATAGCAGTGTGATGAGAACACAGAAACACGGCCCGTACGAACACACAATGTTGGTGGATGTAAAAGGGAGTGGATACCTGAGGGAAAAGAAATAAAGCTTGTATTGTTTTGCCCGGTTTTAAAGGACACAATCCAAAAAGATACAGGGGCTAAGGGCCAGGTAAATACTCCTGTTGTAAATAACACCTACAGTATTTCTCCATCAAGTCAGGAAATTCACTGAATATCATTTTGAAATGATTATTTTTCACTTATTATGTCCCTTTGTTGCTTTGGACCAACAGTTAGGGATTTGCAACAACTACAACCCACACTATGACATAACAATTTACATTATGGCACAACAAGCAGCAGCCTGTATATGCATTAAAACTGTTTTTCCAAACACCTTACTGTTGTTTGTGAGAGGGAATAAAAACATTAAAATGCATCAAAATATAAAAGAAATCAATAATTCTGCATATGCACACACGTGGTGATGTTAAAGAGGCTCATTTTAGTTACTTGAGTCAACAAGAGTAATCTAACTTTAAACATGCATATTTACTATGGAATGTGTAATTAATCACACTTTTCCTTTAATGGTGTTTGAACATAAAAATAACAGATACAAATTAAAAAGGCCTGTCCTTATAGTCAATATGTGCACAATAAAACAAATTGTAAAATTTAGATTTTCAGTCCACACCCAGAGGATATTAGACATGTTTTCCAATTCAAACAGCTGAACAAATCAATGCAGAACTTGCAGTGATTTTCTGAGCTGACTTACACTGGAAACAACGATCCAGAGAACAAGGGAGAGTGTGAGGAAAAGGGAAAGTGGAGCATGAAGTTTTGTTTCTAGCCACACAGATTATCCTTGAGGAGCCCCTGTGGATCAAATTAAGCAACACGCTGCACTCCAGAGCAACACAAACACCTCACGGTGCACTAACTCACACCCGTACTCCACTTACAAAAACAAAAGCCAGTTGACCACTAAGAAACCGGAACAAACGTGTAGTTTTCTCCCAAACCATGAAATTCCCTTATTTTAATGAGCTCAAAACCCATTTCACAACGTCACTCTGCCTGCTGTTCGTCATCTCGACCCCAGCCTCTCGCCATCCACACGCACCACCATCACTATTATCCATCCTTGTGTAATGATGTAATGAGGTTTGACCCTGGAAGAGAGCAGGGGGAGGGGAGGAGTAAGGAAAAAGGGACTGTGACATCTGCAGGACCAGAGGCAGGGAGCGAGAGAGGAGGAAGGAAGGGGTGTAAAATGGGGGGAGGGGAGGCAATAAATCAGACTTCGTATCCATTTTAGCAATGCTGATTCCTGACCTTTCCCTCTGACAGTGACAGAGTGGACAGCCTGCGTGTGTCGTTTATATTCGTGCATTTATTATATGTTGAATATGAACACATGCACATTTACGCAGCCGTATATCTGCTGCGTCCTATTGTGCCTCTTTGTGAACTATGAATCTAACGCCACCCTCTTCCTCAGCAGATAATCAGCACCATGGAAACCCAGGTGTCCAACGGTCCAAGCGGAACCAGTCTGCCTAATGGTCCAGTCATTAGCACCAATGGCTCCACAGACGACAGCAAAACCAACCTGATCGTCAACTATCTGCCTCAGAACATGACCCAGGAAGAGTTCAAAAGTTTGTTTGGTAGCATCGGAGAGATTGAATCCTGCAAGCTCGTCAGAGACAAGATAACAGGTGCGACACTTTGGGAAAAAGAAACCATCGTCTACGACCGGTTTTAAGAATCACTAACACCCAAACTCCTTCTTTGTCTCCAGGTCAGAGCTTGGGATATGGCTTTGTAAACTATGTGGATCCAAATGATGCAGATAAGGCCATCAACACACTCAACGGTCTTAAACTGCAGACCAAAACAATCAAGGTGAGCCGACCTCGGCGCTCTACGATATTAACTCTTCTCCTTTTTTTATTCTTGAAGATGTGCAAGACAAAAAGAAAGGAAGTGGAGGTTTTGTCAAGGGGGGGGGGAGGGGGTTAAGAGAGGTGGCGACAGACGTGACAGAGGGAGGGGAGGAAAATGGCGAGGAGGAGGAGGCAGAAGGGAGCGGTGGCCAGAACAAAGGAAGAGAAAGAAAGGGTGAAAAGAGCAGGAGAAAGTGGAGGTCAGAAAGCAAGGGGCGGACAGCATGCCGAGGTTATTGTGATGGAAATGTAATTAGGAAGTCTGACTGCGGTGCGCTAGGGTCAGTCCTGGTTACCCCATCTGCCTCCAATCTGGGCTAATTAGGAGGCTTCTTTGTCCCAAAATCAGATGAGGGGAAGAGGGGGCATATTATTAGACACGACTTCCTTCCATCCCCCCGACGTGATCAAAGTAGATCAAAGATTGAGACAAACTGCAGGATTGAGAAATCAAATCTCTGAGAGAGCAGAGCAGGTGATCCTCCAACAGCTGCCAACGAACACGGACATTCAATCCGACTGAAACCACAAACTATCAGCAGGAAAAGAACTGGATTCAGTCTTTTTTTAAATATCTGTGTATAATGCAATACTTCTAACTGTGGAACAACCACGTAGTAAAAGTGTTGACTGTCTTGACAATTATTATAGGATATTGGTGATCTTGTGTCATGACATTCAATAATAATCGGATGTATCTATACATAGATCGCTCGGCCTATAATGAACCTCTCAGATGTAGAAAATGAATTATTCTGCTCAATAGCAGTTTTATCTTTCTGATTTTGCAGGAGGCTTTAACAGAGAGGGGTGAGGCTGCGAGGGAGGGGGGGGGGGGGGCAGCAGTGTAAGAGTAGGGGGTAGCTCGGAGAGCAGAATGCCAATGACAGGATTAGAGGCCATATGGGCTTCAGGCACCATCTGTACTGTGGGAGCGACAGGGAGAGGGTTAATTATAGGGCAGCCTTTGCTCCCCGAACACAGCAACTCCCCCCTGACTCATCCAGAACACCCTAATCACTGCACAACACAACCCTCCTGCTCATACAGTCCGTCTGTGTACACAATAGACACTGGTGCTCAGTACTGATGGATGAAATCAGAACACCTGTATTCATCTGAAATATACAAGCCCTTTTAATTTGCATCAAAGCTCTCTTTGTGCCTGTGCAATGAGCAAAGTCAATTCTAAAGCTGCAAATACCTCCAAAGATCAGCAAATTATGTTTATCACACCAACACATATGTGTGAACAGAGTGTTTAAAAGTTGTCAAGCATCCTGCAAGTCTTGTGATGCACTTACATTGTTTGCTGTTTGCCAGTGGAGCTGTTCTCCCCCCCCAGAGGGATAGAGACAAAGGAAGGAGGCAGGACGAGGAGGGCAGCTCAGCCTATCTCAGACAACACTCACTCTGTCTCTCCATCACACACAAACACAGCACTGACAACAAAGCACTGAACTGGATTATCTATCACACGTGTGTTCACATGCTCCCATAAACACCCAAAACCAGAACGAGTGCACGGCCCTTGTTCTCTTTCACAATCAATTAGATACAACGTGCATGTGAAATGTGAACAGAAAACCATAAGGGATATAAACACAGACGCACCAACAAAAAAAAAATGTCCGTTGCCCTAATTAAGTCACCAGTGGATTCAGAAAAAAAACACCAACTAAGGCTGACGTGTGATTCACTGCAAAGCAAAGCTGACACTCGGGCTTGTTAGCTGATGACTGGCTTCACTTTGGGTAATGGTTACAGTCTTCGAGTGTCCGTGATGGTCTCATTGTGGCGGCGAGTGCGAGCTTAAAGGCACTGATTAAGTCCACAGATAGCTCCGAGGCGGTCGGGTCTGTGGAGAGGAATCAGCGGGAGTCACAATGAGGCCTCTTTGTTGGGAACTCACAGTTACATCAGGACTTTCTGACACGTTCCTTGAGTTGATCTGTTTGTTTTAATCTGATTTAATCCCTCTGAGACTTGAGATTTGCGGGGTGTATAATTAAAATGCACTCATCGATTGATTTTATTTGCGCGCTATAGGTATCATATGCCCGGCCGAGCTCGGCTTCTATCCGTGATGCCAACCTTTACGTGAGCGGACTCCCTAAAACCATGAGTCAGAAGGACATGGAGCAGCTGTTCTCCCAATACGGTCGCATCATCACATCCCGCATCCTAGTGGACCAAGTCACAGGTATATCCTTAATTTACTCCTCAAGCGGTCGCTCGAGCGCCATTACCGACCCCCTGAATGAAAGACGGGTTCGCCGCAGCGGTCCTTGATGCCAAGGTAGTAACATTGTTTTGTATTCTCAATCGGAGCAGGCATATCACGAGGAGTGGGCTTCATCCGGTTTGACAAGCGAAACGAAGCCGAGGAGGCCATCAAAGGTCTGAACGGACAGAAGCCTTTGGGTGCTGCCGAGCCCATCACTGTCAAGTTCGCCAACAACCCCAGCCAGAAGACGGGCCAGGCCTTACTGACTCAGCTGTACCAGACCGCTGCCCGCCGCTACACGGGGCCCCTGCACCACCAGACTCAGCGTTTCAGGTACTGAACCTCACACCACCTAAGAGAAAAGAAAAAAAAAATCAATCAGATGACGTGGCACATCTCGAAAACTGCAATTGTGGTCTAATTTTATGAGGACAACTGTGTAATCGAAAAACATTCATCAAAAAAACATGTTCTGTCAATATTAACACAACTTATTAGTAAACTGTTCCTTTAAGCAATATTATAGCGTTACAGTGCGGAAGGAATTGACAATATTGCATTGTCCCTCCTTCTCATTCTTTCTCTCTGACTTTCTTTTAAACTGCAGCATGATCCCTTCACTTGGAAAGGGACCTGATCCAAATAACAGCTCAAAACCAATGTAAGAGACCAGACTTTTCCAAATACAATAAAAAACTAAAGCTAAATAAATCTTGGCTGAAGAAGAATAACACTGAACCTTTAACGTTTGCCTATACCACATAGGCGTCATAAAGAGTAAAACTGACGGTAATTTTTAAAAAAAGGTTCAAAAAGGTGTGACGGTCAAAGGCTTCCAGTGTTAAATATGTTTCATGAAACCTCACAAACAGTTGTAGATACCCTCTCAGGTTGGATTGCTCACCTACTCAGTATGGATACGTATTGATATCAAGTGGATGTTACATTTAAACTATTTAAAGGGGAATCTATTGTGGAAGCTTAACCAACTGAAGTCACAATGAAGAATAAATACCAGCTGAGACACATATACTCACAGGTCTATTTTACACGCCTTCAGCTTGTGGTTGGATGGTTTGGGAGTGCGCTGCAGTGAAGGATGCCCTCTGGAGGCCAGCTGGTGAAGAAGCAACATGTTAACTGAAAGCCCCCCTTCCTTGTAGATCTCATAACTAACTTCTGCATCCCCTTCATTCTCCCTCTTGCGTTGCAGACTCGACAATTTACTAAACGCCAGCTACGGAGTCAAGAGGTAAATGCCAAAGGTGTACTTTCAAAAGCATCCATGCCAAAATAAAACCTCAAACAAAGTGCCTGGAATACCGCCTGCTGACTTCATCTCCAAATCAGAGATAATGGCCATAATTTTTAATACCGACTGCCCATTTAAACCATGTCACAGAAGCAGCTTAGACAACAAAATACTATCTGCAATTGCAATAAGCAATGGTGCAAGCTTCCAACAGCAGGGTATTCTGGCATGGCTTTGTTTAACCTTTTCGTTCTTTTATTTTGAATTAATAGAAATAATTTCTATGTATTTATTTATGAACTAACATTGTCAGTTTCAGTTGCTTTAATGTCCCCTTTTTTTCACCAGCATGGACATACCAGATTCGTTTGCGTCTCCTCTGTTTGCTCCAGTTTGTGTATGATTTGATTCCAAATTTGCTTTTCATCCCTCTCTAGGTGTCTGTGTTTTGTTCGATACCGTGATTTCAGTTGAACATTGTGATTCGTGTGTTTAATTCTTGCAGAGGCTTTGGTCAGCAGAGAAAATATTCACACTGTGTGGGTGTCTGTGTCTCAGGGCACACAGTGTCATTTTATGAGAGCGGGTAGTTTGGAGCCGCTGTGGTGCCCACACATATTTATCTACTTACTGCACAGCAGAGGGGATGGAGACGGTGTCCCCCGACTCCAATCATCCCCCACAGACACATGCTTATAGCGAGGCAGTGTAGCGAAGTGAATCCTGTGTGGAACTTCAGAATGACACCCATGGTAGCTCTCCTACTCTCTTTCCCAGATTCTCCCCCATCACCATTGACAGCATGACCAGCCTGGCCGGGGTCAACCTCACCGGTCCAACTGGAGCCGGCTGGTGCATCTTTGTGTACAACCTGTCCCCCGAGGCGGACGAGAGCGTCCTGTGGCAGCTCTTCGGGCCTTTCGGCGCCGTCACCAACGTCAAGGTCATCCGTGACTTCACCACCAACAAATGTAAGGGCTTTGGCTTTGTCACCATGACCAACTACGACGAAGCCGCCATGGCTATCGCTAGCCTCAACGGCTACCGCCTGGGAGACCGCGTGCTGCAAGTTTCCTTCAAGACCAGCAAGCAGCACAAGGCCTGAGCGAGAGAGGCAGCTGGCACCAGCTCCTTCCACCTGCAGGGAGCAACACCTGAGCTCCCTGAGCCATCACTCTACATGGGCCTGGACTGAGTCTCTCTCTGACACATTCTCACACAAATCCATAATATATTATCACAGACATGCAGATACACGCAGACACGCACAGACATGAGCAAACATACCCATAAGCGCAAGCATACACGAGTCAGAGTATCAAACAAAACACACTAGTGGAGTTTTTCTTTTTTTCTTTACACAACATGCTAGTCCTTCCCTGTATTTGCCTGGATTGAATTAGAAGGGGTACGTAGCTGGTTTGTTGGGTAGGGGCAAGAGCTATCTATTTAGGAGACAGTCTAACGAATGTGACAGAGAATGTGTACTGACTGCTTTGATTGAATTCAGGCAAATAACGACAACTGATGAACAAAACGATCAAAAGAAAAAAATTTAAATGAACGAATATGTGCAATTTACCCAAACTCTTACCCCACCATCTCTCCTATTATCTTGCTGGAGAGGATGTAGTCACTTTTTTACACTTGGGCATTTTGAATCAGCGATTTTTTTAGATCAAAGAAAATGAAATTAAAAAACAGTGTTCTCTTATATACGTCTATTAAAATATAACTATATATTCAATATTTAAGGTGGTTATAATAGCCGAGTATGTAAGCATTTTCTAGAAACTTTGACTACTGTTTCCTGACCTGAATTAGGTGGTGCCTAGCGTAAAGGCAGTTTCTCTACCCTGTGTGAGCTCGTTAGCTCAGACCCAATAAGATTTAAGCGAACCAATGAATACTGGTCGCGAGAAAAGAGTTGTCCGACCGCCATCAGAATCCCGTCTTACCCTCACAGTCTCACGCCGAACAACATTAAGAGTACACAGTTCAATATACTAGATGATATATTTAGTCCACACGAACATGAAAAAGATTCCCTGTATTTCTTCACATCCATCCTCAGGATGGATTCAAGCAGACTGTCTGTGAACTTGGAGCAGAGTGGCAGTGCTCCCATGGTGATAGCGCTCATTAGCGAATCTCTAGTGGGCGAGAGTGGCGACGGGTTGGAGGGGGGGGGAACCGTTTCACCGTCGCACAGCCACGTCGAAAAGGAAAATACCGGTGTTTTTTTCCCTTTTTGCATCGTTATTTCATTGCACCTGCATTTTTTATTATTATTTTTATTATCCACAGGCCATTTTTGCTAAGCATGGCTGACAGCCACGATTCGGTGTGCTATCCCTTTAACTGGAAGGCCATCTAGGGTGAGGAGGTCAAGAGGGAGAAAAAAAAGCAAACACATCCAAAATGATATTGTTCTTGCTGACAATGTTTTGATTATGAAGGTTAGTGCGCTCCAGACAGGTGAAGTCTTCAGATTCATTCAGGCAAATGGAAGCAGGGAATTATGGGGATCCAAGTAGCTGCTAGAAGTAACTCTGAAGAAAAATGTCAAACACTCCCCGTGACTGAACGACGGTCTGGGCTGGTCTGCAGAGACACAACAACCGATGAGCAAAAACTCAAGAGCACCGGTATTATTCTTCCGTCTCGTGCACAGAACGAAGCTCCCCGAAATATAATGAGGTTGAACGTTCCACCATTCCCTCGTAGCAACACGCAAAGAGCAGATTAAGAGGAATGCCGTTCAAAATGACTGAGCGTTTAAAACTGACTTAGAGTCTCGTGTGTGAGCGACAATATCGGGCAACGTTAAATATGATCTCCGATCCTCTGAGGAGGAAGATGACCGCTTCCTCCGGCTTTGCCAATCGCTCCTCAGTTTTATTCAAAACCTCTCAATTCTCTCAAAAAAGCTTCCCGGAAACTTTGAACTCCTGCCCTCTCAAAAGATGACTGTACAACATCAAGCCTGGAAATAAGTGTTAGAATAATACTTCTGTTTACAACAGAGAGGTATTTATTTATTTGCTTCAGATCTGTTTGGCACTAAAACAAAAATAGCATTCCTCAAAATATCCCCAACCCAATTGCATGGAAATTATTTATGGCACCCTGGATGAAACATTAAGGCCAACCTGTCTACATTTACCATGGGGAGAGCTAATGTCTTTCAATATCAAGACATCTGCACATGACAATAGATTAAATAAGGTCAACTATATTCAACACATTTTTGCTTTTGCTTTTCTAAATGACGCTGTGTTAGCCAAAGAGGACGATCTCTTTGAAAGGATTACATTAGAGATAAATCTATTTTTATACATACAAAGGACGAAGACCTTGTGCTGAATTTTTACAGATTCTTAAGCTTGGAAAAAATTGGGACATCGCATGGCTTTATTTTAAACCCTCTGATCTTTGCAGAGCAAGGGGGAATAAGCATGCGGTGTATGGGTGGGGATTTAGGGAGGGGGCGAAGGAACATTGTATCTAGTACAAACTTAACCATATCACATTGATTGAAACTAACTTAACAGAAACAAATTTGATGTAAAAATCGAAAAAAACAAAAACAAAAAGTGAATTTAAACAGTTGGGCGTACAACCCGACACATTTATACGTCTGAGTGCTTAGACGCACTCTCCTCTCTTGTCCTGAAGTTGTGTACAGTGTTGCTTCAATGATGGTGCAGTGAAGTGAAGTTCTTTGACTTGAGAATCCCAGACAAAGCTGCAGTGAGACCGGCTCATTGCCCAGCTGAAAAACCCAATAGCTGCTTGCAAATAATAATAAAAGAAAAAGGTAAAAAGCAGATTCAAACCGTGATGCAGAATTATAACGAACACTGAGCATGATTCTTTATGATTAGATAGATTTGATTTTTGCCAAAGAATTGCTTTGCAAGTCAGTACCAAGATGGATAAATTAAGACTAACTATATTATTCCCTGAGTAATTGCTGTATAAATCTATGTTATTTATTGAATAAGGACCCTCTACAATTTCCGTTATCATTACTTTTTAATACCTAAGTTGCACATATCAGTTTGTAAATCCTATATCCACTAAACCAAATGCTAAAATGAAACAGTTGCAATCGCATTTGCACACATTTCATGCACACACCGAATGATAAGAAAGGCATATCATAAATAAATTCACCTCTCGACAAAGGTAAAAAACCGGATGCGTCCATATCATGTATTTCCCCTCAACATTTACATCATCCGCTTCGTCTTGTGACCAATTTAATCCTTTAAAACATCGCACCACTTACTCTGGCATCTTTCGATCTGACTTTTACTGTTTCCTCCCCCACCCCGAAATACTCTGAATGATTGTTGCTGGCGTTTCCAGAGCGGACCACACACACACACACACACACACACGGACTAATTTAGCTATTTTGAGGTCGAGCAATTTGCGAGAGATCACTCGGTCAGACCAGTGATGGACGTCACGAACAAGCGAGATAACGGGCCACGCTGAACCGCAGCTGGAGTTGTTTACCCGGCCACGTCCGATGTAGTACAGTCAACCCACAAACCAAACCCACAGCCCCAAATAACCCCTCACACACAGTCGATACAAAGACCTACACCGGATGTACAGTAGAGAGCCGAGGATTATGGCAGGAAACAGTACTACACTGCTTGAGCAACAACAATAATCATTTAAAAAAAAAAGACAAAAAAACTTTCCTATGGAACAGTAAGTGCAATGTGCTTTGTTTTTATATTGACTGAGAACAAATGATATATATTTTTAAAAAAATAAATTAAACGTCACACTGAAAAGGTTTCGCGGGATAGTGAAAGGAGCTAAAGTTCAGACAGAAACGTTCAAATGAGCAGACTCATTAAGAGAATCAAGCGAGCGATGAGAGGTCTGATCTGTAAATTTCCATAATCACTCCCTCAGCCCCTAATTTGTGCTCTGACCATGCAAGCTCAAACAAACTGCATATTTGGCTGACCTATAGAGCAATTCTCAACGACCTTGAAAGGAATACTGTCGAATATATCATCAGTTTTTAGCCCATGTCAATTTCAAATATCATTTTTTACCTGTAATTTATTGATTTCATTTACATATCGGACTCACTTGTTGAATTAGCGTATTTGTGTTGTTGATGTTGCCATAGAGAACACACATGGGTCAAAGATTATGTTTGGTTGCATTGATTGGGTACAGTTTGTTATTTTTCTTCCATTATTTAATTAGTTGCAGTTTTTACAGTGTATGCGGATTTTAGACTTAGTTAGATTTTTTTATTTCAATCAAACTGTGTTCAATTGTGTTTGTAAAAGTCTGTGGTAGCTTTTGTTGCAACATAAAATAATTTAAACAGAAAAAATTCAAAATAGCGCCAACAAACTTGTATTATTTGGGCGACTTTAAGCTTGTAGTTTTAACTTATTGTTAACTTAAAAACTATTTATTATGATTATTATTATTGCCTCGTATAAAGTATGTTTTGTGTATATTTATGGTTTATTTCATTATATTTGCAAGTTTAAAAGATTTTAAGTTTGCCAAAATTGTGGTTACACCATTTTGTTTCTTAAAAAGGGGGACAAATAGAAAAACAGCTTTAGAAGTACGATTTGGAAAAGTTCTCCATAGTCAAAGAATGCACTGCTATATTTAACTAATTGAAGTGTATAAACATACATGCTGTGTGCTAGATGTTATGCCTTTACTGCCTGTGTTCTGTTTGTCTTGTTAAATGAAAATCTTTTAATTATTTAATCTAATCACAGTCTTGTTTTTTCAACCACTCTGTGGACCCCTGAGACGTGGGACAGCCCCGGTAGAGAGGCGATGGCCCCATCGGGGGTCAAGCAACCAGCCAGGAACAAAGGGGATGTCCTAGCTTTGATTAGCTCGCAAGATGCTTTCCTGTTTATGCTGATGGCTTGACATAACAAACAAAAAAAGATATTATGGGTTCTATTTCTGCAAAAGCATTGTAATACTGAGATCATCTGTATCAATTTGTGCTATTGAAAGTAAGAAGCCAAGAGCTGCCGCTAAATAAGACGGAGCTCAGATCAGCTGCAGGAAGGTTTTCTTGGGAGTCTGCAGGGTAGTAAAGGGGCGAGTGGTCCTTCTGTTTCTCAACCAACTGTATTTTGTGTCTATTTATTTAGAAGAGGGGACGCGGTAACTTAGTGATGTTTTTCTTACATTTTCCTGGAATGGTAGAACAAATCAAAAAGGTGAAAATGATCAAAACAGTTCTGCTGGCACCAATGTCAGCTGAAGAAATACAAAATCTCATACTTCCAAACATGACCAAATGAACAATGTCAAAATTTAACAAAGAACAAAAAAAAAAATAAACCTTTCAGTTTAGTCTAGGATATTTATTACTGGGATTTCAGCTGAAGACGCTTGAAGACTTTTTCATGGAATTGTTTAATTATTTGTACTTTACATGCCAGAAAAAAATAAAATAAAAGTTACAAATATTGAGTGACCCAATTTTTATTGACTGTGGAAACAATATCATTGAATGTTATGACCAAGTTGTTTCCTTATGCTCTCCAGATAGTTAAAAGAAACATTTTTTTTTTTTTTTACAAGTATCTATATTTTTCATATTTATTAAATGAATGCAGATCCACTTGAACAGTTTGAAAGTATGAAAGAAATAATATATCACTGCTTTAGATAAGTTATATGTACATTTTCCTCATTAAAATGTCAAAAAAACGACAAGACCCATGTTATATATTTTGAGTTGTGTACTTACATTATTCCAAATGTTTCCTACAATTTTCAAAACCAGAGAAATGCGTAATTATATTTAGATCATTTGAGCATGCTTCAGCCAGAAGCTGTCCAATTTAAATTTTTAATCCAGTTTTAAATCTATTTAACTAAATTTTTTAACCAGATGAAGGATTTTAAATCATTGGACGTCTGGATTTTAAGTGATCAGAGAAACAAGTTGAAATGTTAGAGGCTGCTCAGCTCGCCGCCCCTCCAGAAGCCCTCAGTTTAAATATTTCCACACTGCTCTTCCTAAGGTGCTATTGATAGCACTAAGATAATAGACGTATATTTAATTAAAACTGCATGCACCTAATTTGGAAGCCACCAGTATTCATGGAGAGCTTAGTTACAAGAAAATACATTTAGAAATGGACACAGGTTTGGGTATATGATAAAATGTACTTTATTGGAAAACAATGGAATGACTACATTTGACAAAAATCAGAGAAACAATACATTAACAGGTAGCAGTGGAAGATCTAACTACTCATTGGAATTTCCATCATTTATTCTCAATTGTTTATTGATGCCAAGGTTTTGCCGCTCGCGGAAACTTCATGTTGCTGCGGTGACTGTGATCCCTCGAGAACAACCTGCAGGAGTGAGCGCACATTTATGTCATGACTTCCTACTTGTTAAAAAGGGAAGGGCAATTTATTTGAAATTAATCCCCAGAGGGTTTTTTTCTGAAGGACTCAGCTTTCACACCAGTGATGAGAATCTACTTCTGGTCTTATCTTGGAAGTTAGCACTTACATTTTGGGTTATTGTGTGTTTATTTAGGTCAACAATAGCAGACCCTCTCGTGTACACACTTGCTTGAACAGACTTAAAAGTTAACCAGATAATGAAGCTCAGCTAAGTTTAATGTCGTGTCTGCAACATTACCATCAATCATAAAAACTATAAAACAGGAAGAGGAACATTTTACAGTCATCTGAAAAGTGAAATAACTGACATGACCTTTTATTGTTCGTGTGTATTTTAAAAGGGAAGCTAAACCCAATATCTAACCACTCGGTCCAGCATCAGGGTTGAGACTCGCAGGAAAGCTCACAATATGATGTCACTATACACTGTTTACAGTGACAGTAACATCACATGATAATTAATTAAAATTATGGGCAAGCTATCTCTGTATCTGTAACCACAGAAAGCCCTGATAAATGATGTTTAAGAAAGAAAAACACTGCATTTACTCTGCTTTCCATATGACTAAATGTTTGACAGCTTAATGAAAAATGTCAAACATGTTTTCAGATGTCTGCAATAAATGATGGATGAAATAATTCACCTGTGAGGTGAAAGAATACGTCACATATTTGTAGCCAGTCTATCAAAATGCGTCATTTGTCTCACTAATTCACTGCATCATTTAATTCTTATCTTATTCTTACTCCAACAAACTCAAATGAAATACCTTCCTCTTGCTGCCGTCTTGCTCTTCTTCTAAAAAGTGAAGCTGTAACTGCACGAGGGATAAAATGTTGAACCTCTAAACTTTCATATTTTGCAGCTCTGACTGTCACTGTTTGCGTGAACACCATTTAGAAAGGGCGATCAGCTGTTCATTGTAGGTGCGGTATATTTCCTGCTCAAAAACATGACTACTGTATGTAACACAGTGCAGTGGGAGATCGTCTCAATTCATTTAAGGTTTGCCAACAAACAGAGAAAAGTTAATTACTCACAAATCAAATGGATTTAGAGCTCCTCATGCTCATGAAGCCCTGAATCCAGGCTTGGAGGTTCCTGGCAGACAGCAGGGCTGATGAACTCCATCAGGTACTCGCAGCGACTGGGCTCCGAGGTGGATACCAAAACGGTCTCCTTACCACATGTTAATTTAATCTGAAAGACAAATAATATTTTTTTTCTGTGCTTTATCCAGAAGAGATGGAGTAAATAAATAATCAGGTGTAGACAAAGATCAAGGCCGAGACTCACCGTGGTGGATCTGTTCGGGCCTTGCCAGCACCCTGTTCCATGGTCATACTTCATCATAGAGTAGATGTTGTCTTCGGGACCAGCCCATTGTCCCCATGATCTACAGCCAGCAAATGATAAAGTGTGGATAATAAATATATAAAGAAAAAATAAAGAAAAGATATTAAGAAAAGAAATAGACCATTTCTTACCCGAGGTTAGTTTCTGATCCACCAAACTTGGGTTTCTGCGATACTCTGTTGAATGGACAAAGCCTGTAGATATACCTGAAAGAAAAATATTAACTTAGTCCTTCAGAAGTAGGAACATATAACAAATAATAAATAAAGCGTGCACATACTCGCTAGTAGTCAGCTCGTAACACTGGCTATAGAGGTAAGCAAACTCAGCACTGGGTCCAAAGTCAAAGGAGATTTCCTTCTCGAGGTTCCTGCAAACACAAAGCAAGTCCAACATGTTTAATCCATTGTAGCCGTTTAGAGTTAGACAAACTGTTTAGAGTCGTAACAAACACTGACTGCAATACTGGCAAAGATGCTCCTTTATAGATATTTCTAGTACTTACTTGATTTGATCCTCAACTTCCCGGAGAGATTTCTCAGCCTCTTCGAATGCATCCCTGGCTTTCTGAGCAGCTGGGAGCGACAAATGCACAGAATTTAAATATGTAAATTCAGTCGTGACCCATACAAGCATGTGCTCACATAAGGCCTGAGCAAATCATGTCCTCCTGTTGACGCTTTTGATAAAACACAACAAAAATCAACACATCTGTTAAATAAATCAAATTGTTTTTCTGATAAACAACTTATTTTCACGACCAGAAGGAGTGATGATATTAAAATATAAACTAAAAAGGTGCTTATTTCCCTCTTTAGTGTTTCACAGTATGACTCACTCAAAACTGAGGACTGACTGAGTCACTCACTTTCATACATGGACTCACCATCAATGAGGATCTGCGTTTCTTGGTCGTAGGGCGGCATAGTCCCCTCATCATCGTCATCCTTCTTTTCTTGGGTCTGCGTCGTAGGAGGACTCTGCATATCGAACACCGATAACAGTGACTCACGGTAAAAGAATAATAAAATGTGTGAATCATCCAGCATAAGTTTAACGGAGAAACTCTTACCTTAAAGTCTCTGTCCTCTGTGTCGTCCTCTTCGTCCTCTTCATCGTCATCCTCTTCCTCGTCTGGGATGTCATCTTCAGGGTACAACTCAGAGTCGTTGTCAGACTCTGGCTCCCTGATCGGCTCCGGTGGGGTCTCCACAGGCGCTGGAGGGTCCACGTTGGCCTGAAGCCAAGAGAGTCAACATTTAGAGGAGACAATTCCTCATGTGGCGATAACTAGAATAATCGTCGGGCTCTTACCTCTGAAATGTATTTCTCTTTGATGGCATACCAAACAGACTCAAATGCTACAGTGTCCACTTTGTCCACGCCTCCCAACAGTCCCTACACAAACAGACAATGTTCATGTTTGTATTTGCTCACATCCGTTAGTTTTTTTTGTACTGAATATTTTGAAGATCCATTTATAATGTTGATATTCAAATTCTAAATCATTTGAATGCGGCCCATCTTTTTTTCTTTGCACAGTAAGATGAGGCAACACTGATATTGATTGTGCATGCAATAGTACACCGTGCTTCTTCTCTTCCCCTCTTTGACTTTCAAAACACAGCGAGCGTCGCAGGACTCGGCTCACCTCAGCACACGTATTTGTTTACTTAAAGAAATGTTAATTTATTATATTAAAACAGATGATTTAAATTAAGGGTTTTGTTCGAGGATGTTTTTATGACATACAAAGCTTAAATTGAAAATCTGACATTTAGTACAGCCCCAACAAACACTACACTTTAACATCTGTGTTTTTATAAGAACAAATTAAAAAGTAAATATTAACCTGAGCTTCTTCTTCTGTGAATGAATCATCTGAATCCGAGTCGAGCTCAGAGTGGGACAGAAGCTCAGCCACCGAGACACTGACGGACAAGAGTACACCATTAACAGAGTTAAAAATAACAAGGCCAACTACAAAAACACTGAATTACTTTCATACAATCTTTCTAAAAAGAGCAATAATATATTCTCAAAATATTTTTCTAAAAAAACCTGTGACATTATCAGGTTTTAATAAGGAACACAGCAACAAGACAACTTAAAAGTAAATATTGCTTGAGATTAACAAACGCCGCATCTCTTCTTCTGCACTATTTTATCTAACTTTGTTTTTTAGGTTTTGTCTGGTAAGCTCCCTCCTTGTGGGTGCTAATCATTCTGGAGGGTGATGATACTCACAATCCATCGGCATCGTCGTCCAGTTCCAGAAACACCTCAGCCATTTTAGCTTTGTCTTCCTCCATTTGAATAACAGCCTTTTGATCTGAAACAACAATATCACTTTGGAGTTATGACAGATTCTGACGTCACACTCAGTGTAACTACACGTTTTGACTTCAGGTCAAAAGTCTTGCAATAATAAAATGTTTTGAGTACTACTAGTTTATGTCATCCAGGCAACTGAGTGTAGCTCAAACTTTATTAATTAGACAGACACTATACTTTCTGTAAAGTGATTCTCTGTACAAACAGTAGATGGTGATATGCCATCACATACTGATTTACCTTCCCAGGCCTTCAGATGGCGCTCTTTGGCTTCTTTCTCTGGCTGCTCAGCAGTCTCCTTCACAGCTCTCAGAGCCTCAACCGTCTTTTCCAAATCACTCTTACTAACCTCAATGTCTGCATGTTTGGCCTGTTGAAACAAATCAAAAATAATGCCTTCAACCAATTAAAGACCCTCACATACCTTTAAACTCCATGCAATTTATGAAACAAGGGACACCTTCTAACATCTCTACTGAAGTGTCAGTGTCTTGGAATAAAAACATATTTGACACTGCAATATAATCCATATACCAGAGCCCTTGATGTTGATTATTAACAAATAAAAAGGGGTTCTTGTTCTCCACACCTTCTTATCCTCGAGGCCCCTCTTGGACTCCTGGATAAGTTGTTGTTTTAGCACAAAGCCCTCTTTGGCAATCTCTGCCATCTTCTGCATGCTTTCCCTCTCTTTGCGCCCCAACTCCCTGCAAATCACACATGATAAAATTTAAAAGAATAGACAAAAACAAAATATGTAACTTTTTTTGTAAACTATGTGTGTATGTTAACACAAGTACAGGCTCAATAGGTCATTAGATAAATCATTAGATTTATAACCACCTGCAGGTGTTCTGACAGGCAGCACCACTGTTGTACTCATCTGTTGTGTCACAGCAGTCTGAACAAGAAACACAGATGTTAAAATAAATCCTGGCCACACAACACACCTGAAAAGAAACCACAGTTTAATCACAGTCATCACAGTTTAAAACTCATACCACAGATTCCATCATTGATGCGGGAAGAAGGGATGAAACCAGGTCTGAAACCTGCATTGGTGCAGTGGAAGCTGCCGTTGGGACAAGCAGCAGTGCCTGCAAATAAATGTGACAATAAATTGTCATAACCAGACTAAGCAGGCCTCCTATACATGTAATAGTAACTGCTTTATTATTTCAGTGAACTGAAAAAAAAATAAAAAAAACAGTACAGGAGACCACAATGTGCAGGTTAAACCCACCTGGCTCATCAGAGCCGTCCTGACAGTCGCAGTAGTCATCATTCACTCTGTCCATGGGGATAGTGCGGGAGCCATCCAGGCATGTAAAAGGTTTGCCCTCTTCATAGAACTGTCGTTCTTTAGAGGTCAAACAGAAGGGACGAGTCAGTAACAGCTCAAAACTACAGAAAACTCAGTGTGAACTTTCACCCCAGCGTAAATGACACAGCTGTACGTATTAAGTTACAAATACTTACTCGACAAAGGGACACCACGAGGGCGTAGGACTTCCACCGCCGAGACCCCCACACTGAGCAGCAGTAGCAAGTACCGACAGGACATCATGATTATGGGGCTCCACTCTGTATTAGCGACACTCTGCTGCAACGGAAACGCCTCAATCTGACAGAATGTGCAGATAAATAAAAACAATTTTGTCACAACTAGTTATGCACATGCCGTGAAATAAACGATAACGTTATGAAACACAAAAGCGTCAAAGCCACACTAGGTATATATGCTTGTTTTTACTCGACAGAATACAACGACGTCTTGCTCGATAGCCGAGAGCTAACAATTAATGCTAACGAGCGAATTTAGCTTAACTGAAAGCAACCCATAAACTAACACGTAAATAAAAAAACACCAAGAGCACGTGTGTCAGTACAATAACCTCATCACACACCTAGCGTACAATAATAATAAAGTGGGTAAAGACAAAAAAAAAGAAAGTCTTAGAACAAGCTAATAGCTAATCATTACCGGTCACTGCACCGTCTAGTTCCGTACTTGTTAAGGCGCATGCGTATATCCCCAACCCATTCTGTCTTGTTTCACTCTGATTGGACGACACTTTGATTAGCGCTTGTGATTGGTCGAGAGTGGCCCCCGCCTGAAGTAGGGGATTCTGGTGAGGATGCAGCCATCTCATGCCAGACAGGTCAGGTGCAGGTACTCGTCCCTCTTCACAGCGTAAAAACTAACACGTAAATTACTTCCAAGTGGACAGAGGTTATTGTAAAACTTTCGTTGTAATGTATTTCAACTATAATTCAAATATATTTCACAGCCAATTTACGAAGCTGGCAATATCCGGTTAATGATACAGTATTGCTGGACTTGTTATAGTTAGAAATAAGATTAAACCACCAGCTCCTGGATTAATAAAAATACAATACAAACAAGTAAAGTGCACCCCAGCCACTTTTTAGCCAGAATTGTGAATGCTTTTGATCTCATATTAAATCCTGATTATAAAAAGCTATAATATTCAGAAAAGCCATGTGAAAATAGATAAGGCCATTTATGTGTTAGTGATATATTGGTTTATTGGTCTGTGATAGTACACAGAAAAAATAAAACTAAATGTATTTTTCGAAAAGTTAATTTTATTATCTTAACTATATCAACAAATACTTTTTATTGCACTATAAAATAGCTCAGTATTGTAGGAGTATCTGTGCGAAGTGTGGCTTTGATTGTGAAGTTAAGTATTTTTAATAATTATTTTAGTTCAGACATGTCGAGAATGCATGTCAGCTAGAAAGTTCCCACAGTCCTTGGTGGTCCCTGAATGGGCCTCGTTTCCCTACAGTTGGGTGCTGCGTGGCCTTAGCTGTGAGGAGGTAGCAGGTAGGCCTGGAATATTCATATTTCAGCCATAAGTAAGTAATTTTTAATATTTTTTGCTGGACAAAAATATGTGTATCTTTGCGATGCTTTGTCTGAGAGTGGAATGGTTGGTATTGGCGGACTCTGTAGGCTCTAAGGATTCCTAAACCGTTGAGTTTAGCCTTCTAGCTAGTCCTAACTTTTTTAATCAGCATTTTTTCAAAACTCTGGGTGCATTTTGAGTCACTTTGATTCACACTTATGGTTTATGTTCATATGTATTGTGTAATAGTGTTACAAACATGACACAATTAACTTATATTGACTTGTGAGGCCATGATTTGACTTTTGTTTTTTCTTATATTTTTTGATATGCTTAGTCCCAGAGGCTGAACCCCAAGTGCCCCAATATTGGCCCGCCTGGGGCTTATAACCACTAAAGACTGGATTAGGAAATAACAGCAAACACGACAATGGTATTGCATTTAATATAAAAATCTTACTTTATTTGTATTTTTAACACACTTTACAGTACCGAACAGTGAAATAAAAGAAAAATATACTGATATACTATAGTATTGTTTTTATATATAGATGTTTGCTTATTAAATGCATTTATTCACAAAATGACACCTCAGCTCTGTTGAGAGGAAAAACTTTCAGAAAAATAATATAATAAAAAATAACTTGGACACATTTTACACATTACAGCAAGATCATTTACAAATATTACAATCATTTCATGTTGTTTTTTCCCCTTGAATAATCTTTCTTACTTGTGAACAAACACATGAATTAAAGCCCAGAGAATTATTCACAGAGGGAGTCATTCTGCGACAAAGTGACCTGACAGCAACCCAGATGGGAACCAGCTAGTTAGGCCACCACTGGACGGACATGTAGGCTATCAGGCTAATGATTAAGGTTACTAATAAATAGAGGTGTTGATAGTACTAGAAATGGCCAAGTTAGATAAGGACACATTTATTTCCTTTGAACGTGTCACATCCCATGTGACAACATCATCTTACATTTGACTTTATCAGTCAAATTAGTTCAATCTCACATGGACCTTTAATAGAGAATGACTAGTTTGTTTGATTATGTCTCTAGAAAAGGGGTTAACATTGACTACTGCACAATGACGGTTTGTGATTTGGCCCAATGGGATATAATCAACAGGTGACTGCCAATGACCAAACCACTAGCACAGACTGTACACTACCTGAAACACACTGTCTGCCTCAAAACCTGACGAAATAAAGTGCTGGTACAAATATATTTGATTTTAACAATAAATGTGGACGATTTAAAAAAAATGTTAGCACAAGTGAGCGAGAACATAACCAGAGAATGAAAAGGTGAGGATGTGGCCTGCAGTGTTCTAGTGATTCACTTTACAACCTTAATGGGTTGTTCGTCAATCATTGTGACTTGGATAAATTTATAATTTACAATCCAATATTACATTATATACAAGAGTGGTAATGCTTATAGCTATATATCATCAACACGTGATTCATTTTCCAGACCATCCACCAGAATGATATAAAAATAAACTGTACACAAACTGTTCAAAGAAAACACTTCCCATGGTTTTCTTTTCATCATTTAAAAAGAATGGCAGCAATCAATCAATTGAATAATTTTCTTAATAAGAAACAATTGCTACAGTATCGTGTTTGTATGGCAAGTAAATATTAATGTTTTTATAGCTTATGACGTAACAAGAAGCCACAAAAACAAAGCAACATCTTCAAAGTAAAAGGCCGATGCATATGGGAATCTTGTATTTAAGCAACTGCAATAGTAATCCTGGATTCCCATTCCACAAGATGAAAGCCTGTGTGGTGGCCCGGCAGCTCTGCTCCATCCGACGACGGCGCAGATCAAACACACAGGCTTCTGTTGCACCGAGCTGTGGTAATTTCAGATAAGCTCAGTTACTGACCTGCAGAAACTTACCATCCAAAAGAACCACATTCATGTTCTTTTTGTTTGTTTGTTGTTTGTTGTTTACCCTGTGAAAAACAAACGCCGAAACAAACTGTGACCTATTTAAGCTGTGCTGATCGAATCCTGAACGCCATTCAACAACAATGTGGTGATGCCAGTGAGGGACCGATGACACATACGACGACGTCTTTAGCATCCTGCCCTCTCCTTCTGTTACTCACTCGCTTTCTCATGACCACACAATAAGTCACGCAAACAAACACATACACGCATCAACTCCGTCATGTCAACAAATCAATAATCTGGTCAGATTCAAACATCCGTATTCATTCTCACCGCCTCTCATTTCTTATTTCCTCAGCGTGCCTCCAAGGTTGCTAAAGATTTTTTTTACCATCCTGATTAAAAAAACGACACATTCTTCACGTTGGTCCGAGAAACAGCAACAACATGACAACTAACTGGCAACAATGTTCCCCTTTCTCCTCCGAATGCAATGCTGGATACATTGTAGACACACTGATACCCACAGAAATAAGCATACAGACGTGATATAAATATACTAGGAGATCTATTATATATCTTATAAATCTACATACTTGCAGGTATGTATCCTGCATCTGACATTAAGGCAAAAAAGCATCAAACATAACGAGGATGATTGGGGACTACCAGACCAACGCTTTCTTTCTCCACACATTCTGCCTCCCTGATTTTCCTATTCATCTCTGTTCCTTCAAATCACTTCACCCACTGAAGCATCTCCTCCTGTACTTTGGTGAGAATCGTTGTGTATGAGAAGACATAACCACGCAGTGCAAGTGGGTATGAGATGGCGAGTGGAAATTTGTTCTGCTGATGAAGTAATTCTGTATCCCTTTTAACATATTTAGCAACTGTTAAAAAGAAAATAGGCAAAACTTATGCTTCAAAGCATCACATGGCTTATTCTCAGAAAGATTTAAAAAAAAAAATCGAATGTGAAAATAAAACATAAGCTGGAAAGAGTCCACTGGTGGTTTGTGGTGGTGGTGGTGGTGATTGCTCTGCATCTAGAGTTCTGAGTTATTATATTACCAGAAGAGCAACAAAGGAAGACTTTTAGCTTAAAACATATGACCACATAAACTGGACATGTGAGATACACACCACAATACCATGAACAGTAAAGAGAGACAATCAAAAACAAAATCATAACAAAATCAGACACTCCTGTCCCACAATGCATTGCTTCACGACAGCTCCGTTCAGGAAGCTGGTGTTTCAGAAAGGCACAGAGCCATCTTGCACCAGTAGCACTCTCCTCGTAAAGGGAAAAGGGGGTACGGGACCCGGCGGCCCCCCCTCGTCGCAGCATCTTCTTTTTCCTTACATATCTTCTGCTCTTCTCCTCCAACTCTGTGGATTTTCTTATTTTTCTTTCCGACAGAAATGGAAAAAAAAAGTCACCCGGGTGTGTAGCTTGTCTGAGGAGAACAGCTTCTGTTGAAGTTCTAACGAACATGAATTACTAATACTGACTGAACACTAGTTAATACTCCATTAAGAGATGGCTTTTTCCAAAGAGATTCATTACTGATCAATGTCCCTCGTGTAAATGCACACATGCAAACATACAGTCAAGTGTGTGTGTGTGTGTGTGCACGAGCGTGTGTAGGTGTGTGTGTGTTTGCAAGAAAGGAGGGGTACATTTGCGCTCCAATTATACTGCATGACTGATGCATGCGCATACGCACGCTGAATCGGTGTATTCATGACTTGCTCCTGCTATGTTTTCAAGCTCTTCCTGTGTGTTTGTGTGTGTGCATCCCAGTCCCAGAGTGCTACGCTGTCTTCAGTTGCCCGTCGCTAATGCTCTCCTAAATTCCTCTCAGTCTAAAGTTTGTTGTGAAGTCAGTCGGAGGACTTGTCGCCACTTCAAATCTACAGTTGCTGTGTAATCACCTTCTCTTTAAGCGATTTTTAATTGATTCCCTTTTTGAAAAATATATTTAAAGGCCTGTATTGTCATTGCAGTCTTATTTGTTCTTGGTTTGGCCATTGAAAGGATGAACAAGATAATGTGTGCAAGTGAGGAGGGAGACACAGGAGCAGAGCTCATGTATCTTCAGCTTGTGAAGAAGAATCTTCCTCTTCCTCTACAGGACTTGTGTCAGAAAGTCTCTCCTTTTCAGATCTCACCTCCAACTGAGCTTTCAGCTCCTCCTCCACCTCCTCTTCCTCCATAGCCACCTCGTCTTCCTCTTCTATTATGTCCTCATTTTCCTCCTCTGTCATTATGTCTTTCTCTTTTTTTCCCTCCTCCTCCTCGTCCTCCTCGTCCTCCTCCTCCTCCTCCCCCTGACTGCAGTCCTGTGCCACGTGGTTTGGCATAGTCTTGTCCCCCTCGTCTCCCTCTTCTCTCGGAGAGCTGTCATCGAGGGTGAGCTCAAACTGAAACTTGTCAATGCAGACGTTTAGATCCTTATCCTGGCACACGGGGGGAGGCGAGGGGCTTTGTGGGATCGTGCTCTGGTACCAGTCCCTGTTGTCCTCCAGGGTGTCCAAGATGTCCTGGGCATCGGGGTGCACCAGGTCCCCCCATGTCTCCCACAGCGGGTGGACTATGTAGTCAATAAAGCCTACCTGCATCCAGAATAAAAAAAAGAGCGTGAGGGATATCATGTACATCTCAGTGGTGTCATTTCCCTCCCTACAAATCAGCATTAAAGATGTACGAGGACGACTGCTGTGATCAGAGACCGATCATCCCGCCTACAGCATTAACACTTATCCAGTTGTGAGCAGGATTTCTTTTACCTGGCTCTTTTCCACGGATGCAGTGTGTTTGTCGCACATGGGACTGATCTCCATCCCTCGCTCTCTCTCCTTATCCCCCTGCCTGAAGAACTCCTCCATGATTCTCTCCGTCCATTGCCGATACACAGCCAGGGGTTTGGTAGGATTGCTGAGGTCGGCGCAGTGCACCATGTTCCTCAACACCTGCACAAACAGACACAGGTTTCTACATCATGTGCATGCGATGTCATGAGCACTGAATTCAGATATGCACGCAGCTGAGAGGAGAGCTTTGTGATTACCTTTTTTATTTTTACTTCACTCCCCCTTCTTTTCTATTCTATTAACTGCAAAAAAAACAACTCCAAAATCCAGTCCCCTGCCTCTAAAACTAGAAAGCGCTCTCATTTTTGCAAAGATTTGTTGGATTAAAAGATGAATATGCTGGTATTCCTGTTCGCAGCTTTCTTGTGACCCGCTCATTCAAACGACTTCACACTTGACACCTTGCTTCCTCGGGTCCTCAGACAGACATACAGGCAGAGCCTCCTTCCATTTTAGTCAGATTGCATCACAAACACTTGCATGCCCTTTTCCATTTCGGTGCCTGGCTTTACTTTGTTCTTTCCTCTCACTAAAAGGTGCAGAAGCCTTTGTGTTTTAGCCCCGTGCCCTTCACTCCCTTCAATGTCAAATATTCTGTGACAATTGGCATCAAGTCATCTTCGCAAATGCTCATGAACCCTTCACCAATCTGATATCAACAACCAGATAATAGTGTTGCTGTAGAAGACATTGTTTACTTTTTTATCATCACATATACATGACATCTAAGTCCTGCATTGGACCCATTTACATTACAGCCGACGCTTTTATCCAAAGCGACGTACATGCTATACAGTAGACTGTAGACAGCAACGGTGAGCAATTAGGGTTAAGTGTCTTGCTCAAGGACACAACGACATGGACTAGCTTGGGATCGAACCACCGATCCTCTGATTGAAAGACAGCCCTGCTAACCACTGAGCCACAGTCGCCCCATCCTCAGCCTTTTAGGAGCAGTGACTTGCTGTGAAGCAACTTGGGGTTCAGATTCTCGCTCAAAGACACCGGGAATCGAACCATCAACATTGGTGAGCCGGAGCCTCTGCTTTTCTTATTCCTTAATCTTCCAAAACCTTTGAGTCAAATAATTTCCATAGAAACACTTGTTGGACCTCAGTTAGTGAACCTCCCTGTTTCTGGGTCTCCTGACTTCAGTTTAGACGACAACAAAAACAACAACATCTTCCTCCCCCTCTTCCAGACTCTACATGTTTCTCTCTTCCCTCCTTTCCCGTGGTTCTCTTAAAGAAAGCTCAGATTCACATCTTTGACACAATTCAGGTGAAATCAGGTCAAACATTTCTGCATGCCTGGCTGACATCAAACTCAATTTAGATAACACTGAAAAATATTGCCTCTCTCTCTCTGTCCTAAAGTAACACCAAGTCTTCCATCAAGTACTTCAGCATAATCCTTGATAACCAGATCCTGCAGATGTTAAATCTTGTGGTTCTATCTCTCTTAATCCACTCTTAAAAGAAGAGATTATTTAACCTTTCATCGGCCTGCACCATGTCGTCTTAACTTCCAACAAGTTACCAGCATTGGAAACGTTGGCGAAAACACCAAAAAGACATATGAGTCCCAGCTCTTGTAGTTAAAGGAAGGAATTTACTGACTAATAATAATACATTGTATTTGTATCGTGCTTTTTAAAAGGTACTCAAAGGCACTTTGCATGGTAAAAGCAGAAAGAACAGAACCAATAACAATACAAACAAGAGACATTACACAACAGCAAGAAAAGAACAACACATACTTAAGCTTCACAGGTTAAAAGCAGCTTTAAATACATCCTGTCAATACTTCGGTAATGCTCAGTTCTTCTAGAACAAACAAACATGAGGAGGTAACGTCTCACCTGTATCCGATCAGTGTAATGGTCAAGCAGCAGCACTCCAGAACTTGTCACTTTCTTGGTTTCCACCATAGTCTTGAGGTCTGCCAGCAAACTCATGTGTTTAGACATATCTGTGGCTAAAACCTGGGATGAAAATGAAGCATTAGAGAGAGGAGAATAGATACAGAGAGGTGGTGGCGTGATGCAGTATGCTGACGACACTCACCATATCAATGACAAGTTTCCTCAGGCTCTGCCTCTGCCTCTTGCTCAGGTTCTGGAAGATGTCACAGTTGTCCTCGTGGAGCAGCTTGAAGCCCACAGCGAGGTGGTGGTTCTCCAACACTGACTCGTCGTTGTACATCAGGGCCAGCTCTGAGTCTGAGAGAAGCCCAAACGACACCCACCATCAGTGTTACAATCAGTCCGGTTCGAGCACAGTGAAAATAAAGCTTTGCCGACAAATATCCTCATTTAAAACGACTGAAAGTCCACAATGTACAGACTAAATGTACTAAAAACATACAACAAGCTAAAAGTGTACTTTTTCTCAGAGGATGACTGCGGTACCAAAGGCAAAACTATATGAGTTTCAACTAAAGTGAGTGTCATACACATTAGCTCAAAGAAAAACTTAAATACCCAATCAAATAACCATATACACCAAATGCAATCTCCCTAATTGTTAATGCTTTAAATTATTTCTTTTCAAATATACAAATCACAACACAAATCACTTCCTAAAAAGTAGTGTCCATTGCTTTGTAATGATTAGTTATAATTATGATGTACATTTTATTATGTGGAAACTAAACAAAGCTATCAAAATTTGCATAAATGATAGATGTGTAAAATATGAGTTCAAAAAAATAGTTAACCATTAGTTATGTTGTTGTTTTTTACCTTTATTAGTATTTAACTTACAATATTTTGTTATTATTATTATTGTTGTGTTTATTATAAAATACATATTTAGTATTTATTTTTATGCATGTGTTTTATTTTCTCCAGACCATTGAGATGTCCTTTGTTTTTGTTTTTATTTGCGTATTTTTGCGTTGTCTTCAATCTGATTTCGACTCACTTGTGTTTATGAGGAATTGGTTGGACACTCCTGGGTGGTCAACATCGTGGATGGCAGCGGCAAATAACGCAGCTAGTATCTCTAGATCAGTGAACACCGCCTGTCAGAGAGAGAAGTACTCAGGTAAACTGCTCTTTGACTACTGTACTCCTGGTGTTTATGAAAGCATGAGAAGTTAGAGGTATTTACATCTAGTGCTGGAGTGGATAGCAGTACATGAGTAGACTGAGTGACATCAGCAGCGTGGAGGCTGTTGTGGTAGGCCACGTTGGCATGGTAGTGGTCCTCCAGGGTCATCACATAGGTGACAAATGTATCCACGGGGATACTAAAGGTCTTCAGTAGATCTCTCTCCTGCAGCCACAGGGGTCATAGTTCACAGTTAAGTCACATGACATGCTATGCAGCCCATTGTGGGTTAAAGCTCTCTGTCGCTCACCTGGAAGATGGCAAACATTGTGCAGCTCAGGGGACGGTTATTAGAGTACTCTGCCACACGAAAGATGTTAAGGCCCCAGATGTTCAAGTCGTTCAGCTCCTGAAGGCACATCGGGCAAGATTAGCACACATCAGCATTAACTCTACTCATAAAGGTGGGGATGCTGCAGCTGCGTGTCCTTTAAATATGTTTGCATGAAGCTTGAACACTTGTGTTGTGTTGGGGTTTTTGAAGGTGGAGAAATTGGTTTAATCGACTTCAAAACTTTTTCCCACAGCGAGAAAAAGGAAAGCTCTTGCTCTAACTGATGGACCAATGAGAAAATATGTTAAAAGGTGAAGTTTGTCAGTTGTGGAAACGTTTTCTGCTTTTAAACCCATGTGACTCACATGTTATATTACACTGTGTTTCAAATCGCATGCTTTCTCTTTTTACTTTTTGTCCACTGCTGCTGCCCTTACAGTGCATAATGACATGCTACTTCCTCATTACACAGCACCTTGAACTTTGACCCTCTTGCTCATGTGTCTGCTGCGCAAAGGATTGTGGGTCAGAATAGCCAGAAAAGCATGCTGGCCTGCATGCTTTTGTGGTTTTTTATTATTATTGTTTAGGACTATTGAGTGCTCAAAGCACTGCACATTAAGAAAACACTTGCTACTAGACACAACACAAGCAAATGAAAGAAAAAAAAACATCTTCACCAATTTGAGAGCACATGAAAACATCAGTTTTACACATACGCAGCATTTAAAAGAACACTTCTGTGTGGGTTTATGTGTGCGTGTCGATGCAATAACTTGCTTCTCAGCTGCTTTTCCATCAGCTAGTTCAGATCGTTATTGCCCCCACAAGAGGACTGTCTGTTGCAGCATAAAAGCACAATAAAAACACAGAAAGATGGTGATGTATTTACCCTGGCGAGCGCTTCCTCGTGTTCAGTCTTCACACCGAATCGAGGCGTGGTGGAGTTTGAAAGGCTGGAGCTGTGCGTGAGCTTCTTCACACCACTGATGTGACACATGGGCTTCTCCCGCTCCCTCAACGTCGGGGACGGGATCTCCACCTCGTTCTGCTTATCTGGGGAGGGGAGTCAGAGGTCAGCCAGGACCTGACCTTGGATCAGAGCTAGAAGGGACTCTGTAAAGAGGTTGGCAGGTGTGTTTTACCTAGAAAGGTAGTGGAGATGTATTCTGACACCTGGTTCCCTGAGCGACTCATCTCTGACAAGTGGGACAGCTCCCTGTTCAACATCCTCTTGAACTGAGGGAAGCAGAGACAGACACAGGAAGTGAGTGACTTGACTTCGATGTGCAGATCGGTGAACCCTCGCAGTTATTAACATTGTACTTCAGATCCCATTTGTTCTGATACAAAACAACAAAACATACCTATGAGTCAAAACATGAGAAGAAGGAAAAAAAAATCACCCTCATTCTGGGTTCATTCACTAAAGGGTGAGGAAAAACCAATGATGAATCATGCCTCCTCTTTTTTGAGAACATACTGTTCAATACCCCCAATTCGGTGCGCCTGTGTTTTGATCGCCATGTATTTATGCGCTGCGGTGATGTGGCACGTTCATTCACCTCCTAAAATTCGACAGTGGCAATCATGCACAGCTAGTCTGCGGGTCCGTGCGGCGTCGGGCACAAATGTGATTACGGGAACGCATCATCCCCGCAGACGTCGAACCCAGAACGGTTCCTCTGCTTTTTTTTTTTTTTTACGTGATTTTATATTATTATTTTTTGCACGAGTTAACGTTGAGGCACAAAAGGATTCGGACATAACCCCGTTCAGTCTGCGTCCTGCCGACTGATCTTTCACACATAACGGTCTCCATGGCAACCCGAGCAGTTGCCGTGGCAACTGCCTCCTCACAGTCGGTCCTTCAGCGCGATGCGAGAGAGAGCGGTGGCTGCTTGGGTGACAATCCGAGGGAGTAGGCAGGTGTCTCTGACCTTTACCAAGGTCAACCCTCCCCTCCACTGCTGTCTCCCTCTCTGTGTCTCACTGTTACTTATATCGCCGCCTCCCCCCCTCCCTCCTCCTCCTCCTCCTCCCCCTCTCGAGGTAAACAACAGTCTCCTCTGTCACAGGCTCCTCTATGCCATTTCACACACTCCATGCATACCCTCCATCTTTCACTCTTTTCCTCCCAGTTCTCTCTCTCTCTCTCTTTTTCCAACCATCCCATCCGGGCCTGGCGCTCGTCACATGATACGCCGAGCAAATAGGTGCTCTGACGGCAAATCGTGGAAGCAGTCGGGCAGAATCAGTCACCAGGAGCCAGGAAAGCAAGTCGAGCCCCGTGGCACACTTAGGCAGCAGGCTCAGCCCAAACCTCCTCCTCCTCCTCCTCTCCCTCGCTCTTTCCTTCCCTAATGCTGTAACGCTGAGTCATAGCTGACAACCAACACTTCCACGGTGCCAGTCCGAGTGCCAGGACAAACAACCCTCTTCCTCATGACACTGACTGATGGGAGCAAACATGCGGACACTGCACAGACATGACCACAACCCCCCCTCCCCCCCCCCACACACACACTCACTCATACACACTCATACACCTGCATATGTGAGGGACCCAAGAGGGCTTTATTTATTTTTCTAGATCCATAATCTTAAATAACATGGCCCTCCTCTTAACTACAACCTGTACGACTGATGGATTCAGACTGTAGAAATATCAGCAGGGAACCAACTCATTCATCATGTGCCCAATGTCATTCAAGAAAACAGGAAAGTTAAAGTTTGTTTTGGTAACACAGTGCCAAGATATCACATCAAACGCAAACCTGACATATCAAATAAAACTGACACATAACTCCAGACATTGTTATGGATGCAACCTGAGGACAAACTCAGTCCTGAGACAATAAGCATTGTCCTTCAGTGACAATGCGCCGGGCTTCCTTCAGTCTGCATTAGCCTCAGCCTAGCAGGAGAGACAAACAGGGATGTGGGGCGCAGGTGTGCAGGATGGAAATGGACATCATGTGACACTGCAATGTACCTGCAGTAAAGATGGCTGAACTACTTTACACAATTTTAGGCAGCTAGGTGTATTCTCCAAGGACGGAAGAAACGTAGACCAGATATAGAAGGATGAAGAATAAGAGTGATATTGTCTTTTTGTTTACATTGCTGCTGCGAGGTGGGGACACGGAGCAGAGTTAATAAACTCTGTGCTCTTATCCCTGTTCCCCTTCAGTGGATTCATGTATAAATTATGTACAGGAACACACACAAAGCCACCGTCAGACCCACAAAACCTTCCTCCACCACATAAATTCAGAATATAACGAACACGTCAATTCTCCCTTATAAACACATAACATTCACAAACTAACACCGTGACTTCTGGATTATCATAAAGACACATAAGAAGATGGAGTAAACACACAGATGAGTTGTTAATGCATGCTTAGATGTAACACTTGAAGAGTCCACATCCAAGATGGCCACTGCCAGGCCTTGTTTGCCCTCTGCAAGCTCTCCGAGCCCTACCTGGTCCCACCAGCCGATGAGCCAGGGCCTGGAGCAGGTCTCACAGAACAGGTCCACTAAGGGCGTCCTGCGCTCCGCCGCCGTCCCACTTCCCTCCAGAACCCCTCCAGCAGCCGCATCGAGGTCCAGCTCTGCCCCTGCCCTCCCCTGCAGGGGGCTGTAGCTGGAGGAGCGGGGCAGCCTGTAGCCCCCAGGTACAGGCGAGGGGCAGGGGGATGGCGCCGGGTCAATGGCCTCCACTACGCCCATGTTGAGGGTGACGGGGGGTTTGGGCCGGTGGCACAGGCAGGAGGTGCGGTAGTGGAGCGGAGCGGGGGCGCTGCGGGTGCCCCAGTGGCATGAGGGCGTCGTCAGGGTGTGTGAGGAGAGGCCACAGCCAGTCAAGCCGGGACACTCCAGAGTGACGGCTGCCCCGAAAGGGGGGCGAAGGAACAGGGGAAGGGGGTGAGGGTGGGGGCCGCTGGTGCAGACTGTCCTCGCCTACATGCAGCACCTCGAAGCAGGCCTCCCAGTCAGTCCAGAGTTAGGCTCCAGCCTTATTGTGGTCCGAAGATGAGGGTCCCCCTGATGGGCAGACCAGGAGCCCCCTGGATCCGGCCGCTGTGGAGACTACATCTCATCCCATTTGCTGAGCCGACTGACCCAAATATACAGTCACTGCAGGGTAGAGGTGGATGGGGAGCCGAAAGAGGGAAGATGGAGGGAAACGGAAAAGGAGAGGGAGCGGGGGACCGTCTGAAGGGCACAGAAAGGAGCCGATGGAGGAGATGAGTGGGGATGTGAGAGAGATGTGAACGGGAAAATGATGTTGCGAGAGCAGAGCTGCTTGGCAAACAGTACTAAAATATTTAGATGATGGAGGTGAGAGGGATGGAGTGATGGTGACGCCAGGACGGAAAGATGACCATAGTATCGAGTGATGGAGGTAGAGGGAGCTTGGATGACAGCGGGAACATCGGGGAGGAAGAAGGGAGAAGCAGATGACAATAGCAAGAGAAAAACAAGGATTGGGAGGATGAGAGAGAGAGAGAGAGAGAGAGAGAGAGAGAGGGATGCAGGCAGGCCTGTGGCAGACGGTCAGGCTGGAGAATCACACCAGAGCTGTGGTCTGGAAAAACAGGCTCCCTCTCCCTGCGTCGGCTGCCCCTCCCCCACGGTACGGAGATCCAGAGGCCCGGCCCAGTCCTACCGGTGCATCAGCCGCCTCACACCGATCCCAGCAACACACAGGCAGTCCACAGTCAGGCAGGCTGCCTCCTGATCGCTCCGTAGCCCAGTCCCCTGCTCCGAGTCAATCCATGCCTCAGCTGGCCGGGATGCCAGGGGTCTAATCCTGCTGCTTTAGGCTGCCGTTCCTCCTCCAATGCTCTGCCTCTTGCGCCATTTCCCTGGATGCTGTAGACAGCTCTCGCAAGCTAATCAGGCAGTGTGGCTGCAGGCGCATGCATGCGCGCGCGCGTGTGTGTGTGTGTGTGTGTGTGTGTGTGTGTGTGCGTGTCTGTGCCTGCTTCTGCTCTCCGCCTCTGAGTGCGCATGTGCGACAAGACAGCATGTACGTCTGTCGAAAATATGTGTGTGTGCAAGGGTGTGAGAACGAGTGAGAGACTGAGTGGGAATATTCATGTGTACCTCCATGTTGGCACAGTACGGAGGATTTATGTAGCTTAGCTGCGAAAAGGCAGCGACATATTCACAGACTCTGTTTACCCCGGGACACTTCTCTCTGCACATCGTATGTGCACACACAGAAATAAACACACACACAAAGGATGTCCTTTAAGCACACTCCTGCCATCGCTCCCTCAGTCCTTCATCACAAGCTTGACTGAATGTGAACACACAAAGAGCCTTCATTCATCACAATGATGTGCAACATGGAAAGAATTTCCAGAATCAAACAAATAAAGGCAGCCGCCGCTGTCTCTTTAAGACAGAACACTATTAAAGGAGCATCACCTCTATTTCATTGGTTGTTGCCCAAACCACATGGCTTGTGGTCAGAGTGGGAAGCCAATGACTAAAAGGGAAGGGCAGACCCTGCTGCTGTTCGATAGCAACCAAGGTTACAGCAGAGACATCAGCATCCCCCCCCCCATCATCATCATCACGTCCTCCATGCCCACAGACAGTCACCCTCCCCCTGTTCGCTCTCTCTCTCTCTCTCCCCCTGTTCGCTCTCTCTCCAAATACAAATACGCTCACGCTTAAGAAGCCTGTTCACACACACAGGCATGCAGATGTATGCTCACTACAACCCGGCTGCATCTCTTGCAGTACACACTAACGCTGAACTCGGCATAATCGGTGCATTTTGTCAAACAAATGCCATAAAAGCCAAGAGACGGTGGACCACATATGTTGCATTAATTATTCATCAAGACCACTAATACCACGGGATAGCAAATAAACCCAGGAAACAAATGTTTTTACAGAATTTCTTTGAATAAATAACTCGCTGTACATTTTCTAAACTGCAGAAATGCAGTGTTCTTAAAATTATTTTAATGAGTAACTATTCCTGCAGGTTGTTTTTTAATTGATTTAATAATTAATTGTGCACAGTGCTACCCAAGGATTCATCAACAGGCTTGGTGCCATATTGAGGCAGAAGGGCAGTGAGAGTGCAGCATGTGTGTGTGGACAGGTGAGCACCTTGTTGGAGGCCATCTCGCTGACTGAGCGGTGGGTCTGGACGGTCTCCAGCTGGTCCAGACACCAGTCCAGTTCCTCCAGAGTCTCCCGAGCCATCTGCTGGTACGTCTCCTCTGTGAAGGACACACACACAGTGATGACCTGGGAGAAGATCCTCCATGTAACAGGATGCTTTGATCAGGAGGTTAGTAGACAGTTTAAGAGTTGATAGTCATAAATGATAGAAAGCGTCTTTAAATAAATGTAACAACATGAGCTACTGGATCAAAGGTTATTTGTGTTATCTGATGTGTCACATTGTTTATATTAGTATGTTTGTAAACATAAATTATGATTAGCTGAACCACACAAATAAATATTTAGATTTATAAATTTAGCTATCACTTTAAAACGGATTGACTAAATATACATATTCACATAAGACAATAATCAGATTTAAGTTATTTGTTTGGTAATGTTGTAAAAATCATACATCATCAACACAGCAATATATATATATATATATATATATATTTAATTGATTGACAGGTACATTTATCATCAGAAATCTTTATATTTAAATGAATGTCTGTTTCATACAGACTTTCAAAACTGGAGTATGCTTTCTTTAATTTGTTTTACTTTATTTTATACAAACAGAAATCTGTGTGTGTTCTGCACAACAATTGTATATACGCAGTAAAAACTGGGCTGAATTTAATTTAAAAAAATGATATATATATATAGTATAATTTCATATAGGACAAACTATACGATTGTATATACGCAGTAAAAACTGGGCTGAATTTAATTTAAAAAAATGATATATATAGTATAATTTCATATAGGACAAACTTCAATTGTGCCTCAAATATTAGGTGTTTTGTTAAAACTAAATAAAAGTAAAATAAAATCTTTTCAGTCAGTCAGCTTTGTTATTTCTTAACGCACACACATTATATGTTGAGTCTCTTTAATGTATACAGCACAGCTAATTAAATCCTCAATAATAGCCTCATGATGTTCTGTGCAGTCATTTTCATTACCGATGATGCATTCAGGGAGTGTGGGAGCCTTCAGTGTGTCCTCACAGCCGTGCGAGGGGACTGTGAGACTCTCTGGACTCAGAGTTTTAATTAGCTGACAACCTACCAGAGAGTGTAGCTTGGGGAACAGTGGGTTGGCTTGTCACTGGTGACCTCCTGTGGACAAACACATCATTACATCACAAGGAGAACCACACGCTGCTGCCCCCTGCTGGGCCTCAACACACACTCCGCTTCACAGGAGGAGGCAACAAAAGGCTCGGCTCACACAGGGGGTATAAATATGTATTTGTTTATCTGCCCCTAAAAAAAGAGCGCAAGTGTCTGGATTAAAATGCCTTTGAATAATTAAGTATTTTAAAGTGCATAAACATAATGTGATGATTCAAATATGTATTTATCCAAATTGAGACAAAGCTCTGCTCTCCTTTCATGTAGCCTTCATGGTCCCATGGTTGAGGCATTTTCAGGGCACAACACTGAATAATTATAGATGCTGATATATATAAATATCATATTGACGTGCAGCTAAAAGCCTGTCAACTGCCTGACTCCAAAGGAGAATCATTTTAGTGTTATTGACCGTCTCTGTCGTCTGGGTGCACACTCAGGGACATGCATCTCTGGGATGCTCTCTGCACTCTATTCCCAGCCAGCATGTTGGAGACACGCCAAATAATGCACGTTGCATTTTCCTTTGAGCGCAGCCCGATAATCACAAACTGGTTAATCATGACAGGAGCACGGAGAAGGAGACATTAGCAAACACGCCGCAAACTAAGCAGGCAGTCGTGATGAGTGTATGTGGGGGGGGGGGGGGGGGGGGGGGAGGGGTGTCTGACAGCATGGTACTGACTTGTTAGTGGGTGTTGTGACATTGGCGAGGATGGTGAAGTTGCTTCTTACAGTCCGAAGGCTGGCCAACACCTGGGGGATGGATGGACAGCGTGGGCGGGAGAGAAGGAGAGAGGGAGGGACAAGTTCACTCCACTAATTAGCCACCTTTTCCAATCATTTACAGCAATTAAACATGTCAGACGAGGTGCACACGGAGAGCGTACCTGAGCGAAAGGGGTGACGATCATGTCTTCGGCGTGCCTGCAAGGGGCGAAAAACCCAAAAGTGCAGAATGAGAGGAATGCGAGGCGACTCGGGCCGCTCGGTATTAGTGTTTATACGAGAGGCTGCGTCTGTGAGCCGGATGTTTACAAAGACCTATGTGGACCTAAACAGAGAAAGTGTCCTGAAATACACTGACGGGAGGCTCTGGGTGCGTTGAACTTACTGCAAGACAAGCCAAGAAACAGAACAACAGTTGACGTTAAGAAGATTCATCATGATTTCATTTGCATAATGGTCGCATAATTACAATCATAGGCACTGCTCTGTTGATTGGGAGTGTGTGTGTGTGTGTGTGTGTACACCGGCCACATGACGGACCCAGGATGATGATGATGATGATGATAATGGCTTCGTGCTTACCCCTCACTGTTGATGGAGGAGTTGCGTGACATGGTTTTGGGCGACGTGTCGTAGTCGGACTCCGAGCGGTACAGGAAGGACTCCCTGCGCTGGCTCTGGGGGAACGAAGGGTGCAGCACCAAGCCGGGACTCGCCTGCGAGTCCATGGGACTGCGTCCTGGCGAGGGGCCATTCTCGGAGTCGAAGCTGAAGGGTTAGAGAGGACGAAATGGGTCTTTACACAGATGAGCAGAAACACCCAGGTCTAGTCTCTTTGTGAGGAGGTTGGTGAAAAGAGAACTGTGGCGGTCGTGTTTTTTCAGTAGAGCTTTCAGACTTGTGGAGAGAAAACATCCAAATTAGACATGTAGGTGTTTATTTTATGACTTTGTCTGTTGCAGATTTCTCAATTTTTCTCCAATCCACCAAAAGTTAAATGTATGTAATTTGACTTTTTAAGTTTCATTCCTGTCTATGTTCTGAAGGTTTTCACAGACTGGTTGATTCATATATCATTCATAGCCTGATTTATAACTAAAAACATTGCTAAAATGGATTTTTATTTTTATTTTTCTGATTTATGGACTGATACAAAGATATCTACACAATTCCCTCTGTTAAAAGCTTTGATGCTAATATGTCAACAAAATAAAAACAAAACATTTTAACCAGACTGTATCCAATGTTCAGATTTCTCATCTGGAATATTTACCTAATAAGCACATATTTAGTAAGATATTAACTTCCCTCTTCACCTGAAGTATTTCCCCTTAATTAAATGAGCAAAGTTAACCCCAACAAGTTGTCTGAAGACAAGTTTGTGAGATTCTTTCAGCTCTCTTTGAGGACAGAAACCAGTATTTAGACCACTTACACATTAAAACTGAACCAGATAAATAACATCCAAAGCAGAAATGTTCAATAAACAATAAACACAAGTCTAAAACAGTCGGATCCATTAAAGGCAGTTCACTCGTCACCTGCAGTCAGGAAGCCGATATTCTGATGCAGCTGATCCACAAACTCCTCAACCAAATTTGAGATGAGAGAAGATTCAATCTTACAGCTGAGAAATGAAGTCAGTATTGATCGCGTGTGGTTTTAGAGTTTGGCATCAAATGAGAATAAAATTATAGACGACTTTGTGGGAACAGAACCGACAGACAGCAACTATCTGACAATATTTTTGAAGAGTATACTTCCTGAATTGTTAACAGGTTTGAACCATTAAAACAACAAAATTGGCAATTTTCAAATTGTAGGAGCAGCAATATTTGTTAAAAATCATTTAAAACATGTCCTGATCCACACATCCTATTCTATAGACTGAAGAAAGCAGATCTCTGCAAAAACCATAATAATTTTCATATGTTTTTCAATTCAAATGAGAATGATGACGTAAAAATGATCTTTCGCTCTAATATCTCAAACCGTGACTGCAATATCAGTCAAGTTATTGCATTTAGATATTTCTTCAAAATTATTCAGCCCGACTTCACATATACACCGATATGATATAAATAATAGTATGAATCACTTTCAGGCTGCAGTCAGATGTTGAGATGACAAGGACAGATGGGGAACCGGTTGCAGTGTAGCTGCAGCATCTATTTTTAATGTAGGATCAACTTTTATCTCCACAACACACACACACACACACACACACACACACCCCTCCCCATTTCTCCTAAACTTCTCAAACTTGTGTTGTCAATTCAGTTGTCGGTTTTCAGTTTGACTTCTAAAATTAAACGTGAAGCGTGATATTTTTAGAATTGACTTTATAAATTGGCCAATTAGGAGCCAATCCTCTCCCCAGAAGGCTTTGTGAATATGACTACAGATCAAATTATCATTAAACAAGTTTCTCCGGTAATGAAAAACGCATCAAAAATGTCTGCCAGGGGGAACCTCTGCCAGATGCACACACTAATCCCCGTTTTTTTTTTTTTTCTGCAAACTTTGAGAGTAATTATGAGTCTTCTGATTTCAGCAGTTTCCAAAATATAATCCATCTGACAGGTTATTAGAGCGTGTGCTTGGAATAATTAATTTTCATGACGCTCACACCTCATCGAAGCATGGATGGATTACTGATCGGGCCTCCACATACAAAATGTCTCACACGAAGAACAAAACAACTACGAAGAGACGCATCACGACTACAAAGACACATAAAAACGACTACAAAGACACAAAACATCTACAAAGAGATGCAAAAAAAAACAAGAAAGATAAGGGTAAACCACTAAAGTGTGCCTGGCTCCTGTAGGGGAGCTGGCAGGGCCTTCTGGTCTGAGCCCGGGGGCCCGTTGCATCTGAACTGAGATATGTTACTGAGGACTGGGAGCCCAGGGCCTCGCATGCAGAACTGTACCTGCAGAGAGAGGCGATGTTACAGTGGGATGAGCGCCTGCGCTCCTGAATACTGCGGTTCAGTTTCAAGCGCCGAAACAAACCCGAGCCTCCGTGTCCTCGGGGCTGATCGACCGGTGACACAGGTGAGGTGAGAGAGGGCGCAGGAGGTGGACCCTCCGGACTCTCCCATAACCTCATCTGTCGTATCAGCTTCCTCTGACTCATCGCTGCCCAGCTCTGGCCCCGGTGGAGCCGACCGGTTGAAGAAAACTCCCCCGGCCTCCACTTAAAACTGGCTGCCTCCCACTCGGTCCTCCTCGACGACGTTTTAGTGCGTCGGCTCACGTACCGAGCAGACGAGGAGCGCAGCACCTGCCCTACGTGATGCGAACTGCCCTAAATTCCAGAGCTAATAGCGAGGCCTGATCCTCCCTTTAGTCCTGCTCCCCGGCGCGCCTCATGCTGGAGGAGTCAAAGTGCATAAACATGCATATCCTGCGCTGTGATCCTCAGGCCTCTGGGTGCTTAAACTCCAGTTCCCCCCTTCTCACATCCTCGGTTTGTTCCCTGGATTTGTGCAGGTCTCCTTAATCCTTCCCTGTGCCGGTTTTGTTTGTCTCCTCCTCAGCCTCCCAGAAGAGAGCTCCTCTGATATTTCACCAGCTCAGCTGGTTCCTGCTGCTGGGACCAGCCGGGCCAAACTGGACCTCCGTCCCCATCTGGTCGCCTGGTTGCAGTGGCTGCCGTCACACGTTCACAGCAACCCTCGAGACACCAGTGGCTGCGACTGTGATGATCTATGGTAATATGCCAATTAGGCAGCCCTTTGCCCTTCACGTTGTATCTGTTACTTTTTTATCTCCTCCTCCTCCCCCCCGCCTCCCTGGTGCAAGCATGTGCTCTCGCTGTCCTTATCTCACTGCTCGCAGTTCCTCTGCAGCAACAGGAAAAGGCTGATCAGTAAGAGCAACAGACAACAGGCGCTGGAGTCGAGCAACACACAGAAGCTGTGTAATTTGAAGGGAAGATAGAAAAACGACCCAGAAAGAGGAGGAGAGAGAAGAGAAAGAGAAAAAAAAAGAAAGTCAGGGGGAAACAGGGTTGACTCATGCCCCTGTGTAAATGTTTACATGTTCCACTGAAGAGCGTGCAAGGTTTGCGCCCAAAACATTTTCTTATTTTGACATCAACAGCCTCGCTCACCGACAGCACTTTCCTTGGCCTTTGGACGTGAGCAGACACAGCTCGGCCTCGACATTCTGCATGAGCAACAATGAGGCCATGAAATAGCTTTCAAACTAGGTGCATGAGGTCAACCACTACTAATCCACTGATGACACGGAAGATGCTAGACGGCCTCAAGTTGGATTTCTTTTTTTACACTAGCGTGGCTTTGTCAACACACTGCAGCTCAAAATGCAGAAACATTTGACTGCAGCTGTTAAACTACTGACGGTATCAGGTTTGCCTGCATCCCTTCAGGTGTTTTAATTTAACCGTGTTACTTCAATAATAGACGGTAAAGATTAACAGCAGTGTGACAACTGTATGTATCCCCGGATTACTAGAATTGGGTTTTGAAACATTGGTGTCGCAAGTGTGGTGAGTGTCGCAAGAGAGAAGTGAAGAAGTGGTGAGCGGCTGAAGGCTTTCTCAGTAACGGCTGCACGGCGGCTGTGTTGCTTTCCTGTGTCATCGTCTGGGAATCCACATCTACACAAAGTTATCTTGACCGAGAAATGACATTCTTATCACATACAACTGAAGACTTTGAGTCCTCGATGTAATGTAGAAGTATGGTCTGTTATTTTCAGGTAACAATAGCAGCTGTGTGTGTTTGTTATACAACTCAATGAAGGTCATTTGGTTTAGTTGAAGTAAAAAGAGACAAAACAGACAAACGTGAACAAACGTAAGCAATGCTTACTTTCACACTCACACACAGACTTGACATAATTACATTATTTTTTCTTTCTTTTCTTTTGTTGACTATCTTATGCATATTTCATTTTATGTTTGTAACATTTTAAATATTATATAGGTGGAGGCTTCAAATAAGCCAAGTTGGCTTTTGTCTCTTCCTGCACTAATATCATTTATCTCTCCGTTTTTATTTTATTGTATGAATTGTGCAAATAAATAAAAAATAAAAAAGGTGCCGTTTAAGACTTTGTTAGGTTGATGGTAAAATATTTTGAAACATTTTAAATATAGTAATATAAATAAGATATTTGTTCCGCTTTATGATATTTAAATAATTAAGATGTCTAAAGCATGTAAATGTCTGCACTGCAGGCTGAAGTTAGAATAATTAAAACAACAGGTTAAACTTTTCCAGCATCACATGCTGTTGATTGATTCTTGATGAAATCTAATTCTTAGTTTCTGCTCGACTGAGTGGAAAACTCACCTCCAAACACGTTTTGTTTTTGGTAGCGGGGCTAACCTTTAGTCGTGTTTGGAATACTAATTGGACATTTCAAATGTGTGTGTGTGTGTGTGTGTGTGTGTGTGTGTGTGTGTGTGAGAGAGAGATAGGGGGGGAGAGAGAGAGAGAGAGAGAAATGGTCCGTGTGACAACCTGCACACTAAAGAGGAAAACTATCCAAACTTTGTGTGTCGCGATTTGAAAATACGCTCTGCACCTGCAGGATAAGAGCACAAATGAGACGGCTTGTGAATACTATCTGTTTTCCCCTGCTGCTTGCATTCAGAGTTCCACCTCTTAGGGAGCAGCTACCGGCGCGAGCACACAGGAACACAGGGAAGGTACGACGCCTTGACAAGCGCTTTCCTCCTCTCCCTCCTGCCTCACCCTTTCTTCTGAGTATCGCTTTCCCCTCCCCTCTTTCCCTGGGAGAGAGTGACTATCGTTTGTTTATGATGCACGGGGGGGGGGGGGGCTCACACACATGCAGCCTGTTTGAACAGTGCCTTTTCAAAGGCAGACGTCGGAAAGATGTCGAGAATTTGAATTCGCATGACAGTTTCCATTGTGATCTCCGGAGAGCTGATGAGGAGACAATTATTCTATCTACTATTAAAGAAACCAGTCCCAGCTCAATAATAGCTGGTGGAACCTCTCAGAGTGACTCATGTGATGCACACACACACACACACACACAGGACTGAACACACCCCCATGTTGCTATTAAGCGCACACACACACAGATGAGTTTTCATGGCGAAGCTCCTTTTGTTTTCACTCAAACGCTACAAAAAGGCAAACTCTGATTATAAGCTGTGGGCCGTCTCTTGGCTTCATTATGTGAAAGCAGAGTCCCTGGAGTGTATCGCTGCGGACAACGACATGATGATCAGAGGTTTCAGAGAGAAGGGGATTTGTGCCAGCCGAGTGGCTCCCCTCCTTTCCTTTGGAAGATGGCAAACACATGAAACCGCTGTCTGGCGCGAGGCCTCCGCTACCTGAGCTGCCTCCCCGTTCGAGGCCCTCCGGGCTCCGTGACGCACGCCGGAGACAAACCGATGGTGATGGGCACGTTAACAACTCGACTCTGCTTCTCTTCGCGTGACTGATGTGGTCACCGACTCGGAAAATGTAAAGCTCATTTATCGCTTGTGCAGCAAAGTGTGTAACGTCGGGCTCGGGATGCACCGTTCAGGCCGTCCGTACCTGAGCGAGATGCCGGTACCCGTCCAATACCAGCGTTTAATCAACAACACTGTGGAGGAAACTGGGATCATCCTCGTCTGAGTAAAGCTTGACTTAAACACTGCTTTTTAACTTTGTAAAAACAAAATATATAAATGTACAGTACTGAATATTATTTGTATTATTAAAATAATAGTATCTGATACCATATCGAGCTATTTGAGCCCACATCAGTACCGGTGCTTCACCACATGGAGCTGAATTAGATGCATAAAGAAACATTACACACCATTACTGTGGTACCAGTGTGCTTATTAGATTAGAACATGCGTCTTCTTGCACAGAGTCCTTGTGTGCAGAATAAGCCGGGGAAATTGAACTGTTCTGCAGTAGCACTTCATTTTCCTCTCTTCTCTGCACACAATTTTCCAACAAAAGGGGGGAGCTTGATTCCATGTCATTAATACGGCGGGCTTCAAAGGGCTTTGGGGCTCCGAGTCAATGCAGCAATTAGTTTAATTAAACCTATAAGTCTATATGAGAGTGTAGAAGAGATTCACATACATCCCCTCCATTGACTGCTCTCTCGCAAATCGATTAATCATTAGCAATCACCAGGAGGAAGCCCCCCACCCCCCCAGTTACTGCCACATCAGCCTTTTCCAAACAATCTGGTTGGTGGCAGCTCCTCTACCTCTCCATCACACTGCAGGGTGCCGTTAATCAGGCCTCTCTGGGATGCACCGCCAACCCTCATTCATTTCAGCTACTTCTAAAAAAAACAACACACACTCTCAGTCAATCCCAGCCCGCCCGCCACCCCCTTTTCCTCATTCTCTACACTTCGCTAAGTTAATGATTAACCTGCCTGAGTCCATCACCCGCTCTCCCCCCCACGACACACAGTCCGTACTCTCAGCTCAGAGAATGACAGTTATTTCCTGCCCCCGCTTCCTCCTCTGCCAAGCAAGCACAGATGCTTGTTTCCACGTGCAAATGCAATTTCAATTCCCCCCCTCCTACCCCCCTCCCTCCTCTCCTCTATTACTGCCCCCATCCACCCATGAGCTGTGCCTCACCCAGGCATTTAGCACCTGGCTGATTGCTACCAGTGTGGGGGTGGCAGCGAGAGGGGAGTTGAAGGGAAGAGAAGCGGGGACTTGCAAATTGGGAAAGGGTGCTACTTTTATAGTCTGACCATATAATCACAGCTGTACAGCATTGCTGCGGTTGAATCATCCGTGGACTTATCGAGCATTAGTTTTTTTTGTTTTTTTTGTTGTGTTATTATGAAGCACTCTCTCAGGCCGGGGCATGCTTTTAGGGCAACATGCCCGTAACTGACACATCTCACATGACATGTCCAGAGCTGGGCTTGCCTTAGCTCGCCCTTTGTGCCTCTCAGGCAATCACAAGAGAGATAGAAGGACAGAAAGCACGCTCAGGCCTGCTTCTATTTTAATGTTGACATTTACAGTACGATGCACAAGAGGAAGACGCTCTGAAGGGAAGGCGCTGGCGCCACGCCTCATGGACAAAGAGAGGGCATCTGGCCACTGGAGCTTCACAGAGCCAGGGTGGGAATAATGACATGAGGGGGGGGGGGGGGGGAGGGGAACGACAAGCCAAGACACTGGAGCAGAAATAAACAGTGACAGGTTGGTCTGCAGCCACATTGTTAAATCTGATCTTTTGAGAAATCAACTCATCTTTTGCCACTAATTCAGTGTAATTACATGCAAAATTCTAGTCATCACCATCACGACCATTTCAGAGCTAATAATCACAAACTCGGGCTTCGTGACTTCTTGCAACCTGGCTGCTGAGCGCTCATTAAACACATCAACTATGTTAGCCCAGAAACATCATTATCCTATTAGCATATTTCCCTGCATACATTGCATTACAGTCAAAGCTCTCCACAGAAACCCTTCATTTACCCGGTTTGAACAGTTGCACGATGGAGACTTGCTATGCGTTGCTCCATGCATGCATCTCAGATGACTCACAGATATTTTCTCAGAAACAATACTAACCCCCATTGAAAATCATAATCCACTTCAGCTCCAGCTCCCCCATGCTTTCATTTTATAAGTCAGCAGAGCTGCAGCGAGAGCTTCTTTTCAACTAAAGCTGCACTGAATGTGGCTGTGCTCAGTATCAGAAAAACCGCACTCATTACTGTGCATGGAGTAGTCCAACCTTAAGTCCATCAATCCTGAAAAGATTGATGCAACTGGAGAGCAAATCTGAATTGAAACTCTCAGACGAGGTTTATTTTTATGTGAGTGTTTGGTAATGTTTAAAGTAGTGAAGCCCCTTTCCTTCTCGAATAAAAACCCACTAACACCCACAACCATCTGGCTTGTGTCTTCAGTGGGAAAGGTTACAATCAAGTAACAAGCGATGCTCGTTTAAGTGAATATATGATAAATAAAATTATTATAATTCTCTGACGCACAAAACATACAGTTAATATCCTCTCCTCTGAGCCACAAGACTGACAACATCATTTTAGCTCGCTGATCATTGATTCAAACTCCACAGAAAGTAAAACTCATTAAAACCGTCTTTATTAGTCTTTCCGCTGTTCAAGCAATCACCGACTCTGGTTTGAAAGAGAGACTGAATGAATAATCTCCATAAAGAGATTCTGGATTCACATGTCGAAGGCTGTGAGTAACGGGACAGGACTTTGGCATCGGAAGAGTTCTGGGTTTTGTTTGTCGCCCCGAGGAGTATCGACCAATCACGTTTGAGCATGCTTTGACTGAATGCAATCTGAGAACAAACCTGTGTTTGCATCTGACAATGATTTCTCTTTTTTTTTGGTTTATAATTAGATTGAGCTACTGAAACAGTCGTGTCGGTAACGTTTCTCCGGTGCCGGGGCCCTGACCTCCCCCTGTCCGGCCCCGATCACTCCCCCTCTCCCCCGTTTGCCTCTCCCACCCCTCCGGCTCTCCATTGCGCTGTGGCCCGATCTCAGAGCCGGGGGATTAAAGCAGATTATCCTGCCCACAGGATTACCGACCCGACTCCGGTTGGCCGACCACAGAGAGCCGTTTCCTCCGCCTCGGAAAGTGCAGGACACATGCCCTTCAGGAAGAACCCGGAGGGACTGGCCGCCATCGCACACCTGGCAAATGCCACAGGAAAGGGATTTGTTTTATAGGCTACACTAGACAGGATAATCATCCTTTATTCCGCACGGCAACAGGCCCTCCTCATTGTGAAAGGACAGCCGCCGCCAGCCGTCCTAATCTATTAATGCACTGTACAAAATAAATGCCAGCCGGATTGAGTGGTTCACATTAGACACGCAAAGCTCCCAGCGCAGTGTTGTCTTTTACCTGAGGAATGCGGGGCTCTGCCGCCCTGTGGATTGTCTTACACTTCGTATTCTTCGAAAAACCCACCAGAGGCGTCCGTCACTTTCGATCACCATCAGCAGATCTCTGGAGCCTCTCCTCAGGTGGAGGCCGACTCCGTCCGTCACCGCCCGTGTCTGCTTCACGGGTTGCTCGACTCTCAGCTCTGTTCAGAGGCAACTCTGTGACACGGTCTACTGCACAGTGCAGTGATGTTTTGGTACATTTCAAATGTGACATCGCAGGGAAGAGAAAAAAGTATTGTAGGCTTTGTTGTGCCGAAAGGCTGCCGTGGCCCTATTCAAAGGAATCTCTTTACAACCACAAACTAGAGACCCGCACATTCGCAGGATGTTTGGTTTTCCTAGATAACAATAAGGCGGTTAATAAGCAGAAAGTGGTTCAACACATCAGAATAAACACTAAAGCCCTTGTAGTCAGTGTCAAGCTCCGTCAGGCCTGCACTGAAGCCATCTTCCCTTCGTGTTTGCCTTCAATCTGCTCTGCAGGAAGTCAAACACATGCTCAGTTGGACTGAGTTCAGATGACTGACCCGGCCAGGCAACACTATTTCCCTATTGGGACATAGCAATCACTGCCTGTCTGCATGTTTAGGGTTGTTTTCCTGCTGTAGTGTCGTAAAATTGGAGAACTTTGTATGCGAAGAGTATAACAAATCTTTACAGAGCCAGTCTTGGAGTAAAGCCGAAAGAATGAAAAGCTCTTTTCCACCGCTCTGTTGTCTGCTGCACTTTTGCAGCGTGTATTTTTAAAAAAAACGGGATCAACAAGGTCAGCACAGCTTGGATTATTTTTATTTATCGTGACATCACACATGGGTTATTGGAATATGTTTTTTTTAAGCCTTGAGTTTGGCGTTTTGGCCGTCGCCATCTTGTTTTTTGCAACCTAACGTGACCTAAAGTTCAAAGACGAAAACACGGACAACTCCCAGACTGGACAGCGTCATGTCAATCACAAGTAGACCCAATCTAAAGCATACTTAATCATCTATTTGATTCTAAATTGTACCATAATTTACTAAATGAACATCATGCTGAATTGAAGAAGACTTGAAAATAGCAATTGAGACCATAAACTCAAGTTTACAATGTTTACTGAGGTAATAAATCAAGTGACTTCTTTTAGTCATTAGAAGGAATGCAGGTTTGTGGGTTCACGATTCAGAACCGGGGGTTGCCGTCTGGAACAAACTGCTTCATCTTCCTCTCTCTGCTCTTCATCCTTGCCCCTACAGGAGCAATTTACTCTTTTATATGTAAATCCCCCCCTGTGACCCCGCAAGGTACGGATTTAAAAATCATGGCTCCCAACAAACATCCAGCTCTTTTAATAACCAGCGTTCAGCTTCCCAAATATCAGTTGAACGGACCAGTTTGTTGAATTATTATGGCTGTCATCAACTAATTACAATCTTAGTTGATTAACACTCATACAATTTGATTAATTCTGTAAACTGAGCAAAAAGCAGCACTCTTTAAACCCTTCGAGCTTCTGTTCACCGGCATGAAAAAGGACGAGTAATCGACTGAAGAGATCCTGGTCGACCGAGACCAAAACCAGACGCGGCGGCCCTGATAATGAGCGTTGTTCCTCTCAAAAAGCTCCTCGGCGCTTTGTGTTTCTCCTCCCCTCTGCTGGAGACTGATGCCGGATAAGCAGATGGATCAGCTGACACCGAGTGCCATCCTGAGAGATGACAGATGGAGGGACGTGTTCAATTGGTGCTCCGTTTAGTTTCCTGCTACTCGCAGCCAGATAAATCAGGAGTTGAGAGACGAACTCCTCGACGTGACGGCGATTGTCCTGCAGCAGCGAGAGCAATATAACGATATTGATTTGCTTTTGATGTTTAATGGAGTTTCTCAAAAAAGGAAACGCTGGTGGAAGAGGGGGGGGGAGGGGGGTTGGTGGTATGTGACGGAAAGAAGGAATGGGGTTCAACAAGATAAAAGCGCCATCCAGCCGAATTAATGAACTGGATTTTAATTACACTGACCAGCATTCCTAGACTGTGCAGGAGAGCTATTACAAAACCCAGTTAGTGGTTAGTGCACATTGTGGAGCCGTGATGAGAAAGGAAACGGCTGAGTGAAGCTGGAAATGCAACCGAGCCGGACTGTAGAAAGTAGTGATAGCACTGGCATCTTCACTACACCACCACACCCCCCCCCCCCCCCCCCCCCCCTTACACACACACCAACAAGCCCACACAAGGAGTGGTATTTTTAGCGCATCACCCTACACCCTATCTCTGAGATGGAGCGTGGAACTCCCTCTCTGCAGGCTGGGGCTGCTGGGGTTCTTTCATTTTAAGCCAGACTAGAGAGAGATGGAGAGAGAGAGAGAGAGAGAGAGAAAGAGAGAGAGAGAAAGAGAGAGAGAGTGACAGTGAAACAGCAAGAGAGAGAGAAAGAGAGTGTGAGTCATCCAGAGCTACCTTTGTGTCTTTATGTCCTTGTTCCTTCTCACCATCTAACTATCTTGCCTCCATCTTTTCTTCCATCTCTGTCTGTCTGTCTGTCTGTCTGTCTGTCTGTCTGTCTGTCTGTCTGTCTGTCTGTCTGTCTGTCTGTCTGTCTGTCTGTCTGTCTGTCTGTCTGTCTGTCTGTCTGTCTGTCTGTCTGTCTGTCTGTCTGTCTGTCTGTCTGTCTCTATATCTGTCTGTCTGTCTCTATATCTGTCTGTCTGTCTGTACATTTGTCTGTCTGTCTGTCTGTCTGTCTGTCTCTATATCTGTCTGTCTGTCTCTATATCTGTCTGTCTGTCTCTATATCTGTCTGTCTGTCTCTATATCTGTCTGTCTGTCTCTATATCTGTCTGTCTGTCTCTATATCTGTCTGTCTGTCTGTACATTTGTCTGTACATCTGTCTGTCTGTCTGTACATCTGTCTGTCTGTCTGTACATCTGTCTGTCTGTCTGTACATCTGTCTGTCTGTCTGTACATCTGTCTGTACATCTGTCTGTCTGTCTGTCTGTCTGTCTGTCTGTCTGTCTGTATATCTTTATACATTTCATGGACTCAAAATCTGCATATTCATTCTGTTATTTCAAATTCTGTCAAATTTAATCCAATCTAGAAGTGAAATGCAGACTAATAAGCAGTCTTGGCATTTAATTCGTCATACATATTCCGCCGCACAAAGATGGTTTGCTGCATATTACCCTGGAATGATGGATAATTACCGATATAATGGGGTGCAAAAACAAATGCTGGGCAAGGTGCAGCAGAGTGAGAGTGCCTTCAAGGTTGATTTGAACACAGTGAAATGGTCCATGTCTTGATGGTCTCAATTGTCCAGTAATGTATTCCTGGCGTGGCCAACGTAAATGCACCATTGAATTGCTTCCCCCTTGTTTGCTTTGTTGCTCCGTCCTTCATCTTCAACCCCGTCTCTGGCAGCGCTACACAGTGAGAAACGGATAAACTGATTTAAAACCCAATGCAGCCTGACAGCGAGAGGGCTCCAGGAGAGAAATACGACGAAAAAACAAACAGCAATAAGAAGTAAAAACAATTTCACTTTTAAGAAAGCCTTCATTTTGATAGTCATGAGCTTCGGGGGTAGTGACTGAAAGAATGAGATTGCAGATACGAGCCGGCGAAATGACTTTCCTTTCACCCTGAGAGATAAAGTGAGGAGTACCCGGAGGGAGCGAGGAGTAAAGCCGCCGCTTCAAACAGAGCTAAATGTGGTGTGTATCAATTTACACTTGTTACATGCACACGGCCTTTTCAAAATAAACTTCTGTCTTCACAGGAAATAACAAAACCACTGAGTTTCGGAAAATATAGTAAGTTACGTGACAATTGAATATTATATTGGTATTGAACAGCGGTCGCCTGGGTGAAAGATTGTTTGTTGTTTTAATCGTGACCTTGGTCTGGACTGGTCTCGGTCTCCTGCTTTTAATTGGTCCTTGGAAGTGGAAATAGTTTTTAGATGAGCTGGAAACGATGCCATGAGAGCCGTCGGAGTGAACCAAAACAATGAGCGGGAAGAGGCAGTAAAGCGTCTCAGGGCCGAGTGAAAACTCTCTGTGGGTTCATCCAGCAACCCCTTTCACATCACACACAGCCATCTCATCCATCGCTACTATAAAAACATCAATTATAGCTGCTTTGAATTAAAACACTAACGATGAGGCATACTTTGAATTCATGTAATTAAAGATTTATACCAGCAAAATTAAGAGTATTTTATGTTGCATCCCTGGAGATAAAATATACCATACATTTATCTAACAAGGGCAATTAGTAAAATGTATTCCAATTATAGTGCAGTTATAATAATCATGTGAGCAAGAGAACAATAAGAGCATCGGCGTGATCATCCCATAGCAGTTATATGTCATTAGAGGAAAAGACAGAATTATCTGTGTGGATTCTTTTGTCCTGAAACGGCCTCAGGGCCACTGCCTTGCAGCAGCTGAATGCCACATGATGTCTCTAATTTTTTTATTCTTATGTCTCTCGATGGCCTCCTGTCCCTCATATTCTTTCTTTTTTCTAAAGCATAAGCACTTTATTTTTAGACTTTGAAAAAAAAAAAAAAATGTCCTCCAATTTAAAATGCACCCTTTCTGTCTCCACGTCTTTTCCTCAAATCACGTCAAGCCAGCAGCTTAAACCTTTCACCATCTGTCTGACTTTATTCCGTCACACTTTAGTGGCCAAACCTGAGCAAAAGTCGCATATCCTAAATCTGGAGAGGATGCAGATTTGAACCCACTGAATAAAACTAAGATGGACACAGTCAGCTTCTAGTTGCCTTTCTGTCGTTGGCCACTGATGAATGTGCTAGATGAGTCTTAGAGATACAGATGATGCTTTTAATGTTTTGTTCCTCTGCTAATGGGGGATGAAAAACAGATTCATCGGGTGATCCCGGAGAGCCGAGGGCTCCCTAACTGAGGAGGAAGAAGCTGTGATCGGGTAATGGGGCCTGAGCGGCTTGCTAGAAAAGGCAGTCAGAGTCTAGCAGACCATTTCCAAAAAATGTCAGAGTCTGGGAATATGGGCTGTGAGAATTAGCAGTATGTCCAAGCAGAATGTATGTCTCCCACTCTGCATGTCCCCAGACACTTTCCGTCTCACGAAAGCCTTCGCACATGCTTGCGCGCAGGCGTTCGGCCACAGTCGCTGTGCCAGTGCGGCTTTCACAGATCTTGGATTCAGCAGACAAGCTCTTTGTGCACGGATCACTTTTCCACTTAATCACGTGAAAAATAGGGAAAAGGCTGGAAAAGTCAGGAAGCAAAATGTGGGGTTAGGAGGGGAGGAGGGGAGGGAATTCATACAAGCGAGCGGCCGGCGAAGCTTCGTGACGGCACAACATTATAGTGACAACCGCTTCACCATCGTGATGAACACATCTTTAGGAGATGTGCCATGCCCTGCGGGGTGCAAAATGAGGACATTACACACACATACTCACACAATCTTTCACATTATCTCTCACTGCTGCTGCCTTCCAACACACACACACACACACACTGACATACTGATGCACAACCAAGAGTTCCTACGTGGACACTTGCACGCAGAAGCCGCCACACTCAATATCTCCCCTTATTGAAATACCGAACAGAAACTGGAATGGCGCTCAATAAAACACTGGGAGCTGAGGCTGGTTTGGTTTAATCTCATTACACTGAGAGCCCGAGGCCTCTCTTCCCCCTATTTATAGCTCCCTGAAAGAGAGGAGGGTCGGCCTCCGTGTGCACAGCATCGCTGGCTTGTGCAACCGCGGCCGGCGTGCGGCGAGGGACGCGACCACTCGCAGACAGGTCTTGCGTCAAATTTGATGTGACACAACACACAATTGCCGAGGATCTGTGAAGACAACCGCCCTCGTTCTCTATTCTCCAGACACATGCGTGCTTCCTCGTTTGCCACATTTACCTTCTGTTCCTCTCCACTCTCCTTATCTTCGCACCCTCTCCCTGGTGTCGGCGTCCCACCTGTTTGATGCAAAGGAATTGGCTCAAGGGTTGATTTCTATTAAAGCAGGCAGCCGCCACGTGCAGGAGAGCACACGCTCTTCTTCTTCTTCTTCTTCTTCTTCTGCACTTTGACTTATTTTAAAGCAAGATGTTTATCTAGCATTTCATGGTAAAACGCATTCTCACTCCGAATCCGTCAAATACTGACTCTTGGTCAGAGGCCCTGAGCTTCAAACTGTGACGTTCTACGTACCCGTCAGTTTGTGTCCGTTTCCACTTGTTACACTTGTTTTCAAAATAACTTAAGTTTAAGCAGCAAAACCCCTTAGTCAGGTTTAGGGAAAGAGTTAACGGTTAACAGTAACTTGACTGAAAAACAACTCCCGTGACCAACGACTAATGCAAGAACAAAACATTTACTTTAGCTGACGCTTTTATCCAAAGCGACTTACATGCTATACAGTAGACTGTAGACACAGCAACGGTGAGCAATTAGAGTTAAGTGTCTTGCTCAAGGACACATCAACATGGACTAGCAGAGCCGGGGATCGAACCACCGATCCTCTGGTTGAAAGACGGACCTTCTAACTACTGAGCCATAGTCGTACTTTTAGTTGCTCACTGGACTTGAACAGTGGTCTCCTAGATAAAAGTCCTGTGTTTGTTTGACCCATCCTCACCTCCCGCCTACGTTCTTGCTCTTTATACTGTGTCAGTCGCTCTGACCGCTTAATGATGACGCAGGTTTACTTTGGATTGAGAGGGAAGCGAAGTGCATCGATATCAGGCGGCACAGCCCCAACCCTCAGTAATGAGGAGAAAAATCTAAATGCATTGCCACTTTTCCAGTAATAATATACTGAATATAACATCCAGGAAAATTAGCTTCTCTTGCTAAGCAACACTTTAAAACTTTAGCCGGGCACAGCCAGTACTTCAGATTGCAACGACCTTTCAAGTTCTTAAGAAATGCCTGCATCAAAATCTGAAAGGCTGTGGGGCTAAGCTGCATTGAGTGAGAGAAGACTCAATTCTGATCTTCTTTAAGGAAACCTCTCACAACAAAACCCCCAAACCACACAAGTAATCACACTAGAAGCCCCTTGGTACACACACAACAACAACACTGAGAGATGGAGAACACTGAAAAGGGCCTCAGTGGTGTTAATTACTTGGCAATGTTGGGGGTAAAATAACCTCCAAGTCTGTGTCAGCATCATTAGAAATCCCGCACAATGGAGGTGTGAATAATGATGGATGTTCCTTGCAGTAAGCCTTCCTGCTGTGAAGCTGGCCCAAGATAAATAAATAAAAATAAGCATGCAATCTGCGAAGAACATCCAGATCTCAAACTGAAAAGTAGAGCATCAAATGAAAATACCACGGTGAACCCTCGGGCTATGCTTCTGTTTTTTTTTTTCTCTCCCTCTCTGCCCACCAACAGCCTGAATGTTGAGTGTAAATGTGTGAACATGAACATGACCTACAAGAAATGGGCTCACTGCTCTGACAAGACAGGTTACACTCATGCATTGATCCAGGAGAGGTCAGGACCCCTTTTTTCTAACAGGAGTGAGCATCAGCCTGCATACGACACCTTTTAGTCGGCTATAAATCATAAGCTGCTTCATGCATTATGTAAAGTGTGCCCACAATCCTGCAGCTGCACAGATTGACAACGTTATTTTATATAGTATAAATATAAACAGAAACCTATTGCATCTGTTTCATCTTCATGGGTTTCTGAATCAATCAGTTTTAGTGGCAATAAAAAAATGTTTTTACCTCGACTTCGACAGGAAGCAACACGTGTTGTGCATTCCTGAGCAGAAGCCGCAGCTGGCATCAACACAGCAGCAACAACCTACTGTAAAAATGCGACTGTGGGCGACTGTGGCTCAGTGGTTAGCAAGTCGGTCTTTCAATCAGAAGGTCGGTGGTTCGATCCCCGGCTCCGGCAGTCCGTGTCGTTGTGTCCTTGAGCAAGACACTTAACCCTCATTGCTCACCGTTGCTGTGTCTACGGTCTACTGTACACTGTATATCATGTAAGTCGCTTTGGATAAAAGCGTCAGCTAAAATGAAATGTAATGTAATGTAAAATACACTGCTGTATTGTGCCAGGCCTGCACCTGCAATGTTACGTATGAATAATGTAGAAGAAATGTTAAGCCCTCAGTGTCAAACGTTGTGGAACCTGAAGAATTTCTGTGAGGGGAAAAAACAATTTACAGTAGACAGTAGTAGTACTTCACTTTTTCCATAACTTTCTGCTTCTACTTCATCACATTTCAGAGGGAAATATTGTAGTATTGAGATCTTCTCATAAAATAAAACACATTACAGATCAACTTTACTTCGCTATTAGCGAATTTCTCTGTAGCGATAACACAATATATAACCGCATGAGCCATTTATTTTTTGGCATCAAATACTTTTACATTTGAGCTCTTGAACCCAAGCGCACATTGCAACAAACACCACACAAACACCAACATGTAGCAACACAATCATCCAGGAAACACACAAAACAGAAGAATCCCAGCTAAGAGCGCACAACAACCGTTTGTTTTATTAAAACCTCAATTCCAAAACCAAGCAACAAAATGAGCACACAGCAAACACGATGTGCGCATGGTGCTGCTATGCTAGCAATTTTGCTACTTGAGTGATGCTACCAAGACTCAAGACTCCACAGATTCCAAATATCCAATAATATAGATACATAAATGATGTATTACCATTGCTGTGTTTGGGATTGGAAGGTGTGTTTAATATCAACACTGCTAATGGCTACTTTATTAATTTCATTACTCTGGAGGAGCATTCGCGTTAGACAGCCTATCCTCAGCCTTCACGGGGATGGTGGGTGTCGCCATCTGGTGGATGGATTGCGATACTGCGCTCATCCTAAAGGCATTGGTCTTCAAAACAGGCCTTAGCTGTCCACATGGACCAATGGGTTAAGTTTTTTATTGAATGGGAACATGTGTAGAGGTCTGATTGATTGAAGTTGTATTTAAATGAACTAACGTCTATAATGACACAGCTCACACACCTCAACATGCCTCGACTAGTCTCAGCTTCGCTCAGCTTCAAGTTATTAGCGTCACTCTGGGCACAGGCAGTGTACAGTTTTGGAGTTTAAATCTGTGGCATCTTCAAATACTCTGACCAAATAACATATGCTGAAGCTTACACCTCTGCAGAAACGTCACAAGTGTTACCTTTATTATTATTTCAAGTGTATTCATATAGACCTCATAGTTGCAGAGATACACTCTATTGAGTATTAAGTAACATTTTGTTTGCAGGACTTTTACTTGTCACTGAGTATTTTTGAATTGCTACATTGCTTGAGCTTTACAAGGTTTCCAACAACAGCGTAAATGACAATAAATATCTGAGGGCTGACTTGATTTTCTGCTTCCCAAATTAGCAGGCTATGAAATATTTAGTGTCACATTTAGCGAGCCCCTGTGCTGTTATTGTTTTGATAGCATCCAAATATGATTTACTGTTGTTTGCAGCGGCGCCGAGTCAGACCAAGATTGGAGAAAAACAAACCATTTCCTGATATATTTCTGTATTTCTGTCTCAGGCGTATCCTATATCTCAACACTGTTTTGATAAAAGAAAAGATGATGTATAGGTGGTATATATGAGTGTTATTTGTACTGTGAACAGAACAATAATGAACTTCTGAAGAAAGCTTTGGTCGTGTTGGCTGGGACTGGGCCACAGTGTTACACAGTAAAGAAGTCTGTGTCATGGTTCGCCACTATTAATGCCATCTGTCCCTCTTCTCTAAGCAGGACTGACACTCTTTCATAATCATCCAGTGATGCTGATAATCTGCCAGTAATTTTTGGCAACAACACTGGCCCGGGGTGGGAGGTCTGGAAGTGTTACCTCAGAAGAGACGCCGGCATCCGCAGGCAGCCGAGCGCGCACGCCGTCTCCATCTGAGTCGGTCCGTGCCAAACGTGGTCTCCAGGTGGCCTCCTGCCTCCCGCCTCCCTCTTCCGCTCTGATTCGTTGGGAGTTTTTTGTTTTGAACCGAGGATCCCATCCCCGGACGTACCTCGCGTTAGTCTGACAGGTGTACGCCATTCGTCCCCTCTGCTCCACTGTGTGTGTGTGTGTGTGTGTGTGTGTGCGTGTGCGTGACAGCTGACTGAGGGTATGTCAATCTCCGTCAGTCAGACAGCCGCCTAAAGCACATTTCGGCGAGGTCATCCTCTCGGTGGCGGCGGCGGCGACCGCCGACTGCGTTGTGGTGGTGCCGCCTCACCTCCTGGGACGCGACATGGACTCGATATCCTCGTTCACACGCCTGCCTCGTGAAGAAATCTCAAGCAGAGCTATTTGCTGAGAGGTGAAAGACTGCCACTTATTCTGAAATTGACTACGTCGTGTTAAATGTTGACATTTAAATTCTTGGTTTGAAGTAGGTGACTTGATTACGCTAAAAAGGTTCTTCCTCTTAGTTCCTCTTAGTGCCCATGGGCTTGGAGAATACATTACTGTTACTACTACTTCAAAAGCTTGATCTTTTATTTTTACATCCAAATAAACCCAGAGAAAGGTTCAGTCTGAATTCACACAGGATGATTCTCAGTTTGTATTTTCGTGCCCCAGCATAATGATTAACTGATTGTCCTTTAGATGCACATGCACTGTTTGAACTCCCTCCTTAATGGCAGCTGATTGCCGGCCACATGATGAAGGTGTTTGTGTCCGCTCTGCCCTTGAAGTCTTGATATTTTTCAAGGGAAAGCTGGAGAATGAAGATTGCAGAATTACATGAGTGTAAAACACAGGCCGTGCCGGGCAGCTCATTCCAGCACTGGGGATGTGAAGGTTTGAGGCTCGGAGCTGGGACGGACTCTGCAAGCAGCTGATGAGCTCAGTGGACAAGAGTGGGATGAAATGAGGGATAGGTAGACTTAATGCCGCTGTAAGCAAAGATCGAGGCCATCAGGGTGAATCTCAGACGCTACAGGGAACCAGCGAGATGGGCTACACAATACAGAGACAAAGCGGAGAACAGAAATAGAGATGGAATCAATGCTCCCTATTTACACTGGGGTGAGATGAAGCACTGAGAGGATCAAAAAGAGAGAAGAGCAGCAATCACAGGCTGTAATCTTTTGGACAAAAGAGTGACTCAAACAATATTATTAGATCAGATGAGATAAAAAAGAAAAAGAAAAGAGGATTACTGCAATCACACTGGACATCTTGAGAGAGGAGACTGTCACGTAATATACTCTGTTGCAAAGTTCAGTTGATGTGATTTAATGAACGTAACAAAGGACGGTGATGAAAAGGAATTAAGGACTATCCGTTACAGACCAGTTGCATCAAAACTGGGCAATATTTTGTTGGTACTGTTAAGTTCTAATAGATTAGTGAGCTTGAAATTACCTGTACATGTGTATTAAAGGATTGTTTAAGTGTACATTACAATGCATAAGAAGGATATGATAAATAATGAAGGGCATTATGAAGGATATGTAATTGTATGTATTAAGAAAGTCACTGTATGTCATATTGTTTAATGTTTAGGTGTGAATGGGTTTTTAGATAATGATTCTATAGGAGTTAGGAATGTGGGACTGTTTCTCAAAGAAGAATGGTTCCTTTATGTGTTCCTGGGGGAAGGTGAAGTGAGGCACAGACATTGGGGACCGGAAGGACGCGCGCATGGATACTTTGAAGATGGACTACTCCTTTGTCTCTAGAGGATGAAGAGCCTCCGCCTTCTCCAAAAGCAAATGGACCTATGGATAATCGGGAAGGGAAGGGGACTAACCAATGGGAGGGCCTTAAGCTCCGTGACTGAGTGTTTAAACTAACACGCGGCAATTGTAAGCTCTCTTCTCTCCTGGACGTGAAGCGACAGCTAACTGTTTACAGTCTGTGAATTTGCAGAAAGGAGGAGGGCCTCGAATCGAGTAATGTATAACTGTTTTGTCATCATCTTTTATTAAATCTTTTAATTACGTAAATTTGAATATCTGAGCATTTCTCCCACGGACTGACCGGGATAACGAGCAGAATCTTTCAGTTGGTGACCCCGACGTGATTCCGGTGCTGTTTCGTGTGGAGATAGTGATTTTAGACGGGCAAACCTGTGGCGAATCGGCTCGTCTCTGCTCACATGAGGCCTCACTAAAAAGGTAATGACAAGGACCTGTTAATAACGAACCTTGTTTAGGTAGAACTAGGACATTTAGATGTGAGCAGAGGAAGGCTGGTCTGACGCAGTGATACATTGTTACCGTGATAACTATTAAATAAAGTAAATACATCATTAAGATAGAAGAGGTGATAATCAGTGTACATAGCGTACGTTGTATGGATGCTTGCACGTGCATGAGTGGAAGCTTTATGTTGAATGAGAGATTTTTATGTGTTTGTGAAGCTCACAGAGGTTTCTTTCACCTGAAGAGGTGTGAATGTGTTCGCAGCGATGAGTAACTACTTGGTTTCTTTATGATAAATACATAAACTGACGGGGCTTTGAGGTTGGTCGCAATCGTTATATACGCGACAGGTTTAAAAAAAAATTGTAACTGTATTTTAACCAGTTTTGCACAGGTTTCTAACAGAACTATAGTCCGCTGTGGCCTGAGATATCGCCATATATCTTCAGTAAGGTTGGGAATTGGCATGCGCGAGGAATTACGTTTAGTAAGTCGACGGGCCCTTTATTGTCTCCGAGCTCCATGAACCAATACTTAGGTTACTGTTAAAACGCAAATCAAATATTAATCTGGAAAGGACGAAGTGTGTTTCTCATAAAAAATTGGAGCTGACAGAGTTTTTCGGTGCAAAGTTTGCATCAGAGGGCAAGAAGTGTATGTCTTCAAGAGATTCACAGTAAAGAGAACGAAATTTAATCTGAACAGGGTAGATAGCATGAGTTCTGGCCAAGACGAGATGCTATCACAAAAATAACGAATTTGAAAAAACAAATCAGTAAGAAACGTATCAGTTGAAAGTGTATTTGTTGTAAAAAATAAGAAAAGGGAGAGAAAGCGCTGTATCTGTTGTACAGGGTGATTGCCTGTTGTATGTTTTGAGTGTTAAAGATATTGAAAACTGCCATTTTATAGTTTAAATTCTAAGTAAGAAACGTAGGCCTCAAAGGAAAGTTTGAACAAAGGGTCGTAAAAGAGGGTCATAAAAGATAGATAAGATCAGGCACGTGAGACAGACAGGAAGAGGAAGTGTGTATCCAAAGATAGGATATAGCGCCTCTGGTGGTTGGAGGACTAATACCCCAGCGGGCAGGTAGAGTACTACATGGTAAAATAAATTAGCACCATCGTGTGGTAAAGCTAGGGTACTACAGCGGTTAGACTACTGAGGTTAGATAGGGTACTACAATAATAGAACTGACAGTTAATTAGTTTCACACAGTTGACACACACTTAGTCTCACATGACAATAGTGATAGCAGAGATAGAGGAGATAGATAAAACATTTTACACATTAATGATAGTTATATTAATAACATTTTGGTAATTTAATAATTTTAAATTTTTTTAACAGAATTGTAGTTTTTATAAATACATCGTACCTATCCAATAGCTATTCGATTCAAGTGTGATTGTTTTTGGATCGTGATCCAATTGCTGTATGGGTGTTGAATTGCAGTGTGAATATTTTTGTGTTTGAATGCAATTGCAGTGTGGTTGATTTCGGATTGTGTATTCAATCGCAGTGTTTGGATTTAAATTGTTTGTTAAATTGCAGTGTTTGAGTTTTAAATTGTTTTTTAATTGCAGTGTGGGTTTTTCTCGACCAGCTCAATAACTGTGAAATTTTTCCCCAAACCCTAACCAATTGTATTTTTCCCATTTGCACCACATTTGCACGTTAGACACATATTGTTTATTATTTAATTTCTACATTTACATTTCCTTATATAAGCCAAAGTCAGTACCTGATTCTCTCAGGATGTCAGAGCCAAATCAAACGAAGACCCCACTGTCATGGGTTGATGCAGCCTGTGATGCTGCCCTAAACATGACAATCTCAGAAGAACAACGAAAAGCCGACAGGAGGCTGAGGAAGCACATCCAGGAGTGGTATGCTGAGGGTTTACTAGATGTAACAACCCAGGAGGGGCCCACTAAGGAACAAAGGAGAACACTGATGAAAGTGCTCGAGCTAAGAAGCAGCGCAGCAAGAAAGAAACAGAAGGAAACCATCGTAGAGGCAAGAAAGCTGCTCCATGGTATAGCACTAGTGGAAGCAAGCAACACCAGGATAAGTCCAGAAAACACCCCTCCCGTGAAAGAGGAGAAAGAAAGAAAAGACGGACTGTCACTGAGATTGCTAAGAATGCAGCTAGCGGAGAAGGATGCTGAAGTTGTGAATGGCTCAACGGCAAGAAAACTTATGGAGGATATCGCACATCTCATCCAAGAATCTGTGACCAACGCTCTGGAACAAGCCAAGAAGGAACAAGAAGACAGAGATCGAGACAGAGAAATGGAACAACAAAGAAAAGAAGACGAAGAAGACCGACCTCGTTGGCAGAGAGAGAGACAAGTGAACAGAAAGTACGATTCCAACTGTTATAATTGTGGGAAAATTGGACATCGGGCTAGAGATTGCTACAGGCCCGTTAGAAAAAATAGAAGAAAGTAAAAAGAGCCGCCCCAGATCTGGTCAAAAGGAGGAGATGATGTAGGGCACACCACTCAACACAATGTGGTGATTACCCTGAAGCCAAATCAAGATTCAGTGTGACACTATCAATTTTCCCCAAAATAAGAACTTGGTCAAGCATCCAAGCTCTCTGCACCTGATTATTCCAAAACCCTTCCACCTGATGTTTCTGAATCAAATGGGATGATATCCGCAGTATTGTTTCAGAAAAAGGAGGGAGGAGACCAGTGTTGAGCTACAGCAAATAACTTGACTTGATTGAATGACGCCATAAGACATTTGGCAGCCCGGAAAATTAAAAATCTCTGGATAAGGTCTGACAATGGCACACATTTTGCAGACAAACACTTAGAAGTAGAAAGATACTTAGAAATCACACATTCACATGGAGCAGTCTATCACCCACAATCACAGGGTATAGTCGAGAGAGCTAATCAAAAGATAACACTATAATAGCTAGTATTTGCCAGGCCACCAAGTTGACCTGACTGTACATAATGTCTTAAGGAGGGAGATTTTTTTTTCTTTTTCTCCCCATGAGCTATTGACAGGAAGACCGATGCCCAGCCCAGGAAGAGAGTTGGGAGAGAGTCCTGTGTTAGACATATTTCAGGTAGAAGAAACAGAATATTTTGGGAAATTGTCTGACCAGATCAAAGTTCTCTCTCGACAGGTTGCAAGAGCTCAGAAAGTGCCAGCTGATGGGAACGTGCCATCAGTAGGTCCAGGTGATTGGGTTAGACTAAAGGTGCACAAGCGGAAGTGGACTGAACCTAGGTGGATTGGGCCATTTGAAGTCGTTGCAAAGACTTCATATGCTCTCCAGGTAAGAGGACACAATAAGATCAAGTGGCATCATCTAACCCATTGTTTGCCTGCAGATCCACCTGCCAAAGCAGCAGAACCAACAGCTGAAGGTGTGACTGAGCCGGAAGGAGATTCTGAATAGAAATGGAAGACTCAGAGAAATGCAGAATCAGTAAGAAAAGAGAATTCACAGCTATACAATACTGCTTAGGGGCAGTATTCTTATTAAGCGTAATAATGCTTCCTTTCATTTGGTGGGAGGTACAGCAGCAAAGAAAAGTTAAAAGTACATTTGGAACTCAGGATGCTATGTTCACTATAGACATAGAGAGGGTTCGTAGACTGGATCAATTACATTTATTAAAATCAGCAAAGATTTGTCAATTACAGTAGGGATGCAATTAAAGGCATCACAGAGCAGTTGGACAAAACATCCCTTATGACCTACCAAAATAGAATGGCTCTGGACATGTTGCTTGCTGAGAAGGGTGGGGTGTGTAAAATGTTTGGGTTAATGTGTTGCACGTTTATTCCAAATAATACCGCCCCAGATGGTTCAGTGTCCAGGGCATTAGCAGGACTTACCTCACTTAGCAAAGAATTGGCTGAGAACTCCGGAGTGGAGAATGAGTTCACAGGATTCATGGAAAAGTGGTTTGGTAAGTATAAATCGTTTATACTCTCAGTAATTACTGCAGTAGGTATTATGGTAGTGATATTGATACTCTGTGGATGTTGTTGTATCCCATGCCTGAGAACTTTAATAACCCATTTGATTTCTGTAGCCCTGACCAGAGAGGACCAACAGTTGATGCTGCCGTTAATGGTTCCAGAAGTACAAGTGGATGAGGAAAACATGGATGGAGAGTTGCTCTGTTCAGCCTCACCGCCGGAGTATTATGACATGGCGGAAGTATAATGAGAGCCAGTCCGGAGGCCTCCCTGTATGTTCTAACTTTCCTTCACAGCTACATTCACCATCCCATCATCAACCTCCACCATGCTTCTGTTGAAAGAAGAAGACCGCAACATCAGACCAGAGACTCCAAGTGTCACATCGGAGCGCTGACGGGAAGAGGAGCGCTGCAACCCATGGGGACGGGTAGTATGAAGGAGTATCATACAATTTTAATAAAATAACAATACTCAGTTGTCAAACGAAATGATAGGATGCAGTGTTTAGACCTGTTTTTCTGATCTTTTTTCGAGATAACTGGAGAATGGAGTCTGCTGGAAAATGAAGGAGAGATGGAGTCAGATCGAGGAGATGAGGAGTTGAAGCAAGCGGTTGGAGTTGATGGAGCCAGTGTGATGCGGAGAGAAACAGGATGTAACAGGGCTTACACAACACGCACATAGAGAGACACCCACCAACACACACATAAGAACATATAGTGACACACAGACACACACAGATAAGCAGACATAGTCATTACAGTTCCAGATTTTAAGATTTTTTACCTGTGTGATGAATAGAACCACACTGATACATATTATATTTTTGTGACAGCATATATTACACTGTCAAGAGAGGGAGAGAAGTTTTTTCACTGTTGATGTTTTTCACTGTTGATGATGTATGAAATGTATTATGATGTTTGCACTGTGGATGACAATAAAGAGTTATTACGTTTGTGTTGATACTATGAAATAGCATCAAGAGAGGGAATTGTTAAGTTCTAATAGATTAGTGAGCTTGAAATTACCTGTACATGTGTATTAAAGGATTGTTTAAGTGTACATTACAATGCATAAGAAGGATATGATAAATAATGAAGGGCATTATGAAGGATATGTAATTGTATGTATTAAGAAAGTCACTGTATGTCATATTGTTTAATGTTTAGGTGTGAATGGGTTTTTAGATAATGATTCTATAGGAGTTAGGAATGTGGGACTGTTTCTCAAAGAAGAATGGTTCCTTTATGTGTTCCTGGGGGAAGGTGAAGTGAGGCACAGACATTGGGGACCGGAAGGACGCGCGCATGGATACTTTGAAGATGGACTACTCCTTTGTCTCTAGAGGATGAAGAGCCTCCGCCTTCTCCAAAAGCAAATGGACCTATGGATAATCGGGAAGGGAAGGGGACTAACCAATGGGAGGGCCTTAAGCTCCGTGACTGAGTGTTTAAACTAACACGCGGCAATTGTAAGCTCTCTTCTCTCCTGGACGTGAAGCGACAGCTAACTGTTTACAGTCTGTGAATTTGCAGAAAGGAGGAGGGCCTCGAATCGAGTAATGTATAACTGTTTTGTCATCATCTTTTATTAAATCTTTTAATTACGTAAATTTGAATATCTGAGCATTTCTCCCACGGACTGACCGGGATAACGAGCAGAATCTTTCAGTACCAGGTAGAATTGTTGTGCAACTTTGATTTTTTTTTTGGCCCACTTTGTTTCTTCCTGCTGGGATCCTTGCCCATCCACACTTGTCAAAAACCCACAAAAAAAACACAAATGACTAGTGTGTCGCCACTTCAAGAGGATTCAGTGTGAAACTAATTAAAATGCAAAGATGCCAAGGTTTCACGAAGCAAACCGACTGCGCTAAATGTGGTTACCAGAGGCCTGAGTATCTGAAGAGCCAGTGAGAGCCTCCACCAGCGTGATGAGAGCAGAACAAACATGACCAGGGACCTCGGATGGGAGCTGCATACATATCCCTTCTGCGCAAACAGTGCTTTGAGATCTCGGAGGGACTTTTACCTGCAGGTCTCTGAGCCTGAGCCGACCAGTGGCGAGTGGCGTTCCAGTACATGCACCGCCTCCAGATACTAATTAGCGCTGAGAGTAGTGAGAAGAGCACAATGTATTCACAGAAGAGCGCAATCTGTAGCTTAAACAGATGGTTCTGCACTACACACAAACAGGATAAGAGGTCTATTACTTAACACTGTTAAAACACATTTGTTGGGATCATTCTTGAATATTCGCTGCATGAGACTTTTTTTGTCTTTTTTTTATTTGTAGAAATAGAATTGTATGATCAACAACAGAATACAGCTGTTGTGGTAATTAACAGGAGCTGTACCTCATTAGGAAGTCAATTATTAATACAGGCAGTCAGGCAGGCAGGCGGGCAAAAAGAGCAGCACTGGCTTACAAATCAGCCCTGGATCGCAGCTTGGGGGAGAAAAAGGTGTAAAGAATGCATGAAGTGGAGGGTGGGGGAGGGAGGGAGGGAGGGAGGGGGGGAGGGAGGGAGGCTTTGGTTGGAAACTGTTGCAGAGGACTGAACAGGAAACAGCTCCGTGCTGTGATTAAACTATCGGCAGACTGCAGTTCCTCAGCAGAGGTGTATTAATATTCACTTTCTCACCTTATAAACACACAAGTCATGATGCATATCCAGTGGGATCCGCCGCATACTGACAAATTATACAGTCAAGCCCGTCAAATGCCTGAAAGGCTTTGCCTTTTTTTTTCTTTTTCTTTTTTTTTCTTTTTGGGGTAAATAAAATCAATTCTACAAATGCATAAAACAAGTAACCATAGCAACAGAATTGCGGGAAGATCCGTCAGTTTGGCGAAGGGAACTTCCCCGAGCGCGTCGGCCATGGGACCCGACGACCGATACACTCGTATTAGCATCCTCTGACAAAAGGACTGACAAGGTGGTCGAACAAAAGACACCCGGGGGTGGGAAGAGGAGGCAGACTGACACCCTTGAGGGGGCGGGGGGTGGGGGGGGGGGGGGGGGCTGATTGCCACTAAGACTGCCATTTTGTGGGATACAACACGGTGACAAAAATAGACAAGTGAAAACAGTCTCAGACAATGATTCTTCAAACAATTATGCTAAACACCCAGAATCCCTCTTGAACGCTACCCGTCCCCAGACTGGTGGCCGCTGCGAGTGTTTGGTTTGCGAAAGCGAGCGCATCAATTACAGTAACGCGGAGCAATCTGTTCGTCCATGAACCTTGCCCCGAAACAATTTCGCCCGGCATCTCTCAGGCTGATTGATCTTTTCGAACCTCCAGATAAGGTCTCGACCGACTCTTCAGCGACGGAGCGCTCTGCCTCGTGAAGACAATAAGGTCATCGCTGGGTCCATCCGCGGCCGACCAATCAAAGACCAATTACTTTTTCCACTCTGCGGCAACAAAGTCCTTTCATGTTCCTGCGGCTAAAACACGTGGTCGTACCATATTGATCATTATAACGGCAAAAACATTTTTTGTACTGAGCTGAAAATGCCAAGCAGTTGAGAGGAATGGCCCCATCGAGAGCCAGCGTTTTGTTTGTCCCTTCTGGGCTACTGTAGAAACATGGCAGCCGTCTCTGTGAAAAGGACCAGCTTATTCTAAAGAAAGCTGATGTCAGCTGATAACATTTTAATCATATTGTATTCCATTTCCACCAATTGGTCCCATTAAATGCTACTCACTGTACCTTTAAAACATCCCAGCATGAGAATAGTCTCTTTATTTTTGCTCAAAACTGTCAGTCACCAGTTCTTGTTTGATAAATTGGACCTTTTGTCAATCTAAGCAGGATGTAGGAGGCAACTCCTTCATTTTCCTCCCATATTTTAGGATTTAGCGAAAACATTTAGTGCATTAAAGAGAGCAGATGTGCACGGTGCCGCCTTTCATAGGCCGGACTCCACCCCTACAGCCTTGAGCTAAAAACAACGTGCGGCTAGATGCTCATAAAGCCTGATTAATCTAGCGAGGACATGAAGCATCCAGCTCGAAGCATCCTTCACTCGGACACAAGCGAGCATGCAGAATACGCAGTCACTCAAATATGCGAAAAGAATGAAAATAATATCCACACAACGGAAATCCCCCTGGCCTCCCACTGATATGAAAACAGATGAAACAAGGCCTTTTGCAATCTATACAGGCTACAGGTTAGACACTGACCTGTGCAGAGTCCTCTCATAAATATCTCTACACACACTCACACACACACACACACACATGCAGTGTACACCGTATTTGACCACTACTCATGACACACAACATTTATCTACCAGCCTCCATTCCTCCATGCACCCTCCATCCTGACCAATGTGTAGTACAAACACCCACAGACTGTACACATCGCCTCATGGATGTGCTAAGGCACACACACACACACACACCTACACACCCACACACCTACACGCACACACAGAGTTGGAGCCAGCTTGGTGTGTTCTGAGAACTGAGCTTGTTGGAATCAAATTACATATCTTTCTCTCTCTCTCTCTCTCCCTCTCTCTCTCTCTTGCCGCCTACAGAAGGAAAAGGGCAGGCAGAGTGAGTCCCAATGCACTAAAGATTGGACTGCCTCAGAGCGTGTCCTGAGGACTAAAATACAAATCAGCCCTTCCTCCAGTCAGCTGGAGTTGGCCCTTCTCCCAGGGGCCTGCCGGGAAGGCCGTCTGTGACATTAAAAGAAACCAACGACAGAAAACAAATAATAACAGGATTTAAAAAAGAATCAGGACCCCAACAATCCCCCGGAGACGCAGCTCACGGGGATGTGTCATTAGTCTGATAATCACTCTGTTAGTGTGTTGCTGTTTTAAGGCACATTCGGGCTTCCTCTGTGATGGGCGGTAATAGAGGAGTCAGACGCGGTCCAACATGTAACTGACTCTTTCCCTTGCAGAAACATCTGGGGAGTGCAGGTTACACAGAGGACAGAGTGGAAGAGGGAGCAACCCGGAAAAACAGCATTTATAGCTGGGACTTGTTCTTTCTGAGAAGCTTTCCAAAGATCTATGAACAAGTGAAACACATGGAGGGATCACTGAACGGGCCCACCGGGCACAGGCCCAGGGGCCAAACTGGTTAGGGGGCCCCTCGGCCACAGCTTTCTGGTGAAGTTATCGCATTTCTTGTTGGAAAGTCCCAAAGAGACGCTAAAACTACTAAGAAGAGATGAACTTCCACAAAGAGATGTCAAAATGACTACAAAGAGATACAGAAACGCCAAAAGGAATATACAAAACGACTATGAAGAGATGCAAAACATTGATTGAGAGATGCGTAATCACTAAACAATGACGAATATGACCAAAAAGAGACGGAAAACGACGACAAATAGATGCAAAATTAACGGAAAGAGAAGCAAAACACAAGCGATGCAAAACACTAGAGATGAAAATGACCAAAAAGGTCGACAAAGAGATGCAAAACGTCCACAGCGTCGTTTAATTTGACCGAAAAAGACGCAATAACACAGAAAAGAGATGCAAAACGACCCCAAACTATGTCTCTTTAAATCTGTGGCTCTATGTCTTGTGGAGGGGGGGGGGGGGGGGGGGGGGCTTTAAATGTGCCCAGGGCCCATTGTCTCATAACCCGTCCATGGTGAGACACGACCAACCTGCCCATACTGAACAGGTGGTGAATTCTGCAATGTTCTTGGAGATGTGTCCTTCAGGGAAGCAAAACAAGCGGGCGCTGCATTCTTAAGATGATAAATGGAGCCATTGTTGTGGAAGGACACAGTAATTGTATCAAAATTGCATCGTTCCATGAATCGCTTAATGAAATGCCTTTAATCTAATCTGTTTGATTAACATGCACGGTGTAATTTGATTTAAGCGTTAGCGGGTGGAGTTTACATATCATATAACTGTGCTGTGTTTGATGTCCTCTCTCTAACGCAGGATTTTATTGTGTGCATGTAAATATCTGATCAGAGAGCAGCCGAGCTGACTGAAACCACCTCTGTGACACTTCAGGTACAACTTCTGAACTTTGTCACATCTTATCCAGAGAGTCTCTTTCGCAACACAGCCTCATCTATGGGGGTCAGATGTCAGGATCAGGCACTCAGGGCTTGGCTCAAGGGCACTTCAGCAGGGTGCGTCCTAGTAAAGGGGGGGGGGGGGGGGGTTGTTCCACTGGGCCCCAAACCTCCCTCTGCAAACAAGCTGATAAAGGCTGGACTGGCTGGCGGTATCAGTGCTGCACGCTCGAACGCACCCGCCAGACCTTTGGTGCCATTAAACCGAGCGAGCCTCGATCGCGTCTCTTATCAACCAACATGTGGACGCTCTTAAAAAAACGTTACTGGTATATACAGATGCTGCTCCTGCGTTTCGAGTGGGCGGACTGGTTTGCGCCTCGTACCCATCTGACAGTCTATCCAAAGACGCATAACGCATCAGCACCGAAAAACCCACGCGTCCCGCCTCCCGGTGGAAAGCGCTTCATATCAGTTAACCCTTCAGGCACACTGCGTTATTACGCACTCGTTAAAATGCACCCCCTCCTCCCCTCTCGTTTACGCATATGCCTTGTGGGCTGTCATGGGTTATTATTGGGACATTTGGAATGCACACCCTCCTCTCACCTACCGTCTATTCCCGACACAATTTCCGATGGATGTGTTTGTGGTCCCGTGGAAGGAGGACGGCCAGGACATCCGAGACTTTTTCAGTCCTGGTCGGTCGCTCGTATCCACGGCGTCTGAGCGCTCCATGTGCCGGTGGTGATGCCGGTCGGTGTCGGAGTACCCCCGGTGTTTGATTTTGATCGGGGTGCGCGGTTGTCTCCAAAGATGCTGCGGAGGCTTCAGAGTCGCCTGTCCTTCCCGGGGAACCGGGAGCGACAGGGACAGGCTCTTCTTCGAGCATGGTGGTGGTTCCATCATAGTGCAACAAAAAAAATGATAAAATGAAAGATCCCCCTTGAACTTATTGATTGAATGATATATGGCTGTATTCGTTTAATTGAAGCACAAAACCACACGGTTCATGTCCCTCTCTGCCACTTGATCTCCGCGCGAACAAATCAAAGTGACCAAGTCCGGCACAGCCCAGATCTGAATCTCTGCTTTCTGAATAACATCAAAAACTGTCACAGTGTTCATTTGACAAGTCATCCAAAAAGCATTAATCTCATTGTTTTCTGCGGTGATCAGTTTTAATTTAGTAGGATCTCCGCTCTGCCGTGATCCTCACCAGTCCTGGCTCTGGGTGACGAGACACCGGTCCTGCTGCTTCCCCTGAAGTTTGACGCCTCGTCGCCCATGGCGCACAACCGGATGACTGTATTTATTTTAGAGAATTTATTGCTTTTTATTAGCCACTTATTGCAGAGACACACAGATCACCGGCGCTGGCTTCTGTGTGTGTGTGTGTGTGTGTGTGTGTGTTTGTGTGTGTGTGTGTGTGTGTGTGTGTTTTTGTGTGTGTGTGTGTGTGTGTGTGTGTGTGTGTGTTTGTGTGTGTGTGTGTGTGTGTGTGTGTGTGTGTGTGTGTGTGTGTGTGTGTGCGTGTGTGTGTGTGTGTCTTTCTCTCTGTGTGTGTGTGTGTGTGATTATTGCTGCCCGTATGTCTTTCAGCTGAGCCGAAATTTCCAAGCAATTTCCATAAAAGTGCTCAATTTATCACGCCTCATGGAGAGCTACGGCATTTCTGTGCGCGCACACACACCGCAGAAGTCTCGAGTAATTCCTCCATGGAGATGTTGGGTCCAATGGTTTCAGCAAGATGTCATACTGGACTCAATTACCATCCCTCCTCAGTACATGAGGATGGTGTGAAGAATGGTTGGGCATGTCCAAAAAAAACAAAACACGATCCTTTGTCCCTTGCTGTCCAGACTCTCTTCTCCAGGTTTGGATCTCTCAGAATGCATCATAAAAGGACACAAATTGATAATTGCGGAGGTTCAGTCATCCTGTTCCGTGTGGGCCATTATCTTCCCATTCTCATATTTGCTGGAGTTCGACGACAAACATTGGCTTCACCACAACGCGCTCCCTCTCTCCCTCCCTCCCTGTCTCTCTCTCTCTTCCTTTCTCCCTCCCTCTCTTCCTCTCTCTCTCCCTCTCTCTCTCTACCCCCCTCCTCTCTCTAATCTATCTCTATCTGTGGTTGGGTGGCTGTTCTCAGTGATTTGCCAGCACTGGAGGGTTTTGAACCTTTTATGTGCTCATCCATTATGTTTTGCCCCATGCGTGCCTTCACTGCGCATTTCCTTGCAGAAAACAAAACACAGCAAATTGCTCAAATGATGGCAGCTGGGATAGAAGCTTGCTCACAAGATCAGGTAATGACACCTTAACATGCCACTGTTGATCACTTTAGCTATTTGGACCTGAACATGGTCCCTTTGACTTCCATGGCTATGCTCGAGGAGGTCACGTCCATGTCCGCCCCCTCTGGAGTGACACCTTCCCGTCCCTCCCAGGAAGAGCTCAGCAGTATTTTTAGATGAGCAACAGCAGTAAACTGTGTGCTGTTGCTGTGGGAGCTGTGCAGGGCTCTCACAGTGTTAGGTAAAAGGTCTTATTCCCATCAGGGCCCCCACGGCTAATGGCACCGTAAAACACTTTGGATGACAACATCTGTAGTGACATCTGTGACAAGGAGCTGACCTCAGTCAGTCTGGGATCAATGTTTACTTCTGTTTTTAGTGTGTGTTTCATGTACTGCAGCTCAGACAAGACACCACAGACACCATGTTTCATTAACTGATAGATATACCTTCATTACTTACATTAAGGCAATACTTTTTTCTGAAATTTCATATTTCAACATGCATTTTTAAATATGTGCTAATTTAAATATTTCCAGAACAGAAATCTGAACATTGTATATATGTATTGCAGATGTATTGCAGGTTCAATTATTCTCCTTTCATTTTGTTGACATATTACAGTCAAAGACTTATACTGAGGGAATTTTGGAGAATGTTTTTATCACTCTATAAATCAGAAAATACAGCCATAATAAAAAATCAATTTCATCATGTTTTTGGGAATAAGATGTTATAAACGAGCCTATGAATGATTTATGAACAAACCCCTAAACCTTCAGAATATAGAAATAAAACTGGAATGTGTGCTGTATAAGTGCTACTGAAGTGGAGATGCCTCAGTCTGAGGCAGAGATCTCATACATACATTTTGAAGACTATAATAATAATAATATTTTTATTTTGTATAGCACTTTTCTAAACACTCAAAGACGCTTTGAGTGTTTACTACAGATGAAAAGGGTAGACAATGGACTTACAAATATCATCATAAAACTCCCCCAATTTAATTATATATATTTTTAAATTGCATGTTGAATGCAACTCTACAGACATAAATGGACAAAGTTGTAAAATAACAACATAAATGTGGATTTTGTGATTTTCTTTTCAAATACGAACTCATGTTTTGGAGCACTTAAAAAATGAAGCGCTGCGATTGTGTTTATGTAGCACACATGTGTCAAACTCAAGGCCCGCGGGCCAAATGTGGCCCGCCACGTCATTTTATGTGGCCCGCGACGGCTTGGAAGGCATGATCACCACCGTGGACCCGTTTTCAGTCTGTCGCGGATCCGTTTCCGGTTCGTCGCGGATCCGTTTTCGGTTCGTCGCGGACCCGTTTTCAGTCGGTCGCGGACTCGTTTTCAGTGGGTCGCGGACCTTTGCATGGGCTATATAAAAATCCTGTGATTTAATTTTGAAGGGAATTTTGAATACAGTAGAGTGCGTCTATTCACACTCCTCAGTGCTGCGTTCACAACACACTTGCATGAGTTTACACACGCACTATTTGTGATAGTTCACTTCATTCCCGACCTTTTTTTTATGTTTGTGCATGAAAGCACTGCTGAGTCTGTTAGAAAAGGCTGAAGTTATAAAATGATTATGTGTGTTGTATTACTTTGTGTCCTTAAGATGCACTTTGGGGTTTTTAATTGAGTGTAAAAGGGAATATTTCAAACTAGTTTTTTTGTGTTGGCATGTGAGATTCTGTACCATTTCAGGCTCAAACTGCACCATCTTTTCATTAAATCCATTTGAGAAGTTGAGCATGTTCCTTGCTTTGGATCTCGGGTCATTCAGGGGTGATGGTGCAGCCAGACCAGTAGAACCACTGCCCCAGACCACATGCATGTTCTTATTGGCTAGTTATGTCCTTCTCAACTGTGACAAAAAAAAGCTTTGAACAAAGTTAATATAACAACGATTGTTTGATCTTTGTCTTTGCTATTTTCTTCTGTTTTAAGTTTGATCTTTGATAAAATAATGTGGGTTTATATATATATATATATATATATATATATATGTATATAAATGCATGTACAATATTGTTACACTTGAATAAACAATACAAAGACAGTTATTTAACAATATGTTCGGTAGTAGTTAAATTTATACAGTGTTACAGTTACAACCGGCCCTTTGAGGGCGACCATGATGCTGAAGTGGCCCGCGGTGAAAATGAGTTTGACACCCCTGATGTAGCATATACATGTTGTAGTATCATGAAATATGTACAACAACAATGTAACTTTGACATGATGCTAAACTGCAAATCAAGGCTGTTCTAGATTAAAGATGTCAGACTGATACAGTCTTCAGGTCGGTGACAGTGAGGAGCATCTTTCTTGTCTGCGGAGGCGTCGACCTTTTGTCCTCATTGGATTGGAGGCGTGGCCGACTCCCAAACCATTTTCCATTCCTAGTGTTCCAAACGTTGGTACCTTAAATGGAGAAAAAAAAGTTATTTAGTCATCAGAGTGAAGATAGAGCTTTCCCCATGCTCTGAAGCCTAGCAAAAAATTTAAAAAAGTTTAGTGAGGACCTCGCGGTCAGGTTTTGAGCCCTGAGAGGGGTCAAGGTTGCATTATCGGTGAGCAGCCCACCAGGAAGCACCGTGGCTGAACCCATGACAGCCTCGGCCTCAGCAGACCTGGAACAGCCTTCAGATTCCTTGAGAGGATCTGGAGCGAGCTGCTGGGAAACAGGACATCTGGGCTGCTCTGAGTGTTGCCTCCCGGTCACTCTGACACAGATAAGGAGCTATAAAAATAAATACGCAGACGGGCGTGTTGATGTACTGTAAACCTTTGAAAGTCGCTGCCGCTCTTCTTCTGCCAGCGCGCCCTGAACGCTCTCACGAGTAATGCCGTGAATAGCGAGAATGGATTGAACATCTTGGGGCCAATGTGGAGCTTTTTTACTGCCCTGAAAAAGTATGACTTGAAAGTACAGACGCTAAACAAAAACAGATGGCTCTCCAGACTGTAATAACGCTGATAAAGTCACAGTGAGGGTCTGTGGAGAGTCTCACCCACTGGCTCCATCCAACGCCGGCTGGCTGAACTACAGCTCTGACCTCAGGCCTCACACCTCAGGCGAGTGGAGCTCATTAGCCGGAGGCCACCAGAGACAAGCGGCTGCTGCTGCCGTGTGTGTGTGTGTGTGTGTGTGTGTGAGAGAGTGTGTGTGTGTGTGTGTGTGTGTGTGTGTGTGTGTGTGAGAGAGTGTGTGTGTGTGTGTGTGTGTGTGGCACGCTGCAGCTGGAGGAAAGCGGTATTGGAGAAGCATGCGGTGCCAATGAGAATTAACTAAAAGTCCACTTTTTCCTTTGAGTCTCCTGTAAGCGTTCCCTCATTCCTCCCCAGTGGCGGCGCCTCAGCTCAGAGAGATTGAAACTGAAGGCAAGGACGTGACCAGAATGAAATGAAGGGCACATTAGGAGACTTCACACTAAAACCCACCGTTTTCAGTTGTCAAAATATACCTTTGCACTGAAAATAAATGAGCATCTTTATTATTTATTGTGGGAAAACAAGTGCATAATCGTAAATCAACTGTTGCGTTTCCTGGTGAGCGTCACGGCCTCACAGAGCAGCAGTGTGTGGTTATAGATTTTCTTGTCTGGTTTCTACTGTAATTACTGGCTTTAGAAATAGACCGACGATGTGAAAAGTTGTTTTCCTCTTGTCCACATGCTTTTGCTTTTCTGCCTCCACCGAAATGAAAGCATTATTTCCCTCTGTGCTCGTGTCCAGCTGTCTGCGTTTCACACACAACAAAAAAACACACCGCTGTTGCATTCTGTTTGAAGTGAAGAAATGTTGCTGGAAAGCTATGATTTTACAAGTGGGTATCCGTCGTTCATAATTAAAGACGGCTTCAGAAGGAGTGTCTGAGCAGTGTGCACGGGTTCATGTGATGCTGAGCCCGTGAGGCGAGGCCAGGTCGTTGGTATCGCACATTCCTGCAAAAGGAGAGTAAAAGCACAAAACATAAACCATCAAAAACATCGAGACAAAGTGCAAAAGAATATTAAATATAATTAAAAAACAGTCAGTACAAATCCAGTGTAGAAAATAAAAGGAAGTGAAAAGAGAATACGGCTGGTATAAAATACAAAAAATAAAAGTTACAGTGCAGAGTAAGAAAGTATGTAATGAAAGGCAGTTACAGGCAGACATCTTCAGCCTTGATTGAAGTGACAGTTGCAATTTCCTGGGAGTTTGTTCCAGATATAATGGAGCATGAAACCGGACGCTGGTGCTCTATGTGTTCAGTTTGGAGTCTGGGGACAGGAAGCAGATTACCTGAGAGGTCTGGATGGTTTATAATGCAGCAGGCAATCAGAAATGTGGACATTAAAAAGATAAGTGACGATGTGAAAATAGTTGTTGTACCCTAGAGTGGGCATCACTGGATATTTCATATAAATTAAACACTAAAAATATCGTCTGGAATGAACAAGAACTCTTGTCTTGAGGACCTAATGGAGCAAAAAGTATTTACACATACACCGTGGTGCTTGATGATGAAATGCTTTCCACAAAACTCAAAGCGATTTAAAGTAATTTGAACATTTCTGCGGTAACCTTCAGAGAAAAGCAGCAGCGGCTTCATAACTCGAGCAGCTTGGCGAAGGGATGCAGAGAAGCGTTGCAGTAGTTCAACCACAACACAGAGGCATTAATCATTTTGTTGGTGTCTTTACAAGCCAGGGCCTAATTTTAGAAGTGTTTTCTCAGCTGAATGAGAGAGAAAAACACACAATTGAGCATGTTTTTTGTTTGTTGCATTAAAAAAAAGGGGGGTTTAATATGGCTGAACATGTCAGGCTGATGAGGGATCGTGTAGCTGCTTCATGCTCATTTATTCTGAGGGCCAGAGAGTCTGGATGTTGACGTCTATGTCTGACGGGACGGAGAAATAAACCTACTGGAGAAATACACAAGGCCAAGTATGCGCCGTATGCGGTTGTTTCCTCAATTTCTGGTAAAACTGGAAATTCCGTGATTTCTAAATAACTTAAACCCACCATGACTAGAAACACTCAACGTCCGCAGTTAATGGGAGAATTAAGAGGTGAAACTTCCCATTTACAGTTATGACAACATAAATGTCCAACATAAATATTTCACCTCGGCATTTGTTATTTTTGCCAGAACCCGCCGCACATTTTAGTTACTTACGGTTCCACATAAAGCTGGAATTGCAGTGAGCCTTCAGGAAGACTCAGGAGCATCTTAGTCAAGTTTGACTGACTTTATATATATATACATATATATATATATATATATATATATATATATATATATATTTATCATAATCTGTGGGCCCTCTGGCATTCTACATCAACCTGCCTGTATATCATGGAACTCTTCAGTCATATGTGATTGATCACTATTTATATTAATTGTGTTTATAGCTATTTCAAAGTTTTTGGGAGACTTGTAAATAAATAGTGTTTTGAAGTTTTGAAAAAGTCAACATGTGAACAGTGAACCTGACTATAAGACGTTCAGGTGTATTATTATTCATGGTATATTGGTTATAGCGGTGGTATTGCCTTCCAATTTAGATTGCATACTAGGCGAAGATAAACTAAATACTCTTGAAATTACAATGATTTAATTTGTCTTACCCTAGTGTATACAATCTAAATAATTGTCATTTTAAATTCAAGGGTCAATGGTCTCAAGGTCACATGGTACATTACAAGCAGTTCAAGAGACTCCGTCACTTCACAGAACGAGAGGGAGGGCTGCCTCAAACACGACCTTGTTAAGGGCCTGGAAATAAACACAACAATGTCCTGTTTTGTTGGCTTTGAGGGACATCTGAGGACTCTGGACTCTCCCACTAACCAGTGTCTCTTCAGAATTGCCACAAACAACAATTTTGATTGCAATTTATTGAGCTAAGAGATGAAAACACAGCTCAGCCGCTGTCAGACTTCACCTGAGGTACTGGAGCAACAACCACTTGATATCTATTCTTACCTTGAAGAAGGTTTTCAGTTGAAACCTCCCTCGCTTAATAAAAACGAATGTTTACAAAGATGCTTTTTTTTCAGTAAGAATGTAATTAGCCTAAAAATAGAAGAATACATTTTGACTTTTGTGATGACACAGGGGTTTGATGTTCTGTCCTTGCTACAATACAGAATAAACTCAACTTTAGATTATTATTTTCTCTCAGGGTAGCTTTTCTAAAGTACATTCAATGATGTCTCCTTGAGAGAAAACTGTCTGTGTGTGTTTGTACCCGTCCTTAGAAAGAGAAAAAGAAAAAAATGCAAAAGCAGTCTGTAATGGATGCAGGTGGAATGTGTGGAAATAAGTGTATTTTCCTATTTGAAACTGATGAAATCATAAGACAATCCTGTTTCATTAAAAGGCTGCTTGGGTTCAGAAAACCCTCCAAGCCGTTTATCACAATCACAGATTAGAGTAATGTTTCTCGGGGAAACACCCGGGCCTTGAAAATAGAATTATGAATTTGCAATTGAGTTGAATTGCTCTGGGAGGAATCCCTCTCTGGAGGATAATTAGAACAATTTCAGCACAATTAAAAACACGATTCAGTCGCTTCATCGGGATGCGAATGAGCACACAAAGACTCCAGCAGTTCTAACAGAAGAAACTTTCATTTCATGTCATCTCAACAACCTTGACCAAGTAGGGAAATAAATGTTGTAGTGCTGTATTTTAAAACTCAGGCGTTGGGTCACAAAGCCATCATCTGCTCAAAACCTTGAACAAAAGCACAAATACAGACTATTGCAATGTATTGTGGGTAATATTTTTTATGTTGTGTGCAAGTACACTATCCGACTCATTTACATCTTTTCTAATAAAATTACATTGAGGGGATATTTGATGTAGAAAAGGGACCTTATTTCAAATTATCATGTACTATTTATTGTTTTGAACAAAAACCCAAATACAGACTATTGCAATGTATTGTGGGTAATATTTTTATGTTTTGTGCAAGTACACTATCCGAGTCATTTACATTTTTTTGAATAAAATCACATTGATGGGATATTTGTAGAAAAATTACCTTTTTTTATTATCATGTACTATTTTTTTCACAAATAAAGAAAGTAATAATTCGTAGATGCAGTGGATGAGGAAATGACCATGGACCACAATGCAGAGTGCAGTGCTCCACGATGGAGAAAACATGTCTTTCATCTTGTTCGAGTCAGCTGCACATTTCATTTAGTGAGCATCTGATTTATTATCATCAACTTCGCCAAATGGCTTTCATTCATACTGTGAGGAATAATTGAAAAGCCAAGCAGCCTCACTGGCTCAGTATGGGTGAGAAGGTTGTGCAGACCACGGAAAGGTACTGTGTAATGCGTCCTCGCCATTTTGATTTTACCCTCTTCTACTCCACCCCTCTTTACCACAGACCACTTTTTCTTTATCTTGTTCAGTCCTCCACAAGGGATCTTTAGTGGGAGGTGTGGTTTACATCATTTAAACCCTTGGAAAGCGTTCCAGCTCAGCATTGTGTGTCAAGTTGTCAAGAGTTGGTGCTGAATTTAATAATTTAACAAATGATAGCGATTGTCAGAAAATCCCTTGAAACTGCCACATTAAGACAACAAGACCTCGAGCTACATCACAGAAGATGTCATGCTGTGAGTTGGTTTCCAAAACGTGTTTCACATTTAGAGATTTCTGCAAGAATTACATTGGATGTTGATGACTTCTGTCCTTAGAAACCCTCTTTTTGCCAATGCACCTAAGAAAACCAAACATCCTGGTTCTCTGGTGTGTGGTTTCATGAGATTATGCAGGGTGCTCGGTAAAAGATTATCTTCAACTGAATTTGTGAACAATTTCTCAGGCTTACAGCCAATCAAGCCGCCCGTCAGCTGCCTGTCTGCATGGCCTCTGGCCCACACTGAGTCTACACATCGCGCACCAGGGAATGCTGGGAAATAGATCTACTTTCTGCCAGTGAAGGGCCATGAAATATTAATCCACACCTCTTTCCTGACAGTGAACAATAGTCTGGCAGCTGAGTGGAACATGTGTGTCTGCATCCGTGTGATTGCACATATGTAGAACAAGGAAAATGGATGGAGCGTGTGTGTGTGTGTGTGTGTGAGAGAGAGAGAGAGAGAGAGAGGGTGACATAAAGGCATGATTAGACTTGCAGCAATGTGTACCAGCATTGCAGGTCATTTACATTAAAAAAGGATTCCTGAAAAAGCTTTAGATTGTCTTTTCTTTCTGGCGGTGCAGAGGTGGGGGCGGCCCGCCCTCCGGTCCACGCTGTGTGTTCATGTGTGTCAACCCTCCACACATCCAGCAACACAAGCAGAACAGATCCTGGGACGAGCGATCCCCCACTGTTCACCTCATTTCCACTGAAGGATGTTCTCGTTATTCCTCCCGACCAATCCGATGTCGGTGCATCCGAAGGCGGAGGAGGAGTTAGATGGGAAATGTTGCAACGGGGAGGCGAGGCTTCACTTCAGGGACCGGCCGAGGACCAAAACGACTTGATAACTGGATTTGAGAGCTTCTAAAAACTTCTACTAATGAGGTTGCGGAGCTATAATGGCAAATGGAAATGAGAATCAAGTGTCAGAATGACCGCGAGCTTGTTCTTTTGCTCCTTATGTGCATCCGCAAAGCACTTCCTGGTGGGGAATATACTAATGGTGAAATCAGGGGGATGGAGAAACTTTACTGTCTGCCAGGGAAAACTAAATGAAAGGATCCTTCTGTGGCGTGAGGTCGTTACTGTGACGGGGCCCGGCTCGCTGTTTGAAGCTTTTATGTTTGAAAGGCTCGACTGCTCACGAGGCGTTCAGGTGTGCTCAGCTTGACAGCCTCAACAGAAATTGCGCTGAAAGTCAGAGACCGTTCGGGGAGGAGACGGCGCTCCGAGAGTCAGTTTCCTTTCGCAATTTGCGTCATCTCTTTTGTTTTGTTGCTAGGAAACCACCGAATGTAGGGCAAACGTTAGCTCAACACCTAATGCTAATAGTTAATAGCACCACACTAATCAGCCTCCTACTGTTTTCTGTTAGGATCTGACTATAGTTGCTGAAGTCATACAGCTGCGGGAATCCAGGAAGTCATTGTTTTTGTGATTTAGTGACATCTAGTGGTGAGATTGCAGATTGCAACCAGCTGAACACCGGCGTGATCGCTCCTCCCTTTTTTAAAGCGAGAACCACCCCTTCATCGGTCTTATTGGATGGAGAGGGGAGGAAACTCCCCTCGCACACATACTAATTTGGGAGTGATGGCATGCTCTGTTTAGATGGTGCCTTCAAAGACGTGCAGTTTTTGAAGGAAGAAAATATAAAAATCTGCTTTGTTGTTGGTTTTACATTCATATCATAGATGCTTTAAGCAATGTACAAAGTTCTCAGATTAAATTCGTAGATCAAACAAAGAGATAAGAAGAGAAAGCACTAATCAGAGATATCTTAATTCAACAGTGATCATGGAAGAGACAAGAGGAGAAAAGAGAAACGGGAGCTTCCCTTCTAGATAAAAGTGAAGGCTGTTAATGTTGAGGAAGACGATATGAGTTTCTTGGCGTCTGATGGAAACAATAGCTTTGCTTTGAATAAACTCTTAGATATGATATGATCATGTAAACCAGGTTCCTTTTACTCCTGATTCAATGTCTGGATACAGGCAGCTGCTCCTCGTTTCAGGAAGCAGGTGTGTTGTTTCAGCGCATCAGAACAAAAACACAGCGCCGGGAAACTTAGCTTTAATTTCCCGATAATAACCAGAAGTGGTTATCTCATCTTGTGGTGCCTGTGCAACGGTGATGTACAATTACACAGAGGATCGAGCGGAAAAAAGATGAAAAAGAAGAGCGTAAGAATAGCCAAGCTTATTTCAGGGGGATAAGGGTTTGTGTTCTGACTTGAAATTGAAATCTCTTCTATAATATAATCTTGTCTGGGTGTATAAGCAGGAGCATCTCCCCGTCTCCTCAGACTTGTAGCTTTCTCCTGGATGTTCGACTGTTTTTATAGACTGTTTGTCACCGGGGGAGTGGGCTGTTTTCTATGACTAATCCTGCTATAAACAGCTCTTGTGACATACCCTCTTTCGGTTACCCTTTGTTGCTCGTATCCTGAAATAAAACCGCAATAAATCACCGCACATGTGTATTTAGTGTGTGCTTTACATGTAAATTACAGTGAATCTGTATATTTTAAACACACCCATTTCTACTCAACACACATGGGGCAAAAGCAGGGGAGGGAGCATGTTTCACTTTCAGCACACACACACACGCACACACACACACACACACACACACACACAGTAATCTATAACTCTTCCTTCATTTGTGTGTTTGTAATAGGTGATAAATGAGGCTGCAGCGATCTGCCTTCAGAGTTCTTCCTCCTTCGGAGCTGCATTTGGGAGAATCGCAGGTTTCAGCAGCATTCGCCAGCAACTGTGCAGGGTGACTGTGTGGGTGGAAATATGAAAGGCAGAAATCTAAATGTGTCTGACACAGCGTCCACCGAGCCGCGGTGGATCCCTCGGAGAACTCTGGGTAGCCTGGCTGCAGGTATGAGAACATAATTCAAGGGTGCCTGAAGCACTGCAGACAAATATTACAGAAATAACCCCAGAGGCTGGTAAGAAAATAACAAAAAAAACATTAATATAATGCTAGAAGGTCTAAACTACAAATCCATCATTTCTTCAGTGTTCTTATTTCCATTATCCTTTACAGATTCATTTAAAAAAAAAACAGGAGATATTCTCCGTTAGACTTATTTCTTCAGTGATTTGACAAAGAAATAAACGTCATAAACAATATCCATGTTGAGAAAGGGGAGTTTTATGACCAATGCTCTGCAGTTGTGTTTTTGCCCATTAGGGGAGAGCTCCATCACCTGAAGGGTCAGCGGGTCCACAAGAACAACAGCTAATCAAAACCTTTCAACCTGATTGCGGCTGAGAGGAAGAGGAGCTCTGAGAGGAAGAGGAGCTCTTGGCCCCCGGCACCTCAATCTGACGGCCTTTGTGTTGCCACGCACCTGATTACGCTGATTGAGCGTATTGATTGATTACGTCGAGCTCGCAGCATTCTCAAGGACGCCTCCCACCCTGCACACAGACTGTTTTCCCTCCTGCCCTCAGGCAGACGGTTCAGATGCTTCCGGACAAGGACCAGCAGACTGAGGAACAGTTTCTTCCCCAGAGCTGTTTCCTTATTGAACTCTGCCCCATGCTGACACCCCCCCTACTCCCCAACCACCTCCACCCACAAACCCATCTCCTCGTCATCTCCCCCCACTGACCAAAGACTTTACACCTGCACTCAAACACTTTTGAACTGTCTGCACTAAAAACTGAGCATTGCACTAGTCTAGTAACGTTAGGCAGCTACTGTTTATTATTATTATGCACTATTTAACGTTCACTCAATCTGTATTACTTAACTTATCATATGCCCATTTGCCTTTTGTAAATTATGTTTATAGTTCCTGCTTATAGTCTACCTACATTTAATGCACAAATCAACCTGTATAACATGTACATATTACCGCAATCAATCTGTATATCCCGTACCTATATCACTAACTTATTATCTGTAAAATACTTATTATTATCTGTATATTGGTATTTACTGCTATTGCACTTCTGGTTGGATGCTAAACTGCATTTCGTTGCTCTGTACTTGTACATGTGTAATGACAATAAAGTTGAATCTAATCTAATCTAATCTAATTACCTGGGCAGACGACACTAAACTCAATGACCCGCCATTACCTGGACAGAAAATACTGGGCCGATAACAGCTAATTCTATAGAATGTTTTTTTAATTAAATCTGAATGTCACCATCCTCAGTCGTAATGTATTTCAGTGTGACACATTCCTCGTTTCCTTTTCTTCAGCAGGCCGTTATCGTCAACCTTTAGAGCCGATAGTTGACTGAGTCTGTTGTTAAATTATTCATGCAGGGAGCACAATTCATCCTCTCGGTAATAACTTGTTTAACAGGCATACACATTCACAGGAGAATGCCAGAGTCAAAGGAAAAGTCAAAGGTTATTAACCTTTTGCACCCAGAGGCCATTTTGTGGCGAACATTTGTGAATGGTTTGCATCCCATGCTAAATACTGATTATCTTTGCAACCACAAGGTCTATTTGAATAATTTCAAAAGGTATAATATACAGAAAAGCCTTGTGAACATAGATAAGTTAATATATATGTTCGTGGTATATTGGTTTATTATAGTTAATTAAAAAACAATTAAATTAAAAGTGAATTCTTACTATCGTAACTATGTTAACAAATGCTTTATATATTTATAAAATAGCTCTATATGTTAGGAGTATCTGTGCGAAGTCTGGATTTGATTGAGTGAAGTTAAGTATTTCTAATAATTATTTTAGTACAGACATTTCGAGAAATCGTGGCAAATCGTCCGACACTAAAAGTTCCCACACTCCTCGTTGGTCCATGAACGGTCCTCGCTTCGCTGCACTCTTGAGCTGCAGGGTCAAAGCAAGCTATGGAGAGGTGAAAGGCCGTGATTAATCATATTTCAGCCATAAGTAAGTACATTTTCTTTTTTTTGCTATACATAAATTGCAATGTTGTGCGTATCTTGGTGAGGCTTTGATTGTGGATTCAGTAGGTTCTTAGGATTTCAAAACTGTCAAGAAAATCTATGTAGCTTCATGCTATCGATATGAAATGGCATATTTTCAAAAATTGGGTTGCTTTCTTGAACCACTTTGAATCATACTTATGGTTTATGTTCATATTTATTGTGTAATAGTGACAAATTAAGTTATATTGCCTTGTAAGGCCAGGATGTGCCATTGTTTTTGCTATATCAAACCAGTGGCTCTGCTAAGGGCTGGTATTTATTGATTGGCTCTGAACCTCGGACAAAAGGTTACGGTATTATTAGACATTATGCACATGGTGGACCATTAACATCGTTTGAAGTAATAAACCTTAATTTTGAGGGAACAACCGAAGAGATTTTGCTAAAAGATCAGAATAATGTGCCTCTTCGTTGAGCTTTTCCGTAATGCAAGACGACATGCAGCCAAGGCTTTTTACCATTAATGAAAATGGGACACTAGTTAAGTGTTAAGTAGATCCTCTTTGCATTGATTACAGCCACAAAGTGTCAGTGTAGAGTTTAGTGACGTCTAGCAGTGAGAATGCAGATTGCAACCAACTGAACAGCCATCCTTTCCAAGCATGTCGAACTACGGTGGCCTTAATGTGACCAAAAAGAATGAATGTCTCCTTCACTATAGAGCCAGTGCTTGGTTTGTCCTTTCTGGACTCTTGTAGAAATATGGTTGGCTTTGTGAAGAGCAGGTTGCTTCTTATGTAGATATTAAGGACTCATTCTTAAGTAACGAAGATTATTCTTAGGGTCAGGTGATTATACACTCCCCCAAAAATCATACAAACTGGTTCACCAAGTCTTTCATAGCGCTCAACAGGGGGTTTAGGTATTTCAATTTAGTTTTAAAGGCAGAGATGTAATCAAATTATGCAAATCTGTTAAGTCACCAAACTCCGCTCTGAAATTGATGAGAATCAACATCCTGAATTTAAATGTGCTTTAAGAGAAAATTATGTGCTCAACCCAACGCAGGAGCATGCACCAAGAAAAGAAAAGTTTAACGATTTTGATTGTTTTTCTTCTTTGTAAATGACGAGTTCACAACAAAATGAGTTTAAATAACATTTACTTGCTCTCACATCACACACATACAGACAACCATGGGGAGGTACAGATGAGAAGATGGCAGTTCACAATGAATGATCGCCGCACAGCACGGCTGCGTCTCGGTCCGTACACAACATGAGCGGTCGGCTGTGGCGTCACATCGGTTGTCCAAGCAAAAACAGGCAAAACGACAAAAAAAAAAAAACACGGAGGAGCAGCAAATCCATTTAAAAACACCAGACCAGAGGCAGGTATGATTAAAGAAAACAAAAACTTCTTGGACTCAGGAAAAATCGATCAAGCTCAACTATTTACACAGCAAATAAAACACAGAAAAAAGGTAAATGTAGATGGAAGCCAACACAGGGCAGGATGAGATCACAGAGAACACTGTTAAGGCTCAAGTGTAGCTGCATTTCCCAGCAGAAGTCAGAGGTAATGGGTTTTCACAATCAAACTGTCAACCAGATAATTATAAAAGAGAAAAAAAAATAAAAAGAGGAAAGAACAACAGTCATGTCACCGACCAATCACCTGCCACTAGCTTCCATTAGCACTTCCCCAGACTCCAGAGATGGCACATGTCCACCGCCCCACCCACCCGATGAAACCACTGAGGCGAGGCGTTTGGACTTCCAAGACATTGAAAATATTAAAACTTAGCAAACAGAACTCACATAAACACAGAAAATATTCAACTCCTGAACATCCGAGTGAGGAGACTCGAGAAAAGAAAAAAAAAGGGCATCGGATAGAGGTGAGAACAGATTGGGGTCGTGACCTCCAAGTGCATTATCAACCAGTGTAGCAAAACGGACTCCGTGAACAAGTTGGAGGGTGTGGGTCAAAAAGACGGAAAAACGACGTGGAAAAGTGAAGGCTTGAGGAAAAAACATGCCAGAGAGGTCGAACGCTTCACCGCCATGATACAGCCAGGTCCATGCGGCCGTCATTGGTGGATGGAAAGCTGCATGTTAACCAATGAGAGGCCTGAATCCAGAAATGGAGTCAAACAGCAAAAATAACAACCCTGTGTGAACGGGGGGAGGAGAGGGGGGGGGGCACACACAAACACCATCTCATTACACAAACTACTGAACTTTTTACATGAATTAGGAGGGCTATTTTTAAAAAAGCTTGTTTTTAAATACTATGCAAGTCCCTTTGCCTGAAGTTGTGGACAGCATCACTTTAGTGGGATGTCAAACATTATATTAAAAAGCAACCTATGGCTGCCATTGAAAACTGGCCAAACTCGCCGTAGCTCTGCTGATACGCCACACTCAACACGGGAATTAAAAAAAAATGCTTAAGAGGAAATACTTAAGTTGCATATTAACCATTTTTTTTCTCACTGTACAAGGTTTTCAACAGGAAACTAAAAAGGCAAATAAAAAAAAAGTAAAAACTTAATTTACCAACACACTAAAATCATATATACACAAAACAGAAAAAAAAAAAAACAACCACCAAGAATTCCAATGGAGTGACACGACTGTCCGGATCGCTACAGGCTGCGCTCCCCGGCACCCTCCAGGGGCCACAACCAGGAGTACACAGTGTAGTACACAGTGTAGTACACAGGAGACAAATCCAAGGACCACCTCGCCACGCAGTGCGTTGGAAGAGACCAGAGGAGATGCCGGTGTGTCATGGCCGCCGTTAGAATATACGCTTCCTCTTTAGGTAGGAGTCTGCGTAGTGGCCACCGAGGCCCTGGGAGTGCTGGCCCACGTAGCCGCCCTCGGGGCTCGGCTCCGGAGACGGGATCAGCCGGTTGAACAAACGCTTGTGGCTTCCAATGGGAGTCTAAAAATAATTGGTGAAAAAGGACTTCAATAATAAAAAATAAAAAAAGGGCAGCTTGGTCTAAAAAGTAAGCCTAAAAAGAAAAATAAACGGGCAAAGTGTATAAATTACCTTCATAGCATTCCCCAGGCCTGGTGGGTAGTTGGTGCTGTGGCTCCCAGGAGGCATCCCGACCGCCTGAGGACGGGCAAACAATTCATTAATGAAAAGGGAACCTAATCTAACTTTTATAGTTTGAAACCAAACTAGAGGTTATTTATAAAAAATAGAGTCCGAAGCTTTGCGCTTACCCGGTTGAGATGAGTAGAAGAGGGGTCCCCGTTACCGGAGTCCTCGGGCCCTGAGCTGAAGTAGGAGGACATGGACTCGCTGGGATGGTAGCTGTACTGAGGGAAGCGGTCACTGTAGTCGGGCTGAGAGAGAGAGACAAACTGTAACTATGGAGCCGCACGCAGGTGATGCAGTAACATTTAAAAACATGTGCGCACACACACACACACACACACACACTACCTGCTGACCGAATCCTGCCAAGGATCCAGCACTGAGGTTCTCCTGCTGCTCATACAAGTGGGCCAGAGGATCCTGAGGAGAAACACCAGATGGGTATCAGACCAGATAACATCAGACAGGCTACCGACTGAGCAGCCATCAGCTGGCACGACAGTGTAAATTAATTTCGTAAAGCTGCAGCTATTCAGGTTAAAAAAAACAAAAAAGCGGCTGAAACCTGGCGGTTACCTGGTGTAGAGGAGGATATTCTGGGCTGTAAGAATCCTGGTAGCGCAGGTTGTAATTTGGCTGAATGCTCGGGTGCGTGTGCTGGTTGGACACATTACTTAGTGTGGGCCTCTTCCTGTAGGGGTGAAGTCTGCAGCTTCCTCCTGAAGTGGTGCAGACAGACATTATTATAATGCTGGAATATATATTTACCCAAACAAAAAAACAGACAACCAAGTAAGGAAATCAGAACTTCGACCCGCAAAGAAAATATAGGCAGCTCACCTGAAGGGAAAACATTGTTGACACCGAGGAAGGCACTCTGGGGATGGTTCACATCTTTAGGAGGATCTCCTAGTATGGATAACTGACAGGAGGGGAAAAGGTGAGTCACGCTGACCATTCACACTCGGGCAGAAAACATTAGGCAAAGGACTCGGGCCCTCACCCCATGCGCTGTGAGGCCATCTGCCCCCATCATGCTGCCCATCAGGGACATGGAGATGCCCTGCAGGGTGGGCGAGGAGGTCCGGGTGAAGGTGCACGGCGCCGTGGGGGACTCCTGCTCCCTCGTCAGCGCTCTGCCATGTTGCATTGGCTTCAGGAGGGCCAGGGGGTCCGTCTGAAGACCGAGACCCGGGACTCCGCCCCCTAGGGGAAACAGATAGAGGCCGATTGTGAATTACAACCCGTTTTCAGATCAAAATCTGATTTGCAGCAAACAAATCATCTTTAACTTACAGATGCAACCTAATAAAGTAAATGTCGATATTTTAGCGGTATGGAAATCTCAACAAGCGTGATTAACAGGTTTAACGGGCAAAGTGGGACACAGATGTTTAGCGTCACAGGCAAAGACATGCAGTCTGTGGCTCAGGGAGCGGCGGCTGTGGTCGGCGGATGCCAAACCTTGGGGCAGGTCTCCGAGCAGATGGACTCCCTGCTGGACCGGCAGAGCAGCCAGAGGATTCTCCCCAATGAGTCCTGCCTGCTGGCCAAAGGAGAGAGAGAGGGAGAGAGAGAGAGAGAGAGGGAGAGAGAGAGAGAGCAGAGTTCAGGGTCACGCTGCCGGGCTGCAACACTCCAGCGGTGAAAGACTGCGGCACACTTAGTCAGCAGCGAGGATTACTCACCGCATGTGAAATTATGTCCTCACAGAGTGGGTATTTACACTTATTTTTTTTTTGGTGCACAATGGAGCACACCTACTACATCACTCAGCACCACTCAAAAGTACAGCCCACACAAACACAAGTTTCCTAGCCAGAGGTTACCCACTCAGGCATTGCAATTTCTATCACATCAAAAAAATAAATATATAAAAAGGCTTAACCAGCACCTCACACACACACACACACACACACACACAGCAATAGCCACACACACACAAACACCATTGTCACTCACACAAGGCACTAGAGGGTTTTCTTTACTGTGCAGCACCTGAGCCCACAGAAGATGATTTCCTAGAAAGGCTTGCTGATGGTGAAGAGGGAAAGAGCAGAAAGGATGCATGAACCGGAAAGGATGGATGGATGAAAACAGATGGAGCAACAAAAGGAGGCACATGTCAGAGAGAGAGAAAGGGAGATGGAGAGAGGGCAGGAAGGAAGCAGTACCTGCTGGGCCTTGGCCTGGTTCTGAAGGAGCAGCTGGAGCAGGGCGGCGGAGAGGGCGGGGTTGGCCAGCAGGGGCATCGTAGGGGCCGCCCCGAGGAGGCCTGCACACAAAAGGGGGGACGTCAGGATCCACAGCGCCGGAACTAATCCCACAACGAGGGCCATTGATTAAGAGCTGGTGAGGACCGCTCACCTTGTTTGGGTCCCTGCGACAGAGGGTTGAGCAGCATCTTGAGGGTGGCGGGGTTATTGAGGCCTGTAAGTATCTGCATGGCTGTCGGGTCGGGCAGCAGACCTTTACCCCTGTTCACAGCCTTGAAGGGATGAGGCCACAAGAAGGGCAATCAGCACAAACCCAACAGCAGCTATGCAGTAAACCCGGCCGCTGTACATACCATGGTCTGGGCAGCAATCAGAGCAGCCAGCATGCTTCTTCCAGGCGGGCCGGGGGCGCAGAAGGACAGCCTGATGTGCGTCCCGCCCAGCAGCCGGCCGTCGGCGAGTCGCTGAGCCTCCTCGGCCATCTCGGCCGAGGCGAACTCCAGCACGGTGAACCGCCGGAAACTTGAATCTTGTCCCTGAGCCAACTGTGGAGAGGAAACATTAAAAAAAAAAAAAAAAAAAAGACACACAATTAGCCCTTAATTAAGTTCTGCTGCTAAATACAAGTAGGACTGTCCCGAATAAATAGCTTTGGGCTCCCTGACGCCTCTCTGGCCCGACTGATGATCTTTTTCGACAAACTATCCAACAGCACATTGTTAGAGTCATTCCATGAGACACTTGACATTTACTGAGATCTCTGCTCAAAAAGGGACTATTGTTCCCCCTAACAGGTGGCCCCTAAGCTATTTTCCAGCACTGACAGGTTCTCATATTGCAGCTTCGCCATTTAAGACGGATGATTTACTTTTTCCATAAAGTCCAAAAAATGTAATCTGTTGGATGGAGCAAGAAAAAAAGAGATCATAAATAATCAGGATCGCCAAAAAACAATTGGAATATAAACCTCCCACTCATGATTGTTACACTTTTGCAGTGAAAGAGCCTTTAAACCATCTGCTGCGTTTTATTTCCTGTCATGTATCCTATATAGATATCAAATATATGAATGTTTACAATGTCTAATAAATACCATTTTATTATATTGAATTTCCTTTTCAGACTCTTTACTCCCCATCAGTGGCTCGATGTGACTCCATGATATAACACCTTCAGGTTTTATTAGCTCATAACCCTCTTGGTAAAACTAGGAAGCTAAATTGGTTCCCTAAATCATCACGGCTTTGCTACAATCCTAAAAAAATAATAATAACGGAACCAGCAGAAAAGGTACTATGGGTGCCGTGCTAAAAAGGACACCCTCCCTCTCTCTCTTCCAGAAAAGCCTGCTGAATGACACCACCTGCGGGAGTCAGGTGGTCATCACCGTGGAAACCAGCAATGCACATTGCCATAGAAACTTTGAGTGGCCACAGGAAAAATGGGGTAGAGGTGAAAAGGCACAGGAAGATCAAACACGGACGCCAGTCGGACAAAATGATTCAAACCTTCAGTGGCAATTCTACCACTTCAGATATAAACACACACACAAACCTCCATCAACAACAGATATCTTTACTTGAAGACTAATAAGCATTAATAGATCATCAGAATAGATGCAGATTAATCATCTGTCAATCAACTAGTTGATTAATGGACTAATCCATGCAGATCTAAACTGGTGTTGCATTCATTATTCTTGTTGTAAAATACAATCTGTCCTAAAATTGTTGTGTGTGTGTGTGTGTGTGTGTGTGTGTGTGTGCGTGCGTGCGTGTACGTGCGTGCATGTACGTGCGTGTGTACAGCGAGTGTGTGTGTACAGCGAGTGTGTGTGTACAGCGAGTGTGTGTGTACAGCGAGTGTGCGTGTACACGCGTGTGTATGTACGTGCATTTGGTGAAACCGACCTGGCAGAAGACGGGTGCATGCGTGTCAGCCAGGGCGTTGCGCAGGTCTTGGGCCGTCTGCAGGCTCGGGGGCAGGCGGTCCACGCACAGGCATTTGGAGTGCAGGAGCGGGTACGTGAGGGAGCCCACTTCGGTCCAGTGGACGTACAGCATGCGGGAGCCCAGCTGCTTCCCCAGCAGCTCCGACTTGGCCCGGGCGGCGGAGTCCTTCTTCATGTACTCCACAAAGCCGTAGCCCTTGGAGTGGCCCGTGGAGGCGCTGTACACCAGGAAGCAGCGCTCCAGGTTCCCGAAGGGCCGCACCAGCTCCTCAAACTGCTGCTGGGTGAAGGCGCGGGGCAGGTTGGCGATGCACAGCAGGGCGTCCGTCGGCTGCAGCTGCACGGAGATCTCCCGGTCACGCAGCACATGCTGGTGGAAGTCCTTGATGGCACACTGCGCCTGCTCCCCGTTGAGCAGTGTCACAAAGGCTGAGGGCGGAGGGAGACGCTCAGTAAACACAATTTGGCGAGTGAAGAAACATTTGTAGTAAAGCAGTAAAGTGAAGATGAGAAACCCTTTTAAAAATCACAGAGTACCTATTTACAATACAAAAATTAAATTTTGTAATTTTATAAAACTTTTTTTTTAAGCACACCCACTTTTTAGCAGACCAATCAAATGCAACGGGGTTTGATTTAAAACCCTCTTTCAACTGCTGTGCACAGCAGGTCTCTGGAAGGCAAACTTGGTTGTGACACCATTTTTCTTTTAGCAGATCTGATAAAAAGAGAACGCTGGCGGCACAAACGTCAGTGTTCTGCAACGCCATCACAGCGTGTACAAATCAAAGGCGCTGTACCTGACTGAGCGGCAGGTCGACAGCTCAAAGAGGTCACAGCGAGATGTTATTGGCGCCCACTTTTAGAACGCCAATCATGTGACAGACTCGGGTTACACCAAACATCCCGTTACCCGTGTTTTGAAAGGAAGGCAGAATGTGAGGATAAAAGATTGTATTTTTATGCAGATTTATAAGGACAACAAAGAAATAGATTTAGAATAAAAGCTCATCCTAATGTAACTTATCTGCCACAACAGTATGGCAGGTACCAGGCATATCCTGAATTTAACATCTGGCTTTCGCAATTTTCGGGCCCATTATTATCCCACACTACGTGACTTTTTCCTGTTCTAGTTTTTAATGTCAGTACTTTCCAGTCAAATTGTCTTTTAAGACTTCTAATGGCGTGCCGATCGTTCATGCACCTATAGCATCGTAAACAGGCAATTCCCCTCTGGCTAATTCAAAACTGATTATTTCGGTGATTTAATTGTAGAAACTGCTTCTATTGCTGCATACAAAAAGGAATGACTGTGTTCTTACAGTTGTCAACAAAAACGGGCACACGACCGTCATAAGCATACCACAGGTAGATGAATGTCATGTTTAACAGTTTTAATTGCATGCTTGCCATCTGCCAAGCGTTTTTTGTAACAAGTTAGTAATAATATCCTTCAATTTACACTTCTGTCAAGCCATTTTATACATTCATTTCCAACATGGCTGCTACATAAGTCAAATTGGAGAAAACAACCACTGGACAAATGTAATTAGCTAGCCGGATGATCTTTCATTTACATATACGGACTACAGTTACATCTCACATACATACTATCATTAAACAACTGGGCCATAATCAGTGTAAGAAATAATTTTTTCACCACTACCGCTAAAATACCGGAGGGTATTGCCTGTCTAAACAGCCTTATTTAAAAGGGGCGAATAAATTAAAAATGTTGATACTTCAGAAGCATGTTTGATCCTTTTGTTCAATAGTCAAGAGCCTCTTCTGTTTTGTGAACAAAGCATTTCAAATTGTGAAGCAATTTGTCATCATACAAGAATATGTATGAATTGGGGCGACTGTGGCTCAGTGGTTAGCAAGTCGGTCTTTCAATCAGAAGGTCGGTGGTTCGATCCCCGGCTCCGGCAGTCTGCGTCGTTGTGTCCTTGAGCAAGACACTTAACCCTAATTGCTCATCGTTGCTGTGTCTACGGTCTACTGTACAGCATGTAAGTCGCTTTGGATAAAAGCGTCAGCTAAATGAAATGTAATGTAATGTAATATTGTAGCAAATAGTGATTGGCTCTGAATACAGACAAGCCAAGATTTATGAGACTATCAAGTTTAGTTGCGTATTCTTATTTTATAAATCATTTATAAATCATCTGCGATATCTTTTAATTTAAACGGAACATGTGATGACGAACATGATGGACAAGCAGTCAGACCAACCTGTGCCCTTGTATTTGTCAACAAAGCAGTACTTCAAGTCATAGTTGCCCAAGAGCTCATGGACCTCCTGTATAAAAGGAAAAATAAAAGACAATCATTACATCCAGACACTTAAATTATTACAACATGCTAACCAGGGTATCCACATAAAGCATTTTGCTTTCTAAAATTATAGATTTTGGCCATCATAATTGTAGATTACTTAATTGTATATTGTGTTCAATGCCTCAATTAACTAATTAATGTCCACTGGGAAACTAGCAACAAGTTGCACCTGTGAGGGGTTGAGAGGTTAATAACCGACTCATTGTTGGAGGAGAATTTGTTCTGCGCTGCTTTTGACCTGTCACAAACGAAACGGCGATGCTGTCTAGCACTTTCTGAAACGTTTTGTCTGCACACCTTCCACCTTTTGTTGTACTGCAACTGACATCTCGAACTCCCACTGCTCCCCCCCCCTCCGTGAACAATGGTACAGCCCGCAGGCCCACCGCTCCCCACGAGTCAGGCACGTTCCAAAAAAATGTGGCATCATGAGTAAAATCACTGGTGGTCGGTGCAACGAAACGCCAGCTTACGCAACAGACGGACAAAAGTCCCAGTGCACCTGTAACCTCCGAGTAGCGGATTTAAATCACCGACAGGTTGAATTGTGAGCTTTCATAGTGAACAAAAACCAGGCATATCGGAGTTGTATAGTTGTCACCACCGAGGCCTGACTGGCAGGTCACGCAGGCCACAGATGACCATTATTGACAGTTAACGTTTTCTGACCACCTGGCATTTATTATCCTGACGACACAAACGAAATATAACAATAAATTGCGTTCAGTGGCTGATAATAAACAGTTTTTAGCCTTTTTAAATAAGTCAGTTGCAGTTTCAATAAAGCTAAAATGTCAAATCAATCACATACAAAAAAGAAAACAGCCAACACGTTAAATAGCTCGCGGGCTAACATCGTTAGCATGGCAATGCATATTGGAGCTAAGCTAACGTTAGCCAAACGACCCCGTCAATCAATCAAATAATTTAAAGTACTTTTTTTAACTCTGATTTACCTGATTGCTGACGTCAGAGGGAAGATTTTTGATGATGATCTTTCTCCGGTTGTAAAACTCCCGGCGGGTCCTCTCCAAGCGGCTCTCGATCTCCTCGGGGCTCAGTGATGTCAGGTCCTCGTCGACCCTCCGCTGACACTCGCGGTCCGACTTCGAGTCCACGTCGCTGGGTTCGAGTTCGGGGAACCGGCGGTCTCCGGACATCCAGCTTTCGTGATCCGCGGGGAGGTCGTGGTTATCGTGACGAGAACGAGCGACGAAACTGAGCCCTGTGTCTGTGCTTTCATCTCCGGCAGCTGTGCTAACAGACACGACGGCCGCCATCACTCTGTTTGGGGGAAGTTTTATCGGTCTGAGAAACTCAGCCCGATTTGAGCAGTTTAAACAATACACACATGGCCCCAGCGTCGCTTCTCATTGGACGAGAGGGGGACGCGCTCTCCACGACTACGACGTAACCCAGGGCGAGGGGCGGGGCCACAGTTGCTCGTTATATGCCGTTGAAAACCTTACGTTTATTCTCAAACGTGGATAAATGTTTGTAGAAAGTCACTGGAGGCCTTACAACTAACCATTAGGGATCCCCTTGGCATTTTACAGAGTGTTTATAATTATAAACCTTTCCATTTATAATAAGGTTGGATCAGATATAAAGATTTAGACTGTGGATGTTTAAATCATTCATCAACAGTCTGAGTATCAATTGACTAGATAAATTGATTCGACACAGGACATTTTTTTTGTTAAAGAATATAATAAAGGCTTATTATAGTACAACTTTGATAATAAAAAAATACTTTAATAAATTCATCCAGCCCTATGTTTAATTATAAACTCAAGATATTGTTTGTATTTAACCCCCATATTGTTTCTATAAATAAAAAATAAATTAAAAAAAAAAAATATATATATATATATAAACAAGAAATACATTTATATATATATGTAAAATATGTTTGTATATATAGATATCTAGATATATAAACATATAAATAAATAATGTCCGGCAACTTTTCGCATTTTCCCTCTGGTAATTGTGTTGGTCGGCTAGTAAGGAGACCACAGTAGGCTCAGTAGTAAAGTCTCAGCTGACAGTGGCAACACTCTGGACCATTCCTTTGTACTGGGCATGTCCAGTGATACATTCCTAACGCTAGCTTTTGGTCCTGTATGCATTTGGTCCTGGTCCTGTATGGGGGCGACTGTGGCTCCGTGGTTAGCAAGTCAGTCTTTCAACCAAACCCCGCCTCAGCCAGTCCATGTTGTTGTGTCCCTGAGCAAGACACTTAACCCCCAGTTGCTCCCCGGGCGCTTCACGAGGCTGCCCACTGCTCCTTAAAGGATGGGTCAAATGCAGAGGATAAATTTCCCCACTGTGGGACTAATAAAGGGGTTTCTTCTTCTTCTTCTTTACTTCAAACACACAGCGAGGCACTTGCAGCAAGTCGGAAAGCCCAAACTGCAGCTGTGTTCACGACTGTGGTTGTCCGGACAGCTTCATCCAGTGGAAATGTGGAGCAGCACTGCAGTGTTGAGGTTTAGGGTCTTTCCACGCATCACATTTGAACGTGGTTTAAAGTCTTTCTCTTGCTGTGTGCACTGATTCAAAAACCTGTTGAATAGAATATTCACTGCATGACACTGGTCTGGGCTGCATCAAGGTTATTTAGCTCGTCTTTTACTCAAAAAATGTAGTTAATGTGCACATTGGGATGCTTTTTTTTCCAATATCAGAGCAGCAGTGTTTTTTGTCTTTGTGCAGCAAGGTCATAGGTGCATAATGTCAGTGGCAGTGCACGTTTTAATTTTTACACAAATGGTTTAAACAACACAGGACTTTGTTGCTTATAGAAATCTGGTAACACAGATCTAAAATTGTATACGCTTTTTGACATCAATACGTTTCAGTCTTTAATAAAAGGGCAAGTGAAAAATGGTTTATTAGATTTTGAATTTGTTCTTTCAGTTCAAACCAAATGCAACGTAAAGTTAACATACACACAAACAAATGTACAAACAGGAAATGAGAGATAGTTACAGAAGATTACAGAAATATTGAATACTAACTCCAGCATTCACTGGGGCGTTTTGCAGCCGAGTGTGAAGCGGCGGGGATGAGAGTCAGCACCACGAAATCTGAGGCCATGGTGCTCTGCCGGAAACCGGTGGATTGCTCCCTCCGGGTGGGGACAGAGTGCCTACCACAAGCGAAGGAGTTCAAGTATCTCGGGGTCTTGTTCACGAGTGAGGGTAAAATGGAGCGGGAGATCGACAGGCGTATCGGTGCGGCTGCAGCAGTAAAGCAGGCGTTGCACCGGGCCGTCTTGGTGAAGAAGGAGCTGAGCCGAAAGGCAAAGCTCTCAATTTACTGGTCGGTCTACGTCCCAACCCTCACCTATGGTCACGAGCTTTGGATCGTGTCCGAAAGAACGAGGTCGCGGATACAAGCGGCCGAAATGAGTTTCCTCCGTAGAGTGGCCGGGCTCAGCCTTAGAGATAGGGTGAGGAGCTCGGACATCAGGAGGGAGCTTGAAGTCGAGCCGCTACTCCTTCGTGTCGAAAGGAGTCAGCTGAGGTGGTTCGGGCATCTAATTAGGATGCCTCCAGGACGCCTCCCTTTAGAGGTTTTCCAGGCACGTCCATCTGGTAGGAGGCCCCGGGGAAGACCCAGGACACGCTGGAGGGATTATATCTCCCAGCTGGCCTGGGAACGCCTCGGGATCCCCCAGAATGAGCTGGTAGATGTTGCGGGTGAGAGAGAAGTCTGGGTCAGCCTGCTTGACCTGCTGCCTCCGCGACCCGACCCCGGATAAGCGGTGGAAAATGGATGGATGGATGGATGAATACTAACTGTGTTATATATGGAAACATAGAACCGTTGAAAGGTAGAAGCTGATGCCCAAGGTTTCACCTTTCTTCATTAAGTTCAATTCATCAGCCATGAAAACAAACACAGTGATAAAGAGTTTATCATTGTGCGCTCTTACCTAAAAGAAACCTGTAAAGACATCAATGAAAATGGAGGCTCATCACTGGGTACCCTGTAATATATGCTGGCCATAGTGGCAAAGTGGTGACATACAAATCAAATCTGAGCCAAAGAAAAGTTTATATTTGGCTGCCAGTTGTATGTTTGGCGAATAGCCTCGAACTTTTTGATGAGGAATCCGAATGATGGCCGTTGTGCCGGCTCTGAAGCCCAACACTGCTCCATCAACATCCTCACCTGTTGGTAAAAAAAATCAAAATAATAATCATTATGAAAATTTCAGGCTACTCATAATGCCAATGAAATGTCAACAGTGTTTAAAAGAACATGTTACCTCATGAGGGCAGTCTTTGGGACGAGGCAGTCGCAACTGTTTATCCAACAGTTTAATGAGCTCAATCATAGTCATCTGTCCCTGGGCTTTCTGCATCATTTCAAAGAACTTCTACAAAAACACAACAGAGTACATTGAGCATTTAACACAGGGACTCAAAATGTGTTAACATAGGTCTCACATGAAAGTATAAGCAGGTTTGAGCTGGTTAGAAGAGGCTTGACGTACTGTGGGAGGGCTCTGGCGGGAGTCACAGCGGGTCAGGATCTCATACAACGTAACGCCAAACGACCAAATGTCAGAGGAAAAGGAAAATTTACTCTCCTTCAAGCACTCAATGGCATACCTAAACAGTACGGGAAAAAAAAAAAAGATATTTGGTTGTCAAAGTCATAAAACAAAGTAGTGATTAAGAGCGCTAAGTGCTGCATGAACTCACCAAAACACCGGGCTGTCCCCGTCCTCTCGAACGCGATAGTAGATGTCGCCTTCAGGGATGTATTTCGTCAGGCCAAAGTCTCCGATCTTCACCAAACTGTCGTTTTCCACCAAGACGTTGCGGGCAGCGAGGTCTCGGTGGATGTATCGCTTGGCGTGCAAGTACTCCATCCCCTTAAAAAGAGAACAGAAGAGAAAGATGGATGCAATTACTCAGAGGCGGCAAAATGTGGATGCCAAATACTACAACAGTGTACAGAAACAGCAGAGTACAATGTTTTCTTTTAAAGGTTGTCCTTTAAAGTTTATAGCATGTGATTCTTCGCCATGCGCAAATGACTGTAGGGTGCAGTGTTTGCCTGTCAGAGCCGGCTGGATATATGATGCAAATTATGTGACAATCAACAGCATGCCACGTGATTACTTCCTGGTTACTGAGAGCAAAACATACCGCTACTAAATTATGACAATACACAGAAACATTAAAGCTTAATGTGATGCCATTATCTACCACAGGAGAACATCACCAGACACCTCTGCACACAGCACACGGCACAAGGAATGTTTGGAAATCATGCAAATGATATGACGAGCACAAAACCACCTAAACCCACCTGACAGATCTGCTGAGCGAACATGAGGCACTGGGGCACTCCCAGTTTGCGTTTGGGAAGGTACTCTCGCAGGCTCCCCAGAGGAAGGTACTCCATAATCAGCTGCACAACCTGTCCTCCTGTCAGTGGACAAGGCAACAGGGTTTATCCTCCTGCTTCCATTTCTTTTTAAAAGGCAAGATTGACCTGGCGCTCAGCGTGCCGTCTGTTGAAAGCTCAAAATATTGACATTCAACTAGAAACCTTGTTGCACTTTAAAAAGAGTTTCATTATTTTTCAAAACAGCAGGGATCAGAAATCATTCAGCCATGTACTGAAGCTCTGCAAGCTCAAAGAGAACACTGAGCACATGCAGACACTGTATATTGTTGTATGTATTTCAATAAACATGCTTGAAGCAGACAGATGACAGCTGAGGCCTCACCCAGTTCAGTACAGCAGCCCTTGTACTTGACAATGTTGCTGTGATAGAGAGACTTCAGGATCTCGATCTCCTTCATCCAGCCCTCAGAAACATGGCCGTTCTCTTGTTTCAAAGCCTTTACCGCCACGCGCTCCCCCGTCCCGTCGTTGGCCGGGTCATACAGGTAGAGAGTCACCTTTCCAAAGTGACCCTGCAGACAGAGCAACTCTGGATTACTCTCTGTGGCGTGACAGGAAAAGGAAGAAGGATAAAAACTTCAGGTGATGTGGCGTTCAAACTCACCTCTCCCAAGTCGCGCATCTTTTTCAGGTAGCGTTTGTGGAACACGCTGGGGTCAGTGTCGGGGAGAGCTTCACTGGGGGATATGTCAGGATCTGTGAGCGGAGAAATCCACAACACATTATCGAGAGCACACAGATAAGTTGGAGGGAAACAAAAAAGCAATTTGAGCAAGTAAACACCCACTTTTGATCATGATTTCTGTGAGCTCCCGGAGCACAATGCGGAACGAAGGCCTCTCCACGGGCTCGTAGGTCAAACACATGCTGATGAAGCTGGCCAGTTCCTGGGAGGACGGTTCGGCTAAGCGGCCCTTTTGCTGATAGAAGCGCTCTTTCTGTTGGCGAGGGTGTTGCAATTAGGAGCCAGAAGGATAAAATGGGCTTGTTTGGGAAGATAAATTAAAAAAAGGGCCTACCTCGGACAGTGTGCAGCCGCTCATGGGAAGATCGCCATTGTTGCAGATTTCGAGCAGCGTGACGCCGAAGCTCCACTGGTCAGCCGCGATGGCGATGGGAGAGCCGCTGTCAATGCACTCCGGGGCGATCCACGGGATCCGCTCAAGGCGCTCTGCAAATGACAGAAGGTACGTGTATCATGTTAAGGTTTAGTTTGAGGAAGCTGAACACATGTCTACTTTTATGTAAAATTACCAGATGTCAATCAAATTAAAATATTAAAACAACGATGGTATGTGTAGTCAATGTTAGCAGCAACAAAATAAATGCTAATTGATGATATCAGGTGTTTGCTTTTCCGAACTTTGGGAAAAGCTTGTTCACCGACTCCAGACAAAACTGACCAGGATGGTAAACCTCATGCGCCCCAAACATTTTTAAGCCAAAATTGCAAATGTTTTTTTTCATGCTAAATCCTGATTATCTCCTCATTCACAAGGTCTATTTGAAAAATGTAAAAAGCTATACATTCAGAAAACCTCTGTGGTATAGTGGTATAATCAGTTTCCGAGGGTCAAACCTAGACCCCCCCATCTGGGGTATTCGGGGCGCATCAAAAACACCTCTAAACAGAGAAAAAGTGGAGTCAATACAAATGGGCTCATGCTCCGGTGTTCTGAATATTGAATCCCACTGGATCCTAAATTTAAGTTGTGTGGCCGATTGTTTAGATTAACATAGGTGACATAATTTACATTATATAAGGGCAAGTGTTGTGCCGTGTGCAAATACTCTGGCAGATGCCCAAGAATTGGAGAGCTAGCCGAATGTAAAGCATTCAGCTGAACAGACAAGCATCCGAGAGTTGCTTTAGTCTTAATGGGCTCAATGGACCAACAGTATTTAATTATTCATCAGATTCTTATACTTACGCTGCTTAATAATTTAATATTGTATTATAATTAAAACATATTATAATCTAAATGGCATGATATGATATTCAGATGGTTTGTTTATGTTTCTCAATTTTAAAACTTGTTTTCTTGCGTTGGACAAATTTGTGGACTGGGAAAACAATATTTTTTTTCTTATTTTGGAAAAACATCGGTGAATCACAGAAGTTAATGGGCACAAAGAAAATAAGAACAAAATGTGGATATAAACAGAAATAAGAGGACATTTGTTTTGTATTGCTTCCTGTAGGACACAGAGATGTTGTTTTTGCACAATCAAAACTCATTAATTTCACAATAATGGATAAAAACAGCAATTAAAAACAGCAATTAACAAAGAAAATAAGATAAAAGGACCTTTTGAATTTTAAAACATTTGAAATATGTTTTGTAAAGTATTGTCTCATTTAGATATGCAGGTAAAATAGGTATATTTATGCAATATTTTGACTATCTCTGTCGACCACAGTTTGTATTTTCAAAGGTTAGGCCCACGAGAGATAAAACGGAAGGAAATAAGTCACAGGAAATGGTCTAGTTGAAGTTTCCTGTTTCCGAAATCCGATTAGAATAAGGCAGAACAGAAAACACAGAACCCCGGACGCCCGACGGAGACTTGCTCAGAAAGAGAAGTCAATTAAGAGTTCCTGATACCGACCTTCCCTTGAGAGGACACTCAGGGAAATCCCCGGGTCGCTCAGCTTGACAAAAGGAGTGGTGCCGTGCTCCAGACCATGCCTCGCCACCAGAATGTTCTTGGCACAGACGTTGCCATGAACCAGCCGTTTGGTCTCCTACAGTGATGAAAACAGTACCGTTTTTTTTTTTTAGATGCAGTGAATGTCATTTCAATAAAGTGGAAAACAAACTATCAATGCTGTTTGTTATCGGGGCAAAAATGAACTTTACTTGCAGCACTTATCGTAAAGTTGCGTCTGATAATAAGATTATTTAATTTCCTGCTTGCAGCTTAAGACTCAGCTTAGCACGCAACTGCTGGAAAGCTGCAGAACCTGATTATTTCACCCTAACTTCACTTTACTGACCATTTAGCTGCGTGGTCATGCAAGTCAATTGTATTGAATCTGTGGCAGACAAAAAAGAAAAACACAGAGTAGTGCTTCAACTCACGAGATAATTGAGGGCACTGGCGAGTTGTTTTGCAACAATGAATTTCCACTGAGGAGTCACTGATGCTTTTTCTTTGCGAAGGAAAACATCCAAAGGCCCAAACTCCACAAATTCCTCCACCATGATGTCTGTAAAGATAAAAACAAAGTCTGAGAGAGTCTATGCTATCACCAAGAGCAAAATGTAAACAAACAAGCAGCATCCTCTTAAAATAGATCAGTGGTGTTTTGCATTTACGTCACGACTCTGTACTGGGATCGTGAATTTGACTGTAGACACCTATTATGTGTGATGGGGAAGTAGCAAATGAGGAAGTCAGTTTGTGAAGGTGATCTGTATTATTGTTCTTACTTTCAGATCCTTTGACTGATACACCGTGTACAAACACCAGGTGGCTGTGGGACACCTGGCTCATGAGGCTTGCCGTTTCCAAAAACCCCTGAGAAACACAAAAGGAGAGTAAAGAGTAAAGAACAATAACGCTAACTAACTAACCGATTGCGTTCTGCAATAACAGGTTTTTCCCCCATGGAGTCGGGTGGCTTTGGCGGGAGCATTGATTGAACGGCTTAATGTCCCTGTGAGGAAGGTCTGATAACAAGTTAAACCCGTTTGAGCATTCACTCAAACTGATTTTAACTGACTTTTAAGATGTCTAAAATACATCCTCAGCAATGCATTGCTTTGCTCCCGCGTTGGTCTGTTTCTTCAAACTCCATCTACTGCAGCTAATACGCTGACTATGGACAAGTACCTCATACAACCCCACTTCAAAACATCCAGACTCTCCCTTTAAGGCTATTAAAGACCACATAACCTACTATATCAATGTCTTTATCGCTTTGGTCTAGAATCTTGAGGACCACTTGGATGCCTTTGCGGTCGGCGGAGTTGTTGTTGAACTCGTCATCCTCGTCATTTTCTCCTCCACCTTGCACCAGTAGGCGTCCCGAGAAGATGTTGGTTCTGGTCCCGCGGCCCAAATGCTGTTCCTGCTCATGAACACAACACCCGGCGGTCAAACAGAGCCGCGGACAAACAAAGCTGGTCGGGTGGAACAGATGACGTGTGTCTCCATCACCTGTACGATGTCTTTGTCCTTGATCTGGTGGAAGCGTAGCTGGGTCAAGTTCAGGGTCATGTTCAGGGTCAAGGTGTCAGAGTGGACACCTTTCCTCATCACCAGAAGGTTGGACAGCTCTATATCACACAAAGGTAAACCAATGTTGAGACCTAAATATCCCAAAACACAACTAAGGCAAAAAGGCGTCTAGAACTGAGAAGCCCGATGAACACAAACCTGCTTGTTTTGGAAAACAGCATTTTCTGACAGTGAAGCTGTCCGAACCAGACTTGAGCACAAAGGTCTTGAGGCTTTCCGTGAGCTCCTTCATACTGGAGAATTCCCGATCCCAGCCCTCCAGACAGAACATCGAGCCCTTGAGCTGAATCCGAAACTGCTTGTGGCTCGGCTTCGATCCTTTCTGCGAGCCACGAGTAAAAAAAAAAAGAAAAACACGCACATTTTCACCATCGCTGCACTACAATCATTTCCAGAGAGGAAGCGTGGGCGTTGACTTACCTCATTTTTGTTCAGGACAGCTAGGATGATGCGGCGATAATCGAGAGCACTCCAGCGTACGAGGAAAGCTCCCTCCTCTGCAGCCTCCTTCTTCAGCTTCAGCAGCACGAAATCATCACTGGAAGCACACCAGAGTTGTGACATAACGGACCGCGTTTCTCTAAAGCCGGCTTGTGGCTGTATGTGCAGATGTGTGAGAGGAGAAGAACTCACTGCATAGGGCCATGCAGCCCATTTGCTACACTCAGCACTACCCTTGGGGGAGCCACTTCATGACAAAGATAGTGGTGGGCGAATGCAGTCAGCCGGTTGTATCCATCGAGGAGGGAGATGAAGGAACGGGCCTCCTGGCTGGAGTTCATCTGAACCTCCTACATACACACACAGAAACACCACTAGCTTACAATCAGAGCTCCCACCTACAGACGCATACGAACCAAAACATGACGAAAAGGCCCGAAGCCAAACAAAACCCAAAGCTCTTATAGTCCCGATCATATAGAATATGAGGATCCAGGCATACTGTACAGCATATTCACTCTGATAAGGAGAAAGACTAATATCTCATATGCAGCACATCAGTTGGACTAATGCACCACAAGCACATTTACCAATTAAATAAATGCACTGAAGCTTTTACATAACGGGGTAAACAAGTGCTCTCACCATGCAGTGGTTGTCCAGAGTGCTAATGCACACATTACTTCCAGTGATGGCTACGTGAGTTATTTCAGGGAAATCACAGAAGGAGGTCCATTCATTAGGAATGTTCGCACTCGGCTGGCTGGGCTGCTGCTTTTTGTTCTTCATGTAGTCGTTCCTGAAGTACGTGTTTGCCTGCGCCTGGGTAAAGAGACCGAATCAACAAAATGCCCACATGGCACAGAAATAGACCGTCGGAAGCTTCTGATAAACGCTTTGTTTTGACCAACCTTTTGCTCAGACACCTGCCTCCATTGAATCCCCTCGGTGCCAGACACCAGTATCTCGTGGGTGGCGGGGCTAATGAAGCCGTCTTTTGCGGCACCCTGGCAATGGGTGGCGTTGGAGTGAGAGCTGCTTCCATTCCCCTCGTCTCTCAGCTCCAGCTGCGACACGGGGAAGGTCTCCGTTCCAAAGCGCGGCACCAAATGTTCGAGTGTGGAGATGTACTTGTACATGATCTCCTGGGTGCCCAGTCGGCCCTTATCCACCGTGTGCTGCTGGAAGGTCCGCACAAACTCTGCAAAAACCCGCCGGATCCGGATTTTTGTCAAGAAGTTGTCTTTGGAAATGTGTTTGGCGAAAGACCTTGGAATGCAGTGCAAATAGCTGCAAGAGAAATAGATGTGTTGATGTTACCTGGAGATTAGATTAGATTAAAAGCTTTGATGATCCCGAGAAACTGGATTGTCACAGCAGCAGAAAATAGGATAGAAACAACACAACCTCATTATAATGAGACAAATCATCACCATAATGAGAACATATTCTAATTAATATACTGTAGACCATTTAATAGTATTTGTTGTCAAATCAATTTACAGATTTAAAAGGATAATCTTGATGTTTTGAAGTGCAGTTGTATTAAGTATTTATCCTCAGTTTAAAAGTAGATGGAGTTTGGAAAGAAAAATCTACAGACTGTAGGTAATACACTGACTATGAATAAGTACCTCATACAACCCCACTTCAAAACATCCAGACAATCCCTTTAAGTGCAGTTATTAATGGTTACTATTTCACCGTGCCATATTCACTCTTTTCAAAGTAATTACCTGACTTTTTCTGCAACATCTTGTAAGGTGCAGCCTGTTTGCATTGACTGGTGTGAGAGTTGAAGCACAGCCATCCCCAGGCTCTCGTTTTTAAAGCGACTTTGCTCCTCCTGAGACTGAACGTCTTCCATCTGTACCACCTCGTTCACAAATTCATATTTAGCCTTTTGGAGAGAGCAGAAGAAAAGACGTGCAGCATTTAAATCGCTGTGAACACGGCACTCGATTGGTACATACTAAACAATTCAAACTATTTCAAAAACACCAACCTGGTAGAACAAGTATTCCAACGATGTGATTTCGAACAAAGGCGAACCACCCTGACTGCTTCCGGATCGGAGAGCATAACGGGATACCGTTGGCTCCTTCTCATTTAGTCCGTGCCAATTCCGAAAGTAAAACCTGGTGGAAAGGAAACCGGCGAAACAACGTTAAGATGACGAGTGCGTTTCGTCTGCCTTCGTGATGTCGTTATAAAAACACAGACTAACCGCAAACAGTAGTGAAGAACGAGGTTGGAGTCTTCTGGACTGAACGTGTGGTTTTGGCTGTACCAACAGCGGGATTGTGGATTGTACAGAGCAAACAACACGTGGCACAGAGGAGTTATGCCTGGGGAATAACACACAGATGTTACACACACTTCCCCCCCCCCCCCCCTCAGCAGGTGAAAACACCACCTGAAGAAAAAGAAGTCCACACTGTGGTCTGTGCGTGGTCACTCTCACCTACAGCCTCCGCAGCGGAGATGCACAGCTCCTCAGCCGTGACGCCTCCACCTGTGTGGGACAAGTACCGTTCCCCTTCCTTGGACCAGAACAGGCGAACATGGATGCCCGGACCCTGAGGGGCCTCACACAGGCCCTGGGACGCCCCTGATCTCGAACGCTTCGACCACCCACTTCTGGACATGGTGGGGGGCAGCTTAATCACTAAGACACACACACACACACAGATCAATGTAAACAGTGGTGGAACGTACCAAAGTACATTTACTCATGTGCTGTAATTAAGTACAGTGTTGAGGTACTTGTTCTTTACTTGAGTATATTTATACTTCTAATTCACTAAAATTCAGAGGGAAATATTGCAATTTTTACAGATCCCGATTAATAATCAAAAATATGTTCAATGCATAAATTATGTATGTAATATTAAGAATTTAGATTTGACTGCTCTTCAATAATGTATGTAGTAAAACATTAGCCCCACCATTCCAGCTTCAACAGTAAAGTGATGACCACATTAATTAATCAATAATTATACAATAACATGATATAAATTATTCAGAAATGTACCATCCTGCCTAATGAGTACTTTTACTTTGGTACTTGTACTAAATGTTGTTTCAAATACTGTTGTACGTTTGTGAATGCAGGACTTGTAGTTATACACTGTAGTACTACTTTACCTTAAAGTATAAAAAACACCGGAGTACTTACACCACTGAATGTGAAACACAGTACATGACTGATACTTAAATCAGATGTTGGATGGAAATTAAGTCCGCATTCATAAACATAAACATAAACACAAGCGGAAGCGGAAGACCTGGTTTAAAGCGAAGCCTCGAGCGTTTCTGTAATAACACATTCCTTATTTCTTATTTCCCACATAACGAGTTTAGATCAATCAATAGTAACAATTATGACGTCAGGTAACCAGATTCGTCAACGGGACTTCCGGGGGTTGTTGCTTGTGTTAATTGTTTAGCTACATGTCACAATATTCTAAAGCATCATATAACAGGTTTATGTATTTTTCATATATAAATGTAACTTAACGCACACCAACTGCGTGACCGAGTGGCCCATAAACACGCCTCCTCGTTCATTTCCCGGTGTTTTCCGATGCCATGACAAGGACATATGTAAACACTATTAAGAGGCATAACCGCAAAACGAAACGTGTGTGACAAATACGCGTCTTACCATTTAACGGCGAGCTATGGACGGAGTTCCGTGAGGAGCTGACGCCGAGAACCGAGCTGACAGTCGGGCTTCGTTCTCTTCTCAGCGTGGTTACCCTCCTCCTCCTCCTTCTTCTTCTTTTTCTTCGTCTTCAGCGCCTACTTTTCTTGAACTGCGAGCGGACCGCTGGTTCCTGAAACTCACGTGGCCGCGCCCTCTGGCCTGCGTGCGCTTGCACACGCGGACTAGCCTTTCAAAATAAACGTCGAGGATAAAAAGTGGCGAATATTATGGCGATACACTGATGATGGAACATAACTAAAGTATATTTATATTTACTAAGTGCTGTACAATGTTTAGCTCACTTCATTTATTTGACAGCTACTAATTTGTAAAATTGTTTTAGATTAATACTCAAAATGTATACACAAGGAGTGTACATTCTCTTTAGTATATATTATATTACATAACATTCTGCATAATGCATAATGATTTTGCTTTAAGTATCTAAGTACTTTATGTTTACTTGAGTAAAAGCTCTCAGTGCTTCTTGTGTGTTGTAATGTGACCACTGAAGACCATTTTCATTGCATTCATTTTGACTTAGTGAGATGAAAGTCACAGAATCAGAATCAGAATCAGAACCATTTATTGCCATGTATGCTTACACATACAAGGAATTTGTCCTGGCGGGAAGGTGCATACATTTAACATTTAACAATACACATTTAACAGTTAACGCAGTGCAATAAATGAGGATGAATGGATGAATGAATATCTACATTGAGACAGCAGCATAACAAAATACCAAAGTAAGATAAAGTGCATGGAATGTGCATGAGTGTAAGTGTTGTGTGAAAGTGGCAAGTGCAATGCCCAGGTGTCAAGTGTATTCAAGTCAAGTATAAGTATAAGGCTATGTGCAGGGGAGTGTCCGGTGGGAATTGTCTGGGGGTGACAGAGTCATTAGAGTCAGTGGGGGACCCGGGCTCTGTTGATGAGCCCGACAGCAGACGGGAAGAAACTGTTTTTGTGGCGTGAGGTCTTGGTCCTGATGGACCGCAGCCTCCTGCCAGAGGGGAGGGACACCAACAGTTTGTGTCCAGGGTGAGAGGGATCAGCTACAATCCTCCTCGCCCGCTTCAGGGTCCTTGAAGCAAACAAGTCCTGGAGGGACGGCAGATTGCAGCCAATCACCCTCTCGGCAGAGCGAATGATGCGCTGCAGAAATAAAAGGTGTAATAAATAAATGTTTTCGGCACCTGCAATTATCCTGCAATGAGCCGCTGTCTGACTTGTTTTTCGAATGGAATGAGTCAATGCACTCGGGTGTGCAATATTCACCAACCATCGTAAGACAAACGTAGTAAACAGGCTGATCCACTTGTCATGTGGTGTAGATCTGCTGTTCCTCACTAGATGTCATGATTTCATGATTTCAACTGGCCACTTTTCTTCATGAGCATCTGCTGTTTGACATCCATCCATCCAGCCACCTTTGTCAGTGTGTGTGTTCTGCCTGTAATCAGGTGCTTCCAGTCCAGGGAAAAGAGGCAGCTGTCTCGTTTAGCAGAGATGGGGACGGACTAAATATTTTATGAGGGTACAGGTATGGATTGGATTATTGGAAAATGATTCGCCTTAATGTAGGGGTCGTCCACATTTTTTATATTAAGTGCCATTTATACATTTAGCCAATTTTTCAAATATGACACCACATTAAAATCTCCAACAGATCTAATATTTTTTTATTTAATCCAAAAAGACAACGTGCAAAACAATATTTAAAAAAGATTCTCCCATAAGCAGGGCATTGTAATTACATATGAGAGCACTAAACAAGTAGGCTGCCATGAAAACACCGAGATCCGAGTTGAAATAATTTAGCAACCTTCCACCAATCTTGTTCATCAGCAATAAAGTTAAAAGAATTGTGAAGAAGGCAACATGTAGACAACCACAGGCAGAGTTGGGCCGGTCTTTGAGGAATGTCTTAAGGTTGCCTATCCTGCTTTCAAGGAACAGCTTCACTGTTTTCTTTTTCATATTGCATTGCAATAGTCTGTTTAAAGAGATTGTAGAGCAACCAGCTTATGCTGGCTTCGTATGCTAAGAGATAAAGGAGTGATTCATCTCCTTAGATATTGTTTTGTAGTGAGCAGACCAGATGGCAGTTTATTAAAACCATAAGAGACTTGACTTGGAAACAAAACACAGACTGATCTGCTATTTGTTGATATCCAAGATCGTTAAATAATGCTTTTGTTTAATTAAGGCGTTTCACTGAATATTTGTTTATTTCTGTCAGCTCTGGCATTTTCACCTTCAAAATAAAAGCATCAAAAGTGAAAATGTAAAATAGGCCAGGCGTAACACCAACCACACACATCTAGAACAAGCACCTGCTTTTGTATTTATATTGGTTACGTCTTTTGAGGTCTAGTGTGTACCATGATGTTCCCCGAGCCCACATCACATCCGTATATTATACTAACAGTACCACTGAATGTCACATGTACGGGAAATATTTAGAAATGCCCAGATGCAGTATGCGCTCCATGTTAAAAAAAACAGCTCATTCTCTAATAACTAATTTGTTTTCCTTAGTTTATGATTTGAAAAGCAAGTCCCCCACACCTTGAGTTTGCCAAACAAAAGCACAACACCTCAGTTTTGAGTAGTTGGATATAATTCAACCATTAGTTAAGCAAGTTTGTAGAAAATGTCACTTCGGGGAAATAACCATCTGAATACATTGGTCACTTAAGCCCTAACAAACAAAAAAACTAAAACATTTGGTAAATCCTACCATCCAATTCATTAAATGCACACCCTGAACATGTATAGAACATTTTTAACCATACAACAGCACAAGTGAAGCAGGCCGGCACTCCCACATAAACTGCCTGGTGTGTACGTGGAGGAATACAGCGGATGTCCAAACAAAAACAAAAAAAGCCCTAAACACGAGCAGCAGTTTCTTTTCCAAGCAGGAGTAACTGATTCAACGTGGTTGTGCAGATAGGTGAACACTAATTCCTCAAGTCTCAGTTTAGCATTTTTAGAGAAGTTTTTTTTTCATTGTTCCATGATTGGTAAAATACACATTACGGAGGCGCAATACAGTAGGTAAGTACATTTGCGGAAACAAATCACAGGTGTTGGTCATTCCTTCTTAGTTTCTTCCTGCTCCTGTTTCACCTCCTCGTCGGTAGCATCTTCCTCTTTTTCATCCACATCGTCCGTCTTGGAGTTGGGGACCCAGAGGCCCGATTCTATGCAATTCTTCATGTGAACCTTCGCCTCCTAAATCATTCAAACAATCACATGTATTAACTGACTCAAAGTCGGCACTTCACTGAAATATGATTCCCAGCAGACATTTATCGGAGAAAGAAATAAAGCGGTCGGCTTTAACAAGGGAACCTACCGTCGGGTCCATTTTGCTAATGACATCTTGCAACATTTGGATGTCTTTATTATCAAAGCATTTCTGCATCTCCTGCAATCAAGAACACATGTTATGCACTTTTAACTAACGAGATAACTTGAAAGCAGAGTGCGGAGGCTTCCTGAAAACTGAAGAACTCACAGCTGGCAGGGACTCAAACACATCGACAGGATCCAGCCCTCCCGGTCCCAGGCGCTTTTGTCGCTCCTCTTCCTCGTATTCCTTCATGGCCTTTTCGATGCGGATCTTCGCCCTGCCCCGAACCCGCTCCTTAAAAGACTCCAGCTCGTCGTTGAAAGCATCCTGGTACTGCTGATCCGCTGTCTGTGACGTCATTTGGTGTGTTAGTTGCAGTCAAAAATGAAGGTAGAGGCATTAAAGCATACTGGAGAGAGGGAACATGTTTAGAGAGAACCATAAATAACCGGTCTTCTTTTCCAACTTATCCTTCTCAACTGCAGGAACACTCCTCAGACACTAGGAACCTTTTGAGGACCTCATTGTGATTTAAAATTGAGTTACAGGTACATTTTACCCTGAAAAGGCTCTGGTCGGGAGGTAGTACTTTCTGGAAGTACAGGAACTTTCAGGGCGGGGTTTAGAGGATGGCGAAGGCTGATTGGTCAAATACAAACAGCACTGATGCTTCATGGGCCGCTTCCTTCCATCAAAGAACAACAAGGAAGGACTCAGGTATTTATTCAGTATTGCTTCAAGACAAAGGAATAGCGTTTCTTTGTTAGGATTAGCGGTCGCTTTCTGGCTCATTAAAGATGAGAAAAAAGAGAGAGTGGGCGGAGAGGGCGAGCGGTAGAAGAGAGACAGCGAGGAGATCTTGTGAATGAATGAAAAAAAAAGTTATTTTCTGATTCTTTCCCAGTTGTTGCATTGCAATGCACAAATAAACTACCATTAAAACACAACAGTGATTTACTGTGGAGACCGGCGCTCTTAGTTTCATTTTCAACAGATGAGGGTGTTTTTAAACCATCACTGGACTAATTTGCCTGATATTCACCGATATTCAGATGTGAAGGTGCAAACCGGAATGTGGAAAACTTTAGTTCCTAGTTTAGGTTAAGGGTTTAGTTCCTCTGTCTTCATAGTTTCGGGAGCTTTTGGTCACAAAGAGCGAAGAAGTAAAGTTACGTCACCTTAATCTTGGCAAAGAATTGGCGAAAGCAGCCGCGGGGGTCCACCTTGAGGCTTTTTGCCAACTCCAGAATGAACTGCATGACGATGGTCTGATGAGCCACTTGCTCCATCAGTGCGTGTTTCTACAAGAAGAAAGGAAGACAAATTGAATATTAAAGAAAGTGAATACCTCTTAGCTACGGACCATAAAACAAGGATCAAAATGAAGAAAAACACATTCTTTGTTGCGGTCTTTACCTCCTCCACTTCCAGGTCAATGCACATGATGACCAGGTAGTTGGCGGTCTCTTCACAAACTAGAGTCGGGTTGTCAGAGAGGTACTTCTGGCTGTCGTCCCAGCGCCGCATCATGCCTGTAGTGAAGACAGCAATGAAGGACCAGCTCTACTCTCTTATAGAACCGACACCCTGGAACATGAATGGATGGATGTCGGTAATCCTTACCAAAATGTTTGATCTGCTTCTCATTTTTCTCAACAAAGGTTTTGTGCTTTTTCTCCTTCTGTTCTTCGGTCTCTTCATCAGATTCAGGTTTGACATTGACAACGCTCTACGGAGGATGAAAAGAAGTGGCAGAGAGTCGTCATTACAAACTGGAAGTGAGGGGTGTGAAGATCTACTCGATCCCTATAGGCACTTTCCCAGAGCCCATTCGTTTGTCATTGAGAAAACTGGAAAGCAGACGAGTTACTGGAAGTAAAGAACTTTCTTTTTTCTTCTCTAAATTAATGTTAGATTGTGCTAGTTTTTAAATATTTTCCCATATTTTGTCATTTACAAATACCCAAAAGAGCACTGTAGGCAGACTGCCTGATAACTATAAGCTAATCATATAAACATCCATTGTATAGGAAGCTTTTTGATCCGTATAAGCAGTTGATCACTGCAACCAGTTTAATGTCTGCAAGTCAGCAATGTTGCAGACTGACCATGTTCATGGTAAAGAAGAAATAACTTGTTCAATTCAACATTGTGGCTTAATTATGTGTTTTTAGACAGAAATTATCCTTAATACCAGTGTAATAAGTATCACACATATAAAAACACTGATTTGCCTTTTACTATTACAATCTTCTAAATATTTTTTGTTGAAATAAGGGCTGGTAATAACCATATGACACCCATTCAAAATGTTGGTTGTTCCAGCACCCCGCTATCGGCCTCACCTTGCTGAAACCCTCCTTGCTGAGCGTGTCGACGTTCCACGGCATCTTCTTCTCGTCCCGGTTATGTTCCACCACCTTCTTCTCCCAATCCCGCTCTTCTTTTTTCAGTTTTTTCTCCTCAGCTTGCGCTTTGTTCAGCTCCGCTTTGGCGTCATCGGTTGAGGAAATAGTCAGCTCTTGTATTTTCTTCTGTGTATCCGTCAGCTTACGCTTAACATCATCAAGTGACTTGGTTATGTCTTCCCCCTTTTTCACAAAATCTTCCATTCGCTCCACACGTGCCTGAAATACAAATATGAATTAATACAGTCACATATCGTTCCCAACAGCAGGTGCAAAGTATCCTGTTGGATGTCCACCATAATACATAGACTATGGTGGACATCCTCTTTCTGATGGACAGAAAGTTAAACAGTTTTAACTTATTTTATTTAAATCTATATTTAATGAGAGGATAAACCACTTGAGATACACCAGCTCGTTTTTAGGGAGTTAACAAACATAGCGCATACACAATGATAATAAATCAAACAATTCATTGACTTAAAACAATCTACTTCATAACCACAACAAGCACATACACGTAACCGTGTCCTCTGCATATAACTGAACAAAACAATTAGGGATAATAATCTCCGAAACGCAGGAAGTCGACAGTAAACTGAAAGATGGAAAGTTGTCACCGACTCCAACATAATCACTTCATCACTGCTATCCAGGAAACATGTACAGGCTCGCGGCTACAGCACAACGTGCGCCATTGAAGCCCAGATACGTGTATTTAAATACCTGGTGTCTCCATCTGAAGAGGCTGGGTGTGTCGATGTTGGGGTGGATGTCATCCTCATCGTCGGACACCTCGATGTGGTCCCACACGCTGTAGTCTATTCTGCTCGTCATGATGCCAGCAAGAGCCTCACAGCGTTAGCTTCGGATATGACTCGGCTAACGTTACGTTCGTGGGCTAGACGAAGATAACCCGGATCTACAATCAAAAATAAAGAAAACACAAAAAGCTCAGCACTTTTCAGATGTGTGTGTGTTAGTCTTCAAGGCGGCGGCCGGCTGGGTTGAGCCAAGATAAACTTAGATGGACCAACCTAGAGCGGGCTAGCGAGAAACGGCTACAGAATTCTAGAAAGATTTGCTGCTGCAAATTTCCGTTCGACGTCAGTGCGTCATTACGTCGCACTGACGTCACTACGTTGCACTGACGTAATGACGCCGAAAACCAGCGAAGAAGCGCTTTCTCTATCTGCATCCGTGGCTTTGCCTGAATCACCCGTTTATCAACATAACACTCTTTTTCTTATACTTTAGTTTATTTAATATGAGTAAACATACATTTTCTATGTTTGTACATTACGTTTAAAACAATCTTTTGATGATATTTTTTGCCCGGGCCTGACATGCAGCAATCACACAGAGAGAATTTCACTGTCGAAGAGACAAATGTATGTACCCTACTAGTGTATCTAATGGAAACTAATTCACGAGACCAAGAGCTCAATGCTAATCAAATTTAGAGAAAGTGTTTCCTGCACAGGATGAGTTCTTGCATTTCCTGTTCAGATAAGCTAAGTTTGAGGTCTGCAAACAAAAGCTGAAATGGCTTTATTTTATCTTTAAAGACATTATAGTCTTTGGCCCTAACCAGCCAAATAGTCTAAATCTCCTGTGTGGGTTTACCATGAGTGTGCAGGGCCTCTAACAAGTCACATCTGCAATATGACCGTCTCAGTAGCTCATTGCTGACATGCAAATAACAGGGTGTGGACAAAATAACACAGGGAACCAGTCTCTTTAATAAATACAACATTTGCCATTACATGTCTCTTAAGTGATGTTGTGCCAAAGAGGTGTGACCTTTTGTCAAATACAGGTGTAGTTAATAACATATAATCCTGTTTGTGTGACACATCCAGAGTCCATAGTACCAATATGCCTTTCTCAATGACATTATATGAAAGTATGGCCTATTCAAATACACTACATCGTTACAGTCAATAAAACATTGATGCAATGCTCCTTTCCTGCAGTATGCACATCCAAAGCTGTGGGCTAAACAGAGCTACGAGTTACTTTTGTTCTCCGTGGGTTTGGAGTCTTTGAACCCGGAGCAGCAGATGGAGTTTCCAGCCTGAGCGTCGCAGCAGCGCCGCATCTCCCGGATCACGTCCTCACACATGCGCTCCAGGTATTTGTTAGCTGCGGGACGGGGACCACAGAGGGGGGCGGGGTTAACTAAACGATCAAACGTGGGGTTTGCTTCAGCGACACATCGGCTTTCAAGAGGCTGTTGTATGTACCTTGTAAACACTTTTGAATCGCACATGCTTGCTTTTGACACGGATCTTTCTGTGGCATACCTGGAAGGGAACAGAGAGGGACAATATTCAGACGTTTGTCAATAAACACAAGGTACTACGTCACTAACGACTGAGTCCCACCTGTATGAATCGGAGTAGTTGGGGAGGTCTTAGAGGTCGTTTGCTGCTGGTGTTTGGCTAAGCTAAGCTAACGCTACTTCCTCCTGCGACTGCGAGGTATTTGTTTTGATCACGTGATGTGCAGAGAGCCAATGAAGTCATCTCTTAAAACGTGCAGCAGCGACACCTGGTGGCGCGAGGTGGGTACACCACAGACTGACAAACGACTAAATAGAATAAAAACAGTACATTTGAATATGACTTGTCTTGTTATTGGTAGGTTTTAATCCAAACCCCCTGATAAAAACATTATGAGAAACTGCACCCAAAAATAATAACACAAATTAATTTGATTTGTTTGGCACGATTTAAAATAGTCTCAAGGTGCTTCACTTGTTAGTATTGTCACAAACCTTTATTTGGATGATACTTTTGTAGCTCTCAGACCCAGAGGAAACATGCAGTCAAAACAATGTATTGTAATTATAATAAAGTAGATAAGTGAAAACTTTTTTTCATTTTACTTTTATTAATAAAGACAAGAAAATCAAGAAACAGTTCATATTTACAGTAATGGCCTGCTGATCTTTAACATTCGGTATTCAATTTTCCTGCAAACATTCATGATAATGTAGTCATCATTGCTATATCAAGAGTAGCTACCATAATGTTACAAGATAATTTCATTAATATGAAAATAATTCTAGAAAAATATAAACTAGGAACAAAATATCACAAGGGAAGCATAAACAGTGAACTATATCACCAAACTATCTCACAGAACACATGTTAAAATACTGACAAATGTAATGACAGTTACCAAACACAGTATACTCAAATATATATATATATTTTAAATGACATCTAATTCTGTCTGATAGCAAGATCCTCATAAATATCTGTTGAGTCATGAATGCATTGTCATTTCCGTCTCCAAAGCTGCAGCAGTAAAATCCGCTTAGTTAGAATCTCCTCGTATGTCCAATGTGGTCATCTGATCCAATCTCAAGAGGTCTGGTTTCAACCTGAGTAAAAGCAAAAGATTAGGACACGGTGTGAGGAGACAATGTGCCTTTCAGAGTCCCCTTTATTTACCTTTGGTCTTGACGAGGAACTGCTTGCTCTTCTTCTCCAGTGTGTTGGAGGCAGTGCAGGTGTAGGTCCCTGGGAGCAGAGAGGAGGAGGTGAGAGCTGCTTCATCCTCCATCCTCTCCTCAATGGGATTGGAGGATTGCCAGCTGTACACAGGTGTGGGGTTTCCTGTGGCCGTGCAGTCCAAGGTCATTTCAGCACCCACTACAAGGTCCAAAACCTCGGGTTCGGGACTGAGGAACGCCGGGGGAACTACAGCGAACATCACAGTGATTAGATGCACCATATTTTCAACATATTTTTTTTAATTTCGATCAGCTTCATGACTTACAGTACACAGAGGCATTGAGAGGCTCCGAGGTCACAGTAGGAGGTGTCCGGGGTCCCTCCGGTCCCAGCTCCAGCTCCGCTACGCACCTGTACTGTGCACCGTTCTCGTCTTTGGTTGGTGTGACCAGGAGGACGGAGGACACTTGGACAGGCGAGGAAGACGTGAGCTCGGAGAAGGAGTTGTTGTAAACCTCCGTCTGGCCCTTGTACCACCTCAGGGTGAGGTACTGGACCGGAGCGATGTTCTGAACCTCACAGAGCAGCTGGTACTCTTTCCCCGCCACCATGGGGCCGGTGTGGTTCACATGCCGGATGGAGACACTGTCTGGGGTCTCTAAATGAATAATACACACAGCGCATGTCCAACAAATTTAAAGTGAGTCCTCCATTACACTGTGTATAGGGATGCACCGATACTGATACGGATATCTGGTCGATACTGACTCAAATAGCTGGATCGGGGACAATGGGGCCTATCTGTTCAATTCAATCCTATGTTGTTATATGTATACAGTCCACACAGTGACACAGTCAGGAAATGCAATCTATTGGTTTTGTGTTGAGGGACACAAATGATCTAAACTACTTTTTATAATACGCTACAAAACAAAAGTTAGGTTTTGGCCACAAAACCACTTAATTACATTTAGAAGAAACGTCACAAACGTTAGATTTGGGCAACAAAACCACAACCACACTTTCACGACCTGCCATAATATGGGCTGATACATTGTAAACACCCCAAAATAACCTCTTACCTGTTGTGCAATTTATCGATCTAGATTGCGTCGGTGTGAGTTGCCGTGATTTGGAGATGTCTGCCTTCTCTCCATTACAACAGGACTATATATACTCGGCTTGTGGTGAAGTAAGCTACAAACAATACATTAGAAAAACTCAACAACGTCTCTTTTCAGAAACCATGACCTACTTATTAAGATAATCCACAGGCCTTGTTGCTTCAAGAACAATTTCCTCATTTGTTTGTTTAATCAGGGTTGGACTCTTTGACCAAGTTGCAGGTGCACAATTCAATATTTTAATACTATTAATATATACATGTATATTGTATTTATTTGTTAAATTTTTATGAAAGTTATGAAAGCAATGTTTGAGTCTGATGTTGTCTCTCACAGGAAATAAAGATCTAAATCTCTTCCACACAGAGGCACACAGCTTATTATTCATCGCTGGTGTTGGACCGGTACTCGGTACCCGCAGGTGTGGGTCTAGATATCGGTGAATAAAGCTGGAGTTAACTCACTGTAGAGGACCAGGTTGAGTTTCTCCTCGCACTGTCTGGGAGCCGTGAAAAACACCCCGTAACAGATGGGCTCCTCGATCCAGTCGATGAGGCTGTCCACCTTCCACTGGACCGAGAGCTCCTGCTGCGTGTGAGCGGCGCTGATGGCCGACTCCCAGCCGAGGACACGAACCGGCCGAGTGGCTTCACAGCTGACTGACACCGGCTCCCCAAAGCCCACCACGACCCGGGAGGGCTTGAGGATTAGGGAGCAGCCTTCACCTGACACTGAAACACACAGCAGCAGTCACCACCATCATCATCATCACCTTCCATCTCCTTGTGACACTTTCATTTTTAGTGGAAAAGCAAGCTGGAGCTGTTATGTAACCCCGTTACACCACACAGAGAAATCACACCGGGAATTGGCTAAAATACGCTTGCATATAATAATTCATTTATCTGTTATTTCTATTCATCTGTAAAGATTAAACCTGACTGGTGGCCCGTTATAATTATATTTGCAGAGTATAGTGAAGCCATGCAAACACAAACAGGCATATGTTATGCTTCGACAATCTACAACAGATCTTTCAAAGGAAAAATAAACCAAAGCTTCACCTCATTATTGCTCTGATGGTCGTTCTCATATTCATATATTATCACAGACTAAAGGTCACAGTTTACTTCTATGCCACATTTTTTCACAAGCACTTCTCATAATTTATAGACAAGTGAGAGAAACAAATACATCTTACCTAAGTGAAACATGCAAAGCGTCAGGATCCATTTGAGAAAGTTGTTTCCCATGTTATTTTCTGCACTGAGCCGTCGATGGAGGAGAGAGAGAGAGAGGAAATTCCAACTTGAACAAGCTTGGCAACTCTGCAGGGAACTATGTTGGAACAAAAGGGCCCCCTTCATCTCAGCTGACTTTGGGGGTGGAGGGGTGGGGGTGAAAGAGAGGGGAGAGAGAGAGGGAGAGAGAGAGAGAGAGAGAGGGAAATCTAACAGGTGGCAGGCCTCTGAAAAACACAGCCAGATCTTTTGCACTGCTCTGATTTGATTCGCATTTAGCAGGAAATCACAGGCTGATAATATTGTGTTTATAGGACGTAAGACTAATATTTTCCATTATTAATTAACCAAATGGATTTGTTTATGCACATGGGAGGAGTTTGCATTCAGAGCCATGAATCCTCTGAGGTTTAGGTTCAGGAAAAGATCATGATTTGGGTTCAAATAAACCCTTTTCAGCGACTTCTCCCGTGTGCAGAATTCAAAGCAAGTCCAAGTCAAACTACCTCCGTAGTCCAAATATACATCTGGTCTTCATTATCCCCTCCTATTGAGTGGACGCTTTCTCTTTTGCAATACTCGTCCGGCCCTGGGTGTGACCGTGTCATGCTTACAAACCATCTTTCATGATCTGCTGCGTCTCAAAGCCTGTTTCTGGTCCTGCTGGCATGCTTTGTGAAGTCCCTGCAGGGTGCTGGTGCAGCATGCAGCTTGTAGGTCTCACACTGTGACCAGAATGCTGCACAGGGACCGGATGCTTCGGTCATTTCTTTGGGGGTGTATTCATGGGGAGCACAGCTGGGGAATCTCAATGTACAGATTCATGCTGGAAGATGTGAAGCTCTATGATAAAACCTTTTTTTTTTTTTTTTTTAACTCCATGGCAAATTGAGCAACATCCACTCTGCCAGGTTGTTATGGCAACGCAGTCTGAGCATACACAAACAGCGCTTTCTGGCAAAAGCTGACGGACTGAACATAAAGAACATGAGTTCAGGAGGAAAAAAAGACTTGATTAGGCAACGGAAGGCTGGATAACAAATGCTCTCCTTTACATTCACTTTGTGCACTGCTAATTAGTATGGCAGCCTCAGCACAGTGTAATGTAAGGCAGGTTGAAAGAGGGGGAGAGAGGAGGGGAGAGAGAGAGGGAGGGATAATGGAGAAGAGAGAGAGGGAGGGGAGAAGGATGGGAAGAGAGAGAGAGAATGAGGAAGAGAGAGGGAGTGGAGAAAGAGGGGAAGAGAGGAGGGGAGAGAGAGAGAATGAGGGAGAGAGGAGAGATAATGGAGAAGAGAGAGAGGGAGGGAGGGGAGAGAATGGGGAAGAGAGAGAGAGGGGAGGGGAGAGAGAGGGAGAGATAATGGAGAAGAGAGAGGGGGAGGGGAGAAGGATGGGAAGAGAGAGAGAATGAGGAAAAGAGAGGGAGGGGAGAAAGAGGGGAAGAGAGCGAGAGAATGAGGGAGAGAGGGAGTGGAGAAAGAGGGGAAGAGAGGGAGTGTAGAGAGGAGGGGAGAGAGAGGAGAGAGAGAGGGAAGGAGGGAGAGAGGGAGGGTAGAGCGAGGGGAAGAGAAAGAGAGAATGGGAAAGAGAAAGAGAAAGAAAAAGAGAAAAAGAAAGAGAAAGGTCCAAGAGGTTGACAAAAGTGTCAGTGAAACATGAATGAAAGACGCTGGTTTGAGCCCTACAGTTTACAGTTTATCACCCTACAGTTTAGTTTATCACCCTACAGTTTACAGTTTATCACCCTACAGTTTACAGTTTATCACCCTACAGTTTACAGTTTATCACCCTACAGTTTACAGTTTATCACCCTACAGTTTACAGTTTATCACCCTACAGTTTACTGCTGACATTTTTTATTTTGCATGTTATCTGAAACGTTAGTTTTAAATATGCTAATGAGGCATTATCTAATAGTAACTTTGTGAATTTAGGAGAAATCTGCAGATAAACAAAGTAGTAAAATAGACAGCTTAATATATGTTTTCGATGTTATAGTTCTACTAGTCTCATGTGATGGAAGAAAAACTCAAACGCGATCATGAAGAACAATATTTTTATCTGTAGTGTCTTTGCTTAGTTCTACTTTCACAATAACAAAGGTTTACAAATGGAAATCAGCATTGTGCACTTTTTATAACTGGTTCACCAGACACATGATTTAGTGGCTCACATTCAGTCATTTTCAATATATTACCAAAATAATTGTAATCACATCACAGATCGGTCACATGGTCAGTTCAGTGCAAAATAACATTCAACATCCCAAAGCTATAATTTAAAATTTCAATCTGGTGAAATATGTACAGAACATCAATTGAGCAAAATGTATTTATACAATTAAAAACAAACAATAAAAAAAAAAATTCGCAGTATCAACATCGTACCTCATTGTAGTGTTCAGAGCACTCAAGTAATTACCATGGCTGTATCGTAGTGTCTGAAAAGTATGTTGTGAAAAATGTAATCTAAATATACCTGAGTGGATTAAAAACTTAAGTTTCACTTTAAAATGTTGTGGCTTTGCAGAATGATAAAATGAGTACCAAGATCATAATTCCAGCAACAAAGCACCAATGTCAGTCATCAGCAATCATCAGACATACAAGTAAAAAAAAAAAGAGCGTGTCCATTAACTGACCAAAGACACACAAATAATTACAGTTTTGGCCACTTGGGGGCAGAAGAGCCCACTGGGCTTGACCTATTATGGCTTTAAATTCAATATGTATTATTCCTTTAACTTAGTTTTGTCTTTAAAGTCTAACTCCTTAGAAAAATCTTAGTTTTTCCATTTTAAAATCCCGTCCCTTTGGTGCTGGACCGGTCGCAGTAAATCGCAGAGCAGAGGGAGGAGCGGTAACGGCATGCACCGGTGAAACGTTACGTTCCCGTAAAACCAAACCGCATTGAGAAACACGCCTGAAGGAAAACTGATTTTGTTGTGGATTACTCACAAATAAGTTTCAGACGAGTCAGTGGAAGTCTGAAGTGGTTTATGTGTCAAAAAACATGAAGAACTTTTGACTTTTGATTTTTTTTACTTATGATTTTTTGTTGTTATATTTCAATTTCATTTTAAGCCAAACCATGATGTTTTTTTTACTAAACCTAACCAAGTAGTGTTGTCTTGTTTTTTGTGTGTTTCAATTTACAACGTTAACTACGTGTTTCAAATTGCGCAAAAACGTAATTGAGATTGCAATTTAGTTGCTGACCGATACACAAAAATAATTCCATCCGACGTCAGACTAAACACACACACAACGTAGCCTTCTTGAGGTCTGAATAAGGTCTACTACACGTCCACAATAACGTCCGGGGTCGGGGAGTAATCTGATTACTGACCTGCTGCCGGCGTAAACAGATTCCTTGAGAGAATGTAAATGTACCGTTTGTTAATATAACAATATTGATTATTGGGATTTTGCAACAGCCACCAAACATGAGCAGAAGTCCATGCAAAACATAAAAATAAATGCCAATTTCAATGCCATGCAAAATTGAATAAAAAAAAAAAAAAGTCAGCCTCATATGGGTCCTGATGAGGTGGGCTGTCCTTGGACATAGCCACCTTTGTTGAAAGAAAATGTGCCTTGAGGTGTCAACGTAAGAAGGCCGACAATGGCGATCACGACTCCCAGCAACACAAGTCCTCCCACCAAGGCTGCCAAGGTCGTGTGATTCCCTGTGGGAGGAGGGAGAGGTTCTGTTACTTTCTCTCTTTCGCTCAGCTCACCTGGTCAGAGTGGCTCTGTTTGTGATAAACCACACATCCCAAAACAACGATTACAACAAAGAACACAGCCATTAAAATCCCAGCAGTGGTTCCGGGGTGACTACCTGATGGGAAACAATAGAATGGAGGAGTTATAGAGTAATCAACACGGCAAGACAATGACGGAGGAGGACTTTCACAACTATATCTTACTCGTAGCTTCGGTGACAGTGAAGTATTTGGTCTTGGAGCCCTGGCTGTTGGACGCCGTGCACTCATAGGTGCCTGGAAGCTGAAGGGACGGGGCCAACACGGATTGATTCTCATTTTGATTGGTCTGTTGTATGGTGTGTGGGAAGCGCCAGCTGTACTCCGGCGTTGGTTTTCCAGCAGCATTGCAATCTAAGATTAATTGACTGTCAGCAGAGAGCTCCAGCGTCTCATTCTTGGGCTCCATGAAGGCTGGCGAGTCTGAGGAAATTGGAAAATAAAAAACAAAGAATAATTAAAATGCAATCAGAGAAAAGGCGAAAGACTCCCAATATTCTCATTCTCACGGCATTAAAAACGTACACAGGACAATCACGTCATGCGACTCCGACTTGATCGGGGTCAGACTGGGTACTTGTCCCCAGAAGTCCAGCTGTGCTTCACACCAGATGTGAGTCCCGTCATCCCCTCTTTGGGCCGTCAGATTGAGGACAGACGTTGTGTTGACTGGAGATCGACTGGACCCGCTAAACCTCTCCGTGTGGAAGATCGTATCTCCTTTGTGCCAGTGCACCGAGAGGTTTCTTACTGGTGCGACATTAGCAACGTCACACTGTACGCTGTACCTTTGGCCCTCGACCAGGGGGCCCTTTAGACTTGGCCGAGAGATGGACACCATGTCCGGCGTTTCTGCACACACAATAAAGTCCAACATCAGAGGGGTTGACCGATCACAATCTAGCGAGAGGAGTGTGCTGAGCCCGATCAAGGTTAAGGTATACTTACTGTAAATGGTGACTGGGAAGATTTGGGAACACTGACCATTAGTGAGGTGATTAAGGAAGCAGATTGGTTTGAACTCCCAGTTTAACATTGACTTTACTTCTAAGAACACAGAAGATTCGCCAGCTGAACTCATTATGCTGCCGTAGATAGACTCAATGCCCATTGACTCGATCTGGTCCGATGGGGAGCTGCAGTTGACCAGGAAGGAGTCACCAAACCTCACCACGGCGCTCGGAGGGTTAATCTGGACCGGACAGGACTGTCCTGGAAGCACAGAGCGTGTTACAGCGGACAGCACAAGAAGCTGGTGCAAACAGAGCTTTGCATTTCATTTAGCTGACGCTGTTAGCCAAAGCGACTTACAATAAAGGCATTCAACCACTCAGAACAATCATCGACACATCATGTTGGGACACTTGACTGGATTACAGTGTGTTCACCAGTTAAAACAGCAGCTCAGTTATGACACATATTAATAGAAATATAAAACTAAAGCTAAATGCCTGCTTTTTTTTAAAACTGTAAACCTGTATGTTGGCACGTTGTTCTACATTGTGCATGAAGATCATTCATAACAATCAAATATGTGTTCTTGTTTATTATAAATCCATGTCTTGTGCTGCTCTCTGTGATCATAATTTCGCCTCCTAGACGAGTGTCCAAACACTTTGAAATGACACTTTGAAAACATGGGTACATTTCAATCCCGGCCGGTAATCAAAACAAACCGATACGCATTGTGTTTGAGCCACATGAATAAGGGCGTAGGCCAACTGTAGCGTTCAGACTGCTGAGAGACATTAATGTGACTTCACGTGTTAATAAATACAAGGAGAAGCGGACACGACAGGAAATAGTTACCTGCACACGCGACAACGCAGCTCAATACGAAGAACCACCTCATGATGTGGACAGTGTGCCGACCAGAAACACCTTTACGACTTTAAGACAAACAAAAACAAATGGTCCGGGTCCGGGGGACAATGTTCGGTCTCCGTCGCAGCTACTTTCGCTTTCACCTGAAGACCCAGAAAGTCCCGACTGTAACTGATCTGGTGGTGGTGCGTTAACGTGCTCCTCGGAAACGCGTGGCTCTGGAGGATGTTGGTCGGAAGTAAATTTGGATGGAGGGAAGGGGGGAGGGCGGCAACACATGGACATTTTGGGAACGGGCTGTAATGGAGCCGCCAACCGGTTCGCTGGGGAGTTTAAATATAAACTGTACTGCCTTGATTCCCGTACTCCCCACTGCGGGGATACTGTTGATACTGCTTATGGGTTGATTTTGAATATTTTGTGAGGGTAAAAAAAGACAATTTATTACCAAAAAAAATCAACACGATTAAACAAAAAGTATTTCTTGAACAGTAACAGCAGAAATGTTGAAATAACTAACTATTGTTATTGGCATGCACTAAAGAAGCGGATAGACTGTGTTGTAATACTGTATATAACAACACGGATGCTCCCCTTATTAATCCCCACTCAACTGCACATTTAAGTTCTGCAATTTCGCCAAATGTTTTGATACATTGTTGGTGTTTCCTCTCTTAATTGTGAGGATTTTATTCTCAACCTCTACTGTATTTACTACCGTCTAATCGGTTCCCATTCAGAACCGGGCATCACGGGGCTTTCCTACTCCCCAAGCGTAGGAAGTACTCAAGTATCAAGTCCACGACGAAAGACGTTATTGAGTACTTTCTGTAACTAGTCTATTTTCCGACGGCACCAGAACGCAGCATCCATAGAGTTCAGCTCCTAAAACCTGTTGCGGTTAACATCAAAACACAAGGAATGGGACGGTTGTTCTTGTGTTTGACCAAATTGCCAAACAGACCCATTGTTTTAGGACTTCCTCCGGTTGTTTTTCTATGATTCCTTTCCAGCAGACAGCTTTGATCTTTCAGAGTCATTGTGTTGATGTTTTTGGTGCATACAATAAGCATGATGTACTAAGTGGAAACACAAATACAGGCTTTGTCACAGGTCTGTGCTTTGATGTGGTTTTACCAGGCAAGAAGTGTTTGATATAAGATATTGCAGCATATTATAATTGTTCACACAAGTCTTATATATCTAATCTAACATGTATGCACATCAGATATATTCAGGCCTCCTGTAAGGTTAAAAAAAAACAAAGCAATCAGTTTGAAAAGCCACTTTTTTAATATTAAAATACAGTTTTACATAAGTTTCAAATATTTACAGCTGTATTCACAAATGTATTAAAATCTCTTCAAGACCCCAACATTCTGGATTGGACTTAAACTCAACCTAACTCGTCCAACACTTGCAATGTTTACATCTTTGTCTGCAGTCCATTTAACACAAAATTGTTCCATCTTTTGCCATTTCTCATGAAATAAATAATCTTTTGCATTTGCATAGAATTTTCTGAAAGGCCTTCATACAAAATTATACAACTGTGGGACGAGATCATTCGTCCCAAAAGGCCGAATATGGTGCGCCAAAGCACGGCTACACACCCAGAAAGAAGTGCAAAGAACAGTGAAGGGCTCAACGAAGAGTAGGCACAAGTAAGAGTGAGCACAGATTGAGCAGAGCTGGTCTCCTTTTTCACAGATTCAATGTCACACCTTCGGAGAGGCCAGGCCTGGTGCACTTCCTGTTAGTGTGACTGCTAAAACCAGAGCAGTTTCAGGGTCACCACTTCTAATGAGCATGATCGAATCATGTTCACTGCATGAAAATAATAACATACAGAGAGATCTGAGTGAATACTAAGGGGGCATAATAAAAAATGTAATATAAAAAACTTTCATATTTTTGTCGGCCAACAGGAAGTTAGCATCACACTGGTTCCCTCGACGCAAAGCCAACATTTTTTCATTTCCAATATTGCAGAAAAATGCAATTCGTGGCAAACAAACCTTTATGATCCTTCTATGGTTTGTTCAGTAAGATAATCTTCACAGATGAACGGCACTTTTGAAGCGTGAATTCAAATCGGCAGAAATAAAAAGCTAACGTTAGGCTATAACTACACCAAGGTCACATGACTTCCCGTCACCGCCATGGAGCTAAAGGAGGACTCGTGTTCTCGTGATGACGTTTAGTCGTCTCATTTACTTCAGCTACTTGTTAGCGACTGACTTTTTTAATGACGTGTAAAAGCCTAAAAATTCCCTACAGTGGTATCCACTGACAAATTGTATAACGCAAAAACAAAAGATAAAAATACCTTTAGATCGTGTCTGGCATGGAACCAGAAACCCAGTGACTTCGAGATGAGAGAACTGGAAATGCAAAAATGACGACTCATCAAACTTGCAGCGCTCTATTGTCTTTGTGCTCATTAAAAAAAAATATCAAAACACTTTCTCTGGCATTTCAGTGACAAACTTTAAGTCCCTCCTCCTCCTCTTCTTTTTTTCTGTCCAGTGAAAACAGGTAAAATCCAGTAGTAAATATAAAATGGTACATCTCAAGCCAGGTTTTCCTCATAATAACATTAATCCATGAAGGGTAAAATACTTTTGCATGTGGGACGATGGGTGCCAGGATGTCAGATGTTCAGAGTGGCCAGCGATCCGTCCCGGCTCTCTTCGGATGTCCCGCTAAGACAGTTTGGTCATAGGAAACTGCATGTCCCAGCCGTTGTGGGCCACGTTGCTGCTGGGGGTCTCGAGTTTGGGGTTTTTAAGACTGTAACGGCGCATCTTGGTGTTCTTGTAGTAGATTGAGTAGATGAAGAGGAAGACAACGGAGATGGCAATGACTGTGACGGCCACAAATCCAGCGATGAGGGGAAGGTAGTCCTCTGTCAAGAAATCAACAACAGGCAACATGTTAATGTTTAAGAAGCTCACAATAAACAGCTGTAAATACAAATGGCATGCTTCATTACATTTATGGAAACCTTCAGTCCTAAAATTCTGTTTTTATTTAATTTGATAATAAGGATGCACTTTACTATTTGGATGCAGAAAACAAAAAGAAAACCATGAAAAGGTTTCTAATGATCTCCTTATAATTTTAACATATGACTTACAGACAGTCAGATGAAGGCTTTTATTATGAAAACATGGACGCCCCTCTTATTAAAACATCTGACAACAGAAAACAAGTCACTGTAAAATAAAAAAAAGAAGCTTTTTCAACACAACTTACCTAAACCTCCAACCATTCCAGCGGCTTTGCCTTTTTGGTTTCTGTCTTTGTACGCAAACCGCTCAAAGAAATCACAGCGGTTGGTCTTCACCCGTGAAATGACCATTTCATCATCAACTACTCACCCATGTCACCGTGAGTTCTTGAAGAACATTTTGTTTTTCTCACAGAATCAAAAAAACGAGAAAAGTCTTCATGAATTGAAGTAACAAAAGCGGATCCATCTATGCTTCAACAGGAACACTGCTGTCTGCTCGTGGTTTAAAATAGGGAGGATTAGAGGAGTAAAGACGCATGTTTGTGAAGTAGTGCGCATACGACGAGATAAAAGACACCTGGATTATAAAGGTGGAGTTGTGTGAGACGCGACCCCCATTTGTTTGAATTCATCAAGACTTTTCTCCGTTTTTAAATTCTTTGTACAACTTGAAGGAATTCTTCAAGAATTAAAAAGGTATCACAGAGTCAGTAATTAATGAAGAAATGGTTATTCCGTGTGTAAAATATTCCCTTTCTACTTATAAATACATATACTTAGGCCGCCCCGACCGCAATTGAATCTATACTTTGCAAATGCAAAGTAAAATAAAGTTTTGAGAAACAGAAACACGTGAAATGTCTTAAACCGTTTGTATAAAGGCGAGCATTTAGTATTTATTCACTGGCTTCAACAATAAGAAATGTTGTCACCACTGGGGCCCTTTGTATATTTAGAAAAGACGTCGTGCATACTTTCTTCTAAAAGATGATTCAATGCGTGCCGTTACCTTTTAGGATCACGTTGACCTCATAGTAGATGGAAGCCACCTGATTGCTGGCGCAGCAGTTGTAGATGCCGGGCTCGGACACGGTGAGCGTGTCCCCGGACAGGTCGGGGTCGACGTCCGGGCTGTAGAGCCACTGGATCTTTGGAGCCGGCTGGCCCTCGGCCTCACAGACCAGCTCCTCCGGATAACCTTTGAACACGGGGATCGTCTTTGGAAGCTTTGTGATGTTGATCTTGGGCTTATCTGTTGAGAAATAAAGCAGAATAAGTACTACTTTCCCAATGTTTCATCACAATAACTACTGAGCAGCAAATAGGAGTGTGAGCTCACAGTAGACGGTGACGTTGAAAGTACTGGACATCATGTTGGGAGGAGGCTGCGGCCCCTCGGGACCGAGATCCAACCGAGCCTCACATCTGAACTCCGCTCCGTTGTCCTCTCTGTTCAGAGTGATGCTGATGGTGGACGACACGTTCAGGGGAGATCGGACTGTCGGCTCACAGGTTGTGTCGTTGTCAGGCTGGCAGCCAGTCACTCGCAGTGGGCCTGTAAGAAAAAGACATAAAGTAGAGCGCCGATTAATTTTTGAAATGTTGGGATATTTTTTCTTCCGTCAGACTAATGGAAAGGAAACATTTAGGTATATTTTACTTCTTTGTCTTTTCGCGTCTGGAGATTTCTCCTCAATTCACCAAAAGTTAGCGTTTAGGTAATGCCTCATTTGCATATTTAAAACACACCCTTTAATTCACACTGCTTAATGTTGGATTTTACATTTACACACCGATGGACTCTCAAATAAAAACATGTGACAAGGATGTGACATGTTTGAAATTCTCTTTATTTACCTCCGCCAAGGACGTTTTATTTTTGGATCGGTTTGTTTGTTTTTCAGCAAGATTACAAACTACAAGCCCAAATTAATGAAACGAGGAGAGTGAAGCCTGAGCGAAGGGAGAGCCGATACGAATCACTGGGCAGATAAACACTTTAAATAAAAACTTTGGTTATTATTGTGAAAAAGGTAATTTGGCCCTTCTACTTTTCATCATGATGCATTTCTTGTCCTGTAACTAAACATGATTTTTAATGATTCAAAGGCCTATTGGGTCACAATACATCTTTAAATGTTCACACTTTACAGTTCATCACCTCAACAAATACACTTTGAGGCCCAATTTATTAAAAACATATTGTTTTGAGCATCGTTCGATGCCCTCGGCCTCACAGACGAGTAAGACCTGGAGTGAAGATGAAGAGTCCCTCACCTCCGCTGAGTGGCTCGAAGGTTTCATTCCCTCGGTACCAGCGCACAGCGACGTTCGCTGCAGGAGCGACGCCGGTAACGTCGCACTGCAGCTGGAACTCCATCTGCTCCACCGCCGAGCTCGAGTCCACCACGGGACGGACGGAGACGCTGTCTGGTGTTTCTGAACGGACGGGAGAAGAATAATCAGGATAGTTCCAAAATCTGAGAAGCACATGAGGAGGACGAGTACAAAAGTGAGAAACGTACTGTAGAGGGTGAAGTCTAAAGGTTTCTGGCATGTTCCTATCACGTTAAACGTCGCTGTGCAAACAGGTCTGTTGTCCCAGACCATTGTGGAGTCAGAAAACCAACTGCTGTCCATAGTTTTGGCGCCCTGTCCAACCTGCCAGTATATTTCCTTGAGATGAGCAGAGTCGGAGGATGTTGGTCTGCAATTCGCATGATGCAGGTTTTTGCTTTGGTATTGCACCACCATCCTTTCTGGAGTTATCTCGATGGGGCATTCGAGGCTGGCACCTGGGAAACGGAGAGAGAGAGAGGGGGCAGACATGTTATCCAGTCACAGTCCACACACATGATCTTAACACAACATTTCCTCATCCAGTGGGCGCTGGGGAGAAATGGCGAACAAAAAGCTGCTTATCAGGAGGCGACAGGAAAAGCCACAGGAAGGATACACCCCTCCTTTAAGGAAAGTCTGCACTTGCCGCCCACCATTCTTTGTGCTGTAATATCAAAATATCCGTTGAATGAGTCACATTCCACAAAGTCCATTCCCAACTCACAGAAACCCTCATTTTCTAAGGATGGGCTCCTATTTTGTATCAGAAAACCAGAATACACTCAGGATGTGAGGAAGCTTAAAGCATTATTATTACTATCTATTATTAGATAGACACAACGCTTATGACCAGACCAACAGAGACATATTTTCCACACGTGTGTCCATTCAAAGCACTTGTAGCGCAACGCACTCTGAGCTTCCTCTTAATACACTTTAAATCTGCTCCTCATCATCACTCTGCACATGAACAGACCTCTGTTCCTCCTCGGTCCGAGAGCCCAAACGAGCACTTTCAGTCTCACACAAAAGAAAAACACGGAGCCTCTCCACTTACTCGGCGCTGTCCCGATGGAAAGCGACAGCAGCTGTAAAGTCAAAAGCCCCGAAAGCCGACGCAGAGAGTTCAACACGGCCATTGAAGTGAAGTTAGTCCGGCGGCAGCTGTCGAGCTTCTTTTTTTCTTTCTGTCCCCGCGAGCGCCTCTCAGGTTCCTCCTGCTTCCTTCCTTCCTCTCCTCGGCTTCATGGGACGACTTGTTGACTTTTTTTGGGAGAAGGCTAAGCTAAGCTAGGGCTGCACACACAGCTCAGCTCCCAGCCAGAGCTCTGCATCACCGGGGGAGGATACGGCCCCCCCACCGCCCCCAGACACACACAACGGTGCGGCCAGCACTCACACCCGCTGGGCCTTAAATGGGCCTTTAAGTGGCCTGTCGGTGGGCCAGTTGGACTCAAATCAGACTTTAGGCCAGGGCCTGTTACGAAGCGATAACACGTATGTGTGTATATATTTATGTGTGTGTGTGTGTGTGTGTGTGTGTGTGTGTGTGTGTGTGTGTGTGTGTGTGTGTGTGAGGAGGACTATTTATTTACTTTATCTAAAAGAAGCATTGTGTTCCGTAAAGAGAACATATATCAATTTGTGATGTGAATCTATGGAGATTATGCAAAGTACTGATATAAATCCATAAGAGAAGATTTATAAAAATGTGTTTTTTGAGCAGTACAGGTATGAGGAAGGGACCTTGTCTCTCTTGGGACTGCTGTTATTCTTATTGTTTTGTTATTACCTTACATGTGCATATCAGGGGCCAGTAACCCATAATATTATGACAGGAGCCCCCTCTAGTAGTAGGGCAATATGTGGCAATTTGTTGCCCCCACTTTTATCCACAGAGAGGGGAAATTTGAATAATGCAGTGATGACATTAAGTAATAAGAGTGAGTAATAGAAGTCAGGTCATTTTAAAATGTTCATAAGTCACATACTCTCATATTTAAACAACTATCCACAGCACTGCATCCCTCTAGTACGTAATGATGTAATGAGCAGACTACACGCTCTTTAAATGAGTGTCACTGAGCACACTGACCATACCTTTCACTGTGACTCTGGCGGTTTTCGAGACATTTCCTTCGCTGTTCGATGCGTGACATGTGTAGGAGCCCATGTTATATGCGGTGGCATTGTAGATGTGCAGACGGGACACTCCATCTTCATTTTCCACCACCACATTGGTGGCCTGGTAATAATCCCACGAGTATTGTGGCCGTGGGTTCCCCGTGGAGGAGCACTTCAGCCACACGGTAGAACCAACGTGAACGTCAGAGTCCTCCAGCTCAACTATCTGTGATGGTGGGTCTAGAGACAACAATAAAAAACACGTCAGAGAGAATAATAGTAGTGATACAAGCTAATAGTAGATATTAAGGATTAAAATGACCCACATATGACATTGATGTCCACTGTGTGGTTGACACTTGACAGATTGCTTGAGGCCGTGACCAAGTACTGCCCTGAGTCGCCTCGTGTGAGGTTCACTGGAAGTTCCACCTCCTCGCCGTCTTTGTACCAGATGATCTCCGGTTTCGGATAGCCCATCACATTGCAGGAGAGGTTGTGAGGGGCGTCCTCCACTGCTGTGTAAGTGTCTGGACAATTTAACTCTGGCCCATCTGAGAGCAGGAACACAAAAACACCACTTTAGACTTACACTGGAGCAGCAATACACAATACGTATACTTTTTCATGTAACTTTATAGTGTTTACAGACAGCTTTTACTAGTACTTTAAGAATGTACAAACAAAACATATGATCTACTTATGTAAAGTCATGTATTTTTTTTAAAACTGACATTGACATACAAACTGAACTCGACTTGTTGAACCGTTGCATCACTATTCAATACTTATTATTTCATAAGGTAAATAAGACCAGTTGATCACTAAGTAGCCAGCCTTTTTTCATGTATAATCATTGGTATGGCTTCATATTATATTGAAATATACTGAATTAACTATCAATCTATTAATATGTTTAGGAATTCAAACACGTTGTTAATGGCTTTGCAACACAAAGCGAACTGCTTGTTAAAACGTTGCACCACTAAACTGTAGATTAATCTACCCAAGAGTATGTAAAGGTGTTAAAATCAGCTCCAAATACTTACACATTAATGGATAATTTATAATAATCCAAAAATATAATAAAATCAAATTTTGCAAAAGGACTAATGGGGTTTTTGTTGGTAAAAATGTGAAATTTGAGGTCTGCTTTTAAACATGAATTTGACTTGTAATGCAGTGATTTTCTTTGTAGTTGAACTTTTTGTCGAAATTGTACCTTCGTGATTCTTGTTCTGATTCTTGTTGTAAACGGTAGAATGCACTTATTGTAAGTCGCTTTGGATAAAAGCGTCAGCTAAATGAAATGTAATGTAATGTAATGTAATTTTATTTTGTAGTTTTACATCAAGCTCTGAATACTTCTTGCACCATATATCTACTGTAGTATCCTAATAAGCCCCTGCTCTGTTTGCGCATCAAGCAAATACAAATACTTCAAATAAAGATTACAGAAGAAATCCTGGCGATATGACAACAAGGTTATGAGTCTGTGCACAATATTTGTGCAAAACTAAATATCAATTGTTTGTGCTGATGTGACACTCACACAAAATATGAACCGTCAGTTCCTTCCGGGTTAAGGTGGCGCCCTCGGCTTCAACGGTGTAGCGGCCTGCATCCCTCCTGCTCAGGCGGACGTCCGGGTCGGTGGGCTGACCGTCTTTCAGCCATTGGACTAAGGGGCTGGGACGCCCCGTCACATAGCATCCCCGCACCAATGTCTCTCCTTCCCGTAACTCCAGTTTTTCCGATGAAAAACATTTTGAATCTGGTCCAACTAAACGGAGGCAAACACAGCAGCAATTCATACTACTATTTTTAATTTATTTCATTTATTAAGCAGAGGAAAAGCAGATGTAAATGAGGCTGATTATTTACTGCTGCACTATGTGGAAAACAATGAAAATCAGAGCTGCAACTAACCATTACTTTCATTATTAAGTATTCTGGTGATTATCAAGTGTGTTTTATTTTCCATAATTATTAAAGTATATTATTATTAATATTATTATTATTGCAATTTATTTAGAAAAAGCATTGCAGCTTGAGTGAAAACTGCATTAAAAAAATTCAATTTAAACTCCAACATTACAGACCTTTGCCTTTGCAAATGCCTTTGGGTACATTTCAGGCTGGTGAGTGATATACTTGACAGTACATATAGTACTTAAGGTATATAGTACTTGACATATATAGTACTTGACGTGATATACTTACAGTAAACTGTGATGTTTAACTCTTCTGAAGATGCAACAAGTTGAGGTCCTTCTGGCGACAGGTCCAGATGTGCTTCGCATCTGAACGTGACTCCGTTGTCTTTCCTGGTCGGTTTGACTTTAAATTCAGATAAGTGATTCACTGGTCGCTTGCTGGAATTGTTAGACGTCTCACTAAAGACCATTGCATCTCCTTTGTACCATAAAACAGTGAGATTTTGAACAGGAGCTATATTGTGGATGTCACAGGTGAAGATACATTCCATCCCCTCATCAATCCAACCATGTGATCCGATGCTGGAGCTGATGCTGACGGTCTGTGGGAACGCTGGAGAAAAAGAGGAGGTTATCGGACACCGTCGAAACATCCTGATCCTCTGCATAATAAACAGGACTTACTGTAAATTACAACCGTTGGCTTCTTGGCGCACTGCAAGTCCTGCAGGTTGATGTAGCATGAGGGTTCGCTAGTCCAGTCGGTGAGGTTCACCACAGTCCAGGTCAGATGGTTGGGGTTAGGGGAACTAACGTCTCCATGGGACTTCTCCCAGCCCATTCTCTCAAACTGGCTCGCCGATGTGCTGCAGTTCACTGACACCGGGTGTCCATATTGCACCACGACACTGCGGGGGCTCAACTCAATGGGACAGGAGGCATGCACACCTGCAGCATGGAGGATGTGACACGTTTCGTATTGAAATAGATTCCATTGGGTTTCATTTGCAGGCAAATTAATAATGACTTTTCATAAGATGTCATGCGAACCGTTGTGTGAAGATGTGTTTATCTTCTGTAAGGTAATTAAAACATATAAAGGAGCAAGACACAGAGTTTATAGGTGTTGGTACTTGTTGTTTTGTGTCTCTTTGTAGTTGTTTTGCATCACTTTGAAGTTGTTTTGTGTCTCTTTGTAGTTGTTTTGCATCACGTTGAAGTTGTTTTGTGTCTCTTTGTAGTTGCTCTCTGTCTATTTGTAGTAGTTGTGTGTCTCTTTGAGGGTTGTTTTGCCTCATCTCATAGTAGTTTTGAGTCTGTACGTCTTTTTGCAGCTGTTTTATGTCTCTTTGTAGTTGTTTCAGTCTCTTTGTAGTCTTTTTGTGTCTCTTTGTAGTTGTTTCAGTCTCTTTGTAGTCCTTTTACTTTTCTATGTGGTCATTTTGAGGCTCTTCCTGTTTGGTTCATGTGTCTTTGGGACCTTGGGTCTGTGCCCGGTAACCTAAGTCATCTATCCATGGTTTTGAGTGCATGTGTGTCACGGTCAACTGGCCTGTCCTTTCCCTTCCTTTGTCAGAAAATTAAAAAAAGACATTGTGTTTCTTTGGTGTCATTGATGGATGAAATATTGTTTCTCTAAGTAAACTCAATGCCACTTTCTTGGACCAGTATTGGAAATAAATTAGTTCATTGTAAGACAAAGGTGGACAAATGAGTGTTTATCATTCACCAAAATAGATTGAGCTGAAAGTACAATGTTTTATTCATCACTGTAAGTTCAAAGGTTAACTCCAAGTTAGTAATACTTTGTAAAACCATTCATCTCTATAATAATACTGGTTCTCCTGATGAGTTGAAGAGCCTTTAAAGCATGTTGTCTATCCTCATATTCCATGCAATGTTTCAGAGGACACATCTAGTGTTGCACTTTGGAAAAAGAAAATCATTTTCACTTTTTAAATTGAGCAACATGTGTACACAAGAAGTACTACTTTGTTCCAGTTCATATTAAACAACTTAAATTAAAGACAAATAATAATTACAGTCAAACATGGCTTTAACAAAAGTATATCAGATTCAGATATTTTACCTGTGTGCCTTTTTTTTATTTGATCTGGTGACATAATATCACAAAAATTCCCCAAAATGTTGGCAAATAATAATAATAATAAAAACATTAGTCAAATTTACCCAGCAATGTCATGAAATTAATCAAATACTTCACCAGATCTTTAAGAATGGGACATTTTGCACTGAAGGTGAAAAATATTCTTATCCACAAATTCCTTTTAGTCTTTTCAACATTACGTGTAAATCGAGGCACACGACACATAAAAAGGCTTATCTTGTGAGTGATCTTTAAACGGCTGTTACCTAACACCACTCATTCATTAGGGGGTCTGTTGTGTTTCCCCTGATGGTCTCAAAGGGTTTTAATGTTGTCTTGAAAACGTATTGACAGATCATTCAGTGACACGTGATTTTATTACCTCCTTGGATAAACTTCTTTGTTTGTTTGTTTGTTTTCTCTTGATGCACAATGAGTTAACGGCCCCTTTCTTCCCACTTGATAGCGCTGCGCTCTACTTGTTACAAAGTTCTGCACCTATTTTAAGCTATTGAGACATGCAACATTTTCACTTGCCGCTATTTGATTGTTCCTGACTCCTGGTTGAGAGGACTTATACAGCATTTCCACATGTTCAGCATATTACAGATAGACTTTTCTCTTCAGGTTTCTGTCGAACAACAAGACACACACATACATGACATACATCACACAGGCCTTACCTGTCGCACTGAGCAGGAACCCCACAAAGAGTCCAACAAAGGATGTGCCTTCACTCATTTGATTTGAACAACGTCCCCTCTGTCTTTAGTCCAGCTCTGCTCGGCTTCTTCCTCCGGGTACGTAGTAAACCCACCGAGTAGGAGAGAGAAATACAGCCAACCCACTGTGAGAGATATGCTCTGTCTCTCTCTCCCTCCCTCCCTCTCTGTTTGGTGTCTCTCTCCTTCTCTTTCGCCCTCCGTCTTATGTGTCTCTCCCCCTTCTCTCTCTCTCTCTCTCTCTCTCTCTCTCTCTCCTCTCTCTCTGTGTTTCTCTGTACAGTCGCTGGTGGTTTGAGTTTGTGTGGGATTTTTTCTCTCCTGTTATTCATGAGTCAGCCGATGTTACATATCCTGCTGTTGTGCTGTTTTTAGCACATTTACATTGAATCTGGTTTGTATTTCATTATATTTTACTATTTTAAAATGACTATAGGCGTCAAATGAATCAAAAGACATGAATCTGGCTTTTTCAAAGTGAAGCTTTAGAGACAAAATACAATTTATATTTCCAGCTGATTATGTTTACAATCATTCAGATAAATACAGAGTAATCAGATTAAGACAATAGTTCGATTTCACCACAGAAATTGTAGTTAGTAAGTGATCCTTATTATCAATTTAGATTATTTAATTGTGTATTACAATACTTCAGTTGATGATTTCATCACGATACGATTGCTTTGAAAAACAATTTATTGTCATACAGTGTATTATACAAGTTTCCCACTTTAAAACTGTATACTTACTTAAATCCATCATGAGATCATAAAGTTTGATGCACTACAGTCAAAACAGAGAGAATGAAGCCTCTTATATATCGGCTTTAATGCAGCTTTATTCTGCTTTGTTTATTATTGATGCACAATGTGTAACTGTGAGAGTAACTGTGCTTCAATATGAGTACTTTTACTCACATGCTAATTCATCATTTTAGCCAAAATGTCCATGTGGGCATTTTGGTCAACCATGCGAATGAAAAATATAAATAAAAAAGTCATACGAGTAAGTAACAAAGTAGATGACAGTGATGGTCTCAGGCTCGTTTTCTCAATCAGGCTCAGCAAACAGTTTTGTGCTCATGTTGGAGGGACTCATTATGCCCACGCTGCTTCTTCTTAAGGTCACCAGAGATTCACACCCACACACACACACACACACATTGATGATTGTTTGCAGCCCTACCAGCACCATCATTTTATATTCTACACAGTTTTTATAACAATATCAGACATTTGCTCATCACTATCAGTTAATAATGAATCAGAAAGTGAAGTGTATCAATAAAAAGGGCTTCGTAATGGAATAAGCATGTTGGCTTGTTTCCTGTAAATATTATGGCATCTTCCACTTTCACTATGAAGCTAATCTGTGGAATTTCCACTCTACACGCGGCATGCAGTCACATTCTGTTTCATATGGGAGAACAGTGGGAATTTCCACGAAATGCAGGATACGAGCTCCTCGATACCGGGAAAATGTTGCCCTGAATGGATGCAAGAATTTCTGTGATAAATTCGTGGTGGACAAATCTCCTGCAATAAATAACAAAAGGAGGCTGAGCCCGTTGTGTCATCCCTTCCTCCCTGAACCCTCGTAACCCACAGAAGTGATGAGCCAGAACAATGTGTTTGTGGTAGAAACAGGTAAAGTGAGAATGCTGAGAATACACAGCTGCACACAGTCAGGCGTCTTTAATCCAGCTGGGGTCAAAGGTTGTTTGAGCAGTTCATTAGATGCCAGCAGAAAGGGATGATAGAGGAAGATGTTTAACACAGCGAGGCCACAGAAGACAAACAGGGAGCTTCAGTTAAGAAAACAAGCATTGAGATTCCAGTCGTGTTGCTGAATCCCTCCCTATTCACAAAGCATGCACTTTAACTTCAGGAGGTCCACATTCAGATTTCAATAAATTGTCCTTGGACGCATGCCCATAGTCAGCTTTAATCTCTTGACAAGGGGTTGTTGTTTCCCAGCAACAAAGCCAGAGGAACTAAACACTAAAACTAAACAATGAGCGGTGCCAAGCAGGACTGAACGTGTGTTTGCCTGCAGTGTGTGATCACTATCAGCTTAATTTTCATGTTTATGTCCACTGACATGAGACCTCAGAGAGCCTGGCGGCTGCTGCTGCAGCCTCTCCAGCTCATTCGGATTAGCTGTGAGAATTACAAAACTACAACTCTGAGGGACTCTTACGACAACTTTAGCTCTTTAAACCTTTCCTGTGACCAAGAGCAAATACCTGTGGGGACATAAAAGATCAGATCCAGAGCCGCCCGGAGACAAATCACCTGTCGGGACACTGATAAAGTGACCTTGTGCTGTTAGAGAACACCCAGATGCTTTTTTTCTCACCCTCGGTTGTAAAACCGAGCTGCTGCTTAATGCCCAACCAGAGAATAACACATTCACTATACGCAACAATATGAGTGTTGTCCATTTACTCACTGAAGCCAGGCTTACTGTAACGTGATCATGGAAAATGCACGAGTCTAACAGAGGCCCCTCTGTGTGCAGAGATTCTTTCAGTTTCTGTTGGCATTTTTGGAGCCATTTTTCTTTATTTCGTGCAAGAGAAACAATGCCAGCGTCCGGGTGCGTGGACAAGAGTCCTAAATTGTCTTCCTAGATACTGCTCTGTCCTCCACAAAACGTAATTTTAATCTTCCCTGCTGGTTTTCAATGCTAAAACACTTCCCAACTTTATCAGAAGCTCAAAGGGATTTCAGAGTAAAACAACCAACTATAATTCCAGCTTCAATGCGCTGCAACAAAGTAATTTGTCTTCTATTAAAATGTTTCATAATCAGTGGTTTCTATGCAGGCCCCTCAGTGCACTGACTGGGAGTCAAGACTCCACATAACTCGGCATTGAGCAAGATTGATTCTCCTGCCAAGGTTCACATTCTTCCCTTGATCATTAAACTGAGCAGGGGTCCTTTTTGGAATGGATGCATGTTTTTGGAAATGCAAGTTTCATGCAAACGCGCCTGGACAGAGTCACAGAGCCAGAGGTTCCAGATGCAGGGCGACACTTCATCACTCTGCATTCAAAACTAACAATGTGGCCGTTATATATAATATGTATACCCTTGAAACAGCAAACCCATTAGCGTCATTATTTATTTTCATTTTTAATTGCAACCTATGGCAAAATGATATGCTTAAAAAGATTTTAGAAAAGAGGGCAGTCTGTGGCTCAGTGGTTAGCAAGTCCAACTTTCAATCAGAGCATCGGTGGTTTGATCCCATGATTTGATTCCATGTCGATGTGTCCTTGAGCAAGACACTTAACCCTAATTGCTCACCATTGCTGTGTCTATGGTCTACTGTATAGCATAAGTCGATTTGGATAAAAGCATCAGCTAAATGTAATTTAATTAAATATACAATAGATTTTCTATAGTATTTTTGTCATATGCAGTGATGATTTCTGGGTAATATGTGGATGTTGTCCAATGTCAAGTCTCTTTGTGGTCATGTGACGAGCTGAGCACATATGTAAGCCGAGCAAGCGCTCGTGTCTTCAAACATGCAGCGTCAGCAAAAAAAGACAGGAAAGAGAAAAAAACATGAGGAAAAGGTGGGAAAGCTCCCTAAATGACATTTTTTATCAACCAAACGACAGATTGTGATTGGCTTCTTCCCTTCTATTGAGAATATTCAGTCCTCACAAGTTCTCTGTGCCAAATCCAACTTTGTCAGTCAATTAACTTGAAAAAGCCCGACGCATGATTACATAGTTGGTGATGGAAACGGAAACAATAATCCGAATGGCAGGAACCAGATAACAAACAGGAAATAGAGTGTAGATCCAGAGTGAGAGGTGGACAGACTGGAAAACTCTTGGATAGCCTCCCGTTCTGCTTCCTGGACACTGGGAGTGGACCCCCTTCCTCATTTCCATGTCCTCTCTGTCTGCCAGGTCCTGACTGCTTTGTATCAATTTACGGGAAATAATCAAAGTAGTCCTCTATTTCACCCTCAACCTTCACCTTTGCGTATTTTGATCTCCGCTGGTCATTGTGAAGTTAGCATACAGTTGCTGGGCTACATCCTTCTCTTGTCTTGAGTTGGACCCCCTTCCCTTTGCACCCTTTTACTTTCGGTCTGCTCCTTTTTCCTGTCTCCTTTTAAATGGAACATCTCTCTTCAGTTGGTAATGAAGGAGTATTAGTCTTGATGGTTAATGGGAATCTCAGCTGAGACTGAAACCCTCCTCAAACAGTAATTACATTGTTTTGTTTAACTGTTTCGTTAAGGGAGGCTCACTCCTGTCCAGCTGAGGAGAAGGCCCCTCCAGGAACAATCCCCCCCTCTCTTTGCTCCACTGATACCGACAGCGATTAGATTCATCCAGAAACTCCCAGTTGGCGGGGGAGGATGAGTCAGGGGATCTGCCAAAGGGGCCCCTGATTGTAGCTGTAGGAGAAGAGAAGACATGTTTCTGATTTCAACAATGCAGAACAGATTCCAGAGAAAACCATGAATCATTTACTGGAAAAAGGTTTTTTGAATTGGCCGTGCTCAAAAGAACCTTTCCTGGACGGATGCTGGCAGCATGGATGGACGACTGAAGGGGCACAGATTTATGGGCCCAAAGTGTCAGGGCCACCCTGGCCTTCACCCACAAAATATCTCTCAGAGAGACACATGCAAACCAGGAAGAGACTCAAAAATGACCACAAAGAAACACTATAAGACCACAAAAAGACCACAAAGAAACACTATAAGACCACAAAAAGACCACAAAGAAACTCTATAAAACCACAAAATGACCACAAAGAAACTCTATAAAACCACAAAATGACCACAAAGAGAGAAAACCCTGCAGAGGTGTGTAATGACCACAAAGATACACAAAACAACAACAAAAAGAGAGGAAACAACTGTTGAGTCAGTGTCTATGTGGGAGGTGGTGGGGCCTTAAACACGTCTGAGCTCAGGGCCCCCCGGCCTACAGTAGTGGTCTTCAGGTCCCCTGGTTGAAGGAGGGTCTAACTACTCGATCTGGTCCCAGGAGAGGATCCCTGCTCTTCAACATAAAGCTTGACATCATTGCCATAAGGAAACATTTATGGGTGTGATGGGACACAGAGAAAGAGCTCCGTTGGTTTTCTTCTCATGAGTCAATACTAAAAAGAGATTTGCAATCGATCAGTTCGATTTGCTTTATCAGCGGAGGTTTAGAATACCAGGTTCAGGAGGGGCATGTGCTGTGCAAAGTTGTGAATAGTGATGTCATGTGTTGTGGGGGCCATAAACTGCAAATATTCTTCCAGCTGAACGCCAAAGACCCTCCTACATCATCTGGGGGATATTGCTTTGAGGAGAAGTCCTCCAAACGCCCTTTGCATGATATCCCCCCAAACAACATCTGTTCATGACGTTAAACGTGCCCGCAGGGAGAGAGAGGAACATGTGTGATCGTTTTCTCTGATAGCTCTTTGTTCTGCAGGGGGGACGTCAGTGCTGACGCTGCAGAAGCCGCCGGCCGTCACCGATCTCTGGCTCCCCCGTGTGTTGGATTCAGGGTAATGCATGCAAAACAAAATACATTTTTAAAATGGTCTTTGTTTTCTGTTGCCTTTAATTGAACCAGATTCAAGGATATTAATCAATTTCTGCATCCCCACTGCAGCTTGTATTTTATTTTTTGTGTTTTGACTGTTTTTAATGTTTTTATGAATGTTCTTAATTGTTTTTAAGTCGTGTTTTCTTCTGCATTATGTTTTGATGCTTTTAATGGTTTCATGTGAAGCATTGTTGTTGAAATTTGCAAAGATTTTCTTTTTACAGAATTAGTTTTCTGTTGTTAAACAAAAACAAATCAGAGCTGCAGCGATGACTGCTGTTCACCACTAGATGGCAGCATGGAGTCAAATCCAACATGGAAACTCTCTTTAACCTTCATATAGATTTGATCTCCTCTCCCTGAGCAGAGATTTTTGGGGGGCGGACCAGGCTTTTTGGTAAAAGGTGGAGGAGGGGGCGGCTGCAAACAGATACCATGTGGATTTGGGAAACCTCAGCAGTGGAACCACAGCGACCACATACACTCACTCTGAGGCCATAACAAAGCCGCTGGAAAACCTAATTAGAGCGGTCAAAGCCAACTAAATTGACAAATACTCCTGTTAGTCAGATTTAATTTGAATTAATCATTTTTTGTGATGGGTAAGAGAAGCCTCCATGTTCTATGAGTCTTAACCGTATGAAGGGAAGGTGCATTTTTATTTTTGTCATCATAAACTTGTCAACCTTTAGCCACACATTTGGCAGGAAATGAGACGCAAAGGTTGCTTTTATGATCACATCCCTTCGCTCTTTGAACGCAGGTCACAGGTGAAAGCTTTGGAAACTTTGGTTTGACTTCTGCTCAGAGACACAGACGTCTTCTTGATTTCCTCCTGCACATCGTGTACTGTGAGCAAAGTGTAGATACGGAAAGCGCCGCAACGTGTTATTACAATTTGAACACACCACCTTGTAAAATGCAGCAGAATCTGAATGTCAAACAAACAAACAAACAAAGTATTTTCACTGAAAATGTTATTCCCATTGTATTTACATTAGTGTAAAATTACTTTTATAATGTTGTTGGTGGGTTTTTTGTGTAGATTTAATGATTTTATTTCCACTTTATTTTAAGTGAACAATTTAGAACACATAGAATAATGTATTATCCCATTATGATCATGATTATGATGCATTATAAAAAAGATAATAATGTATTACAACTATTAGAATTATAAAACACAATATGATACTTGCAAAAAAGCAATTATAAAATAGCATGACCATATAAGTAATTATAAAATGCTTTATAACGTATTTTAAATCTGTTATAAATCATTATGAATGTGTATGAGTGCTCATAAATATATGATTTTACAGGGACATAAGCAGATCAAAGCATTATAAGTTATATAGGTATAATGCATAATAGGCATAAGCCTCATAAAAACATATTTCTTGACACCTGCTAGACTTTAAGAACATTTCCTCTCAAACTTCAATGTGCGATCTAGCTGCTGCAGCGATTATTGGTTGTATTGTGGTGGGATACACCACAAAACTGACAATTTCTCAGACCTTTGAAATGGTAACACGTTAATCCTCTGTTTGCAAGAACTCTAAACACAGAGCTCGTCTGTCTTTCTGCGGTATAATTTTAACTTGTTTGTTTTGGGCCGACTCCAACATGTGCTGCAGACGGACACTTTCTCACAGAGCTCCCCGGACGGAGGCCTTTTTCCTACTCGCTCTCTCTTCTTTGGCTTCAGGGCTCTTCCGTGTGGCCTCAATGGATCAAAATGGTCAAAATGTTACGCTGACATTTCAACATTTCATCATCCAAGCAGCACAAGACCCCATGGCAAATGAGCATGTCAGAGGAGCTGCATCGCCGGCTCTAAAGAGGACATTAGCAACACTGAGGGGCATGTCCCAGGGCATTTCAGAGTCCATCCTGAGAAACAGATAGGGCCCTTATGATTGGCCTTTCACAGATTAATAGACTCAGCCTGGAACATGTGGAACATAAATCACAGACTGTGACACCGGATCACTTGGTGAGGGTCACGAGGCGGGAAGAAGGTAACACAAGCCAGCTCTTGAGAGAAGTCATTGATTTCTTTCTGTTACGGTAGAAGCTAAAAAGACTTGATGGAGAAAACAAGAAACACTGAAAGGATTGTAATACGTTGATGAGGAGCAGCTGACACGTGACACCCGAAGGCCCGACTCGGCGGACACAGACAAATGAAACCTAATAGTATTTACTGCCACTGCCCATCTGGATGGAGAACAGCTGCAGAGAGCTTTGTTATCTCTGAGCGCACCTTCTTTTCTCAAACATTATCAGGATGTCTTTCAAACCACACCCATGCTCCTCATGCATCTTTTCATTTGAAACCCCGCGGATCAGCGCAAAGAGGGGACAGATAAGCGATTACCCTGTGAAAGGGAAATGATGAAGGTCCTTTTGTCGGAGCTTGAGAGGTCTTGTGCCCCCTCCCCCCTCTCCTTTCAGAGGCCTCCTGGGCACCGTTAACACCATGAGAGAGGGGCACTGACTTCCAAGGGTTGGTAGAGCTGGAGAGAACAGCATGTCAACATCTGGGAGGCATTAAAAGGCCTGAGGGTGAAGCACATGGGAGACGATGGCGGGGGAGTGAGTGTGTGTTTGGACCAAGCTGTGTGTGTTTTAAAGAGAGTGACTTAATTGCATTGCATTGTGAGAGTTGGGGTTTAAAAAACCGTGACCCCTTGAGAAATACTCAGGGTACGGCATCGGGAAGTCACAACAGAGATGAAGGGAGATACAGCCTGCATGTGTATTGGAGGTATGGTGCATGGGTGCCTGTGTGGCTCTTTGTTCATGCAGCGTGTTTGAAGACTGGGTCTTTCACTTGGCGGCAGGATGTGGAGCTCTGGACCCTTGGCAACAGAGCGGCTCCATCTGAGCCCCGGCCTTAAAACAAGATGGCTTTGTATGTGCGATGGCCATCCTGCTCCTCCCTTCCTTCCCCTAAACCCCTCACCTATAGGCCCGCGGCCTCAGGCACCGCGCACCAGGTGCTCCCAGCCGTCGGCCTCGCAGCCGCTCGCGGAGCAGGGGTTACCTCACCGTAACCTGACCTTCACCGGCTCTTTAATCAAGAGCCGGCGAGAGGCGGACCAGCTGAAGTTAGATGTTCTTTCTGCCGTGTGCTGTACAGCGTAACGCTCCTCCCGTTTGTGCAAATCTTTGTTGTGACAGCGTGACAGTTGTAAAAGCTCAACAGACAATCATCCGGCTTATTGACGGCCTCATGTTGTTAGTCATGAACGAGCCTCGGGGCGAAGCAGAACATTCTGGCACATGGAGTCCAGAGGAATATCCTGACTGCTCAGATAGGAGACATCTTATCTCCCTACTGAACGTGGCTGTGATCCTATCTCATCTTGAAAATAACTGTGAATCTGATTCCTCAGTCGGGCCGTGCCTGTATCTCCTTCACGGGGCATCTGATAGCGACGCTTTGCTCTCGTCTGATGCCTTTAGTGTCTGTATGAGACGTAACGGCCTGAAAGTAACTACAATGTCGACACATCCGCGTCACCGTGAGATGCTCAGAGAAAATACTACGATGACATAGTATCAAAGGTGGGAGGAACAGGACTTTCAAGCAGCAGACTGGTGTTGTGACTCTGAAAGTGTCAAGTTGAGTTATTTTGACATTTTCACGGATTTCAGCATTGCCTCAGATAGGAACTACTGACTGACGCACATGTGATTAATCAAAAACAGAGAGTTTGGCAAGACGGGAATGTTCTCAGCTATTTTGTGAGATTTTTCTAGCTTTTCAACACCCTTTGTCATTTTCTATATAAAAGAGAGAGTCCCCTCCATAACGTCAACATTAGATTTCATTTATCTGAGGCTTTTATGCAAAGTGACTTACATGCTATACAGTAGACCGTAGACACAGCAACGGTGAACAATTAGGGTTAAGTGTCTTGCTCAAGGACACATCGACATGGACTAGCGGAGCAGGGGATCGAACCACCGACCCTCTGATTGAAAGATAGACTTGCTAACCACTGACCCACAGTCGGCCCTCATGTGAACACATGCTGTGCTCCACCAAGCGCCTCAGGCTCATAGAGACCGGCATGGACGGCCTCTCTCCTCCTCCTCTCATTCCCCCCCACATCAACCTGTCATCTACCCCTCCATCCCCGCTACATGTCCCATTCCTCCCTTCGCTCCCCCCCTCCCCCTGCCGTCAGTCGGCTGTTACTGAGCAGGCATATCACGGACACTCCCAGCGAGACCAGTGACCTCATCAGCGAGCAGGAAGTCAGAGGGTTCAAGTTCCTCCTGTGAGAGTAATCCCACACATCTCTGCGTTTTTCATTCAGTGGAGGGGAGAGCGCCGGGGGTGTGGAGTCCCCGCTCTCACTGGTTTCTCACTATCAGACCGGGCCACATCATCATTGTGATCACATGACCATAGGCTCTGGCGTGAGCTGCTCTGGAAACAGAACAATCTCAGTGGGAAACTATAGCGGGGTCCAGGTGTCTGCAGCTGCAACGTGGTAGTGGAACAATGGGGAGGAAGAGATCAGAAAAGAAAGGAGCGCAGAGGAAGAAGGAGCTTTTGTGTGTAAAAATGACCATTAATAGACAAAGACTGCTCTGTCCCCCCCCTAACCCCCCCCCCCCCCCCCCCCCCCCTCCCATACGTCAGGGAATAATCATTAATTTGAAACATCAGGCACACAGAAACTGATTGGTGGCCTATTCCCTGCAGTGGGCCGGTGCCCTTGACTGTCACTCCCTTCGTGCCAAAAGTTTAGCTGCCTCAACAAATGACATCACCGGGAAGCTAACCAACGTTGAGTCAAATCCTGGCTTGACACACCCACCCGGACTCATCGAGGCAAGTTCCTTGTGGTTATGTCGCAAGATTTCGTTTTTGTTAAGATTATAAGTCATATATTTTGTTACATTGCGGCAACGTGTGAAGAAATATAAACTCAAAGTTATCGATATCGAGTCCGTCAAACTGCTGGGTGTATTTTTGTGTCAGTATTGATCCGTTTCATCCATCAGTACTGTGGCGTGTGAGTGCAGCGGATCAATTCAGCACCAATTATGTGTATATCCTCGAGCTAGATCATGCAAACACACAAATACCCCCCCCCAAAAAAAGCAGAAGCAGATATATATATCCATATTAGTCTGCATATCTAGTAATATGACCAAGCACTCAAAGCTGTAAACACAATTCTTTCACATCCCAAACACGCCTCCCACTCCTACGCTTTGCAAGAAAGCGAGTGAGTTGCAACACGTTTGTTACCGGCAGGTCTCATGTTGAGCTGACTCTGCAGATAAACACTTCAATTCCAGTGAATTGCGTCTGGCTTTGGCCGCTCCCATCATGCAACGCACAAAGACACAATAAAGCTCAAAGCAAAGCGAGACACAGTGGAGCACACAAGACCAGCCGGAAATCGAATGTATGGATGTGCGAATGTGAGTGTGTGAGTGTGTGAGTGAGTGTGTGTGGGGGGGGTGATAATGTAAAATGATCACAGATTCTTTTTCAACGGGAACATTGACGTGTTTGTGCCCAGATGTGTGGGAGGGAGATGGAGCTGAACAGTCATATCCAGTGTGAGTTGGTTCAGACACGCTTCATTCTCCTCAATAAATCTGCCATACTTCCACCCACTTGGCTTCAGTGACTCCATCACGGACTCCAGCACGCATAGATAATGAGCTTTTCTGGCCTTGAAAAGGCGATTATCGCGCGTCTACACACCAGGGTTGTATGGTAGAAAAAGGAAGAGCAACGGAGGAAGCGCTAACATGTGTTTTTTTTTATCTCAGTAAAAAGTAGAGTTGATAAAGTGATGCAACTTAAAGAGCACCACATGTCATGTGAGGCCCAGTGTCACCAGGCCGTATCACAGTCAGCCCTCTCTGCAGCAGACGTGCAGTCAATGTGGAGGCTCTATGTGTTTTAAGAGGCTTTTTTTCTCCCCTCCGTTTGACTCTGAGCCAATATTCATACTTTAGTGAAACAGAACATTCAGATAGAGAGACTGGGAGGACGTTCACTGATAAACTCTGAACCCTCACAATGAGAACATTCAGACTTTGTATCCAGGGATGAGCCGCTCACCATGGGGCCTCCAGTCCCGAAGCACAGATTAAGGAACTTTTGTCATCCGCTGCAGATCGAATCATGCTGTGAGGGAAAACCGAACTTACTGTCATGTGAAACTGGGTCAAAACGTGTTTAATCAGAGAGATATGGATTGGACTGGAATAGAACAGGTTGGCTGGAGGGCCAGTCAGATGAATCGGTGCCATTTGCGTGTTGTAATTTATCAAATTTAAACTTGTTTTTAGCCAGCACTGTATTTAATAACTCACATTTAACTCAAAATGTGTATTTTTTTACAAGGTTTCTAAAGATGGTTCATTTGAATAACAGGACGGAAAGCAACAGGCCTTTTTAGCATAGCTTTAGCAAATATATGTAATGTAGTCACATGACATCAATGCTAATAGCAAAAGAACACTTTTCAAGGGTTTTACCAAAACTATCTTTCAGGGACAAGATACAGGATTGGGAACATTCTGATTGTCTCTCAACAGCTCTCAACATGGCGACGCCTGAGCCAGCGGCTAGAAGCTAGCGGTGCTAACAGAGCTAATGGTGTTCACTTGAACCAGTGGCTGGACGCTACACTGCAGTGCAGAGCGGCGGCTGTGAGCTAGCCGGAGGGGTTGCTCACACACGCTAACATGCGTTGAAAGCACGCAAAGCGGCCCGGATACGTAAACAAAGCAAGAACAGGACTTTATGTTGTCATACTTGTTGTCATACTTGCAAAAATACAGGATGTGGAGTGAGAAAACTTGAATGATGCAACTTCCTGTTGATCCTTTGACTTTTGTAATGCACCAAATGTTTGAGGGTCAGAGTGAAAACCTGTAAAATGTGTAGTTTAACTTGTGAATTTTTGATAAATGTCTAAATTGGACGTGAAGTCACACAATAATAATACAAGTCCAATAATTATATTTCATGAAGAAAAGTAGTGTTTGGTAGTTTTAAACTAGGTTCTCCATTATGTATCTTCAAATTGAATTAATGACAAAGTACGGGCCACTTTGCTTGATAATAAATGTATTCTACAGATATTTTCCATGCATATTTGTGCATATAATGTCCCGGGGACAAACAAGGCACCGGTTTTATGGAACGACCCAGTATCTACACTAGTCAATGAAAGCTTTGTGTGTAGATGAGAGAGAGTGGGAGAGAGGAGTGATAGAGAAAGCATGTGAAAGTGAGTGAAAGTGTGGCCGTGCAGATAAGTGCCGGTCACTGGAGTCTGGCGGCTCCGGGGTCAAGAAGGTCAGCGCTGATGCAGGGACGTCATGATCCGTTGCTGTGTGGGAAAACTGGGGAATATTTTCAGGTCTGTTTGGGATAATTGAAGTGCGTCCTTCAGCTGGAGCGTGTGTCAGTGGAGCGTTGGTCGTACAGAGAGGAGGGGAGAAGAAGGGATTTGGTCCTTGAGTAGGTCTGGTTCCCATTAGACCAGAGGCCCGGGGTCGGTTTGTTTGTACAGGCAGAACGTCCCAAAAGAGAACAGCCTGATGTTGCTCCTCCCAACCGGATCGCCATAGAGGGAGTATCGGCTGCTGCCATTTACTCGCTCGCCGTACCCTTTCTGCTTCCCCTCCTTCCCACCCACCCTTCTGGAACAAAGTCCAAACGGGTCTTCCAAGCTGTTTACAATTGTTCACTGTTTACAGGCTATTCATGAGAGCTGCGCTGAGACTTCCTGTCAAATCCTACTGTCCCGAGAAGCGAGCCATGTGATGCATCTACATGCACACAAGAACCTAACCCTGAGTATTAATCGGCTCTCTTGCGTCTGATGGGCATGCAGAGACAGGCCCATCACCCACACGGGTTGGGCTACAGCTCTGCAGTCACACGCTACATTTAGGCATAATAAGCACAGGGCCAATCGATAAAAGGCTTTTCCACTGCTAGTGTGAAACAATGCTTGTGCAACACATTCTTTTCCGTGAGAGTGTGTGTGTGTGGTGTCATGGAACATTTTCCAAACACACATTTTCTGTCCTTGTCAGTTATTTGTGTGATTTCTGCAACACGAGCTGGCCTCCAGCAAACCCCCCCCCCCCCCCCCCCCCTCCTCCTGCAAGGACTTTTTGTTGTGTGCTCGCTATAAAAACACAGTTCAGAGATAGAAGTCAGGCAAACTTCAGTGGCACCGTCGTGGATTGCGGGGCAATAAAGAGCCTAACGACACTGTGACCACATGCAGAAACACTAACAGGTAAATAAAGCAGGGAGACTGATTGAAGCAGCATGACTTTGACGCCACGGCGGTGCGACAGACGAGCTCGTAAAGATCTGAGCGCACAGTGAGTGAGTCAAAAGTGAAACAGAGACCCGTTGAGGTTGTGGTTAAATGGTGAGGAAGTTCTCATCCGTACTCCACGCGCCATTAAAACACTCACAGGAGGCTCGGAGCTGAAGGGGGTCGGGGGAAAGGGAAGGGGATGATGTTTCTCCCTCGGTGCTCTGCAGGGAGCGGCTGGGGAGTGGAGCTGTGATTTATGGAGGCCAGAACTTCGCTGCATCTTTTTCCTGGAATTCGGGGCTGTTCTGAGGGGGGGGTCGGCAGAGGAAGGGGTTAGGGGGCAAGAGTGGTCCGAGGCCAGGATAAAAGCAATATTTCACAGAGGCCGTTAAATCAATTCACCTCAGAGAAGGAGCCCAGCCGGACAGCTAGTGAACAGTCAGTTTTTTCCTTCTGTAGCTTTGACTTAAAGCCAGAGGTCCCGAGAGGTTAAAGGACTGTTTCTCCAAGTTTGGAGAGCTACAATTTAACGGTGTTATTGGAACTGGTTGAGTTCAGTGGTGCAAATCATGAGGTGACTAATGTTCAGCTCAAGTATAAAGTTGAAAGACAAACTGAAGGCCGTTTTTTAAAACAGTAATGAAAGTCCAACCGTTGGTGCAAAGAGCCCTCCTGCTTTTTTCCACTGGGAGCAGTGTGAAGTTATTGGAGCAGAGTCAGTGAAAAATGACTATAAATGAAAACACATTATGTATTTTATAGTATTTTAAAAGGGTTATAAAGAACTGAAAGCCTCGATTTACAAAATGGTATGAATTAGTGTTCCACAAGTGATTCTGTGTGGCTACAGTATCAGAGAATGAACTTGGGTCTGGATTAGTAACACCATGAGCAAGGATGTCTACTTCAATGTGTTTTAGGTTAGTGACACTACTGCCAGTTATTCTAGAAATCGTGTGAGCTGTTGATTAAAGCCACATTTCCTTTTTGTTATCCAGCAGCGATATTCGTCGGTTTTATGGCGCATTCTCTGCGGGCTGCAGTGTTGCCAAATGCTGAATTTTAGGGTTGACACTCGGCCACAACACATGCACGTATACATGCACACCTTTAACTTTGTATTTCCCATCGTCCACCACCAACCTGCCTGAAGGAATCACTCTTTATGTGTTCTTTAGAGCGGATGCTCGCCCAATCAAATCAGTCTGATGAGATAATGATGCAGAAGCATCGCCGCTCAACCAGGCAGACTTGGACTCTAATGGCATGACTCACAAATTGACAAGCTCAACCAGCCCAGCTGGCAAGCGGCAGCATGAGCTAACAGTCATCGTCGTGTGAAAACGCCACACACACACACACACACAGACACAAACACACACGTGTGTATCCAAGGTTGACACATCCACTGACGTTGGGGCTCCTTGAAATGTATTCAGGGACAAATCAAATGGAGGCAGTCATCATGGCTCATCGTGGACTCCAGCAGGGAAAAAGTGACGGCTGGGTGTCATTAGCGAGCGTGGTGATTATTTAGGGATGGTGTATTGCATGTGAGATCAGTTGCCAGCGCTTGAGCAAGTATGTGAAATCTGGAGCTGCAGTTAATTATCTTCTTAAGTGTTGTTTAAATTGAGCTGCTCCGGCTTTTAATGTGCATGAAATGATTCACTTGCAATTTGATTCCTTCTCCATTGTGTCCAGTAACTTTCCTTTCGCGGTTATAACAGATCTGGCTGTGGGTGATAAGTCATTTTGAACTTGATTGGATGTGGCCAGTGAGGTCATCATTCAATTAGAGTACAGCTGTATCAATATTGCCAGAATGTAATTTTCCTTCTCCACCTTCTGGCCTCAACCCCCTCGCAGAAAGCATTGCGAACTTAGACTTTCTAAATCAGTACTGCACGAAGTTCATATAAACATATAAACAGGGCAAGTTAAAAAAAAAAGTGACATAAATTAATCTGGATTGGATTGCATTTGTGATTTTGAATTTATATTTGGAGCTTTATAGCAAACCGTGACCGTATGCAGGACTTTTAATTTGACGGTGCAGGTCTGTAACATAGGATTTCCAATAGTAAAAAAAAGCAGTGAGATGACTCAGATAAAGTGACAGAAGCTCTTCTATGTCAACACCACCTGGTTGTAATTGCACTACTGTACTTGTGTTTGTGTGCAGAACCTGTTATACTGAACGCCTCAGTGACCGTGTCAAGCGTTTTCTTTCTTTTGTTCTCGTTCAAAATCCTGTCATTTGATACATAAATACTACTAATAGTTTTTGTGCACGTTTATAAATGCATTTCCTAAAACAGAGCCGTGTCACCGTTTCACTGTACTCATAAAATGTAGAAGAAATGCAACATGCAATGTGTTCACATTGATCATTCAGCCAGAGAGACAAAGGCCAGCTCAGGAACATCCTGACACGTTTGCTATGAAGCTGTCCAGAAATGTTTCTTCCAACTTGAGTGAGAGTCAAACAGAGGTGGGCTGCTTCTGCTTTGTGTAGCGGGGTTTTGTCAGCACGACCTCGGTGCAGCGAGGTCTGAGCGACTGGAGGTGTTCCAGCTGCAGCCAATAATAAACACCGGGGAGGGAAGTGAGATGATGATGATGATGATGGGAAGAATGTGTGCTGATCAAAGCGTGCGTGGAGTTTGACCACATGGGAGGCAACGGTGTGCAGTCAATAAATCTGGGTAGGTTTGTCTAGTTTAAAGGTGACTTGGAGTGACACAATAACATATTATCTCATTTCAGAGAGAAGCTGACAGAATGTGTTTGAAGGATATATCCATGAAGGTAAAAAGATAAAGATAGAAGCTAAAGCTGATGGATCCCAGTGTGAATGTGAACCAACACAGTATGTGGCGATCGAGACAGAAGACAATGAAATTAAGGGACAACAGATTCACTGTTACAATCATTACAAAACATAGAGTAAACCTTCAGTAGCTAGTGAAGCATAGTGCTCAAGCTTTGCCTCCATTACATTACATTTAGCTGACGCTTTTATCCAAAGCGACTTACATGATATACAGTAGACCGTAGACACAGCAACGGTGAGCAATGAGGGTTAAGTGTCTTGCTCAAGACACAACGACATGGACTGGCTGAGCCGGGGTTTGAACCACCGACCCTCTGATTGAAAGACTGACTTGCTAACCACTGAGCCACAGTCGCCTCCACAGATGGCGTGCGAGCTACGAGCAAAGACGTTGATTTTATTATTATTCTCTGAAACACCAAACAAAATGTACTGTAAACTGTAAAAGAAACAAAGTTTGAATCTCATCGAAGCAATTTGGCTGCAAAATATTTTCTCAAATGTAGATTTTGAAGGCCTCCTAGTTCTCAAGCATTTATCAGTGAACTATTTGTGACAGTCACGTCTGAAAAGCTCTGATCGTGCACCAAGTTTCAAAACCTCAAAAGTCCACGACCAAATTTCTGGAGGGCCCATGTTGCACCGGCTTCACCACGGCGAGTATAAACTAAGCTAAACACTAGTTATTAATGTGCGAGTATCACTATTACACAGGGTTAAACCATAACTAGCTCCAAATCCACAAAACCAGCCTGAAAAGTAAAAGAAAGTCTGAAACTGAAGCAGAGACGTAGTCCGACCTTGTCAGAGCTGGACGATGATGGCAGAACTTAGCGAAAGGTCAATTGTTATTTGTCATTTTGGCAACAAATAATATTACATACATCCTAGTCCATGTCCATGTGACTGTCTGGGCCTCATCCAGGCCAGGTCTGGGTCACGCTCAGTGTGTGTGTGTGTGTGAGTGTGTGTGTGTGATCAGCTTTAGACAGACTGAAGTGCTCCAGGCTGTATCAGGATAGTGTGAGATTTAGACCCCTGCTGCCCTCCTGCCATCTCTCTTCACACTCTTTGTCTTCTTATTTTTACTATACATTTTACCACTTTGACGACATAACTTGGTTCTGTGAACAGTCAACTTTAACTGAGGGCATGTGGAGGAGTGCGGGTCATGAGAGAGGCTGGATTAAAGTAATGGCCTCACCCTGATCCTTCTTATCTGATGACCCCCAGCTTTGACCCCCAGCAGTCAAGTGCCAACTTCCCTCTGGGAAACAGGAGATAAGTTCTGCTGGAGGAGAGAAATGTGCACCTTTTGACACATGTGTTAGCACAAACACTCTTTTGTAGACACAGTTTTACAAACAAGTACTAGACGTTCTGCCTCAAGCAAAAATACACAAAGATCAAAACTCCCCGTCTCAGCCGAACAACATGCAAGCTTCTCCGGGCAAGATTCCAATAGGTGCACGCTTGACCTGGTTACTGAAAGCTTATTTTACCCTCTATTGACCAACTTTACTTCACTTCCTTCCCTCCTCTACTTACATTCATCCATCCCTTTTCTATTTCCTTTTTTTTTTAACTCCTCCAGCACACTACTCTGTCAACTCTTTTCTCTGTAAAATCTTCAGAAACGTTGTGCCTGAGCGGAAAGATAAGGGCAGGGTTTTTTTGTGCTCTGTGATCGCTGTGCAACATCTGCACTAGTTCTCTCTCTTACCCGTTACACACTCAGCAGCACCGAGGTCGAAGAACGAGAGCAGATGTTATATAGCTATTACAGATGTGACAGAAGGGCAAACACGTCTCATGACCATTTCTGCGTTAAAGTAAACTGAGAAAACATAACGGATTCCTGCTAATGAGTTACATTTTGGTGCTTGCAGTCTTGCCTTGTACTACCACTATATCACACACACACACACACACACACACACACACACACACACACACACACACACACACACACACACACACACACACACACACACACACACACACACACACACACACACACACACACACACACACACACACACACACACACACACACACAGAAGACACATGTGCATATGCAAACCTGCGACTAACCTTTTGAACTTCCTTTCTGGTCAATGAATTAGCACGAGATGTCAGGGTTGGGTTTCTTTTGCCAATGCAAAAGGAGCCTCTGATGGCTGCCATATGGTTCCAGGTCAAAACAACTGATTTTTAGCTGTGGCCTCTTTAATGCCTCTGAAGATTAAATGACAGAGATCCTATCTGCGGCTCGGCCTCGGAGAAAGACACCTCTACAACCACCAAACGACTGTTTGGCCACAGAACGGACAGGAGTTGCGTCGCTTCTCCTGAAACAGCTGCTGCTGCAACATGAAAACAGCTCACGGCTGAGAAAGACTATAAAAATATAATAATGGATGTGTGGATTTGAATGGGTTTTGCTAAGGATTTGCTTCAGCAAGGCTTTATAAACACTGCACTAATCTGCAGGAAGCCACAAAAGTCGTGACCGTGTGGGCCCCCTCACTCTACTATCCACTAACACCCTTCTCCGCGGAGGACAGTGAACGCAACACCCAACACTAATACTCAAGCATGGTAACCAGTACACAGACCGGGGCAGAAGTGGAGCATGGGAACGGTCTTTTCAGGGCCTGACTGTAAAAATAAGGTAACTCTATACTCCTGTGAGATGCCACTGTAGAGGGGGGTGGAGCGATGAAAAATTGTAAAAGCACAAGAGAAATGGTCAATAACATGCTCACATATATGTTTGGTTTTGCAGACACCGAGGATGAAACACAAACAATTTAAGCAAAATCACAAATACACGACTCTCACATGACGAGGGGCTTTATTTCCTTTGTGTGTGTGCGTGTGAGTCAATAAAGTGACCTAAATGTGGACAAGGATTCAGACTTTATCCCTGAACAGTAGACAGATCAAATTGTAAAAAGAAGTTGAGTTCTTTTGTGTAGGAAACAAAAAAAAAGAAGCTGCGAGATGCTCCAGAGATAAGAAGTAAGATAACACTGCAGGTCTCGGGGGAGTGAATGCAGGCTGGACGGATTTCTTCTAAACCTGTGAACAGCAGACATGTGGCACAGCCAGCACTTAAGCCCACTGTTTGGAGTGCAGGGAGAGATAAGCCGCGCTGACTCCAGGCGGCACTTGTATTGCTCGCTGTCGAGAGGGGAAACCAAAGCTTTATTACCACGAGCGCTATCTGTGTCCATTAACAGTATGCACAGAACCCTAGATTAAACTCGTAATGAGTCTAACAACGCGTGCAGGTCCTGTTTATGAAGCACTTGTACTTACTGTTTGACACCTGCTAAGATATAGACATAGTTTTCTTATAGATGTATTCTTTTTTTTCATAGTTCATTTAGCAATAACTGTATTTAGGCTAGATAATAAATGTGTTACGTTTATCCTTCTGCACAATTTTATGTCTTGTATCCAAATGTTTTCTTGAGTTTCTTTTATTGTCTGTATTTTATTGTGTCGATACTTTTTTTTTTTTTAGGCACGATATTACGTTAAACCAAAAGTTAGGATTAGGCAACAAAACCCTCATTTAGGTGTTGGGAAACCAAGTGGTTGGGCATAAAATAACTACGTACAGTAAGGTTTGGTCAACAAATCGAAAGTTAGGTTTAGGCAACAAAACCGCAACCATACAACCACCACAGTGTCAAACACAGTCAAATACCACATCACATGCTTTTATTTTGTATGTCCACCACAAAACAAGTGGTTACTATCATGAAATGATTTCTAATCCTACGTGACACGAAAAAACTGAATGTCCATGTACAGAAACCGATCGAATTTTTTGACTATTTCTCAACCTGCCATGACCTTGGAGCTGCTGAGGGCAGATGGTGGAAAAACCCACGGCTGAGCGGCGGCGGCCTGAGACAACAACCCAGCCGGCCCGGGGAGGAAAGCCAGAGCTGATGCACTGTGGAGTTGATGAGTAGATTGCTGACAGGTGTGTGCAGAGCAGGGAGGTGACGAGCTGATTGGTGGCAGGTGTGCAGGTAGGCGGGGCCCAGAGTTGACAGCAGGACAGAGGACTCTCACACACACATACAGAGACAGACACACAAGTGTGGATGTGGAAAACAAGAGCAGTATAGTGAACAGAAGAGATACTGGGAAACCATTTTTTTTGTTGTTGCCAAAAACGGTTTCTTTGTAATTGATGTGCTCATGATAATAACTTAGATATTACTTAAAAGGTGCAGTGTGTAGGATTTAAGGTGGATTTGTTGCCGTATTTATGTTTTCATTAGTGTATAATCGCTGTGTTTTTTAGAATGAGACCTTCATATAAGCGGGTTCTCTCCAGACTCCACCATGTTGCACCGCCATGTTTCTACAGTAGCCCAGAACGGTCAAACTAAACTCTGGCTCGAGAGAGTCTTTAGCATGTTTAAGTTACCTGAAGGCCACCGTACGCATCAGACGGCCCTGAAAAACACGACGCCATTACCACATTTATAAACTCGGCAGCTCACGTTAACGCGTGAGAGTGAGAGGAGGATGTTCAGATGGTTGCACGGTTAGATATCACTAAATCCTACACACTGTCCCTTTAAAAGTCCCTGCAACTGGAGGGCAGAGCATCTTTATTTTCTGTTGTGTGACATATTCCCCAGTGAAAGTGAATATTTGACCAATTTACAGTTACAATAAGGATTTAAATAAAACCCTGAACAATAAATTGGACATTTGGGGCTCTTAAATGTTGAAAGACTAAGCAAGTAGTGTGGTTCCACACACATAGCTTCACTAAAGGTTGCAGATTTATTGATGGATAGATGTCATTAGGTTGAAAATCAGATGGCACATGTCATTGTTTCAGTTTTACCATACAGAAAGAAAAGGAAGACATGGATTATTATAAAAAGCTTTCATAGATATTGTAAAATAGGTGCACGATATGACTGTAAATGTAATCTAAAAGGGTTAAAAGGCATTTTTTAGTTTTATCTTAACATACAACAATGTAAATATAGCCAGTCAAGCCGTCTACACCGGGTGTAGAAATGGTGTGTCGGTTTAATCTAGGTGTAAAGAAAGATCTGTCACCAGAATGCATCTGGTCATGGTCACGTGGCCCAATATAGAGGCGCCAACCGCCTCTCATAATGCAAACTGTGCACATTTCCTTTCCCTTAGACGTGAAAGAGTCACGTTGTAAAAAAATCATAACACTCCTGACAGACAGACAACTTTGATTCACATGACCTGGAGAGCATTCACTGCACTAAAAATATACGTCCGACTTTGGTCAGAGCATCTGTGCAGAAAAGAGGAAGGTTTCCATAGAGACTTGATGTCAGAGGCTTTTTTCTTTTTGAAGAGGAAGTGATAGTTCCCTTCCCGCTCGCTTTCTACGTTTAGTTTCTGTTTGAAACCTCAACAATTTGTTATCGTCAGACGTGTTTATCTGGATTGAAATGTATTCTTAATAAATTAATCATTACATGAAAAAAAGGAGGGGCACACACACACACACACAGGCGTGTTAGGGCCCATTGTGTCTGCCCTTATTTCATATTTCATTTCATTTTGGCATCTTAGCTTTATGTGCTATAGAAATAAGACAAACAAGGGATGGAAAGTCCCCCATCACACACAACACAGAGCCTGAGAACAGTTTACTCTTAATGACATCCCCAGTGTAAGCCTGCATCTAAAAGTAGGAGCGCAGAATATTTAGCCTCTCTTCTAAGACAACGTGGCCTTTTTTTCGGGGTCATGCAGAGTTCTTTGTAAAAAAGGTCTTCAGAGATGAGTAATAAGCAATGCAAAGTCTTCTCTTTGTTGATCTGATCTACTTTCTGTTGCAGCCATCATCTCCGTCTCTGACTTGAAACCTGTTCAACTTCTGGTAAGTTCAAACCAGGGTTATATGACCACAGGGTCTCTGAATGCACCTTTTCAAAGAGGACGCTTTACAGTCTGTCTATTGTGAAGGTGATGATAACGAGGTTAGACATTTTAGATGAGAAGACATACCGCTCTTTGTATAAACTAAGCAGTCGATTAGCTTAGCTTAGCACAAAGAGAAACAGCCTGTCTCCGTCCAACCAGAACCTCTACAACTTGTTATTTAACATGTTATATATATTGTTTACTTGAAATTAGGGCTCAGTGAGAACATGATAATAGTGGGGTAATTGTGTGATAATACAGAGTTAACAATTCATAACAATCAAAGTAATAACCAGGTAATAGCTTGGTGTTAGCAAATATTGTGCAGAGCAAACACATAAGATATAATGTGTGATAATAACTCTCTCTAAGAAAGCAAATCAGCATTTTTCCCCAAGTTATTGCGAACATTGCACTTGTTATTGTGGTGACACACTTCTAAAATCTAATTTAAGGACTGGCGGGGGAGGGGGAAAAAAAATCACTAAATGTGTAATAAAGCCCAATTTTCTACCTGATGTGATAAACCCAGCAGTTTATTTTGAGGTGCATTTTGGGGAGCACATCCACAAGAAGCACATGAAGTAATCTTCCTCAGGGGCGGTGAGGAGGAGGAGGAGGAGGGAGGGGGGGGGGGGGGGGTACAGGAGGTTGCTAATAACAGCTGCCAGATGTGCAGAGTCCCCCGAGCCCGTGCACATTCTCACAGACAATGGAATGCTTGTGAGGAGCCCCAACAGGAAGTGAGGTCAGGGCTCTTGACCCCTCCCCTAAAAGCTTACTGAGAGACACAGCAGTGGGGCAGCTTTTTAAAAGTGTCCCATCATAAACCCCGCCGACGGTCAGAGTCCATAAAGCTTTTCTACAACACACACACACACATGCTCATTCAACCTGCCACTTCAGCTGAGAACACAGACGGCGAGCAGCAACCCGTAAACCGTTAAATTGTCTCCATCGCCAACAGAATCACTGCAAAGTTCCTCTTCTTCTTCTCTTTACTGTGACTACTTTCCACATACCAGCTGCTGCGGGGGCGGCAGGGATGAGTGCGGTGAGAGCGGATTGCACAATCTTTACCCTTTCTTACCAAGTAAAACCATCAGCAGACATGACATGAGTCAAACCAGTTGAAACTGTTCGGTGGGGACCAGACCAAGACCTCATTTGCTGACGTTTTTCTGTAGTGGGCATGTTGCGTTCAGCCCCGTCTGTAGACTGTTTGTGGTGAGCTGTGAGGTGCTTTCCCTGATGTCATTCAGGCAGGTAGGGCTGCCTTGGGTGAGTCTGAAGTAGTACCACCTGCTTCCTGGTCTTTGAACTTAGGAAATCTCAAAGTTAAGCTCTGACTCATCAGGGATTTACAATAATAATAACACTTCTCATAATACAGTCTCATATAGCGCTTTTCTAAGTACCCAAAGATGCTTTTATCTCAACCAAAGTCTTAATTTAGCATCTTTTCCTTCAAGGAATGAATTTCTGAAAACCCCTCAGAATTGGGTTTCACTAACAAGGATTACTTTATAAACCTGATAAAATCATGGTTTTAACTTTAACTCATGTTGCACCAAACTTTGAAACCCCCTTAAAATTAAGAGGGATTTGATTTAACCCTCTTTAGAAATTTAGTTTTTACTCTCAACCTTGATTCAATGTAAATTGATTTACCAAAACCTTTAACTCCAGTATATTTTGTGTTTGGGAGCATTTCTGTTGTCTCTAAAGGCTCTCAACATGGCGACGGCTGCACTGGCAGCTCCAAGCTAACAGAGCTAACAGCGCTAACAAGGGCAACAGTGCTAACAGTGTTTTCCTGAGTGGGAGCCGGAGGCTGGTATACACTTCCACGTCCAGACTTTTGTTGCTCACGTGCACAAACATGAACTAAAAGCGTGCACGGCCGGCCCAGCTCTGTCAACAAACAACCGAGAAGCACGGATAACAACACAAACACAGCGAGAGGGACTTTACTCTCAGCTAGACATTACTTCACTACATCTTTCGAAAGAATATTGAATTTTGCAGCTTTAACTTCAAACTTACACTTAAGGAGGTTTAACTTTCAAAATGGAGGTTTTCTTTAGATGGATGGGGCAAATTAATAAAATTCCCCGCAAGTCATGGGACCGAGTCAACCCAGTTGAGTTTATGATGCTGCCGCTTCAGCCAGGAAACTCTTCTGGAGCTGAGTAGAAAGATTGGACCGATTTTTTCCTTCTGTGAAAGATTTTTCTGCTGATCGTTATTTTAGCTTTGGTTATTTTACCATAGCTTTTCTCAAAGGAGGGGAGATTAGACCTTTCCTGCTGCGCCATCATGAGTAACGTTATACTAACAGATATGTTATACTCTATTAGGCCTCTACGGCATGCAAATGTATTTGTTTTTATTTGAGTAAGCAAACCTCTCGATATTGATTAAACTCTATGTTGTTTAAACAATTTATTTTTAATTGTGTAGTAAAAATAAATAAATAAAAATCTGGATTTACTCATTTAAAACTAGTTTTACTAAACTCGGACTAGTACTAATCCTAGATCAAATTAAGCCGTGTTAAAGTAAACCAGACTTAATGGTGATGAAGCAAATGTCTGGAGCACAGAAGCCGAGGAGCTCCTCATAAAACATTACGCATGCATCTCCCTCTTCTTATCACTCTAGACACATGACATCATGGCCGACTTTGGCTTTCAGCTTAATGACTGACAGTATTCCTCTCGGAGGCTCTTTCACTGGGACGTCTAGGCGCAGCCCACATGACTAACAAGCCCTGACTTATACCTTCACCTCACCCTCCTCGTTACACCTAAACTCAGACCTGAGGGATACATGTGAAAATCACAGCGATGACTCACCATATAACAAATTAAACAGAGTCCCAGGAGCAGGTCAAATGCTTTTTTATTTATCATAACACTGGAGAATGTATTGTCATGCTGCAGGGCTTTAGATATGCATGGCCACTGCTCTCAGGGGAAACTGGGCCAGGATGAGTTGTAAAGTAAGGGCTCTGGTTCACGCTGGGATCTGCTAGGAGAGAGGAAGTGAAGAGGTGGAACATCTGGACTTCATTTGTGTGCTGGAGAAAAGGTCCAGAAATAGTATTATTTTTTTTTTAGTAGTTTCCATATTAATTGCTGTCCATGAAACCAGATTCATAGTTATATTTTTACACTGAGACTCGCGACTCTTTATGGGCATGTGACGTTTACGCTCTGTCTCTCGCGTGGGGGTGTGTGTGAGTGTGTGTGTGTGTGAGCGCGTATTGTGCGCGCGCCTCACTGACGCTCCACAGCCCCGTGGAGCTGTTGTTCCCAGAGAGCAGCCAGGAGGACAATCAGACGGACTGCGGGATTAGAGCGACAAAAGAGAAAGTGCTGTCTCCAAATAAAAAGTCTTCTTTGGCGCTCATCGCTCCTCGGTTCTCAGATTTTTTTTCCTTTTTTCAATCATCGCTCTTTCGGCTGATCCTGAAACGGTTTCCGCGGCGGCGCACAGAGCGGTATGGATTTACCAGAGACTAGACGAGACACGCCGTCTAGTCCTCCGCCAAAGTTTTGATTGTCACCGCTGCCTCTCGAGCCCGGAGCAGAGGGAAGGCGCCCAACTTTGACGCAGCGTTTGCGGAAAGTGGAGACCACATGTGAGGACGTTTGGAGACAAATACTTTGTCGGAGCGTCTTTTCGCTGCTCTCTACCACATCTCTCATGGGGTGAGTGAAACAGAGTTGCCGTGACAGTCCGCATGTGCTGCAGCAGCCTAACAAAAGGATCGGATGTGTCATAATGCGCTTTTACGTGAAATGAGTCGATTTCAGTCATGCAGCAGCGCGGGGGTTGCTCCATAACATGCCCGAACCCCCGTGTGCGTTACTGACGAACTGAAACTCTCTGTTGACGTTCAAGGTCTCGAAATGTGTCGTTGACTCGGGGACACTGATGACAGCAGAATGGCCAACATTAAGCAACTTGTGCTCAGAAACGAAACCCTGCTGCAGCCTGCAGCCTGCAGCCCCAGTGTGTGTGTGTGTGTGTGTGTGTGTGTGTGTGTGTGTGTGTGTGTGTGTGTGTGTGTGTGTGTGTGTGTGTGTGTGTGTGTGTGTGTGTGTGTGTGTTTTAATGAATAACAGTGTGTGGCGTTAAATATTAACACGCAGGTTCGCATCTGTCGATCATCCAGGGGGGGTGGGGGCTCAATACAGTTTGCTGCATCACATGTCTGTGGAGCTGTTGTTGGAGGGTTGGGATGAGCTGCAGGCACCCCGGGCGCGTCCTCGCAGGGGCCTCCACACAAACATTTCCTTGGAGCCGTTGCGCAGCCCGCTGTCCCCCCCCCCCCCCCCCCCCATCCCTCATCCCTACCCCCTGCCCCCCCATGACCCCTCCGACGTTGTCGGGGCTTGTTCATCCGTCACTCTAAAGAAGGCATTGTATTGAAAGGATGTATTAATAAGACAAAAGCCCCCATAATCCCCATGTACCGGAGTTAATCTCATGGGGCTGAAGAAGGCAGGCAGCACAAAAGACCCTGAAACACCTTGTTGTCAAAGATTTAGAAAGAGCAAATATTAGTAGAGCAATCTAAAATACGCCGTGGGAACAATATTGTGCATTATGGACAAGTTCATATTGGAACATTTCAGTCTTTTGTCAGCCCTGTGTGACATTCCCTTATCACCATTATTAGGCCGGACAGACCAAACAGCAGGTTGCTTCTTGTGTCTGGAAGAGTAAACCCTGCAGAGAGGGATACATAGGTGTCAGCAGTCAAGCCATGAGGCATCCTGTTGTGGGAGAGTCCTCAAATCACAACAAGATAAGGTGATAAGGAGGAGGAACTAATGTTTATTGCCCAGATAAAAGCCCCTATCCATCATCCTCTATCCTGTGGATGCTCTGGTTCGGTCTGCACACTACTGTGCTCTTAAGCATGCAGTCTGAAACCTGTGGTGGCTTTCCGTCAAGCCCCGGCTGTGGTTACGGGGCGAGAAACCAAAGTCTCGAATGCACTCAGATACTGCAAAGCCTGTTCAGTCAAGACCAGCAAACAAAACTCACAGTGATAACATCAGGAGTATGGGGTCGAAGAGGAAGCTCGCTCTGCAGCATGAGGTGAGGACTGTCAAGTGTCGAAGGCCCTGTCAGCAGCCTCATTGATGCCGGTGTTGTGAGAGAGCAGCTCGGTTTGTTTTGGGGGTGCACGGCCACCTTTGGACTCAGATGCTTCTCCCAGCAGAGGCTGAAGACGGGGCATGGTGCAGCCAGCCGGCCGGCCGGCCCGTCTGTCTTCGGCCAATGTGACCACATGGCTCATTGCACCAGAAGAAAACCCGCCACCCCACCGGACCTGATCGCTGCCAGGCTTCCTCCCACTCTCCGCCATCCTTGGCCTGAGCAGCAGGAACCCCAGGGGGCCGCCGCTCCCGGCACACGCCGTCTTTCACAGACATGCTATTAGTCTTTATGGAGGGACTTTAAAATCTTTAGCGCAGGCAGACTTGCTCCGTCCAGCCGCCCATGACATCATGAGCTGAGGGTGTGTGTGTGTGTGTGTGTGTGTGTGTGTGTGTGTGCTGCTGACCCAGCTCACTGCGCTCAGCGGCCCTGCTTTCCTCTACGAGACAGACGCTGTAATCGAACCCCTCTCAGCGGGGACTTCCAGGGTCTGCATGAGAAATGAGGACAAATAGATGGGCTGAATAAATAAATAGAGGTAAAAGGGCACGGTCGAATAAATAAATGAATGGTAATTCAGCTTGTGGGAACTGGATTTGCGGGACTTAAACGAAACAGGTCACCGGAGGGGGGGGGGGGGGTGGTGGTTGAAGGCGGGGCCGGGTGGTGGGTGGGTGGTGTCGATCCCCTGAAGGATGCTCGGATTTCAGCTCAGGCTTTGAGAGCGGTCTGCTCATAGGAACCGTCAAGAAGGGTTTTCCTTTGGGAGACCCGCTTCTCTTTTGTTGTCTCCACTCGGCACTTTATCCAGCCAGGTAGGAGGGGCGACGGCACTGTGAGATCAGAGGAGCGGCCTGCCACAGGCACCCTGGCACTCACCTGGTTAAATGAAACCTGTCAATGCATAACTTTTTAAAGAAGAACGGGAGCCGTGGCAGATCGCAGGGGACGATGCATGTGTCCATACGTTTGGGCTTTTCTCTAATAATAGTAGCAGCGTTCTGCAGAGAGACATCTGGGTTCTGCAGAGTTCTTGCTGGTACTCCCCCCTTTTGAGCTGAAAAACACTTTCCTTGGGTGTGGCAGCTGGAGCAAAATAAACGCCTTCTGTTCGCAAGCTGCCGAAGCGCAAGTCACAACACACAGCTGACAGCATGGAGCATCTTCCACGGCCAAGAGCTGGGAGTGTCTCAGATCAGAGGAGTAAATATGGCGTCCTCTGCTTTTTGCCCTCGTTATGAACACAAATGAGAATTAGTCGCGTCACTAAAGGTCACTGAAGACTGTTTGCCTGCAAACAGAGAAATACACATGCGCAATCTTTCACTCCTTTTCAAAACAACGCCTCTCAGCTGCTGTCCGCGCTGCTCTGATTATCTTATAAACATTTACATAAGCTGATATTTGCAGGTGACTATTAGGCGTTTTACCCAAATGACAGAATCCATCAGCTTTAAGGTCTCCTGTTACATTCCTTTTCCACTTGAAGGACTTGGGCAACCTACGAGACCCCCCATGACCAGGCGCTGGTGCCTGTAGCAGCATGCCAGGATTTCCTGACGCTTTCTGGGCTGTTCTTCTTCTTGTGTCACATTTCATGCTTGGACCGGCCCCTTGTTCCAATCGGTTGCCAGTTGGTAATGATGCTGCAAATGTTTTTTTTATTTTAGCGTTGACAGGCATATTTTTTTCCTCTGTGCAACATTAGCGCTCCACAGCCAGGAGCAGTATTTCTCAGAGACAATGACAAGTAGATTTAAGGCACGGTTTCTGGTTTGTGCGGCGGCTTTTGGACGGGGTCGGCAGCACTTTGCAGTCTCTCCTTAGGGTCTGCAGCGTGATTTATGAACTGGACGGGAACAACCTCGTGCTGTCTGCTCCATCACGGCAGGCTTAATCAGTGTGGTCACATTGTGGTTTCCGGATTTCTGGTCATTCTCAGCGCTCACTCTGGAGCCATTTAGGAGCAGGTACACATGAAGATGCTGTGGTTTCTGAATCCTCCTCGTCCTCCCTCTTCTCTCTTGGAATCCTTTACTATCCAGGCAGCTTTGTTTGTGCAGCTGGAGAACTCAGCAGGATTACTACGGCACCCCACCGCCCCGGATCCAGAAGTAAGCTCGGGACTCTTGGATTTGGAATTGCCTCATGCAGCCAGTTCATTTAGCCTGGAACTGAAAGTTAGCTTGATCGCTTCCCAATGAGCTCCGTCGGATTTCTCTAATCACTGGCAGACTTTAAAAATAAGGTGGAATAGCCAACTGTTTATTTAGAAAGAGCTATTAAGGTTGTTTATCCTGTGAAGGCCTCAGCTTGGGTCTTTCCAGCCTGAAAGACATGATGGAATTAAGCTCCAGCCAAACACTAGCCGGGTCACGACAAAGGTCAGACTGCTCCATTGCGAGAGACGGATTGAGTGGAAGTGGAATCTGTTTACTCAAAATCAGCGACAACCGCTCAAACATGTCCATTTCAGATGAGTGTTGTTGAGGTCAAAGCCAAGTAGCTGTTGTCTCGTACCCTCTGAAGAGCTTCGCCACAGAAACACTTCCTGACCCGTTTGATAGTTTTGAAAAATGTCCCTCGGCACAAACCAAAGCTGCGTTAAAAAGCCAAGTAATTTACAGCGGGGCCTTTTCTTTCAAAAATGTTTTACTCGGGTGCTGTTGCCAAGAAATAAAACAGACACAGTATCCCTCCAAAACTCGGGAAGGTTGAATTCCCTCGGGTCTCTTTCCGTGCACATTCCCTGGTCTTTAAAAGCAGGTTGCATTGGCCCTGCAAAAACACTTTTACAGTTTAAGATGCATAGTCCTCATGCCAGAGATGCAGATTCATGTTAATTCTTCATTTTCTCTTCGAAGCAAGAAATTCTTAAATTGCATAAAATATGGAAGAACAACTGTGGACTGTGTGGACACAACAATGTTCCCTCTCCAGGCAACCAGTGTGTTTAATGGATGTGTGTTTGCCAAAGGAGTCTGGAGTTGTTTTTCTTTGCTGGACCACGAGGAGAGATGGAGGGCCTCCATCAATTCATCATCTTATCGGGCAATCAGGGCGGCTGTGCGCCCCCGGTTGTCAGCTTGTGTAGATGGCATCATTTTTCCATTGTGCAGCCTTCCCCTCCCTCCTCCACTGATGTTGACCACGACAGTCTGTGACGACGCTCGCTGAAACATCAGTGGAACAAACGCGGGGATCGCGTTCACAACAGACCCACCGCGCCACCAACACAAAGAATCTCATGGCATGTCCCCTGTTTGTTGGCACGCGATGCAACAAATGACCACAAACTCTCTCACGGCAACCGTGCGGTTTCCCAACGGAGCAGCAGAACTTGAGATGGGGTGGAGTTCAAGGTGTAGCAACGGAGTAGAATAGGAGCAGGGAGCCTGGACAAAGGAGACCTATAGGAGGGTTCAAAGCCTTTCATCAGGGAGAGCTCATTGTAAAGACAAGGACATGGGGAGGTGTGAACGGGGCCGAGTGGCTGAAACTTGAATCAAGCTTGCTTCAGCATTCAGACCTGAGGTTTCAGACTTTATCTGACTTTTTGCTTCCTCATAACAGCTAGAGTATACTTGTTTGTTTTAAGGAAGCCATGTGGTTAACACTAACCTATATGCACGCACAAACCTGACAGCTTTTTTCATGTGTGGTGTACTGCTATTCCATTTGCAGCTTGAATTCTGAGAATAGTCTACTACTTTTCATTCTAGTTTGCACATGAATGCGGCAGGAGGCCATACATTTGTTATCAAGGTTTAGCAACAATGATGCTGTTTTATTAAGTTTTATTATCAGTAAAGCTCCATGCAACATCAGACACATTTTTTTGCACTGACAAGAGGATTTGGGACACGGTTCTAAGAAACTCTAGTTTCCTGAATCGAGTGCTGATTGCACCATTTCTGCCGTAATGAAGTCTTTAAATACAAGAACATGTCTGCCCCAGATGTGTGCTGAATAAATCCTTCTTCATGTGCATTTAATCACCTCTTTTGTGGCTGAGCCTTTTGATCTCTGTGGTGAAGTTTAAAATACACGAGCAGAGTGTCATTGAGGACGATGCCGCTCTGCAGATCAGGCAGCAGCATGAAAGGGGGATATGCAAAACAGAGCGATATGAAAACGTGAATAATTTGTAAGACGGTGACTTAAGTTGACAGGAATGGTCCGAGGGTGAAGGTATTACAGTAATTGCCTCTCAGGCGCCACCCTTGGTGATTCCCCCCCCCCCCCCCCCCCCCCCTTCCCCCCCCCCAATGGAGCAGACTGGGGGTAGGGGGGGTTGATGGGGGGGTTGATGGGGGGGTTCTGCTGGTCATGCGGGTTACGGCTCCTCAGGCTGTATGATGCCCCTTTTTTTAACGAAGCTCTTTGTCTCCGGCTCCTCTCACTGCCACTCTGAGAGCCACATGAACAGCTGCCATGTAAATAAAGCGCTGCAACGTTTCAAGAGATGAACTGAGTGAGGGAGGATGGGAGGGAGCAGAAAACAAGTCACTTTTTTAAAGACTGTGCTGAGAGACTGGACCCCTCTGAAGAGGCTGTACCCAAACTGTCAAACTGTTTGACGAGCGAAAGGGTAATCCCTAATTAAACGATGAAACCCCACGTATTGAGGACACCCACTCCCTTAATATCCAGCAGCTTATACGCAGTTTTAATGAATGGTGTCAGCAAAATAACGGACAAAGAGAGAGGTTTGCTGAAATTAAACACAGACGGAGAAAAAACGAGGGAACCTATTTCATGTCACTAAAAAAGGGACTGTTTTGTTATGTGCCCTTATCTAATGTCATGATGCAGATATCATTTATCTGATGTAAACTTGTAATACTTCTCTATTTTTATTTTTAGCCCTAAATAAGGACTTAATTCCTGTAACATCGCCCGGTCTGGCACGGACTGTGTTAATGTGTTGTTCCCCCAGTCGAGTTCCTCTCCCAGTTATTAACTGTGAGATACTGCAGGCCCCAATCTCATATCTCTCAGTCTGTTCTTCCTCTAGACCGTGCAAGTTACAGCGCGACGCTGAACCAGACACTCTTCTTTCTTGGTTTTACTTCCCCATGAAACCCCATTTATCTGGTGATTTCACAAGCTGCTGGTCAAACGACTTTATTTGCTCGTATTTCACAGGAATAACTGTCAGAATGTGTCAGACTCTCTGTCTCGCTGGGTTTTACCACCCTGATGTCTGACATTTAGGAAATATCAGTAAACATCTGAAAATATCGACACTAAAAACCTATGAAAGAATACATGTGAGGCACTCTGAGACTCAATATTGACTGTAGATTGCGAAATAACCACTTTCTCCTGGGGTCTTGAAGTGAACACATTTCTTCTTTGCCACTCACTGTGGTTACAGTAGCTGATGAGAGGCATGTTCTTGAAGGTTCCCTTTGTGCCAGCTGTGCATCTTCACTCCACTGTTTTGGGCATCGGCGTTATCAGTGAGCTTGTCGGCAGCGTGGCGTGTAACGGGGATAACGGTGGCCGCTTCAGATAAGATCAGGCCGTCACGGATGTGAGAGCTGTTCTGGGTTTACTTTGGCCTGTGTGTGAGCTGTGACCGCTGTCATTTGAAGGACCAGTCATGTCACAGCTGCAGCACGAATCCTCTTCGCGCCACATAACAGTGACACTGGAAACATTAACGCTTCTTTTTTTTTCTGGAAAATTGACTGTGGAAAATCAATAGTTTTGCTGTGCTGATGTGAAAAGATTTCACACTCGGGGCTCAGCGATGGACAGAGCAGCAGAGAGATGCTGCAGCCACCTGCCAGCGGAGACAGCAAAGATGACGTAAATGTAAGATTGGAATCTATTCTAATATCAGGATGCAACAAACAGAACATCTGGTGTGTAAACGAGAAAGTGAAATCTTTTTTTATTCGTAAGAGAGCATTTCAAATGGTAAAGAAGCTGGTGGTATGAAGACGACGTCATTGCTGATCGAGTTTATGAAACGGAAAAGTGTAGAGAGGACTGTGTGTGGGCATCTTTCTGTTTAATCATTTCCTGGTGGCAGTCGTGACATTTTGTGGCCTGCTGTGACCCGATCCTATGCAATCGCATTCTCACTTTTTGGTTTCACCCAAAATACTCAGAAAGTCACCTGTGTCATGTTTGAGCTCACAACCTCCATCACTCCTGTGCCACCCTGAAATATGTATATTTCAAACTGAGTGCTGGGCGTCCCACAGTGGTCCTCAACCCCCCAGAATAACCAGATTGATAGTTTAGTTTAGTTTGAACAGCCAGCACCCAGTGGGCTCCAGGCTCTGCAGAGTTTTGATGCGTTCACTGACCTTTTTCTCTCTCTCTCTCTCTCTCCATAAAATCTATTCTGAGACAAATTATATCACTGTTACAGGCGACGTCATGTAAAAACCATCCTCTAGAATAAACATGTTTTTCATTTTATTCTCCACAACCATCTGGCGACCCCTGACACATTATTTAGAAGATGCTGGACACGAGCCGCAGAGGGGAGAAGAAAAGTGTCCAGTTATAGAAAGGCCCACCCAGAGATACATTATACACCGATACCTCCAATAACGGCTGTGAAACCGAGCAGGAAAGAACAAATCAGCAGCGGACGCTTTCTGTGTATCCATGACGGATTACCTTGTGGCCGAGATTAAGTCTGCTCCAGAAGAAAAGCCTGGTGTCTCCAAGAGGGCGCAGGAAGTCACTAAATCTCCCCAGAATGGAAAATGTGCATGATTGACTTTTTCATATTTGAATCCAAACAAAGAAGATCTTGTTATAGTGTTGTGCTGCTGGCTTCTTTTTTTAGAGCAGATTCTGTTGTGAGAAGAAGAAGAAAAGTTACCGGATGTAACAGACCACAAACTGCTCGGGTGATTTATGTAGGTAAACAATCATTAAACACATGTCAATGCAAACAAAGATAAGCCACAGATGTCCGACACAAGGTTAGTCATCCGATCTTATCTCAACCAAAATGTGCGTGGGAGGTGTGTGTGTGTGTGTGTGTGTGTGTGTGTGTGTGTGTGTGTGTGTGTGTGTGTGTGTGTGTGTGTGTGTGTGTGTGTGTGTGTACACACACAGAAACGCGGACTCTGTTTCGTGGGTTTGGCACTCTGTTTTTGTTTTATGTGCTCTAGAGCAAGAGTGTGACAGGTAGCAGGTGATGTAATGGGGCGGCGTTGCCTTGGTTTTTAGTGAGCAGACGCTGTGCTAATTGGGGCTTATCAGGTGTTTCTGGGGGAAAACCACCTGAGGCTTTTGTTTAGCCGTCAGGCCCATGATGGAGAGGGGGACTCTGTCTCTCGTGGAGGATTAGGAGGAAATAAGAGTCGGCTTTCAGCAGCTCCGTTCTGAACCATCTTGTGGATGATCTCTGCAGCTGTTTGCAGGCGGCGGTTCCTTGGTCGATTTAAACGGTTTGCAACGGTGTGTGTGGTTTTGAAAATTAAACCTCGCTGAGAAAACCAGTTGATGTGAACATGCAGCACACAAGAGCATCGCTGCATCATTTCTCTAGAAGCTACGTTCTCATACATCCTTCTGATAGGATATCCTGTCACAGGTGTCTGTCTCTTGTTTCTTAGTCTCTGAGGCGCCCGTGTGCACATTTGTCTCTTTCCTCACCTTGTTGCACGTTTTCTCAGCTTCGCTGTGAAATCCAGACAGGATATTCTACTATTCGTGTGTGTGCAGCCTCTCGACACCTTCACCTCACTGTTGTTCGTGAAACCACAATGTTCCATCATCTCTGTTCTCATGAGAAAAATATATAAAAAGTATTTGAGATGCACAACATCAACATATTGCCATTTCTTTGTTATAATGTTAAAGTTATTTGAGGAACAATTCAAGTTGCACTTAAGTACATTTTAAATACTATAGTGGAAGCAGTAATAGTTACTCAGGTCTACTCTTAAAAACCATGAATGCAAACTAAATATAGACAAATGATATTTATGTTAAATATATATTGCATGCATAAGTAAATGCTGTAAATGCACATTTGTATTCATTTGCATTGATTGGAAGTGTATGCAGGTAATACTACACAACATCTGATGCACAATTAAAGTGGGGGGCACAGTGGTTAGCAAGTCAGTCTTTCAATCAGAGGGTCGGTGGTTCAAACCCCGGCTGAGCCAGTCCATGTCGTTGTGTCCTTGAGCAAGACACTTAACCCTAATTGATCACCGTTGCTGTGTCTACGGTCTACTGTATTTCATGTAAGTCGCTTTGGATAAAAGTGTCAGCTAAATGAAATGTAATGTAATGTAATGTAAAGTATTTGAACTTTAGAGCAGTAACAGAATTGTACTGACTTGAATTAAGAATTGAATATACGTTTAAAATTGTACAAAAATATTGTCTCTTAGAATACTACACTGCACACCTCACTAGTAGAATTATTGTTTAATTTTGTAATATATCCTTTAACATACTAAAGTGTGTAGTTTTTTGAGTGAAGAGAGGAGCCGCATGGCGTGACGACATTTTTGACACTGTTGTGTCTACTGTGGAAGTTTGACAGGGATGTCTGGGTCGAACACAGGACACAACTTTGTTGACAGGCGGGGACGAAGGAAGGGAGGGAGGGAGGGGGAGGGAGGGGGGTAGGGGTGCATAGCAGGAAGTCTTCACTTCTGTCGCCCAATCCCTATAGAAACACCTGAATGGCACACGGGCGGCAGGTAGAGGGGCAGGGCGGGGCTGTGCTGTGCAAGACGGCAAACCAGCCCGGCAGGTTACACACACACACACACACACAGACACACACACACACACACACACACACAGTTAAATCCCTGTGATGACAGACGCCAAAGACGGGAGTTGACGGGACGACCTCGAGCTGTCTGCTCAACCCACACGAGCGCCGAGAGAATGATGGAGCAAAGAGCCGAGGCCTTTTTCCTCCGAGCCGACTGGAGGCTGTGGAGATATGGAGCTGGCAGACTTCTCCACGAATGAAATCATTATGGGCTGCAATAATGTAACCTGATGTAATTACGCCGGTGCAGCTGGCACACGCGCTCCGCCTCAAGCCGCCTATTTGCGTCTATTAATGGAGCTGAAAAGGATGGAGATGTGGGATGGGGGGGGCCTGATACAGCAGTTCTGATAAGGGAGTGGTCGACTCTAAATACATTTCTGATATGATACAGCTGCTGCAGCAGCCAAATGGAAGTGTGCTGTCCCATTATTAAGGCTGAAGGGCAACGCTATCCACACTGAAGGGGGCTATTGTTCTTTGTTCCTGCTTGAGGAAACAGAGTGCTGGTTATTGCTGGCTGTGTGTCCAACCTGGGGGAATGCTGTGCTGCACTACTGTGTGTGTGTGTGTGTGTGTGTGTGTGCGCACGAGCAGAGTGAAGTCCGGCGCGGTACCACGCGTCACATGGATGAGCTTGTGGACGTCACGGTGATGTCTCAGATTCCAGCCTTTGTGTCCAGATGCCGTTCCACATGCATGCTCTCCGTCCGGCTTTGTCTCGTTCGCTCGCCATCTTTCTCGTCTCTCTGGTTTTGAGTCGAAGCCCAGCAGAACAGAGACGAGGTTCAAGCCCCGGTTTCCAGTAAAGGTTTCCAGTTGAGCGCGAGCTGCAGAGGATGAACAGTGTTGGATTTCCTCTGGGCCTGGCCTGCAGAGGGATCCTGTTGCCTTTGACAGGTTGAAGACACCAGCTCTGCCTCTAATTAGATTTCCAGAGCCTCCAACTTTCTTTTGTTTTGGTTTGTTTGCAGGTTTCTCCTTGAGAAATCTCTCTGGGTCATTTGAAGCCACATAAGTGGTGCACAGGGTTTTTGAGTGGCTGCATCATTATAAACACTTTGTCAGGACAACGGTTTTCCGCATTGGTTTCACACTAGTTAGCGACTGTGGCTCAGTGGTTAGCAGGTCCATCCTTCAGAGGATCGGTGGTTCAATCCCCGACTCCACTAGTCAATGTTTCCTTGAGCAAGACACTTGCTGAGTCTACGGTGTACAGAATGTAAGTCGCTTTGGATAAAAGCGTCAGTGAAATGTAATGCAATAACAAATGCACGAAAATGAGTTTGTGATAACACACAATGTGGAAAAATATTTACTGTTTTGAATATTTAAAATGAAGGCTGCTACGACTACTTTCATTATCGGTTTATCTGCCGATTATTTTCTAGATTAATCAATGTATTGTTTGGTCTTTAAAATCATGGCTGCACAAATTGAGGAAAACCTGGCCAACCAATGTGAGCGTGTCCTCGGAGCTGCCGTTTCCTGCTTTCAGTCTTCAGCTAAAATACAGAAACTTGCTTTTTGAATAAATAAAAGTGGAAGGAAAATCTTCTTTAAAGGAATACATTGAATGATAGTTATATTTTAAAGTGCAATTTTGTATTAATAGATCTTATAACTAACTCACCATATCCCTGAGTCTTTCATGTGTTTATCGCACAAGTTGACATCTTGATGATGATAAAATATAATAAACTGTGCCGCCCTACAGAAAACATTCACGTCTACGGTGATATCTTTAAATGTCTTGTTTTTTCAGTTCAACCCCCATATTTTCCATTTAATATAATATAAAACCTATGTGAGAGGCTAAAAACTGCATATTTCTGCCATTTTTGCATGAAAGATTACTTAACTGAGTCAGGGAATCCACCTTTTCCTCTCTGGTTTCTGTTTGATTTGCTCTTCTCTTGTGTGAACTGGTCGGAGGGGTCGGGGTGAGATGAGGAGGTCTGGCGGATCCAAAAGCTATGCTGAAATTTCAAGAGGTAGCTCGCTGGAGTGGAAAAGTTCGCTCCCCACAACAATGCCATGTGTTGACAGCCGAGTGCTCGGACAGGGTTAGTGGAATGTGCCTTTGTCTGAGCCCCAGCACTCACAGAGTATTTATTCTTCCACCTGAAGTTGATCTCTGTCTGCACCGGTTCAGCAGCCAAAACAAAGGGAAGATCTTTTCATGATTGATTTACTCAGAGTGAATCAAAGTTTCCCCACAAAGTCATTTTTTAACTAACCACTCACTTCACCACCCAGTTATTGCTTTCCATTCCTTTTTGACCTCAACAAGCGGCAACTGTTTCCTGCGTGGGTGTTCAGTTTTACTTACTTTTACTTTCAATGTGAGCACCAGATTTTCATTTTTAATCTGTTTACCTGTTCGGTCACCTCAGGGACATTTGATTTATGCTTTTCATTTTGGAGCTCTTGTCCATGGCTGGTTCTCCGCTTTTTGACGTGTTTAGTTTCCACTGTGCAGACCGAGGAACAGGTTGTTGCCCGGTTACGTTTGTTTGGACTTTTGGCGAGTGCATTGCTCTGCTAAAAATGTACTCTTGCTTTGTCACAGTGTATTTAGTTTATAAGTGAGTTTCCCCTGACGGTAACCCAGGCCTTCTCTTCCTTTCTGTGCCTGCAGGTGACCCACATAGAGCTCCATCAGACGAGACTGTGGGACCGGCCGTCTCCCTCCCCGGCCGGGCCGTCTTCCTTCCTGACGCTCTGCACGACTCCACTGTGTGAATGAATCTTTGCCGTAAAGCCGCTGTGCTCTGCCACCCTGTCACCATGAAGAGCAAGTACTCCCAATACTACAACAACAGCCTGATCCACTCCTACTATGCCTTCGCTAAGAACATGACCAGCCAGGAGCTGGCGGAACACATTAAGAACAAGAAACAGCTCACCAGCCTCAACATCATCATCGTGGTCCTCTGCACCGTCATCATCCTGGAGAACCTGCTGGTCCTCATCGCCGTCTTCCGCAACAAGAAGTTCCACTCCGCCATGTTTTTCTTCATCGGCAACCTGGCGTTCTCTGACCTGCTGGCAGGCTCGGCTTACATAGCCAACATTTTCCTGTCGGGGTCGAGGACCTTTGACCTGATGCCCGTGCAGTGGTTCATCCGGGAGGGCACGGCGTTCATCGCTCTGGCCGCTTCAGTCTTCAGCTTGCTGGCGATAGCCACGGAGCGCTATATTGCCATCACCAAGGTCAAGGTGTACGGCTCCACCAAAACGTGCCGCATGTTCCTCCTGATAGGAGCCTGTTGGGTCACCTCCATCCTGCTCGGGGGACTTCCCATCATCGGCTGGAACTGCATCAACGACCTCCCCGAATGCTCGGCCGTATTGCCCCTCTACTCTAAGAAATACATCCTCTTCGTCGTCACCATTTTCAGCCTCATCCTTCTCTCTATTGTCATCCTCTACGTGAGGATCTATTTGATTGTACGCTCCAGCCACCAGGAGGCGACCAACTCGCCGGCCTATGCCCTTTTGAAAACGGTCACAATAGTGCTGGGCGTCTTCATCATGTGCTGGCTGCCCGCCTTCACCATCCTCCTCCTGGATTCATCGTGCAGGATACAGTTCTGCCCTATCCTCTCCAACGCAGACATCTTTTTCGGCTTCGCCACTCTGAACTCGGCGCTTAACCCCGTGATCTACACGCTGCGCAGCAAGGACATGAGGAAGGAGTTTCTGCGCGTGTTGTGCTGCTGGGGGGTGCTGCACAGCGGGCGGCCAGCCGACCGGTGTCTGGTCCCCCTAAAGAGCTCCAGCTCTCTGGAACACTGCACCAACAAACATGAACACCAGACCACACCAATCATGCAGGACTGTACCACCTGCGTCTGATACGGTGCAAACACATCAGTGTGTGTGTGTGTGTGTGTGTGTGTGTGTGTGTGTGTGTGTGTGTGTGTGTGTGTGTGTGTGTGTGTGTGTGTGTGTGTGTGTGTGTGTGTGTGTGTGTGTGTGTGTGTGTGTGTGTGTGTGTGTGTGTGTGTGTGTGTGTGTGTGTGTGTGTGTGTGTGTGTGTGTGTGTGTGTGTGTGTGTGTGTAAGATAAAGAAGAGAGGCCGTGCTGGGATGGAGAGATGTTAAAAAAAGACACTCTGGACTGAGATGCCTTGCAGGGCGACAACGCGGCCTTTTTCTTATTACAATCAAAAATGTGTGAATTCACAATCAGCATTCAATCGATTGCAGCGGGTGTAAAAACACAATGTTTCAAGAGGGAACCAATTCAGCAAGAGGGAGCCGTCGGAAATGTGAAAATAGCTTTTTTTCATGGGTACTCTCATTAATGAATAAGGAGTTGCAAACCATCGTCATGTATAATGCCTGTCGTCTTGTTTTTCTTTCTAAACATGTAAACCCCTATTAAGAGCCCAAATTAGAAACGTAACTGTAGTTATGGTGAGTTGTTTTTTATGCAACGCTTGCAAAGTTACACCTGTAGATTACTTCATAGACTGTTGTCCTTTGTAAGGTTGAACCACATTACTCTCCTGTACTATATGTGTAAACATCAGGCCCACAGATCCAGACGGTGGAGCTGGAGATGGTGATCAGCTTCACCGCCGAACTCCACTGAAGCCAAGTTACCACGAGTGCTCCCTCAACTAAAACCAGGGCTATATATTCTCCATATAACCTTGCTTAAACCATTTGATTAACTACAAAGAAATGACATAATCTGCTTACATTTAATGCATGAAAATCTAACTTATTTGTAAGTGCTAATGTACGTTTGATATATTCCAGCTCCAGCTTCCATCACTAACTACCCTTCCCTCATCTGGTCTCATAAATCTGTCCCTCTTGCTTTTACTGTTGTCTTTTTGTATCTTAACAGTTTCCGTCGAGGAAGGCCTAATCAGAAAGCACATTTCCTGAAGTGAGTTGGCACTGATGCGTTTCATTCAATGTCAGCTGTCCAGCAGCTTTGACTAATGGGGCCGAGGTCCTGACAGTGTTGTAGCAACAATGTGCTGTCTCTGTTTGTGCCTTCCTCTTGGGGAAATTAGGCTGAATGTATGTATGAAGTGTTTGGGGCGGGCGCTCCATTGTTGACAGTATTATTGATCATCCTTTTGAATTACCAAGTCATTGACGAGCAGAGAGTGGGATGAACAGGGTAGGTCACTCTCACTGTGAAGTCTTAAATAGCACCATGAACAAAAGAAAAACTATGTTGTGAACATCCTGGTTTAATTTGCTGGCCATATGCCTTATGCAGGTAAAGATGTAAACAAGTCTCATCTTTCCAAAGACCCCTCTCCTCCCCAACAAAATACGAGAGGATCCGGTTGCAAATGCACAGAGGGAGGAGGGATCTCCCCACCTGGGAGGTCACCTTCATCCTCATCTCTGACATCCTACAACATGTCACTTCCTCCAGCCACAGGAAGTCCTGTTTCTCATTGTCCGGTTCCTGTTGTTCAGGGTTACACTAACCGTTTTCCTGAGGACACACATTTAAAACTCTTCTCTCCTTCCAGTGTTTTTGATATTGACATTTACATTTAGATGACCAAGTAGAAATGGTGAAAAGCACTTTGGCAGCTTCAGTGATGTTTGCTTTCCCCCAGTTTTTTTTCCCAATGGAGAGGTATTTTAAACTACGTACCTGTCCCTTCATTGTGTTGCTTGACTCTGTGATGTTTTATAATAAATACATGAATAACTATGTATGTTTGTATGTATGTAAGTATGTATGTATTTTTGTACAGTATGTATGATTTGTGTTGTGTATGAAATGTCTTGTGTGCAATAGCCTTTTGTGTCCAATAGCACGCTGCCTGTGTTAAATCGGTACAATCTGAAACACTAATGTAGGTACATAAACGTTTTGTTAATTGCATTCCCTTTTTTATAAAATAAATGAAATACTGAAATACATCTTTCTGTGTGTTTGAGTTTAACTCTGATCTGCAAGCAACTTAATTGTAGCTGTGACTTCTCTGCAGGTCCTGAGACGCCTCTCTATTGTGCCTGCATATGAGAAGTATTCAAAATGGAGCATTTAATCCAAACATGCTCTGACATGGTCAGAAAAACACTAGCTTCAACATGAAAGCCTGAAAGTGCTGCTTGGCCATTAATCATGCCATTAAGCTCTCTTACCTAATAAAATTGTTAAATTGCTTAAAGGCTAAAGCAAAACCGGGATATGGTGGGAAGCTGGGCAGAAAGCAGGGAGGCTGGAAATGGGGTGTGGTGAAGAAGAATGTCTATTTGTATGACAGTTTGTCTGAGAGAAGCATAAAGAAAGGCCCCGGGAGAGGTTTTCGGGGTGAGGGGAGAGACTGACTTATAGTGGCCTTGGGAGAGTTGGGCTTGTTTCCTGTCAGACATCCAGGATTCCTGGGTGGGAACATTGGCTGAATCAGCCCCAGGAGGCTGCGCTGCTGGGATGTCTGCCAAGTCTTTCCAGCGCCTTGCAGGATATGACATCAGACTCAGAAACCTGTAGGTGAAGTTGTATATACAAAAACATTTCAAGTCAGCACACAAGATATATGTAGGTTTGTCCCTGCAAAAAGAACACAAAAAACACAACACCCTTATTTATCATCTCTATTAGATTATGTAAATATAATACACACGTTACCTTGAAACTGAAATTGATCATTGCTCGATTAATAGTCTATAGGTCTATAGATTGAATTTATGTGATTGGAACTAGTGGTAACGGTGTTCAGGTTTGATTTGCATGTATACAATATGACGAAGATGATTCTCAATCAGGATTTGACAACCTGAAAAAAAAGTTAGATTAGCAGATTAGCAATGTTATAGTGCCACCTTGTGGTTAAATGGGCGTATAGTCACATTTTAATTACATTTTCTCCAGAAATGTATGTAAGTATAGGTCCCCCAAATAAAATCGTATAAATCGCTAAAATGTACATCTGTATATACATGGAAAAGAGAGAGACTAATAGAGCCCCATTCTATATCGAAGCCATAAACATAACGTTATACTACAGCAGCAAAGTGAGTCATCCGGACCTTTTATCCTGCACTAACACAACTACACTATTGTTCACTGCAAGCACAATGGCATACATTATATGAGTTCATTATTAAGTACAGATAAGCTACATATACACACTCATCTCAAATGCAGACATTTATTGACATTACAGCTCATTAGTAAACCGCATTCAGATTGCTTCCGCCTGGTCAGTCGTCCAAAGCATTTGGAAAACAGTAGGGGTAAGTTGAGTAAGTTGTTAATTTAAATAAAGATATATTTTTTTCAGATACAATCATATGACCATCATACCTGTCTTTTATTAAGATAATTGCAGTACGAAAATGGGCTTCATATTCAGACAATGTAATCAGGAGGGAAATATCACGTAGCATATTGAAAGAGTTGTACCCCTCCACCACTAAAGTGGTACAGTCCACAACACCCGGGATTCCGCGCGAAAAGACGGCCCGCGCGCCCGAATTGCTTATAGTATCATTGCAAGAGACGACGGGCAAGCACTCTGGGAGCCAACGGCCGGTTTTAGCTGATTTTAACGCAATTTTATCGTTTTAATCTCACTCGTTGACCTCGCTGTTCGCTATGCCGTCCAAGACTTCCCCGTCTCTGCCAGAGGATGTCAGGAAAAGGTACGTTAACGTCTCTAACCTGAATGCTAATAATGTCCTGATGTCGTGTTCTTTGACGTCTTGGTCACAAAGACACAACAACGTAAATTAAACTCCTTGTCACCAGCTGCTATGGTCTTGTCCTGGCTGTCATGAGCAGCGCTGACCCCCTTTTTACCCTTTTTGCCTTGTATTAGCAGCTGCAGCTAGCGTTAGCTTGTTGTCACTTGACAGTCGTGTTTGATGCTGCATTAAGGTACCGCTCGAGCCCCGTTATCGTTAGCCGGTTAGCATCTTAGCCTGTCAATGGATGGAGCAGCGTGGGAGATTTGGCGCCACTCAGGAAGTTTTGTTACCTTTTGTTTTATTCTGCTGGCTCGCTGTCAACACCAGATGTATCGCTACAGACTTGTCGGCAAACGTGCGCGTGGTAATTTAACGTGGCGTTTGTTTTGACGTTCACAGGCTGCAGGTGCTGGATGAGGATGGCTTTTCAGACGAGGTGGGTTCTGTCTGTTTGTTCCTCTCGTATTTAAGGGATCACATTATTCTGCTGCTCACTAATTGCTCTTGATGTGGACCGTTCTGTTTAGATTTCTAAAGCCCATTGGACTTGATTGTAGGTCCAGTGTCTCGTCAACCAGCACTGCCCCTGATTGATTTTAACTCAAATCTGCAATATTGTCTCGTTCAATTATAATGTATTCGAGATGCAAATCAAAGAGCTGCACCATCGGTCCCCTGCATGTCATTAAATTAATATGGATTTAATATCTCAAACTCAATCGCTCTCCAAAGTGTCATGAATATATCTTCAGTTCAGCTCTTGATGGTGTCAACCTCAAGTGGATTGTTTTTGTAAAGCATATGCTGTCAGATGTCAAAGCTTTTGCAATATTAATCAAAATATGCAGTGCTATGGTTATGTTACTTAGTGCATTTTAGGACTATAGTATTAGTAAACACTCAAATCAAGACATGTATTAACTTCACTGCCCAAGAAACTGTCTTGTTAAAATGGAGCTTTTCTGACTAGATCTCTTTTTTTCTTAAAATGCCTTTCCAGGATCATGTGAAAGAGAAGCTGAAGTTGGTGCAGAGCTTCCTGCATGTCGATGCTCAGGACCAGCTGATCAGTCTGGAAGAAAAAATGAAAAGTTCAGAGATCTCAATGGTTGGTCACTCAAAGAGATCTGAATCATAACTAATCCCAAAATGTCACCTCTGGTTATTTCTGCTTTGACGCATGTCATGTACTTTCCTCAGGAGGTCTACATCTCTAAAGTAAAAACCTTGCTGGGAAAAGAGCTCTGTCTTGAAAATGGCTCTCATGGTGACGGCGTGGAGCAGAATGGAAAGGCGAATGTTTTCACAAATGGTTCACACAAAGATAAAGTAAGTGAAGATGTAACCATGGACGTACAGGAGGAAGAGGAGGCTGTCAAGTCGCCAACGGCTTCCAAAGGGAAAGGTGGACGCAAGAGCAAAACAAATTCTGACACTAAAAGTAAGTTTTGAGTCCCAGTTTTTCCCAACATTTATCATGAAACTGCTGCATTTCCAGATGGAAATGATCCATAAAATAAGTGATATAAAACAAGGGTTTAGCATTAATTTAATCTTTTCTTCATTGCAGAGTCTCCAGCCAGTACCAGGGTTACAAGAAATGCTGGAAAACAGCCAAGCATCATATCAATGTTCTCTAAAGTGTGCGTAAATACATTTTATCTTGTAATGTATACTCGTTAAGCAAAAAATAAATAATGCACAAGTGTTACATGTTAAAAAAAAAAGTCTTGTTTTTAATAAAATCTGTCTTGCAGTCAAAAGCGAAAGTCTGAAGACTTGAATGGAGACGACGCTAATGGACAAAATGAAGTGAAGCAAAAGGACGAGGAAGAGGATGTTGTGGAGGTGAAGCATTTTATGTACCAGTGATGTTTAAACCTTAAGAGCTGTGAATTGTAAATCTCTGGGCTATAACAGTGTCCACAACTTGTATCTGTTGTAGTCTCGGGAGGAGAAGCGTCTTAAAGTGGAATCGGATGAAAAGTAAGTAATTTTCTCCCTCCATATTGGTGGTGGTGATGGAGCTCACACAAGTGAACCTACTAATCCTTTTGTTTATGCAGGGCTGCGCCAGAAAAATCCGAGAGTGAAATTACTAAACCGGTTTCTGCTGCAAAGGTAATGACTTGTTATTGATCTCAGTGTTGTAGCTGTGAATGGGGTGTCTGCAGCTCCTTAAAGCCTCTGAACTCCTACACAGGTGTTTTCACTTAATCTGGTTGATCTTCTGTGTGGGTTGAAGGTGGGCCGGATCTTTGATGAGAAGCTGTGAGATTTGTCTTCAATTTCATGTATTTCCTTAAAGGGTATTTAAAGCATTACTTTTAATTCGGACCCCTGGAGACTCCACCTGTTACAGGTTTTGTTAAGCCTTAATGATTCTTACTGATGCAACCTGTGTAATCTTTTTATTTTTTTCAGACTCCACCCCCAAAATGTACAGACTGCAGACAATACTTGGATGACTCTGATCTCAAGTTCTTTCAAGGAGATCCTGATAATGCGGTGACTATTTTATTAAAGTCATCACTCACTTGTCTTTGTAAAACCTCAATATATTTAAATGTACTACATTTTGCATGCAGTTTGTCACATGAAGCCCTTTATAGTTTTTAGTGTGTATATGTTGCATTTAGTTTTTAAATTGCGTAGCTTTTAGGGAAATTACACTCCAAAATAAAAATGCATATTTTCCTCTTGCACGTAAAGCTATTTATCATTTGCTTAGTTTGAGATATTGGCCTTCGAGATGTCTTCTCTGCAATAAATCTATGACAAAAAAAATGAATTCTATATTTTTTTTTTCTGCCAAAGTGCTATTTAATCCAATAGTATTCGAGCGTAAGAAGACATCTTGAAAACTCACCAAAACAATATATTTATACACAAAAAAAGTATGTAAGTTGAGCAAAAGACTATGAAAACTAAAACAATTCTCTCTTCAGCTGGATGAACCAGAGATGTTAACAGACGAGCGTCTCTCCCTGTTTGACTCCAATGAGGATGGATTTGAGAGCTACGACGATCTGCCGCAGCACAAGATTACAAACTTCAGGTAAGTTATTATTCTCAGACTTGAGCGTTTAAGTGACACTCCGCTTGTTCGCCCTACGGATTTCCTACGGCTACAAGCTTGTTGTGTTGCAACACATGACTCGGTTGTGGTGTTGCCTCTTGTGTCTTGCAGCGTGTATGACAAGCGCGGCCATCTTTGTCCATTTGATGCTGGACTGATTGAGAAGAACGTGGAGCTCTACTTCAGCTGTGTCGTCAAACCCATCTATGACGACAACCCGTGCTTGGATGGTAAGAAATCTCACATTTCAAGAATAAAAAGGTTTTATTATAAATAGTGTGTTTTAGTTGTGTTTATATATTTTTTTTTTTCAATTAAGCTGGCATTAATTAACTTTTATTTTTCTTCCCCCAGGTGGTGTTCCTGCCAAGAAGCTTGGACCCATCAATGCTTGGTGGATCACTGGTTTTGATGGCGGCGAAAAGGCTTTAATTGGTTTCACTACAGGTAGCAAAGTTTCCTGCTCCAAATTCTCATGGTTTTCTCTGTATGGTGTTCTAACGGTTATCTATCGTCGTTATCCAGCTTTTGCTGATTACATCCTGATGCACTCCAGTGAGGAATACGCTCCCATTTTTGCTGTGATGCAAGAGAAGATCTACATGAGCAAGATCGTGGTGGAATTCCTCCAGAAGAATCCCGATGCTTCTTATGAGGACCTTCTCAACAAGATTGAGGTGAAGATTCGTGGTCAACGGTCTTCTGCCACGTTTATGTATCCGGTTAATCAGCTGGCTGTCGCAGGACTGTAATAAACTGTCCAATCAGCTTCTGTTTCTCCGGCCCTCAGACGACCGTCCCTCCTGCAGGGCTGAACTTCAACTGCTTCACGGAGGACACGCTGCTGCGCCACGCCCAGTTTGTGGTGGAGCAGGTGGAGAGCTACGATGAGGCCGGCGACTCTGATGAGCAGCCCATCATCGTTACTCCCTGCATGAGAGACCTCATCAAGCTGGCAGGAGTCACACTCGGAAAGAGGTAAAGATGATTCTGATTGTTTTTTTCCTATTGTACCACGAAGACCTTCCAGAGCTACTTTCGGTCAACGTGAAAACCATTTAACTTGGTGAAGCTGAAAACATGGTTTCAATCAAGTTTTTCTGGCAGAAGCATCGTTGCAACACAAATGCTTCAGGAAGTTAACCACTTTTTTTCTTATGTTTGTATTTCTGCTCCTTGTTATCCCTAATGTCTAACATTCCTTTGACATTTCCTAACGCAGCATGCTGCTGTACTGGTAGGTCGGCCTCCTGAATGCATCCTCAGCTTGTATGGTGGTGTGTTGGTGTGAAAGAAGCTAAATGGACCAAAAGAGCACTACACCAGAGTTCATGTTAGAATTTATCTGTTTTTATTTGGGGGTTTTACATTGTGGTTTATTTAAATTAATCTGGCATATTGTGATTCTGGCAAATTAGCCAAGTGCCTGTAAGTCACAACTGCTTGTTTAAGTTTAATATATACAATGTGTCTGGGAGACCTTAAAAAAACAAAAGGTTGAAGTTCTTTTGTTTCTGACTATTCTAACAAATCAAAACAAACTGACTCTCTCCAATAAACTCATGAAATCTTTTGCTCAAATATGCAAAATTGCTTTCCTGCTCCATATTGCAGTCAAGCAAACTCTCTGTACATATGAAAACACCCCTTAACTTTGAATTTAATGTGTTTTACTCGATTAATATTAAACTAAGTTAAGTTGTACCTGGGCTTTCAGTAAACTATAGTTCAGCTCAGTCATTTAGTGAGAAAAGCAGCACAAGTTTCATCTTTGTGAAATTTACTAGAATCCTTGGACGGCAAAGTTTATTATAAAATGTTTGTTTGCCAGATGAGATTAAAACGCTCTAAACCATCAGTCGCAACACTCAGCGTTAGTGTTTTCTGTCCAGACCAGTGTTTTTCAAAACTTTATTGGCCAGTTGAGTCTAACTGAAACTCTGCATTGAACATCTTTACTGTGCCTGTTTGGTTTTGTTTGCTTGTTTCTTACGTTGCATGGCCTGATGCTGTGGTGATTGGACCACCGGGGCTTCATGACGCCATCCCTCCACATATCATCAGGTGTTTGTCCAGCCAAATGGACCGGTTTCCTCTAAACACAGGATTTCTTCTGTTGACAGGCGAGCTGCCAGAAGACAGTCCATTCGTCACCCAACAAAGATCGAGAAGGACAAGGGGCCGACTAAAGCCACCACAACCACGCTGGTGTACCAGATCTTTGATACCTTCTTCTCTGATCAGATAGAGCAGAATGATAAAGATGGTGGTGTCAAAAGGCAGCGCTGTGGCGTCTGTGAGGTGAGTGGTTATGAAAGCCACGCCGCATTGTTCAAACCCCAACTGCAGTTTCTGACATGCATTGATAGTCTAGATATTGTTCTTTTCCCATATCTAAACTTGAGTATCTAACAATGCATTACAAACAAAGTTAAAAAAAAAATAATAAGTTAAATGAGTTATTATTCACCCTCTAATATCAATATTATATTGCTGTGAAAACATTTCCTTCAAGCAACTATTTATTGTGAATCAGCTGAATTACATAAGTGTTAGATCAGTACTTGGACTTGTGTACTCGCTGATACCAGATCCAGCTTTTCAGACTACATCAGATGCTTTTACAATATTGATATCGGAACATTTGTGTCCTTAAGACGCAAATAACAAACTTATTTTTTTTTTTTTTTTTTGTGTCTTCAGGTTTGCCAAGCTCCTGATTGTGGCAAGTGTCCCGCTTGCAAGGACATGATAAAATTTGGGGGAGGTGGCAAAAGCAAGCAGGCTTGTAAGCAGAGAAGGTAAGCGCGTCTTCTGATCTGTTTAATCTATAATTGACGTAAAGCTGCAGCCTTCTCAATGTTTACAACATTTATTTGACTAGTTTCTCATTTATTGATTGATGTGTAATTAACAGCTGGATCATGCAAACTTTTTTTACTTTTTTGGGGGGGGGCAAATGAAAGTTAAAGAATTATGCTCTCCTCTACTTGACAAGCACCTGTTACCCTTAAGTCCTTAATTACTGTTTTGCTGACATGCATGTATTTGTTTAGATGCCCAAACCTCGCAGTAAAGGAGGCTGAAGATGACGAGATCGTTGTAGAGGATGTTCCAGTGGAGAAGGCGAAGAAGGTTTCTCATGCTAAGAGGAAGAAGCAGACCCAGTGTAAACTGTCTTGGATCGGAGAGCCTGTCCAGGTGTTTGTCGCCCCCAACTTGGTTGTTAAAGTATTTTTCTGTCATGTATGAGGATCCAGCAGTGTATAAATGCATTTGTCTCCTTCAGACTGAGGGGAAGAAGCAGTACTACAAGAAGGTCTGTGTGAATGACGAGGTGTTGGAGTTGGGCGACTGTGTCTCCGTTTCATCAGAGGATCCAACATTGCCTCTGTATCTGGCAAGGTACGACTTTTATTTATATATTTTTTACTATAAAACAAGTTGTGCCTGTCTTGTATAAATCTAACAACGTATTCATTCTCAGAATCTCATCTCTGTGGGAGGACAACAATGGAAAGATGTTTCATGCCCACTGGTTCCATCGTGGGACTCAGACGGTGCTGGGAGAGTCTTCTGACCCGCTGGAGCTCGTCATGGTGGATGAGTGTGAAGACATGCTGCTCAACTACGTGCAGGGCAAAGTTAACGTCATGTACAAAGCCCCGTCTGACGACTGGTTTATGGCGGTAAGTTAACTTGACCGTGGGCTTTTTCTGCATTCTGTGAAATATTTATCTTGATCTCATGGTTGCGTTTGTATTTCAGGGTGGCATGGATTTGGAGATCAAAGTGATTGAGGATGACGGGAAGAGTTTCTTCTATCAGTTCTGGTACGACACGGACTACGCCCGCTTTGAGACTCCTCCCAAGACTACTTCATCAGAAGACTGCAAGTTCACGTAAGCACCATCCACACACGCATCTGTACTGTACATGTGCTTGTATCTCCCTTTACCTTGTTGTGGATATGTTCCTTTTTGCTCTCAGGTTCTGTTGCAGCTGCGTTAGGACAAAAGAGAAAGAGGAACGGGAAAAGGCTCGTGCATTTGAACCCCTAACGGACAAAGACCATGACTCCAAGGTTCTGTACGCTCTGGCCTGCTTCAAGGGGGAGCAGTTTAAAGTGGGAGACAGTGTCTATATGCATCCTGAGGCCTTTCATTTCAGGTGAGTGACTGTTTAACTCTTAACGTGTGCAATGAGGCAAGTGTAAACGAGACTCACAGCCTCCTTCTTCTGGCCTTCAGTGTGAAGCCAGCGAGCCCAGTGAAGCGCTCTCATAGAAAAGAGGATGTGGATGAGGACTTGTATCCAGAATATTACAGGAAGTCCTCGGACTACATCAAGGGGTCAAACCAGGATGCTCCAGAGCCCTTCCGCATCGGGCGCATCAAGGAGATCTTCTATAACAAGCGTAGCAACGGGAAACCCGACAACTCCGAGGTCAAACTGCGACTTTACAAGTTCTACAGGTAAAATACATCACAACTGGGAGTTTGGGCTGTAACTATTGTTCAGCATTAACCGGCTTCTGTCTCCTCTCCCAGGCCCGAGAACACTCACAAAGGGGTCAAAGCCAGTTACCACACGGACATCAATCAGCTGTACTGGAGCGACGAAGAGGTGACCGTCAACATGAACGAGTTGCTCGGCCGCTGCCAAGTAGAATATGCAGAGGACCTGAATGAATCGGTCCAGGACTATTCCAGTGGCGGACCGGACCGCTTCTATTTCCTGGAGGTACAGTTATTAATTTCAGATTTGGTAAATTACATAATTGCTGTCTAGATGATTAGTTGAACAGCTTAGACCCTTTTACATCAGACATAATCAAAGATATGCATGTCTTGGCTGAATGTCGAATATGAAAACGGTATTTTAAAAATGAGATGCGCTAAATTTGAACGATTGTTGGAAATGAGAAAAACCTAATGCTCATAATTTGTACATGTATTTCAACGAAGTGTTTTTGTGCATATTCCTCTATCACAGGCCTATAATGCAAAATCAAAGAGCTTTGAAGATCCTCCAAATCATGCTCGCTCTGTTGTTCGTAAAGGCAAAGGAAAGGGCAAAGGAAAAGGTGAAAATACAAACACTTTCTTAATTTGAAATTTGTTTAATTCTCACTGAAATCTTAATCCAATGATCCCATTATTCTCTTCAAGGTAAAGGCAAAGGAAAGGCTGCCGCTACACAGGAACCACAGGACTCTCAGAATGAACCACAGACCCTTAAAGTGCCCAAATATCGTACGCTGGATGTGTTTTCTGGCTGCGGTGGACTCTCTGAAGGCTTCCACCAGGCTGGTAAATGCTTGTTCCGTGCCACTCGTGAAATATGTTGCACATGCATCGTTTTTTATTTTTTCAATATGCTGAAAACGTGACTGCTGGTTTCCTGTAGGTATGACGGAGACTCTGTGGGCCATAGAGATGTGGGAGCCTGCAGCACAGGCCTTCAGGCTCAACAACCCTGGCACCACAGTGTTCACGGAGGACTGCAACGTCCTGCTCAAGCTGGTCATGTCTGGAGAGAAGACGAACTCCCTCGGCCAGAAGCTGCCTCAGAAGGGCGACGTGGAGATGCTGTGTGGAGGACCTCCCTGCCAAGGGTTCAGTGGGATGAACCGCTTCAACTCTCGCACCTACTCCAAATTCAAGAACTCACTCGTGGTCTCTTATCTCAGGTCGGTGTCTGTCAGTTTAACCCTCTGAGATTTACTGCAGAAAACCTGCATCGTCATGAGTGCACGTTTGAAATATGTTTTCCCCTCCTTGCAGTTATTGTGACTACTACAGACCCAAGTTCTTCCTGCTGGAGAACGTGAGGAACTTCGTCTCGTTCAAAAGCTCGATGGTCCTGAAGCTGACTCTACGCTGTCTTGTGCGCATGGGCTACCAGTGTACCTTTGGCGTCCTTCAGGTGGGTCAGACTCCGGGTTGTTATCGTGACTTAAAACAAAAATAAGCAGTGAAAAATATATCAAGTAAATAAAAACATCCTCCTTTTTTTTTTTTTAAGAAAAACTAGTCTCAAGAAAAAAACTTTGAAAACCGGCAATTTTATTTATCTGTCTTTTTATATATTTAGCTATATCACTATCACAAAAACGAGACTGCAGGAATTTCCATTACGAGATAATGTTGAGCCACAGAAATTGGGTCGAGTCCTGTAGACTTGAATAACAAGAACACTGTTTAAAAATTGTATTTTGATCTAATGCCGTTTTAACAAAGCCTGGAACTTATACAAATAACATCTTAACATAATGTAGCCTGTAGTGAGAAGTATTTTTTTTTTTAAATGTTTTTTTTTTTCATAGATTATCCAGTAAGTTTTAGTTCATGTGCACAACCTGCTGGACCCCAGGTTGGGAACCACTGCTTTGCTCACAACAAAGTTTAAACTTTGCTTTTTCCCTCCCAGATTATTGAGGGGAAAAAATAGTCAAACACGCCAATATTTGTCCGACTATAATCTGCTGTACTGGTCCACTAACATGTTCGATGCCGCCCTCCTCAGGCCGGTCAGTACGGTGTGGCCCAGACCCGTCGCAGGGCCATCATCCTGGCTGCCGCTCCCGGAGAGAAGCTGCCTCGTTACCCTGAGCCTCTGCACGTGTTCGCGCCCAGAGCTTGTTCTCTGAACGTGGTGGTGGACGAACGGAGATACGTCAGTAATGTCACACGGTAATGTGAACATCTGGTCTGTGCCATTTAATGACCTAAAGTCCTCCCTCACAGGGTTGTTCAGCTCCTCAACTGGATCAGAACAAAGTATTTTTCGTGATTGTTCACTAAACTGAATTGTGTGTCTTCAACAGAGGTAACGGAGGAATCTACAGAACCATCACGGTCAGAGACACCATGTCTGACCTGCCTGAGATTCGTAATGGAGCTGCTGCGCTGGAGATCTCCTACAACGGAGAACCTCAGTCTTGGTTCCAGAGGCAGATCAGAGGAACCCAGTACCAGCCGATCCTCAGGGATCATATCTGCAAGGTGAGCTGGGGGAGGCAGCCCAGATGTTGGCATCGCACTGGTTCCTTCAACAAAAGATTTAGTTTTTATTTATTATTTCAGAAAATAAACTCTGTGGCAAAAGAGTTCTGTTGAAAATCTGACACTTACAGATTTTTCTTCAGCAAGATAAAGTGTAAAAATGCTGACTCGTCTGTTTTAGGACTCGTTCCTGCAGCACTATCTCTGCAGCGATATTAACATGAAGTAAATGTGTTTCTAACAAAAGACCTCGTGTGTGTCCTCAGGACATGAGTGCTCTGGTTGAAGGTCGCATGCGTCACATCCCGTTGGCTCCAGGCTCCGACTGGCGGGATCTGCCCAACCTCGAGGTTCGGCTGAAAGACGGCACCATGACCAAGAAACTGCGTTTCTCGCACGCCGATAAGAAGACTGGCCGCAGCAGCACCGGTGCTCTCCGAGGGATTTGCGCTTGTTCAGCAGGTGCGTAGCGCTCATTGTTCCGATGCAACAATGCCAGAGCTTACGTTTTTGTTTTTTGAGGCATCTCTGATTATGGCGCTGCCGTTTCAGGGAGTCCGTGCGACCCTGCAGACCGGCAGTTCAACACCCTGATCCCCTGGTGTCTGCCGCACACCGGCAACCGCCACAATCACTGGGCCGGACTCTACGGCAGGCTGGAGTGGGACGGCTTCTTCAGCACGACTGTGACCAACCCTGAGCCCATGGGCAAGCAGGTACAGCAACGTGTTCATAAAGAACTCATTTCAGCCAAAATATTGCATAACTGGCACAAATGTCTTTGGATGCTGCGTTTCAGAAAACTCGGAGATGGGAATTTTCCTTGTTGAAATTTCCAACGTCTCATCTCCAGATGTGATTTAGAACATTTTCCTGATAACTTTCAGAGATTGATTTTTTTAACTGTCTATACTATTTAAATGCAGGCAAATGTACCTTGTGTTGCCTTTTTTAGTTAATGGTTAAACATTTATTTAATGTGAGGTTTTTCTTGTGGCATCAGAAGACTACTTTTCATGAAGTTGAGGTGGCTGGATTTGCCCTCAGCTCTGATCGTACTTTTTCTAGAAGGCTGGAAATGTTAGTTTTGAGTTGTCTGGAAGGCGGCAGTCATCATTTTGTCATGTGTTGCCATAATGATGTCAGACATATTGTTTAAGGAAAACGTGCTAATATGACTGCATGAATTGATGCCTGTAACGGCTTTTTGGCCTTTTTGACTTCAGGGTCGTGTTCTGCATCCTGAGCAGCACAGAGTGGTCAGTGTGAGGGAGTGTGCACGCTCTCAGGGATTCCCCGACACGTACCGCTTCTTTGGAAACATCCTGGACAAACACAGACAGGTAAGATCCTGACTTCACGTCAAGCTTCTCGGAAAGAAAGCAGTCTGAAAGCTTTTCTTTTCTGTTGGTCCAAGATTCCACCGTGTGACCTAGTTGCTTGGTTTTGGGATAACAAAATGTTTCGAACATCTTTTTTCATGTAACAGTTGATCCAAAGAGTAATGTGAAAGACTCTTCACATGACTATTTCATAAAAAAATATTGAATACCATTTGAACATGATATTTTGTGTAATTTCTTTAATTTTATTTTTTATTTTTTTTTACTCTTGCAGTACTTTGCCTGTTTTCTTTTCAGCTAACATCCAGACAGAATTGTGATTTTTGAAACTGTCAGATTGTGTAATTGGTTCTTCCCGGTCCTGCAGGTTGGAAATGCAGTGCCCCCCCCACTCTCCAGAGCCATCGGCCTGGAGCTGAAGAAGTGCGTCATGGAGAGAATTAAGGAAGAACAAGCATCAGGTGACTCGGCTCTACGTTCCTGATTGACATGTAACATGAATATGCAGATTTCCTAAAACATTTCTCTCCTTCACAGAGACTGTCAAACAAGAGAAGATGGAGGTCTCTGACTAGTTCCTGGTTCCCTTCCAGCAAGAGTCGGTTCCACGAATGCTGACGCCAACGTTTCTTTTAACAAGCTGTTTTTAATGGGGTCACTCGGTGGCCACCATGGACTGAATTCTGTGCCGTGCCAGTCAATGTTTTTTGTTTTAACTGCTTTTAATCATCATGTGGAATAAATTGTATGTAGTTTTTATATGTGTAATATTTCAAATAAAGCTCTTATGAAAGTCATTTGTGAACTTTGTATTAAAATGTACTCTAAGCAGGAAGATGTCAATAAAATGGGTATTAAAGGTTAAATATTTTTAACTAAATTCATACCTAGAATCTAATCCAGATTACCTAAAAACACTTGGGAAAAATTGCAGTTTATATTGCATCTGGTGTAAAGTATAACTAGGAACATTGTGTAGTTTATTTACACACTTTGTAAATGTTTTCAAGCTTCCTAAAATGAAACATGCAGTTTAAAGAATCTAAAAGGACAATTAAAAGCAGAAGTGATACAAAAATTGTTCTTTATAGATCTTCAGAATTAGGTTCTACCAAGCAGAACCTCTAGATGGCAGCCAAATGCTGATTATTTTTAATTGGATTGAGGGTTTGTATGGCAGCCCAGTCCCACGATTGCAAAAAAGGCTTTTATTAGGCCAACTTAACATTGAAAGAGCAAGGTTAGAGTCAGAAAACTGGTTGACCTGTGAATGTGTTAAATTCAGCTGAGTGAAAGTCGCAGCATATTGGAACATTAACGGCCTTATCAGGATTCATACGGCCATGGAAAACCTGGAAAAGTCATGGCATTTTAAAATGGTTAGTTCCAGGCCTGGAAAAGTCCTTGAAAGAAATCCCAAAGGTTTTGGAAAAGTAATGGAAATGCATTGTTCATTTATGCTGAGTTTAAAATATTTCATATTCTTTTAAAAGAAAGATGCTCAAAATATAAGCAGGCACTTACAGAATGTTATTCTTTCTCAGTCATTTGTCATTTAAGGAATACTGTATGCTTTGGAATCCTGTTTAAATACATTTTCTTTCATGTATACACAGAGTTCACAAAATGTTTGGTCATGGAAAGCCATTGGTCAAAATGTGTATGGTTACAATGGGCAATTTTGTAGTCTCTACGTCAGTTTCTGTATTTTTGTATCCGTTACGGAGTCAAACATGTTTTGAATCCAGTTTATATCCATAACAGGTTTTACAAATAGTTCTAATATCTTGTAAACTTTATTCATAGTCGCTCTTTGCGCCCATGAAAACAAGCATTGTTCAAATGTGGCTTTTAGCGATAAACATCTGTATTCAAAGCACTCCATGTACACTCTGATCTCAGTGGGACCTTAGCACATTCCTAGTTTCAAGCCAATGAGTAAAGCTTCAGTACAGTTTTAAGAAGTGAGATTTTAAAGCTACACATATTAGAAAGAAAATTATAACAAGGAGATTGTGACCATGTGATTCTTTTTATTTAGGCAACAGCCACATTTTACCACAATAAAATCTGGCATCATCATCGAATGGATTCTGATGGATTCCTCAGTTGTTTGACGGTCTGCAGAGAAAGAAAAAGAATATGGTTGGCAGCAAGAACAAGAATAAAAAGAGACTTGAACAATTAGCTGACAATAACTTACTTGGCCCATTCAACATTGAGAATAAGATGATCATATCCGAATCCTGAAACTCCTGCGATGGCTCTGGATGCATCCTCCCGACGGTGGAAACTGATAAAGGCGAAACCCTGCAGGACACAAAGTAGTTGAACAACTGTTACATGCCGAGTTTCTGATCCGTCAATTGTTGAACACAAATCTACATGATACTTTTGTTTACTAGATACCAATACACCAGTCAACATACTATCTTAACCGTGTTAAGAACGCCTGCTTTAATACTTTCCCATCCCTCCTTAATTTGAGTTGTATTTATGCCTTAAATAATGCATGTGCAGGTTTTTCTATTCTTCAGATGAACACTGACCTTTGACTGTCCAGTATTCTTGTCCTTGGCCAGATAGATCCTCGAGATGGAGCCAAATGGTCTGAAGAGCTCCTGCAAGTCGGTCTCACGGGTGTCCTCCGACAGATTGGTCACACGAATGGTGGCGTTGTCATCCGCTGTTGAATGCGCACACGTGCTGGTTATTCTAAACAATGCTCTTGCTACAGGATAATTAATCCATTGAAGAATGGGTGCGTAGGATGAAAAGGAGGATCAACTTACAGCCGCCTCTCCGGTTGGGCTGCATGGACTCCCCTCTCCGCGTGCTGCCATCCCTCAGGCTCGGAGGCACATACTTCCCAGTCTTGCTCTGCGCAGGCTGTGCAGGCTCTGGCTCCGCTGGTGAAAGAGAAGCAGAACAGGCCACTTCGGTCAGAACTTAAGATTCAGATTTGTTAGACTCGATGTTCCTTGACCATGTGCATGTTTGAGCTGATGGTACCTGAGCCAGGGGGCTTGGCCGTGTCTCCGGTAGTAAGCCCAAGCTGTTCAGCCAGCTCCTTTTGCATCGGGCCCAGGGTGTCCTTGTACGGACAACGGGTGGTCCAATGGTCTCCTTTGCAAATACGGCAAGACACAATCTTCTGTCCTTTCAGTTTGTTCATGGGATCTTCATCCTGGTCTTGGGCGTTCAAGTCCTGCAAGAGATCCGATGAGGTACTTAGTCAAGCACACAGTAAAGTACAGACTGTTTCTGCATGTATTATGCAGAAATAACCATTGAAACGGTCCCAATGGATCCTCACCTCCTTGCTGGAGATGAAAGTCATGTATACGTCATCACTGACTGTGGTGGTGGCAACATTAGGACCAGCTGCATCAAACTCAGAGTTGCCAAATTTCTTCCAGTTCTGAAATGAGAGAAAAATACAATCCATGACACCAGACTTTATCCAAAGTCTGAATACAACTAAATTCAGTTTCAAGGCAAACCTTTCTCCTGGCAACAGCTTTTGAGGCTTTCCTTGTCTCAATCTTGAAGGTCCGAATAATCTAGAGGACAAATGGTCAGAAAAAAAATGCAATTAATTTTAATTTCACAGACGCAAAACGTGGCAGAGAACCTATCATATAAAGACCAAAGTATGACAACCTATTGGTTTTACAGTGTTACAAGCCAAATGTAAAAAAGGGATGTTTGTTCAATCAACAAAAGGAAAAAACTATACATCTAGTGAGATTGACTTCCCCAGTTCTGACGTTTGATAGAACAAAGAAATGCCTATTCGCCAAACTACGTCCACTAAAAACCAGATCTCTTCTAAAGCCGTTGAAAGCTGCACACATGCAAAGCATCAGTTTAACACATCTTAGTCAAACTTGGCTTACCTTGAACTTCTTTCCGTCTTCATCTATTTTATATTCCGTGATAGTTTTTATATTTCCTTTGATGACTTCCTTGGGGGGTGGTAGTGTGCCTGACAAAATAAATAATACATCAACTTAGATTGAGAGAAATTAAAAACAAACCGTTGTACTTTCTCTCGTTAAAGTCTTTAGATTGTGTTTGTCAGATAAAAAATAAACAGACGTCGACACTGTCCCATCATAAGGTGTCATCTCTTGATCATGTCTCATATTAATTAACCAAGAACATCCACAAATATGTAGGTATATATATATATATATATATATATATATATATATATATATAAAGCCAATATTACAGATAGCTTGCTAACGTTTAGCACCATAACGTTCCCGGTGAATGACGCCGCCTACGTCACATATGTTAGCTACACGTTTCATCAATAAATGTGGCATTTACGACATTCGGTCAAAATGATTAATCAAACCTTTTAAACATTAGATAACCAACACATCCCTGGTACGCATGTATGTTATCTCGAGTAATTCGCCCGACCACCACGTGCAGGAGGAAGCCGCCTCTCCGGCCTCCTCCCGCGGGCACCATGGATGTAGCTTTAGCTAGCAGACGTTAATACTTTACCTTCATCTACTTCCTCTTCGACTTGGTCGGCCCAGCTGGGCTTGGAGCTGGAGGGGAGATATTAAAAGTACATATTACATGGATAGGATATCTATATTATATGCTGAATAGTATTAAATGTCTTTAAAAACACTCACTCGTCGTATTCAATCGACGGCATTTTTTCAGCTAGCTTAGCTTCCGGGCCGTAAAGAACGGAACACCGAGTGGAGCCGCCAACACGCACTTCCGGGACTTTAACTTCGCAATAAAAGCACCAAGTTCTAGCTTCACAATAAGCGTCTCGTTTCCTAACCGTTGGTTTCAAACTAACTTCTACTGTTGGGAGGGTGAAAATCATACGTAGTAATGTATACACCTCGCTTTATATTATATTTCAAACAATTTCAAACGTTTTATATCATATATTATATATATGATATAAAAGTTTGAAATTGTCAATGATTGATATAGGATGACAGAGGGGAAACGGAGTCCATCATTGAGTCCATCTGCTCCTCCATCACAGTCTGGTACGCTGCAGCCACTGCTTCTGATTCTGAATACACCACTTTATTTGTTAAGTATACTATTCAGATTGTCACTATTTACGAGCTAGTCGGTGTGACAGATGCACAAAAATGTATTTGTCTTTTGCTTTTCTGCCATTTTGTTTTGTTGAGAATGACTGAATGTGTTCATTATTCAGCTTTCAAAGAAAACTGGAAAGAAAACCTATAATTTGTGAACTGGGATGAGAAGGTCACAAGTCAACATTGCTTCATTTAAAACACTTCCTGAAAGACAACAGGATTCATCTGTAATGAAGCAAAATGCCTCCGATTACACAACCAACTGTGCAGGATTATAATCTGAATTTTGTCCGTGGTCAGACAAACTAAATCAAAATAAAAACTAAGCACATTACAGCAATAAATACACATTTATTACAGATGATTATGTTGCAAAGTTAGTTGTACAATGACTTTAAAAAAATACGTTTTTACAGCATGAAAACATGATGAACTTCTCTCTAGTTCCTCCTCACCCCCATGTGGTGGTCGTCCTCTTGGCTCTTCCCACAGCAGGCCACTCGCATACTGTCCAACAGAGCCATGTAAAGGATGGGATGGATGCACATGTTCAGAGTGGCCAGTCCCTTGGACACCTGGTACAAGTCATACGTCCAACACTCAGTGTTTTGGGGATTATGCATTTTAATGTGCATGTGATAGAGCTGGAAGACGTGGTACGGCACAAAGGAAATGGCATAAAGCATAAGCATCGATGAGACCAGCAGGGCGACCTTGCGCTTCTCCAGTGCGGTGACGGTGGCGTTTTTCCACACCACAGAAATCACCACACAGTAAGACGAGAAAGTCACCAGGAAGGGAACCAGACAGCCAAACACAGCCAGGAAGGTTCTGTAAGCGAAGTGAGGGCCTGCATCCCCGGGCTTCCGGTCACAGAAGGACACACACATAGTGGTGTTTTTGTGCGTATTGGTGCAAACTGAGGCGAAGTGCAGCACCGGGCAGGAGATCACGCCCACCAGGACCCAGATGACGACACTGGCGGCCTTGGCGTGGCCGGGCTCCACATAGGATCGGGTGAAGAAGGGGAACCGTAAGGCCACGCAGCGGTTCACGCTAATCGCCATGATGAAGAAGATGCTCACATACATGTTGCAGTTGAAGAGAAACCTCTCGATCCTGCACACGGCGTCGCCAAACAGCCAGTTCTTGTCCAGCGCGTAGTAGACAATGAGCAGCGGCAGCGTGAGGACGTACAGCAGGTCACTGACGGCCAGGTTGCAGGCCAGGACGACCCCGGTGTGCCAGTTGCGTCGCTCCCGGACCACCAGCAGCCACAGGGCGAACAGGTTCCCGGCCAGGGCCACGAAGAACTCCACGCCGTACACGGAGGGCAGCAGGCCCTCCTGGAAGCGCTCACACGCGGAGAAGTTATGCTTCATGTTGATTTCAGCCGAAAGTTACTTTGTTGCTCTCCGTTTTACAAAATCAAATTCAAGATCTGTAAATTGAAGTGTGTTGATTAATATATTTTATTAAGTCATATTAAGTGCAGTTCATGTGTGTAACGTAGGCATAGACGGATTTTGAGATAATGGGCACAGCTATGTCAAGACCCCACAGAGTCAAACAGACAGTTTTGTAGTGTTAAGTTCAAAAATCTTTGGGCGGTTGTGTGAAGAGAAGTCCCAGATGCAGAAAGTTATATCAATCAATCAATCAATCAACTTTATTCCAGACACAGAGGTCCATATAGTCATCACAATACATATAAATATAAATATACCTAAAAAAATATAACACAAAAAAATAAATAAATAAATAAATAAAAAAAAACACAAAACATTTAAGAATGGAGCCGATGAGGCATCATTAATAAAACATATATAAGCTTTGAGTCCAATGTTTCCAGAAGCAAGATGTGTACCTTGTGTCACTCTTAGAAACGTCAACTATGGACACAATGATCATATTCTTAGATCCTGTCAGTCTGCACATGAATCTATACATCACATTTCTTAAAACAGCGTTAAAAGTGGGCACATTGTTAGACACAAACATTTCACTGGCACTACTCCACCTAGGAACTTTAAGCACAATTCTCAGTGCATCATTGTAAGCCACTTGTAGCTTTCTCATTTTCAACTTACTAACATTACACCACAGGCACTGGATCTCTGTCTCATGGGATATCTCTCTAATATAATAATAAAAAATAATAAAAATAAATTGATTTAATAAAAAGATGATGAACAGCATTTCAAAATGAATCACACTAATAACTACACAATATATACAAAATATATCACATGGGAGAGAGATATCCCATGAGACAGAGATCCAGTGCCCCCCCCCCACCGGGCAGCAGATCGATACATACCTGTCCGGCAGAAGGCACCCAGAGATCTGCTGATGTTCTCACAATGTCTCAGCTTTGCCAGGTTTGGGGTCAGCCCCCCTTCCTCTGGCTAGCCTCTCTTCCAGTCCATTGATTGGACAAGACCTCGTCCTTTTAGGTGTTGGTCAACCCAAACCCCCTCTCACATTCCTGAGCACGTCCTCCTTATCTATCTGCTCTAATCTTCAGGCTGCGTAACTGTTTGTGGGCTCCTGATGTTTTCAGGATTCCTTCCACAATCACTCAATACATTTCATAATTCTAATTAATACATTTGTGTAGTACATAGTGCAAGGGTGGGCAAACTACGGCCCGCGGGCCGTTTTGATCCGGCTGCGAGTCCAGCTGCTGCTGTCTGCGCTGCGCACCTCCACCCCTCCCCCACAGGCCAGCGCGCCACGGAGACATGGTCCGTTTTATACGGCATAACGAACGCACATCAGACCCACGGGACTCATGTGACATATAGGGTTCTGCTGCCAGACTCCTGCCAGCTTCCTGCATGGAGCCCCTCTGCAGCAGGGGGGTTTTTTTTAGACAAACTGCTAGTCAAGTATCAAGCACCAAGGCAAGTTATTTGCTAGCATTTAAATTAGCAAAAGCCAGCAAGCCTTTCTCTGAAGGGGAGTTTTTGAAAGAATGCATGGTAGAGACAACAGGTCTCTTGTGTCCAGAGAGCAAAAACAAATTTGAAAAATGTAGTTTATCACGCAGGACAGCGACTCGGCGTGTAGAACTAATTGACGAAGACTTAGCCAGCAAGTTAAACAAAAAAGCTGAGTCATTTAAGTTATATCCGTTGGTAAGTAATGTAAGTTATCTTTACTTTTTAGTTATTGGCTTTTACTTATACACAAACACTCTCTATCCATCTGATACTGGCCCGGCCCGTCTGTCAAATTTTAAAAGTCAATGTGGCCCCTGAGCCAAAAAGTTTGCCCACCCCTGACATAGTGTCATTCATTCGATAATCCATACAGTTATTTGTCTTGACCCTCCAATGTAAACTCTCTAGCTCTCACTAGGAGCACTAAAAAGCATTATTTTCTAACAGTAGATTTGTCACTTTAGTCTTTAATCTGTATTTGGTTGAATTATTTTCCACCCCCATGTCTGTGATAATTGTGGTAGTTTCGTAACTTCAATCAGAAGCCTTGTGTCCAGTATGCTCGTTCAGTAATCAGTTAAGGAAACCGTTTCAGAAATATGATTTTTTTTGGAGGAACAAATACTCGGTTACACTAAATGTTACATTTTAAATGCAAAGACTCAATTTGACTCTTGTAAAAAATAAAAACCAGACATGGAAATCTAACTTCTACTTACCACGAAGCAGCAGTGCACCGTGACTGAGCGTTGATTTCCTGTGTGATAAATGTATAAGTGGCACGAAGAGCTATGTAAATGGGATGTGGAGGGTTTGTTGAAACCACTTCCTCTTGCATTCCGCACAATTGCACAACTCAAAGTAAAAAAATATATGGTGGCAGTGAATATGCAAGACCACAGCTTTCAGAGCCCTGAACTAATAACTCCCTGAGAATAAAATCCACAATACGTTGGTAAGATCATTTATTGAACAATTACAATGAATTATACAGTGTGGAAAATATATAAATTTTGTTCTCTTCTGTCCTGCTGATTTTCATCAAGAAACAGTCTCAAGACACACATCACTCAATGGTTTAACAGCAACTGGGTGTTTGCTGCCACCTGGAGGCCGAACATAGAAACACATTCAAAGTCATTAAAGTCCAGAGAGAAGAGGAAGTTCAGCCTTTCCCCTTCCTCTGTTTAGACCCATGCTTCTTGAAGGCCGGCTTGCCTTTGGAATTGAAGGATTTGTCTTTATTTTTATTTCCACCAAATGTTTTGTTCCCTTCAAAATTCTTCTTTCCGCCAAATTTGTTATCCCGGTCGCTGGGCCTCTTTGCTCCGAACGCGTTTCCTCCGGGCTTCATTTTCCTTCCAAATGGTTTGTCCCCGTCCCCAGATTTGTTCCATCCCTTTCCCGTTTTGTCTCCGTATCCTCCTGGACCTTTTCTCTTGGGTGACCTTGTGTCTCTTTGTCCTCCTGGACCATTTCTCTTGGGTGACCTTGTGTCTCTTTGTCCTCCTGGACCATTTCTCTTGGGTGATCTTTTGTCTTTTTGTCCTCCTGGACCATTTCTCTTGGGTGATCTTGTGTCTTTTTGTCCTCCTGGACCGCTTCTCTTGGGTGATTTTGTGTCTCTGTCTCTTTTAAATGGTTTTCCCGGAGACATCTTCCTCTTCTTGGCAGGTCCTTGAGTCTTCTCGGAGCCATGCCGCCTCTTGTTAGCGGGGAACATGTCTGCACAGAAAATAGAGTCTAGGTCAATAAATACATTCAAAACAACCGTGAAGCGCTAATAATCTGTAGCATGTTATATCCACCTTCATCTGGATCCTGTCCTACAGCCTGTCTGTAGTACTCCACCTCGTCATCAGATTCAACGGCTGCAACCTGATCGTCCGGCAGGCCGGGATCCTCCACCTCACTGTCATCTTCAGCCTCTGCCTGTTTCTTTATGCCAGCCAGGCTCTTTTTCCTGTTAGGAGGGAAAACATTGAGTGTTACACTGAAACAAGTTTAAAATATGGATACAGCAGAAAGGTCACATTATCTACACGGCCATATTACTTGTTTGCGTCTCGTTTTTCCTTCTTCTCGGCAACATTCAGCTCCTGCTTTTTCCGGCGACCGGCCTTCTCTTTCAGCTGGGCCTCCTTCCTGTTTAGGATCTCCTGGATTTCCTCCTCCGTCTTGGAGACTTGCAAACAAAGTGTAAAACAACTTCTAATTAGAAGACACATTTTTAAACAGGTCTACAATAAACTCTGTAGTCTTTGGATGCATCAGTAAGCGTTTACTTTTAGAGAAAAATCATAGAATTCATAATGATTTTCTTCATCATGTACACCAGAACGTACTAAATGGGAAGATAAAAGGACGGGAGTGAACTCACTCGTGGTGTGATAAAGGATATTCCCCTCTCCCATGCCTTCCTCTATCTTCGACAGCTGCAGAGTCATGCGAGGACCAATCTGAGGACAACACGGAAACAATTCAGATGCCATCCAAGCATTTTCATATTGTTTAACAGCTTCACTTCTTCACTCATTTCATATACATTTTCATTTATATGAAAATGCATTAATGACAAACTGCCACTTATCAAATGCACAGCAATCACTTTCTCAAAGATATTGTCCATTTACTCCCTCAGCACTCTCACCTCGGTCAAACGGACGGCACTCTGCTGGGCCGCCATGTTGCCTCGGCCGGAGTAGACTTGTGGTAGTTCAGTTATGTTGTGCTCCCCATCTTGCTCCGCTTCACTTTCTGAGAGGTTCGCTCCCCTGAGAGACAAAGTAGTTGCAGATCGTCATCAAACTAAGCGCCCTTTGACCTCAGGACTAAAACAATAGTACCACCACGGGATCCTTACTTTATCATCAGCTCACTGATGTCCTCAAACTTGCTCATGTTTGGGAACCTCTCCTGCATCAGCTTCTTGACTCCACGGCTCATGCCCACAGGGACGACCTTCATGCTGCTGCAGGTTGGCAACACGATCATTTGTGTCAGTGGGACGTTTACTCAATAAAATACAAGACATGTGGTAATTGTGTGGAGGCCCATCAGTGCGTTTACTTTGAACATACATCACTGAACAGTCAAGTCAAAATCTGTCATCATCTGAGGCAATCTCCTTAGTGCTTTGTCATCAAAGTCAATCTTTTTGCTTTCTACAGCACAGCGAAAACAATGAATTCCTGAATATACGAAAATATTACTTACTAATGACGAAATTCAATTTCCTCGGTCTCTGGGTTGTAATTCAGAAGCACACACCTCTTGATATTATTGAGGCTTATCTGGAAAACAACAGCATTTTTAGTTTTTTGCTATAACTCAGGGTTAAAAGTTTACAACTCTGAAAGACTTAAAGACTCAGAAATCAGAAAGCGTTTACTTTTAGTGCATCTTCAAAGGGAATCTCAGAAGACTATACTCTCATCATGTCAACAAGGCTTTAAATCTCAAGTCAACCAACGTGACGACCATGCAACCGGTTTGCAAGAAGAACATACCTTGTGCACATTGATTGAAGGAAACATGTTCTGAAACATGGTGGCCATAAGTTTGACATGCATGCCATCAGATCCAAAGTTATTGAGGATGAGTAGCGGATGGTGTGTGAACTGCTGGTCGTGCATCCGGTGCTTCTTCAGAGATGAAACCACATCTTTTACAAGAGTATACTGAAAATAAAAAGTTAAAAAAAAGTATTTAAAAGAGTGGGAGAAAGAAAATAAGAGTTGAAACTGACAGTTTGGACACATCAGTGCGTTTACTTTGAAAACATCACTTACAGTCAAGTACTAAAATGTCATCATCATCTGAGCCCATCTACAATAGCATATTTTAACCATGCGTTCATATTTTTACCTTGAGCAATCGAAAATGAAGTGTGGGGCCTTTGGGAAGTCGGGCAAGTCTCTGAAAGCACAAAAAAATGTGTTGTTAAATGGTGGTACAAACTTTACACAACAAAAAAAAGAGCCGTTTCCCCCATCGTGTGACGTGATCTTACCATGTTGATGCTGCTTGGAGTCTTGCTGAACATTATGAAGTGTGTCACTCCTAGTGGTCCTGCGATAGCAACAAAGTCCTTCAGCACATTCTTCTTCCTAACCTGGTCCAAAAAAAAGCACAAACGAGTCAAAACAATGAATGTGACTCACCAGAATACAAATACGCTTACATTTTAAAATATCTCAGGAAAACCTAAACACTTTAATGAAATGGTCAAATAAATCCCATAATAACCACACACACCTACACTTGTGATGTCATTTAAAGCGACGGAATGAGCGACCCAAAGCACGTGGCCTCACGCAGCAGCGTGAACAGTCCCATCTGTGATACGTGTTAAAAGTTGGACAAACCTTCAAAGACTCGGCGGTGAACGGCTCCATGACTCTCCGCACGTCCACGATGAGCTGACCCACGTTCTTCCCAATCTGACCCCGATTAAACACGAAGGAGTGGGGCACTGCGGAGAAGGTCTCCTCGGCCACATGGTTAGCTGTTGCTCGGGACTTCTTCTGGTTCTTGGTCTAAAAGCACAATATCCATACATTGGTCATCATGAAAAGAAAAGAAATTATAAGCGACTTATTCCTCGTGGTTTTGATTTTAATTACGATTACAAACTCAATTGAACAGCTAGCTAAAAAAACAAGCTAACGTGCAGGATAAGCTAGCTCTAACATTAGCACACGTTCACCACCTGTGCAGTAACTGTGGGTTTATCATTAAATATAATTTACATGGTCACAAAAAAACGACTAACGTTAACAGCGTCTTGAATAAAACTGTTACGCTCACATCAGGTCAACTCTGACGTGAGGCTAACTTGCTCGCACAGGCCGTCACTTACCTTCGATTTCCCCATTATTCAGCGAACTGTAGAGAAGGTAAAGCTAGTCAACAATCACAACATTGACTGTTACTTTACTATCTTTTAGCGTTCAACAAAAATTACGTCCATTATGACGGCTAAATGTGGACAACTAGCTACAGTTTTACCGAGCGAACTATTAACGACGAAGCCAACGCAACACGTTTCACATGGTTCTACCACCGTGTGTCACACACTAATGGTTCCGAGTGGCGGAAATGTCTTGAGTTTATTTAGTTCCGAGCTGAAGTGATCCGCATCCAGCATCATCAAAAGAAAAATAGCATGAACTGTGAAGAAGTGCATAGTTAACCGCTAATAAATACATAATCAAGTTTTTTTTATTATCTTAATAGCGCAACTAAAAGTTTAGTAGAGGTGTAGCAATGATAGAATGGGTAAGTTAGTTGAACGCAATTAGTTTAATGATAAACTCATAAGGTTTTTGTTCAACTGTAAACTGTTCACAATTATATTAATAAATATATATAGAACAACAACAGAATAATAGTATGCACGTGTAAATAACTTTAACTGTAGACAATCTAATGTATCCTGTTATGTAAGGATGTTATAGTTTATGAATCCAATTAAATTAAATGTATTTTGCATGGCCCAAAATCACAAATTTGCCTCAGAGGGCTGAAAACATACGACATCCTCTGTCCTGGGACCTCACATAGGTTCAGGATAAACTCCCCCCAAAAAAACATTAACGGGGAAAATAATGGAAGAAAGCCTGAGTGAGGGCAACAGAGGAGGATCCCTCTCCTCGGATTGACAGAAGTGCAATGGATGTCATGTATACAGAATGAACAACATAACAGAGTTATAACACATTCAATGCTGAAATGCTTCACATAATGATGGTAGTAGGCATGGTGAAAAAGTTACAACTACCAAAAATAACTGCAACAGTGAAGATAGTAGATTAACAATGAGGATAAAAGCATTAATGGTATTGGCAATACTAATTGCAATGCAACTAATAATATTATTGATAATGATAATAGCAGTAGGTGTCGGGCAGGACCACGTCTAGATAAAACCACGATCCATGTAAAAGTTAGTTATGTTCATTAATGGGACATTAATTCATACAGAAGGAGAATCCAGAGCGTAATAACATGTTTTGTAGGCTACTTCACTATTTATGTAATATGATAGTAGTACTATAAACTGCAATAAACGGATAACACTTCTGAAACAGACACAGTTGTGTAGGGCGCTGAAATCATAAAAACGCGAGTGTTCAACAGTTTATGACAACTTCCGGTAGGAATATTTCAAAATAAAACATCCGAGTTAACTAGAATACTACACATGCAAGGCTGTCACGTGGTTTCCATGGTGTTGAAGGGGGTAATTGATATATCCTAGCGCGATACTTTTGCTTTGAAAGGTTGGTCCTATGTCGAGTACTCTCCAGCTTCAGGCGTGACGGGAAATACAACTACAAGGACAGTTCAAGCTACTCGAGCTCGCTGCGTTTATTGTCTCAGTAATTCTCCAGGTACGATTTTTTCGGTGGTTTTGTTCACTGGTTTTGTTCAAGTGAGACTAATTTCCCGAGATGCGTTAAAGAGAACAAGACTGCTTTACGTTCAGTTGGTCGCTAGCAACAAGCTGCCATGCTAGTTAGCCCCCCGTTAGCATGCTAATGCCAGATTTGCTAACAGCTAATGATAGAGTGAATGTGAGCTTGGGGGATGGGTTGGGTTTGATTTACGGTTTGTGTCTTCATGCTATGTGTCACTAACGCTGGATTAGGTCACGACGTTCATATTGACTTAAATGCCTCCAATCACTTTACTTTAGCCTGTTAGCAAAGCTGACGTTGGGTTTCTGGCTAAAGTTCGCTGGCTGGCGACGGATTCAACCCCCAACTCGTCCAACTCCACACGTCTGACCTGGCTGAGCCTTGACGTTGTGCCTCAGTGTGTCAGTATTAATGTCTAATCTCGACATACCGATGTATTATAGCATATTTATCCTTTTTTATTCCCAAAGGCTAAGTGATTTAACGTTAATCTGGGACTAAATCAACACTTGAACTCCATCTGAATCGTCGTTTTCTCGTCAGTCATGGTCCGCAGGGAGCTCTTTGGGGTTTGTCACATGAATGCTCGATGTGCGAGCAGAGGCTGGCTTGGTTTCTTGTTTTCTTAAGTTTAACCCTGGACTTTAGTCACGGGGGTAACTTAATGGCAGAGGCCTCATTTTGGGCTATTGTGTTAAATATCTCTGGCCTGGCAGGTTGACACTATCGGCTCACTTCATTTATGGCATGTAACGCTTCCAAGTAGCCTCATTTACACACAAACAGCTTGCAGAAAGGAGGTGGTGACAGATTTCGGAACTAGAATTTTCCTACCTATTGTTTAGTATTTGTATCGGGCATGTATGTTAAACATTTCCATTTGACTTTGTGTGTCTCTTCTTCCAACACCCATATTATCATGTCTTCCTGCCTGTTGCATCAACTCTCTTTCACTCTGCTTTTCCTCTTTGGTGCAGGTCCCACCATGCGTAGTCCGCATCTCCTCTTGATTCCAGCACTGTTGCTCCTCCTAGCCCTTCCTTTCTCCAGGGGACGCTACAACGATGACTTTGATGATGGCGAGGACCTTGCAGACTTTGATGACAATGACTTCGCTGAGTTTGAGGACATGAACGAAGATCCAGCAGCTGAGGCAGAAACTGCCCCTCCGCCTCGCGCCTCACCGGCCTCGCAGCCGGAAGAGGATGAAGATGAAGATGAAGCCACCGTGGAGCTGGAGGATGGCCTGGATGGCTTTGAGGACTCCGAGACTCAGGTACATTGCCTTGTATTACTGATTACAGGATAGAGTTTGAGCACATTTTTCATAATAATGTATTATTTATGGTATTTTATTAATGTACACTGTAGCTAATTTAACTCAATGTTTTCTTTTAGGATCAAGACATGTACAGTAAATATGACCAGGAGGAGTTTGAGGGGATTGGAGACATGGAGAAGTCGGACCACTCCATGAAGGACCCTCTCATAATCCACACAGTAAGCTGGGCTTATTGCTAAAATCTTCTCAGGGACCAGTTTCACACTCTGTCTTTATCTCATTGCAATCTGCTGAGGCTGTGAAAGTGCACATGGTTCGAAATAGTTTCTCTTTTTAATCTAAATATTACTTTTGCAAAATATTGTTTTACTCAAGCTAATAGAGCTTATTGTTGCTGTTGGACGGAAATACTGTATCTCCATATTTAGTAATTTATTTTTCATAAATCAATGTTATTGGTCACTCAACAAACATTTAATCAATGATGCATATTAAAAAGAGCATTGACTAATCTGGTATCTCCATTTGATCCTTTAACTGTTGGCAAAACCTCATACCTGCCATGTATGAGGTCCCCAGCACAGGTGAGAGGGTTTATGACAGCGGTAGGTCGGCTTGGAAAGGCCCGGGGTGAAGGTGGCTCACAGCTCCCACTGTGAGCTTTACAGATGACCTCACTGCTTCCTGTGGCCTAACAATCAGATATTGGCCTAGGAATAAAATCCATCTTTGGTCAAGCTTTGATACCAATCAATGCTTATTTCTCCGCAGGTTCCTGCACATCTGCAGAACAGCTGGGAGAGTTACTACATGGAGATCCTGATGGTCACCGGCCTGTTGGCCTACATCATGAACTACCTCATTGGCAAGAACAAGAACAGCCGCCTCGCTCAGACGTGGTTCAACTCACACAGGGAGCTTCTAGAGAGCAACTTTGCACTAGTGGGTGAGTTGTCTTCAGTACACAACACCGCAGTGTGTGTGAAAGCTACAGATGACATGGGGACAGTCGGTACGAAGCAGAGTGTTGATTGGTATGTGCAGGTGACGACGGCACCAGTAAAGACGCAGTGAGCACTGGGAAGCTGAATCAGGAAAATGAGCACATCTACAACCTGTGGTGCTCTGGACGTGTGTGCTGTGAAGGCATGCTGATCCAACTCAAGGTATGAGAAGTGTGTTTCATGTATAGGACTGAGTTGGTGTCACTTTTAATGTATTTTTATGATTCTTGCACTTTTTGTTAAATCTTGTAAGTCGCTTTGAATAAAAGCATCAGCTAAGATGTATGTAATGTAAATAACACATCTTTTATAATACTATATGTAGTTATATGTAGGGGCGACTGTGGCTCAGTGGTTATATATAGTCGTTATATTCGTAAGTAGAAATACTTATATATAATATTTACTTTGTCTGATGATCTCAGACAGACACAGGGAGGTTGTTAGTTAAATGGGGCGACTGTGGCTCAGTGGTTAGCAAGTCAGTCTTTCAATCAGAGGGTCGGTGGTTCGATCCCCGGCTCCGGCAGTCTGCGTCGTTGTGTCCTTGAGCAAGACACTTAACCCTAATTGCTCACCGTTGCTGTGTCTACGGTCTACTGTATATCATGTAAGTCGCTTTGGATAAAAGCGTCAGCTAAATGAAATGTAATGTAATGTAATCTCATGAAGCTACTGCAGATAGAAAGTGACCTTTTTTGTCTCGACTGTGTTAAATATGCCGTCATGTAATGTTCTTTCCTTGTGGTCTGATCCAGTTTCTGAAGAGGCAGGACCTGCTCAACGTACTGGCCAGGATGATGAGGCCTGTCTGTGATCAAGTGGTATGTGTCCGTCAGATAGCGACTCAATAATGACTGTGAAGTGAATCACAAAATCTAGATGCACTGGACTGATTCTACAAGTAGCCTCACAGTCATTGTCTCACTAACAGCATCTCTCTTTTTGTAGCAAATAAAAGTGACTCTAAATGAAGATGACATGGACACTTTTGTGTTCGCTGTTGGCACCAAGAAGGCCATGGCCAAGCTCCAGAAGGAGATGCAGGACTTGGTAAATATTCTCCACATCTGCACATCAAACAACGCGATCTAAAGCTGTGCTTATTATACAGTACTATTGTTACTACATACAACTGGTTTATTTGTAGTCCCTGTTCCCTAAAATATGGTCTTTCTCCACAGAGTGAGTTCTGCGGTGACAAGCCGAAGTCCGGAGCCAAGTATGGGCTCTCTGACTCTCTGTCTATTCTAAGTGAGATGGGCGAAGTCACAGATGGGGTGATGGACAACAAGGTAATGTCTCTCCACGCCCTTCTCACACACAGTATTAGCTTTCAGAGTTCAACAGGGTTATTATAACAGGGTGTCTGCATCTGTTTTGGGGCTGTTTAGATGGTGCATTATATCACCAATCATGCTGAAAAGATCGAGTCCATCCATTTCTCGGACCAATTTTCTGGTCCAAAAGTTATGCAAGAGTAAGTATTTATCTTTTTGTCTTTTGAATCTCTGACATGGAAGTTATTTTGCATTTTAGATATTTTCTCTGCGATACTTGATGCTTTTTTTGTGTGGTTATTTTCAGAGAGGGTCAGCCCTTAAAGCTGCCTGAGACCAAGAAGACGCTGTTGTTTACATTTAATGGTGAGCGTTTAGTTTCTCCTATCTTCACTGTCGCTCATAGCCCCATCATTTAATGTTGATGTTTAATGTACTCTGTGTGTGTGTGTGTGTGTGTGTAGTGCCTGGCATGGGCAACACTTCTCCCAAAGACATGGATTCTCTGCTCCCCCTCATGAACATGGTGATCTACAGCATCGATAAAGTCAAGAAACTCCGTCTCAACAGAGAGGTCAGCAGGATTCTAGCGCTTTGGGGTTGGTCACAGTGCAGCCAAATGACCACGCACTTATCTAATGTTCCATTTATCCTCCCGGCATACGCAGGGCAAAATGAAAGCGGACAGAAACCGGGCCCGTGTGGAGGAGAACTTCCTGAAGCAGACTCACGCTCAGCGGCAGGAGGCGGCACAGACGCGCCGGGAGGAGAAGAAGAGAGCCGAGAAGGAGAGGATCATGAATGAGGAGGACCCTGAGAGACAACGTCGTCTGGAGGTCAGAAATGCCCAGAGCGAAACAACTGTTTCGGGAAATCTGTTTCTTTTTTTAAATGAGATGGTTGATAATGTGTTTCTAAATGCAGCATTTTAATGTATTTTTATGATTCTTGCACTTTTTGTTAAATCTTGTAAGTCGCTTTGAATAAAAGCATCAGCTAAGATGTATGTAATGTAAATAACACATCTTTTATAATACTATATGTAGTTATATGTAGGGGCGACTGTGGCTCAGTGGTTATATATAGTCGTTATATTCGTAAGTAGAAATACTTATATATAATATTTACTTTGTCTGATGATCTCAGACAGACACAGGGAGGTTGTTAGTTAAATGGGGCGACTGTGGCTCAGTGGTTAGCAAGTCAGTCTTTCAATCAGAGGGTCGGTGGTTCGATCCCCGGCTCCGGCAGTCTGCGTCGTTGTGTCCTTGAGCAAGACACTTAACCCTAATTGCTCACCGTTGCTGTGTCTACGGTCTACTGTATATCATGTAAGTCGCTTTGGATAAAAGCGTCAGCTAAATGAAATGTAATGTAATGTAATCTCATGAAGCTACTGCAGATAGAAAGTGACCTTTTTTGTCTCGACTGTTCTCTGTCCTGGCTCCTCGATGGTGGAATGAGCTCCCCATTGACATCAGGACATCAGAAAGTCTCTACATCTTCTGTCGCAAACTAAAAACATATCTTTTCCGACTATACCTTGAATAAAGGATGTAGCACTTTAGTTGCACTGAAATGGCTCTTACTGATAGCACTTTGTAGTCGAACCTTTGACGAAATTGTACCTTCTTGATTCTTGTTGTTCTGATTCTTGTTTGTAACCGTAGAATGCACTTATTGTAAGTCGCTTTGGATAAAAGCGTCAGCTAAATGACATGTAATGTAATGTAATATGGAGATTAGCATTTGGACTGCAACCTGGGGGTAAACAAACAGTTTGACTGGCTCAGTCAAAAGTAACAAAATCTACTTCTAAGAACCGTTTTAAAATCTAAATTAAAGTGCTTGTTTGTATTTATCTGTATAGAAACCAAAGCTTAAACATTTTTGTATAGGTTCTGGTAGGGGGATTTTGGATAGTTAACTGTTTTCCACCATTTCAAGTCTTTATGCTAAGCTAAACCAGCTGTAGCTACATGTTTACTGTACATACGTGACGGTCAATCTTATCTAACTTTCATTAGCTTGAAATCAATTTAATTGAAATCAATCAATTCTATTAAAGAGAAGCACACAAATAACCTTATATATATATATACATTTTTTTTCTTTTTTTATTTTTTTTTCAGGAAGCGTCCCAGCGACGTGACCAGAAGAAGATCGAGAAGAAGCAGATGAAGATGAAGCAGATCAAAGTGAAAGCCATGTGAGAGACCGCCACAGAGGATAAAAAAGCACACGCGGAGGAGGTGCTCAGCTCGCCGCAACTCTGGCTCAGTCGCTCACAACAGACATCCTGTGCCTCCCGGTGTGTCGATCTCCGCTGTCTCTGTCCCCACCTGCCCCCCATTTGGTGTGGCTCAACCCAAATGACGAGAGAGTGAACTGTCGATGTCAAGTGGGAGGGACCTTTTTTCCACCATATCACCATTTTGGTTTCTGTCCATCTATTTTCTTCCAATTAATTGGCGCTCTGTTTGAAAGCTGTGTAGCTCGGTGAACTATTTAAGCTTCATCTGCTGGGAAAGAACACACTATTTGGTGGTTTTAAGCCACGTTTTTTAAAAATGCATCACTGTGGTTTCATTGGAAATGTATTAGCGTTAATATAATCTTGAAAGATAGTATCAAATTTTAATTTATATCTGAGGCTGTTTTTTTGCAGGCTGTTTCTAATGATTATCTGAGCAAACATAATAAAATGCACTGGAGTCTGTTGGAAAACTGTCTCTGTTTTTCTGTGTTGGATTTGATTTAAAAGGCTATTGATGATCATCGTTGCATAGAAACTGATTCACAGACCTTCTGTTAATAGAGTGAGGGTCTGTAGCCAGGACCAGAATGGGTGAGGCTTCATGCTAAATTTAACTTTGAGATTGTGTCAGCAGTCTCCCGACTAGATTTGGTTACATCAGTATGGTTGATGAACTAAAATGGATACAATAACTGCGTTTAGCCAGATGTAAGGCTGGATTCAATAACATGATCCTGGGGTAATATGAACTCACAAGAATCTTTTGAAGTTTGGTGTCAGCAAGACTTGAACAAACACTAAAACATGAATGTGATTAAGTCTAAATGGCATCACTTTCAGATTTTAATTTTTCGTATTTACATATTTTATGAAATGTCTTGATTGGTTTCCTTCAAATTTGCTAACTCAGTAACAAAATTAATCCACTCCACCAGTGTAGTGTGCATTTACATTACATTATTTCATGGTGTACAATATTGGCCACTTCACACATGGCAAACATTGTAACACTGTCTCTAAAGGGTGTTTCTTTTGGGCCCGTTTCTGACTCAAACAGACCGTAATCAACCAACAATCTTCAGTATGCAACACTGGAATGTAACTGTACATTTATTCAGAACCTGCACTAAAGTAAAATTATACGGTAGGTGTATTTTGATTATTTGACAGCTGCAGTTAAATATTTATAGAAGATTTGAAATACAAAACCTGTGATCAGTTTATAAAGTGTGATGAATCTTTGAGAATGAATTGCCAAACAGTTTATACAGTAGTTAAAATTAGCCCAACCAAACTGCCTTGCACTACTTTGTATATTTTGTATTAAAAACATTTTTTTAACTAAAGCTGTCAGATAAGAGCAGTGAAGTGAAAAGCACATTCCCCTCTGAGATGGTGGATTAGAAGTAGAGAGGCATGAAAAGAAGTAAAGGATAAGTACCTCAAATTAATTCTTAGGTACAGTATGCCACTTCAGTGAATGTACCCTAGCTCACCTCAACTAGCTATAACATTTTAAATGCTGCTTACACATCAATGAATCATTAATAATTACATATGCAATAAAACATTGAGAAATGAAGCTGCTTAATGAACACTTTTACTGTGCAACACTACTCAAATTAGTTTGCGTTTGCTGAGTTGTCACTAATGCCACTAGTCGACCGGTAGGGGGCGCTTTAGTCACTTCCCCGGGCTTGGGTTGGTATGCGCAGATTCAAATATCTTTTTCTAACTGTAAATAAAAAAGTCCATTAATATAATAAATAAGTTTATGAATACAAAAATATATAGTATATTAATTATTTACACACTGTACCTCCATGTTGTGACTTATATTATATATATATTATATTTTTGTATCTACTAACCGCGGTTGCAGAAAGTGCCGATCAGGAATCGTAGGCTGCATTCGCATACACTGATGGAGAACAGGCGAGGCTTTCAGGTTGGTTACGCGATGGCCGCTCTCTCCACAATATAGGGATTTTAGAGCGAAAACAATGGCTTCTCCAGTCGGGAATGCGTTTTGTTGTTTGGACTAAGTACCGGAATGATAGCGGCATCGTTTTAGCTCGTCGGTTTTGCTTTCGCGCCGGATCGGAGACGTCCCTTTTCTGTTCGGGTCTCAGTGTTTTTCTTGTTCGTCTCCCGGGCCTGGATGTAGCTGCCTACTCTGTAGCGGCGGGCTGCTACTTTCGGATGAGCGGGCAGTAGCTCCCGAAGAGGTGGGGTCTGAATTTAGGCGGACCGGAGTTCAAAACAAGTCAGTAGAGCCTCTAAAACCGGTGCATGACTAGATTTCCACAGATTAAATGTTACCGTTGAGGGCGGAGGAGGGGCAACACGAGCAGAGTTTGCCTCCTAACTTGGTGTTCTTGCTAGTTAGCATTAGCCAACGGCGGCGTTAACTTGCTAAAGCGAGAAGGCACAAGTAGTTTAACGTTGGGCAACGTGATCTGACGCGGGAGCTGCCGATTGTGTGGCTCGCGCGGAAAAGTTGGTCACCCGATTTATTGCGCGTTCAACGCGAACTCCGCTGCGACGTCGGAAAACATAGTTTCTTTGCATTTTGTAGGTGCAGCTAGCGTGTTGCTAACTGAACTAACTGGTCAGTGACGTAACGCGGGTCATTGTTTTGACAGCGCGCAGCATCTTAGTCCTGATTATTGACCCTCGTGGTGTGTTTCTGTTGTGCTCCGGCTAGAATACCGCTATTAAGCAGACAGCGGTCAGAAAAAAAGTTGTGTTTCTGCTAACTGATGTGACGCAGATGCTCGCTCTGTGACAGTGAACCCGCTGCCAACGGACTAACATACTTTAGCTGTAATTACTGCACCATTTGTCATCTGCACGTCTCGCTCGTCATAGTGGTGGTGGTCTTGACGTGACCCCCCCCCCCCCCCCAAAAAAAAACCATTAGCTGCTGCATTGTGTGAACTCATGGCTGTCCTCTGACACTCAGCTGTAGGATGGATCCAGACGGTGGGGCAGATTCACAAAAAGCTGTCAGCCTGCAGTGGGAGAGCTACAAACTCGTCCAGGACCCAGCCACGAGGCGGGTTGCACAGAAGATCTACAGATACGATGGAGTGCATTTCAGTGTGCCAGTGAGTTCATTCCCATGTTTTATACTCTCTGTAATGTGTGTGTGTGTGTGCCTAAAATGATATATTTGAACTGCAACCTGTGTGATTCAAGATATGCTACGACTCTATTAATCCTGAGGGAAATTGTTGTGCAGTGGTAAAGAGTTTAAATATTTTGAGTGGAAATAAATGACAGAAAGCATCATTAAGGTACAAAAAACAAAAGTACACAATGCCAGAAATGTAAACAATTTATATTCAGCAGGTGTTGCAAATAAAACAGAAAGGTGCAATTCAATATCTAAACGTGCCACAAAGTTAACGGCGAGGGTCCTGAAATTTTGAACAGGTTGACGGTGCAACCCAAACCTTGTGTCTGCTCTCGTGTGAGGTAGAGACGTTGTAAAGTTTGATTGCCACAGGAATAAATCTAATCTTAATTTCCCCAGGACTCTGGGTTTCCTCCCGTGGGTGAATTGCGGGACCCTAGACCCCGGAGACTGTGGTCCAGGTATACAGAACTGTCCCTGCCAGTGCCGAAGTTAAAGGTGAGAATAGCTGGTTAATATTCATTTTGCATATCATTGCAGCTTCTGCAGCTTCTTTTCCCTGATTTTGAGTTATTTTCTTCACAGCTTGATGAGTTCTATGTGGGTCCCATACCACTCAAGGAGGTGACCTTTGCCAGACTCAATGACAATATCAAGGAGCCCTTCTTGGCAGAAATGTGTGCCAAGTTTGGTGAGGTGGAGGAGATGGAGATCCTGTTTCACCCAAAGACCAGGAAGCACTTGGGTTTAGCCAGGGTGTTGTTTACCAGCACCAGAGGAGCAAAGGACACAGTCAAGCAACTGCACAACACTTCTGTCATGGGAAACATCATTCAGGCTCAGCTGGATATAAAAGGTAAGCTAAAAGCCTCATCTGAGGCGTCTTGAAAGTATGAGCTGGTTGTTAGTTATTACTGTGATGATTCAGACAATGTATAGCAAATGATAAACCTGTCATGCAGAGATTTTAGTTTAAAATCATGTTTGTGTCCATCAAAACTCATGGGCACATACGCATTTTTACATTTGTAAAATCAGCCAGTGAAAAAAAAGATTTGTGTCGTGCACATTGAACCACAAAGCACAAATCTCCCCAAAGCTGCACAACCTTTTAAGTTTGTCATTTTTTATGATTGACAAGGTTAGGAATGTTTTACTGTGTACCTTGATCTGTACTCGCATAGTTTTACATGGTAATGCACATGTGTATATATAATGCCAGCGTATGGGAATTCTCCTTATATGTGCACTGTTAGATCTTAATTTTACTTCCTTGTCCAAACTTTACACAAACATGAACAAAAATCTATCAACCAGCTTTTTTAGATGTCCTGCTAAATAACCAAAAACATACATTAGCTGGCTCTAGATGGCGCTGGTTAAACTTAATGTTTAACCTGCTGTTAAAGTTTTTTATGAGGACCTCATCAGAAGTAGATGGCATTTATGTCTGTGGTGAGCTCATTAACAGCTCTGTGTTGGTTTTTCTGTGTCTTTTGTTTATCCATCCAGGCCAGCAGAGGCAGAAGTATTATGACCTGATAGTAAACGGGTCCTACACTCCTCAGACTGTGCCCCTGGGAGGCAAGGCTTTGACAGAAAGGCTCCAGCCTCCGGCCCCAACACAGCCACAGCCTGACACGGTATGGATCCAGTAAAATTGTCACTTCACTTACTTAATGACGATCGAAGGTTGATAACTTGATCAAATGTATATTTCCTTTTTCTGCACAGTCCACAGAAACCAGACGGAGGCTCTCCAGTGATATTGCAGTTTTGGCTGCAGGGGTCCAGGCCCTCACATCTGGAGGCACCACCCCCGGCTCTGGGGATACTGGTTTCAGTGATCAGCGCCTGGACACGCCCCCCTCCTCCATGACAGGCCCCTTCACACCAGGCTCCTCTGCTTCCTCTCAGGGAGGCGGTGGGACTCCTTACAGCTCCAGATCTGTGACTGCTTTCTCACAAGACCCGGGCTTCACCGGCGGCAGGTCGGTTGTCACTATTTGACAGTTAGAGTTTTACGTCGTAGTTTATGAGACCTGAAGAAATAATGTATTATTTATTCATCATTGTTCTTCTTACCTTATCTGCAAATTTGTAGACCGCTCTCATCATCCATTTGTTGTATTTTAACATAATTTATCTCAACTCTCACGGCAAGAGGAATCGCTTGCACTAATGTTTGCCACCATTTCATAATGAGTAATTTAACGTACTGGTACAATATACAGAGTGACTACAGAGTCAGCACAACTGGCATCGGTGGAAGAGTGGCAGTCACAGAGTTGGTGAATATCAGTCATGATTAGGTACACAAGTTTTAAAAATACTTCATCCGTGTCTTGCAGGAATACTGGCTACAACACCGGCACTTTGGGCAGCGGCTACCCTCCCCAGGACATGCTACCTTCCTCCTCCTCGTCCTCTGCAGTCTCTTCTACAGTCGGAGGGTACAAAGTGTCTCGCTACTCGGAAGATGCACAGGAACCTTCAGTGTATCACCGAGGCCGCCCCATGTACCCCCCGAACACATCCTTCCGTCCCAACGAGCCGCCCTGCTACCCCCCATACCCCAATGTCGGAGGGCCCGGGCCACACATGGCGCACCACTCCGCGATGCCTCCGCCACCTCTTGCCGCCCAATACGACCCGCCCCCAATGTCCGAGAGGGACCGCAACCGCGACAGAGACTCGGGGGGGCGCTACGGGCCGGCGGGGATCGGCTCCAGGCGGTCATTGTACCACCAGCAAGACACAAACTCTTCCACAAAGTACCATTCCCACCACTCCCATCACCACTCGGATCGCAGGGAGGAGAGGGGGTACCGGCGGGACAGCCTGGGCGCCCGATCAGGGGACCACGGCCACCAGAGACATCGCAACCACCACCATTCTCACAACCACCACGGCAGCAGCCGCAGGAGGAGCAGCCACGACCCAGACAGAGATCGGGATAGAGATCGAGACCGGGACAGAGAGAGTGACTACTCCAACAGCTCTGACCCCAGATACAATTCTAACTCCTACCGCTCTTCCTCGAACAGCATGTCTCCTCCCCCCTCATCTTACCCCGCATTTTCCTCCTCCAAAGAGCCGGCGCCAGCCCCCCCTCAGGGATTAGATGCTTCCGCTCGTCTAGGGGGCACCAGTCTCGCGGAGAGGGGCTCTCTGCCTCCGCTAGGCGCTGACAAAGACTACCACGCCGGTCACCACGGTGCCCTGCCTCCACCTCCCCCGCCGCCTCCGCCCCTGCCGCCAGCTTCGGTCATCGCGGCGGCTGTAGCTGAGACTCTCGGAACACTGGACTTCAATCAGGACAGTCCGGCCCGCGAAGAGCAGTGGACGAAGCCCAAGCGGCGCCCCAGCACGCCACCCGTGCCGCCGAAGACGCCCCCGCCTTCCTCCCCGCCCCTCCCTTCCGTCGCTTCCTCCTCTACCTCCCCTTCCTCCACCTCCCTCCCCCACCATCTTCCCTCCTCCTCCAGCTCCCCACCGCCCCCTCAGCGCGACTCGTCTTCCCCAGAGCCGGACTCGACCAACGAGAGTTTACCGTTCGTCTACCACAGCAGCAGCCTCGACTCTCGTATCGAGATGCTCCTAAAGGAACAAAAGGCCAAGTTCTCTTTCCTTGCCTCCGACGAGGAAGACGAGGAAGACGGGAAGGAGGAGAAGCAGCGGGGCGTACGTGGGGATGGAGGAGAGCGAAGAGGCGTGTCGGGTGACGCGACAGGGGACCACACAGGTGGTAATCAGGTGGGAGACAATGGGGAGAAGGACTACAGAAGGAAAGGAGACAGAGATGGCAACAGAGGAAGGAAGCGGGGAAAGGGGGGGGATGGGAGGAAGAGTCCCCCTGTACATACAGCGACCACACCATCCTCTTCCTCCTACTCTTCCCACAATCTTTCCCCAAAGGAACCCCAGCCCCAGGTTGTCGCTGGGACTGGAGCTCTGCTGGAGGAGTCTTCACAAGCTGGATCAGCTGATGCACAGAGCAGGACAGGAGCACACACACCGCCGTACAATGGACAGAGTCAGGTGAGATCAGCAGGTTCAGACTGGTGCGTTTTGTCCTGACAAATGTGCGCTCGTAGGTGAATGAATATTAATGCTCATGTTGAAGTAGAACATAGGTCTTATTATTGTTTGCAAGGGGGTTGTGACATTAAATATGGTGGGCAGCTTGTTTTGGTAAAAGCAACCCAAACATTTTAACTGTAAAATGTTTCATGTATATTAAAAGGCCAGAGTGCAGCATTTTGGAGGATCTAGTAGCAGCAATTTAATGTATTAATTACAACAATGTTTTTACCTGAAACTAAGAATCCTCGTGTTTTTGATAGCTTAGAATGAGCCCTTCATATCCACATAGAGAGCTGGTCCTCTTCACAGACTCCATGTTGCACCGTCACGTTTCTACAGTAGCCCAGAAGAGACAAACTAAACACTGACTCTAGAGAAAGCCTTTTTGCCCTTTTTAAGTTTCCTGAAGGATAGAAGAAATAACTTCAATACACAGAAAAAACTAAAGATGTTTAACCTCCTGAACACAAACGCATTTGACTGTTTATTTTTGTGGTTACCAGATTCATATATCCACAGTACACTTCCTGAATCTGCCCTTTTGAGCTGTCCTTGCAGCCCCTCTTTTGAACGTGTGAAAGGTGGTGAAACACTTTGCCGACTTAACGCGATAAACTCTGTTTTCTTTCAGTCCTCTCCTCACTCCTCAGGGGAAGACATGGAGATATCAGACGAGGATGAGGGCGAGACCAACATAACAACGGTGACCACCCACCAGCCCTCGCTTACCTCAGGTTCCTCGCCCTCTTCATCCCAGGCTGCCATGCCTTCACAAACAACGGACCCCTCATCTTCGCCCCCACCCGACTCTGCACAGCACTTTGGCACCTCCATGCACCCTCCCATACCTTCCTACCCTCCTCATTTGCCTCCTCCCCCTCCCCCTGGGTACTCCCTCCAGCCCCCGCCTCCCCCCGGGATCCCTCCCCTGCCCCACATGGAGCTGCACCCCGAGTATCCCCCCATGCCCCACCACATGTATGACTATGCCACGTCCATGGAGCTGATGAGCCAGTACAGCGGCGGGGCTCCTATGTCTTTCCAAATGCAGACCCACATGCTAAGTCGCCTCCACCAGCTGCGCTTGTCGTCGGCCAACGACAGCCCGGGTCCCGGCGAGGCAGCCACCGCGGACTACACCTCCTACCATCTCCACTCGATGCCCCCGCCCCACACACACCACCCCTACATGGACCAAGAGGGGAGCGGGGCGGGTGCGCCCTATGACCAGGACCACTGCTACATGCCCCACCACATGTCCTACGCCTACCCCGACCCCCACAGCACTCAGATACCGCCTCTACCACACCACGGCATCCCGCCCCCTCACACCGGCTGGCCCCCACACGTCATACAGCCACACTACCCCTCTTACATGCCCCCGCCCGGCTACGACACCATGCTGCCCGGGGAGGGGGACGAGTACAGGGCTCCGGGCGAGGAGATGCCCATGTTGGCCGAGAATCCGAATGAAGCCACGGTGCAGATGGTCCTGGGTACTCTGATCCAGGAAATGAAGAACATCATGCAGAGGGACCTGAACCGCAAAATGGTGGAGAACGTTGCCTTCGCGACTTTTGATGAGTGGTGGGAGAGGAAGGAGACCAAGGCCAAGGTAAGGGAGACGAGTCGCAGCAATGCTGGTGCGACTTAAGTTTTTAAACTTGTGGCTTTTGTTTTCTTGTCTGACGGTAAGTCATTATTGCATCATCCACTTCTTTCAACATTTTCTTCCCTTCATGCCGGCGACACCCATCGCCAGAGGCGCAATGCATTCTGGTCGTCCCTCCGTCCGGTCCATTCTCGTCTCAGCCCTCGTCTGGAGGCAATCTCCTCTAACTGGGCACAAACGTGCACTTCAATTAGTTTTTTGGCCTAAACACAGGAATTTATGTTTATTAAGACAATTTCACGGAAATGTCTAATAGGATGAAGTGATGACATTTTGTTCGGAGATTTAAATTACAGCACGGCTGGTTGGCGAAGGCATACAACCGCGAGGCGCTAATTCTAGTTAAGCGGTTGTTTCATTAAACTCTTGACTAAAGTCTTTTGCCTAAAGCTCAGATTAAAAACATTCCATCAATATTTTCACTTTACCTTAAAGGCAGTGTTGCCACAAATAAAGAGATAATCCTTCAGGATCTTGCTGCCTCTAAACGAGTAAAGAGATGTGTAGCTTTCCAAAGCTGCCATTACTTTTACCGTTTGATAACAAGCAAGACGATGCTCCTTACCACATTGATCAGGAAACGGTGTCATACACTGAAAAGAGGAATAAATAGAAATGTTTTCCTCCTCCAGCCTTTCCAGACAATGGTCAGAGGGGTGTCTGCCTTACGGGACGATGAGAAAAAAGAGGAGAAGGTCAACCGTCCTCGGGAGCCTCTCACGGCTCTTGTGGATTGGGCGAAGAGCGGTGGCATGGAGGGGTTGTCTCTGCGAGGAGCGCTGCGACTGCCTTCCTTCAAGGTAAAAGCACCACACTGGACTGCATCTCCATGTTCAACAACTCGCACTGTGATTGGTTCAATTAATCTACACCTCGGCCTACATGCAAACAGTTAACATGTAACATTTGTCTGAGTGAGATGCGGTGCTGTAACTCGGTGCATTGTGGGAGAAAATGTACATATTTAATTGTCAGTGTTTTATTATGAACATATACAATACAATTTCAGTTTTTCTTGACAGAAAAAGTTGTGTATGATGTTAATTATAGTTCTTAGAAGGTAAGGCTAAATGGAAATGCGTCAGACTTTTAATAAGGCGATTGCTAACAGTGCCTCTCTAATATAAACAGACATGCTCATTTTTGTGAAGTACATAAATATGGAAGCTTATTGTAGCGGTCACAAAGTACCAGAAAGTCCACCCGTGGCTGTGTGTCCTTGATTTCCAAAACAATCTGCTGGGTTCCTCTTGTCCAGGTGAAGAGGAAAGAACCTCAGGAGCTGGAAGAGGGAGACATGAAACGGCCGCGACCCTCAACCCCACCAGACGAGGATGACGAAGGTGTGCTGATGTTGATGGTTTTAACGGAGCAGGTTGCCTTTATACGCCTTCTGCGTGTGACCCTTAAACCTTGCCTTGTTGCCTTGTTCCAGCTGCTGAGGGCAGAATGCCAGAGGCCAACAGGCACGGAGCGGAAAGAGACAACAAGAGGAGGAAAAAGAAGCCAAGAAACCGTAAACCTTGGGAGCTCGGCAGCGAGGGAGAGGAAACATCAGAGGGCTCCTCCACTGAAAAGGTGCGTTTGTGGTGTTTTATTTTAGAGCAAACTAAATGTTTGTAATTCAACATAAAGTTAAGAACTAAAGGAGTCCTTTGGAAAACCATCAAATGTATTTATTCAAATCGTAACTAGAAATATGAATGTAAATAGTTGGATATTTTTTTGTTTTGTGCTCAGAATTGTGTCATTACTCATATTGATTGCTAGATGGCAGCATTTCACTGTGATCTTTTTGTGTTTTAACCACAACCTTTTTCTATTTGTAGGAGGATGAAAGTGAAAAGGAGTCTGATGGTAAATCTCAACCCATAATCTTATTACTGTGTCTGTATTTATTAGGTTTAATAGTAGAGTTAAGGCAGTAATGATACCAAATGTATGTTTTCCTTTCTTTTTTTTAGATGATGCCCTCAGTGTTGATAGTGATGATGAGAGCCTCTCTTCGTCCTCTGAGGGCTCTTCCTCCTCAGCATCCTCATCTTCGTCTTCCTCTGAAGATGAGGATGAAGAGGAAGGAGAGAGGGCTGGGAGTGACGGGCCGGACACCATGGACGAGTCGACCGTGGACAGCACAAGCGAGAAAGATGCCAGGTATGAAGTTTTGGGGTGTTTGCTAATGTCTCTGCTCATAAATAAAAAAAAAGTCAATTTTTCATTGTGTCATATTTATTGCTTATTTAATGTTTTCTTCTGTTTTTTTCAGGGAAAACAGAGCAGCTGTTTCAAAGGCAGAGGTCAAAACAGGTTAGTCCTACATCATTATTAAATGCAAAAATAAACCACAGATTAAACATTAAAGGAAGATCTTGACTCTCTAAACAGCTGCTTCGCTGGTTCAGTCTTTTAAAAACGCTCCTATTTTCTCTCAGATGAAGCCAAGGACCACAAGGCCGATACCACGGCAGCGCCCAGCAAGCGCCCTCCATCGCCCCCGTACCCGCGTCCTTCGTCCCCCATTGTTCTGGTTCCCCCCCTCAAGAAACGCAGGAAGACCGTCTCATTCTCCACCGGCGAGATCGACAGCAGAACGCAGCTGCCGACTGCACCGTTATCTCCACCCCCCTCTCAGCTGGCGGGCGAATCGGCCCTCCTCTCCCCGTGCAGGCCTCCGGACTCCCTCGTTACCTCTTCCCCGTCGCCCTCGGCTCGTCCCTCTCATGGCATCCAACTGCTCCCCTTCGCCTCCAAACCAGGAGAAGGCAATGCCCTCATCGTGCCCCCAGCTGGACGAATCCAAGATTTGGATGAGTCCAAAAGGGGACTTCTGGTTTCTCCTCAGATCACCCCGGTCAAATCCCCCGGGAAACGGGGTGCAGGCAAGGACTCGCCCAAGTCTCCCGTCCCTCCCGTCATGGTGTGCCGCACTGTGCAGAACCTGCCGCTGGACCACGCTTCCATGTGCAGGATGGCCTTCGAGGAGGCCCCTCCTCCACCGCCCGTCAACAAGCGGTCCAGAGGCAGGCCTCGGACGACCAGCCTGTCTGCGTCGTCCTGCCACTCCGTCCGAGAGGAAGACGAGGATGAGGAGGAAAGGGAGCAGAGGTTGAGACTCAGAGAGCAGCTGGGGGTGACGAGCCTCCTGCAGCTGGCCTCCGCTTCGACCGGCGACCTGTCTGTGCTGGCGGACATTGCCCTGAAGATGGACCCTGATGCCGGGGACTCTGAGGAGACGGAGACATCCGACGAGGCGGAGGAGCAGAAGATGGAGGATGACCTCTTCTCCCCGGAGTCGCTGGCCCTGCTCATGAGCCCGGAGGGTGTCGTCGTCCGCATGGAGCACAACTACTGCAAACACCTCATTCTGCCGGTGCCACCTGGTACCAAAAGGACTTCCTCCAAACAGGACTCTTCTGTTCTGCTCCCAGCGGACCTCAACACTATTTCTGGGGTTCTTGAAGCGCCAGAGGAGGTCATCGGCGAGGCGCTACCTTCCAGGGGAGATGCAGGAGAATACTTGTCTACAATGGGGGTGCTTTGTGAGTCCGAGGATGCGGGCCAGGCCGCATCTCTACCGCCGTCGTCAAAGAAGAAGACGGTGGCCGGCAAGGGTTTCGAACTTGAGAAGGACAACAGCAAAAAGAGGAGAAGAAAAGACAAAGAGAACCTCGAGGTTCATCTCACACAAAAACCGAAGGAGCAGCCGGGCAAGAAACAAAGGAAGCGGAAACTAGAGGTGCGTGGGACTTCTGCTTAACTGTGAACAATCTGTCACAATATCCGTGTGACTCATCTGTCGCTCCCGGTTCAGCTCTGTTTAAATGGCACGTTATCTTCTGGTAATGTCGTCAGACTTTTTCCACAGGAAAGAAACGACTCCCTGTGTCTCATACATGCACAACTCCAACCTATATGTAACTGTATCGTTGGGCTTCTAGTCAATGAGAAAACACTGCAGAACTACAATATAATTAGAGGAAGTTTTTGATGGAGCAAGTAGAGCTGTTTTCCTCTCAACAACAATAACAATGAGTCTTTACAGACCTGCTGACGATGCCTCAGTGTTTAATGTGTTGAGTTGGTGGAATGTCAGCAGCACCTGTCCATGCTTGTCGAGTGACTTTTTCCTCTTACGTGCCAGGCTGATACTGACTGACTGAGCTGTTTGTGTCTCACTAGGGAAAAAAACATGCAGAAGGTTTCCTGTTGTGCAACTTGTTTTCCAATTACACTCTGCAAAACAAATGTTTAGGACTGATTTAGTTTCATCTGAAAGGCAAGAAGCAACTCTTCTCCTGAGATCTGTAAAAAGATGATGAAACGCTATTGCACTCATTTGAATGTTTGGTAATAGCAGGACCTGTGCGTGTCTCCCATTCGAATATAATATATTCATTGAAAAATATTATGCATGCATTTAAGTAAATCTGTCAAAATGTGAATAACTCAAGTCGTCTCCACTGACCCTTCAGGTCTCCCTCTAAAGCCACTCCCTCTAATACTATCATCATGAACGTAAACATTAGGACTCACAGCTGTCAGGCGAGCAGCTTGGTGCAGCTGGTAGCCCGTCCAATCATTTCACAGATACCTGAATATGGCTTTAATGTGCACAAGATGTAAATTAACCTAGAAACTAAGAGGCACCCATGGGTGATTCAAACTTAACTGCATGTGTGAACTAGGGCTGTCAAAATTGCTCAAAAATGACGTTCGAATATTCCCTTTAAAAAAACACATATATTCGAACATATTCGAATATTCGAAGTTGCGCATTAGGCACGTCAATAACAGGACAAATTAATACAACGAGACATAACTACTTGTACAGGTAATTTATTTAAGTTTAAACATATTTAACAACATATTATCTACACGAAAATAAGTAAATGAACTAATGGCCAAGACCGCGGACCTCTCGCTCGCACACACTCTTTCTTTCTCTCTCTCTCTTTCTTTCTCTCTCTCTCTCTCTCTCCCGCACCGTCGCGCTCTCTGCGCATAGCGGTTTAAATGAACGACAACAATAAACTAATGCTGAGTGCTGATCAATAGTTTTGTGCAAGCAATTTAAGGTTGCGACTCTTGTCCCAAATATGGCTTCATTCAGTGATTGAAACACCCGCAAAGCAGACAGTCGCGCCGCTGTGTTTTTTTTTTTTTTTTTTTTTTGACATTCGAATATTCATTTTCACATTCGAATATTCTGTTTTTTAACAACTATTCGAATATATATTCGAATATAGAATATTCGTTGACAGCCCTAGTGTGAACACAGTGCTTGTTCTTAAGCATACTCTACCACAGTTCATTGGTAGTAACATCCCTCTTCCTCCGTGCAGGACTCTGAGGAAGATGTGGACGTGGAGGAGCTGGAGTCCGGGGAGCTGTCCAGCTCCGACACAGAGGACGAGATGGCCGACGACTTGAGGAAGAGTGAGCGCCTCTTTCTGCAGGAGGCGGGGGTGACGTCATCCCAGCGCTGGCCAAAACCCGTCCCGGCCGCACCCGAGCTCCCAGCCAGGAAGTACGACAACCGCAGTGAGTTTGAGCAGATGACCATCCTGTACGACATCTGGAACTCCGGTCTGGACGGCGAAGACTTGACTCTGCTGAGGAAGACGTACGAGAAGCTGCTGCAGGACAACCACAGCTCTGACTGGCTCAATGATACTCACTGGGTCACCCACACTGATATCCTTTTCAGGGACTGACACCTGTGTGAAATTACCTTTTTGAAAGTGAACCAATGTCCAATCACCCTCTATCTATTTTCAATCATTAAGTAGCTACAAAATATGATTTTTCTTTTTTGTGTGTGTTCATATCACTGTGTGGTTTCCTGCTATTGTCCTTGACCTTTGAGCTGCACTTACCAATTTGCCAAACCCTCGGCGGAAGAAGAAGAACGCCGGAGGACAGCTCCGTGAGCATGTGACCGGTTGTGCCAGGAGCGAGGGCTACTACGCCATCAGCCGCAAGGAGAAGGACGTCTACCTGGACCTGGACCTGCCCGAGCAGGTCATCCGGGAGGTGGAGAACGTCGACAGCTCGGTAAGCCTTCTCCCGACTCCGTTCTCTGGCTCTGATCCTGAGTGTGTAGTGCTGCAGGATATGTCCCAAAACCCAGAAAGCACTTTGTTCCCTCGTCGCTGGAGAGATTTTCACGTTTTGTGATTTCTCCTTTGAATATTTTACCCGTCTTGAAAAGCGTTGGCTAACAAGTGGTTCAATAAAACTACAGAATGGGTCTCGGACATTAAACTTCATCACGCCATCATCTACTACTACACAGTCAGCTATCGCATGCCGACCAGTTTCATTTATATAAGAGGCATTTTCATACAAGATATTTCACAAGACTTGAAGGTTACTAAAGTTACTTGAAGGGAAAATTCACCAATTTTTATGTGGATATCCAATCAGTGCTGATAGTAATGTAGCCCCCTGCACCGGTGCTGCTATGTGTAGTATGTTGAGTATGTTGAGTATGTGTAGTATGTTGAGTATCTTAAATATGCGACTGAGAAAGCCGAACTCTCTCCTGCTGCGGACTCCATGCCGCTGTGCCTACATGTACCAGGATGCATTGCGCTCAAGCGGCATTTTTGCTCCACTGAACTCTCAAAACATCAATGAAGGAAATTACGCTTTGAGCAAAACAAACGTACACCTTCTCCAGCACCTGGAGGAAGGAAAACCTTTATGCAGAGTAACACGCAGCTCGCTCTCTCCGGGTTGTCGTTGGCTGCTTCCAACAAAAACTGCCAAAGCTGAATGAGTCAGTGTCTGTTGGCGTAGGCAATTTAATCAAAGGCTCCATCTAAATAAACATCCTGGTCCATCACATCCTCTCCCAGAGACACAGAACATCAGTAATACCTGCATACGTTTTCACGCTGTATCCCTGACCCGGATAGGTGGATATACGATGTTTTGACAGGAGCTGTGAAAGAAAGAGGAGTTTGATTGTGTGGAAATTCACAAAACAAATCCACAGCGTGGTTCCAGATGACCACGCTGTGGAAAGAATGATGTTGACCCACAGTGCTGGCTCCATACAAGGACTTCAGGAGGTCTAGAAGTTGCTTAATATGATTATTATACTGATGGTGAATAGATGCATGATACCCCTCAAGAATTCAAGTAACTGCAATCTGCCCACAGCGGTTTGGCTCAGATTACCTGGAGGTTTGGGGATAATAAGTGTGTTTCCAAAGAAGAGGGATGTTTATGGATTTGTGGAACAATGATGTCTCTTTTTCCAAATATCCCCACGAAGCACGATGTAGTCGAGTCTAGAAGTTTTGGGACGTTTCATATCTTCGTCATTTCAAAAGAGACCAGAATCTTTCTTATAGTATAGCAGTAACCCAACAGCTCTACAACGTACCCCCCAAAAATACAACGTTGGAGTTATAATATGGAAGCAGACGTTCAAAAACCTCAATAGACACTTTTAATGCAAAGAATGTCGTTCAGGTGGTTTTTAAAACCTCAAACCCACTGTGATGTATGCCAGGTGCCTCTTTAAGTTAATATTTAGGTACTTGTCATTCTCACAAACTCACGTTTTTATCCTTTCAAACTTCTTTTTGCTGCATTTAGTTCTGTTTTCTCAAGGAAAATATCTGCTCCTCTTGTATAATGTTGGGAATTATAGTTTATTGGGTTACACCCTCCATATGACTCTGGGTTGTGAAAGTAGTTCAGTTTGATTAGTACGGTTTAGCTGCTGTTTTTTGGCGTTTCTGAGGGAAACCCCTCTTAGTTGTGTTTAGCGTTCCTATGCGACACTTGGCTTCCCCAGTAATGCGTTTTCCATTCTGGCCTCGAGCTGTGGCTCGAATACAGGTTTCACCAACAGCGCTGATATTTAGTTATCGGCGGCGTATTGTTGTAAATCTACGGTTGCATCAAAAAAGCAAATTACTTGGACAGACAGATTTGATGTCCTGATCAAAGCTGCACAGCGGCCGTCTCGCTGCTCTGATGCGGTTTCTTCTTCCTGGAGGAGTTAAATGTCATCAAAGCACAGACTAGTTGTCTTCTTTAAAGTTCAGATGATATGTTGGTGGTCTGGTTTTAAATTATACAGCTGTTCAGGTTGACTGTGTTGAACTTTGAATGCCGCCCTCCTCCTCCTCTTCAGTCAGGTTATTATTCAAACACTTGGCATTCAGCCGTAAAGCTAATCCAATATACACACACACACACAAGCAACACAAATAAGGTGCTACAGCTGCACATTTATGTGCCTTTTTGTTTTTCTTTCATCTGCAACATTGGGTTGTTAAGTGCATATGGGAATTTCTTTTATTACTAACATTTACAGCCATTGGCTACACGGTCAGTACTTGTCATTTCATTGATTTTTGGCCATTTTCTGCAACTGGTAAGGTAAAATATAAATTAACACCTTGAAAACGTCACATCCTGCGTTTGTCGTGTGTTTAATGTGTCACACTAGACTGTTAGCAGCGTTGAGGTGGTTGGTCTAAATTTAGTCAAGTTAGCAGAAGAGAAACTTCCTCTAAACATTTCCACACAGACTTATCAGCCTTCAACTGAACCTCACCCACACTAACGCTGTTGCAATGCAATCAAGGTCAAAGTATTACTCGGGTTCAGTCATCGGTAGGTTCAAGGCCACGCCGTGGCCCCTCTGTAACGCTGTGTTCTGTCTGTTTCCTGGCAGGGAGCCAACCGGGTCCTATCGGAGAGACGCTCGGAGCAGCGCCGCCTCCTCACCGCCATCGGCACCACGGCGGTCATGGACTCCGACCTGCTGAAGCTCAACCAGCTCAAGGTGAAAAACGATCTCACGTGCCCCCTCAGTCACGTTACAACTGCACTTTGTTGTGTGTGTGTGTATTGAAGTGTGATTACATGAGGTACTTATCCATCAGTGTATTCCCGACAGTAATATCTATAAAGGTCTATAAGAAAAGCTCACCACGTTTCAGCATGTAGGTAATGCAAACACAATACTGAGAACTGGAGTAAACTGCTTCCTACTTTTGTCTACAGTGACTCCTCACTTTAAAAACTATTTAAAGTACAAATTGCATGTGTGTGTGTGTATGACGCATGTAGTTTAATCACCAGTTTGCCTACACATTAGAGATATTTCTCGACCAACAAAAGCTGGACCAGGTGCCTTTCAGAGGCGCCGTACTCAACGGGAAGTTGCTGACTGTGCACTTTTGATCCGTGGATGTTATCAGTGATGGGTTGTGTTTGCTAGGAAGGCGTTAATCCTTCAGCGCAGGCTGCCTGTGGCCCTTAACATGTCACAGAGCTCACCCTGTGTCGAACACGTAGACAGGAACTGGTCTCGTCACCAGCGGCAGCATAAAGAAGGGTGGCGGTCGTATTTTAGGGTGGTGGCCAGTTATTTTACTGGAACAAGGCCGAATCTACTACATGACAAAAACATTTAGTTCAACCAGTTCTCATGAAATCCCCAAACATTTGTATCTGATTTATGATCATTGTTTTTACCGAGACCTTACAGCGAGTCTGTTCTGTCCTGCAGTACCGCAAGAAGAAGCTCCGCTTCGGCCGCAGCAGGATCCACGAGTGGGGTCTGTTCGCCATGGAGCCCATTGCTGCTGACGAGATGGTCATTGAGTACGTGGGGCAAAACATCAGACAGGTACTGCCTCAACACACACACACACACATCTTACTAGACATCCCATGCACTCGGTATATTGTCCAACAGTTTATTAACGATTGTTCCCACTATTGCTGCTTTATTGATTCAAACCGCACCTTTTTAGACTCCCCGCTGTTGGTTTAACAATCGAACCGGTAATGAAATGTTTGTGTGTGTGTGTCGAGATGGTGGCCGACAATCGAGAGAAGCGGTACGCGCAGCAGGGCATCGGGAGCAGCTACTTGTTCCGAGTGGACCACGACACAATCATAGATGCCACCAAGTGTGGAAACCTGGCTCGATTCATCAACCACTGCTGCACTGTGAGTCTGCACATCCTCAGTCAACGCCGGTCCAACAAGTAGCCGTTACAAAATCTACTTTGTGTGAATGAAAAGCCTAATTAGACCGACTGTGTTTCTATAAACGACTGCAGCTTGTTTCTCTATAAGTAAAACATGTTAACATGGAAACAGTCTGTCATTGTGAATGACAAAAGGGATCAAAATAACCCAATTAAACACTCGTCCTACCACACCACCAAATGCTCAAATTCAACACTTTAAAGTTTCTTTTAATATCTGTCCATGACTTGTCCAAACATTTATTAGTCTTTTTTTTATTCGCTTATTTTAACTGAAAATATGTAACTTTTAAAGCTGGTTGCTGACACACAATGAAGCATTGAAGTCAAAGTTTACACCATATGAAACACATCAGGGATGCATTGCATCACTTCTAGCAACTTCAAGGAGAACAATGAGGGTGAAATAACATTCTCCGGTCGGTGAAAACACAAACACACACACACACTGAGTGAAGCACCAGAATTTGGCACGTTTTTGGATGGCTGTTAGGACCGTCCTCTTGTTTTTAAATGTAGCCCTGCTTGTTTTAAACGTGGGTCACAGCTTACAGGCATTGACTTATGCTAATCAATGTAATGTTTGTCTGGAGCTCATCGGCCTGTCGTTGCTTTGACCCTCCAGCCGAGCTGCTACGCCAAGGTGATCACCATCGAGTCCCAGAAAAAGATTGTGATCTACTCCAAGCAGGCCATCGCCGTCAACGAAGAGATCACCTACGACTACAAGTTCCCTCTGGAGGACAACAAGATTCCTTGCTTGTGTGGAACGGAGAACTGCCGCGGGACTCTGAACTAGCGGACGCACTTCTCCTCCTCCTCGCTCGCCAACGCAGGACCCGGACGTCCGCCCGGTTCACCCTCCTCCGAGCGTACCTCGAAACAAAGCCACCCTCTGATTCCTCCCCCACCTCCAGTACCCAGGAAACAGAGACACACACACACATACATACACACACACACACACACACACACACACACACACACTCTTGCACTTTTCATGCACACTTTTCATTCACTTGGCCTTTTCACAAGCCGGTGTGTGTGAGAGGTTTATTGAGGGGGACCTCTGCTTCAGCATTAGCTCTTCTGTGGCAGTATTGACTCCGTCGGGTGATCTCTTCCAACCAGGAGGCTCCGTGCAGCCGGGCATGAGCGGTCTTTATATATTCCCATGCCGATACCCGATGGAAGGAAGACCCCAGATCAGAACACCAGTATTGTACTTCTACGTCAGCTCACATAATCGTAAAGCCTCGTTCACTCTTCCAGTGTCAAATCCCGCCCTGCACCCGCTCACCCAACCCACCCCACCCACCCATCCCCCCACTCACCAAGAGCCGCACACAGACGCACAGGAACATTTGACGAATTCAGGGTTTTTAAAAGCGCTTGTCAAGGGCACACTTTTAAAATGACAACTTCAATCAATTTGGTCTTCGGTTATGCAAGATTTCGAAGTGTGAAGGTAGTTTTTGGAGCTTTTTTTAAAATATAATTTCATAGTGTTATATAATATTGCTGTTGTTAATGGTATCGTTATTTAGTTGCATTAGCTGTAAGTATCTTACAGTGAGATGAGCTTCAGTGTGTCCACCGCCCCGTGAAACTATCATTTCTCCGCCGTGCGTTCCTCTCCTGATCCGCCTCGACCCGTCTGGATGAGAGCAAAGTCCTTTTGATCTGTTGTTTTTAACCCACTGTGAAAATACGTCAGTTAGGTTGTAGCTAAAAGTGTTTTATTTTTACATGGTTGCTGAATTTCTGTCTAAATATCAGCACAACCGAGAATTGGCCTGTGTGGTTGAAGTCCCCTCCCTCCACCTCCTCCAAGTTAAAGCTGCGTTAACGAAAAGTCTTGTGCTGAGAACCCGTTAAGTGTTTGTTAGGATCTCTCCGCCCGTTCCGTTTTCACGGAAGCAAATGTTGACATTTCCTATTTCAACAGTTGGCTTCATCTTCCTCCAGCTTTCAAAAGCTTTTACCACCAAACTCATGCAGGTCCTAGTAAAAAAAAAAAAAAAAAAGTGTGTGGTCAGTGTTTAACTTAGTCAATCTGTGTGCGACACGTTTTTAAAAAGCACATTTCTTTGAGTTGGTCAGGTCTTTTCAAAAGTTTAGTTTTGCAACGTTTTTTTTTTTTACTCTGTTTTGTGGGCCTTTTTCAGAATGCATTATTTTATTTGACAGTGTGGAGTCGTGCGCCCCAAACAAAACCTCCCGGTGGATCCAGCTGGTGGACGGTGTTCATAGATGCGCTGCAGACAGCAGGATGTAAATGGCCCTCGTGTTGTGTTCAAATGGCTGTGGCCGTCCAAAGTTTAACTTTAATTTTGAACTTATAACCAGAAGACTTTATTTCTTTTGTTCCCTCCCAAACAGGAGCCTGTGTAACATACGTCTCTTTCCAATAAAAGCCTTTCAGTACAAACCAACCCTATTTACTACAGGAAAAAGAGATGAAAGGGAAAAAAAAAATCAAAGAAGTACATGTAAATATTGTAGAGGTGTTTGTTTCTCGTAGAAACACATCGACTTCAAGCTGTAAATATGTCGTTCCTTTTCCTCGCTCGATGAGGAGGAAACATGTACATACCTTCCATTCATTTATTTTTTATTGTTTTTCCTTTTAATTTGATGATTATTTTAATATTATTTGCAATATTTCTCTTGTATTAATGCGTTGGACCCTTTATTAATGGTGCATTAAAATATTTTTTAAATAAATGAAGACTTCATGTTTTTCTGTGTGTCTTGCTGCTGTTCTGAGGTCAGAGGATTTTTTATCTGTCGAGTGTTTTACACGCAAGATGGGAGATGCGTAAATGACTGCAGGAAGTTGCTGGCATAGAGGAAACTGACATTTCCTCTTTGAAAGAGTTGAAATCAGCTCCTTAAATGCACCTGCAAATGTTATATTTCCTGTTTAGAGAAAACAAAAGAGGAAGTAATGAAATGAAATGTCTCCAGATGAAGCAGCGATCGGTCTCAGCTCACCGTAGTGATGCAGTTTAAAATAAGGTTGCTCCATCTGGCTGATGAACGTTTGGCCTTTCTTCTGTATTAAAGAGCCGTGACTGGTATTTTCTGGTATTTTCAAGGTGCACTTGTGTTTTACCGGAACTGCACTGAACTGAGGTGACCTGGAAATAAGCACTCCACTTGTTTTGCTTCGTTTATTGGGTTTTATTTCTTCAATTTGATAACATATTAACAAAAAAATACCCCAACATTCTCAGTAAAAGGAGGATTTAACAAACATAACATTAGGTTTAAATATGACGTTATATTCGTAAGTAGAAATACTTATATATAATATTTACTTTGTCTGATGATCTCAGACAGACACAGGGAGGTTGTTAGTTAAATGGGGCGACTGTGGCTCAGTGGTTAGCAGGTCTGACTTTCAATTAGAGGGTCGGTGGTTCAAACCCCAGCTCAGCCAGTTCGTGTTGTTGTGTCCTTGAGCAAGACACTTAACCCTAAGTGTTCTACGGTCTACTGTATATCATGTAAGTCACTTTGGATAAAAGCATCAATGTGTAACCTGGTGACAGTTTGACAGCATTTATGAGAATCAGGATGACTTTCATTAAATTTAACCCAAGGTTCATATCAGTTAATGGATAAAGTATTTCGTGTTAAAGTGAAAAACAATGGTCATTTATTGACTGACATCTCGGAACATCTTGGTCCTTAAATTTGTGCAGATATATTATTATAGACAATGAAACTGGGCTGAATAAGAGCTCAGATTGTATTGTTGCATTGTGTATCTTTCACCTTATTTAGTTTATTTTCATATACTGAATTTGTCAAACCATAGAGCCTTTCATTATTATGTGTTTCCTCATAATAACTTCTTATTACAATGTAGGGATATTGTTTTCATGAGTTAACAACTCCCCACAATATAATATTTTTCTTGTTCTCATAAAAAAAAATCTTAAAAGGTAAATGTACTGGGACTTCAAGAGCTTTGTGTGTTAGGTCTGTTGAAGTGAGCTCAGCTGAAACACAACAGCAAATGCAGTTTCAAGTGCGTACCAACCTCATGTGCACACTCACTATTATAGGTCCTTACCACAGTGGATGTATTAATACATCATCTTTCAGCTGCTCCATGTTCGCATGCACTTTCAACTGTGGGAACACAAGTCTAAACTTGTGTATTTAATAAAGGACTAAAGGTACATCCAGGTAAGAACGTTCATCTTCTGAAAAAGCTCTGCAGACAATCTGGATCTATTTATTAACAACTCCAACTTAATCATGAATAGCCTTTGTTAATTATAAATGTATTAAGCATAATTCCACACTTAAAGGCTTAGTTATTAGAAAGTGAGAACATCCATGACAATGTATTAATACTTCCTTTTACATTTTTATAAAGTAAGACTTATTATGGAGTAGTCCATCCAATAATCACTATAATTTTGTATAACTAACGTCCCTAATTCTAGAGTTTCTATGTGGGATAAGTACTCAGATCGTATATATTCTATATAGATCTTATACATTGAATACGTGTATTTATAATACTTACAAGCAAAAGTCCTACATGCAAAAATGTACTTAAGTAAAAGTAGAAACACCACAGAGAAACATAACTACAAGTACTGCATTTAAAATATTACTTAAATAAAAGAACCAAAGTATTAGCAACAGAATATTGTCAAAGTTTGTAGAATTACTTATTTCCGAATAATATGTATATTATATTCCTGTATTATAACTATGAATGTGTTCATCACTTTAATGTTGCAGCTGGTAAAGATGGGGCTTTTAAATACTATATATATATATATATATAAAGATGGGGCTCACAATGTAAAAGCTTTTAAATACTATATATACATATATATATATATATATATATTAGTAATATAATATAATAGTATACTATTAACCAATGCTGTTGTATAAATGTTATTCAGTAAAAAGTAGGAATCACTTTGAATGAAAACGTAACTACAGTTACTTGAGTATATTTACTTCCCAGCACTGTTTGCATGTACAATAAATGGTTTACTTGAACCCCAAAACATAATATTGTTCAAAACGTAACCAAGGCCCTGAAGGCAAACCTATCCCACATGCGTCTGCGGAACTGCATGTGTCAATAAAGGTTGACACCCAAAAGAAAAAACCGGATCCCTCCTCTGTGGACTTAAAGCGCTCCGCGGCCGCTGCGCAGCTCAGAGTCGCAGCCCGCTTGTCATGTCGCGTCTCGTGTATCTGCTCACCGGAGGTTGCGGCTTCCTCGGTCGGCATCTGCTGAGGCTTTTACTGGAGAAGGAGGACCGGCTGGCGGAGGTCCGGGTGTTTGACAAGCACGTCGACCTGAGTTTAAATGGCCTCGGCACAGGTAAGACGTCCTTTAACGTTTGAGCTGACAGTTTCAAAATGTAGAGCTTTAGTCTTTAATGTGATGTCAGGCTCACAGCTGCAGGTCCACCGCGTCTCGTGGACTGTTTCTGCCTGAAGACTTTCTCACATTCACAGATGATTATGTCATCTTTTTAAATACCCAACTGGTTCCTGATAGTCGGTGTGTGTTATGCAACTCTTCTGTGTGGTGGAGATTCAAATGTTTGTTTTTTCTTTAGTGTTTATTTGCATGGTTTCTCTCTACGTGTCCATATTTTAGTGTGATAATAAGTCAGGGACGGATTATGAAGGGGGGATGACAGGGTGCATGCTCGGGGGCCCCAACAGGTTAGTAAGTAAGTAAGTAAGTAAAATTTATTTATAAAGCGCTTTTCACAGATAAAATCACAAAGTGCTGTACAACAGAATAGGTAGGACAAACAGTATAAAATACATACATATATCAAAGGAAAGGGACGCTAGTGAGAACCCATCAACCAAAAGCTTTCCTAAATAAGCAAGTTTTCAGGTCCTTTTTAAAAGAGACAACAGAGCCAGCCAGACGCATGGACAGGGGCAGGGCGTTCCACAGTCTGGGAGCAACAGACTGAAAAGACCGGTCCCCTCGGGTCTTATAACGAGTCTTAGGGACTGCAAGCAAATTTTGGTCAGAGGACCGAAGAGTCCGGCTAGGGAGATACGGCTTCAAAAGGTCTCGGATATACTGTGGGGCCTGACCGTTTAAGGCCCTGAAAGTCAGCACTAAAACCTTAAAGTCAATCCTGAATTTTACAGGGAGGTTAGAGGGGCCCCAACCTGTTAGGGGGGCCCCTGAGCATCTGTTGGAATTTACCGCTAATATTTCTGGCTGAAAAGTCTGAAAGAGACACAAAAAAAAAAAATATGATGACAAAAAAGATGACCATTAAAAATGTGCCCCCTGGCTCTTCTTATGGAGGAGGGGTGGGGCCCTTTTACGTGCCAGTGTCCAGGGGGCCCATTGTCTCCTTATCCGTTCTTGAGCGCTTCGGTTTCCATCAGTTTTCAGTAACACGAGGCGTTCACAGCCATATTCTGCGTCCCCACATGGAAACAACAGTAACATCCTTTCCTGTCATGCTGTGTGATCACTGGGTCAAACTGCAGCGCTGACCTCCAGGCTGTGAATACTGGCACGTCCTGTTCCAGGATAATGATGGTATATGACTTGTCAGGGACGCCTCTCCTTGATGACCTAATTCTGTTTACTGTCGCTGTCGCCAGCTTTTGTGTGTTGTGACCTGAGGTGGTTCACGTGTGCTGCCTCTCCCGTGTTTAGTCACGGGAGGAAAAAAACACACCAATCAAATTAATCCAAATTCAAGCAGTGTGGGTTTTTTTTGTTGCGTTTTGTCAACAACCGTACGCTTTTTTCCTTTCATCAGTGAGGGGAATGTGCTCAACCACCGGTGACGGCTCCTGTGCCACAGTGGAAAATGCTTTGTAGCGCTTTCATTATTTATTGTCGGAAAGGACTGAGGCCGGCTGTTGTTCGTTTGGGCCCCTGACAGATCAGCTAACAGTAACACCCAATGCCGGGGACAGGAAACAAGCGGTATAATTGTGTTTTGGTTGGAAATTTGAGCCCATTTGAATTTAAAGACGGTTATTAGTCAAATTACAGATGCGCTCTGCAGAGTGAGGTTGCAACAGAATCTGTGACTTGGTGTCAAAGTCCATGTCGGCTCCAGAAAGCCACAGGACTCTGTTTCGACTCGTTATCTTTTGGCATTTCAAGGACGAGGCCAAGGTAAACCACTGACCTTCATAAAACGATAAGGAGACTAAAAACAAAATGGATTTTCATGATTTAAAATATAATTGATTTTATTCCAACAAAATTAAGTAAAATGTCATTAATAAATCAACGTTTCTTGAATTCAGCTTAATGTAGTTAAAAACTGTACATACCGGTAGTCTTTTTTTTATTTTTTATTACGTAATGGTTACTATTCATTTTTGACATCCCAAACTTGCCTCAGTGGGCTTTATAATCCCCATTGTTGGGGGTAGTTTTTCCTGTTCGATGTGAGGGCCCTGGGACAGAGTGTCTGTTTGAACAGGTGAAACTAACCCCAAAAATAACCTTTCACATGGGAGTGAGGCCAAGTTTAACATGGTGATATTTAAGATGGTAGTTATTTAAGAAGCATGGAAGGAAATATTAGTGGTAGGAATCTACCGGTTTCCGACCGATACTGACGCGGATAGCTGGATTGGGTATCGGCAACAATGAGGCCAATCTATTATAAAATCTATATAAATCTATGTTTATGTACCAGATATCTTATACGCTGGAATTTGAATTCCCGTTTGTTGCTGCATTTCAAAGGATACCACTTGAGTTATCATCCCTGTTAATTTTTAAGATTTTTGATTAATTATTTTCATATTTAATAACAATTTACTTTGTATTTTTGTATATTGCTTTAAAAGGCAACATTGGTGTCCGCTGATCCAGGATCCTGATCCAGGATCAGATGCACCGCCACAGGGTTTTTGACGTAACGTCTTCCTGTTCCTCCCTCAGAGCAAACGAAGGTCGTGGTCATCCAGGGTGACATCACGGACTACAGCAGCGTGTTGGAGGCCTCCCGCGGGGCCGACGTCGTCATCCACACGGCCAGCTTGGTGGACGTTTGGCACAAAGTCCCGGAGAGCCTCATCGTCTCTGTCAACGTCACAGGTGAGACTTCAGGGGAGTGGTGGCCCGAGTGGCGACAAAGGGAGGAAATGAGGAAACGAGTGATTCAGATTCATGAATCCTTTTACGTTCACAAAACGGAAAACCAGAAAACGGAGGAAACTCACGCCTTCTCCTGTGTTGAAGGATTTTTCAAGGACGTGACTTCCCCCCCAAGTGTAAAAACATGTCACCATAATTGGTGAATACTGAGAAAACAATGGCCGCTCTGTTGCCCTTTTCTGGAGTGACAGATACTCCAACCTGGATAAAGGGCTAGTTTTCATCGCATATTCTGTAATATCATTTATGTGCATTGACAAATCCTGCTCTTAACTGGTTAACCCTATTAGTGTGAGTTTAATGGGAGCTTAAGTGTCACATGATTGTATAAATGCTGTTTGAGGGGATTTTTTACTTCTTCTATACAATCAGCCTTTATTTTGCAATCAGAGGAGTCGCCCCCTGATGGCCATTAGAGAGAATGCAGTTTATGGCACCTCGGCATTGGCTTCACTTTTCTGACCTGGAGCTTTCCGACTGATCCAGACTGAGGATGCTGGTCACATTTATGGAGCGGATGATAAAAACATTTTACATATTCGGCGTCGGGGATTGTGTTAGTGGGTCGAGGCTACAGTCAGTGTCTGGCCTTAAAGTCTGCAGTGGTTCAACAGATAAACAAAACATACTTTGGTCATCTGTTTGTTTAAAGTAAGCTCAGAGCATTTTTCAATAGCCTCTCCCAAAGTACACCGCTGTATAAATTACTCACGTCTGTCTGGAAATCGTTAATGTTTATAAAAGCCAGACCTTCCTCTGCTAACTAAGATTAAATGTTGTACTGATGTCATCAAACCGTTACAGAATCAAAGTTTTGTCCATCTGTGTAAAGCTGAGGACGTGGTTTTATTCTGAGGGTGGTACTGTCTAGATTCCTTAGAAATATTACAAGAATTTCAAAATATTTCCCCTGGGTTGGCTTCACGTCAACTCCCTCTTCTTCAGCCTCACAAACTCTCTCTTCCTCACAGAATTAGTAGGAAATGCAGGTGCAGGATCCTGGACTCAGTACAAGAGTTCAAAACTTTGTACAGCATCTAGACTTTCCAGTCAGAATTTATTTTACTGTTGACGTTAAAGACTCAGTGAGTTCATACCGGAGATTTTAACCCTGCTGTGAACCAGAGTGAGGCCTCAGCTCTTTAAAGACAGAAACTCCCCAAAAGCAGAATGAATGATTGTGTCCACTTCTACTAAGCAGGTGCTCGCTTGTGGTGGAACTTATCTTTGTACATTGTGTTCAGTAGTAAGATCAAAAGGGTCAAGCACGGCGTAGACTCTTTATCTTGTTTGTTTCTCTTGTTCCTGACCAGTGGACTAATAGATAAAGTAGTAAAATAAACACCTACATGTGTATTCTGAAATGCACATTTAGGTGTTTATTTTGCTACTTTATCTATTTGTGTTTGTAGATCCTAAATTCACCAAAAGTTACCATTAAATAATGCCTCATTAGCATATTTATATTATGGGGTTATCTAGGTTTATCTGGCATAATGTGATGCATGGGTCAGATAACAAGTTAAAGTCTAAACCATTAATTCTTATTCAGTAAACATGTGGGGCTTGTTTTGGTTATCTGAACTGGACAAGATCTAACCGCAGCCTGTGGTCTGTTAACAAAAACATCATGTTTGGTTAATATGTGGAATGTCTCCAAAATTAGACTATTTTTAACTCTCTTTTTACGGTTAATTCTGAGTTTTGACCAATACAATAAGTAGACATACTGCCTCTCCTTCACCAACCAATCAAGTTTCACATTATGTCTGTCCATTATTTCATCATTTTATCCTGCTGCTTTCTGTTTTATGGTCCGAAACTGATTATTTTTGTTTTTCTCTCACTATTTAATCCTTATTATCCTGTTTTCTGTGAAGCACTTTAGGCTGCATCCTTGCATGAAATGTGCTTTTTCAAATAACGTTGTTATTATTCTGTCAGAATGAGAATCAGTACCATTTATTTGCCAGGTATGTTACACATATGAGGAGTATGTCTGGACGGGTGGTGCATAGATTAACATCAACACAGTACAATAGAAACATTCAATTTACAGTAGAAAATCAAATGTAAAATAGAGTGCACAGATAACTTTCCACTTCAGGTCACTCAAAGTTTAAAAAGTCTTTGTGTAAAACTGGCAAGACCGTAAAAGTATTTCCTCCACTTTGCAATGACCGTATTTCTTTCCACCACCGGTCAACATTTCCATAATTGAGACCAGGTTTGAGAAAAACATGTTTTTTTTTTTTTTTTTCTTATATCGGCTAAACAGAACACATCTGTTCTGCACATCTCGTGTTTGCATTAATTTCCTTCTCCTTATGCGTCCAATTATAAGTTCATACTTTCATCCTGTTTTGTGTGATTTTTAAACCTTATATTTTGATGTCTGCTGGCACGCTGGAAACATCCAACTGTGTCTTTGTTATTTAACACCCGGTGCCCTCCATCTCTTAGACCACTGCCATGTTTTCTCTCTGCTCAGGAACGGAGAACGTGATCAAGGCCTGTGTGGAGTGTGGCATCCAGAGCCTGGTCTACACCAGCAGCATGGAGGTGATCGGCCCCAACGTCGACGGAGACGCCTTCATCAGGTGAAGCTCAAACTAATGCCACTCTGTTCACAAGCTCCAGTGGTTACGCTCGGAAATGCTTCGGCTCGTGCAGTTCGGTTTCTGTGGTCACTATCTTGTAGTCTCTCTCATGAATGCACCATCATGGAGAACACGGCGGCCTGTTCTGAATAGATATGATCGGGTGGAGACAAACGAACAAAGTGCACAGTGTCCTGTGTAATCAAGGGCTTTTCAAATACTCGCTCACCATCTCACGGTTCCTCGGTAATGTTTTACATGAGACCGCCTGGTATGTCGGACATGTGTTACTAAATGCTGCAAGCAAGATGTCTGCAACCTCAACTTGAAACACGGTTGAGCAGTTTTCATGCTATTCTGTAACACTAAGTTTCTATCTCAGAGGATGTAATTGATAATAAACTAATGGAACCTGACTTAAAGCTGAAGATTTAAAAAAGACAAATTTTGATCGAGTAGTAATGTTTTAGGTGATTTAAAGGTTTAAATGCAGTTAATTTGAAACCTATATTTGAATCAGGGCTTAACATGTGGCTTTATTTCAGCTACTTAAACAAATGTTGTAATTTGAAACACAGTCACTGACATGATGTTAAAACACATTCAGACTATACGCAGCCTATTAAACACAAAAAGCTGCCCCACCATCCCGCTACTTCAGAAATATTAGAGATTATTTGTATACATACGGTGAAATAAACGTTTTAGTGGAGCTTCTGAACGGAAGCGTCTCTGAGTCTGAGAAAAGCAGTAACTTCAGTTAATCCTAAATTACAAAGTAATTCATATCCAACCAGGATTAAGAGGCTGGCACACAGTGCACCTTCAATCCTGAAGCAAAGAGGCGATAACGGCATGTCTGGCTCTGTAAGAGAGAAACTCCGGGTTTGATGACGAAACCCTGCCAGCAGACATGTTCAGTTACCACAGTAACTGAGTCAGAGTTTACTTCCTCTATTGCTAGACCGATTTCCTTTTACCTCCCAGGATACACAAACTCAGAGGTGTGTGTGTGTGTGTGTGTTCTCTCTTGTTGGAAACACTGGCTCTGTCTGTAAAAGCATTCCTCTCATTCTTCTGGCAAGTCAAGAAAACCCTTCTTACCTTCTCCTGTCTCCTGACTGTTTAACTCTTTCTCTGCAGGGGCAATGAAGACACACCTTACAGAGTGAAACACTCGATGGCCTATCCTCAGAGCAAGGCAAATGCAGAGAAACTCGTGCTCGAAGCTAATGGCACCAAGGTACTTTATGTTTAACAGTGTTTTATGGTTCTGGGTGTTTTTAATGAGCCACATTTATTTTTTTTAAAGCACATTTAACCAGTAGACTCTAAAGACAAACAGTGTTTGAATAAATATCATAAACCATAATGATGCAGATGCAGAATAGAAAGACTGTTTATTGCCATCCAGATTGTGTATTCATGTTTATTACTGAGTACTATAATGTTAGATTTTATAATGTATTACATCATAGCTAAGCACTTGTGCCCCTCTAAAGAAATTTTGATCATTGACACCCTTAAAGACAAAAGTTTTGAGCAATGGCTTCAAAGTTTCTTGAACTTTTTTCCATTTGAATTAACCATTTTCTTATGTTTGCCCTATGGGGCGGATGCATGCTATTCCCACTGTTTTCCACTAGGGGCATCGCTGCTGTATTATAGAGCACTGCAGGGTCATTGACTTATCTCAGACAGAATAAATCCACTCCCTTTTCATTTATTTACAAAATAATAAAAATGTTCTCTTTTAATAAAAAACATATACATACTTTTTAAAGGTTAACATTCTGAAACTGAACACATATTTAGTAGTTATGATTTATGATGTTTTAAGTGAGGCAAAAGGGTTGAGATTGGGTAACGCAATGAGAAAGCGGTAAACATTGTGAGGAAACTTCTTTGCCACAACATTCTGGATCATCCCCTTGTGGTTTTGCCGTGGTGTAACCCTTACTTTTTACAATGAAATCCACCCTTTTGTGTACATGTTTATTTTTTTCTGTGCGCTTCCTGTCTGATTTCCTAACACCCGATCTTGTTTTTACCTCCTCTCCAGGTGAAGGGTGGGAAGTGTTTATACACCTGCTCTCTGAGGCCGACGGGGATCTATGGCGAGGGGCACCAGCTTCTTAAAGACTTCTACATGCAGGCTGAAGAAAGGGGAGGCTTGATCATCGGCGGTGTCCCACAGGATGCTGAACATGGACGGGTCTATGCCGGTAAGATTACTGTCATAATTACAACTTTAAAGACGCATCAAAGGGTTTCCTGAGAACACAAACAAAGTAGCCTGAGAACCAGAACAAACCTTGTTGTTTTGTGTCTTTCTTTTATTATTATTATTATTATTATTATTATTATGTCTCTCTGTGACTTGCCTAGCTGGGCCCCCTAACCTGTTGGACCCCTGTGCCTGTGCCTGCCCAGTTGGCCCATTGACAACAATAACATGTGATAGTATCTGCACATAAATCTTTACAGCCGTGTGAGCGCATTCAAATAAATCTCCTTCCAGGTGCGCTGATGCCCATCATAAACCAGCTTCAACATGCTGGTTTCAGTGTAGATGAGGTTATGTCTTTCAGTCATGACCTCATGACATCATGACTATGTTAGTAATCATAAACCGTGCATGTGATCATGACTAGCAGTCAACATGCGTTGTTACTAAACAGATGATGATGTCACAGAACTGTAATACTAGAAGGATCACCAGTTGATGAATCATAACTATTTATGTATTAAGTTCCCTGTTGTCACATCACACACTGCAGATATTTTGTAATGTGTCGCCTGTTCTCTGCTGACGTCATGTTGATGTCGGTGTGTTTACAGCAGCGTATTTACTCAACTGTTGTGAGCACAACTTTGACGTCAGGGATTTTGTCTACCACTGGATTTTATTCACTAGTGGAAGTGGAGATTTATATTTCTTATTCAACTTTGGTTCATGGCATGACTATGAAGTAAAAGGGCCCAGCATAAGGAAACAATGAGGAAGAGGAGAGAGGAGTATTGAAAAGTATATCATTTATAAGTAGCGCCGTTTCAATATATATAGATATTGCATTGAGAATAAAGTCCAAATATCTGGAATAAAGTAAAAAAAGTCAGTATATGCACTAACGCTATTAGTTCTTAACATTTGAATTTTTTTTGAAAAAGATTCAAAAAATTATTCCCTTATTTTTTTTCTTATCTCTAGGTTTGACCTTATTCTCCACATTTCTTAAAAAGCTAAATTCTTAAAATTCTCCTCATTTCATACCTTGTGCGTGCACCCTAATACTTTTGGGTAAACATTTTTTTTCCTTTTCTAAAATAAGAACTTACCTTATCGGGTATATCTAACCTTGATAAATGTCCCTGACAGCAATCATCCTTCAGACTGTCTACTTTACGTCTTAATGAAAAGTAATTACATTTTTAACCACAGTGGTGAGAGCGAGGAATCATCCTTCAAACTGACTACTTTTTTCTGTTGGCACTTGAGTGTTTTGACACGTCTTCCATCCATCATGCACTCTGGTATTCACCCGCCTGTTTGCGTTTCTAGGAAATGTGGCCTGGATGCATGTCCTCGCAGCCCGAGCCTTGAGCGACCGCCCACAGACCGTCGGAGGGGAAGCTTTCTTCTGCTACGACGACTCGCCCTACAAGAACTACGAGGACTTCAACATGCAGTTCCTCTCCACGTTTAACTTCAGAAGGGTGCGCATCCCCTCTCTGGTGCTCTGGTTCATTGCCATGCTGAATGACCTGGCCCGCTGGTTAATGAGCCCCGTTTACAACTACACGCCGTTGCTGAACAGTTACACTTTGGCCGTGGCTTCGACCTCCTTCACCATCAGCTCGGATAAAGCCCAGCGCCACTTCCAGTACCGCCCTCTGTACGACTGGGACCAGTGCCGCACCCGCACACAGAAATGGGTTGACACGCTCCCGCTGGATAGCCACAAAGACTCCTGATATGAAGACACTTCAGAAGAAGCCACGTGTTCAGGCCTTCAGAAGTACACTGTTAATAAGTAACGTGCAATAAAAGCAAATGGTTTAAAAAATATTTAATTTCATTGTTCAGTCCAACAGCTTGGTTATAAAGAAAACACAATTAAATAATTTGTTTAGACAAAGCACTCAAAAGAATAGCCTTCTTAAAGAACATATGATTCATTATTTAATTATATTGGATTCAGTTCATTTGAGTTTACAGGCTACAACCACCAAACAGGGACTGTGCTTTCTGTTGAATGTGCTTTATTCAGATAATAAACATCAGAGATTGTTTAACATCAGCATGAGTTATTATGACAAATGTAAAATCAATTTACAAGCTTTGAATGGACTATATATTTCTGTATTATTGATAGCAATGTTTTATGTTGCTTAATTTAAAGACTGTTTTGTAATTACATTGTTGATGAAATATGTCATATTTAGTTTATTCCTTTTTTTAATTTTCAAATAAAATATTTAATATTCCACATTGCTTTGCTGTTTTTTGGTTTTGCACTTGATTCACATTACAGGGAGCGGTTGCTTTCATTTCTTGTTTTTATTTCCATAACTGATCTCATTCATAATGGCTGTTTGTACAGTCTGGAGACCTGATTTGTGATCGGAAATCAATGGTTTCATTTCAATGAGAATGTGTTTGCTTACCATCTACACATGGTTACTGGGAATGCTCTGCCTCTGGATTCCCATGGAGACCACTTTGTTTACGCAAAGTGCAACGTGCTCAGTCTTGTGGAAACTTGTCCTCAGACTTGGTCTTACTCATGCAACCTAACGCCATCCAGCTGGTTGTCAAAATACATGGGAGTTCCCTTGTACACACTGGTGTCTCCCTCATTCGTGTAGTTTTTACCATGGCAATCCTCATAACAATCACAGCCTTCTGGTGTGAAAAAGAAAGCAGATAAATGACTCATAATCCCCACAGAGAAACTATGAGGGCTTTCCCCAAACAAATCAAATAATCTTTGATTTGACTGCTAACGTTGGCCTACACACTAATGTTGGTAAATATTTTTGGTGGTAAGCATGCCTGAGGATTTATATGTTTAACAGATGTTTTGATGGCTCATCAGAACTTTTCTTTTAAGGGTTACTTGACATTAAATGGGATTGCGCCATCTACTGGTGCTATAAAAGCACACATGTATAGTGAAACAAAGAAAACACTGGTAATTGAATGCCATTTCATTAGATTGCATTGATTTACCTCCCCATCCTTTTTCAATTTGGGAAATGTATGTTTTTCTATTTTTTTTGGTAACTCCGTGGTTAATAATTTATTATTCAAAAAAAGTACAAGATAAGATAAGATAAGATAATCCTTTATTAGTCCTGCAGTGGGGACATTTATGAGATTACAGCAGCAGAGCGTAAAGTGCAAACAAGGCACAGTAAAAAAGATCAAAACAAGCATTATGAATAAGAAAATACAAAAACGGTAAAGAATCCACAGCAACTGAAATATTATAAACAGACAGAATAACATATTGCAGTGTTTTTATAGTGCACAAGTGTTTTGTGGTCTACTGGGAGTAGAGCTGCATGGGGTGTTGTCCATTAGGGATGAGAGCTTAGTCATCATCTTCCTGACTCCCACCACTTCCACTGTATTCACTGCCATTTTACCACACTGCTGGCCTTCTGTACAAGTTTATTTAGTCTCTTCCTGTCGGCTGTCCAGATGCTGCTGTGTATGATTATAGTAAAATCGGGGGAAATATAAACGCATTAACATATAATCAGTGAAGAAATGATATTAATATATTATATTTAAATAAAAGTAGCAAAGACAATTGTAGAAATACTCTGTTACAAGTAAAATTAATGCATTTATAGAGTTCAAACATATACAAATCACAATATACTTTAAGGTAAAATTACTCACTATGCAGAAGTACTTATTTTATGAATAAGACATATATCATTGGAATATAATTAGTAATGCATTTATGTATACACACAATTAATGTTGCTGCTGGTAAAGGTGGGGCTTATCTAACAAATGTATATACTGCCAGATTATATATAATAGTATATAAGTATGAATTCGTTCATTATATTTAGTATTGCTAATCTGAATCTGCAAAGTAACTAGCAACTAAAGCTATCAGATAGGCCAAGTGTTGTGGAGTAAAGTACATTTTCATCTGAAATGTAGTGGGGTAGGCATACAATAAAAATAATCAAGTAAAATAAAGTGTAAACAAACAAACTCAAGTGTGTTCTTAAGTACAGTATTTGAGTCACGTACTTAGTAAATTCCTGCCACTGTGTGCAATGCTGAATGCATCGTTTGTGTACAATAGCATATTTCTGCTGTGGAAGGAAGGGTGGCTCCTGTGATGGTGCGTGCGTGTGCACGAGGACATTGGCGAGAACACGCACGTAGCTGTCAGTAGGAAATGCAGGCTGCTGGTGTTGGACGTACCCCGAGCGCTGTGCCTGGATACATTAAACAAAGAAAGTCGATTTTGTTTCAGAATGAAAACTATTCTTTAGAAGCTCCCTTGCATTTGGCGGGAATCGTCTCAGCAACATGTCTAACTGAGGCAACCGAAACAATCTGCCAGCTAGCTAGCTAACAGAACACTATCGGCGCTAATGCTAATAGGTACATTTAGCTAACTAAGCTAACTTAGGTTAGCTGGTAACTTAGCCAGGCAAAGCTCGCCGATTTCAAGCTCGTCTGCGCTTCCAGGTCCTCGACCCCGTTCAGCGGGTTCCTGTCGTGGTCTTCGCCTTTTATTTTTTTATCTCGTTACTTCATTTCACTGAGGAGGAGGTTGCGGAACCGGAGCAGTGGCGGGGGGAGCGTACGGATAGGACCCCCCCACCCCCCTCCCCCTGGACGTCCAGGCTGACGGATCACAGTGACACGCCGGTTGTGGGTGAGTTGAGCAGCCGAGCCGAAGTTGTGGTTGACCGGGGCAGCGGGGTGGACAAGGCCGTGGACGCTGTTCGCCCAGGGCCCGGCAGCAGTCGGGGAGGGAGGGAGGGAGGGTGTTGACTATTAGCTATTAGTAAACCACATTGCTCCTGTGTGCTGAATCGGGAAGTTGAGTCGCTACGAGAAAGGCCTCTCGAGAGGATATGACAACAAAGTGGCTGGTGTTATTAACGCTAGCTGCCAGCGTGAAAACCAGTAACGTTAGCTGCCTGGAGCCATTAACCTGCTTCATCAGCAAAACACTGGAGCACTGTGTTTTGTCGGGAGGTGCTTTGTTGACAACGTTACATGTCAGTTCACTGTTATATCTGGAGAAGAAACACAACATGTGAAATAATGCAAGATGTTTTAGTTGGATGCATTTTTTTTTTGGTGTGATGTCTGCTGAGTTGAATGCTTTTGTGTTTAATCTAAGATACAGTTGCTGATGTAAACTATTTTAAAGTAATTCAACTGTATTATAAAGGCTTCTGTGTAGCAAAGGAGGAATTGTAACTTGATACATTTATTTTATTGGTGCAAACAGGATTATTTGCAGAAATAATACATGAAAAACATCACATTTTAGTTACGTCTGAAAGTGGATAGTTATGAGACGTGTTAATATCTGCAGACTGCAATAATTTTTACGATTTCAAAGTATGGTCCACTTCTTTAGCTGCTTCTCCGAACGGCTCAATGTCAGATTTCCATAAACACGAGCTCTAACTGTTAAAGGTTCCCTGTGTCATGACTTGTTGCTGAATTGCAGTAAAATAAGCTGTTTATGATCCACGCTGTAGGTTTTTTTTATTGTCTGAACTGATAGCTGCTCTCTGGCAAAATAAAACTTACGTCTATCATTTTCTCTCTATTTGTAAAGAAGAGACCAGAGTGGAATCATGGCCGAACTCTTCACCCTACCCTCATCACCCCCTGCATTGGGTGACCCTCATGCAGTTCCATCCATCCCTCCATCCTCATCAGCGCACCCTGCTACCAACAGCCCTGCTCCAGAGCCAGCCAGGGAGACGCCCACACACAAGTCTTACCTCTACAGTGACAAATCTTTGCCTGGAAACACTCCTGCAGCACAGGCAGAGGGCTCACCCTTTACTCCCCACCCATCCTTGAGTCCTCTCAAAGTCACTGCTGAGACCCCCCTCACATTATTGGTACAGGAGGCGGCTCCACAGACGGTGGACTCGGGAGGAAAAGTTGCAGAGACTGGAGCTAATGTTATTAAGCAGGAAACAATGGCCTGTGACCCACCAGCTGCAGAGCTCTTTAATACTGAAAAAGAAACCCCAGCACTGTCAAGTGAGCCATCAGCTCAGAGCGAGGTGCAACAGGCATCCCCCTCTCCTGATCTCGATCCTGGTCCCAATCTCTACCCCAATGTGCATGTCACACACAATCCAAATCCTGTCATGGATGATGGTCCATTCACAGCGGGCCAACCCCGAATCGCTGCAGTTTCCAATCCCACGCCTGCTCCTGCAGAATCCCTCGTAATGCCGGCATCAGCAACAGCCGAAGAGGAGAAACCTCAGCCACTTCAACAAGCACAAAACCCTCAAATCCAGCCTCCTCCAGTCTCCCCGAAGCCTGTGACTCCCAGTGAAGCAATGAAAGCAGAACTGCCCAGCACCCCCACAAGAGCCGAACACCCCAGCCCGACTGTCCCACTGATCTATGAGCCAGCCTTCCCGCTGCCCAGCCCCAAACCCCGGCCGGCCCCTGACACCCTCAGCTACCTAGAGTCAGCCAGCCTGATGTCGGGGACATTGGAGTCTCTATCTGGGCTGGGAGAGGACGGCAGCTCTGTGGGCTCGGACTCCGAGGTCAATGGCATGTCTGTCAGACGCACTGATAAATATGGCTTCCTAGGTGGGAATCAGTACAGTGATACAGGGTGAGTATTATGACTTTACCTAATGATGCCCCCACCCACTGTGCAAACTATGGATCACTGTGTGAAGTCATTTTCTCTCACAGATAGGTCTGAGATATTCTGAAATTAGAGACGCCTATTCAGTATGGCTTCCTGGTTCCTTGTATACATTACACTATTTGCAATATGAGGCATTATTATGGCTACAGAATTGGTTCAAGATAAGAGGATCCTTTATTAGTCCTGCAGTGCCTATCGTCCTTTTAATCGGTCACTCGCTTTAACCAAACCTCTCATTCAGTCATAGTCCTCTCTCCTCTGTCTTCTTCTCTGCTGATCTAAACATATCTGTTCATCCTTTATCTAACCTTGGTCTGACTCAGATAATGCTGAGAGCTTTTTGTGACTCAATATGTACTGACTGTGTGTGTCTCTGTGGCATCACCTCTAACGCCCATCTGCTCTCTTCCTCTCTTTTCTGTCAGATTTGCTTCTACTTTTCTGACAAGCTAATTGCTCTCCCTCTGTTGAATAATTAAAATACTATTGATTTACCGTCACTAGAGGCAGTGCATTCTGGTCAATGTTGTTCTGTATCTGAGCAATTCATCGTAGAGAGTGAGGTAATTTATTTCTGCATCCAGATTAGAATTACAAATGTCGAAACATATCGCAGTGCAACATGTAGAGCCGTGAAAAGAAAAAGAGTACTTCCCAGTTGAGTGGTGGAGTCATTTTGTATTTCTCACTATTACAGTGAAAAGGAAGTTCGAGTTGAAGTCGCCAGACAAAGGGAGGTAAAATGGCTTGATATGTTCTACAACTGGGATAAATGGATCAAACATCGCTTCCAGAAGGTACGCATCGGCCTTTCAGTACATAGTACTAGTATACTTTGATTGGTTGTACTTGACGTATTGCCAGAGCTGATGTCCTGCGTGTCTTTTTGTGCGTTAAAGGTGAAGTTGCGCTGCAGGAAGGGGATTCCTTCTTCTCTCAGATCCAAAGCCTGGCAGCTGCTGTCAAACAGCCAAGAGCTCCTGGATGCCAACCCTGGAAAATTTGAGGTATCACTGAAAACACGTTAATAACATTTTACAATTTAACACGGGGTCAATGGTATAATAAAAAAACATGAGGTCATAGCTGTCATCAAATCCACTGGTACAGTTAATTATGCATTGATTCAGGCCTCCAGCATCCAACTACAATTAATGGACTTTGATTGACTTCACACTGGCGGGTGTATTGCTGAGGACCGGAGGAAGTGCTGTGAGGCCGAGCTGTTAACCTTCTTCTTACCTAGACTTAGATATCACTTTACTCAAACCTCTGGTCCCATCTCCAGCGGCTACCACATTTTCAACCTAATAGCTAGTCTTCCACAAATGCACTCGTATGGAAATATGAACATTTAGTTTTATCTCCTATTCTTCTGCTCTCTTAATCCCTGAACTTGTCTCTTTCTCTTTGTATACAGTTGATTGAAGCTGGGTTGAGAATATTTCAGGACATTGAAGAAGCGACAGTATTTTGGTGGAGTAACTGGCTCAAAGTGGGGACGTTGTGGCTTAGGAGGGTAATTTCAGCTTTAGGGGTGCCAAAGAGGCGCAGGCGCAGACCTAGGGAGCTGTAAGCCTCTTATCGGGACCGGTAATCCTGCCTGTGTCCACGTGGGAGGGGGATCTGGCCTCGACTGGGTCCGGGTCCCAGCAGTCTGCTTAGTATTGTTTGAGTGGTCTGACTCTCAAACGTGCTTTCTTACAGGGTTTTGCTGTCTAATCCACTTTGATGGCTGATTTGGAAACTGATTGTGTGAGTTAATTGTTTTTGAAAACTTCTAAGACTATTTTTTCTTTTTACTGCAGGAGCTGGAGAGAGAGCCGGGAGAAGCCAAATGGTTGGACATTATAGAGAAAGATCTCCACAGACAGTTTCCCTTCCATGAGATGTTTGCTGCTCGTGGTGGCCACGGGTAAAAAAAAAATTAAATAAAATAAAAACGCACACACCCTCAGACTTTTTTATAAACGCACATGATTGATTGAAGAAGAAAACCTGCACACTGACACAATTATGTCTGCACTAGCAGACGTGTTTGATCCTGAAGTAACTGAAACCACCAAGAAAATTATGTTAATTAGAAGTAAATTATAATTAATGCGATGACATAGAAACAATTATACCAATAGGGTACTGAAAATGAGAAAATAAATTAAAAGTATGAAATCACAATATAAGTATAAGCAATTCAGATTTGACTAATCGGTTGCTGCATTAAAAGGTTTTACACTTGATTTATTATTCCTGTTAATTTTGAAGTTTTTTTTACCAAGTTGCTGGTTTACAATTTATTATAAAAATAAATAATTAATTACATTTATATCTATGTATTATTTGTTACATTTTGTTTTTCCGTTTAAGTCAGGCCTGATGTTGCCTTACACATAAAAGCCTGATCCACACAGTGAGGCAGGCAGTTTATTAATCCAACACTGGTATCAGATCGGTGTTGTCTGATACCCAAAGCCCAGGTACTGATCAGAATCACGTCTTGAATAAAGTCAGATGGAGTCCTCCCTAATAGGCATATTGTTTGTTCCTTGCAGGCAACAGGATCTGTACCGGATCCTGAAGGCCTACACCATTTACCGGCCTGACGAGGGCTACTGCCAGGCCCAGGCGCCGGTGGCTGCAGTGCTGCTCATGCACATGCCTGCTGAGGTGAGGAGACAGGTTCTCACTCTGTGGTGAAGTGGAAGGTTCAGAAGTGTCAGGTTACTTTACAAAGCGTCGCAAACACACGGGTCGATTTTGAGTTGTGTTGAATTTCTGCTGCCGCAAATGGACCTTAAAGACCCTCTGCATGATTTTATACGAGACAATTTCCAACTAAATTCCAGACCAGTGGGCTCTCAGGAAGACAAGATACCATCAGCATCGTGTGGTTTGTTTTTGAGCAGCGAGGCTTGATCAGAAATCTTTTGTGTAAGCGGGATCTCTCTTCCTGTTTAGCCCTTTTTCTTTGGACACATTAATTGAGAGAGGGGGTGGGGGGAGGGCGGGGGGGGGGGTGAGAAAACAAAACGAAAAGCACTAAATAAAAAAATAGTAGCAGACAGCAGAGTGGTGATGCTGCGGGACCAGACTGAAACAATCGGAAGGGTGTCCTGCAAATAGCGTCTGAGCTACAGACGGGACTCGAGTTACAGTTGCTTTGCTCGGTCGGCGTGTTTACAGCAAGGTGACCACACGACATGCCGAATCTGACAGTTTGAAACCTGAGTTCATTCAGCGCCCGGTATAAATGGATGTCTGTGTGAGGCTGTTTTGATCTGAGGTAGCGATACTCAAGTAGCTGGGTGTTTTATTTTCGACTGACAGTTGGGACAGTTGCTGTTGCTGCAGTGTGTCTTTTATCTTCTGGAGGTTTTCTCACTGTTTCAAAGCTGTTTTATATTTAGGAAGTATATATATAATTATTTTTCTTCATACATAACTTGATATCTCCAGAAGAAGAAAGCGTGAGAAGATTTAGTCAATTATTAATGTGAACATTGTTCTGTTTTAAAAAAGGAGCAGGAAAGAAAAGTGGGAGTTGATGCCGTTATCGGTGCAATTACAACTTTAACGGTTGCACTTTGCTTTCTGGTTTTCACAGCAAGCTTTTTGGTGCCTCGTCCAAATATGCGAGAAATATCTTCCCGGCTACTACAGCGCTGGACTGGTGAGTATCAAGAACTCTTTTGTCTGAACTTCCTGTCAGATCCCTCGGCTTTATTGACGCCGTCACTTCTGTCTTCTTAGGAGGCGATCCAGCTGGATGGGGAGATCTTCTTCTCCCTGTTGCGGCGCACGTGTCCGATGGCGTACCGTCATCTCAAGAAGTTCAAGATCGACCCGATCCTCTACATGACTGAGTGGTTCATGTGCATCTTCTCACGCACCTTGCCGTGGGCCAGTGTTCTGCGCGTATGGGACATGTTCTTCTGTGAAGGTATCGTTCATATCCATATGCTTATAACTGAACTGGTTACCCACATTTACCTCTAGTGGTGAATTCTTACATACGTGTCTCTGGTTGCAGGGGTGAAGATCGTGTTTCGTGTGGGACTGGTGCTCCTGAAGCAGATGCTCGGCTCTGTGGATAAACTGCGGGAACTGCAGGGCATGTATGAAACCATGGAGCGTCTCAGGAACATCTCCCCCGACGCTATCAGAGAGGAAATATTGGTACAGGAGGTGGGTGTCTTTCTCTTCTCGTCTCAGCGCATGTACATGAACACAACCTGCTTCTGTTTTTAACTCAGCGACACGAGTTCTGAGTCACTCTGTCCTGTAGTGCCCAGTCTAGCATTCATCACTTCCTCTGTCTGTCTCGCCTGGTGTGTCGTCCAGATTATCATTCTCCCGGTGACGGAGTCGCTCATAGAGAGGGAGTGCAACATCCAGGTGAGGAAGTGGAGGGAGTCCAGAGGGGAGCTGACGCACCAGCCGGGCCGGCGCCTCCACGGTACGAGGGCCATCTTCGAGTACAAGCGCCGCGCCGCCTCCATCAGCTCCGGCGGCAGCTTCTCGTTCCTGGGAAGCTCCATCCCGGCGCCGGGGCCCCTCAGGGCTTCCTCCAGCCTCCTCTCGCTCCCCGGCTTCCGCAGGTCCAAGGCTCCCTTCCACTCCCAACCCAAGAAGGGCTCCTTCTCGGGGCCCTCGGGGATGCAGGGCCTGTCGCATCAGCCACCGAGCCCGGATCGAGGCCCCAGTAATAAACCACCTATTCCTCCAGGGGCCGTTCAGAGGGCACCGATGCCCCACATTCGGAGCCCCTTGGTCAGAGGTGCGTCTGGTTCATCGAGTGGGCCGGCCCCGGCCTCAGAGGACGCCTCCCCCCCGAGCCAGCCGGCTGCTCCGGCCCCAACACAGAGCGCAGCACCGGCGCCGCCCAGCACTCTGGCCCCCTCCCCGAAGATCGTCTCCGAGCAAATCACTCCCACCATCCCCTCTCCGACCGCAAACAACTCCCCCCGTCCGCCAATTTCAGATTCGAAGCAAGAAGCGCCGCCGCCGGCGGTCAATGTCACGACTGGGGAGGAAGAGGTGAAGAAGAAGAAGAAGAGCAGGGAAGACAAGAAGAAGGAAAGGGACGACGAGAAGAAGAAAATCAAGGAGAAGAGAGATAAGGACAAGGCGGAAAAAGAGAGGCTCAGGAAGGAGAAAGAGAGGCTAGAAAAGGAGAAGAAGAAAGGGGGGAAGAAAAAGGACAAAGGGGGCGGAGACGCCGAGGACAAGAATGGAGCTGCAGCAGCGAGAGATTCAGCCTAGTTCCTCCACTCGTCATTCCAGGACACTGAGAAGCGACGCTGGACAGAAGAAGAGGTCAGGGGAACAAAAGACCCCGACACAGAGTGATTAATAGAAATAAAAAGGGGTGGCTTCCTAACACATCATTTCAAGACCCTAATGTAGTCCCCGGACTATGGTGGAGAAAACTGGATCATGGTTTTAATAGCACCCCGAGGGGCTTTTTGGCCCCCCTCGCTCAATGCTTTCTTTTTCACCAAGTTTTAGTAAGATGGGACAAATTTACCTTTTTTTTTCTTTTTCTTTTTTCTTCAACCGGAGCACGGGCTGTAAATTTCAGATTATTTGTTTTTTTGTTGTTGTTTTTATTATTTTAATCAGGCGGATGGCAGTGTTCAGAGAAACATTGACTCAAAGGGTTGATGAACTGAAGGCTTGCAGAAGTAGTTTCGGTGCCATAGAGTATGTAAATATAAAGTCTACTACAGCACACAGGCTCCTGTTAGCGCTCCACATCCCACCGTTTCTCTTTTCTGTGGACTTGTTCTCTAGATGCCTGCGACAAAAAGAAAAGAAAACCCTTTGAAGTCGTCTCAAACACAGGCACTGAAGGCAGAAATGCTCGTAATGTTGTTGAGGATGTATTTATTGTCATGTTAAATGTTGTGAGTGAGTGTGTGCCTTAGTAGTGTAGTGGAATGTGTTACTGTTCTGTGTGGCCTCCCTGCTTTCAGTCTCCCTCTGGCTGCTTTGTTTTTATTTTCTATCCCTGAGTGGTTTTCCCCAAATTCTTCTTGCAGTGGAATAAATCCAAAAGGGGGAAAATGGAGCGATGTACTCGAACGTAAAGAGGGAGAACATTAAGAATACAACCAGGCACCATAAAGTGTGTGTGTTTCTTTTTGTCTCTGACAAAAGAAAACACGGGGAGAATTTTCTTGTTTTTATTTCAATTTCTTGTGTCTGAGGTTGTTTGTTTTTTTGCATAAAAAGCAGATGCAACCTAATTGATAAACCCGGTTGCGTGAAAAAAAAGAAAACGTGCAGCGACTGCGCACGAGTCCTGCAGACTCAAAATCTGTAAAACAAATATTATTTCGCTCTTTGACGAACAAAAAAACCCTACGTATGTATATATATTTTTTTTATTTAGCCAAATTTCCGCATGGGTAAGCACTCGAGTTCATTAGCCGATTAGAATGTGATTTCAAGTAATCTAAAAGAGAATGAAGGAAGATTTTTTTTGCACTTGTGATTCGCTCACAAAGTACCACTGAAGTCGACCGCTCCGTAGGAAAGGCGGCTCAGTCGTGTGCGATCTGCCTCGAGGACCTATAGGAAGCCACTTGACTGGAGGTGCCAGGTGTGCCAATGTAGCATTAACCTCTGATCGTTGACCTGTATTTATGTACAAAGTGGTTAATTTAATCAAATATAGTATATTATTATTATTATTATTATTTTGCATCCGACTATTTTTCTATGTGAGTAAGAGACGCCTGGTTGACTGGAACGATGGCCGACTACACGCACTGTAGCTGCAGGGGGATCATCTAAGTGTTTATTGTTTTACGTTCTTTTCTTTGCACGCCAAGTCCTCTGCTTCCACACAACAAACTCCATGCATGTCTTTGCTATTATTATTATTTAAGTTTACTGTCACTGTTGCTTAGGTCAGCGAAAAGGTCCACGAGTCTCCGGTTCACTGAAGGGCAGTATTAAACAGACTCGAGGAGAAAGACGGGGCCTCCGACCGAACAAACGGGGGGAAACGAGGAGATTCAGACAGAATCTTTTTTTTCGGGGGAAGTTGAAGGTCTTAATCGTACTGTATAATATACTAAAAAGTGATTCATGAGTTTTGAATAGTTCTTTAATTGGAGATCTTGAGTGTCTGTCTCACCGAGTTGTGTCGTAACACGATGACTTCTGGACTAACTATTTACACTCAGTGTTCTGTACTGTAACATATTTATGCATACATTAAACTGCACTGAACCCCATCAGTATACGATGAATAGTGCCAGCTAGTTAGTGTAAAAAAAAATAAAAACATTTGATGGCAAAAAAACAAAACAATGATGCTCTTTAACCGTACTGTTTTTGTAGTTAAGGATTAGAGGGACTTTCGTGTAATTGTAGCCAACGTATGTCCTGCAGTCTCATTGTTTTTCACGTCATTTAGATAAACAAACACCACGCGCTCCCTCCTTTTCTTTTGAGGATAACCTGAACACATCTATGCAAACCCGCCTCCTCCACGGCTCGTTGCACTGACTTCCCCTCCGGCCTCCGGAGAATGAACGCTGTGCTTCAGGAAGGCGTTTTTCTTTTTTTCCTGAGCACACTTTCATTCCCGCGGATTTCAATATTTAATGAGCAATACGTCCTCGCAGCTCACGCCGGGGTGATGATGTAATTTATCTTATTTGAGAGGGCTCCAGATGCCTCGATGATCAAAACTAATAATCTCACTAGAGGACGAATCGAGACATCCGTTTGGATCTGGTCCTCCGAGCAGTTGATCGGGAGCGACTTCCCACTAATGCAAACGTTTTAGGAAGCGTTTCAGCCGTTTGTTCTTTTCTCCCCATGCCGTTACATCTTTTGTGTTTTTTTTAAGTTTACATTGTCACTCTCTGGCAAAAGTGAAATAAAATCATATAGCTAATTGAATTCATTCCTTCAGATCTACAACTGATGTATTTAATTGATGATGATAATGACATTTGTGATGAGTAATAAACCATAATATATTAAATCATCATGTGGTTTTTGTCTTTCTTGGTGTTTGAAATGTCTGCGTATAGGGATGAAGTCGACCTTGAGATCTGCTGATCATATTCTTGACACATGTATTTTGATGGATTGTAATATTTGTAAAGACGCTCCACTAGATGTCACTATAAGAGGGGTTTTGATGTTTATTCCACCAGACTGGTTTCCTCCCACAGAGCCACTGAACAGAGACACTGTTGTACAAAAGGAAAGAGATTTTATTCACAGTTTGTCCCTTTTATTTTTACAGAGGAAAGGCTAGGAAGAGTCCAGCTTATGGAAAACAAAAGATGATTTCATGGTTGCAGGAAGGAGCGGAGAGAAAGAAATCGAAGACTTGAATGTTTTCTTTCGGCCCTTTCCCTCCCCTCCAGTTGTTTTTTTTGTCTTTTTCCACTTTTCAAAGAAGAAAAGTTGTCGCTTTAAGGAGGCAACTTTCTAAACCCCTCTAACCTGCAACGTCCCTCCCTCCTCTCCCCTTTTACACCCGAGAGGACATCTTCATAATTTGGAATGAGGTCCTCGTGTGCTCCCCCCCTCCCCAGTAGTAAACCTGTCCTCCCCTCAGATGCTGAGGGAAGCAGAGGGACGCAGTTCATTCACACAACTCGTGACCGGGCAGAGATGGACAGGTGAGAAGACAGAAGATGGTTGTGAGGAAAGAAAAAGGTTTTTGAGAAAAGCTTGCGGATGGAAATGGTGTTACATGATCCTTTTATTGGAAATCACCCCTATTCCCCATAAGCAAACAGAGACACCTCATGGACATGGGCCCTCTCATGTGTCAGCGTGACAAGTCTTTGGTTTGACCACGAACGGCTGAGCACATGGGTTCACACAGGAGGGAAGCGAGGAGGAAGAGGAGGGAAGAAGAGGGCGGGGAAGGCAGAAAAGCAAAGGGATTAGTGTATTTCTTGTCTTCTACAGCGGCCTCTTTACTCCTCCTTCTCCTCTCCGTGTGTGATGACGTAGCAGATGTTCTTGTAGTCGACGTTGCCGGCCACATCTGGGGGGAAGGCAGCCCACATGTTCTTGATCTGAGGGAGAGAGGGATGGATATTCAGCATGGCTGTTATCTGACTCATATTCATAAGGTTTTGAGACACTGGTCCTCAGATCAATACGGTTCTCTGACTATTAGCTCAGAATATGAATATGTTGAATAAACATGCAGCCGTCCAGTAATGTTACCTCCTCCTTGGAGAACCTGTCGCACTGAGTGGTCAGGAGCTCCTCGAGGCTGGAGTGGGTGAACAGATTGTGGGAGTCAAACAATGAAATTGGACCTGTGTGGTGAACTTTGAAATCATTTTTTTTTTAAAGTGATTGATTGCTCACAATTCCTTCTTGATGCTTCCAGTGGCCTCGGGGTCCAGGACCTTGAAGGCGGTAAGAATAACGTCCTCGGGGTCAGCACCTGATGGGGGGAGAGAGAGAGCGGTTAGTTCATCTTTACACCGACTGAGACGACGAAGAATTCAAAACTTGAGTAAGAGTGCACACGGGCGGATCTATACTGGGCTTGGGGCCAGGGGCCAAACCAGATAGGGGGCCCCTGGACCAGGGCCTCTGCATTTAAAATGTTAAGTAGTGTGCATATTTCTATATAATTGGTTCATTATCAGTGATCTATTGATATGTAAGCAGCTAGTACAGTTTAATGTTGCAGCTGATCGCAGGGGACCTTATTTTAATATATAAGCATGCATCTTGTGTTTTGTATATAAAATCTTAAAAGTGAATATTGTTGTAAATAAATAGAGTAAAAAAGTAAAAAGTACAAATTTCCCTCTGAAACTTTGTGGTGTTTAAAGGAGCAGAAAATAAAGTACCTTTTGTCCACTGAATGTACTTTTTGTTTACAGCATAATGTAAATAATGTATAAAATAATAAGACGCCCACCCTTCAGCTTCTCTCCGAACATGGTGAGGAAGACGGTGAAGTTGATGGGGCCGCTGGCCTCCTTGATCATGGCGTCCAGCTCCTCATTCTTGGTGTTCAGCTGGCCTGAACAGCATCCAAAAACACATGTGAGTCAGTACAAGAGACCACGGCACGAGTGGCCGCACACGCTCCTTCATCCCACCGCCGCTCACCCATTGAGGCCAGCACGTCCCTCAGGTCATCTTTGCTGATGATGCCGTCTCTGTTCTGGTCAATGATTGTGAAAGCCTTCAAAGAGGAGAAGCAGGCGGTTTAGTACACAAAGGACTGATGGGGAGAGTCCTCTTTCAGGGACTCCCCTGTCCTCAGCTGGTATGTTAAAGGATGTTGTGTAAGAGAAAGGCTGCACCCGAAAAGGTCCCCTCTGACTGGAGTGGCCTTGTGGGGTGAGGCGCTTGAGGAAGCCCTGAGTCTTTCCTTACATGTTAATTTGGGAAAGCATCATTAGGGAACAGCTGTCTGATCCACTCTGAAACTTAACCTCTTGATCTCTCCCCCTGCCATCCTATTTCTTGCTCTCTCTCTCTCTCTCTCTCTCACACACACACACACGTATCCTCCCTCTGACGAATACGAAACACATCCCTGCTATATTTCCATCTGCACGACGTGCTAAGATCACCGCAATCATCGTGTCATACATTCCCAGAGTGGCACTCAAGTCGGCCGTATCACTTATCGCAGGAGGCATGTTTCCTCTGTTGCCAGCACATATCCCCTGACAACGCATAAAAAAAAAAACGACACCATCTTTATCCAATCTCTTGGCAGCTCGTCCTTATAACATCTAATCTTCCTGACCTTATTGAACCGCGACACACGCCCTTCACACTTTCTCCTTTTGGTTCCTTTCTTTCTGCTCATTGAATAATGTTGAATAGAGATTAAACACACGTTCTCTGTTCTGCCCCACAGCAGAGGTCCAGCTGTTCTGCTTGTTTCAGCCTTAAGAAGATGTTTGAGTGACAGCTGGGATTTGGGCGGGGGGACAAAATGTGGAGCGCTTCAGATGGTGACAGAAATTTCGGCGCTCCTCCTCATGACATTCTTGTGCTCATTGAATTGTCAGGGGAGAAGAGGCGCTGCATGCAGAATAGCAACTGCTGTGGAAATGGATCCAAGAGCTGCATAACTAAACTCTAATTTTGGTCCAAGAAACGTCACTGAATTACAGCGGCTTTCATTCTGGCGCTTTCCGTCTTTGTGTCTGTCCGTTATCTCGTCTGACGCTCGTTACAGGATACAGAATAAGGAGCTGCGGTCGCGATGGAGAGGCCGGACAAAGCTCACCTCTTTGTACTCCTGAATCTGGCTCTGCTCAAACATGGAGAACACGTTGGAGGAACCACCGTCTCCTGCTGCCTGCCTCCTCTTTGCCTTCTTTGGTGCCTGGAGGACAAACACAGGAGGGAAAACTTCAAGGAAAACTCCTTAACCTAAAGATTAAACGATGTAGACGTGCACATATCCACCAGAATATAGGGACTTTCTCCTTTGAACATCTCTCATTTTCATTGTTTAATTTGAGTAATTGTTAAAAGCCCGAAAGGGTAAAACTACAAAAACAAAAAGGCAAAAAGAGATCAATAGTCATGATCTCTCAGATTTATGTCAAGAATATGAGATACACTTGGTTTGTTTTTTCATCCTCCAGATGTTTGAGTTTGCAAACTAGAATTGAACAACCCAAGCATCCTTAAAACAGCATCACCAAGAACTGCAATTATCCCAAAATCCACCAAAAATATGACAAAAATGATTAACACAAAAAGTGATGACAAAGGCTCCCATCTTTTTAAAGTTAATGTCATTTAAAGCTTCGACCAAAACAAGAGATAAGAGTTATAATCCATGGGGTTGGTTTGATATATCCACCAGAAGAGTGCAGAGATGTGCAACCTGGTACTCACCATCTTGAGACGGTGAGAGTGGTGGTTTGGCTGATCAAGGAGGAGAAGACAGTGTGAAGCCGCGTTATACGTCCATCGCCGGGGGCTTATATACCCCAACGCAGGCCGGTCTAACTTTAGCCGCAGCCTCAAGTTTGGATGGGGATAAAAAAGAGAGAGAGGGTGAGCTGGGGGGGGAGAGAGAAGGGGGAGGAGAGAGAGAGAGGATGGTCAAGGATGAACTGATGGCTAAAGGAGACAGAATGGCGGGGGAGCGTATCACCTTACAGGAGATCAGAAATAGACCCAGGAGTCTTGGAATTAAGTAAACCTGATAGCATGGGGGACCATACTGCAGGTCTGCAGTCCCACGTGGACTAATAAGGACATTCGGGACATAGATGCTGCTCGGACCAGTGGACACTGTCCCTCCACCCTCCTCCCGTCCACCTCCATCTGCATGCAGAGAGCCGCAGCAGCCTCTGGCTGACTTTATTTTTGGTTTGTGATGTCCATTGCTATATTACGGACAGCTTTCTATACGCTCAGCAGCTCTGACCCTGTATGTGCACGGCTTATTTTAAGTTGTATTGATGCTAGTGTCAAATCTGGGATTTTCCCATATCGGCTATGATGGAGGAAGCTCTGTGGTACCAGCGAGTATCAACTAATTATGACACGTATCATCTCATTAAAATATCTCAAACAACGTGGGAGAACAAATATTTTGAGTTTGCCTTTTGAAAACTGCACACTGCGTTATTTAAAATAAGCGGGGTAAATTAGACCATCTATCTTTGGAGTTGTTTTTGTGTATAAGTATAAATTACATACTGTAACTTCCTGATGCATTAATGCTTACTGGGCTTCACTTTATATAGGACACATCTTTAGTTATTAATTTTTCCTTTTTTACCTCCTATTTATCATAATGGTGGTTCGGTGGTTCGATCCCCGGCTCCGGCAGTCCGTGTCGTTGTGTCCTTGAGCAAGACACTTAACCCTCATTGCTCACCGTTGCTGTGTCTACGGTCTACTGTACACTGTATATCATGTAAGTCGCTTTGGATAAAAGCGTCAGCCAAATGAAATGTAATGTAATGTAATGTAATAATGAATGAATATATCTAGTTCATGACAATTCATTATAAAAAAGAAAGAACATAATTATACATTTTGTTCACTTCTTGAAAAAATCTCAACTTTTAAATGTATACATGTAGTTGTTACTATTTAAAGTTTCGATTGAACTGTTAATTAACTGAGAATATTAGCCAGAATCTTCATTTTTAACTAAAAGCAAAAAGCAATGAAAGCAGAATAAAATATTAAAAAGCCCTAATACATTTATAGTATAATACAATATAGAATACATCTCACTGTGTGCTATGAGATACAAATGCAGTAGTTGGGGAAGTACGAAGATCTAAAGTTAAATAAAAAATTATTATAATGAAAACGTCACAAGCCAAAAAAGTTGGGATCCTTCAATACCTGTGATTTTAAATAATTTATATTATAATACATTTTTTTCATTTCATATTTCCTATATAAAAGGTAACTTGTTAAAGCAACATGTAACTTTAACTGTCAGATCGTAAAAAGTACACTATGTGCCTCTTAAAGGCCTTTAAGAAAACATGTGAAGTTGATACAAAAAGATTACAAAAGCCATTCAAGTGCCAAAGCAAAGTGTTTTCTTTATCAGTCGTAATTTATGTCAAAGTGTTTTTCTTGAGTCTGTTTTGTTTTTCTTGGTGAGGGGTGAGTTTAGTCGTCACCGTTAACTGACAGACAAGTGAACGCACCATTAACCTTTGGCTGCAGTCCTGCTTTCTCATCACTACAAAGGTGTGTTTGGTCAAGACCACTTTCCCACCTGTTTGTCCTCCCGACCCCCCGGCCCCTCCCCCCTCGAGCTTCCCCGCCATTCCTCCCCCTTAAATACACGGGGATTACTTGTCAGGGTGATGGCAGCAGCATTCCCAGAACAGCATAAAAGGGACAGCTGAGGCCGACCAAAATAGCTAAATAAACTTGACAGTCTGCCAATGAGCCGGGCCCTGAGAGCGAGACGCTTTCCTTCATTAGTTTTTTCAGGTTTTATATCCCAATTTACCTCAGGGATAATCTGCTTTGATTTCATTAACAACTTTGCTAATCTTCTGCATTGGAGGACTTTATTTCTGGTCGGGACTGTTTGTGTTTCCACTGCGAGGGCCCGTTGGCCGGGTCTCCGTCCTTCACGGTTCCCACTGCTGCCGTGACGTTTGTTTGTCTTTGGCATTCAGGACATCCAGACCTCCCCTTGTGTTGCTGGTGACCTTTGACCCCCCCAGGTCCACTCGCTTATCAACACCTCCTTGCAGGGATTTTTTTTATATTCAAATTCAGATGAATGTGTGTGGAAGCAGTGATTTTCAGGGTGAAAGCACTGAAATATTAAGGGAAATATTAGGCACTATGTTCAGCAATTCAACATAAGATAAGATAAAATAAGTTAAGATATAAGATAAGATAATTATCTTATCTAATAATTATTCACCTGATATTCAGGTGTTACAGCAACACAGAAACAGAACAAGTACCAATAAATATAGAAGTGAAAATGTAATATAGAATTTGATGCAGTAAAGTATGATGCAACATAATAACATAAGATGATGTACAGTTTAGTATGGTATGAGGTATAAGATACAGTACCATTGTAATGAGAACAATAATGATAATGATAACAATAAGGATAATGTTGATAATAATGGTACTGATGATAAAAATAATAGATATATTAGGTACATCAATATGATCAGAATGAATAGTACATCATATCTACTTTGATGAGAACAACTTATTCCTTGAAGCCATTTTAATTCTGTACATTTGGCACTTGATATCATTATTTCTTTTGATAATGATTATAAATAATCTTAATAAATTAATTAATATAATAACATACACTCCCAATGTGACAAGATTTGAGGAGAAAAGGTAAGTTCCTTCTATGAAACCCTTTTCCGAGAAGAAACAATTTTCTCCCTCATTTTGATTTAGTACACAATATAAGTTATGACCATGAGGATAAGCTGTGGCATCGCAATCTTTTTAATGACTTAACAAGTGTTTCCATCCAGATGTGGAAATACGTGTAGGGTCGATGTCGCCACGCTCCCCTGAAGCCATCCATCACTTTCTAGGTGGATGGTATATCTGTCTGTAGGGTCAGGAATGTGGAGAAGCTCCCAGCTGATGGAGGAAGACCTTTATGGGATGTCAGATGTCAGAGAGCTGTATATTATTCTCTGCTGGCCTCGGGTGGCCTTGTTTTGTTATTTGACTCCATTGTGCTTCATAAATCAACAAGCAGTCAATTTTATGTATAGGTCAGATGTCAATTTTTTTTATTCAGTCTGCTGAACTTGGAGGATGCTGATTATTACGCTTCTTAAACGTACTTCTTTTTTTTTCTCATGAGAAGTTGCTTTGTCTAATTAATTCAGTTGAATTCAAACATGTCTATATAACTTAATTTAAGGCCCTTCATTCCCCCAAAACACCAGCTGCATTATGTTTGTCTCTACCTCATAAATTACTGTGCTATTCTTGCCTAAACCACGCGCTAAATCAGGTGTTTCCCTCCAGCAGCATGTGCCTGCAGCGCCCCCTGCTGTTCACCCTCCTGCACTGACATCCCTCATAGGCCTCTCGTGTCTCTGGTGATTCTCAGGCTCAGTGATTGTGCTGAGAGAAATTAATTGAGATCAATATTCAAACACAAGTGGCCATTTATCTATGCCAGTAAAAGAGACAAATCATATATTTCTGCTATTATGCATAAGTTTCTGTTGGAAACATGTTTTAAACTTTATGAACAAAAGTTGTGTTCCCCTGTCTTTGCCTTTAACCAGGGCACCAGATGCGACTCGATACTCCTTCTGTTTGGCCGTGCCAATAAGTGTATGTGTTCACCTTTGCAATAAAATGTATTTCCTTCCCTTGTCGCCTCACACTCACCTGCAAGATATCTCGTGCTTAATTTCCCATATATTTTAAATATATGTTGTTTCTTATTGCATTTTGTGTATCAGTGTGTTATTTTACATCACATATGAGAAATTGAAGTCAACAACTTTTATTTTTCATGCAATTAAAAATATATAATACTCTTTGCTTGATACTGCATCAGACAGCCTTTCAACAGGTACAACTTTTAAATGGCATAATTTGAATACAAACCTGCTCATCAGGGAAATGTACAGAAATATCTACAATGCAATCAGTAGCAGGTGTTTCAGTTGCAAGTAGCAGAACCAGTAAGGATAGAGGGCCTTTTTCATGGGTGACATCTTGACATGTAAATTATACAATTTGTGTTTTGATTGTGAGTCCTTGTGATTCTTCCAGTAACATTTTCTTCTATATGATCTAAACTAGAAATATAAAGTTTGTTTCATAGGATCGAGATTGACAGAATTTATGTTTTCAGTTAATGAAAATTATATAATACTCTTTGCTCACGGTATTATTATACCGTGAGCAAACTTATTAATTGCACCATGCGAATAACTGCATGTCGAAAAGGTGCAGATGTGCAGACACCAGCTGCACTTCTAACACTGTGTGCTTGTTCTTTGATGCATCCCATGGAAATGTACAACTTAAACAACATAGAACTGATCAAACCTCATCATATGAAAAGGAGGAACATTTAGCACATTTGCAGGTGTCTGGGCCTCACACTCTATGTTCTTAAATAGTTAAACCCACAACCCTTCAGGTTCAGTTCCTTTTTGACACATTATTTCACTTCCTCTTAAATGGAAGTGAGATGTAGGTTTTCTTTCAGCCCAGGTCGATGAGATCTCCATCAACGTGTTCCTCTTCTGCTCGTCGACTCCTCAGCCAATCCTCTCTGGCTTTCTTCACCTCCTGGCCGTAGTAGTCATGAAGTTTGCTGAAGTCCTCGAGGGGATCGAAACCCACCTGAGGCCATTCGCCGTACAGAGGGGCCGGTCCATTGAGCGGCGTGACGTGAGCGTTTCTCCTGGGCCACAGTTTGGGAGACTTTTTAGCCACCACTTTGGTGGGCGTCGACGGTGCGTGTAAAACGGTGCTGGCGCTGAAGCTCCTCCCCTCCCTGACCTCAGCTGTTGGCCCCTGCACAGGGAAGAAGAAGTTGGTGGTGGACTGTTTGATGAAGGAGCCGGGGCAGGACTCCCCAGAGCCTTGTTGCTGTTTAGCTTCTGCAGATGGAAAACAGGAAATGAATATTAAGCGCCTTTCGCAAAGGAAAAAAAATTCATTTTGGGTAAAGAGAGGCAGAGAGGTTGGATGAGAAGATTAAAATCACACTTGTTTGGGTGCAATCAGTGGCCAGTTAGCTTAGCTTAGATAAACAGGGGGAAAGTGTCTGCCAGCCTCACTAAAGGTATCTTACCTTGTTATTTATTTTGAAAAAAACAAGTTTTGCTTTTTTTTTTACATGGGATTATGTGATTGACTTGATCATGGCTGTGAGCTGATTCCATTATTTATGCTAAGCTAAGCTAACTGATGCACTGATCTTTTCATCTAATTGTCCACCAGCAAAATAACAAACAAAAGTTATGAAAAAGGCACACAAAAAAAAACCTTGAACTTCAGTCTATATAAACGTGTATTGGCACCAGGAAACCCACACACCTTCATACTGCCTCCCCAAGTCTCTCACCAGCAGGGAGAGGTAACAGTGGCTGGCTGAGAGCAGAGCCTTCACCCAGCTCTCCTGAGCCTGACCATCTCCTGCTGCGAACCTGTAGGTTTTGAGTCCCGGCCCTTCGAACACCAGGGAAAAGGCAAACTGCACATCGGACTCTGAGCGCCGCACTGCGCAGCCCTCCAGCACGATGACACCCAGCAGGTGCCGGTCCGCTGGACGCTCCTGGTAGAAGAGCAGGTTTGCCTTCAGGACGAACCAGCGCCGCTGGTAGGTGGCATTTCTCTCTTTCTGTGAGGAGAGTGTGTCAGAGTGAAGCAGGAGTTTTGCATTAGCCACCGAATCAGCTCTAAATATTCAGCTACTTCATGTTTTGTCTGTATTTTGTTTATTCAAACCTTTTTGTAGAGATATCCCTCTTTATCTACCGGAGAGGTGCATGAAAGGTAATGGGTCAAAATCTTCTTATGGAGCTTCATCCCAACACCTGAAGAAGAGAAAGGGCTTTTATGTGCAGAATGTAAAATATTGAAAACTACATTACATGTAGTAGAACGTATTCTAGAAATGAAGACATGATTTTACAGTAAATACAAACCCTCATCACTTTTCCTTATAATTTCAATGCCGTTGATCTTTGACTTTTATCCTCTAATTCTCCTCATACTTCAGGCTTGAAAGCAGCAGCCGGCCCATGTAGATGTTTATACACCATAATATGTATAATCAAGCGCTGCATCTTTATTGTTCCACTACTTTTACTTTTGCTGGACTGTAAGTTACCAGCTATGTTGGCTTTATGCACAATCTTCTTTTGTACTTCATGCAATCGCTGGCGTGCATCCGTGAGTGATTGAGTCTGAATACTGGAAACTGTTCATGAAGAGTAATAATTCTAGTTTCATAAGCAAAACTAACAAATAATTTACTTACAAATTTGCTCTCAAATTTTTTTGGGGGTTTGTGTAATAAAGACACAATTCTACCTTCATATAATTAGCCCATTGTGATCGGCTAACAGTAAAAACGACTTACATATTGATACATCCGTGTTACACGGATAATAATTAACAGAGGCCACTTTTAATGCAAAACAAGTACTTTGATAGTTAAAGCACGTTTTGCTTGTAACACTGCTGCTCTCTTGCTTCTCAAGGAATCCTTTGTCATTAAAGCATTACTTGAGTAACATATTACAAAAAGTTAAAACTATATATCCTAAAAACTGTTTGAGGTGCAGACTGGATTATTTTCCGCTAAACATTGGCTGAAACCATCAAGCAACCTAAAAAAAACTTTTCTACAATTATAATTATTATGAATCATAATAATAATAATAATAATAATAATAATAGTAGGCTAATATTTTGAATAAATTACTATTAATATTCATGAGGCTTTAGGTTTAAAAGCAGTGTTACAAAGTGAAGTAAACAACAGGACCATACTGTTAATCCAACTACTCATAATAAATAGAACTATAGTCAAACAATACAGGTTGCATTTATCAATAATGACTGTGAATGAAGTTATAATGGCCACACCAGTGATAATGTTTGCCAATACCAATAAAACAAGACTGATCCTCCTTCCATGTAGGTGTTGTGACTCAGACAGCAGTGACAGCACAGAAACAGTGACTCAGACTCACCTCTGCCAATGTTGAATCCCTCACAGGGTCGCTTACATTATTTACATTTACAGATATCTTCTTCTTGGTCCTCGCCGGTCCTCAGCATTAAGCCAATTGTTCTCTCCCAGTTCGATGCATCCAGAACCAGACAATGTTTGAACATTAATGGTCTCAGGTTACTACCACTGGTTCTCCCTCGGGTACGAGAGGACGAGTGTTGAAATATAAATAACTCGACCCACTTCCTGGTAACAAAATCCTGACATATAATATTCTCTCTCTCCTCTCCGCTTGAGTCGACCCGGAGCGAGCGGATCAGCCGAACCGAGCAGTCACTGACATCAGCTGCCTGGAAGTGAGATGCTGGATGTTGAAGTGGAGGTCTGATGTGTTTGCATCGGCTCTCTCACTTCTGCATTTTGAGTTACTTTTTTTTTTTTTTCAGATGAGTTTTATTTTAATCTCTAGTGGTGTGTCGAGCAAAGGTCCCTTGGTAGATAGGTGATTATTCAAGGAGATATGCAGCTTGCTTTCAGATATAATTGTTTATGACAAAAAAAACCATCTCTGCTTTTAAAGCAATGACATAGCCGAATCTGCCTCTCTTTATTTTTCACTATTTTGAAAAGGGAGGAAACATGACCTCTTGAAAATGCGGCGCTAAATTTCTGCCTGTTTGCCTGGGTATCTATTTTTGACACACACTTATCCTTTTTATCCTGAAGGACCTCAAAGAATTCAACATCTAAACGGGTCCAAGGTGAAGAGATTTAGAGGGATTTATATACTATGCAGCACGTCGCCACATGAATCAGGGGCCAAAATCAACTAAAGGTCACAAACTTGAATCAAAAAACTGAATGCCAAGAGTTTCCTTTTTCTGTGTTTCAGAATTTCTGCACACTGTCATTATCTTTAAATTATTTCGTTATTTCAGTCCAACATTGCAGTCAAAGACATCAATCATTAAATTCTCATTATGAGACAATAACATCTTCATACTATACTTTACACTACAAGCAATCAAAACTTGTGACAAATCACAAATAGAGAAAGACTGAATATCAAACAAATATTCAAATCATGAAATAAGATTTACTATAACGTTACCACCCAGTAGTATAAAGCAGCTTGTTAAAGTGGTGCTCAAACATAATTACATTAGTAGTAATAATTCATATAAAATATAAAGGACCGTTTTGGGATTATTCTGCTGCTTGAGTACTTTTACTTTTGATACCTTGAGGACAATCTGCTTGTAAAACTTTAGCTATAACTACCAAGTTAAGTAAAATCCGAAATGCAGTATTTGTATTGGAGTATTTGTATAGTGTGGTATTTTTTTACTTAACCTAAGTAACCTCAATTCTTCTTCCTCCAGAGTTAGCAGAGACTTGTCAGTGTCACCCAAGTGAACTGAAAAACAGGAACATATACTTCACATATACTGAATTATAGAACACCAGTCAAATACTGTGAATTGCATTTATCAATACGTTATATTGGCAATAACTGGAATTAAGTAGAGCTAAATATCAATACAAATATACTTGTCTTCATTCCATAGTTGTTATAGTGACAGGATATAAAATAGAGCCTCTGCTGCTTTGGGTCTAACTATAATTTGCAACTGCGTAAGTCAATTTTTAAATGCAGGATTTGTATTTGTGATTATAAAAGTGTGGTCTTGTTTACTTCACATTGTCTTCAACCAGGGTTAGTGTGCAGTTAAATGAATTACACATGCAATCCCCACCTCTCACCAGGTGGTGGCGGTAATGCACCGTATCGTTGTATACTAACAAGCACAGACATTAAGAAATAGTAGAAGAAGAAAACAAGGCGACGAAGAAGAAACGAAAACGTACGTCGTTTGAATTATTTTGACCAGGTCTTGAAACACTTTACAGCTAAATATCAATGCGTTTACATTGTTTGCCATTGTTTTCACAACAACGTTGTACACATGTTGTATTATAGTAGTTAACTAAATGTAATTTCAGCTCTAAAATGAATTGGAAGTGTGATAAATGGTTTATTTGCTCTGCACGCGCTACCGCTGTTGGCTAAAGCTAACGTGAGCTCTGTGGTAACGGCTCTTCTTTGCGGCGTTACGTGAACGTGTTATCGAGACTCTTGCTAACATTATAAAGCTAACGTTAGTTACCTGTGAATAATAAAAGAGTCCCTGTCTTGTCTTGTGCAGCATCATGCCGAAGAGGAAAGTTACATTTGAGGACGGTGAAGGAGAGTTGGAGCTGGATGAAGAGATCCCAAACAAAAAGGTAACGCGAGCTCTGTCCCACCATTCACATCACTGAATACAAACGAGCTATCTAGCTAATTTAATCTCTGGTTAGCTAGTTAGGGCTTCATACATGTAACAATCCATACAATCATAGGTGGAAGATGTATTTAGACTCTTTACTTAATAATAGTACTAATAGCATAATGTGAAAAATACTCCACCATAAGTAAAAATCCTGCATTCAAAACCATACTTCAGTAAAAGCATCGAAGTAAGTTATTGTCATCCAAATTTACTTAAAGTATGGGTAGAAAAGTAGTCATTGTGCAGTGAATTGTCCCTGTCAGTGTGCTATTATTATATTTAATGTTTTTGGATTACATTTGACTGCTGCGGCTGTTTAAAGTTGTGCTCATTTTCACTACTTTATATACTGTAGTTTAATCCACACCAATGCATCATATCCTATAAAATCATCATATGTTTGTAGCGTCATGTCTCTAAAAAGTTAACTTTTCCTAAGCTCAGACAAAACAGCTTTGGTTAAATGGTCACAGGTGGGGAAAAAACATTTTATAAGTCATTAACAAACATCACTGGATTGCCATGAAAGTGAAATGATCTGTAAGGAGGAGTTTGTCGTCATGTTTGCCTGTTCTTGCTGCATGCTTTAGACGGGTGCAATATCCTCTGTTTTATCATTTATGCAGGCTCCTTTGGGTCAACTATCCCATGAGACTTAAACATGCAGAAGTACACTTTTCAAGAAAAGAAATGGGATGCTTGTATAACGTTTAATGTTAAATAATGTTATATTTTCTCTTCTTTGAACCAGACTTGCGAGGCTGTGAGTGGCCCAGGCTCCAGGTTCAAGGGCAAACATTCCCTTGATAGCGATGAAGAGGATGAAGCGGAAGACACAAAAAGCACCAACAAATATGATATTCTGGCCAGTGATGACGTGGAGGGTATGTCTTGTTCAACATTTGAACCGTAACTATGAAGTGATAGATGACTGAGAGGTGGTCTTGCTTAATTGAATATGACATATTACTTTAAATATACACGTATTGAATATACAAACATGCACATACACTCTTGAGAATGTATTTACAAGATCTTCACAAGTATAAATCTATGATTTTCTTAATCATGCAAATTTGAAATGCGTGTTAAGGAATCAAACTCTTAACAAGAAGGAGCTGAATTCTTTGTCACATTGTTTTGTACACTTTTCCTAGATACAAGTGCCATGAATGTAGCAAGGTTGTGTTTTTCCTAAACATGTAGTATCAGTAATTACGTCACCTGAGACCACATTAACTTTGTTTCCAGGCCAAGAGGGAGCGACAATCGACTTTGACGAGGGAGTTTCTATTACACCTTTCAACCTGGACGAGGAGATGCAGGAAGGATACTTTGACTCTGAGGGAAACTACTTCATCAAAAAGGAAGAACAGATTAGAGACAACTGGCTTGACAACATTGATTGGGTAATTGTATTTTAGGCACTTTTGAGTCATGTCTGAAAACGTTTCAAGACATGTGCAATAATATAAGTTACTTCTTCTAGGTGAGAGTAAAAGAACAACCTTTCAAACAAAAGAAAAAAGGTCTTGGAGCCAAACGGAAACGCAGAGCCGGGGATGAGGATGAGGCCGAGGAAGAGAAACAGAGAGAAGAGAAGCAGGCAGACAAAGCAAACGATGAAGCAGAAGAGGAAGAGGAGGAGATGGAGCCCGCAGAGGACCCGCTGGCATCCTTCACTCAGCACCAGCTCACTGAAGCTGTGATCGAACTGTTGCTACCTGGGGAGACGGTTGCCACAGCGCTCCGTCGGTTAGGAGGCCTTGGAGGACGGAAGAAGGGGAAGCTGAGGGAAGAAAGTGAACCCACAGAGGAGACCAAAAGGGATACAGAGAAGCTCGACAAGCTCACAGCACTAGCTGACAGATTGGTTGGATCTGGGATGTTTGAGATCTATCAGCAAACCTATGAAAAACTGGCCTATTTGATGAAGAGCATGAGCAGCAAGCGGCCAGCTGTGGCGAAGACACAGGAGGGTGATGAGGAAGAAGATGAACTTGATATGTTCGCAGATAAATTTGACGAGACGCAGACAGGCAAAGCAGAGGAGGAAGAAGACGAAAAAGGTTGCTTAGCGTTTTTTTATAAGCATTTTCCTTCAATACTGCAAAATATGTTGTTTTGTTTAATCCCATTTTGTCTTCTTCTCAGTGAGTGATGAAGTGATGTGGGAGTACAAATGGGAAAACAAGGATGATTCAGAGGTTTTCGGCCCTTTTACCAGTCAGCAGATGCAGGTATTTATCTTACTCTTCTTGGGTTTTTAGGTGTGTACCAGGGGTAATATATAGTTTTCTTTTGAGTTAATGGATAAACTGTATATTGCAATAATATGGTACTATATATCATCTCTTTTGTTGTGACCGTTGGGTTTTGTAAGCAAGTGTTAAAAATATTCAGAACAAACTTGCTGGTAGCAGCATGATGAGGTGGCAAAACTAGTGTAACTGGACTTATAGAGTTAAGTCTGGGTTTATTTCCCAAGACCAACTTAAGATGGTCTTAGTGCAGTTAATTTGGTGCACACCTTTAATCCCTTTAATAACTTGTGCCAACAGACATTACATAAACATTAAATAGCAACTTTATTTTGGCATTTGCCCAATTATTTTTCTTTTTCTCCTCCATACTAATGCACCTGTATTAGTAAATCCCACAATGTTTACTAGATCATTGGGCTACAGGCTGGTTCTAGCTTTAACCTCAAATCTGACTAGTTGGGTTTTAATCTTCTTATCTGTTTTCCAGGGTTGGGTGGACGAAGGCTATTTCAGCACCGCTGTTTACTGCAAGAGGATCGACCAGAAGGGATCTCAGTTCTACAACTCCAAGAGACTAGATTTTGAGCTGTATACATGATTTATGTCCAGCAATAATCACAACCAATCACGGTCATGAAACGTTTTCATTGTTTGGTGGCTTTGGTGTCAAATCTATAATTTGAACAGGGGCTTTGTTTTCTGTACATTGTTTTTAAATAAATTACTCATGTATGTCGTGTTACTATCAGCCATTTTTTTTAAATAGTTTTTGTATTTCTTAGAACCAAATCACATTGTGAGATCATTTTATGGCTCATTAAAAACAAATGTAATGCTGATTATTTCAGTAATGTTAAACACACAGCTTCAATTATTCACAGTTGGATACCTTTGGTGGTTATGAGATTATATCTAGTTTGCATATAGTCACAAATACATCAGTGTCACCTCCAATCAGGCCAATTAAAGTTATTTATATAGTATATAAAATTGAAATGTACAAAATCTTTGTATCAGAAATGATAAGACAGGATACTGGACTTTCACAGTACAAGTCATGTAATAAGTAGTTGATCAAAATAAAATAAATCCTTATTTGAATCACTTTTTGTGCAAAAATGCCCAGCTCTTTTACGCTCCCAGGTTGTTGAATGTGAGAATTCCTTGCTTTTATTTGTCTTATATTATAGTGAATTCAATATGTTTAGGTTGATTGTTGATGACAATCATTTTAGACCAAACGCTAAATCGAGAAAACAATGGGTAGATTCGTCTTTACTTGAAATTATAGTAATTTGCATCAAATTAGATAATGTGTGACTGAAATATATGTATATATTTTTATATCAGAAGATACAATTCAATTTTTTTTAAATGTTACAATGAAACTACAAGACAATTGTAGTCATTCATAGATGGTGGTGATACAATCTACCCCTGGGTGCAGCAGGTAAAAGTCTATTTCTAGTTGTTTGTCACTTTGTAGTCATTTTGTGTTTCTTTGTGGTTGTTTTGCGTCTCTGTGCTAGTTTTGTATATGTTGTGTTACTTGGTCCTGTGTCTCTTTCTGATCATTGTGTGTTTTTTTAATTGTGTTGTGTCCCTTTGTTGTTTGTGTCTCTTTTTGTTTGCTTGTGTCTTCCTTGTAGTTGTTTGGTGAGCGTGTAGTCATTTTATGTCTAGTAATAGTTGTGTGTGTCTTTGTAGCAATGCATTAGATTTAGAAAACATTTACTTTCCAACCACAAACGTTCACATTTACTTCAAAGGCTCTGGGACCCCTGGGCCGGTGCCCAGTAAGAACTTCAGTAACCCATCAGTGTGACGCATCTATACTGCGACTAAGGTGTTCTTAATTAGTGTTGTCAAATTACATCTAACGCCTAAAAGTAATAACAATGTGGGTGTTCAAAGGCCTTAAAGATAGTAGGTCATCCGAGGACATAAAGAAGACTATCATTTTTTTATTTAGCCTTTTGTCCTCTATCAGCAATTGGCCAACCTCCAGCTACGTCATCTCAAAGTCTTCTCTAATTGGTCAGATTTTAACAAGACTTTCCGGGGCATAAACATTTGTCAACATCCATAGTTCATGCAATATTGGTGAAGAGGGAAAAAGGGGGAGGGAAAACACGTATGTATATGTGTGTATATATATATATATATATATGTGTGTGTGTGTTTATGTATGTATGGGTATATATGTGTATATATGTTTATTTCATTTTTATTTATTAATATTTATTTTATTATATATATATATATTTTGTATTTAGTTATTTATTTTGAGTTTGGTTTTGTTTGTTTGATTGTCCTTGTTTATTTTAGTTAGTCGTGTTATCTGCTGATAGGGCAAGTGCTAGACGTCCTGACTCACACTCCATACCAGTTGGTGGCGGTAATGCACCAAACAGTTGTTTGCCAACCGCCAATTAACCTGAAAGAAGAAGAAGATTTTCCGAGCGGAAAAGAACTCGTGCTGTGATTGGTCCATCCGTCTGTCTGGTTGTTGGATTCGTAAAACGGACACATTTGTGAGTCGCTGTAGGTCGCCGTCCGGCATGCCTTATTTACGTTGAGGTCGGAATACCAGCCTGTGGTCCAGCTTAACGTTTCTGGTAAGTCCGGTCATTATGGTTTAACCGTGATAACCGTTTGCAACCAAACTGCCAGACCGGGGTACGTCTATTTACCGTATAGACGGCACTTGAGCGTGAGGAGAAATGACAGCTCCCGGCTTCGACTATTTCCCGGTGCACTGTGTGTCTGTCGGCGTTAGTCCATCCACGCAGTGTTCACCGAGTCTCAATTTCGCTCCCCTCAGATGTGTTTACCTGACGATATTTTTTTTAACGATAGCCATTGCTTTACAGAAGAATAACGCTGGCTCTTGTTATCATAAGTTAGCTCGCATATACCGTTAAAAGTTTGAATATGAAGCCGTGTCCATTCCAGCATTTAGACCTCGCGCAGTTTTAATCAAACCGCCGCTTCCATTCGATTGAAAACATTCACTGAGATGCTCTGCAGTCTACTTATCTTTATCGATACTATCTGTTTTTAAGTCTGTTTAGTTAGCAAGCCTATGAGCTAATCTAACGTTGTATTTAACGTGAGTTACGTTTCGATAACGGACTATAAGCGTAACGTCACGTTAATATGTATAAGAGCCAACGACAAAGAGCTGACATTTTTAACATTAATGTTTTTTTTTGGTGATCTTTGTGTTGGGGATCAATCCTGATTATTGTGGCGATGTTGACTAAAAAGGGCGTCTTTGGTTTTGCATCACTGTTTCAATCTTAAATGCTGAGATTAAAACAAACATTTTCACCATAACCTCCACCATACCTGGGCCATACGTTTTAATTAATCTCCTGCCTCTCGAGAAAGTTACATATAGTTTGGATACAGGTGTAAAACCTTTTGCAAGATGTGTCAACATTGTAATTAACTGTATGGAAGATACCTCTCTCAACCACATGTGTACTTCTACTATAGTAAGTTAAGTTCCTAAAGAATGGTCTCCCTAATGTGTAAATATGTATTTAAATCCTAGTCTGCTTTCTCTATTGTCTTTCTAATCTTTGCCACATTAGGTTTTGGGCTGCAACTACCGATTATTTTCTTTGAAGATCGATTAATTGTTTCGTTTAACGTCACGAAATAGTGAAAATGTCCATCCCAATTTCTCAAGGCCTGAGTTGATGTCTTGAATGTCTTTAAACCCCTAAAATATAAAAAATTATAATATCTGAGTTTTTTCCATGAAAACTTCCTGTAACAATTAATCAATTATCAAAATAGTTGGCGCCTATTTCTCTGTTGATTGACTAATTGATTAGTGGACTAACGGTTGCTGTGTTAATTACATTACTTCATTCTGTATTTCTCTGTTTTCAGAGCTGAAACAATTAGTCAATTATTCTATTCAGGCAGACAATATTTTGATAATCAAATAATTGGTATAATCATTTGTCAAGCTAATATACCAAAATTCCCCAATTCCAGCTTCTCAACATGGATGATTTGATGTTTTCTTTAGTTCTTTTTGATAGTAAATTAAATATATTTGGGTGTGGGCATTTTCCACTTTTTCCTGATATCATATACAATGATGAATATTGTTACATTTTGAAAAATAAGATATTAAAGGTGTTACTATTCCTCATTTCAGAGTCAGTTTCAGCCGTCCCAGAGATCTGAAAAGTAAGTGAAACTTTTTTTTTAAGACCTTTTTTTTTTTTAAGTCCTTTCATGCTGATTTGATGCCCAGCATGTTTGTTTGTTTTTTCGTTGTCGTTATTTACAGAGAAGGACAGACAAGGACAGAGAAAAAGAGAGCAAAGGGATGTTGACTTATCCCTCTGACTCACTCCATCAAATAATTTGTCCAATGGATGAACATGCCATTCCCCCAACCAGTTTCCGTAGTGCACCTCCCCACAGTGAACCTCCACCACCTCTCCTCCCCTTTTCCTCCGTCACTCCCAGGTATAGTTGTTGTGGCACCTTTTTGATTTATTTTGCTGTAGGTGTTTATGCCCCTCTTTACTTTTTCCCTTTTTATGGATTGAAAGATTTAGGACGTACAAGTACATTCTACGGAAAATGTCTGATAAATGTGAATTTCCATCAATGCTGAGAGATTAGGAAAATAGATCTATCTGGTGTGCTGCTATTCCTCATGCAGATTTAGAGGTCAACAAAAGACTGTGTCTTCAGTCATCCATCAGAACCGTTTATTTATGGTAACAGTCCCACCTCAGCCAAAAGATTATTGTCATAGTTTTAAGTGCATCTGTTCCCAGCAGTCGCCACAAAACGTATGTAGGATACACTGAGGAAGTTTAAAAGTAATCATCAGTTCACAGCGGGCTAGTAATTATCACATTCAAGCATATTAGGTTATCAAAATGATTAATCAGAATATTGATGCTTGATATGTGGCATGTTGGTCATAAGTTAAGATATTGGTTCTGGTAAGGATAATGTATATTTAAGCAATTTTGTTGCCGATACTTAAAACAGATTAGGGATGTCCCCAGCTGATCCAAAGGTATCCGTATCAGCAAAAATGAAGCTGATCAAAATCTGATTCTTTCTCTACTGAACGGTGTTTTGACCACCTCAGCCTGCTTAACGCATCAACGTGAAAATTGGAGCGTGTGAATGTGAAAAAATGATTTGTTTACACCTGTGAGTGACTCTGTTCTGGTTGGCAAACTACACTGATTCACAAAACGGCAACAGCAACTAATCTGTTGTCTGTCCTCCCAAATGAGCAACGGGCAGTATGCAAAATATCCAGCTCGCCGTTTCTCTTTTTTAGCTGACCGTTGCTTCCGCTGTTTAGAGTGAAGTGGCGGCAGGTCATATCAGCTGTCACCGCTTAACGATAATTCCGTTTGTCACTTGATGGGAGACCAAAATATAACTTGGCGGTTGTCTGGTTTGTGTGCAATCTGCAGCCAATATCTGTACTCGGCCAAAGGATGTTCAAGAGGTGAAAGAAGCAGCTCTCTGTAAACATGCAACCACAAAGGGAAAAGTGTTTTTGTAGTCCCAAGAACTCCGACGGAGTGATACTTCCTCTCTCTTGTTGATGGCTTCATGTTGATTTCAGTACTCTCCTTCTTCCAGTTAAATCTTCATCCATAGCGTATCAAAAACTTAAGCTTATCAACTTTAAGTTTTGAGTCAGTATATTCATCATTTGGATGAAGAAGCGTGTAAAGGATAAAGTAAGCCAAACTTAGAAGACTGCATGTGTTATTTAAGTGTGAAGGATTAAACGTATATCGGCAGATGCCCGTTAGTAAAGGACTCTGATCGGGACATCCTTCATGCAGATACTGATGCATCTTTAACTACAGCACTGCTTTTTTTCTCCTCACTGTATTTGAAACCAAACATGCTGCATATTGACTTTATTTCCTGCGTCACAGCCGTGTGGACAATGGAGTATCTGAACACAAAAGGATTTGCCGCATTCAAGAGATCCAAACACGATGCCCTAAAAAGCCGAGCATTCCGGACCAAAGAGCAGCTCAGAAACCATCCAGACAGAACCTGGTCCCCACAAAGAGACAGAGGGAGACTGCGAACATGGTAGGAGTTAAACTTAAAACAATATTCTTCAGGTACTCTTCAATAATCCGATGAGACGCTGCTCATGCATCTCTCTGCTTTGTAGTTGTCACAGTCCAAGCACCAAAGAGTTGAAGGCACCCGTGTACATGAGAAACAAACAAAGGTCAGTTACTTCTTTCCAAATAAACCCTCTCCGTGACTGTGATATCATTTTCATGTATTAATGCTTCCAGTGACTAATGTTGGTGCAGCAGCTGTGCTGTACGTCTGTGTATGTCAACATTGGAGACCGGTACAGGGAACGGGGTGTGAGGGTTAATTGAGTGATTTTTAATCCTCCTTCACGGTCTGCTGCATTCGACACAGACAAGCAATCGAGTGTCTTACTGTGACCCAGTAATGCATAAACGCGTTAGATTACAGAATGCGATGTATATTCATTGTCTTCTCTTTGTCGTGGAAATTGTAGCAGTGAACCAGTACCAGTGTTTCACAATCAACAAAAATGACTGAATTGAATAAACAACTAACTTTATACGTTATTACCAACGTACCAAACAGGTGTTTGGAAATCTTTTCTGAAAACAAATATTTGTTTTCAAAACAAAAGTGAATACGGTTTTAAAAAAAAAGAAAAAAGATAATTTGAATGCTTTTTGGAGTTTTATTGTTGGTTGTTTAATTGGTTGCATCACAACAATGCTTAATTTTCTGAAAACAAAAGTAAACTGTTTGTGTTTATTTTTGTAGGACGGATTTGAGGCGAGTTTTGCAGCAGAGCGCCAAAATAAGTAAGTGTTCTACCAAATTCTTCTTAGTTTGTATATATTTTAAATATGTTTAATTATCTGGAAAACCTGCTCACACATAAAGAACAGTCAGTAATGATGTGCGGGTTAACCCACTGGTACAGGAAAATGACCCGGGTTTGGCGGGTGGGTCAAAAAGTGACAAAACAGCATTCCAAGTAGGTTACTAATAACTTACAGAAACATTGTGAGCAATTCTCTCTCTCGCTCTCGCTCTCTCTCTCTCTCTCTCTCTCTGTGTGTGTAGCTATCGGTTTGCGTATCGTGTTCGGGTGGTTTAATGCATATTTTTGCAGATGGCAGTGCAAATCGGCTCTTATAATGTGTTAGGGTGGGTGTGCAACCCTGACCCGTGCTCTCTCTGCCGTGTGGGAAAGGACATAGAGGTGTGGATGTTTTTAATAACAGAACTATAGGATGCCTGAGACGAGATGTTTTCTTCACACCATATATCGATGCTTTCACAAGACTATGTGGTGGTTTTTATTTGACATCATGACGCATTCTGCCTTGTGATTTGTGTTTTTAAATGTCTAACTTCCCCTTTTCCATTCTTTCATTTAGGCAAAATGGCCAGAGAAGCCCAGAGACTGAAGACAATGTGGTTGAGCAGTTTGCTGTCGATACCACACAGAAACCTGACATGGATACGTGCAGGGGATTGGCCTTTGGACATTTTGAAACTGCATCTGCCCCAAAGGGATGGGTGATCGCCCCCTTGTTTCAGTCATTCAAGTCGAAGATGGCCAGTTTCACAGATATAGTCATGAGCCCCGTTAAACTCTTCAGAGATAATAATCCTCCGTCATGCACGGACCTTCCAGACCAACTCGATGAGTCGGAGCTACCGGCCACCGAAGCATCTGACGTTGAACCCTCGGAGCTAAGCCACGTGTTTCATTCAGAAGAGAACGCGAATCAGGAGAGGCTCCGTGAAGTAGAAAGTGAACAATACACAAAAACTGTTCCACTTAAATATTCCCAAACATTATCTTTTGATGTAGAGTTGCCGGCACATAACTCCGAACTGGCGGATGAATGTGCAATAATTGATTCTGTGCCTTTCCAACGCAGCCCCTTACACGTTGTTTCTGAGGAAGTTTCCAAATCTGTAGGATCCTCTATATTGTTACAGCCCTCTCTCAATATCAGTGCCTCACATGAAACCAAGTTAAATATGTCTGCTGCTATCAAGGACCATAAAGGAAAGACGTCTGTCCAGCTGATACCACTGCTGAGGAAATGTTCAATGAATAGATTGGGAGTAAAGAAAGGGACCTCCAAGGCTGCAAAATCTAAAGTGGAAAAGGGAGAGTCTGAGGTTAGCGATGAGCAGTTTTCTCACATTAATTCAGTCAAATCAAACAACGCTGATTCTGTCTGTTGTGCTCAGCCCGACACCGACTGTCCTCAGACTCTTGATGGTGAGGATGATGGCAGGAAAATACAGCGTTTGGATCGCCCTAGCCTGCTGAAAGACTCAAACGACAGTGCTATTGAAGGGACTCTGAAGCCTTGTTTGGATACTCAGCAGCTGGATTGTCAAATAAACCCTGAAACGCTTGGGAGAGCAAAGAGAGGCGTGGAACTGGACTGCTATTCCAAAGACTTTGTGAAGAGGAAGAGAGTAACAGCATATACATATTCAAAGGATACCAAAGGACAAGGGTTCTTAAATGTGGTTCCAGATATTGGCATCTTGATACCACCAAGAAGAGAAGTTGTGGCAACAAATCCCGTTGTGCGTAAGGAAGAAACGCTGAAGCCGGTTAGAAAAAGAACAAATAAGAAAGGAAAAAATGGACAAGAAATAATTGCTTCAATAGATGAAACTGTGTTAATCACACAGACCGAAAGTTACTCCCTGGTTAAAAGCAGCGGTGTGTCAGAGAAAAACCCAAATGGCAGCAGCAGCAAGGGGAAGCCTAGGGCCACGTGCAAAAAGCCGAAGACAAAACCAGGCCTTTGTAAACCTGATGTAAACATTGATACCGGTATGGAACTGGAAACCAGCATGGCCATCGCCTCGACCAAACAAGCCGAGCAGGAAACGCCATCAGAGGTCCCTACTGCTATGAAGCCCCTTCAGAGCTCAAGCAAGTGCAGGAATATAAACAAGAAACCAGTCAAGCGGAAATCGGCGGGCCAATCGATCCCAGCTACAGAATCAGACGGCACTTTGTTTAAAAGTGCCTCTCATGGCGTTCAGAAAGAGAAGGGCTCGAAAAAGGGGCCGAACCAGCCGGCCAAGAGAACCAAAAAGGGTTTCGTGGTTGACGTTCAATTGTCTGCGTCGGGTGGGAGTCCAGGGACAAAGCGGTGTTCCCGGGCCCTTCATTTGATGGCCAAAGAAAACCAGCCTCGTGAAAGCAGAGGTAAAATCTCCACAGACCCGGTGTATTTTGAAATGAAGCCTTTTGAAAGCGATCAACAGCCTTCATCGTCTCGTCCTAATTTAAATCGTTCCGTACAATCAAATAATGAAGTTAAGCACGTCGCCGATGGGAAAGAAAAGAGTACCGTTTCTGCATCCGATGAGTTATTTCCCACTGATGCTGAAGCTGGTAACCGCAGCAGCATGAGTGTCTCTGGGTCGGGTGCCAGAAGGGCTAATATTAAGCCAATTAGAGAAGATAAAAAGATGAGAGAATGCAGGGTTTTGCTTAGCAGGACATGTAAAGGCCTTGACGGGCCTAAGTCCATCACTATGGACAATGCAGACAATGGCGACCAGGCGACGGAAAGCTCCCCCTCAGAAGAAAATGACTTGTCGAGGCGCCTGTTGCGCAGCTACTCTTGCCCGGAGATCCCCTGCTTTCGGCTCCCCGACACCCCCTGGACGTCCGCCCTGCATCCACCGCATCACAGCCGGATCCACGGGACGCACCAGCACCAGGCGTCCCACACTCCCGTCCATCATGCCCACAACAAGTCCCTCCGGCGGGCTCGTCGGCACACGGTCTGCAGTGTAGAAGTGGAGAGGGAGATCGCCCCCCTCTGCCTTCGTAAGGAGGTGTACCCGTCCAGAAGATCTCTCTCGTATGACGGAGCCACCCAACAGCGAGGGATGTCTCTTAGTCTTGCACTTTCTCCCAGCAGTTCCCTCTCCGCTCTCGTTTCCCATTTCCTCTCGAGCCCCCTAGCTTTCCTCTCTAAGAAATTCAACAGCAGAGGCGCCACCAGCCCCAGCGCTCCCAGTCATGTTTCCTCTCCCACCTCCTGTTCGCCGATGTACCCGAAGGTATTCCTCGAAAGAATTGACTCGTCAAGGTCTCCCAAGTTGAACTATAGTAGCAGGTAACACTTTATTTTTTTTTAATTTTTTTAATAAAAAGATCCGTAATAATATGTTCTATGGTGATGCCAACGATGCTGGGCTGATATTACCTCCTGGTTTCTTTGCAGTGGGAATCTGTTGGAGTGTCAGATGGCGAGAAGACAACAGAGCGAAGAAGAGGATGATGCCGAAGACACAAGTTCATCCAGTCAGGAGTTTGAAGACGTGGGGTTGAGAGAAGAAAAGGCTTTGTCGGATTCTGAAATCAAGGTATGCTTCATTTTACTTGAATATAATGGCCGTCAATGTCACACTTGACAGGCCGCCAATCAAATCAAGCAAGAGGCAGGTTTTACTACGTTACCATTGACTTCCTGTTTTGATGCTGTTAGACGTGGTAGCAAATAGATGAAAGGTTGATATTGGCAGTTTTCTCTTACAGTGAATTACATAATTCAAGCTCACCTCATGATTCAAACACTAAGTGAAGGAAATGTATGGAGGATGCCACTAGTTCTACTCTGTCCGAGCTTATGTTCTGACTGTTATGTACATTTTGTTATTATTATATAATTTAACTTTTGTCACAACAATGTTTTGTAATGGTTTCAGGACGTTTAAGTTACTAATCCTCTTGTTCAACATCACAGGTGGTGGAAAAGCATGAGGAACGAGGGAAAGTGTCATCTATAAGAATTCGGAAAACTTTACCCAAACCCCAGAACAACCTGACACCCATGGGCCTGCCCAGACGCATCAGGTACCCAAGTGAACGAGCCGGGGAGATCATGTGTGACACATTAATCTCAACTTAATGGTCCACATATACCTTTTTGTACTTTTAACTGAATCTTGACGCCTTCTAGGATTTATTTCCCCCCAAAAATAAAAAAATAATAATAAATAAATGCACAATCTCAGGAACAAAAGCCTGTTCTTTACTCCTCCTCGCTGTATTAGTCGAGATGTTTCATTAAAGAATAGCCTCTAACAAAACTCATGATTCCTTTCTTTATAAATTCTATAAACGCAATAAAAGTTCCCTGTTCTTTTGTTATTTGAAAGCTTTTAGTTTGAAGCAACACAATCAGGAGTAACTTTAGACTGCGGGTCTCTTTAGCCCAGTAACCACGGCCTTAATTCTAAAATTACTGAATGTGCTGAATTTATTTATGCTCCAAACACTTACCATTTCTGCCTCGTTGTTGACCTCAACAAAGTAAAAAGATATCGGTTTTCCTTGACCTCTTTCCTCATGAGCAAGATGAACTGCAAGTTCAGGCATTGATTATTGACCTGGATGGTGAACAGTAACAGTCGGCAAGTTCAAAGAAAAATGTTGCTCACTGTTTGGTAATCAGCCAAAGGTCTAAAAGGTCTTTATAGATGCAGCTACAAGATCATCTGTGCTGATTATAAATATACAAGGTCGTGTTTGATTGTTCATAGTAAAGTCAAAGGTGTTTTATTGGCTCACACTGTCAACTGCCATTGAGGGTTTATTTATATCATGTCAATCAATACATGTCTATTGAACACTGATCAATATTCAGACTGATTGCAACAGTGTTTTTTTTTTCTTTCTTCTGTCGCACCACAGGCTGAAAAAGAAGGAGTTTAGTGTGGAAGAAATTTACACCAATAAGAATTTCAGCAAACCCCCTGAAAGGTAAGGTCCACTTTTTAACGATTCATATATATACACCGAATAGGTATTTCATGAAGGTCAATAATCTTTAACAAATATAAAAAACAGTTGTACAACATACATAACTGCTTCACCACCTTTTCCCTTTAGACTTTGGAACAGTAAAACCAGCTTTATAAACTATAGCTATACGTTGTGTCCCTGGTCATATGGAGCTGCAGAGTTTTTAAATGACGAGTCAAGACAGAAAATAAATGCATATACATCTGTCTAAATAATGTATTATTGCTTAACATTGACATGTATGGGGTTACAACACAAAATGCATCGGTATAAGGGATTTGTTGAAGCCTTTCTGTAAACACGTTATAGACACGACTAAAGGAAACCCTAAACCTCACACCTGTGATGCAGGAACACATATTACAAAACAAAACTGTTGGATGGATGAAGAAAGGGAGGCACATCCTGTGTCCCAAATCCATATTATACATCTTTATAGTATACTGTTTTTACGTAGTTTACACTGAACTTTACAGGATGTTAACATACTTAAAGGAATAGTTTGGATATTTAGAAGCAGGGTTGTATCAGGTGCTTATCCAGTAGATGGCGGTGAAACTCGGCACGCCTCCAGTTCTGATAAACAAACAGGAGCTGTGGACGAGGGCGGCAGCAATACGTATTTTAGACCCCTAAAAAAGAAATGATTGTGCGACTTTGCCGTTTTTTTTAAAGGGTGATTTTGGATTCACCAAAGACAAACAATAACACTAACTAACTTACCGATCGAGGCAGGAACTTACAGCGAGGTAAAACGACTATTTTTGTCAATGGCATAATTTAAATTTTGCGACGGAAATGGCTGTCTTGCTGAAAATATTCTTAATAAAACATACGTGTCCAACATTCTTGTTGCCGCTGCCCCCGTCCAAAGCAGTACGTTACTTTGGTCCCGTCTTGTTACTCCTGTATGTTTCTTGAAACTCCATCTACTGCTAGTGAGGAAAGGTTTGACCAGAGGGTGGCACCCGTTGCTTAAATCCGAATTCTGTACTAATGTAATAACTACTAAGTATTAACTTGCTATTGCCGCCATAACAGCGTGAACTCGCGTATTGATTGTAATTTGTTCCTCTGCCTTCAGCCGGCTGGAGACCATATTCGAGGTGCCTCTCAATCGGCGGGATGGCTCCGAGTCGTGGTACAGCCAGAGGCGTGTCAAGCGATTCTTGGAGTTCCTGGATGCCGGCGAGGTCAGAAAACCAAAGAAGCCACTTGTTGGTGTTGGAAAGGCAGGTGTCTCTTCTTCCAGGACGAGGCGAGGGGGCTTCCCTAAAAACCAGCCAAGCGCGCAGGATGTGGACTCGCTTCTCTGTGCCAAGCTCGAGCAGCTGAAACTGTGGTTGATAAATGATCAGAAAGACAGCTGACAGTTGTTTGGCAGCCATTAAAAAAAAAAAAAAAAAAAAAATTCTGTTTATTTGACTGTTTCTAATGGGTTTTTTCCGTCGTCAACACAATCTGTGTCCGATTGTTGTGGTGACGAGTGGAATTATGTTGTGTAGCCTTTGTAGCCTGCACGTTGCAGAGCGACGCCTCAGAGCACCAGAAGCGGTCGCCTCAGAGACGTTGATTATGAACATGGTGGCTATATGCATTATACAATAAGTTGCTTACTTGACATTATACCCTCTGCCGTCCAGTTTTCCCCAGGCAGGTTTCCATCTGAGTGGAACCGTTGAGAAACAAACCTTCTTGTTTTCAGCATTTGTACAGTATCGTAACTATTTCAGTATACATATAAATATATATATAGTGTCCGATTTCCTCTTCACTGTTGCGTGTGAAGAAAGCAGTCATGACTTTGCAGCATTATTATAAGATGATCATAAAGGCAGCTGTTTCATTAAATGCTATTTTTTTTTTTCCTTGTCAGCAAGAGATTTGCATTCGTCGCAGCCAAAACCAAGTTTCTGTCCATGAGTTATATGTACTGTTGAAGTGCGTCTACAAGTAGCACGTGTTCATCATTTTACCCAGTTCTCAGTACTCTGTTGAATTATTCAAGTTTTTGTGCAAAGTTCATGGCTGAAGAGGTTTTTGTTGGAAACAATACAGTGTTCAGATTCCACTGCTGGTTGGCTTTAAATTACCTGTGGTTCCCTGGATTGTTTTCGTGCTGTCTATATTTGTATTGCGAATGTAACTTATTGATACACTGCCTATATGTATTTTTGTTTTGGGCCAAATTTTGATGGAGTTGCCTTAACTGTAAGAGGTTTAAATGGATGTTTTTATTGTCACTGTATTGGTAATTGTTTTTACGATGGCGGGTCAAGATCCTTCAAACAAATCAGAGCACAAAGTCGTTTTTATTATGAAAGGGTTTCTGTTTGTATAAAAGTACAACATATTGATACATTTGACATTAATAAAGCTGATACGGTAACATTGCTATATTGCCAAGATCATGTTGTTAATAAGTGCAGGAGCTTATTCTCACTGGCATGACGTGTATGTACCCCAGTAGAGGCCCAATCCTCGATGGACAAGTTAATGTCACTACCTTTTAGATTGACAGCTTAATTTATCAACTTTTGTAGTATCTGTAGTATATACATTATCCAATAATGCGTATGTTAAATGGTAATACTAAGGATTGGGTCCTTATTGGATAATAACCATTCTTTAATATATATATTTTATATGTGTCATGTAGTATCATGTCGCAAACTATAGTCAATGCCGGATTTGTATATGACATTTAGATTTTAAATTGTCCATGTGCCTATATTGTTAAATAAATATTACAGCATATAAAAAAAATGTAAAAGTTGTGAAGTTTTTGACACAGTTCTCTACAGTGGTTGATCCTAGCGTTAAGAGTAAGTAGAAAAGTGTAAACCAGGACAGCAGTCATGCTATCGGCTCAAAACAGCCTGTTTCTAGTTGCTGGGGAGCTTTGTGCCGCCCGCTGTCCGTCTCCATGAACATCCATGAAGTCCCTCTGGTCGTCTTCTGTAGCGATTCATCAAAGCGGATCAGTCTCCCAGAGTGAGGAGATAAGAGACCAGCGCCAACAGAATGGGCGTTAGAACCAGAACTGAAACCCAAACCACGATGGAGATAATGCCAAACTTTTTGGCCTGTTTTGAAAACGTCTCGGCTCTCTCGGGATCCGCCGTTCTCTCAGCCTGTGGAGGTCAAGGCAAAAAACACATTTTTGAATCAAATGTCAAACTCACAACTTAGTGTGTAATGTGCAGCTTTTGATATTTTGACTCAAAGGTACCTTGACTGAGTTTATCAGCGCCTTGATGCCGATGCAGGAGATCCCACAGATGATGCTGCAGATGGCCAGCTTCCTGTGGTGCTGGTCATCGCAGCAGGAGGCGGAGCCTGGTCCAGCGCTGGCGATGGCTTTATTATTGTGTGTCTCTCCGGCCCCTGGGACGGTCGTCAGTGGGATTGACGGGTCATCCTCCGCTTCATGTGCCGGAGGTGATGTAGGCATTTCTGCAAAACATACGATATTAACTAAGTCATAATTACTAAAAAAAACATTTTGAGTGAGGAAAGATGCAAATTATGGTTGAGAAGCAAAGAGCAATTTGACTGTAGGATTCGTCTGAGTGGTGGCTTTATGGCTTTAACTTTGAATTGTTTGTTTTTTCAGATAAAGGGACATTTAAGGAACAAGTTTCACCCTTTGTGTGCGAGGCAAGCCCTCTAGGTAAATGTTTAGTTAAATAAAATGCACTTTCCCCAGTTCTGTGAGGAACACTCGTGTATTCTCCGCTTATTGTTTAGACAGAACCGCACAGATTCTCACTCTACTGGTTGTGTTTGTTCTTTTCTGTTTACATTCTGATTAATGTCACAATGTCAGAGTCTCTCTCCATTATTAAACCTGAATAAGACTCATAACCCTGAATGCCAAAACACTGCTGTCATTTTTTTATGACTTTACATAAAATAGCAGAACTGATGTCCCTTAATAATGAGACTGAACTTTGACCCCCTTTTTCTTTTGGACTCATAATGCTAACTATATAAAGCATGGCCCAAGGGGAATATTTGTGGTTTTAAAGGGTTTGCTCTTGATTTCCTTGAGAAAAGGTTGTTACTTCCCCTAACTGACAGCCCTGTGGTGCATGCTGCTGATGTGTTTTATTCTAAGAACAGAGAGATGTGTTCTCAAGCTGTCGCCTTGTATTAAACGTTTGATTTGTTTTCCTTGAGTTTGGCCTGTTGCCTAGAGTGCTGGCAAGGCAAGACAACTCAGTGTAAAGAATTTTCAAAATAAAGTCCCCCACAAGCCTAAACATGTTCTTCAAAGGTATTCACACTTTGATCTTTTTAGTGAGCATGGGAATCTTTCTGAACTGGGTGTTTCCATCGCAAAACAGAAAGTAGCCTTCGGATGGTGTAACGTGTCAACGAGAGAAACAAAATGCTTGAAAAACTTGAAAGATCACTCTTTAAAAACAGAGTTGAAACCTGGCGCTTGGCTGGCAAATTGTCCTGTGACTTTATCTAATCTCAGATTTGATCAAATCACTGCACGCCACTGTACACGGCACGCCAGCATGTTTGGGTGTCACTTAGAGACACCAGCAGAGAGGTGGACTGGGTTAATAATAGTATCACCCGTGAATCATTTGTAGTGGCTGTGAGAAACCTGTGTGGATTATTAAATGTGTTTAATGATTAGTTTCCGCCCTGTAAAAACTGAACACAATATTATTAATCTGGTCCTACGAGACAAAAGGGCGTATACAACTTGAATAAAGAATATCACACTCACCCAATAATGCACTTTAAACACAGTAGACCTCATTTAACAAGTACATTTTAACTTTTTCAAATTACAAACCTGATTTAATTCAGATCCTCAGTCTGAGCGCTCTCCTTCAGTGAGTTCCTAGAAGTCCAGAATGTGATCCAGAGTGATATTAAAGTCCTATTGAGATGGCTAGCAGGTGTATTAGCAGGCGTCGCCGAAAAACAAAAGTCCAGTTTCAGGCGACAGCTTTCACATAAAGCTTCTTCCTTTTGAAACTTTTGCGTAAGATTTTCCACACATGGTCATCCAAACACCGCGGTCGTCATTGTAGTGGGAGTCCCAGAGATAAAGGGCTCCGTTGCCCGGCCTGTCCCGGTGCTGTATAAGTTGTTGAATGACAGGGCCGAGAGCCAGGCAGTGAAACTCTGTGAGAAACTTTCACGCCCATTTGCTGTGAAGTATTTCTCCTCCTTTGCTCGCTCCCTCCCTCCCACACACACATGCTTCAAGTCAAACCCTCCTTCACTCGTTTACAGCAGTTGTCACATCCTGTTCCATGTTGTTGCAGGTTCGGCGTCTTCTCTTCTTTGTTAGTCACAGTTTCACACTGTTGTTTCAACCTTTCCGTCTCTTCTTCCCCGCACAGCATTCCTGAGTACTTGAGGAAAGTGTGTCAGTGCGTGTCTCGCCTTGAGGGAAACAGACACAGATTCTTATCTCTGAATTATTCTGGGAGGACAAGCAGATATTGTGTTTGTATCTTCCATATACCAGCTCATTGCTCAGTCACTTATATACACACACTTCTTGCTCTTCTTGTTTTTCTACTGCCATCCCTCTGCTTTATGACACAGAGATAGACAGATTACTCCCCAGTTGCATGATTACCTGACTGCATTTTTTTCAGAGCTGACGCCCACTGTACTCTCAGCCTGCAGGACAGATGGATGTTTCTGCTCTGGGGAAAAGAGCACGGCAGGGTTCTGCTGGATCTGAGTCCATGCAGCCACAAGAGCAAACTTCTATAAGAAAATGTGGTTTTAAACTGGATTCATGTCAAACTTCAGTGTATTGGGATACGGTGGTTGATTCATTTTTGTTGTAACAACTAACTGGCTTTATTTTGTATCAGTTAATTGCTAGCAAGACTTCAGAGTAATAATAAAGTTTGGTCATTCTGACGAAGGCTGGTGGACATTTTTGATCTAAATGCATGGGCCCAAACAAACAGGATGCTCAGAGAGAGTCAAGTAGTAGAAGTACCTCAGAATTGTATGTAAGCACAGTACCTGAGTAAATAAACTGAGTTACATTCCATAATTGACTATTAGTGTGTTTTTTAATCTAATTTTTGTGTGTTTAATGTTGATCTATATTTGAAATAATCAAATCTGGTGGAATTGTGGGTACCTTTTGTTCTTATATTTTTAAATTAACCATACCAGTTTACAATGATATTAAATTTATATAAAATGTTATATACATTTCAAAATGTATTATGGCACTTTAACATTCAATTTTAACATGATTAGTTAACACAATATATTTTGATGAGTACTTCTTCAATCTTATATATGCTGCAAATCAACACCTATTAAAAAAAGCGCACATGTTTATTGTTTAGCATTCATAGTTTCAAACTATCATCAAAAGGGACTTATTATAAGTGAGTGTCTGTTAGTTTTTGACGTTTTATCGGAGCCCCGCCTTGAAATCCTAATTGACCAATGAGGAATGAGGGCGGAAATAAATACGGAAGTGCTTTGAAGAAAATCACGATTGAAAGGACGACACGTAGCCTGTGTCCTGTTGCAGGCTGTACGGAGCCAAAATTAACTTAAACTGAATATATTCCAGCATATTTCAGACGGCAGTATATTTGGGTTTTGTTAGTGTAGTATTTTGCTCCTAACGGCCCTCATGGAGTCAGCCGGAGGGGCCGTTTTGGCCACAGAGAGATATGGCAGTGGAGAGTCCTGGAAGTATTTTGCAAAGGATGCAGTGATGGAGAGGAGAAGAGATGGGAGTGAAAGGAAATCAAGAGGAAACTCTATTGTTGGAGTTTTTAAAGTAAGGATTTATAACGTTTCCACGTAAAGTACTGCGGTCAAGTGAGCCGTCATGTGAGAAACCCCGGTCAAGTGAGCCGCCACTAAAAAATGAATGACCGTCTATTCCTGGTGTTACGGTACGAGGACTTACGGTAGCTTGTATAGACCAAAAAGAACGGAGATAGAGCTTTGATAACAAATTAAGTTACACTACTGTACTGTTTTTAATTTAAAAAAACTTCGAACAATATCATATTACCAAATCATAATATATAATTACCAAATCATAATATATAATTTGTAATAAAACCATGTCCTTCATTGGTTAGCTAAAATTGTAAAAAGACAAAGATATTCATAATTTCCCAATATTTAAACGGTTATAAAAGCAGACCCTTGAAAAGGTAACTCCAAATTCCAATGGATTATTGTTCATGGGGACGTCTGCTATGTCCATGTTTATTATCATGATATTTTAATGTAAAGTTATGGAGAAAATGTTATGCAGTCAGCTCAAAAGACATAACGATATTCAGCATTTTCCAAGTCCTCTGCCTCTAGTGCACTCCACCCATAAATGGAAGCGTTATTCATTTAATTCTTCTTTCCATGAAAGAAGAAAAACATTAATATAACATATACTGCTCATCCCCCTCAAACTCACATTTTAATTTTTCTTTACTTTTGATTTTTCCAGAGTGTCTTTCTGCCTCAAGGTTATCCAGAGAGCGTCAGTGGTGATTACCTACAGTACCAGTTTTGGGATACTGTGCAGGTACAGGAAATGATGCACTACCACTTCTGAGCTCATCGCCGTGAGATTAAAACTCTCCATTCACACTCTTCACTCTCTCTCAGGCTTTCTCCAGTTCTCTGTCAGGGACTCTGGCTACACAGGCGTCCCTCAAAGGGGTCGGTGTTGGAAACCAAGAGGCAACAGTAGCTGCAGCCACAGTCACCTGGTTACTAAGAGGTGATTTAAAAACTCCATCAATGTACGTATATTACTCTTGCATGGCTCACCTGGAAACTAATGGTTTCCCCTGCAGATGGCACTGGCATGTTGGGAAGAATCCTCTTTGCCTGGCTGAAAGGGTAGGCTTGTATTTAAAATGTAATTCTTTCAGTGCAATGCAAGTTTTGGGAGCTTAAATTCAATATTTGGCTGTTCTCCATTTTTACTTTTCATTTAGCTCCTCTTTCACTGATGTAAATGTCTCATCCTGATCAGTTCCTTTGTTCCAGGAGTAAACTGGACTCAGAGGCCAAGAAATGGAGGTCAGCATTGTGTTCAAAAATACTTGGTCAGTCTCCTCTACTCATTATTATGAACCCATTCAAACTTTTGTCTTTTAATTTCTTGCCAGGCTTTTTGCTGATGTTCTCAACGACATCGCCATGTTCATGGAAATATTGGCTCCATTCTTTCCTGCTTGCTTCACCCTGATTGTCTGCACAGCTGGAATATTCAAGGTAAAAAGAAAACTTTAAAGTATTTAAATCAGCTCTGATAAAAACAAAAACTCAAACCTAATTTGCTTTTCCCAAAGATAAACAAGTGTTTTTTTTGCTTACTAGTTAGTGTATAATTATACACCCAAAGCCTCCAAACAATTGGCCTGAACTTGGTAGCCTGTTGATCAGGATGCTGTAGACTTATGAAATGCTCAGTGGACTTAGAGGATAAACAGGATCTGACTCATGTGTGGTTTTCCTCTCCAGTCTGTTGTTGGAGTGGCAGGCGGTGCGACCAGAGCGGCGCTGACTGTTCACCAGGCCCGCAGAGACAACATGGCCGACATCTCTGCCAAAGATGGCAGTCAGGTACTTTATGACCTATAACTGTTTATCGTGTGATGAGGAAGGAGAACGGTAGCGCCTGCACACTAGTCCTAAAAAAAGCCATACACAGCTGTTTTCACAGCATGATTATGAGTTTAAATTGATTATAACTCAGAACAGAAATCTATAAAATCATCAAAACAACGTTTGGGGATTTGGTGTGTTTGTTCGTCTCGTCTTCACTTCTTTTACTTCCCACAGGAGACTTTAGTGAATCTGGCCGGCCTGCTGCTCAGTTTGATGCTCATCCCCCTCGCCACTGATAATCCAATGTAAGTGTTGTTATAGAAAACCTTCATCAGTCCCCATAAGAATATTGCACAGAGAAAAAGTGTTATACCTTTTTCCGTTTCCTCAGACTGACAGTCGGCCTCTTCTTCCTCTTCACCGCCCTCCACCTCTTCGCCAACTACAAGGCAGTCCGCTCGGTTGTCATGGAAACCTTAAACGAGGCGCGGCTTTCCATTGTGCTGCAGCAGTACCTGAGAGACGGACGGGTCCTGAGTCCACTGGAGGCCAATCAGAGAGAACCAGTTTTCTTGGGTAATTTTCTGACATCTTCATGACTAATTCAAGTGTCCTATTGTTGAAGCATTTCGACAAAGTATGTATTAAATATATCTATTTTAATTGTAATTGCTATGTTTAATTTATCAGAATCAGCTTTATTGGCCATGTGTGTTTACACTCACATGGAATTTGACTCCGGTTACACATAGCTCTCGTTATACATATATACACATTTACAATAAGCAAGATAAATATTTAAAAAAAAGACATTAAAAAGAAAAAGTAGTCCATGTTTTACTCATGATGCTGTTGTTGTTATTGTTTTATAATGAACACGTTCATGATTCTGTTTGTTGTTTTATTTCTGTGAAGCACCTTGTTAACCTTGCTTTGGAAAAGTGCTTTTCAAACGTATTAACATGTATTATTATTAATATTGTTATTATTAATATGTTGATTTTGTGCATTCATAATAATGGAATTGTCTGCTTGTTTACAGAGTTCAGGAAAACTGTGCCAATCAAACTTGGAGTGAGGCTACAGGAAGTTGTACAAAGGTGAGTTTATATTTTGCTCATATGATTAAAAAAGGACACACAATAACACAGTTTATTCTAATTTTGCTTTTTATTTTGTAGCCCAGATGATCTTAAGTTGGCTTTGAAGGAAAACAACATGCCTTACCTTTTGGGAGCACGAAATGGTATGTATCCACACAACAACAATGTGTTTAAGAGCCATACGACATACTTTGAATGCTATTTAATAACTCTGCTGTGCTCTCAGGCTGCGTATGTGTTTGTTTGGGGCCGGAAGCATCAGCACAAGATGAAATCAGAGCCATGAGCCAAGCAGTGTGGCTCAGCAGCAAGTTGAGCCCTCCAACACAAAGTGAGCTTTGCCTCCATTCATTTCTTTACTTTACAGTATTATAGCAGTGCTTTCTCTCCTTTACACGCTTTTCTATTTTAAAGGTAACTGGGAAATGGTGCATGAAAGTCACAAGATGATGGACAAGATTTTCAATCCATTTCTCAAAGGTGAGCACACACACAAAGCTGTTTTAACCTTTTCTAATCACCGGCTTTTTCTTGTGTAATTTATTAATATAAAACATAATTTTTGCCAATGTAAATTCCAGGTGTGGAAGCTGCAGGATGGGACATAAAACGGACTTTACTGGACTGGGATGAATGGAGGGTTGAGTGGAAAAACAAAAACAACTGAGCTGTGTGACATCTGCAGCCATTTTTTATTATTAAATAACAGTTTCTAAAGTTAATCAAAAACTGTTCCCCCATTGTTTGAAAAAAAAAAAATCTATATTTTTTTTAAGGATTTTTTTTTTCATATATAGAAATGTATAATGCACTGCATCTACCTGGATATAAATGTGTCATACAAATAAAAAATATAACTTACTGCCCGTCTATCTTTCATCCATAAGGTGACGTTGCAGGCGTTCATGTGCAATTTAAAAACGACACGAAGAAGAAACATCCGCTGTTGCGTCAAGTTAACAATATTGTTGTATAGTACCTGAAGATATGCATTTCCGGTTTGCGTATCATTAATAACTTCTGTTGAATATTCAACAACATGGTTTTATACAAGACAAGCAAAAATATACTTTTGTATAATGCCAATGACGATGTAATTATTGTAAGATGTGTTATTTTATTTAGTTGATTAAATTTTCCAAATATGTCATGAGACTATTATTTTGAAACGTGGGACCGGATGTTAAGGTTGTAATATAGCTACCATGAAAAAAAATCATTTTGTTGGAAACAAAATCCGTCTGTTTGGACGCAAATTTAACACACTTGTGCACTAAATGGGAAGATACAACTGTGCCTACGACTGCGAAAGCTCCGGCAAGTCAGATGTGAAGTATTTTAAGTGAGTATTAACATTTGTTACGCGTAAACACAACTAGCCGTCAGATCTATGAATAGTCAAGCCAGCTAACATTAAGCTAACATAAACAGCAGCATGAATTGCATCAGTTACTATGTTTTCTTATCCAAGTATTTCCAGTACGTTTTAATATTGTATCTTAATAATAATATAATTTAAGAAGAGGGTGAAGGATTTGAGCAAAACACAAACTAGACATGACTTTAGAAGAAAAAAGCTTCTCAGTTTGCTGCTTTTGTCTTTATTTCATTGCAAGAGTTGAGACTGGAGGCAGACTTTAGGCTGAAATTATGAAATTCACCTTTTCGATGTTTTCTGTCTGCTCTGGAATAATCTAGTCTAAAAGAAACCATGTTGTCTAAAGTTAGGTGTGAAAAAAACAGTGTAATCTCCCTTTATTTGTATCTTCACAAATAGAATAAAGGCATCCAGATAGACCTGTCGAAACATGTCCACCACTTTGCAACAGGCTATATGTATAAGCTTACATCACACTACTAATATATATCCCAAAAAACGAAAAAAAAAACTTTAGTGAAGTGCAGTACTAATATAACAGCACTAATGTTTCACAATGAAGACAGTCGGCCAGTGTAAACATTAATAATAATTATTTTATTTTTGTTTTATTTTGTAAGGCAAAACGTGCTGACTTTAAATGTGTCTCAGTGTTTTAATGAGTGGTGGGCTTCCCCAGATTTCCCCTCTACAATCCACGAAAGCTCAAGAAATGGCTTCTCAACATGAAGCTGAAGGACTGGACCCCTTCCCGCTTCTCGGTGCTGTGCATCAATCATTTCGAGGAGCAGTACATTGACAGGACAGGCAAATGTGTGAAACTTCGGGAAGATGCAGTTCCCACCATATTTTCATCCCCTGGCAGTACACAGAAAAGAGAGGTGTGTATGCAGCCTCTCAGTGTCTGTGGATTGTGTGAAGAATAAATGAGTGGACACTTCTTTTCTTCTGTATGATAATTCTCTAAATACATATATCATATGTAATCTCTGTCACTGCCCCCCCAATATAGGCTTCCAGTATCCCAAGAAGTAAGAGACTCAAGGTGAGAGCATATTATGTTAACGTTTAACTGTTCAAATTCTGGGATTCAGTTTTCATTGGTGGTTGAAAAGTAAGTAACTTCAGCACCACAGAGCCAGTATATTAATTTATTACAATGACAATCAGTTCAAGTTTGTGTTGTTTCTCTGTGTTGTGATGCCAGTCAGCTGGTGTTAAAGCCTCACAGGCGAGTCCAGCTCCGTCTCCAACGATCAGTCCTGCAAAGAGAAGAGCCCAAAACAAAGAGCCCAGCCAGACGGAGGACGAGCCTGCTGGGTACGTTACTTTATGTTGGGCACTTGTTAGCTCTGCTCACCTTCCTCTCACTCACTTATTACTATGTGGACATAAAACTGTTTTGATAGATTATATTTATCCTCCGACTAAGCAGTTTCTTTAGAGAAACTATTGCACTTTTTACCAGAACTTTTGATTTTATTGCATTTGTATGATTGTCTGTGACAGAAGCTGGAAAAAAAATCCATAAATTAGGTTTGTTGATGTTGAATCAACCAGTAAACTGTGAGGCAGTAACAGAGCTTCAGTTTGAACCTACATTTCTTTATTGATTGTTTTGTTTTAAGTTTGTACATATCTGGATTGTTGGCTCTTTAATGTGTTGACCTTTTCTGGTGTTGTGTTCAGGGACAAAGACCCCAAAAAGTCAAATGACAAATGGAGGATTATAGTCGATGAAGGGCTGATGAAGATAGAGTCATTTCCACACTTCTTCCATGGAGACTACTGTGCAGCACGGGTAGGTTTTATATTGTATATTATATATGTAGTATAATTACTCATCAACGTGTTTTGATTACTTGTTAATCTCACTATTTTTGTTTATATTTAGCACAAATTGTGGTATGAAATTAGGCAAACAAAAGCCTTTTCCTGTCAGATGTTTACTTTGCTATCAAATACTTTTTCATCTTTATCCAATTTAACACTGTGTAATTTTTCACATGCACCAACAGGATATTCAGTGGGCTCCAGATGATGATTTGAGCGTAGGTAGTCCTTGTGGTTTTAAACCTCAATGTTCTATCTTTTATATTTAGCTTCTATATTATGAAGTATTTTAACCAAGCGCTCGTCTGTAATGTTCGCAGGCGGACTGTGACGATCCCGAGAAGGTGATAGAGGTAAGTTGCAACCTGATTACCTGACAGTTCTGCGACATGAAACGCAAGACGAAGTGATCGGGAGCATTGCTGTGACTCTGTGGTGGCAGGTGAAGGAGCCGTGGCAGTGGCTCGGCCTGGATGTGAGAGGGCCGCTGCCCCAAACGCTGAACGGACACAAGTACATCCTGACGGTAACGGACTACTTCTCCAAGTGGGTGGAAGCGGTGCCGATGCAGTCGTGCCTCCCTCTGGATGTAGCCAAGCACATTGTTGACGTCATCGCCCACTTCGGATACCCGATCAGGATCCTCTCCAGACTGCCTCACGACATAGTCCACAAGGTGAGTGCGTTGTTGATTGAGCTGCTCATATTATTTGTGACAGAGAGCTCAAAGGGAACGTTTTCTACTTTTTAAGTGGATGTCCAATCAGAGTTGATGGTAAATGTGTTGATTGAAGCAGTGGACCATGATCATGGCAGTGACATAGTGGGATGCAAGGAAGAATCACCGGATGTCTCATCCTCGATTGGATTGGTGCAAAGGGTGTTATGGATGAGAATGTTTTGGCTGACTCGGCTATAAAGCCCTTTTTATTCGAGCCAGAGTATACGGCCAAAGAAATGCAGCAGAGCGAGGCAGAGGCTGCATTAGCCGTGCAAGAGGATATGCCCTCTGGGGGTTCGGAGCTCACAGGCAATGCATCCTTGTGCATGTAGGCACTGCCGGTACAACTCTGTGAGCAGGAGAACTCGGCCATTATAGCCCACGCCAAGAAATTACATTTAGCATCAACAGCGATTGAACATCCACATAAAAGAAGGTGAATTTCCCTTTAAAGCCTTTTAATGATAATTTCCACTGACTGGTGAGACATTCTGTTTTCTAATAAAGTATTTGTATGATATTGTGTCCTAATCTGTCTCACATGTGAATATGTCCCCATGCTAGATCAACAGAGAACTGAAAGACCAGCTGAAGGTCACCGTCGCTCTTGTCGTCTACCATCAGCAGACGGGTACTGTGGATTTGATCACACAGCAGCTGATTGACAGGTCAGTGCTTATAGTAATGTAACAATACATATTGTCTGTGAAGGACTGTGTATGTATTGCATTAATGCGTCTTCTAGCTCTAAACTGACAGAGGAATAAGAAAAATGCCGTAAAATAAAGAATCGAGCGCTGAGGTCAGGTTTTTGTAACTGATGCTGTCGCTCCTCTCTGCAGAGAGTGTATCCTGTGATGTTTTTCCTTTTTAAGCTAATAACCGTGATGACACGTTTTATTTTTTTCTGCTCTCTAACAGGATGGTAAGTGATCTCATAGAGGAACATGCAGCTGACTGGGACGTCTACCTGCCTGCCAAGGTTTTCAGTCTGTGTTTCAAAGAGCATTCAAAGACTCAGGAAAGGCCCTTTTCAGTGCTGTGCTGTAAGGGGCTGGAGCCGGTCCAATCCCCCAGAGGACTGAACGTAAGAGAGGGGTCGAGCATTCTGGGTTTCATGAGCTTTTGTTTTGTGATACTGTAAAATGACTCTTGTGTTCTTGCCTCTCTGTTCCACAGTACGCTTATTCCAAGATCCGGGAGAGTGCTTTCGTGGTTAGATAGATATCTCAAGTTTATTTGGTGAGTTGGATGTATTTTTGTGTATAATTTTTGTGTATATATGTGATGTAACATTCTAAATGTTTCTGGGTTCATGGAATTTGTGGAATGTCTTGGCATCTTCTTGAGGTGTTTTTCAGAAAGAGAAAGTCTGGGGGATAAATATGGGGGATTTTCACTTTCCCTCTCACTTTAATGCACAAGTTTTCTCACTCAGTTTTATTGTTTTTTTAGGTTCGGTCATGGATGCGTGATGACTTTGTCGAGGATTGTCATGGAAGAGAGCTGGACTTGTTTCTGCATCATCGTTCTCTCTGCCAGTGACTCAATGTCACGTCTGTTCAATACTATTTATGTTTTGGTTTTGACCCATTTCTTGTCCGTCAGCTCAGTAGAAGGCCATTTTCATGCTCATATCCTATTTTTGGAAATCATCTTTCATATCGGAATGCAACATTGTGTTTAAGTGAATTATCTTACATATGCTTTAAGAGCATAACCGACTAAATACAGGTATTTAACAGTCATAACCAAAAGTTTAGAAAAGACATGATAGTTGGTGCTTTAACCATATGAGTCTGGTGGGGACAGCAGTGTTATATTTTTAAATCAGGATTTATTTGTATTTTCAAGGCTGCTGTGCCAGAATTTTAGTTTTTGTTACATTTGTATAAAATGTCAAACATGTAAATAAATGTGCTTTAAATAAGAATTGGTTTGATTATGTATGTAATATGAAAAAGTATATGGAGTATCAATATGCTCTGAAAATGAAGGCATTTGTCAGCATTACATATTGTCAGCAGCATGATTTGATTTAAACTTTAAACATGTTTTAACACGTTAACACAAACATATGCAGTATGTACAGTAGAGTATCTGCAACATAATCTCATATGTAATGTCTGACTGAAAGATAAATTAGAACCTCTTTGTTTACAAATTACAGTTTTCTGGTTAAAAAAACTTAAGTAAAACATGTCAAACAGCTGAGTTTCAGAGGTCATGTTTGAACCTAAATCTACAGAAATGTTACATTTCAAAAAGATTTTTCTGTTTCATGAATCGACCACTGACCAGCCAACCGAGCCACTACAGGAAAAACGAACCCTGATGTTTACAGCTTGTGTCAGCTTGATTTGTTTTCCTCAGCTGCGGCCTGTTCAGCTGCTACACTCACTGTGGTGACAGCTGCTGCCAGGCCGGGAGGTGGAAGTCCTCCCTGAATGCCTCATGAAAGAACCAACCAGTGAAAGGAAACACCTGTTTGTTTCACCGGGGAGGGAGACATGATGAAGGGAGGGTTAAGATTGGAAGTTAAAGCTCTGTTCAGGTTTTTAGTTTAGTTAATGAATATGAACATATGTTCAGTTATAGTCCAGATAATTAGCGGCCTATAGAGTTGTCATCACATACAGACATGAACATTGAAAGGATGGCTATAGATTAACATGCTATACAGGGAAAACATGACTTATTGTCATCATGACAGAGTGGATTTATAAGAATCCAGAAGCAGCGATGCTTTCAGTTTGATTTACATAAGAGGTACGGACATTATATATGTACTGATATGTCTAAAAACTCTGACAATGTTCAAACAAGTTTTCCATGTTGTTTCAGAGGTGAATGTTAAAGTGAAACAGAGAACAACTGATAATGTAGCAGTATATTCAGTTGGGTACCAGCTCAAGTACACGTTCAAGGGAATTAAACAGTTAATCAATTTGCCAAAAGTTGATTAAAAGCAAATTTGACAATGGGCTACCAATAAATAAGGCAGACACAAAATCTTTTTCTGCCACTTTTAAGAAGCAGTGGCAGAGGTTTTTATGCAAAGTTTACCAGAAACATTTCCCCCTCTTCTTCCCACTATTTTTTTTAATTATTATTATAAATGTTATCATTATTAACAATAATACAAAATGTATTAATACAATTAATTATAATTATTAATAAGTATCACGTTATTGGGAGTGGAATCATGCCTGACATGTTTTCTGTGTTATATGTCACATGTAAGTGTTGATTTCTCCAGCAAAGATTGGAAGAAAAAGAAGTAGAAGAAGAAGAAAGAAAACAGCGCAGCGCCCCCTGCCGGAAGATTCTGCACCTGCAGGTGTGGCAGTCTGAAGCGGCTGTGAGCTCACAGTTGTCGCTGTGCGGTGGAGGCGTTTTTTCCCCCTCTGTGTGCAACCAACCGCAAGAAATGGTGAGTGAGGAAAACAGACACAGCTCCCGGTGTAACGGCCTGTTGACTCGTCAAACACAACTTTAATTAGTCACTAAGTCGCTCTTTAAGCGTTTAAACGCCCGCTGCCGGGAGCTGAAACAGGCTGGTCTCAAAAAACGGTCATCCAAAAGCTGAGGTCTTTGTTTAGCTAACCCTGGCTAACAGGGGTTAGCTCCCTCACCGCTGTAGCTTCAGCTGGACGTCGCTTCGTAAAGCTCGAGTGGACAGCTGGTTAGCGGAGAAGGGCGCAGACTAAAGGGCATATAAATGTACATGGTTGTGGATAGGTGACAGCTCAACCGACACAACTTTGTGTTTGATGAAACGGCCAGCTAGCCACGAAGGAAAGCTAGCTAGCAGAAGTTGTAGCTCGGTTAATGTCATCATCTAACACGGGGGCAATAAAACACAACAACAGTCAGACGAAGCGGGTTCAACGTGAGACAACACGACGTGTGTTTAGGAGGTGATATCTCGGGAAAAGGGGGCTCGATACCCGGACCCACAGGAAGCGACTGCAGCTCACTGGTCGTTCACGTTAGGTGTGACGCGGCGGGCAGCTGCCGCACCGTCTGTCTGCAAAAGCCTCGATGGAGAGATCAGTGTGACGTGATGGAGTCATGATGCGTTTGTTTATGGGTTTATTAACCAATTCACTAAACTACTGTCACTGCCGGCTCCACCACTACAGCTGCCAAACAAGCCTAGCCCTCTGGAGTTATGATATGCAAAAGTTATTGTCTGTAATTAGGTAAAGTACCTTGAACAAAAGGCAGATGATGAAGATATTTAAAGGCACCAACAAGCAAACATTTACTGGTTCAAGTTAATTGCTTGTGACAGACGTAGTGTTTCTATTCAGAGCCTATTGTTTGTTACCGTCTCTTATAATGATGCAATGCAAAATTGACTTAATATATCCAGATGATGTGTTAAGTCAAAACCTTCTAAATGTTTTGTGCAAGAACTCTCGTGTAAAATGTAATTGCTGGCCTAATGATACTGAAAAATGAAATCATCTTGGGGTTATCAAACATAAGGCTGCGTACTACCATGTCCACCTGTGGGGACATTGGTATACTTGTTTCTTTGTATTTTTAAAACTGATCTCTGATTGTGTTTTTTTAACGTCATTTATTAATTATATAATGTCTGTAACAAAGTGTTTGATAACATTTCCCTCAGCTGATACAGGCAGTGGATATCGCCACACCTTTACTTTTAAACTTAACATGTATTTTATCTGCAGCTTTATCCGCCTTAGTGTTTGAGTTGACTTAACATTTGATCGGGCATTGTTTTGTGTGGCGGCTCAGTATGCTGCCGGTGTTTTGGTCAACCCGTCCACACTAAATATCACAGTCGTGTACTCATGCTTTCACTTCAATTGATCAATATTTGCTAATGCTGTTGTGGAATTTATTAAGTACATTTACTCAAGTCCTGTAATAAGTACAAATTCAAGGAACTTGTACTTCACTTGAGTGTTTCCATTTTATGAAACTTACTTTATACTGCTCCACTAAATTTGTGGGACAACTATAGTTATTTGTCAGATTACAATTGATCATCCCCACCCTGTCCAGTGATAATCACATATCTCCAGATGTGTTGATGTTGAATGTAAAGCGTTCCTTTATGTGTTGAAAAAATCCTCCTACTTCTTCAGTAAATTCTTGAGATGGATAATGCATCGTCACAAAGCAGTTCTTCTGAGCTCATGAAAACGTTTTGGAGATGTGAGGTTCTCACAGGACGGCGACGCTACTAGAATATGGTGCATTGCTTTAAATTTAACTTTATACAGAAGTTAGCATTAACGCAACCTTAAACATCTACAGAATTAAAATGCAAAATTAATGCAACAGTATTATCTATTCAGAAACATAAGATATAATGGTAAAATACTGACACAATGACTACTTAAACGCCACAACTTAAACGATTTGTTTCAGGCAAAATGTGCCTGCAGGACTTTACGTCATCCTGTTTGAGAAGACAGCGTTTACAAGGTCAACCATGTTTTTCTGATGTGAATATTCTTGGGAGTCGTCAGTGTCTCATTTCCACTCTTTCCTCCGTCACTTGATCTCTCCTCAGGATGTGTTTCTAATGATCCGACGCCACAAGACGACCATCTTCACCGATGCCAAAGAGTCGACCACAGTCTATGAACTGAAGCGCATTGTGGAAGGCATTTTAAAGAGGCCCCCTGAAGATCAGAAACTTTACAAGGTAAACGATACATGTAGCTATCCGCTTCTTTTTTTGTTTTTTACTGGTACTTCAGCAATCTTTAGAGCAATATTAGAATTAACATTCATGCTTTAGCGCTGTGTGATTGAGAGTGGAGGTGGGCGATATGAAGATGTATGCCGTGAGACGTTTCATTAATTATCTAAGCTGCCAAAAGGCAACTATTGATGGTAAATTTATGACTAAATTTAGTCAAATTTAGTCATTTCAAGTTAAAATGTAGTTTCAGCTTCTCAGATTTGCTGCTTTTCTTTGTCATATATGACGGGCAATGGATTTATATTTGGACAAAGAACTGCACAACTGCAACATTTAATTACCCAATGGTTACAGCATTCTTCCAACTTAAAACTTCACTGACACTGAATGCAGACATGCCGGCTTAGAGGAATGCAAGTAGTTTCACAGCCAGGAGTGTTGTGTGAAATGAACGAGTCCTCATGCATTTCACTGCTACTCTGTCCCCTGAATTTCTTCAGATACTTTAAACACCATGTCTGAAAAGTCTGATAATGTGGAAAATAGAAGTGAATATCTGGCTTTACATTTGTTTTCTTCACCAGGATGACGTGATGCTTAATGACGGGCAAACTCTTGGAAATTGTGGCTTTACAAATCAAACAGCTCGACCTCAGGCCCCAGCCACGGTGGGGTTAGCTTTCCGTCTGAGTGGTGAGTAGTTTACCCTTCAATCAACCCCCCATGTCGGACCATTTTCAGTCAGCGTTGCAGTTTTGGCATCATCCATTCATTTGTTTTATTAAGCCACTCTCAGTCCAGTCTGAGCAGAGCAGGTTATTTTGAACGATAGCAGCTCAGATTTTCTGTGATGTATCTTCTTTTCCACTCTCTCTCTCTCCCTCTCCCTCCCTCCCTCCCTCCCTCTCTCTGTCTCTCTCTCTCTGTGCACTGTTGTCACTTTCAGATGATTCATACGAGCAGCTGAGGGTCGAGTCTTTCTCCACTCCCCCGGAGCTCCCTGACGTCATGAAGCCCCAGGACTCGGGCAGCACAGCCAACGAGCAGGCTGTACAGTGAGGGAGGGGTCAGGCAACTGAGAGGGCTGCACAGGGGGTCTGAGGGAGGGGGGAGGGAGGGAGGGCTCGGATTTTGTGATGCCTCCACGGGTGAGTTTTACCTTGCCTACGACAGATCTTCAGCTGGGCAAAAACAATTATGAACACGGATTCCCCTTGTTGTAAATGTGAGGGCGGGTGCTTCAAAGTGGTTCATTTGTCCTGAAATCGGTGAACGCATGCTAGATAAATTGATAATTTCACACAAGACCCTTCAGAGATACCTGACGGACTTGTCACCACACTGTCAGTCATCCATGGGATTGGTAATGGCTGAACATAAAAAGTTGTACCTCGTATTTAATAAATTCTACTCTTTATTTTGGGGTCAGGTTATTGCTACCTTACTTGTGTTTTTTTTATTTTGCTGGCTTAAACGTGGGAGTTGATAAGGTGTGACATTTTTAGGCTTTTATGTTTGTGTGTTTCTTTATTAAACTATTACTAGGGTTGAACATGTTTTTTTGGTCTTTGGCCTGGATATGTGTTGCGACAATAGCTCGGAGTTTGTGAATTTCTAAGTTACTATCTGTATTTCAAAACCTTTTGAACAATATGGATCTGAGATAAAAAACCGATTCACTTGTTGGCAGGAGATCTGGCATTACGATGAACATTTCTTGGTACTTTTCCTTATCAGTAGTTGTAGTTTTCTACTGTAGCTGCTCACAGATGTTACTGAGACTGAGTGCACTCAGTCGGGGGTTTCTACAACACATGTAACGCTGGCGTGGACCTGGTGTTGAAAATGAAATATCCGACAGGCAGAGCAGCAATCAAAAATAAATTGATAGTGATTCTTTTTTACCTTACTAATAAAGGTCGGGACTAACCAACTTTCCTCGCCAATGTTTGATTGTAGCCGATGACATCTTGGAGATGCTCTGACTTGAAGCAGTGTGGCTAATTGTTCGTAGTAAACCGTTTAAAGTTAATTAAACAGGTGATGAGATGGACTCTCCGTTGTCCCAGAATCACCGCCCATTTAGGTTTAGTTCATGCTGCAACTTGTGTTGTATTATACCCCATTAATACCTTAATACACATTGTTTTCCCTGAAATCAAAAGGGGGAATTAGAAATCAACTCCTCTTCACTTCAAATCAAAAGTTCAACACTGGGTCACATGATCTAGAAAAACTACAATTTAAAACTTTCTTACCCTCCATTAGTTACAACGGGGAAGTATATTCAGACCTGGGGGTGTTGAATGAAATTGTTGACTTTAACATTTGCAAATTGAGGCTGTTAAACAGTGGGACATGATCAAAGTTGCACTTGTAACTGATTTAACATTAAAACAACTGTTTTTCACCCCTGTGCACTGTGGTGTTTTTTAATGTGTAGTTTCAGGAACAGAATCAATTGTTGGTTTTACATTTCATTTGAAACAGAAGCTGAAACAATGTTAAGTGTTTTCTTAACATGCTAATTAAGAGTCACCATCATAAACAATAACATAAACGAGCACAGAAGTTAATGGCAGACTGATGAGGGGAGCAATGAATTAATACATAACTGCAGCCATTAATATAGGATGGCTTTTCTTATCTCTCTGTGGTGTAGAGACATTTGATTTGTGTTATCTGGTGACATAAATAGCCAGTAATATGTGAAAGGTAACTCAATTAGGACTGCAAACACATATGTTGATTAAAGATAAATTAGTTAATTGGTTTCTAAATGAATGAATGGACTGGTCAATAATATATTGTAAAGGAAATGACCCATAGTTAGAAACTAATCCACTTTAGATTATTTGTAGACCACCTCCAGATGTCCCTCAGAGACAATCAAGACATTCTGATGTTGAATTACAAAATAAAAGCCCTTCAAAGAAAAAAGAAGTAGCAAGTAGCAGAGTTTATGAGGCAATTTACGTCTAATTAAAGGAATTGACCCATAGTTACAAACTAATTCCACTTCAGATTAATAGTAGACCATATCAAGGTGTCCCTAAGAAAATATATTTATTTAAATAAATCCGTGGAGGCTGGCTTGACCGCAGTAAAGAAAGCACCACTTTGCAAACGATGACGCAAGCTGCCCGTCGTTCCTCAGACAGTTGCGAACTTTCCTACAGCCCCTGAAGGCAGCATGGCGTCTGACTCAGCGCGGGCTGAGCGAACACAGAACGCCGCAAATGGACGTCCGCGAGTGCGTTTTATCGGCGGGCCGAGCCGTGCTGGACGTGGTGGAGCGGGAGTGGCAACCCCTGTCCCCGGGCGAGCTGGAGCAGCGGCTGGACCAGGCGGTGGAGGAGATCCTGGAGGCGGACCTGATGGCGCGACTTGAAGCGCGGCCTCCGCCCGCGAGCCAAGCGAGCGCGGAGCCCAAAGTTTTACCGCCGGAGACGTGCGTCGGTCCCCCGGAAGAAGAACCGCTGGAGCCCCGAGAACCGATGGAGACCGTTGACGGTGCAGCAGTCAAGGTGTCTGTTAGGTTGATGATACTGTATGTTATGAGAATAAGTTTATCAACATAATTTTACTTGCAGGTTGATCTCACGTGTTCTCCTTTGTACTGGTTGATTTATCTAAAGAGTGAATGGATGAAAAAATGAAGAATAACATTCATTAACCAAACAAATCTCGCAAAGTGAGAACTACACAAAGACACCTACACTATTGGCAGATATGGACAATCAAAGTCAAAGTCATCTTTATTGTCAATTTTTACATATGTGCAAACATAATAATGCAACACAATATGTTTGCTGCTGTGAAATAAAGTTTGTGTTAGACCCATTATAGGGTTTCCCCTGAAACAGCTGTTGAATCTGCGTTTCTTTCCCCCTCTCTCCCATCAGTACATCACAGATCTGCTCCAAAACTCTGACTCCAGGGCTCGGATGGCCGGGCGGGCCCGCCTGTCCCTGTCCCACACCGTCCTGCTGTCCCTCACGCTGCTCTCTGAGCGGGTCAGCTACCGCTCTGTGTCCCGCCGCTTCCACCTGGAGAAAGGAAACATCCACAGGATCTTCTTTTCTTTCTGCGAGCGCCTCAACATGCTGCAAGAGAAGCAGATCAGGTGGCCAGTCGGTGGGTTGACCTCAGTGTGGTTTGGTCGGGCGTGATCGGTAAAGTGATGCCAGGGATTTGAGAGTAGAAACGGGGTTTGGAAATAACGATGGGTCTGTTTCCTCTCTGTTCTCCAGGCGGGGAGGCTGTGGAAGCCCTCTTCCCACTTTGCGGTCCAGAGAAGGAGCAGGAGGAGCAGCCGGGTGTCCCTCGGGTCCTGGGAGTGTTGGGACACACCCGCATCCCGATCCGCCTGCCAATAGGGAAGCACGACGTGGAGAGCACGGTGCCTGAAGTGAAGAGGATGAAGAAGGAGGCCCATCCCGACTCCTGGCTGAACCTGCAGCTTGCATGCGACCGTAAAGGCCGCTTCCTACACTGCAGAATCGGTAGAGGCTCAGACACGGACCGAGGCGAGGTTCTGAGGGACAAACTCCAGCAGCAGCCCGAACTGATGCCCTCTGGCTCCTGCCTCGTGGCCAGAGCCGGCTGCCCGCTCACTGCTCAGATTTTGACGCCATACTCGGGAAGTCACGGACCGAGAGAGGAGCTCTTCAACCAGATGCTCGAGGAGCATTTCCACATCCTGGACCAGGCTGTTGCCAACCTGAAAGCCCGATTTAAAAGGCTCCGGTATCTGGATATCGGAAACTACGAGCGAGCGAGAGCTGTTGTGCTGACCGCCTGTGTGTTGCACAACGTGTTCTTGGACATGGGGCAGGTGGTTCAAGGGGACGTTGAGAAAGAGGAAGCCATAACCCGGGAGGGCGAGATGGATGAGGAGGGTGTACGCAGACGAGACGCCGTCTCAGATTTGTTGTTTAAAATGTTTGATTCTGGAAGCGTGTGATGGGACGATGTCTGCTGGGAAACGACTCTTTAATATAAAAGTATCTTTTCTGAATCTCTACTTTCTGGGTCTCATTACGACTGTCGGATAACAAATAAGTTTACATTTAAAGCATTTACACTTTACAAATAGACAGACAAAATATACCCTAGTACTGTAGATATATGTAAATGCCAGTGTATTTATAATGTTAAGCACGTGCAACAACCCATAACACCTGTGAGTGTAATACAGCGTAATAAAGGGTATGGGTAAGCAACAAAATAATAACCAGTAATAAGTCTGACTCGTGAAATCATATCCAGGCTCTTGAAAACTATGCAGTGCCAAAAAAAATGTGACAAATTGCCAGAAAATAAGTGAATGAAGGGACAATGAATTTAGTTATTTATTTATTGTGAAAGTGATGACTGGAAATGAGTGCATGCCACTGGCTACCTTGAGGCCAGTGTGACAATTTCCAGGTGCAATACATCTCCAGATCAACAAAACTTTCTTAAAATAATTATCGTCAGTATTTGTGTTACTGTAATAATACAACTAAAAAAGAGTTGTGAATAAATATTAATGTTATAATGAATCTGCGAAAAAAAGATGTTGCAATTCTCCACCTTGACCACTGGAGGGCAGTAAACTTCCATAATTCTAAATTCATCAAGACAGACACACTACCATAACATATCCGGTAAAGGTTTCAAAATAAAGGTCAAGTGAGTCAAGTTTCCGTACAAAACTACTACGGAGTAATTATTGCAAGCTTGTTTATTGGAATACATTACAAAGTGAAGTTGTGCATACTAACACAGTGTATATTATTAATATATTAATGGTACAAGTGTGTCAATGAATACTGTTCTGATCATTTCCGTTTGAGTTTGTTCACTTCCGGTGCCTGCATAAAAAAATAGCATGTACTACTTTTGCATAGGTTGTTGGCATTTTATATAAATAACTGGTGCAGTGATTCCAGGGTGCCTGTTTTTAAGTAAAAAAATATTTTTCTTTCACTCTTAACATCAGCCAACCATAATTCACTCTTCTATTGCGGTATAAAAATAAGTGATTACATCCATCCAACAGACAAATTTGATGTGTGTAATCTGCTAAAAAGATGATTTGTGAGTGAGTGTCCTGTTTTCTGAACTGCTCCAAGATCAAGTTCAGACTGGCCAAACTAATCTTAAAACTGTAACAGTTAAAAATGTGCCAACATAACCAATATTTCAAACTTTTCTAACAAACACACTCAAGCTGTTTTCCTCGTGCAGTATGATAAACGTTTTTGGGGATAAAAAACAGCATCTCTTCTGGCCTACAGTCCGTCCTTGGACATCTGTGTGCTGTTCTTCTGAGCCAGGCTGGAGATGGCCTGGGCCAGGTTATTAATGGCCTCTATCTTCCTCTCCTCCAGGGCTTTCTGCTGGGCCCACATGTTCATCTTCCTCTCTTGCAGCTCCATGTACAGCTGTAGGACGTCCTGTGGAGGCCTGGCAGTGCAGGCAGCGGCTGCTGCTGTCGGCGGGTTGGGGAGGATCGGGGTGAACCTCTTGCTGGCCATGGCCTTGCCCACTCTCGTCCCGCTGAGTTTGGCCCTTCGCTGGGCTTCGATCTCCTCCCTGCTCTTACCCAGGACCTCGTGTATGGCCTTGAAGAACTCCCAGTGCACGCTGGCCGCCCCCAGCCTCTTGGCCCTCTCAGAGTTCTTCCTGTATGTGGCCAACATGTTTCTCCACTTGAGGTCACACTCGTACGCCTTCACGGTGACATCGGTGGCCTCCGACTCTCTCAGTTTGGTGTTCACCTTCTCTGCCACCGTCTCCCAGAGTTTCTTTTTCTTGCATACTGGCTGATCAAAGGCCGGGTCCATTTCTAGTCTGGTGTTGACCAGGTGCCATGTGGCCTGCAGTGTCCATATGAATTCTAGAGAGGGAAACAGTGTATCATGTCATTGGTTGTTCAATTATATAACCTTGCATTGAACCTATTTCCTGATTGTTTGTTTTTGTTTCTTTATTTTTTGTGTGTGACATAAATCATCAGATTATAACATCAATATGAGCTAATAAAACGGCATATAGTCGTTCAAGTATTGGTATTATTATTATACGAGTCACGGTGTATGACTATAACGACCGCAATGGGCAGAGACTGCGCACTCATCGGGCCCTCCTCGCTTCACGCGATGACTGGATGAAACCTGTTTAACTTCAGTGTCGGCTACTAACCTGCTTTAGTTTTATCGCTGTCCACACAGGACACAACCGTTTCCTTTTCTGCCACCTCAGTGCTTTGGATCACAATTGTCTCGATCACCTCCATGATGTTAAAGCATTACAATATCAGTTAAAGTTGTTTTAGTTTTTTTTATATTATCAACCGTGTTTCTATCGTGGAATTTAACAACATATCAGAGGCACCGATGTCTTTTCTCGCATCGAGTAAAACGATGACTATAACAACGTTACTTCGCAGCTTGGGACGTGTAGTCCGTTGTAGTTGTTAAATACGGGCTTTGGAGTACTCCGGTGTCCCGGGTAAACTACAATCCCTAAACGTCGCGAATTGTTCGTTACAAGCGACTTTTTGTCGCCTCCAAGGGGAATGTAGTTCTTTAAAGGAAGGGAATTCACCAGGATATAGGAAAGGCAGCGACGTTAAAACTACAAATCCCAGCATATATCTCACCGGCCCACCTCTTCACTCCCTGCTCCCTCCCTCAACCGCCCCTGTTTTGTTGTTTGGCTAAAGATGGCGTTAGCGGCTAACACAGGCGATTGCTTTTTGTTCCACAAAAATTATTCGGCCAGTGGTAACAAATCATTGATCAATTAGCGCTTAATCCGCCATTTGATGTGTAAAAATATGTTCCATTGAGATAATACATGTCTACCACGTAGAATAACGTTTGTTCGGCCTCCTCACGATGTAGGCCTGTTTTTTTAGGGAGTGGACCGAAGCTGTTGGAACTCCATCTCCCATCAGCGACCGCGGTGTCAGGTGGTACAACTTTCCTTTTTCATGGTATCTGTAGTTTTCTGATCGCACCACAATGTTATTTTTTTGCGAAAACTTTGAAAAAGATTTATGAATGAACTCGCGAAGGGCACACTTTGAACCAGTTGAGTAAAGAAGCTAACAATTTAAAAGGGAAAGGACATGATATTTAATTTCTCAGTTTTTCACTGTGCTCGTCCAGTGATGCTCCACAGAGTGAAACGTATCTGTCTCAACTAAGAGGAGGACAATTAAGACAATTGAAACCCGGAGCCTTGTCAGTCAGAGAGACCATGGCTGCGTCACCTGTGCAAGGTGACGGGAAACACGCTCAAGCACCGGGTCACACGTCACCTCCAGAGTCTTCTTTGACGTGGTGCCTGGCTCACCTCTCTAAACCTGGACCAGGGGCTGAACACCAGGGGCATGGCCAGGCGGACTCAGGCGGAGGCAGAGAGGGGGACAAGAGGTCCAGAGTCTCTCAGTGGAGAGCCCTGGTCGCTATCCGGACACAGCACATCAAGGGGGACAAGGCTGGCATTGCCCGATTCAGAACCCAAAGGGGTCTCCGGCCCCTGTTGGACCTGCTCAAAAACCCAGAGTGCTCGAGGAAAACCCTGGACCTGGCTCTGAGCATCCTAGCAAACTGCTGCACTGAGCTGCAGACACGCATCGAGGTGAGATGAAAGGAATAATGGAGAAAATATTCTGTTATTTATTATTAAAACAAACATTTAAACTGCTCTCATTTGACATGTCTGCCACCACAGGTCCGTAAGCTTGACGGGATAAATATCGTAGGTAAGTGATCATTTACATTCTCATAAATCTTCTTATCTTAGAATAATAACTTTAAAGGCTTTCACATTTAATTTTGAAACAATTCTTGGCTGTCACAGTGGAGATCCTGAAGGAAAATATGGCCGTGGAGACCGTCCAGAACCGGGCAGCCCGGGCTTTGGGAAACTTGGCCATGGATCCAGAGAGCTCTGCCCTCATCCACTCGGCTGGTAAGTCTTAAAGGGCAAACGTAATTTTAAATTGTCAGAATTTATTCCTTGAAATCTACTCAAGAGGGAAATTATACATTCTTGTAGTAGCAGCACAATAGTAGTTATTAATAATAATGTTAATTAACATGTGGACAAATGGACGAGTTATCACTATTTGTGGTACAGAAGACCGTGTATATGTTCATATTTTTAGATTTAATAGTTTATATGGTTGAATACCAGCGTTACAGATCAAACTGCATTACTCATTTTCTTTTAATTAATTGGTTAATAACTCATGGAATTATAGGAAGTTCACAATCTTATTCACACATCAGGCAAGTGTCACACTGCAATGCTAAAATAACTGTGTTTATAAAAGAGTTATCAATAGTAGACAAACACTCATTATGGGAAATACATTTTTTTATTTTTCAGTGAGATAAGCGATACCCATATGGCCAGAGCTGCAACAATTAGTAGATTAGTCTTCAAGTCCAGGGGTCACATGTGCCTAAAATAGGAAATGTCTATTCACATGAACACATTCTTGCTGAAACTGTTGATAAAATCTGTGAAATGATTTACTATTTGCCCTCAGATTTAAAAACCACCCTCCATTTTAATTACATTTTCTTGTTCCTTCTTCCAGGTGGCGTTCCTCTCCTCCTCCTGTGTGTGTCTCTTTCTTCCGGCCCGTCCTCCCCCACTGCCGCTCCTCCCAAGGAGCCCTGTCCTAAACTGGAGTGCGCTCAGTCGGCGGCTCGGGCTCTGCTCTACCTCTCAGATACGCACTCTAACCGCCTGTTGCTGCTCACCCAGGGGACCTTGACGGCTCTCGCCCCTCTCATCGCTCCAGAGTACCCCCTGGGGCTCAGGCGGGCGGCGCTCAGGACCCTCCACGAGCTGAGCCGGGGCTGTGGGCTTGAATGTGCCAGGGAGGTGTCCCGCTCTGGAGTCCTCGCTCAGCTCGGGGTCATGGCGTCGGGGCAGTGTGATAAATCCTTTGAGGAGCTGGCACTGAAAACCTTGGCCAACATGTGCTCCCAGGGCTGCCTTCGCCCTTTCGTGGGGTCACTGGGGGTCATTCAGAAGTTCACTGAGGAGGTCAAGAGGGACCCCCTGAAGTCCGGAGTCTTCCTCAAGGCGCTGTGCCTGTGCTGCAAGGAGGCGGTCAACCGCGCCAAGGTGAAGGAGAGCAGTGGGTTGGAGGTGCTGATTGGCTTCCTGGCTGCCCATCAGAGTCATCCCTATTCCCGACTCGCCATCCTGGCCTGTGTAGACTTTGTTTTTGACGAATCTGCCATGGACCAGCTGCAAGAGTTGGGGCTTGTCCCGCTGCTTGTTGCACGACTGGTTGAGCTCACCAGAGGCGAGGAGCAATATGCCGAGAAGATGGATGTGAGCCTCTCCTCTAGCATGTCTCCCACCGAGCTCCTGCCCTCATCATGTTTCGAATCCTTTGACTTTCCTCCCCCTGAGGGCTGCAAGAAGGAGGAAGCGGGAAAGGAGCAAGGTCTTTGTTCATCGAGCTTTTTAAGTCTTAGGTATGGACATTTTAAAGCACCGGTTTATCTATATTCCCTGTATATTTTATTCTACTATTTCTATTGTTTATCTTCATGCTTTCTTCTCTCTCCAGGTCCTGGTTGGTGTCTGAGGGATTGATCTCTTCAGAGGGCGACCTGCTGGATTCCTCCGGTGTTGAAGGAGAATGGGGGAGTCTTCAGATGCCACAGTCTTCATCCCCTCAAACCTCGTCTCCAAACCCCGATTCTTTTTCCTCTCTTAAAAACTCTTCTCCATCCAACCCTACGGCCTCTTCTTTTAAAAAAGCTGCTCATCCTTCCCCCGTGTCCTCTTCGGCCCAGCCCCAACTGTCCTCCTCATGTAAAATCACTGATCCGCCTCCCTCTAGTCCTCCACCTTGCACTGTGCTCACACCACAAACCCAGCCCAGTTCTTCCACCATCTCCTCTCCCACTAAAACCACCCAAACACCAGTCTCTCCCTCAAAGTTCTCATCCCCTCACAGGAGGAGGCAGCGTCCTCATTCGGCAGCTTGTTTGACTAAAGTCACTCTGGATGCCCCTCCGTCGGTGCCCCGCCCGATGGCCTACCACCACCCCTACCACCCCGAACCCTGGACGGCCGAGTCGCCCATCCTGCTGCTGCTGTCGCGCTTCTCCCACGCCACCGACCCGAGCGCCGCTCTGATCAGCGCCGGCGTCATGTCCGGCCTGCTCTACTACCTCACCCAGCACCAGGACCCCAGCAGCCGGTGCTTCCGGATGCTTTGCCGGCTGAGCTGCAACCCCAACTGTTTGCAGGCGCTGGTCCGAACCGGCTCGGTGGCGCTGATTCGCCACCATCTCTGCCAGAGGGGGGGAGGATTCCAGGGAGAGGAGAGGCAGACGGACCGAGTGAAAGCCAAAGTGAAACAACTTGGTGAGATAACGGTCCTTCATCTGCAACACATTAACTTTAGAACGACAACTTGACCCGTAAACCTCGTAACTGTTTATTTAACAAGCGGTGAAAGCACAACCTACAGTTGCTCATTGCCTTATAAAGGTTAAAGGTAATTCACATTGGTTTTATTAGTAGATTATTGTTTAAATCATTGAGATTCATTATTTTGAGGAGGGATGCAACTATCCAACTTCCTGGTCCAGATACCTCAATTTATGATATCATCCTTTAGCTAATACAATTGCTCATTTTTTTACAGATTTGGCATATCAATTCGGTGCATCCCTACTTCTGTCATAAATAACACTCTAGAACCAGATTTTCTATAATTAAAACAAAACACTGGATTTCTTACAACAGCAGTTTAAACTGTTGCACTGACTGTCTCTGCAGGTTTTGCTCTTCTTAATAATCTGCGTGTGCAGTGTGAGTCTGGGTTCGGCTCCGGGGTCGTTGCCCACGTGATGCTGTCCGGCTGCGAGTCCGACAAGATCAACTGTGCGTTGTCTCTGCCATTAATCAGCAGGTGAGTGGTAGATAAATATGATTATGAGTTCAGTAACGATAATCTGTAAATGTAATGACTGGAATGTCATAAGATATATATATATAGTATTAAGAAATAAAGGGAATGTTTTTTAATTAGCTATGTGCTCATTTACTTAGACCGTTACATAGTTAATCCATAAGTGATCATATATGATCTTTAGTAACCTTCTTTTTCTCCAACAGCAACAAGTCCTTGTTGAAGAAACTTCTTCTGGACAGCGGTGGGCTGCTCTTGGCTCTGCAGCCTCTTGGTTGCGATGACGATGACGCGGATGAAGACCACCCCACAGAAGGTGGGAGGTTTCTCTCTGATTGGTTAAGTTCTTCGCATTCAGGCCTGACTTCTCGGCTCCACTCGCTCTTCTCCTCCCTACTGATCGAGTGCCTCTCCACCCTGACGGTTGGCATGAAAATGGAGCTCGACAAAAAACATCCAAGTCCAGTCGTGACACAGTCGCTCAGTAAAATGGACAAAGTTTCACCCCCTCCCCCGAAAAGGCCTCGCCTGGCTGACACCTGTCCCTACGGCGGCTCGACCTTTGACCTCCTCTTGTTGCTGGACGACGGGACTCAGGTCCGAGCCAACAGGGAGGCGGTAGCCGGGGTGGAGGGGGCGGACGGGGTCGGCTCTCAGTACTTCTGTGCTCTGTTGAGAGGCGGATTCGGAGAAGCTCAGGGTGACGTGGAAGAAGCCGTCCGCATCAAAGACGTCAGCACAGGTATGCTGCTGCCAGTGCTGCACTACCTGCATGGATGCCGCCTCACCAAGGACACGGGAACCACCAGGGAAAGCGATGAAGAAGAGAGGAGAGGGCGGTGTCCGCTCTTGGACAAATTAATCCTGGAAGGACTCGAGATCTGCCAAAGAGAGGAAGACTTTGCTTTCCAGAAAACGGCTTTAGGCGAGATGATGATCGGAGCGTGCCGGTTTTTGGTGATCGACTTGCAGAGAGAGTTGGAGGGTCTCTGTGTGTCTCTTCTCCTGTCCTGCTCCACCAAGGCTCCCACACTGGACAAAGCCGAGAAGGCTGCATCGAAAATGGACCACGAGTGCACCGAGTCTGCCGAGGAGAACCTGGCGACTCGAACGTCCGAGTTAGAGTTGACTGGTTTTGAGGCGCAAACAGAAAATCCAACTGGGCAGACAAAGAAACCAAATAGTTCCCAGAGACACAGAAACAAAACCTGTGGAGCAGCTCAAAAGACCAGCAGAGGACCGGACACGCCTTCGGATCACAAGACAATCAAGAGCGCCACTCCAGGTTCCCGATCTGAGGAGCTGAGGTCGAGACCAAAGAACTCGAAAGGTTCAGCACAGCGTCTGAAATCAGCAGCTCGGGACTCAGGTGGAGGAGGCGGGCCCCTGGCTGCGCTCCTCCCCCAGGTGTACTGGTTTTCCCAGCGGTACAGCTACCCCGCCCTGGGCCGGGCCTGCGTGTCCCTGCTGCTGGGTAGTCAGGACTGTCCCCGGCCCTTCGCGTCCTCCTCCCTTGCTGGGGCTTGTCTTCGCAGACTTGCCAGAGAGGTGGACTGTGCGGAGACTCTGAAACAGGATCTACTGAGTCTGGCCACAGCGGCTCTGAGCTGAACGAGGAGGGACATGTCGAGTAGAGATGTGTGCACGAATTCAGATCAGAAGGCACAAATGAAGTGAGAGTCGACTGTTGGGCTCATTATCAGCTTCTGGATGAGTTGGCGTTGTAGTCGTTTTCTGCAAAGATCTGGACGGTATAAGTGCAGTCTGCAACGACAGTATGATGACCTAAAAAACCTGCTGTATGAATTTCTTTAGCGCTAACGGGACTGACTGGATTTATTTTCATAAACTGGAAGCATAATTTCGTTTTGATGTAATCTGATATAAACTGTAGCCCGTCCCAGCATGATATAATTGTATTATAATTTACTAACGACGTTTGCATTGTAATTTTTTTTTTTTTTTTTTTTTGTGGAAAAAGTCTTAAGAGGGATTTGATGAATGTCATTGAGCTGGAAGTACTGGAATTATCAGGGTTGGTTTAGTAGCCAGTTGTTTATTTTGTACATAGAGATACTATGGATTAGCAGATATACAATGTATTGATTCCAACTGTCTCATATCAATTTATGCCACTGAATATATTGTTGGAACATCACTTTGCTTTTGGCTTCTTGTTGTTGGACCACAGTAGTCTGGTTTTCAGTCGGTTATATTATTCAATTACACAACATTGTGAAGCAGCCATTGGTTGAACTGCCTCACAGTTTGGTAGACGTTCATGGTCCCAAGAGGACGAGCCATGATGACTTGGACAAGCTTTTCAAATTTTGTTCTACGACCTAAGATGTGTCAGTAAAAACCATCTCTTTGCTAACTAAAGCTTTCCAGCTTGTAGATGGATGCTAGATGTCACGCTAAGAGGAAAAGCTGTTGTTTGAAGCGCATGAAGTCATGTGACTGTGGTGTGGTTCGTTTACAGCTTAACTTAAACTTTCTACTTCTGCCGATTGCATTCTTAAATTCATAAAAGTGGTATTCATTTTGGAGATTATCTTATTTTAACGTGTCGGTATCATAAAGCTTATTTTCTGCCATTATCCAATGGAAACGTTTCTGTGTGATGCCGACCTCCGAGTTGGCCGACAACAATACGCCGTCCCTGCAGCACGCTACACTTCCCATAAAATATAAAATATCACCAGCATCTTCTTTTGATCTTTGAGAGCCCTTAACTACAGGATTTTAACAATTTGCGACTTTGCCGCCCCCTAGTGTTGACATTTAAAAAGACAAAAGAAATGGCACTCGTAGTAACACAGCACAAAGTGGTTTTATTCATAGGTGGCCCCTCGGTCAGTACAATTAAGTAAGTAATTACACTGCAGACTGCAGTTTCACACAAGCAGCAACACACAGCTGAGCAACATGGCCGACGCCCTCAGTGGTGAGAGTCCTCGAAGCCATCGGGCAGAGCGTTGGTGTGATGGTTGTGGAACAGAGAGTGGTTTCCATCTCCCCAGGGGAATTTCTGGCAATAGAGAAACAAACGTAGAAGTAAAGATATTCATCCCGTTACAAATCTGGTTTTGGGACTCACCTTGGTGCGGATACGCAGGTGAGGATACGGCACAAACTCCGGCTGCTCGTGGGAGTGTGCCTGCGCCTTCATGTAGGCGTTGGCAATGCAGACGGCGACACCAGGTAAGGCCAAAACAAAGCTCAGGATCTTCCAGGTTCTCGCTGTGGAAAACACAATTAGTGGAAGTGCATGACGGAAGCACTAAATAAGGCACGTGGGGAAGGAAGAAAACAACATTATAGCAGCTGTCTATCCGACAGAGTCCATATCAATAATAAAATATGATTCCTGATCATTTGCCAAGTCCTAAATGTGCAGGGTGGCTTCCTGCCAGCTCTGCAGACGTCCAGCTACCGTTCCAACAAAAGGCTCCGAGGTGCAGGAGCTCTGCAGCGTTTTGAGGGGAGCAGTAAAGACACACTGACCTCCTCCCTCGTGGCTCGAGTGCGACGCAGCCGCCAGCACCCGCCGAGCAGCCAAGGCAGCTGGAGACACGGACATCTTCAGAGGCGGAGAGGGAGAAAGATTGAGAAACCTCTGCAGAGAAGTTGAATGTTATGCACCAGAACATATGACACAAGTTGTTCTTCAAGTTCTTTGTTAGTATGTTAAGGCTGCGTTCATGAGCCAAAAACACAACAGAACAATGTTGGAATAACGACGATGACTAAAGAGAATCTCTACACAGCTTTTTAACTGCCACACATTTCTCTCACATTATGTAATTTGAAATAATTTGTCATTTGGCCTTCGACAAACACAAACAGCAGGCGGTCGAGGCTGGGCCTGCTGGTGTTGTGTATCAAGTAATTAAAAATAATACAAATACCAGAAAATCAGGTAAAAACTTACCTTTCTTCAGGCAGACTGTGTTCAATATGCTTTAATATCCTCTTATTTGCCTGTAAAACTCCAGGCTGGTTTTATTTTCTTCTCCTTCCTGCTTGTTTGCCCTTCAGTCTGTCCTGGGCTGAACTCAGTGTGGCAGACTCCTCCCCTTTTCAATCTGTCCATGTGCCAAGAAACTTAGTTTATATTTGGTCAAGTGCAACGGCTGGCTGATATGTGACGATGAGGAGGAGGAGGAGGAGGAGGAGGAGGAGCAGCAGCGTGTTCAGCCTGCATTACCAAGACTGTAAACAGCAGAGGAGTCTCGTCTTTGTTAGCTTTCACTGAAAGCACCTGTGGCTCAGTTGGGCGTCACCAAGCAGACTGATCTCCAGTCTGTTTACATTTTTCAAGTTATTGCTCATCTGTTATTATAAATCCTTTTGGTATCAAGATTAGATAAACACTGATATCCTGAAATGAAATATTGAAGCCATTGAGGCCCATGAAATTACCTCTGTAGGATCTTCTCAGCAAAAATGACTTGAATAAAAGTTATATTTACAATCTTAAATAGTGTACAGGCATATGTAACAATGTCTGCTTTCACATATAAGTTAAACATTTTCTATTTGCATATTTTGTTTTAACAGGAAAAGTGTCGTATTAGCTTGTTTGTCTTCACAGAAGAATAAAATGTCTTTAAAACAATACAATATATGATAAAAAATAATTAATGCCTGCACTGCAGTGCTGTCCCAAAGCCATAACAAGTTTTAATTATGTGCACATTTGTAGATCTCGATGTGAATAAACAACACAAATTACATTTCAGATAAAAATGTATACAAACAAAGTTTCAGGTACGTTTTCATGTTGGCAGTTTAGAGCATGCAGCGTGTGTGTAAGACATGAAGTCATACAAAGTCTTTCAACCGCTTGGCCTGAATTGTTTGATAGATGTCATTATGTGAAAGACTGACAAGTAAAAGGGACTGCATTTATTGTTAAACAATTATTAGTTTACATTGAAATTAACTGTCCACCAGATGGAGTAGTGTTGCTTTGAACACGCTGTCCTTAAACGCCCCTCATGTCTGCATTGGGCTCCTTACTGCGGGTGAAACCTAAAGCCTTTACAATAAAGTTTGTATTTCAGATGGTTTACTTGCACATATAGTGTTTAATTTGAAGGAGATAATTACATTTTACAGTTAAAAAAATCTGTTTAATGAGATTATATGAGATTATATGATTATATGTTGGAAATTAGTGTTAATCTGACCGCTTTAGTTACATTTTACATAAAAACATAATATACTAGTGATGTACTACTAATCTACCCAATAGTGTATAAAGCATCTAAAATTGTCTCCAGGTTGATGAACTACTGAAAGGAGCAATTATGCATACTGAGTACTTTAAATTTAGATTTTACATACTTTTACTTAAGTATCTCATTCATTCTTAAATATCTTCACACAAAAGCACCGTCTGAAGTTTGAATGTAATACTTTTGTCCCGTCTGTTGAATGTTAATTCTTGATTTTCACGGTATTATTAAAGCCTCGTGGTGTCTGTCTGGGCGGCTGCAGGCTGCAGTGCAAACAGCAGCCGGAGCCAGAAGTGATGTCAGCAGCCAGCCTGAATGTCTCGCGCTCGTGTTATTGTGGGCAGACGTCGAGCTCCGTTTCAGCCCGAAGAGTCCAAGCACGGCCGTTTACCGGCAGGTACTCACGGAGCTGTGCAGGTGTGCAGCTGGACTCCAACCTGCGCGCATTCATTTAGACGAATAGTCGTTATAAGGTGTAACCTAACATGTGGATAGTCATAAGCAAGTATTACATTATAAATAATATAAATACAAGTGTTTTAAAATTAAACTATTTAGATTTTTTTGTTATTGATCTTTCAAAATAAATGACTGACAAGTTTCCTGTTTGATTGTGTCACAGCCCTCGGCTTCCTTCGGTTTCTCTCCAGCAGCTTTTCTGTTGGATGGATGATGGCCGGCTGCAGACAGACTGAACCTATTCAACAGGTTTTCTACCTGAACCTGATGCATTCACATCAGTGGGAGCAGCAGCCGGAGGAAACACCGTAGACTCAACACAGCAAAGTGGACAGAGGAATGATGATGTGTAAATACAGAAATGTATATTTATATTTGTTTTATTTGTATTCTTCCTGACTGCATCCGTTTGCAATCACACACAACTTAAATTACAGCACGAGGGATTTTAGTCATGCGTCAACAAGTGAGAAAAGGTGCTGTCATCTGAGTTCAGATGAGTTTACAGCATCCCTGGGCAGCCACACAACCCCGTCTGTGTGGGTGCCCAGAGAAAGACAGCCGTTGATTGTGTGTGCAAAGCAGTAAGTGTGTGTGATGTTGGACGGAGGTGAAAGCAGCCGGTGCCAGTTGTCTGTCCCATCTTTGTGTCTCCGGCTCTTTTCTGGACACTTAGCTACCATATTCCTGCCTTCACTTCAGAGCAGCTCTCGTCTAAACTCTTCAATGAAGCCATGCCGCTTTTGGACAGAGACCTTTTCTTCAGCTCTTCTTGCAGACGATTCCGGGAGAAAGTAAAACCAGGCTTTAAAAGCTTTTTAATGCAGACGTTTGCCTTGCACTTTCACAACGGTAATGACTTTAAACCATGGGTTCATTCTTGTTTCTGCAACATACTGTATAGACACACCCTTGTACACTGGAATGAGGCCTCTAATTGTGAGTAAGTGAGATCTGCCTGTATGCCGATGGCTGCAAACTACAAAGGAGTCACAACCCACCATCAATAGTCTGACTGAGGGCCGACCATCCACTGCCCACCACATCAGCTGGTCCCCTGCAGACTGAGCACTAGTCTGGCACAGCAAGTTAACTTTGCTTAAGTATTACTGCTAAGTTTTGTGTGACTAGCTCAAGGTGTTTTTATTTTTTATTTTCAGTGTATCATGCCAGTACAGAACCACTGACTGGCTGTGGATTAATAGTGGAAGCCAGGCCACAGTTTAAAGCAGCAATAATTAATATTTTATGTAATTTCTGAATTTCCTCAGAGCTTTCTTCAGCTCATTTTTTTGTTGTTTTTTTCCCCCCAGCTGGCAACTTTACTGTTGTGGTTCACTATCACTGTTCTCATCATTTTTGTACTCGGCAGGCAGCTGTTTTTCAGCACATTAAGCTACAAGCTGCTCAGCACCAAACTGGAGCATCTGGCAGCCGAGGAACCAAATATTTCCGGCAGGAGTTAAAATAGACCAAAAACTGAGCTTAAACAAAGCTTCATATGTCTGATTGAATCTGCTGGATACGTAAATAGGCAACGTTCCTGCTAACCTGATTGACCAAAAATCTGATATTGCAGATTTAAAGACACTAAAACAAGTTGGTGATTAAACTTGTCAGATTTTAATACTCTTATTATTGTTATTTTTAATTCTGTGAACAAGAATACTAACTTTTGAGCCACAGCCAGCTATAGCTCCTGCATGTCATTAAAATATGTTATCGTCCTGAGCAACACATACAAGTTTTAAGTCATACAGAGATAAATTACTTGTTGGTTATTTCCTTTTCATGGGTTTATGATAAAAATAAGGTAATATAACACCAGCTTTATCCTGAAATAGACCTGATCTTTGGGACAGGCCGTTTATTTCACACCACACGTTGGGTTTGGTCGGTCAGTAAAAATAGAAAACTCAAATTATTTCAGAGTTCTTTTTATCAAGACTGAAATTGATAATTTCACCAGATTAAAGCTAAAGAAAGTCTTCAAATCGAGATGATTTGTAATCACACCTCCGACCACCAAGGGGCGCCAGGTGCACTTTGAGATGCTTGATTGACTGATGATGTAATCAGGTGCAGGTGTTGCTGCTTTGTTAGACAGTGCAGTCTGTGTTTATTCCCATATTTTGCACATTCTGTGGAACATTTGGGTTTATTTTTAGAGGGAAGGAAACAGTGGACTGCACTGCACTGTAACTGCTGAGCTGTGTAATAAATCTGTTTTTTAATGGACACACGGGATGTTTTAACCTTTCAGAAAAGCTGTAATAGAAAATATTGTCTAAATGTAAATAATCAACTGGAGAAGTGACATCTTCTGCACTTAACCCTCTGGAGCCTGAGGTCATTTTCTCAATTTTACATACTTTCTTAAATTCACCTTTTAAAACACTTGCATATAAAATACATACCCATGTTTTACATAATAAAATTGCAGAACAATCTCAGCTCTCTATGTAATGAGGCACCATTGTCATAAGGCTAAAGTGTAAAGAGAAAATATGACTAAAGCTGAAAAATTGAATCTTGATTTTGGAAATTCTTCATATCTCTTGTGAAAACATAACTTTATGTGGTCTAACTGTTCTGGTGCTTGAAATTGATTTACCAAAGGTCTTAGGTTCACAAAAGAAGTGCAATATATGAATAAAATGGTAGATACATGTAAATAAATAAATGTCTAATAACACATTTTTTATTATCGTTTTTTTGAGTAGAAGTGTTGTCTGTAACTACTTTCACCAAAATGAGAGAGTGACTGAGATAAAATGTGACTGAGGAATGACTTCATACTACAGATCAAGCTTCATGGGACACACCAGGACACGGACACACACAGAATGTAATTGTTATGTATGTGGGGCACACAGTGTTTCTAATACGACAGACCGCACTGCAACTGCCATCCAGATGTGCCTCCACAGACACTGCACTCCCTGTTCTCAAACGGCTCTCTGGGTAAATGAGCCAACACTGTCTGCACAACAATCCACTCTTACTTTTACAGCTTTGACATCTCGTCTTGAAAAATGTACACACTCCTTATGGATGGGATTTTTTTGTTTTATTTTGAATGGGCACCTCTCAAAACGTGCGGACGGATAAATGTTTACAAGTGAATCATGGGTGAGGGAGCCGTGAGTCAGACGTGGGTTATGTTATTGTCTTTATGCTCAGTACCACCAGAGGAGACGACGTGGTGGTCTGCCCGTGTGACTCCGGTTTTCCTCGGGTGGCACAAAAACAAGGAACAGAGCGTAACCGTCATATGCGGTTCTCCAGCCAGACGTTTGCATTGAGCGCTGCTGAGCCTGAGGTCAAGACAGAAACCTCAACGTTAGATCAAGAAACGGCTGTTGTTCAAGGGACCTCCCACACTATAGAATATGAGGGGTATTGACCGTGGGGTCGATGCCACCACGGGCTCCGTGCACACAGTCTCAACAGAGTGTGTACCCCCAAAGGGCCTCGTTGCAGCTGACAGCCGGTTTTAAGTCAGATTGCAATGCTCTTCTGTAGAAAACTATGGTAACTCCTTAAAACTGGAGTTTTAATTGAGGTGGAAGCTTTGAGTTCTATTTCTACAGCGTGTGTGTGTGTGCGTGTGTGTGTGTTAATTGTTAATTGCATGCTTTTCACTAACAAAACACCCAACACAAATACAAAAATTACGTTATGTTTACTGAGCAATTTCCACTTTTCTCCGGGATATTTACGCTATAAAACATTCTGTTTCCTGTCTCTCATTTGTTTGTCCTTCTTGTTTTTAGGAAGAGTGATGTTTACTTTATGAACAAATCCCAAACTGTTGTTAAACCGTCTGTGACGCAGGTGAGTTGGGTGAGTTCAACACATCTGTCTTAATTTGTCTGTTTTCATGTTCATTTAGATGTTATTCCTCGAGTGTATTATTGATGGAATAACATTAATAATAATAAGTCATCGTGCCATAGAGCTGCTAATTGCTGCTCCCCATGCTTTTGCCAAAATGTAATTATGGAGAAAACACAGTTGCATGAGTTTTTGGACCTGCTGTGGCGCTGTGGACTGAATCCTAATACAGGGCTTCACCAACTGTTCTGGGATCTGCTCTGCTGAACCACAGAGCCCTCAAGAGAGTGCGTGGCACTCAGCAGAGTACCGTCGGGTCAACGGTACCGTGCAGGACTTATAGAACCTGCAGAACCAGCACAAGTGAGCTCATGAAGCAGCAGACGTAGCCACATGAGCGTTAACCGTCCACTGACCTCATGCCCAGATGTGGATCCTCTCTCTTGCTCATTGTCATCATCCTTCACTAAAAAGTTGTATCTGTGCATTTCCTTTGGCGCATGCCTCGTTGCATTTCACCACACATATTACTTGTGTATGTGACAAATACACAGTTGGCCCTTTGACTTTCCCGCCTCTTGTTAACAGGCTTTCCATACACAGGCAGACGGCTCGTAGATGTTTGCTCTTCAGCAGCGTCTCGACAGCAAAAACATGTCCTCTCTGACTTTTAGATCTTTGAATATTGAAAAAAATGTCTCCTTTACAATTGTTAGCACAAGCTTGAAGGGAGAAGATTGAAGTTTCCTGTGTGTGTGTGTGTGTTTCGTGTGTGTGGGTGCGTTTTCAGCTAATGGAAATGGGCCAAAATGGGCCTTTGGCTTTGCCCAATGAAACCTGTGTGTGTGTGTGTGTGTGTGTGTGTGTGTGTGTGTGTGTGTGTGTGCAGAGGGCAGGACTGGGCAGTAGGAGGGTATCAAACAGAGTACCATATATAAGACACCAGGAGTAGTGGTGCCTTAAGCTTCCACCTCTCCGCTCATCTGTCCATCAGCTGGTCCCTCTGCTCTCTTCAGTGCTGCTCAGTGTTTCCTGCCGACCTCCATCATGCTGGTTCGAGCTCTGCTCCAGACCTCGCTGGTTCTCTGGTTGGCTCAGCAAACTCTGCAAGGCGGTAAGAAAAACTCCAGGATTTCACAAGTAAAGACTGAACCCTGGCGGTAAACTAAAATCACCGCTTGATAAACAGTTTTCTTCAGTTATGGAATTATTACTTTAACATATTTGGGTATTTTCAACTAGTCTTGATGATGTTCTTATAAAGAAATACATCCAATTCCTTATTAATTCCTCTTCCTAATGGCCTCTCATGGTAATTAGTAAAAGTTCATCACTTAAAATGATCAAATGTATCTGATGGTGTTTAAGTTTATTATGGGTACTTTTCACCTTTGTGTAATATCCTAATTGGCTTATTTGTTGAGAAAGGACCAATCATCAGGATAAAAAGATAATAATACAAAACTGAAATATTTGTTTAAGTTAAACAAAAATGACTTCTATCAAAAAAGTCTGGTTACTTCTGCAAAAACTTTTTTTTGTTGCATTCATACGATTAGTATTTATAGGTCGTGGCTGTCGTCGTGAGAATAATTAATCATTTTAAAAAGCAGTATGCCCTGATGGATCTCCAGTGATTCACTCTCACTCACTTGTTAAATATCATGTCTGTGAGACCGAGGGAGAGAAAAAAAAAAAGCTTCTGGACTTCGGGGCGGCAGCATCGTGAGTCACTGCGGTTTACGTGATCTAATTTCTTTGAATCAAAGGATGCGATGAAACGCTGGCGGAGGTCAAATCTGACGACCAAATGTGAGACGAACAGACCGACTCAGCACAGTCGCTCTAATTTGTCTCATCCTCCGTTTCCATCAATGGATATCTGTTCTCCTCGCTGTGGGTTGCCAGGTCTGGTGACAGTATTCCTGACACATTGGTGGCATTGTTAAGCCAGCAAATGGGAAGCTTTACTAAAAATATGCATTATTTACTTTATCTCCTGCAGCAAAAATCTATCATTCTAGGATAAATAATGTAACTATGAAATATATATTTACACCACATCGTGAATACTTCATTATAATCATTTCCATACAGTGGATGCAGAGTTAACATATTTTTGTACCTACTAATCTGTCTATTTTATGTACTTTCTATTTAATTATTTGATTTTAAGTTTATTAAGAAAATGTGTCTTTTGGTCTACTGCACGAGCTGTTTGGAAACATTTTAGATGAAAGTTTTTGGTCTTTTTGAAAATCAATTTAAAGATCAAATTGCCACTAGTTGTATGTTATAGTTTTTATATTTTATTTTGTAGGAGTCAGACCTCAAAGTGTATCCTGGGGTAGAGTGCTGCCAGCTCGAGGTATGTCTCAAGTTTTCTTTTAAATGTTTATATCGGTTTCATGCACGTACTTTGTGTTTTAATTACTTAGCCATGGTTGGCCTATTTTGAACTCCTGGAAACATCAAGAAGACAACAAACATTTTCTTTAAATATTTGTGTCTTTCTCCTCTTTTCCTGTCTGTGTTTGTTTCTTTCTCAGGTGTTGGCATTGTAAAACCGGGAGGTCAGTGGTTTACCCAGCATGCATTACCACTACTGTTACACCAATTGTTCACTAATAACTACAGAACAAATATATTGAATTAGATTAAATAGTCCCACGTGATTAACAGCTTAACTGACTGATTTATAGGTTTGCGGATGCTTTCGTGTGTATTGTTATCTGTGCAAGTCTTTACATTTACTGATGAGCCAGGAGAACAAATAAAGAGCATGTCTACATTTAATATTCTTTATAATGTGTTAACTAATGGAATTTACCACTGGTGTAGATGTACATATGCTGAAGCATTTACAGATGTGAAATTAGTTATGTATGTTCTTTTTGTACTTGTTCTCAGTTGCCGGTGCCCTTGGAGCCCTGGGGAACCGATATGGCACCAAAGCAATGAAGACAGGAAGTAAGTTCAACTTTCTGATTAACTTCCTGTATTGCTTTCCCTTCAGATGAGTAATGTTTGTATCGCTTCTTTCTTTAAATCTCAGTTGGTCGTTACCCAGCGGCTCATCTTGGTGCTGGTAAGTTACATTACATTACATTTAATTTATCCAAAGCGACTTACAATAAGTGCATTCAACCATGAGCACAAACTCAGAAATACAAGTACAATTCTTCAATAAAGTTAAACTACAAAGTGCTATCAGTAAGTGCCATTTAGGTGCTACACATTTAAGTGCTTAAGTCGTCTCAAGACCAAATCAATTCTCAGAGGCAGTTAAAGCAGAATATACATTTTTGTATACATTTATTTTTATTAATGACCATTACACCTTTTTAGAGTGTTTTCTACCCTTTTAGCTAAATTGCCAAGAGAAAAAAACCTTCCCTCCAGTCGTGATGCAGACAAACAATCTGTGTATCTAAAGTCTGAATGATGATACTTTTTGGCAGACTGCTGCTGAACAACGATGTGAAATACGTGCTTTTGATTGTTTTCACAGGAGGATACAGAGCTCTCGGATTAGGAGGCAGAGTCGGCCTGAGGCAAGGCGGATATGGAGGCCAGGGATCCTATGGTACACCAATATGTCTAGCTCTCACAGCCTTACTAATGCTGATTTGCTCCATCTACATAACCAACCTAGTTTATTAATAACTGCACATTTCTAACACAACATCTTGTGATCACAGGTGCCGCTTTGGGCACAGGAATGGGAATGGGGACTGGACTTACAAATGGACTGGGTCTTGGCCACGGAGGGAAACGTGGTAAGACTAACACTAACGTTAATGATGTTATAATCCACTATGTAAATCAAGTTTTCTATATTGTTACAGAGGAAATGGGTAGAAATATTGCATTAACAGTTGGGTTTCAGCTGTAGAAATCTTTGTAAATAAAACTCTGTGTTTTATTTCCAGTGTATGGCGCCGGCCTCGGTACTCTACCAGGTAAGTGATCACATGGTCACATGATTGCCTTAGGTCCTTTGCCCGAACGAGAGTAAATTGCACTCTCTGTAAACCCTCTGCTTGTTTGTGCGATAAATCTCCACTAAGTGGCACTCTGTCATTGTCAGTGGACGTGATATAAGGGGCATATTGCATCTTAAGAAATAAATGATCTGTCCTTGTAAAACAGAAGAAAACAAAACCCAGGGCACCAGTGATGTAATCAGAGTGCTTGTCAGAGTTACAGATTTGCTCCACGTCCTCTGAACTTGGCTTTTGGTTTTCTTGCCAGGATATGGGGCTTTGGCCGGCATGGCTTATCCTGGAGCCAGACCAGGTAAGTGATGAATCAGGTGTTACCTCAGAAGCAATTACTTTGTCCATTCAGCTCACATTTGTATGCTGGAGGGTATTTTCTTATGTTCCAAACATTGCTCCTGCCTCGAACACACACTTAAGTTGTCAGTTATGGATACAAATCGGCTCAACAGATTGCACAGAAAACAATGTGATACTGAGATTATGTATTATCACATTTAACGGTCGTTGAGTAGTCTTGCAAAAGCAGCTTTCTTTAATATTACACGTGTCCTGTTCCACTGAACTCAGGGCCTTTTATCTGATCTGTGCAAACCAGCTTTAAGACTGTAGCCTTGTCTGGCCCACAGCTGGGCCCGGGCAGAGGCGGTGCAGGTGCAAGCTAGAGGTACCATCCATCCCAAATGAAGGGTGAAATTAAACAAAAAAAAGTGTCACTTTTGCTATTTTTTTCTTTTTCTTTTAATACAATTCTTTTGAAACATTAAAAAAAGCCAACAACAAACTACGTAGGCTAATAAATGGGCCAGATGCGTCACATGACGGCTAATAGATAGCTACAGTTAGCATCAGAGAGGCCTACTCTCAACTTAAAGACTATGCATGTGATACATACAGTTGTTCTTTTCAGTGTGATCTGCATAGCTTAATCTCAAAGACGTAAAACGAAGCAGTTTCTGTGCGAGCGTATGAACAAAACGATCGGGGGCTGAAGTGGCGACGCCAGGGGCCCCAGCTCAGATTGGTGAGGGCCAGTCCTGGTTTGCCTGTGCTGGCCTGGGTGTTTCTGTGAGTTAGCATGTTGAGTGAAATCATTTACAGTCCCCCCTGTCTGCTATCATTAGGAATCGGACGTGGGTATCCCACTGGACTGAAGGCTAAGGAACAGAAACCTGGTAAAACCTTCCCCACAGCAACGTCAGTCTGTCTGTCCTCGCTCTGTCTCGTATTCGTCTGTAACCTCTGTGGATCTGGTGTCTTTGTGACTCACTGACGTCGGGTTCATGCTAACTTTGTGTTTGCATGAAGTCACGTCTCTCCACTGGATCCATCATCAGATCCTCTGTTTTTGTTTTGTGTGCACTGATGTCTGTCAGTGTTTCATCTATGTTGCATGTTGCATGAGTTGCCCAGCTGAGAGTTGACGTCTGCCGAGTCCTTAGTGCTGGAATAGGTTATGCAAACTAAATACACACTAATAACTTATTACAATCATACTCTGATGTTGTGAAAGCTGTATTTTGCTAGAATCTTACATAGAATTGTGTTTACTTATTCAATTTCATGGGGACAAAACTAAATATTCAAATAAGCCTAATTCTTGGGGCATGTCAGGTCTCTGTGAGCCATAAGATTTATTCAATATATTACCTTATGGTGGTCACAGTTCTGCATCACAGTGAGCATGCAAACGTCTGTAGTTTCAAGAAAAGTCTGCAAACCTTTGTCATGTACTGCAGGTTTCTGCCTTCGTCCCCTATCAGTGTTTTAATAAGCTTTAAATTTATCAGTTGTCTTCGTCACACACTGATGAGTCCGGTGGTGTCTTCTTCTTGTTCTGTACCACTGATGTGTTTTTATGGCAGTTCAACAATTTGGGGTGGCAAACATTTTTGTCGTCATGTGTTGATGTCATCGCTCTGACCCAGTGAGAAGCGCTATGTGTGTCCTTTCAAAGTGTGGCTTCAGCTGTATGTTGTTTCCAATTATGGTGATGATTCTGTCCTCGGGCACTGGACCGATTTCAGGCCATAATGGATGTGGCCGTGTCTCCGTTTGGTCTTCTGTTATCTCCATTTGAGTACTGATTATACTATGGATGATGTGTTAATTGCATTGAATGCTCTTATACACACATCTGAAGCAATACAGTAGATACCTTTGCCCCTGACCACTGCAGTGTGCCGTTGGTCCTCAAAGAAACACTGTGGTCTCTACACAACCAAGACGTCGTGAATGCATGATGATATTTCTCTGCCAGGTGTGTCTGCAGCAGATTTGGCTGGACCTCAGATGGCCGATCTGGGCCAAGCTGTTCAAGATCTGAAGAGAGCACTTGGTCCCTCGTATGGAGACAGAGCTCTTGGAGCTGGAGTGCCCGACATGAGGAGAAGAGATATCCCAACGGATCCCCGTTTGCAGGAAATCACTGACTTTAGACCTGCTGTGCCGCCACACGGAAAAGAGATCAAAAGCCTTCATCGATTGATCAAGTCATCAAGTCTTGGACCTATGACACCTCTTGATAAACAGAGTAAAGGTCCTAGTCTGGCTGGTTCACAACCACCAAGAGGAGAAAGCTACGAGCCTACGGCGTTAGAAAGAAGGGGCGCCGCAAACCATGGAGCCGCTCTGGCCGCTATAGGTGTCAGACAGCAGCTTCCTCCAGTCAGAGACAACGCCAGAGGTCTGGGTTCCTCTCAGGTCCAGAGTGCAAGAGACTATGAGTCATCTATCCAACAAAATCAGCGACCAAACTGTGGATCCACTCGTGATTTGTCAGATGTGTTGGGAGTCGATCACCGGGGGCATCTGGGTTCAGAAGCACAGAGGAATCAAGGTTTAGCGCTGCAGCCTCACGTTGGCAAGGACGGCAGACATCTTGGAATTTTAACTCCCCAAGCACAGGGAGAGGACACCTATCAGCGGCCTCTTCCTCAAGCTCAAGATGGCAGAAGCGATGTATTCTCCCTCCTTCACGGTCAGGGAACCAGAAGCTATGTGTCTGCTGTTGCAGAAGGCCAGGGTGTCAAAGACCTCGGACTTGTGGCCAAAGACAAAAGTGGGCCTAGAATCCGTGGGACTGTTTCTGTAGAGAGTAGTCCTGGGTCTCTAAATCTTCAAGCACAAGGAGGCGGGAGCTATGGACCAGTGATCCCCGGTGCAAGTGGGACCCAAAGTTTAGGCATCGCCTCAGTAGAAAGGCATGAAGCGAAAACCTTTACTGCTGACGGTCAGAAGGTCAAACACCTTCATGCTGAGCCGGATGAGTCAAAAGCTTTCAGTGTCCCAGGACAGACTGGGAGGAATGACCAGGCAACAAGTAAGAGCAAAGCTTTGTCTTTATACATCACCATAATGTCTTTTTGTGCATTCTTGAGATCTACACTTTATTCCCCCCCCAAAAAATCTACTTTCTATCAGTTATCAAAATCCTTAATTACAAATCTAATATAGTTATTATCTTTATTTCACCGCCTTTCTTGTTTTAATAAGTGACCATTTTTCAGGTGCCGGTTTGGAAAGTCTTCATCTTTTCCAAAGTGTTGGTCTTCTAACTACTAATTCCTAATTTCCATGATGAGGCATCTGACTTAATGCAGTCACTTCCTCGGCCTTGGGCTTATTTGGTAACAATCTGATATAAAAAAGAAGCATAAATGCAACCAAGAAACATTAGAAGTGGATTTACATGTGACTGCTGCTGCATGGAAAGCAAAACCTTCGTTTAATAGATGTCGGTCAGCTGGCTAAACAATTCTGATCAGAAACGTAAAGCTTGTTCATTTTATGGCACGTTTAGAGCTTCAGGTGCGTTACTGACACCTCTGACTGCAGTAAGTCAGTGTTCACTCAGATTTGCATTATTTATGGTAAAACCAGGGCAAACAGTTGGATCTCCTGTCTGGTTTATGGACTATTAAAAGAGCCAAGCATAAATTAAAGTGTATAATAGAGGCACGTGTGAAGTACAAGCATAATTTTCTTTATGATTATTAATTTAATTAGTTTTTGCTGGTTCATTAATGCAGATTTGATGACCTAAGCTTTGCAATATGCAGTAGATATCTGATTGATCTGATCTGATAAATGGATAGTTTTGTGTATCTGCTTAATTTTGGGAGCAGTTCCTCTGCTGATCCTCTTCAGGGCGCTCGAGGCAGTAGCTGCTTCCTTGACTTGTTTCGTCCTAATCCTCCAGCTTGTTGTTGCCTTGAGGTCTCTTTGTGTTTGATGTGTGCTGTTGTGGTTTAAGCTGTGATTAGAGTTTAGTTTAGTTTTTCTTTTTCTGCGCCATGCTAAACATCTGCCTCTTCCCCCATGGGGTTACAGGACAAAACATGCATCTTACATACACAAAAACAGAAGAGCACAAATGTTTCAACAATGTACTTATTTATTATTTTTAAATAACTGCTACAAGCCTCCAGGTTATCCTGATACATTTAGATTGTTCTCATCTCCAAGGCTTTCTCCAAATATCTAGCTAATTTAAAAGTTTTGTATGTGAACAGCAAGCTCTATATAATCCTTGTTCACAAAATCAATATCTAGTATTTATCTTATTAGGCGAAGCATTGTGCCATTATAATCGACAATAGAAAGCAAACAGGAACTTATTGTTCATATGATTCAGGGAACAAATGAACTTTTCTAGTCCCAGAGCGACAAACTGTCTAGTTTCTATACAGTAAGTGATAAAATACATTACAACATATAAACAGTATATAGCCAACTTTAGTGCACAGTTGTTGAAACCGGTTATTATATCACACAGTGTGTGTGTGTGTGTGTGTGTGTGTGTGTGTGTGTGTCGATACACAGCTTGAAGCTACAATGTACGGATGATCTTTGTCTGCATTCGGAGGAGTTTATTAGATGGGATCAGCGACACACAACGAATAACCGCGTCTGAGCCATTCAATAATTATTATTGTTGTATTCTCCAGGATTTAGTACTCATGCTGCTTTATGATGGTTGAAATTCTTGAATCATTTTGGTCTCTGTGGTGGTTTAGGGCCTTCAGCTGCTAGAAGCATCGCTCGGCCCTGTTAGTCTTTACAGAAATGTCTCTCTTCCACCTGAAGAAACAAACTGATGGAGTGAGAATAAAACATAACTCTGAAGCTCTTCACTGACGACAGCTTGTGAAGTTGATGCTCACTGCTTAAAAAAAAAAAAAAAGGAGGAACATTGTATTTGTCTGTAGCAAAATTTGACTGTTTCATGGTAGCAGGATGGGTGTGGCTTTTGATTATACTAAATCAACCGGCGCAGGACATTTGAGCATCAGAAGTAGAGCTTGTTTGTTTATGCGCTCTTTGTTTGCATAACTTAGTCCCGACTGAGAGGCGTGTGTAGCTCACTGAGCATATTTAAACATCCTTTAATATCTGCTTTGCCTTATATTTATTTTTATCATTACTTATAAGATAGTTTCATGCGTGACTCACGGTTGAACACGTCCTCATTTGAAAGGATGATCTAGGAAAGTCTATTTTGTCGTCGCAAAGGTGGGATCCTCTTTCTGAGAGCTTAAAGTCCCAGAGCCCAAAAAAAAAACAACGTTTCCATCGTCCTTGGTGCATTTGTTTGTGAGGTTTTTGGGATATTCATTAATTAATACATGTGGCTGTGCATTGAAGGGCTCCATTCAGGTGATGATCTCTTAATCTCTGATGTAGTTGTCAGGACAGAGAGGTTTGGATCTGAGCTCTTAAAGCCACAGCACACTATTTATTTCATGATGGCTGGTGCTTGCCAAACTGTATCCTAGTATAATACGTACATCTGCTGCAGTTTGACCTTGATTCAATGATTGTTTTTGTTTCTAGAAAGTCGTTTTATTGTAGTTCTTCTTTTGGCTGCAGGCAATAGTGAAACCTAATACAAAGAGATCTCTGTTCTCTTCTTATTTTTAGTTTTATTGCACTTTTCAGGACAGACTGTACAAACGATTCACAGGAAGACAAGAAGAGAAAGAGGGAGATATAAAAAAAAAAGACAGAGACGCAAATATGTACAACAAGGAGAAATACGTGTTTTGTTCCACAGATGTTAAAAAGAGACCCTGAAGGAAGCATCTGGTGTTGTGGTTTTTGGGATCCAGTCCAGGAAAGTGTCCAGTGGAGAGGGTGCAACAAACCATCCAACCACTATTGTGTCTGTTTAGTTTTTTGTTCCACTGTCAGCTGCACATGTCCGACACCCCATTCAAAACTGCAGCTTCTGTATCTTCTGTATATGGAAACAAGCGAATGAGGCGATATATTACGTCCTGGTTTCATCATGTGTTTAAAAAACGTGATTTTGATTTAAAACCAGACTTTCAACCAAAAGTAGTGATTTTTTTCCTCTATACATGTTGGCACAAGTGATTTATAACAATAAAATAAGGGATCATGTTCCTCCAGCCCACTAAAGTAATGTTGCTGAGCTGGTGTTGACTTCCTCCACAGGTTACATTGGAGGACCAGGACACTATCTGGGAGCAGGCCTGGGCGCTGGGGGCTACGGAGCAGGTAACACATCACACAGGAAGCGGTTCAGCTGATAGAGATGCTGGTGTTGCACTTCCTGTGATGAAGGATTCTCATGCGCTGCCTGCAGGTTTAGGACAGGGAGCATATCTGGGTGGTGCAGCTGGGAAACTCGGAGGTAAATGTTCATTTATTTGTCTTTTCTTTGGGTTAATTTAAGGTTGTATGCTTTTAAACTAACTCTTAACTCTCTCTCTCTTTCATACATCTCAGCTGCTCTTGGACATGGTGAGTATCCCATTAGTGTTGCAGGGAAGGACTACCTGTCTCCTCTCTGAGGCCTTGTACTCATTTCCTCCACAAATATAATGACCTTATGCGAAATGTTTGGGTTTTAAAACGAAAGAATCAGGATTTTTCTCCACCTGCATTTAAATTGTCGGCATCTAAATAAGGCCGAGGATGCACAGTAGGTCATGTCACCCAGCAGAAAACCAGCTGTTACTCCTAATTTGCCTTGTAAACCAATCATTTGCTTGTGAGACTTCCTAGAAATGTAATTAGCTGGGTTTGAGTCTATCTTCACCTTTCTTTAAAGGTCAGAAGACAAGTTGCTTCAGTGTCTTTGTTTCCTTTATGGTGAATAATTGATACCGCTTTTGTTTTTTTTTACTCAAAGGATCACTCACAAACCATTTCAGCCATCTTTGTATTGTCTTCCTGTGGATGTCTTTTCCTCTTCTTTTGTATGCTTGGAAGTCAATATTCTTCTTTCCACGTTAAATATTGATGTGAAGACAATGGAGTAGAAGCACTGCTTGGTCTTTGTGGTAATCACATTCAGGTGCTCTTTGGATCATTCAGGTGTGCGTCCTGTGAAGGGCTCATCGCATGGGATGAAAATGGCCTTAAAAAATAATTCATGGCACACTTTAGGGTTCGTGCGAAATGAAAATGCCAGATATGAAATATCAAATATTGATAATGTGTTTGAAACAAATGCAGGAGAAGTGAGAGTGTCCCCCATGCAATATGTTCTGAATGTGTGCCTTCACAGGCTATGGTGAGGGAGCGACGGGATACCTGGGTGCCATGGCAGGCAATGGCTACGGTAAGCGATGACTCATCAGACCACGCAGAGGAATATAAAACACTACCAAGTTGAAGTACAGAAGACATTTTAAATATAGAAACAAAAAACGTAGACTTGAAACGGAAATTGTCCGCCTCTTCTTTCTGTGTGGTGTCAGAGGGAGTCTGCATCAAAGCCGTGGCTGGAGAGATGCTGTTCAGTTCAGACCGGCTGATATTTTGTGTTTAGTGACTTTCTTTGTTCTTTCTCTGAGATGTTGGAGCAAAAGCTTTGTCTACAGGTTCTTCACATGCACGCTATGGACTCTCTTGAAGATGTCCTTACCCTTCTGGTTCTGGCTACAGACAGACATGTCAAATTCTGTTGAAAAGATTTGCTTTGAATTCCTTTTGAAAAACAAGAGTTGACATCCTTTCAACTGTTTTAACTTATGGCTCCTTCTCTCCGCAGGTTATGGGAATGGTTACAGCGATGGCCTCGGGGCTGGTGAGTGTCAATCAGAGGAAAACAATGTGAGATTAAGGAGGACTCAGTCTACTTAAAGGGGCATTAGCTCCCAGATTCAATCGTCATGCTAATTAGAGCTATGTTTCAGGACTTGGTTACCCTTCAGAGTTATCCGACGGTGCTGAGAACAAATCAGGGAAGCGTGAAGGTAACAATTAACCTGCTCAAGCCCGTAACCGGTGATGGCACTAACCCGTAGACGCTTAAATCGGCAACATTTTACAGCTGAATAAAATAAGAGGCCGTCAAGGACGCACACATGTCCAGTGTTATCCACTGGGTGTAGCTATTGTCTCTTATTTATAGAAGCTGACCAGTTTAATCTGGTGGTTTCTGACTTCCTGCTCATGTAGATGCTTTTTACACTATTTCATTTAAAAGGGTGAATCAGTTAATAGATGAACAATGTCTCACCTGCATGTTTGTTTCTCATTTTTTCCAGCCCTCAGCACAGGAGCCTACGCTGGACAAGGACAGGGAGCATATGGTGAGAGATGTAATGATTGTAGCCAAACACTGTTACAAATAAATACATTTAAATACTAGAAGCGTGAATGACTCCTAAGGAGGCTGCATGATCCAATTCATAACATTTAAATTTAAACTAGTGCGAAGCATTCCCAGCATGTAACGCTGCAGTTTTGAATGTGTCCATAGTCATGTATTAGTTTATATAATAAACAGCAAAAGAGTTTTAATCAGAAAACAAATACAACAATTAAGATTAAAATATCTGTCGATCACATTTCAGTCAAATTGCTTTTTGAGAAATTGCTGTGTCAAGCTGGAGGGACATGACCTCGTAGAGTTCACCAATCTGAGCTCTGTATGAATATATGATCTGTGTTTGTCACTGAAACCCCTCTTGTCTTATTTCAGGAACGCTTGGTGCAGGTCTCGACTCAACTGGCAAATATGGTGAGCGGTGCTGAGAGGATGACCTCATCCTTCTGTCACACTATTAGTCAGGCTTCTGTCAATGTGGCTTTCCATGCATGAGTCAGATTTGAACTGGTGGACAGCACAGAGTTGGTTTATAGCATGTGCAGGGGAAAAGGTGAGAAGAGAGAAGGGACATGAATCAAGCCCTTCTGATTTCTTCCTTGCAGGAGGAGCTCAGGTTCCTTATGGTAACGCTCCAGTGATTCCTGCTGGACTGGAGGGTAAGAGCTGCATGTGGTAGCATCTTCAATTCACCCTTTGCTAAGCCCCGCCCCCTGCGAATATCACTGTTATACAACGTTTCACCACGACTATTTTCAAATCCACAAAAAACAACCTGAAAATTAAGAAAATTAACCGTAATCTAAAATAGAGTACACTTGTATTGCAGTATGTTATATCAAATTAATTAAAGTCAAAGAACAGCTAAACATAACCGTTTGGCTACTGTTCTATACAACATGTGATGAAAATTGCACGGAATAATTTGATATTTTGGGAATTACAGCGGTACATAATTCCATGTAAAACAGCAAATTCTCGTTTTTACACTTTGGTTTTTGTACGGATTCAACTAACGAGATGTACATCAGTTAATTAGTGAGCTGCAGAAGAGGAGGCTGGAAGGATTTTGTTGCCTTTGCTTGGGCCTTGCTGAGCTAAGCCAGTCAGACGTGTGACTCTCTGCAAGAATGCAAACAGGAAGTGTTAAACTAACTAAACACTTCAACGTACAATAATGGACTCCCATTTGTTGCCCCCACCTCTTTGTTGTTTTCGTACATCCGAACACTTTGATGTTTATTGTGTATTTGTAGCTGAAATGATGTCCCTCATTAAAAGGAATAAACTCCAGCGATGAAATCCAACAGCCTCACTTTGTTACACTATAAAAGCTAAACAGTTCCCAGCTACCAGAACAGTCGAATAAGTAGCGTGCTTGTCCCCCCTCAGGTGATGGAGGCTACCCGTATCCTGCTCAGCAGCTCAACCTCGGTGCTGAAGGCGCAAAAACCGCCAACAAATATGGTGAGAATGAGTAAGAGCGTGCGTGAGAGAGATAAAGTGTGAAAACCGTTTGATGGAAACATCACAGTTTGTCCTCTAAAGCAGCCGGGTGTGAGACCCCCCGTCAAACACGACAACAGAGAAAACACAACAATGCTAGAAGCAAATGAGACTCCAGATTTATGTCTTATGATCTGAGATTGGCTATGAGTCGAATTATCTACATATTTTGTGTTGTTTCAGGGGCTGTAGCAGGATATGGAGCTCAGCAAACAGGTGCATTTTCATGTATTCTCTCACCTAAATAAACTCTCACACACACCAACACACCCTTTCACACAATGCACATCACCCCTATGTGTCTCTTGTCACACCAGCTCATCACATTGCAAGTCACAGGGGCGGCTGCATGAGCATGGCAGTACTCATTCATATTTTTAGTACTTGAATTATTGAGATTTAAATTTTAAAATCTACCCTTCATCTGTGCACATTACCCCAGCAGCTACCTGTGATGAACATCGTGAATGTGTTGGGTAACGTCTTTGCTTGTGTTTGTTAAGGTTACGGTGCTCAGCTAGGAGCAACTCATGATGCCTTGGGTAAGCAACAAACCCACTTCCTCATTTATGATCCACTTCCACTCGCTTGCATGGTGACCTCATCAGTCATGTCTTCTTGCATAATATTACAGTGAACTGCACATTCCTGTCATATCAAATTATTTAGAAGTTTTGCACGTGTCTCAATGTTACTGCGCAACAGTTTCCCCTGAGTAAAAGAAACAAGTTACAGCTATTTTTGGAAAATGTACTCTTTCCTGTTTGTTTTTTTTACATACATTGAACATGTACTTTTACTTAAATTGCTTTTACGCCAAAAGCACAACTGCATGCATTATGTATTATTTTCCACTTAAGCGTATGGGGCCTGCAAAGTGAACGGGCTGAGTCTTCTAATGAAGCCCAAAGTCGTCGTTGCGAGGTGTATCCGAGCTGTCATTTTTCCTGCTGCTGCAGATTTCTTCCGAGCACATTTCTAATATTGATCTGGTTTGATCCTTTCACAGGAGAGCAAGCTGGCAAATATGGCGACGTGAACGGTGCCCCTAGAAATGGATACAAAGGTGAGACTGAAGGCAGGTTTACAGTCGGTGCATGAAGGTCCAGTTAAAACTTTATAACACTATTAAAGCTAATGATTTATTGCTCCTGCTCTCTTGTGTTTGTCATCAACCAATCACATGTGTGTCCTCCCTCCTCCCTCTGTCTCTGTCTTTAACCAGGCTAATTCAAATGACCTGGACTTCTTCAAGTGGATCATTTCCATAGTGTGTTCAGTGTAATGTGTTGTTAAAGCTTTTTGTGTGTTTGACTCCTGCTGTGTTGTCTTTTTTCTCTTAACCTCCTTGTCTTTTTTTTTTTCTGTAAGTGGACTTTTGTCTTGTTGGTGCCCCACCAGTCAAACTGGTGGTGATTGATGAACATAAATGTTTGTAAAGTGCAAGAAATTTGCCTCAATGTTTTAAAAATAAATATTAAAATACTTACTGTTTTAATCCAATAAATGATGTGTCAAATGATGCTGTATGGAAGCTTCAGTGTTTAATCATCACACAATGTTCTCTGTAATAGCAACAGTCAAACCTCATCTGTGCACAGGAAGTTTTACCACTTCCTTTCTCATGTCAGCCAACACGGCTGAAGACTATCACAGAACAAACACTCAGATCAAAACCAAAAGGGAATGAGATAAAACATCAAATACTACAAAGAGTTCCAATATTATGCTTTTATTATGGTTAAACAAACCTGTCAGAAATACAATGACGTGATTAAAATATGCAAAACACACTTGTACATATTATGGATGTGTGTATAGAAAATAAAATGCTACAACAAATGCACAATACATTCAATCTGCTAATATGATCTTTTATGTAAAAAATAAGGCAGATAAAGTAAAGAAAAGTAAAAGCAGCATTGAATCCAACTCACAGGCCAGCATCTGTATGATACAAATACACAGACAGTACATAAAAACAACAGTATCTTGTCTACCAATGCTTTTGTGTGACTGATGTAAAGATCAGTGAAGCCAAACACGGACGTTATATCACATCAGACTTTGAAATCTCGGCGGTGAGACTCTGGTTCCTCTGGGAGCTTGTTGCATCCACGAACACGCCCATCTCCAGCAGCATGGCCTTGGGAACAGGATGTGCATGGCGAGACACATACAGGCTCTGCAGACTCTGCCTGATAGGCGTAGGTGTATAGTCCTTGCACGTATCCCCGCTCAGACTGGGAGCACACGTCACCTCCACTTTGTAGAAGAGCTGTCCATGTTGCAGGTTGCAGAGATCCTCGTTGACGCCAGCGGACAGAACTCTCTCACATTCTCCCAGCAGGTCGTCGTCCCACCTGCTGTCCTCGTCCCACACTTCAAATCTCACTTTTGTTCCCGAGGACACATCTTGAGAGCCCAGGTCGGCGACCATGGCCCAGTGTGGGTTGTTGTTGTTGTTAATGACACGTGAGCGCTGGACCATCTGGCGGTTGAAGAACACCTTCACGTAGCCGTCCGTGGCCGTGCTGTAGTCTCCCCAAAGACCGGAAGCCCGCTGTACAGTCACGACGACCCGGGCCATGCCTCTTCGGTTCGGGCAGCAGTCCTGGTTCACAGCCGGGTCGTTGTGGCATTGGCAGACGCAGCTGTCCCGGGAGTCGCTCTTGATGCCGGCCTTGCAGCGGCCGCTGCAGTTCTTTAACAGGCCTTTCTCCAGGATGTAATGGCTGATGGCGGAGCGCAGGTTCTTCCTGACAGGGGAGTTAGCGGGCAGTAGCTCGTGAAGCGAGTCCAGGGAATATGAGACTATATCTGGATATTGTGGTATCGTGTTCAGCCATTCTTTGTAGGCCGATGGATTTTTGTCAGCAGAGAAGAGGAGGTCTGGGTCCGTGGTCTGCCCCCCCGTTGTTTCTGTGAACCTGCAGAGGAGAGAGTTGCTTCAACAGCTCTTCTAAACAAGACATTTTTCACGAGTGTATTCTAGAAAACGTCACAAATTATTTGATAAATTACCTGTCGTTGAAGAGGCTGGAGAAGGACTTCTTACTATCCGACTTGGCGATGTCATTCTGGCAGTGTTTTGCTGCAGCTTTAACCGTAGCTTGCGCGCTAACGGACGCCTCGACTTCCAGACACATCTTCACCTCCTCTACGCTGATGCCCTCCAGGTTGGCCTGGCACTGCCGGATGCTGGTCACAGAGCGAATACTTCCTCCTACCTTCACCTGGAGGGATGTATTTGAACACGCAGGGTATTAGCAAATGTATAACTTTGTTGTTCACTTTTTTCAAAATGGCTTGTGGTTTTTGATCTTCTCGGTTCACCTTGGTGATGTAGTGGGTGCCGAAGTTGTCAATCAGTTTGTAAAATGGTTGCTTGTGTTCAGGGCTGTACGTTTTCGGGAGCTGTTTCACTGCTTTTTGGAATTCTCTGTGCAACCTGGGACTGCCGGACACTCTGTAGCTGTTCACAGAGAGACCAGATTAAAAAAAAAAACACTCATAGGAAACAAGTGGAGCAAAATATTGCATTGATTTTCAGAGTTAAAGGAGTGAATCCCACTCGTCCGCTGCTCACCTGTAGAACTCACAGGACATGCTGTGGCTCGTGAAGCTGAACTTGTCACTCTTAGTTTTCCCCATGGAGTATTCAGCCAGCTTAGAATGAGTGCCAGCGAGCATCAGCGAGGCGCCCTTGTTAGCCCCATTGACTTCTAGACTCGCCGACCAGTTGTTCTCCACAGACGAGGTGCTGGAGCTGAGCAGAGACTCGCTGGATCGGTGGAGTGAGGTGGCCACTTTCGTGCTGCAGGACTGCTTCGGCCTCCAGTCCACCACTGTCAACGGGAGCTTTTGCTTTTTGTTCTCCAAGAAGGGGTTGATGCACAGGGTGCATGTTTTATCCTTGCGTTTCCACTGATTCATGTTGAGCACGTAGGCTCCCTTACGCTCCATTTTGGTGATATCGAAGCCTTCCCCGCCCAAATTGGTACCCGGAGCGAATTCTGCATCCATGCACTCCTTGGGCGTCCCGTCCATGCACGATTGATCGGAGTAGCGAGGGAGGAACAGCATGAGGCCGGCAGAGACGCAAATATTGAACAGAAACATGTCCCTGTTAGAGCCGGAGGCTGGATGCTGGATGCAAACTGACGGTTTATTCTGAAAACAAAGCAGTGAAGCAGTTTATTAGTACACAACCACGACGACGTTGGACATGAAGTTATAATTGAACTCTTGCGTTTGACCTTTTTCGGCTCAGTATTTTATTCAAAATAAAGCATCTTTTATTTCTATGTCCCATCGTCCTGCTAACATGCAGCGGTACACGTTTGATATAAACAAAATAAATGTCTCTATATCTAGAAGTACTTCACAACTTACGGACCATCTCATAATTGTCATCTTTATCTACGGTCTTGGTAAAAAGTGTTTTTTCATAGATGCTGTCCTTTGTAGAGAACGTTTTGGCCAAATCTTTGTCTAAATTACATTTTGGTGTCACTTTCTATTATGCCTTAAATTTTGAGAAACTGTCATAGTCATTTTATGGCATTGGGCCTATTGTGAGAATACACATTATTTGTCTTCTAGTGTTCCTCTCGCTTCGTTCATGTGAGTCAGTCATCCTCGTCTTATCTGCGGTTTGTTAAGAATCTCCTCACTTTCACTTAGAGTGGAAATCCATGAAATTGAACTGATTGATTCTTTCATTTCCTTTAAAGCACTGGATGGATTCACACAAGTTTAAATTAAAGACTCTTCAGCCCCTATTCCAACTTTAGACTTCTTACAAGTTCCGATCAATAACTCTTTAATATTCATACAAACTAAGTCATATTCAAAGACAATCTAACTTTTTTTCATCGTTGGCCAACAGACTGTCAAACATAATTGAGCCCTGACTGTAAAGGCTTTCTAGTCCATCGGTGTCTTTTAAAAACTCAACAGCTATCACAACTCTCTGGTCAACATCAATAAATAGACTTACAATAATATATAATAGACGACACAATGTTTTAAACCACCGCTCTCATAAATGTGAAAGAACTAAACGATACTTTATAATTACTCAATGATGTACCGATACATATTTTAACGGATGTACAATATTAAATAACCCACAGACGGTTACTCAGATGAAGAGAAAGAATATTTCAGCGTCAGCTTACACTCACCTTCGTCTTGTCTGTTCACGCTGTGAAACTGACTGTGAGCATGAATACCAGCGCATTGCCTTTAAAAGTCAAAAAAGCCAGCGGGAGGTGGTGAGGGTGTGAGGTGACGGTGGTCTTCAAGAGAGCAGGAGGAACAAAGGTGGTTCTATCGCTTGTGAGCAGCACTGAGAGGGAGGAGCTGGCGGTCGCGAGGAACTCAAACAGACGGAGACAACATGAAAGTAAAGCTGACTTTCCAGTCAACAACTAACCAGAGACCACAAGGAACTAACCAGAGACATTTCTCTGAAGTGGTGGTGGGCTGTGGCCGTACTCAATGGGAGCAAGAGACTGTCACACAATAATGATTTCTTAAGTTAATCAAGCACAAAGTTGTCTTTCAGGCCCAGAGAAGGCAGCTGTGCTGTCTTTCAAGGTTTGTGCAGGTTTTTTGGGAGACCCAACTTATGTAAAGATAGATATCCCAAAGATATATACAAAAAAAGCAGTAGAAGATGGTCAGAAAGTAGGAAAAATATTCAGATGTATAAGCAGTGCAGTAATATATATATATATATGAACACACCAGAGGTGAGATATGTACAGTGTGGACAGTAGTATAAATGTGTACGGGTTGTAAAAGCATTTATAGTGTTAGTGTCATATATTGCAGAGTAGGCAACAAAAAACAATCAGTGAAAAATGCTAAATGTATTGATTCATACATTAAAATCACATCAGCACAAAGGAGATACATGAGAAAAAGCAGCACTGCAAGTAGGAGAGGATCCAACTGACATATTAAATATGTATTATATGAAGACATAAAAAAATAAAAAATACATCTTCACTTCTCTCCTCCACTTTCTGTAGAATTGAAACTCATTCTGTGATGTCCACCACATTATGATTAACGTGTCATGTGAGGTGTGTGTGTGTGTGTGTGTGTGTGTGTGTGTGTGTGTGAGTGTGTGTGCGGGGGTCTTGTTCGTCACAGAGGTGTGGTTGTAGGCTGCTACATGTGAGACAATCCAAGCAGCAGAGAGGGGTTAAAGGTGGAGGTGGGTGATTCATCCAGATTCTCAACGCTTCTCTCACGCTAGAGAATTACGGCGCGTCACCTGGTGCCTTCAGGTGCTCCTCGGAAACGTTTAAACCCGAGTGCATCTATTTCTTTTGTTCAGTAATAACAGCATAATTGACCCTATACTGACAGTATTTATGTTGTTGACTGAAAGTGTAAGTGAAGCATTATGAGCATGGATGAGATTTGAGCGCTACACTCAAAATCATGTTTCTAATCTATTTATAGACCTGATTTCTCATGAAATAACATCTAACACTTTCATAATTTCTACAATAAAAAAACAATTTTGATTACCTAGTATGATCCTAGTTTTCATAAAATCCCACAAGTAGGCCTTTGCAAACAGATTTTTGTGATTATATTATCACTAAAGAAAGGAAATACATATATGTTTAGCTGTAATCAATATATTTGTTATCAATACTAACCTACAAATAATAATTATGTTTTTTTTGTTTATGATGAGAGCTCAGATTGTTCCTGCAAAAATTCCGCCTGTATGAAGGCAGCAGTAGCTCAGTCAGCGCTGGCATTTAGACTGCTCAGTGCAGCCAAGCTGCATGAAACTACACCTAGTAAAACAGAATAAGACCAGAAGTTAAAAGTGTTCGCCTTCAAAATAAAATGTAATCTTTCTATTATTATTATTTTTTTTTTAAAGAGAGAGCTGAATTACCAAGTGTGTGCGGCTGTTTCTCAGCCACAGAAATAAAAAGTCAAAGGTTTGTCTGTTGGTTTGGGTTGTTATAGAACATGCATCAACAATTACGGTCCTATACAATTGTGGACTTGTCTTACAAAGGATGGCTGCATTTAAGATTTGTAGTTCATATTGTTCTCACATGGTGCATGTTCTTTAATTGAGTTGTATTTAGACAAATTACCACAAAGAAAACCTAGGGCTAAACCGTTTTATTCCAGTAGGAATACAGTTCAGAAATGAAGGGTCAATAGTGGCAAGCACGAATCTGCCCTAGGCCACCGTAAAGGCATCAACAGCTGCATCTTGTGTATTTAAGTTAACCATGTTTAGCTCAACTCTGAACAATGAGCATACACGGGCTGTTATGATCATGTGGCCATCCTGGTTGTTGTTGCAGTCCAGTGTTTTGTAAACCCATATGGGCTGAGAACCATTTGTTGCTTTGCACTCAAACAAACAAATTAATTAATTAAATAAGTACATTATAGAGGCAGGTGTTTTACTACGTTTTGTTATTATAATTATTCTACTATATCCACTGCTGCTGTTATTTTCGTAGTCATAACTTACTACTCTCATTATATGAATCATTTCTGTCATATTGAATGTGTTGTAACTCTGTTATGTTGTTAATTCTGTACCAATGACATCTATTGGACTTCTGTGGGAGAGGTATCCTCCTTAACCGATGTGAAGTCCTGTGGCAGGGGATGTTGTGTGTGTACATATTGTAAAGCCCCCTGAAGCAAAAAAAGGAAATCTGAAAATAAATTATGCTTATACCTCGAACTGTGGCTCAGTGGTTAGCAAGTCTGAGGGTTGGTGGTTCGATCCCAGCCTCTGGTAGTCCATGTTGTTGTGTCCTTGAGCAATATACTTAATCCTAATTGCTCACTGTTGCTGTGTCTACTGTATATCATGTAAGTCGCTTTGGATAAAAGCGTCAGCTAAATGAAATGTAATGTAATGTAATGTAATGTAATGTCAGCTAAATGTAATGTAACTCTCAAATATATTTCGATCGGGACTTTATTTTGAAATCAATGACCGGAAGCGTCGCGGTCGCTGTTCTATGCAGCTTGACACTTGTGCAAAGGCAATGCAGGGGACTCGCAGGCCGCCAGGGAAGACTCTGCATTTCAAGGAATACCACCAGCTAGGCATAATGGTGGGAAACAATTGCATGAAACGGATGTTGAAGACAGAGAACACGAGCTTCACGGACCGGACCGCGTGTGCGTGGAGCCACCCGGCTGAAATATCTGCTTCATCATCCCCAGTCTCAGGACATCGGTAGCCGACTTGCCCGGCTTGCTAACCCCGCAGTCCCCCCCCCCCCCCCCCCCCCCCCCCCCAAAAAAAAAAAAAAACCCGTTTCAGAATCCCGAATCTCGTCTGAGTTTTTTTTTTTTCTTTTCAAACAGCCTCTCGGAGCTGACTCGAGCATATGACGCCCGTTTTCTTTCACCAAAGCGAAGGCGCGCCCCGCCAGTCCCCTCCACCTTAAATCTGACCGCTAGGTCCGAGCTTAGCATCTTCTGGAGTCGGATGGACGCGCCGCTCGCGCGCAGCATCCTTCAGACCCGCACTGCCGCTGCACCGGAATGCCAACTAACTAACTAACGAGGAAGTGGCTTCAACATGACGAGGGACGTTTTGCATCTCCACCGCTCAGGGCCGTCGGGCGCCGCACGGACACTGCTCACGCGCCAGGTGTAATGACCGTCCCGAGCGCGCGCCATGTACGTGGCTGGCCGTGTCTGCCTCCAGCCTCCTCGCGGGTGACACTCACGCAGGTGCCGGCGGTGGAGCGCCAACAGCGGCGGCGCGGATAGAAACGCCGTCGCCGGGGTCAGTGCTGAGAGACTTGACGTAGCGGCTAACAGCACAATACTTAAAATAGTAACCTTAAGCAGCAACAATGTTTTCCAACAAGGTTTTAGTCGCAATAATCTTGCTAAATGTATATATCGGTGTACAGTCTGTTTTTTACTTTTTCGGCGGCGTCCTTTTGACCGCCTTGTTTGCTATGGCATATTTAAACGGACCCAGGCTGCTGGACTGGACGAGCTCACCGCCACATCTTCAATTTAACAAGTACGTCCTGACGGGGTACCGGCCGATCTCCTCCATGCACGAGTGCATCAGGAGCCTGTTCTACCTGCACAATGAACTTGGGAACATATACACTCACGGTGAGTAGCACGGCAGGAAGTGCTCAGTCAGCAGGGCAGATTTCTGGAGCCGGTGTGACTTTCACTGTGAACCTGCAGCAGTACTTTACAAGATACTTTACAGGTACTTTACAGATACATACTGTACAGTGTCCACAGTACCTGTGCAGGTACTGTTTCTGCAGGAGGCTGCACTACAGCCCGGACGACATGCATTCAGGATACATGACTTAAGCCTCTTCATTTGAATATGTTTGAGCTGAATTCATATTTGAAGAATTTCTTGTTTTTGTCAACTGAGAATATTTGAATATTTAAACTTTCTACATCCATTGAAGCGATGCAGAAAACACCAGTAACTTAAATGTATGGTTGCATAGTGTTTTCCATGTATTTAAAATTCCTGTCGAGTTGAGGACAGCATCATTTACATTATGAGGCACTTAACTTACTCTACTTATATTTCAGAGGGAACGCTGCTGTTTTAATCTACATGTTGTAGTCAGATGTAGTAGTTTAAGTTATGGTTTTACATATAAAACACATGATACATTTAGATGTGTCACATTGTTAAAGAATAAATCACCCCACAGTGTTTAGATCTGCATAATGATTATTTAAACCGTTTAGTCTGTGAAAACGATGCCAATCACAAATTCCCAGAGAACAAGTTGGTGTCTTCAAATATGTTGTTTTGTCTGAGCAACAGTCCAAATCACAAATTCAGATTTAAATATGTGACAAACAAAGAGCTGGAGGGCTCAAACAAGAGTGTTGTTTCACTGTTTTGCTTAAAAAATGACTGAAGTGATTAATCAAAGTGCAGATTATGTGTCTGTGTTTCGACTAATCGATTAATAGAGCTCTATAATTTCGTTAAAATTGAGATGTAGATATAAATTACTTTAACTAACCTCCGGTTTACGGAGTAAAGCCATTGTGGAAGTGTCTAAAAACGAGCATTCACTCTGCTGACCATCAGGGTCTGGTTATATAGAAGCCTGTGAGAAAATGACTCCACTTCTCTCTTGATTTATTACCTCAGTAAACATTGTAAACATGAGTTTATGGTCTCGATCTCCAGTCTTCTTCAATACAGAATGATGCTCATTAAATCATGGTCCATTTGGAGTCAAATAGACCATAAAGCGGAGCGTATGCTTTAGGGCGGGCTTACTGTGATTGACAGGTTGCTGCTGTTTTCCGGAGCCGTATCCGCCGTCTCTCCATCACTCGTCCTGCATTTCAAATATGGTAACGTCCGTTCATCGGTTGCAAAAAAGCCAAGATGGCGACGGCCAGGTCGCCTTACTCGAGGCTTCAAAACGGCCGTCCACAAACCTTTGAGGACTACGTCCACTTCATATATACAGTCTATGTTCGAACCCATCAAAAACACACTGTTTCTCAGTTTCAGTTGATTAAACACTCATTAAAACATAGTTATTAATATTAAATTACATTTGTGCCAATTAATCCGCCCAAATGTTACAAATTCAAGCCAAATTCAACAGCTTTTTCTGTCCGCTAACAAGCAGAAGTTTGACGGAGATGTTTGAACTGCACGTAACGAAAAGTGTCTTTTTCATCTGGTCAGACATGTCATCGTTACACAACAAAATCACATTCTTTTAATAGATTGGTGCAAGGCAAAATTAATTGCAGTAATGTGTTAATCTGTGCAGCCACAGGGGAGACGGATGTGTTGGCTTGTTAGCGATCTGTATGATGTCATTCTGTTTTCAGTGTGGTACGATTAAACTGCCATCCGACTACATCCTACATCAGAATACATCAGAATACATCCTACATCAGATTACATCCTACATCAGATTACATCCTACATACATCCTACATCAGAATACATCAGATTACATCCTACATCAGATTACATCCTACATACATCCTACATCAGAATACATCAGAATACATCCTACATCAGAATACATCAGAATACATCCTACATCAGATTACATCCTACATCAGATTACATCCTACATACATCCTACATCAGAATACATCAGATTACATCCTACATCAGATTACATCCTACATCAGAATACATCAGATTACATCCTACATACATTCTACATCAGATTACATCCTACATATATCCTACATCAGAATACATCAGATTACATCCTACATACATCCTACATCAGAATACATCAGATTACATCCTACATACATCCTACATCAGAATACATCAGATTACATCCTACATACATCCTACATCAGAATACATCAGATTACATCCTACAGCCGTAAAAGAGTGCAGGACACCATCTGTGTTCACAGACTTCGGAGAATCAGACTTCCTCATTCTGTAGGTCAACGCTTCACTTCCCACTGCCAGCTGACACAGTATAAGCTACAGCAGTGATCATCAGGGAAGTGTCCCTGGAAGTCTATTACACGACTCCAGAGCCGTCAGCCGAGCATGTGACCTCACATACATCAACGCCTATATACGGCAGCAATGTTTGATCCTCCAGATTTAGAAGCAGCGATGCAGAGCTTGTAACTAAGGTGACACTGTTCTTATCGTGTGGAAACGTTTCAGGTGAAGTGGCATGAGCCGGTTTGTTTTGCATATAAACTGAAAACATCCTGCCGGCCGCTCACGCCTCCAGAGGAAGTTCTCTCGGCTGTATTCACCGGCGAGTCGGGGCTGAGTACGGCCCCGGTCAGCTGAGGACGAGCGGGGGGGGGGGGGGAGGAGGAGATAACACACTTAAAATAGATGTGTTACAGTAGACGGCATCGCCGGTATCACCTGGCTGGGACAAATGCCGTGACATTGGGAAAGGCAGAGTGAGCATAAAACAAAAAGGGTACGGCAGCGCAATGTGTGCGTGCCGTGGAGTGATAAATGATGGCGACAACTGTGCGTGGATCACATTTCAAGGTCTGGATTTCTGCTCACATAGCAATGAGCGCCTCTCCCTCGGCCAACAGAGGAACCTGCAGTACATTGGGAGCTCTGTAAACACTTGAAAAACGGCCCTTTGTTGCATCAATCCAAGCATTCAGTGGGATCCCTGTCTTTCCCTCAAAGAGTGACGCTGTGCTGATGCGTTTCCGCTCTGCTCCACATTACTCCTGCTGGTGTCAGCACAGTTGAAGCCCTTCACGGCATCTCATTCTTGTACAGTTTGAAAAATAACGTCCACATGTCTTTGAAAGCCCAGAGCCAGAGAATCCATCACAGTGAACACCTTCATTTGGCTTTGCCAAAGTGTCAAAGTGCTATTTTCTCCTGTTTGAACTGATGGGTTTCCGACCGGCGTGCACTTAGCTCAGGCGTTGTTTCCTGTCGATCACTGGACGCTCATAAGAAGAAACTTCTCGCAGTAAATAACCCTTCAGCATGTGTCACAGGCTGTAAACACTTTATCGTTAAAATGTGTAACTTCAAACAGAAGACGTTGCTTTATGATTGCACACAAAGTGAACTGCTCGTTAAGGATATTGTGAACAGCAAAGGCATTGTCATGTTTAGAGAGTTTCAGGTTGTTGAGCTTTAATTACATTGAAGTTAAAAACCAACTCTCTGTTTCTGGGCCGTTCCCTCTTCAGGCATCCCTTTGGTTTGCTTCCTGGTGCTGCTGCCTCTCAACATCCCCTGGTCCCAGATCAGCGTCACGTGGTTGGGCGTGGTGCATTTCCTGGCATGCCTGTCGCCCCAGCTGGGCTCTGTGCTCTACCACCTCTTCATGAACCACGAGGGAGGGGAGCCCGTCTACCACACCCTCCTCAAGCTCGACGTGTGCGGCATCTGCATGATCAACACGTTGGGTAAGTCTTGCTGAAGCTCAGCAGGCTTCACGTTCATCATTCACAACTTCTGGGATTTATGGCCCTTTTACTTTGAAGGGGAAACTTCTCTTTATTGATTGCCAATGATTTACCAGGGGAGCGTTTTGCTTAGAGGTGCAGCGGCACTGATTTGTAAGAACGTAGTTGGCCACTGAGTCAATTGGCCAATATAAGTAATGATCCAAGTTCTGAAATGGTTATTGATCCGCCCACGCTGGTTGTATTATCCTATTAAAACCAGAATGACAAGGGCAATATTTTACACTTTTTCCATGGTTATGAACAAACAATTTAGCTGAGCCATAAAATACATATTATTCTGATAATACAATAATAATTAATATTGTGTCATGAGCCTGTATATCAGTGTTTTATAACACTAGTGCAGAGCCTGTGGCTGTTCAGAGCCGGTCGATCGCCTTATAGAGCCCTGGTCACCTCGACGAAAAGCCAATGGGATGTTTCCATTGGATTTTGGATTATTGCAGAAAACTTTGTGGCCAACACAAGTTCACGATCCTTCCATGTTTTGTTCAGCAAGATAATCTTCACAAATAAACACCACTTTCATCATTTATGATGATGATTTTTCAATCGCCAGCAGTAAAAGCTTTCGTTAGCCTTTGAATGAACTACGCCACGGTCACGTGACACCTCCACAAAGCTGAAGGCAGACTAGTCATGTGATGACGTGTTGTAGTCTCATTTAACCACTTGTTGGCAACCGTCTTTTTTAAGGACACGTAAAAGCTTCGAAAGCCACAAGAGGGGTTTTTACACACAAGTGGTGACTCATTTCCAAGTTTCCGGACTCATTCATGCAGCACTCTGTTGCCGTTGCGTGCTGTTGCGGGGGCGTGTCCGACTATTGCCCGGACCCTGGAACAGCTGCTAGCTGTGTTGTCGAGAAACCGTCCGTCGCCCGATCACTTCATGACACTGAAGGAGAGTTTCAGCATCCAGCAGCAAAGAGACCTGCACTCAGCGAGCCTGTAAACAGAGCAGCGTGTTTCATACTTTATACTGAGTCCGTCGTTTTTTTCTAATAATCTTTTTGTCCGTGTTAAACTTATTAGCGACAATTTATTCATGGACTCACAAAGTAATCATCAGGAAAAGTTTGAGTCTACGGCTGCAACTGATGATTCATTATTTATGAGCCTTGCTTATGAAATTTTAGGAAGAAATTGCATAAAAAGGCGCATCACAATTCCCGAGAGCCCAAGGTGACTTCTTCAAAATATATGCTTTGTTTAAAAAACTGTCAAAAACCCAAATATATGTAATTCTCTATGATTTAGATCCAAGAAAATCAGCAAATCATTTTTTTTGCATTTTTACTTAAAAATGGCTTAAAGATCACTGCTGAATTGTGTGTCGATCGGCTGATGGAAATTGACGAATCGTTTGACCTCTCGATGAGTCCAATGAAACAGAGCCTCTTTCATCCTACAACGCCACGGCTCCTCCGCTGAACACAAAGAGCTCTCGCTGTGGACTTGATGTATTTCTTTCCGCATTTCAGTCCATGTCCCCCCTGCTGAAAAGTCTTTTTTTTCATCAAAGTTACCACATCTGGAAAGCATTATTTAGTTAAGGGGCTTCCGCATGACTTCCACACGGGTTGAGTGCTGCTGTCAACACAGCCGTGCAGCAACTGAACATCAGAGGGTGTGAACGCCGCCCGCCGCCCTCTGAAAGAGCTGCGTCACCCTCGGTTCAAACTATTTGACCTTTGTGTGGCTCGCGCCGGGCGTTACATAGCTGCTGAGTCGGGTATCACCGAGGCTCCATCTCCATGCTGACTCTCCTCTCTGTGTGTTTTTCCTCGTCTCAGGGGCGCTGCCCATCGTCTACAGCACGCTGCTGTGCTACCCGTTCATCCGCACCGTGGCCCTGCTGGTCTACATCCTGCTGTCCAGCCACGCCATCTACTGCGCCGTCACGGCCCGGAGCAGCGTGCGCCGGCTGCGGTCCTTCGCCTGGCAGGCGCTGTTCCGCTTCTCCTTCTTCCTGCTGCGCTGGGCGGGGGTCGGCGGCGGCAGCCCCACCTCGCTACGCCACTTCCTGACCATGGACGCGCTGGCCGTGCTGGGCGGGGTCATCAACATCTTGCGCATCCCGGAGCGCTTTCGCCCGGGCCTCTTTGACTACTGGTGCAACAGCCACCAGATCATGCACGTGCTGGTGGTGGGCTCCATCCTGTACCTGCACTGGGGCGTGCTGGACGACCTGCTGTGGATCAACACCTACAACTGTCCCTCAGACTGACTCCTCCCCCTCCTGCAGCCCCATCACAAGGAGCACTTTGCTGCGAGGTCAAAGGGCCTCTGAGGGGAGGGGGGTTGTTTACAGAGATGGGGGGGTGGGGGGTGGGGGGGGGGGTGAGACGTGGTCCGTGCATGTGTTCAAACTGCAGAATGTTCATATCTACGTCCATCTTGGTACTTTGTGCGAACGCAGGTATGTCGAGTAACACGCACAAGCATTTTGACTCTGTCGGGCTCCGTCGACATGGACGCACATGTGTACACGGACACGCTGACACGCGTACACAGCAACATGGAACAAGTTTTAAACACTAAAATGACTGAGTATTGAACCCTAACACGTCTTATTAAGAAAAGGCTCTAGTGAAAGGTAAGTTTCAAGCCTTTACGTAACAATAGAAGTTTTACTTGAGCATTAGTTGGTGTTGGTTGGTTAAGACAGGCTGTTGCTCAAGTCCTCAGATGTCACTGTTGCTACCTATGCAGCACATCCATATCTCAAATCATCACACACACACACTCACACACACACCCTCACACCTATATTTTTATACTACATGTACATACTGTCAGTGCGGCACAAAGCACTTATATGGTTTCCACTGAGTTTTACCAGTACTGGTTGTCTTTTGCCACGCCCTCTTTCTTTATGTGTGTGTCGGGTCGATTTGTCCTCGCTGTCACAAGATGACGAGGACGTGAAGACGGGCGAGGGGGTTCATTCCTGAGCGTGCTGGCTCGAACCACTCATTACAATCTATTGTGCAGCGTTAACTGTGTCACCTGAGCCCAGAGCCAATTAAATTCAGGCTTTTCTTTTAACCTCCCATTGTAAGGGAGGAAGTTACTATTTCCTTTGGTGGAAGATGAGGTGGTATAACCTTTAAGTACATTTGTTCTGTAGAAAACGAACAGGCACACGTTTTACACTGAAATGCGTACATTAGAGCAGCGAGGCACACTGAAGGTTAAGTGGTTTCCACTTAGCAATTGCCATCTTTCTTTAATGTAATTATAAGTTCCTAAACAATTGGACCCTGTTTAGACAAACTACAGATTAAAAAAGACCTGCTTATTGGCCCATTATGCACAAAACACTGTAATGAAATATATATAATATTGATTGTGTCTTATTTATTTGCTGATGCAGGTAAAATGATGTTTCTGTCAGCTGCTTAAACTGTTTACGTTGTTGCTGTGCAGGATCACAGGCTGACAGATCAAGTTCGAGGTCAGAGAAAATCCCAAGGATTAGCTCCTCATATTCTCCGCACTCTCTTCTTTTTACAGCAATTTTTGGACTCAGTAATAATGTAGAAAAAGTCTGTCTCTATGCATTGCCATCCGCATAACATTCACAATAATCTGCAAGAAAAAACACATTATTTATTGACATCAGAAACCTGTGAAGCCTCTTCTAAAGATGGTGTTTATGTCAAATGTCCTCCGTTTTTAATGAAAATTGTTTCTACGGCATTTGTACATTGACTCTGGATGCTGATGGTTTTTAAACATCGGTCATCGCCGCCACAGCATGGTGCACATTATTTGCATTATTTATGCTTTCCTATTTAAATACGGTGCTTTTGCTCTGCAGCACTTTTTTCTTTTCACCCGAGCAAAGGTTAAGCCGGCCTACCCGAACAGGAATGAACCCCTAACCCCCCCCCGTCATGTCCCAGTTGGCCCATGATGGTGTTCCTCTGTGGTATTTCAGTCATTACTCCTGAGTAAAAAGAACCGTTCCTCCATGCTCAAGACTAGCAGTTGGAGTCAGATGTCTTTTCCACAGGCGGCGTACTTTCTTAATGACATGGCAGCCGCCCCGCGACTAGTCGCCAAGCCCGTCACACCCGCTTCATCTTGCCAAATTAGCAGCGTCTGAGGTGTAGCCCGTCCTCTGCTTCCTGTGTTGACGCTGACTCATAGGTGCAGAAGGATTTCCCACAGCCGTAATCACGTACACTAGCCTCAGACTGCGCCCCCTCTCCCCTCCCCCTACTTTCCACAGAATCGGATACTCATGTCTCACTCTGACACCGTGATTATTAACTACGCTGACCGTGGTACAATGTAAAAGCCGAAACTAATGTATTAATGGACAATGAATGAAACTGATAAAAATGCATGAAAGTAGGTATAAATCAGGCACTGGTGTCTCAGTGTCAGCTAATCGTTTGTTGATCGTGGCCACAGACCACATGTGGGTAGTGGGGGAGGGGGGGGGGGGGGGGGGTCCAGAGACTATGAAATACACTGCACTGCTCATCGTTCTCAAAAGGGCTTTGGATTAAAGTAAATTACAATTCTGAAACCTATTTAAAGTCCGTATACATAATGTAAATACATGTATGTAGATCATATACACATACAGTGCGAACAATATACCCAGATCAATTTATGATGCGTACACAATATGTTAAGGGAATGAAATATAGCATAAGGAGAAATGGGATTGCTGGTCAGCCACATGTAGGAGCTGCCGACGCGGCTCGGTGCTTCAGATTGATCTCAAAGACGTGCGATGGCTTCGCTGTGTCCATACGTATGTGAATACTGAAATGGGTTTCAGTGCTAATGTAGAGTTGTTTGACCTTTCGTGACCCCTAACTACGAATGCTTTTGATCATTTAAATGTAACCACTTTTTCTAGCCACGTGGGAAGGACAAATTTGAATCTTGGCGAGCATGCGAATACCTCGTGACTACCACTGGTCTATCTATGCATTATCAGCCGAAGGATATGCAACAGTAAAGTCGATGTGCGTCGGTGGACCGGGCTCTCCGATCCGCTTCGCTCCAACATCCTGGGTCTCCCACTTCTCAGGGTGCCATAACCGTAGCTGTAACATCCAAGGCCCCGGCCTCTGCTGTCTGAAACATGGCCGCGGGACGTTGCCCCGCCTCCACCCCCACCCTCCCTGTCCAGTCCGCCCACGCCATGAACCGGCTAACGGATTGGACAGAAGGGGGGCAACCGGTGGGGAAGGGGGCATTTCTCTCAAAACCATGTTACACGAGTGGAACCTGGCCAGAAATATTGACCTTTGTTCTTTTGTCTGTATGTTCAATGAAAAAAAGAAAAAAAAAAGAAAGACATGATGTATGAACACGTCGCTAACGAAACAAGATTCATTTTTTAATATGACACAGGTGCCGGATAGCCTGTTTATGACCTGTTTATAATGGACTACCTGTATTGTTATATACTGATTATTATGATTACTGATATTCTGTGGATCCTAACAATGACACTGGTCAATGTGTACAGATGATGAGACGAGGCCCTCTCCTTTAGGATGAAGGGAGCTTTCTGGAGGGTCTGTCTGTTCCCGTCCCTTCACATCTGCAACATCACAGCTTTTTTTAAAACTGACAACGGAGAACGTGGCTCCATCTAGAGGAGGTTCACGTGCACTGATGCAGGCGTTACTGTAGCCACACCGCGGGCAAATGGAAATAACTGACAGTTTGTAGGACTGTCATGCTCCATGGTTGTTTATTTTATACTTCTGATCCATGTATATGTTCACATGTGTGTACGAGCTCTGCAGCAGAACCCGTGCGAGCATGAAATCGGTACGTTGTCAGATATGCTTTCTCCCTCTTGCACTGACGGGGGGAGCTGCCTCATTATCCAGTCTGCTTGCAAATTAATGTGCACGAACGCAGACTCACAGTTTGTTCCTGTGCTGTGGTTCACACATCTGTCCAACACCAGTGTCCTGTGCAACAGACAGGCTCTCACTCCTCAGTCTCCAGCAACGATTGTGCAATAAACTGAAGTCTATATTTTTAAAACCGCCGAAAGGCTATCTCTTTCATCCATGGTACTGTTGTTGAGGTGTGTGTGTGTGTGTGTGTGTGTGTGGAACAATAGGTTTTAGGAGTATAAAGTGAGGAGATTATGAACTCAGGAGTGGATTTTGACTTCCTTCCCATCCCAATCTCACATAAAAACTCCCAAACCCATTAACAGAGAAAATACATTATTTTAAGAATTTCCTCTGTCCCATCCCTTTCCTGTTTATTCATATTATAACTGCATATGTAGAGGTTTACCTTTTATTGTGATTCTGGTCCCACCCGCTCCCATTGACTTTTCTTCCCGTCCCAGTCACGTGATGAATCTTAAAATTAACTCCCATCCTGTGACCCGCAGGATTTCCGAAAACAGATAAAGATTTAAGATATAGATCTATCCTTGACTAGACTAAACCGTTTTCATTTGACCAGCTCTGTGACAAAATCCTTAGAAATACTAGCATCTGTTCATATAACTGAATACTTTTTTACGGTTAATGTTGCTGAAAGGCCTTTTCATGAATGTAACTGTAACTGGCTGCTTTTTGTTGACTGGGCCTGTTTGAGGCTCTGATTGGGGTCAAATCTGACAACACTGGGAGAGGGAACGCATTATGTCAGTGAGTTACTCATTCCCTTAATATAGCTGTACGTGTGGATCAGGATCAAACGTTCCCAACAACACTCAAAGCAAAGACAACTGACCTCAGCTCTCTGAGAAGTAAATCAGGAGAAGACCTTGTTAATGGGATGGATTATAAATAGATATGTGATAATAAATCTCAACTCTCTCCAGGGAGAGTTGTATCTCGGGTGTCCGCTCCTGGGCAGCAACAAGATAAATGGTGTGTAATGGCAGCATGCGAGTACTAAAGGCAGAGAGAGAATAGTATTTAAAAAGAGACAGCGGCAAAATGATAGGCTGACAATGAAGGTGTGAACAGCTGATGTCATGATTGACAGCTCCAGACAAGGACGGCAAGGAAAGCAGCAGTGAGCATGCATGAGAGGAGCGAGAGGCAGGATGAATGAGGAATAAACTCCAGACTAAATAATAGTCTTCCTCTGGGAATCCATGCCAGAGATTCATTAGCACCATTAGGAGTTATAAATCAACTATGAGACGCTTTGAGGTGAATGTTAGGGCAAAGGTGGGTGTTCTTGTAGGTGGGGTTAAGGGCCTGGGGGGCTAATGAATGCACACAAGTATAGACGTGTTTGTGTAATAAGGTTTGAATGATCTCACTTTAATAGAAAGAGAAGTTACTTGACCTCACCTCTTCAAGGAGAAGGTTAGATCAGAGCGTGTTACTGGAAGTGCTCAGGTTGTTTAAAGGTCAAAGGTCAAGGTGAGGGGTCGAAACAGGGTTTCAGCAATTAAGCATTACATGTCCTGAGAGTTCAGGGCCTTGAGAGAGACAGAGGTTAAGACTCCAAATACACTGGATTTCCAAATTATGCAACTCAATAGAGCCCTTTTCTGACCGACCTCAGGCTTTACAAAGCTGGTTCTTCAGCCTCAGAACATTAAATAATCTCCACGAGGGACGTTGATGAAAACTGGGTTAAGTATTAGAACAAGTGTAATATTGCTTAAATTATGGGATCATTAGATAAAGTACCTACTTTTTCCACATTAGACCATCAGTGTATAATTGTGTTTGATATTAGCAAACGCTTTAGGTAAGTACAGATAATCAAGAATAAAAGATCCGGAAGCATTTTTACTCCTGACAGTTTCTCAGGTGTATCATCAAAGCTTTTCCGCTCACGTTTCAGGTTAAACAACACCTTCAACTCTCAACTCTGCTCCTCAGCAGTGCATCCCTTCAGTCTGGAGCATCCGTGACCTCGCACTGCTTTTTAAACCCTCTAATGATCACTGCCATTTTCAGAAATCTATGAATTACCGATAACCTACAGGTCCACTGCGCTGTCATTTGAATCTTGATATAATCTTTCAAAATATCTCATAACTCTGCCGCCGTCTTCCCCTTCGTGCTGCCTTCTTCACTTGTTCAACCCTGAAATGTCAAACGAGACACCTCCCACTTCCACCTTCATCTGAAGCTCTCACTTCCTCCATGTACTTTAACCTACCGGCTCCTCTAAGTCCTCATTCTGCTGGTAGGGTGTCTGGCGCTTCTCTGAAACTCCTCGAGCTGAATCGCCCCCACACGACTCCCAGGTAGGCCTGCAGCGTCTGCCTGCAGCTTGTTTTCAGCTATACAACATTTTTACGACAGGTGCATTTATTATATTATAGGTTAATAGCAGGTAAAGATAACAGAACATAACCGTCTTTGATCCTCGTGGCGTGAGTTCTCCTGTTTCCCCTCTGAACCGATGCAATGTTTTCCATCACAGCGGAGCAGAGAGAAATTATTGACATGCATTTAGGCTCCTGATAAAATTACGGCTCACTCCATAAAGGATTATTAAATTAGGTGTAGAGCAGCCAGAGAGGTCTTGTGATGCACATGCAGCAAAGCTATTGTGCTCTTCTGAGTCTGAGCTTAGGCGCGGCTGCAGATTTCAGGAAGTCACAGCTACAGATGGAGGTAAAACTAAATATATTTAGTGTATGTGAGTTATGTTCTTGCTAAATTATTGTCCAACTTGTATTGGTTGGACTTCTGTATGATTTGACAGAAATCTGCTTTGGTGAAAGATGCATTTATTGCACGTTATTTAACTTGTGACTTGATCAGATCAGCATTTGTGAGTATGTGCACGTGGGGAAAATCAATGACAGAGTGTGTGAACACCAAATTTGGCAAACAAAAGTAAGGTTGGTGGTTTTGTTGCTCACTCTGAAGGATGTGGCGTAACTGCCGCTTTTTGGGTAACTGATGTGCCTCAATCGCCACACAGCAGCTCAATTGATGGCGAATAGCATTATTATCTTCACACTGCTGTATTGAAAAAGCATCTTCAGCATGCACAACTATTTAAGTTACACACAGAATCACAATTTATAGAACGGCGAGGGGACAGGGAACCGTCACAGACAGACTAGAGGAAGCAGTTGTGAAAGCTTTCGCTTCCTCTTTTTTTGAAGCTTTCCTCTGTCGTGTGTCGTCAGCTTTGTTACTTTATTTCCACTTGAAATCTACGAGCAAACACTTGTATGCTTATTGCAGGTAACTCTTTTTGACAGTTTCACATGCAGTCAAATGACAACATTTGGCGTGCGTTTGAAATGCACAGTAATAGATCTGTTTCCACTATTAGAGACTCTTTTTTTTTTTACTTCCTGCACAAAAAAAATTCTGCTTTTTAAATTTTTTCCCTCTGAGCTTGTCCCCATTTTAACCTTTTGCTTTGTTCCCAGTTCACCATGTCCAGGAAGGTTGTGAGGTCCAGTAAGTTCCGCCACGTCTTTGGCCAGGCGGTGAAAGCGGACCAATGCTACGATGACATCCGAATCTCCCAGATGACATGGGACAGCAACTTCTGCTCGGTCAACCCCAAGTTCGTGGCCATGATTGTGGACGCCAGTGGTGGAGGAGCCTTCATGGTGTTGCCCCTGAGCAAGGTGGGTCACAGGAAACACCTCGTTTGTGTTCACAAGAAGAAGAGGAATAGATCTGCTGCTTGGCTCTCCGTGGCCTTCTACTTCCTATAATACCATTTTTGGATGTGTCGATTATTTTAGAATGTGGTTGGTTCAATCTTTGCTTATTTCAACGGCGGGCTTATGTTTAAAACTGTGCATTCTGCCAGTCACCATCACACATTCAGCTGAATAAGGAAGTTTGATGCTGACTTTGAGTCTTTCTACACGTCACTCGCTCTGCTGTTGAGAGGTTTTCGCCATATTAGGAGTTTGTTGTCAGCTCAGCGAGGGCAGGATGTGGCTTCAACCCAGTTATTCTTCTGTCACTTATGGAGAACCTTAGGTGACTTGAAACCATTTATTGTGTTTCCTGAAAAAGTGGAAAAATTGCAAACATTGTTTCGGGTCATCTGAAGATCTGAATTTGTCAAATATATATATAAGTATAATAATATATAAGTACATGATGTTTGCATGTTCCCTGAGGCTTCTGAATTATTATATACATAGGGAATCTGCAGGTCTTGAAAAGTCCTTTAAACATTTTTTCAACTTTAAAATGTGAAACAATTTGCAAAATGTCATATGAAAAGAAATCCCTCTCGGCCATATTGCTCCTACTGGTTTTCTATCATACTCTCATACTTTGATATTCATTTGCATTCTATGTAAAAAAAATGCCTTAAATTCAACTTGGTGAACCCTGCAGAATCCACATTATTCATGGTCCTTTTGCTCATGAGTATACAGCTCTCAAGGGGAAACAAATTAGTAAAGGGACCAGTGGGCGTGAAATTGCAGAGAAATGTACTGCAGATGTGGAGACACTCATCCTGTTTGGAGATGAATATTAGTGCAGTTGTGTTGCTCTCATTTTTACTTAAAAACCATTAAGGTAATAAACAACCACAGAACTCAGTGGAGCCAGATGTGATCTATATGCTGAAAAAAAAACATGAAACACAACATTAATGGTCATGATGCCCTGGGCCTGGCATGACGTTTAAAGGGAGGGCAGTCCAGATTGGGACGAGGAAGGAAACCCAAAAGAACCATGAGATGTCACCTCCCGGGCCCTGATCCCCTTTCTAACCCAGTTACTAGACATTAGGTGTAATTGGAGACACAGCTGTGGAATTTGTATCAGCTGATTATCAACCTCCTCCTCCCACCTCGGCGAAATCATCAATACCATTCTACTCCATCATAGCTGTGTGTGGCCTTTCAGTCCCTTGAACAATGAGTTTTTCAAAGTTGAATTCAGCATCCTTCTCCGTGTCTCTGCAGACCGGGCGCATCGACATGTCCTACCCCACCGTGTGCGGCCACACGGGGCCGGTCCTGGACATCGAGTTTTGTCCTCACAACGACAACATCATTGCCAGTGGCTCTGAGGACTGCAGTGTGATGGTAGGCCTCGCTGCAATACAACAATCTCTCAGTTTTCACTCAAGCACGACGTGACGTTTCGTTGTAATGTTGCACTCTAATGTGTGTGAACTCAGAATCTAATTTGTTTCCGCGCTAAATAGATTTGGGAGATCCCGGACAGCGGGCTGACCACGCAACTCACGGATCCTGTGGTCAAGCTGGACGGCCACTCCAAGCGTGTCGGGATCCTGAGCTGGCACCCCACCGCCCACAATGTGCTGCTGAGTGCAGGTAACACTGCACCTCGCACACCCGCTGAAGCACCCGGAGCACCCGGGGCTGCGTTTAATGATCTGACAGGGAGCTCCGGGGTTGTACATTAGAGGAACCGGGGTGCTGCAACGTCACAGACGTTTAGTTGAATGAGATTCACACCTTCGAACAGGAAGTTCTTACAGCCTCCACTCACTTTGTTCACTCTGAACACTGATCAGCGCTCTTACTGAGGCTCTTACTACTGTAGACGGCAAACTCTTGCTAAATACCAACCGCTGAGTCACTACAATGTGGTTAGAATTGATAATATCATGATAATCATTGTAGATAAACCGTTATTGAATTATTGACCAGCTGTGATTGCTGCTAATATACTGTATAGTTTGATTTCTGGATGATCCAGCTTTTAAGCCTGGGATAAAGGTGGTACATCTCTAGTGTAGGTGGGTCAAACAGTCTTTTGCATTTGATTAAATTAATGGAAATAAATTGATGATGTTTCAGATTCTGTATGCTCCACTCTTTTCTGTGTAGCGATGGTAGCTCTCACCAAACACACTAGAAATATCAAACATGTATTTCATGTGTATCAGTGAATATTTTACAGGAATGAACTTAGAGACTCTGATTGGTTTTGGGAAGTCCGTGTGAAAGCTTTCATCAGAGTCTGAATCGTTTATGCCAGTCAGCCGATACTTATCTGGAATTAATTAGATGTATTCAGTAGATCAATGGCTTTAAACGGCCCACTGTGAATCCTCTTTTGACCGCCTGTGTGTCTGTTGTGTGCACGCAGGCTGCGATAACGTGGTGATCCTGTGGAACGTTGCGCGTGGGGAGGCAGTGGTGAGGATCGACAGCGTTCACCCCGACCTCATCTACAGCGCCTGCTGGAACCAGGACGGCTCCAAGATTCTCACCGCCTGCAAGGACAAGATCATGCGAGTGCTGGACCCACGCAAGGGCACCGTGCTCGCTGTAGGTTTCCTCCCCTTCCTTCCTTCCCTCCCTCCCTCTTTCCTTCCCTTAAAAAACGCACTGCCAAAGAAGTCTTCAATCATATTTGTCAGCAAATATCTGGAGTGACATTTAACTCGCAGGCCGTAATCATTAGGGCTGCATTGAAGGATTATTTTCATTATTAAATAATCTGCAATATGTTTTTTTATTGATTCATTTGTTAATAATTCTGTCCACAAAAGGTCAGAAAATACAAAACAATCATCACGATTTCCCAGAAGCCAAAGGGACATCTTGAAATTGCTTTTTACGTCTAATAAATCTAAAGATATTAATCTTATAAAATGTCTTACATCTACGGCCTTTTGAGAGGCTGCACATTTTAGGCATTTTCTCGTAAAATATTATAATTTGCTATAACTTTTGATGAATGTCTATTCATAATTGACTTATTGTTTCAAAAATTTGAGTTGCATTTTATTTATTTTTCTTCAGCAACTTGTTCAATTTCAGTGCAAAAGTAACTTTTGTTATAAGTGAAATGGAACATTTTAAATCAGCATTATTATCAGTTTACTTCATTGTTCCGATTATCATCTTTTTGCACATGCTAATAAAAATAACAATGATAATAACAATTAAAAAAGATAATTGTTTTTGATATTCTCATGATACTAAATCACTGTATTAAGCAATATCTAAAATGTAATAATATGATATTATTCTTATACCATCCTGTCTGTAACCTCCATCCCTGCTCTGCCTCTCACGCCTCCAGGAGAAGGAGAAGCCTCACGAGGGCTCCCGGCCTATTCGGGCGGTGTTCGTGTCCGACGGGAAGATCCTCACTACAGGCTTCAGCCGCATGAGTGAGAGGCAGGTGGCGCTGTGGGACCCAGTGAGTGTCAGCCGGCTGTCCACGACTTGTCTCTTACATTCTGTTCTGTCTCTAGCTGAACACAGTTTTTACTTTACTATTATTCATCCTTCTCATTCTTCAATTGTAACTATTTGTCTTGCTGTTTTCAGAGTGACACATGCAGTTAAAGTATTTTAAGTACAAGTATTAAGAAGACATTTAAAACAGACATACCAGTTCCAGATTTGGCAGGATTGTGTTTTTACTCTTGAGAGAGAATAGCTTGTCAGTGCCTGTAAAGATCGCCTCCAGATATGATTCTCAAATAGTTATACGAGTACCCCTAGGGGAGCTTTTGAGTACTGCAGATGGGGATGTGACATTTTCTTTTCAGTTAATAAAAACAATATCAGTCATGCATAATTCCTAAAATAATAAGTTCAAGTACTTGACTGAAACATATTTAATAGGGGTTATTGGGGGGAATCAGTTTGATAACCACTGTTTTATAAAAAAAATACTGTGCTTTCAATAACAATTTGTATTGATATATTTTCTACAAAAATGTTCAGTCACCTAGTTAAGAATTTTCAAAATTACATACTTTCATACGTTCTGCACAGTGAATCTGAAATAAAACTGAAATAACAATCAGAAAGAAAAATATAATTATAGAGATTGGGATTTTTCATTACGTGAAAATCTTGACAATTGGACTTTTTCTGGTACTTTTCAAAATGTTACCAAACTGTTGCTCTGGAGTTATTTACTGCATCTACACTACTGCTGTTTCCCAACTGAAGCTTACAGCTCAAAGGGCGGTGTTGCTTTGCAATGTCCCACATAAAGCTCAATTAAATGAGTCCTCGGCTTATCTGCAGTCTGCTCGAGCAGCTTTGTTCATACAGGATATTATCGTATTGGAAGTAATCAAACATCTAACTCTTTGCATCTGAAACTCTTCTCACAGAATAACTTCGGGGAGGCTATGACCCTGCAGGAGCTGGACACCAGCAGTGGCGTCCTTTTGCCATTTTTTGACCCAGACACTGGCATCGTCTACCTCTGTGGCAAGGTTAGATTTAGATGTTGAAACAACTATCTGTGCCTGTCTCACCCACACACATACGTCTGACGCTCACATCTTGTTCACAGGGAGACAGCAGTATTCGTTACTTTGAGATCACAGATGAAGCCCCTTATGTCCACTACCTGTCCATGTACAGCAGCAAGGAGAGCCAGAAGGGGATGGGGTGCATGCCCAAGAGGGGCCTGGAGGTCAACAAATGTGAAATCACCAGGTAAAGACTCCTATGACCAGTGGTGGAAAAGGTATTCAGATCCTATCTTGATTAATAATAATCCACAAGTGAAAGACTTGCATTCAAAACCCTTTATTTAAGTCAAAGTATGTCAGTATTATAAGCAAAGTGTACTTAAAGTACTAATTGTTCCTTAAAATGTTCTCTGTCAGTGTTTAACTATAATATATAATGTTTCTAAGTTAATATTACTGCTATATTAATGTGCATGTTGTATTTTAATTCCTTTATATACTGTGGGCTAGTTTAATGTACAGCAATGCGTTTGTTTCGAGATCATTATGTGTTCTTGTAAACTAAAGCTCTCCGACAAATGTAAAAAGTACAATATTTACCCTTGTATGGTGAGGAGGAGAGGTATAAAGTAGTAGGAAATACAAATAAAGTACAGTAAAGTACCTTGAATTTGTACTTAAGCACAGTATGTGTGTAAAAGTACTTAGTTACTTCCTCCTCTGGTGAGCGCTGTATCTTTTAGCTACGCTAGCGTTGTGCTACAGAGCTGCTAGCATGGCTGCTAGCATGGCTGAAGACCTTTAGTCTTGTTTATGTTGAGTCTATTTCCTCATTAACTCAAGCAAAGCTGACGTAAAAAACTAAAATGTGAACAAATATGTCTTCCCTCAGGTTCTACAAACTCCATGAGAGGAAATGTGAGCCTGTGGTCATGACGGTGCCACGCAAGGTACAACATACACCACATGTGCTTTTCTCAGTGTTTCTGGGTTCACGTGTAGATTCATGTGTGCATTTCTGACCTGAACTCACTCGTTTGCTTCTCGGCCTGCAGTCTGATCTGTTCCAGGAGGATCTGTACCCAGACACCGTCGGCCCTGAGCCTTCAGTCGAAGCGGATGACTGGTTTCAAGGGAAAGAGGGCCAGCCGATTCTGATCTCTCTAAAGGACGGCTTTGTAGCAACCACCAAAGCCAAAGAGTTCAAAGTTCACAAGAGTCTCCTGAAGACCACGGCTGCTTCTGCTGGGAATCACCAGGATAACAGCGGGGTGAGACATTTAAAGCTTTAAACTATTCGTCACATTGAGGGTTCAAACTGTTTCAAAAGTTGCAGTGGAGGAATGTAACTAAGTACATTTACTCAAGTAATGTAATTCAGTTCAATTGGACTCTATTTCTGCTCCTTTATGCTACATTTCAAAGGGAAATATTATTTATTTCACAACTTTAGTCGCCAGTTATTTTGTTGTTATTTTGTTTTGCATGCAGAAATCAAATAGATTTTTCAACTTAAATATAACATTAGTACTGCATATACAGTTATTAAAACACAGTCAGTGATAATGTTTAAATAACTAAACATTTTTTATAATATAACACTTACACTTAGTTAGTGGTACTTTTACTTATTCTGTGCAGTTTAAAGGACATTTACTTGCACCCAAGTATTGTATAAAAGTATAGAAGTATACTCTGTATAGAAGTGAAAGATGTGAACAGTCAATATAACATGTAATCATTTTTATGACCTTCTTATGAATATAATGGGACTATATGGCACTCAATCTGTGGTGATCAAAGTACCACAGAGCTTCCTGTGAGTAGTTTCACAGAACTATTTTCCTTCAACTATACTTCCTATATTATAATAAGTCTGGATCATCTTCAGTAACCTGGTCATGATTTCTGGACTTTTCTGTTGAGTTTTTCATACATTTTTTTCATATGTTTTTCACAGCAACACAGTCTAGATTGATAAATAGCTCGACAGGTAACTGGTTTTATCTGTAATCACACTGTAACTCTGTGTTTCTGTCTGTTTCTCAGGAGGTTCAGTCCTTGAGGAAGGAGGTGAAAGAGCTCAAGGCAGCCATAGAGGAGCTGACCAAGCGCGTGAAGGAGCTGGAGAGCAAGCATTAAACTATTTGATAAACAAGATAAATAAATCCATAGTAGAAGTTAAGAGAGAAATAATGGAGCAAAGAAAGACATTAAGAGAAGACAGGGCTGTTGTACATCTGATTGTAGTGAGACATCTACAGTTGTTTTGTTTTGTTTGGCTTTGAATTTGTTTATTTGGTTTGTCTGCTCAATTTAAAAAAAAAAAATCCTATTTTAATATATGTGTTTAGTTTGGAATAAAATCCTCTGTATTTTCAAAAATATTGTTTTGACTTTTTTTGTGAAATGAAATACACATGAAACACACATTTGAATTACACCAGATTTTAATCTTTTATATTTATCATTGTACAAAATGAGAAACAAAACGACATGAGCGATAACAAATGTTTTATAAAATGTTTGAAATGTCACAAGGACCTTTAGAGAAACAAGTGCACACATTTTGAGCAGCTTTTTCAGACTGCAAATAAGTGATAAAATATGAAATATGGACAGAAGGGTAACTATTTGTAAAATATGAGGCTAAAAAGGGTCTAAAAGGTTAGGACAAGTCTTCTATACTTAAAATGCTGAGTTTACTGTAGAGCTTAGATTATAGCTTTTTTTTTCTCATAAAAAAACACAAAGTAAAATGTTTCAAGGAAAATAAAGACTTTTCAATCTAAGATCACAAATTGTGTGTAAATTACAGCATCTGTTTTAAATAGCATATGCACAACCCATCACCTCCATAATAAAACAGTTTTAGGGTTCAAAACATCACGGACATAACTATGGAAATCAAAGAAATTGGTTACAGTTATTATCAGAATTCAGTATTTACAGCCACTTTTTTTCTGTTTTTTCCCCTCTAAACCACCCCCCTTCCTTTTTATCAAACACTAGTAGTCCCCTTTATAAAGCCACTAAACGTAGTTTTTATTGGGGGCCGTGGGGCCGCTGTTGCTGTAGTACTTGGCGGTTCCACCGGAGCCAGATTTGGGCCGGCTGAAGCAGCAGACCAGGCCTCCAGCCAGGAGCAGCAGCACGCCGGCGCCCCAGCCCACAAAGATACACGCTCCCAGCTCCCTCTTCTGGTTAGCGGACACCATGGGGTTGTTGAACTCTTGCACAATATTGTGGGCGGACCAGCTGACGGGTATGATGGCCAAGAGGCCGGCCAGCAGCAGGCCCACCCCGGCCACCAGGCTGATCTTGGGCTTGACCTCTTCGTTCTCTATGCAGGTGGTGAAGTCGGCCCCGCAGAACAGGATGAGGAGGCCGAGGCAGCATAACATGCAGCTGATGATGGTCATGGCGCGGGCGGCCTGCAGGTCAGAGGGCAACACCAGCAGGGAGTCGTAGCTCTTGCACTGCTGCTGGCCGGTACTCTGCCCCACACAGCTCATCCACAGACCTTCCTCAGTGCTCTACTCAACACACAGAAAAGTCATTTTTACATGTCATTGGTGAAATATTTAACTTTTCACTTATATTGTATAATTATTGTTAGGTTAGTTAAGACCTGTCAATCAATTTGGAAGCTTTTCATTACCACTGCAGTGACGATGTTGGCTCCCGTGAAGGAGGACACTTTCCAGCGTGGCATAGCGCAGCATATGATGACCCCGATCATGCCGAGCACCCCGAGGGAGACACACACGATCTGAACTCCGGCAGATCCCATTCTGTAACAAGAAGAGGAAGACGAATCAGAGCCATACAGACGTTAGCGCTACGTTTCAGCACGTTTTATTTTGCCCTCAGTTTCGTCTTAATGTTTGGTTTGTGTAATTGTCTTTGCATCCCCAGCCATCTGAGCCATTGCTCTTTTTAATTGGATCCGCCAGGATCTAAGATTTTGACATTGTTTATTCATGTTTCATTGCGCATGTTTTAACTTTAAATCATACTTTGAATTCCTAGTGCTTAAGTGCTGTTTAAGTAAAACTCTTCTTGTTGACTCGTCTACACTGATCCAACATAAGATCCATTTATCCGTTGTTATTGTGGCATTACTGTGGATGTGTGGGGGAGTTTAATGATCACATAACACGCACTCAGGCACTTGTTCCTTCTGGCAGGCCATCACAGGATTACGTTCCTTTGGGCTACATTTCAACACAAATTCATGTCCTGACAGGCTCCGGCTTCCTGGGTCTCCACCCAGGATTTTCCGAGCCACTCCCTCAAATCTTTTTTGGGGGAAATCTGCCTCATTTATTTATCGTATAGGGCAATATTACGATTCAACTTCATACATATAAAAATTATAGTTAAAGTGGGCGGAAAATGCATTCACGATTTAGGTTAAACAACAAAAACGTTTTTGCATGAAAGTGCTGCAGAGGAAGGAAATACTTTTGATCATGAGGATGTTTAATAAATTATAGACGAAACAATTTAAACAGTTTGATTGTAATTTCTTTATTCAAAAAAATTGTATGTTTCGATATTGAAAATATAAAGAAAACAGCAATATTAAAAGAAGATTTGACATAAAGGGAGTTGCTAAACTTAACTAACTAAACAAAATAAATAAAAAAATGAAACAAAAGGTTATATTTCCTCAAGATGTGCACATTTAATTTCCACACTTTATGTTTAAACTTATTTTCATGTGAAGAAGCCCTTTGTTTTCCATCCATAAAGACAATTCAAACTATCCTTAACTATCTTACAGCAAAAAGAGCACATTTTGTTTTGTTCAAAAAAAGATTATAACCCGGATGACCATAAAACTTTCCTTCTACTTTTAAGCGTCTGTGACCCAACCCAGATCACAGATTGAACATTGAATATAATCTAATGAGAATCAGTGGATTTTAAATCAAATGTTTTGTTCCTAAAACCTATTCCCCTGACCCTCAGAATTACTGATAGTTTTCTTATACTTTATTACAAAAAAATCCTAAAAACAGGGAACAAACAGAAAACCTTTATAGGAAAACCACAAACATGCTGCTGAGCCGTAAATACATTTTTTATTTTGCTCTCTCACAACTGTTTATTTGCTTTCCATGATTATTGCTTATGTCCAATAAAATGGATTAAACTAATCCTCAAACAATCCCTTCATCCTCTGTCTTTTCAAGCTTTTGCAGAATCGTTTCTCTTTTCAGAGCTCAGACTGAATAAAAAATGGTTAAAGAAGATGCCTACCTTTTATCCTGTGTCCTCTGAACTTGATAAGAAAAAATTAAAAAATGAGGAGAAGTTCGCCTTTCTTCCTGCCTGAGTGTTGTTTTGAAGATGCTGTTTTGGGATGTACACCAGACTGTGTGACAAGATGGGGTATTTGTAGAGGAATTTGAGGTGTAGGGTGGGGTTGCACTCCAACAGGAGGGAAGGACCTGTGAACCAGACTGGACTTGTCCTATACGTATGTTTCCCTCTCTTTTTCCATCTTAGACCTGGAGCTTATCTCAACACTGGGAAAAGATCCTAGAGTTTCCTGGAAAACAAAGTTATGATGTTGTGAGTCAGTTTTTGTTGTTGAAAACTGACTCATGGGGGTTAATTTTGAAAATGTGATCATCTATAGGACTAGTTTATCTTTATGCTCCCAGTTCAAACAGAAGGATCCCACCCAGGCTACCATACCTGCACACGATTCCCCCCCAAAACCTTCTGTCGAAACTGTGATGACGCATTTAGGGAGACTAATTTGGGAAACCGAGTCACAGTGGGTTGAGGAGTTTTTTGCGTAAGGTTTCTACATGGTTTCATGGCTCATGCGATGGAACGATAATTAGGAATTAAAAAAGGAATGTTGTGAAACCGAATATGTGTAGCCTTTCTTAACACATTCAGAAACACTCAGACAGAATGACACACGCATAGTTTTGGTTTGTAGGACCAATTTAGAATTTAATTTGGAAGAGGGCTCAGTGATGGAGTTGCACACAGGTAACTCACACATATAGTTGAACATTTTCATGAACATAAACAGCATTTTAGCAGATACATACACTGTGCATTAACTGTAATGTCTGTAATATTTTACAGGTATTTCTAGGTATATATAAACACGCTAAGAAGCATCTCGTTGTTGCTGAAAATATGGGATATTCTCATAAAGTACCTTGTTGAACATATTACAGTTACATTTATGTGTGTATGTATGGTATGTATGTATGGTATGTATGTATGTATGTATGTATGTATGTATGTATGTATGTATGTATGTATGTATGTATGTATGTATGTATGTATGTATGTATGTATGTATGTATGTATGTATGTATGTATGTATGTATGTATGTATGTATGTATGTATGTATGTATGTATGTATGACACTGAAGTGAACCAGGTGAAGTGAAGTGTATTTGATTTTATGACAATGTTGCTTGCTACTGCGATTAAACATTTATTAATACTTCCGAGCAGCCAGGAGGACAGAGGACAGGAGAAATTACACGATATCTGATGTTTGTGTGTCATTATTGATTATTAGCGTTTATAAACTTTAAAAATCATACATATTAAAAGTATTTGCTTCTAAAATTCTATATAACTTTTTAAAAGTAAATATTCAGTCATGAAAAAAGAACAGAGTATTGATAAGAGGAGCTCCTAATACAATCCTAAAGATACTTATCCTGAGGGCCACCTTAGAGGGGGATAAGTGGCGCAACCTCACCACTAGATGCCACTAAATCTCAAACACTGTTCCTTTAAACAAGGACACTTTAGCCTAAAATCCAATACGTCAAGGAAGCGGGTAACTAGTTGTTACCATAGACTATAGGTTGTTACACTTACTAATCCTTATTTATGAGCTATTTTTACTTTTGAAAAACACAATAGTCATGTGACTAAATACATATGTCGTTGCTCTATGTGAATATTGTAAATAAATTAATTTATTGATTACTATTGAGCAAAAATTGTCGCTTTTTCAAATTGCCCGCCAAGTACTTCCCGGAACAATTTGAAGTCACGTGACGATCACACAATCCGAACTTCCGTTGGCGCGACCCTCTCTTTACACGGCTCTGGGAGGAACGTGTGAAGAGCTGGTGATACAGCCTCCTACGTAACCGTAGACGCGTCGGTGGACACGGCCCTCTTTTAAAGTTCCTGGGGGACGAGCGAAGGAACCCGGACGAATCGAAGGAAAGGGGCCAAGATTGAGCTCGGAGAATACACATATACACATTATTCACCCCAGAAAGACTATCGTCAAACCGAAGACAAGGTTCGGGAACATTTTCTTCTGTTTGCAAGTTTGACATCACCGACGTCACTAGCCGTTCAGTTTAAATGTGTAGCGTTAGCTTACGTTACTTGGCTAGTGGCTACCTAGCTAGCTTAGCTCTAGGTCGCATAAGCTCATTCATTGTTTTAGTCTGCTAACATGGCCCGATTAGCTAACGCGAAGCCCTTGTTAGATAACCGATGTGACTCAAGGCGTGTTTTTTCCCCCGAGGATATGTCAGTATGTGTCTCGTTCTTTCTGTTCTTGAAATCTAAGGTGCAACGCGGAAAGCCAAGGTCTTGACTGCCCGAGAACGTCAGAAAATAAAGAAAATGGCGGAGCCAGACAAATTAAACATCGACTCTATAATTCAGCGTCTGTTGGAAGGTGAGGAGAACCAAACCCCACTGTGCAGAAATGTACTTAGTTCAGATGATTGATGGTAGAGGAATGTGTGTGTTATATTCCAGGTAAGTCGGATGAGTTAAAGGTGGATACGGTGCATTTCGTAGCCTACTCAAGGTTGCTGTGTTTTCGGGCTCTGTGGGTTGGATTTGGGTGAAAGGCTGGAGCCACACCAAACCTGCTCTTAACGGATAGTTCAGCTGATGTTGTTTGATTAGGGAGGTCTTTTTTTTTTAAATCGGTCATCTGTTTTGGTTTTTACTAGAATTGCATGCATGTTACCGCTTCTCCTGCAATTCAAGCGGAAATGGATGGCGTTAAAGAGCTGAAGTGGAACAGCGCTCACATTTTACGCAAAATGACACTTTCTCATACACTGGTTGTTGAATAATGCATAAACTTTTTCCATTAAGGAAGTGATGGATTCTTATATTTCAGTTTAGATTAAAATAAATGTCCTGTCTGAAGAATTACTGTTATTAGTTGGAGATTTAAAAGTGTATATTTACAATATGGCAGCAAAGGATTACTTGTCCCTGTAGATGTAAACATTCCTTGACACTGGCTTACTGTAAGAACAGGCTTGTAATCATAGTTTTCCCACCCTATATGTACCCCCTTTTTCCACCAGAGCTTCTCTGTCACTCTCGCTGGTGTTGTGCTTTTTATTTTCCAGTTAAGGATCTGATAACAATTTGTTGCCACAACCTTTCGTCAGGGACTCGTTAATGAGGTGTACAAACAAAGTTGCTTTGATTGGCACATGTTGTGTGAAACGCCTGCCTTCTCTGCCACTACACTGCTGTTTTTAAAGTAATATACAGACTGCTTTCATCATTTTTCATCTTGAGTGCTCGCCTTGAAAAAAAACATTTGGGTAAGGGTCATTTTTATGTTGTGACCGTACTGCGCTTATGAGTGATTCAAAAGTGCCAGAGAATGGCTTTGCAAGAAATAACCTGAAGACGGGAGACTTTCTTTCGGCAGACATGTATTGGCTCTACAAAGCTGACTCAAACCATCTCTCCAATGCCCGCTGTCTGTCCGTGTGGAGGAAGCTTTGTTTATGTTGCAGTTGCTTGTGTGTGTGTGAGGGGAAAACGGGGCTGTTTTTATCTCTGCATCCACATGATGGTTGTGTAAGAGCAGCCCGGAAGACTTCAAACAGACGCATAGCCCCGGCTGTACAGTTCATCTAAAGAGCACAATAAATAAGGTTTTGACCTCTGTAGTTGTCCTTGTGTTGCAAGTGCACAAGGTGCTGAAATGATGTCTGCTTTATACACGCTTGTGCGTTTCCCCTATGGAACTGTTGGTATACAGACTTCTTTGTGTGACTGCTTGCAGGGAGCAACATGAAGTATGTTGGTTGAGGATCTTGCGGCCTCTACAAAATCAGAAGATATGCTGGGTGCACAAACCGCCCCCATGCCTAACACTCTTAATAAATTTGACCTTAGCCATGTGTTTATTTACCTTCTTAAATATAGGCCCTTCGTGATCAGCCTGAGCTGAGCTGGTGGAGGTGCTTGCGATTATTCACAAATATGCATGTGCAGTCATAGGTAGTTTGACTGTAGACCCTGCCTGCTGTGCAGTGTTTTGTACATAGATTGTTAAACTTGTGCCACGATAAGGTTGTCTGCCAAGAGCAGGGGAAGACAAACAAGCCTGATAGTGGCAGTATTTATATCCTCTTATGTAACTCGCTTGACCTTTTTTTTGTCATCATTTGTAGTTTTATTGCTCAGAATAACCTCTTGCCAGTTTATATTATTGTTGCGTTGGTCTACTCTTCAAGACTGGTGAAGAGCACTTGCCTCGCTGCAGGTGCTGCATCAAGAGATTGATAACTTGCATCCCACGACAGCTCAGTCTCCTTTTTGGAGACAACAAGGTAACCCTCGTGCTTGCCGATTGGGTTTCGAGACCAAACCAATTAAATGTGGTTGGATAATGACCGGTTTCAATTGGATTACTTGCGCAGATCCAGAGCTAAGTGAACTCTGGGAGTGTGTGTCGCTAACAGCGTGTCTGGGGAGCGTGACATCACATGAGCTCAGCCAGAACACCCGGCAGCACCGAGTCAGGAGTGCCGGACCAAAACCAACTGTTGATTCCAGCACTGCCCGAACCCCAGTGGCTTTTCTTTTGTGCTGCTCCAGCTCTTTGTTTTCTGCCCCCCTGATCAGCGCAGTGGAAAGCCTATTGTCTGTGCCCCTCAGGATAAGCTCACTGTTGCCCACTGGCTATGTGGCTAACTTTGGAGTAAGCTCTGTCGGGGCTTAGCCTTCTGTAATCCAGGTTTAAAGTGACAACCAGTGCTGCAGTATTTATACCTACTTTTCACTCTTTATGGCCTTGCTTTTAGTTTCTACTTCAGGGTAGTGGCAACGTTTTACATCTGTTGATTTCTTCTCTCACCCTCCCCTTTCCATGTGCCTGTGCAAGCGCTATTAAAACTGGATCTGTTTCCTGAAGGATGTTTTTGGTGTCAGGTTCTCTGCTAGTAACAAATTGGGTGAATGACATCTGTGATTATGGTTAGTTTGTCGCTTGGAAAACAAACTTGATCTGTACCTCCTGTTTCTTTATTAATACAAGCAATTATTTTCTTGTGATCCAATAAGTGACAAGATTTATCAAAGTTTGAGATGACCTGCTTCAAGTTGTGGGATTTTTTTTATTCCCAAATATTCACATGTATTTCAAACCACCTTTCTTTAGATGCGGTGGTGTCATTAATTGTATTTCAATTGTAATCCAAGTATTCATTGAGTCATACATTCATTCATTTCAGTCATACATCTGTAGCTTTGCCTCTGAATTTGCTTGTATTTTTGCCAGCAGTAGGAAGTACTACTAAGTACTACACACCTAATGTTGTGCAACAACTCTAGTTTGAATAGTTATTGTTCTGCTGGTATTATTCACCTTGTATCTGTTACTTGGGTTGCTCAGCATTTAAAGGTGGAATAAGGTGTCTGTTTATTCATCTGTTAACTGGTGAATACCCAACAACAGTTTAATCAATCCCCATGAACATGATTATTACATTATACATGACGGTCGGAGGAAAGTCTGTCACTACACGTACAGCAACCAGTGTAGCCTATAGAGGCTGTGATGGTGGGAATGAGTCATTGGCAGAAATCTGCTTTGGCATCAATTGGCACATGTAGGAATGGGAGTATGATTGACTTTGTCAGTGATACAAAACCAGATTCCAAACTCCACCAGGGGCATTCTTGCACAAGTCTGCAGTAGACACACAGTCAGTGAGATCCAGTGTCATGGCCTTACTATGGGTGGCATGAGACTGTTTTGTGAGCAGTAGTTATACTTCGATATTTAACATTATGTAATTGCACGTTGGACTACAACTCTTCTTACTTTTTTGTTGTTTTCTAGCACCTGAGCCATGACAACACGTGTGATTTTAATGAGTTGTCAGGGAAATTAACCTTGTTCACATGATTTGTGTTTGGCTCCATTCAAAGTGTCTGGTAATAAGTTTGAGAAAAAACGTGATTATGAAGGACTCGACAAACCTGCTGAATTGTTTTCAGATAGCATCAGTGTAAGAAGCAGGAACAGAATGTCATCTGCATTGTTACACAATGACTTTAGTTTCAATTTGAATTTATGTTGCAACCTGTGTTCTTGGCCTTATTTATTTATTTTTTTTTAAATCTGAAACATGGTTCTTTGTTTCTAAACGCTGCAGTTTGCAATGTCTTTGCAGCAGTGACATTGGCTAGACAGGGGAAGTGGGTTTCTGCTCGCTCGGGTTTAAACTCTCAGTGAAGCAAGAAGAGGTTGAGGCTGACGCCGTCAGGGAGGTTTCCACTCATTGTGTTTTTGCAGATGCTGCATCTCTGTAAAGACTTATCTTGTGTTGCAGCTTAATACAAGAATATTTTCTTTAGTAACTTGTAATTTCCAATCGTTTTGTACGGCGAATAATATCTCTAAATAAACTCTATAATATTGTGATTACCTGACTAACAGAATTAGCCAGCAATCTGCTGGTGGGAGGTGTTTATTTCTCAGTCTGGTTTAACATCTGTGGTCTATGTTTCTTTGCTGCTTCATCATCTAGACGTATAGCTCTGATCATAGTTGTGCCTTTGCGGTCTTAATGGTTGTCCCTTTATCTCCTTTTTTTTTTTTTCAGTCAAGGGCTCTCGACCAGGGAAGAATGTCCAGCTGACAGAGGGCGAGATCCGTGGCCTTTGCCTAAAGTCCCGTGAAATCTTCCTGAGCCAGCCAATCCTGCTTGAACTAGAGGCTCCCCTCAAAATCTGTGGTGAGCTTTTAATGTCGTGGCGCTCAATGAGTTCCAGTAACCCATAAAGACCAAGTGTGAGATGCCATAACGTCATATCTGCATGTTGCTGCAGACTGATTCAGGTGCAAGAGAAGAAGATCACCTGAGGCTCTGTTCATGATTTACCAGACTGTTTGCTCATTTGTAATTGCCAGTTGTAGCAGTTGATAAGCAGCTGCACCCTGTAGCAGTGACAGTGTGGTGTTAATATTGCTCTCCTCTGCTGCCCTCTGCAGGTGACGTCCACGGTCAGTACTATGATCTGCTTCGGCTGTTTGAATACGGAGGCTTCCCCCCAGAAAGCAACTACCTGTTCCTGGGTGACTATGTGGACCGAGGGAAGCAGTCGCTGGAGACCATCTGCCTGCTCCTAGCCTACAAGATCAAATATCCAGAGAACTTCTTCCTGCTGCGTGGAAACCATGAATGCGCCTCCATTAATCGAATCTACGGCTTTTATGACGAGTGTAAGTAGAGTATTTTTGCAAAAAAGGAAGGGTGTCTGTTCTCTTAACCGTGACACTACGTTCTCATCCCTCTTTTGTTGGCAGGTAAGCGACGGTATAACATAAAGCTGTGGAAGACCTTCACAGACTGCTTCAACTGTTTACCTGTGGCGGCCATAGTAGATGAGAAGATCTTCTGCTGTCATGGAGGTAGGGCTCTGTTGATGTAAAATGTTCAGGCGACGCGCGTTAGATACCAACCAGACCAAGATGGCCGTTTGTTCTTTCTCCAGGCCTCTCTCCGGATCTTCAGTCCATGGAGCAGATCCGCAGAGTGATGCGACCCACAGACGTGCCTGACCAGGGTTTGCTGTGCGACCTGCTGTGGGCGGATCCAGACAAAGATGTGCTGGGCTGGGGTGAAAACGACCGCGGCGTCTCCTTCACGTTCGGGGCAGATGTGGTGGCCAAATTTTTGCACAAACACGACATGGACCTAATATGCAGGGCACATCAGGTAATGTTCAGCCAGCAGGCCTTCTGGCCTTCTCCACTGAAGCTTTAGGTTCTCTTGTGTATACTGAAAGGAATAGTAGGGGACTGTTATTTACGTTTGATATTAGTTAGTAAAGGGCAACACCATCTAAATTATTAACGGTATATTATTTCCAAAGCTCTGGAATTTGTCAACATGAGCTACTCTAAGTTTTATGTTATTGTACTATATCTGAACACGATCATATTCTGACCTCGATATTGACCGTTTTGTTTACATGCATATTTATAGAGAATGTCACCAACATTTTACATTACATTTAGCTGATTTTATCAATATTTTATCTAAAGCGACTTACATGCTATACAGTAGACACAGCAATGAGAGCAATTATCCTTAAGTGTCTTGCTCAAGGACACAACAACACGGACTGGCTGAGCCGGGGTTTGAACCACCGATCCTCTGATTGAAAGTCAGACCTGCTAACCAGTGAGCCACAGTCGCCCCAACATGATAAAGATCAGAGTAAACGGCAGGTGTTTCCAACCAGAGTACAGACCACGATGCATTGCAATTTTTGCTAATTGTCCCAGAGAGTCCATTTATTTATTGTTTAGGTTGTTGGGTGTTTTATTTAGGTTTTTAATTATTTTGAATATTCACAACCACCTGGGCTAAGCGGTGACTAGCTGCCGTGTCCATGTTTCGGTCTGGTGTTGACGGCCTCATCTCTGTCCTCAGGTGGTAGAAGACGGTTATGAGTTTTTTGCTAAGAGGCAACTCGTCACCTTATTCTCTGCTCCCAACTACTGTGGAGAGTTCGACAACGCCGGCGCCATGATGAGTGTGGATGAGACGCTCATGTGCTCCTTCCAGGTGTGTAACAGCCTGTTTGTACTTATTTTTTTATTTTCATTTGCTGCATGTTTTTTTGTTAACCAGTATTAAACCAAAATGATACCGTTATGGATCATGAACTGATTCCAGTGAATGACAGTTCAAATGTTCGTGGCTTTATCTTTTGACTTCAATGAGAATATCTCTGATTCTCCCGCAGATTCTGAAGCCAGCAGATAAGAAATTGTATCCTTATGGGGGAGGGATGGGGTCTGGGAGACCGGTCACCCCGCCACGAAATTCGGCCAAGGCTGCCAAGGCCAAGAAATAACAGCCGCTGGATGCCCCTCCCACAGCCTGCCTCCCCTCTGTCCGCATCACTCTTTTTTTTTTTTCTTTTTTTTTTCTTCTTCTCTCTCTCCACCCCCATACCTCCCAAACATGTATCTCCCTCGTCAAGAAGTGGCAACAAAGCAGACAAGTGTCCAGGTTCAATCATGCTTTTTCTCTCTAAAACATTTTTTAACTGTTCGTTTGGCTGTTTGCGTGCACTTTTTTGTGTGTGTGTAAAAACAAGTGGGACTCATTCGGAGGGAATTGCTGTATTCTGTATGTATGTTGTTGTTTTTTTGTTTTTTTTTCTCCCTCCTGTACCCTCTGTTCGGTTTTCCCGTCATTTTGTAGAGATGGCTTCTTGCCCATCTGTGATGTAATTTCAATCCTGGGTGCAGGGGTGGAAGGGGAGTCTTAACTGTTTATGTTAAGGCTCTGCACTGTTTAATGCTAAACACAAGCTTTTGTACATCCTGTTTCAGAGGTCTGTGTATGTCTATGATGATGGGGGGAGGGGGAGGTCAAATGGTAACCACACACGCACACACGCACACACGCGCACACACACTGGGCACACATATATGTGCAGCTGAATCCTTCAATGAAATGGATTCACAACGAGAATTTCTTTTCCCCTTTCGTAAACCAATGATTTGAGAACGCAGTCATGGATGTGAAATAGCTTTTGCTTCTCTGTTTTTATTTCTTTCTCTTTTTTCTTTTGTAGATACATGAAACCGACACGGTTTGATTTCTTTCTTGTTTTTAGTTCACTGCAAGTTGAAGATGAATAAAAATAACCATTTATTTGAATCACGCCATCATGCCGATCATTTTGTGTTTGCCATTGCTTCGTCCCCGTCTGTCAACCTTTCCCCATAACTGCCGGCTGCGCTTGTCTTTTGGTGCGGTAGCTTGACGACAACGCTGGCCAACGAGACTCGCTCGACATAGAAGCCTCAAAGTGTCATTTTGGCCCGGTTTATTGTTTATTCAAACAAAAGGGCATCTCACATGTGGCTTCAGTGTGATTTAGCCAAAGATGATGTCCGGTGACTGTAGTGGAGGAGAGAACAGCCAAAGCTGCTCTCAACCAGATGTTGCCTGTTTTTATCACAAAAAAATAGACATTTGGTTTGGAAGGACTTCGATGCAAATTATTATTTATTTTGATGATTATGAAGTTTAACTTTGACAGAGAGACTAGGAGGAACAGGAATGCCTCATAAAGATTAATAATCCTCACACATAAAATGTGCCATTTACGTTCCACATGTAGATACCACTATTTATCTGACATTTCATTTGTATTGAACTTTTTTAAGAGCATATTCAAGACCAGACGCCTAGTGAGGAGAAAGTAGCTTGCGGGTTTTCTATTTTTTGAGTTGAGTCCATCTTAAAAACAAACAGCGGGCTTATTCAAATCTAAATCCACACCGAATGCAAGCCAGGAACATGAGCACTATAGAGCGGTGGTTGGAAGAATGTAAGTAATAGACTAAATTATACCAAATTGGGAATCTTCGCACAATCAGTTTTATTGTAAACATGAAAATATGTTTAAGGTAATCATATATTCCCAGTGACTTTAGCTTAATCAAGTAATTCCCAGCTGGACAACTACCACTTTATCTCTGATAATACATAATTTCTGCTTTTTTAAACTGTGCTGTGTAAATTATATTGCCAAGAATATGAAAGTGCTTGCTATGCTTGTGACTGCAGTCATCTTTCTGAGTTGCTTTATTTTAGCTGCTTGCTGTTGAAATATGCATAAAGAGCCATGGACTGAGAGAATCAAATTATAAAAAAAAAAGATCAGTGACAACACAGTCACCCTGATAGATTTCAGATCCAAAAGACATCTTTGGGCCACTTTTGCTTTCCTTCTACTTTACATTGAGTTGGCATACAGGGTGTCCCCAGTGACAGCAGGCCATAGTTCACGTCAGGCTGTTGCGACTGGTGAGAACACATTTCCTTCTACAGTGTTGCAGGGTATCTCACTGCCCATTTCTAATAACCCAATCACACTTTGCCCTCATTACATAATTGGTGTGTCTGGTTTTATTTGCAGCCGTCTGTCCTCATTCTTAAGCCCTCTGTCCAAGTGTGAGCACGAGCCACCGCAGCTCTCCGGATTGCAAAGGCGCTAAATGTTGGTCGGGTTGCGTGCAGTGCAAGCGCATACTTAACAGAGGGCGGGGACGCTGGAATTCGGCTGTCATCCTTTCCCCCCCCTCCAACAAGAGGTTTTCAACTCAGTACCTCAGAAAATCAATGTTTTTTAAAAATTAAATCAATGTAAGTAAGCTTTATTCAGAATCCTGTGTGGCTTTCTAACAATTTGCGTACAGTGCAACTAACCGCATCGAATATTGTGTACTGTAGAAGAGGGCAGTGGGGCAAAAAAAAAAAGGTAAGATCAACTCAGGAAGTGAAATTTAAATTAAAATAGTATGAGGACATCTTATTTATATTCATATAGTAAACAAGTACGCCAATAAACTCCATTGTAACAGGATATTCACAAGTCAGATGACTTGCTGTTTAAGTTCACGTTTTAAGGGTTTTAAGGTCGCGACATTGGAATCAGTTGAGCCCGACCGATGGTCAGAGGGATCTGCTGCTTTCAAGTTCATCTTGATTTGTAAACGATGCAGGTCCACCTTTTGTGGGTAAAGTTGATACTGGGTCGAAAGAGATCTGAGAATGTACAGCAATGTATGTTTTTTTTGTTGTTTTTTTAAGTCTTTAAGGATATAAGTTAGAGTTTGAGTGCTGTGAGATTTGGTCTTCAACAATGCAAAACAAGGAAGTGGCTCCTGTAAGAGATGATGTAGTGTTGAAACAATATGGAACTTGTAGATCTCTGTCTTCTGAATAAACGGTCCAATAAAGGCCACTTTCATTGTCATTTTCATAGCTGTATAAACCTCTGCTTATAACATTTGTCACTCAATATATACTGTTATTACCTCTAAGAATCTGGTCTTTGATTACGGTTTTGTTCACATTGTTTTTACTGACAAATTTAACGCAAGATACTGCAAGCTTATTAGGATTTTTTAATCAATCAGGGATGTTTTGCACCATGCACTGTTGCTGGGTAGATATGAAATGATTAGATTATTAGAGTTAAGGAAAAGAAACTAAAGAAATTAACAATATTTTTATTTGTATTTCATTTGTTTTCAAATCAATCACAATTTGTCTCTGTTACAAGATAGAAATAAAACATAGAATTTGTATATTTGTGCGGGGTTTTCTTTTCAAATCTTTCTGAATGCAACATGAGACATATTATTACATTGTAACATTTAGTAGCTGTTGGAAAGACTCGGGGGCACGGGGGAGTGGAGTCATTTTCTTCTTCTCTCTCCTTTTCTTTGCGGAGGCTGCCTCTTCTGTCTGTCAAAGAGTTGTGCATGAGTCAGCAGGATGGGTGGCCTCTTTATTCCTGCGTGTGCATTTACTTATTTATTTATTTTGATGGCACCAGGCTCAGGCCGCACACAAACACTGAACCATGTTTAGTGTGAGCTGTTTTATGAAAAAACTAAACAGACAACACAGTCATTCTCCGCCTGTGTTGCCTGCCTCTTCCTTCCTATGCTGTTTGGGGGTTGGCAGCATGGCTCTGGCTTCCATCTCTGTGTCTGTCTTTGCAATATGTGTCTGTTTCCTTTTTGCTTATCTTTTATCATTTTTTCCCGTGACTCTTTGAAACTAAAACGTGTGAAGATTTCTATGAGTCCAGTGAGAACGTTTCGGAGGCAATGAGCCAAAACAATTGCATTAAAACATGTCAAATACTTCCAATCAGATCACAGTCTTATGCTTTAAACTGAAATACAGCAACATTTTTCTTGGAAAAAAAAGAAGCAAAATTCTGAATCGGTGGGAATATGTGGTAACATGATAAAATAGAAAATAAAATACAAATATATTGTATACTATATAATGTAAGTGGGAAATATAAAACAGGAGATATTAATGAGTAAGTATTCATCCTGATAAAAAGCTATATTAGAAGTCTTGGAGCACCAAATGCATCAATAACATCAAGCAGCTGTAGTTTCTGATGGAACACCTGCTGGGAACGTTGCCGAGGGAACGTTGCCGTACATGCTACATTGCCGCCTTATCTGTGACGGTTCTGCAGATTTATGACGGTGCAACCTGTGAGAGCCACCCGCTGTTCGCCACAGCGAAGTCACCACATGTCAGCTTGTTAATCTTCCTGTTGATTTATGAATCAGACTTGTGTACGAGTCTTCACCAGACAGCACACAATGTGTGCAGTGTTCTCACAATGGAAAAATAGCTGAACACACAGTGTGGCTGGGGAGAACAGACTATTTAAACGTATGAACAGATACAAATACATCTCTCTATTCTAACACTAATAAGCCAAACCTCAGCTGAGCCTCTGTGATGACACAGTTAGGTTTGTTTTTCACTTCAAGTCCTTGGATATTGTTGTCTGTGAAAGCTTAAGCTAGCTTAAGCTTAAGCTGCCATGTTGAAAATGTACCAATTATTAATAAAAACAAATCCAACATCAATGTATTAAAAAAGGTATTTGCTTCTCTACTTTGAAGAAAGCAAACAACACTTTTTTCATAATAATACAACGTCTTACGATTTTTATATGAGTTACAAACCAATTATAATATGCCATGACATTTGGAATCGAGACAACATGTCTTTGAAATAAACCAGAGACGGCTCTTTCATTATTATGGGCATGTACCGTTAATGTACCGCAAATGTTTCCGACTGCGGAGTCAGCTGGGTGAGAGAGAAGATACTTATCACTGGAGTAAATACTCACCTCTTCTCTGTCCCAACATAGTAAGCCTTAGTACATAGCCCCGCCCATAAGAAACCTGACCAATCACAGAGCCTAAAACGCTTGTTTCGTAAAATTGACCTTGACCTCAGCCAATCGAATACTACGTGGGCGTGTTCAACCCTAGTTCGGTTGCGCCGGACATTGCCCATCAACTTTTGCTACCAGAAGAGCGTTGTGCAAAGCTAGGTTAGCTAGCTACATGACATATCCATTCTAAGATAGTTCTTTCGTCGTTCGTGGTGCGTTTCTGCCTTTTGTAATTCAGCTCGAGATTCGCAGTTGTCAACAAACCAACAAATTCCAGAAGTGACGGGGGGACTCCATTTTCGTACGCGGCAGCCCGGACGAGCCTGCAAGACGGCGGAAAGCTAGGTGGTTGCGTTGCTAGGCTAACTTTCCCTGCCAGAGCAAGCGGGCATCTTGGGATAAATTGTCTACTTGACGACACTTTCGTTGACTACAAAAGACTCCCAGGTATGTTTCCTAAAAACCAAATCGCCGGTATCCATCCCTGTGAATGCACATCGCTTCACAGTTCGGCAACTATCTGCCGCAGGTCATGTTAGGTTAGCCGCTAATGCTCCCCTAACGTTAGCCGCTGCACTCAGCTGATAACCCTGCTTATTTTCCCAGCAAGCTGACATGCTAAGCTAATGTGCATGAGAGCGAATGCGCGCTCGGTCACATTCCTAACTTAAACTTAGCGTTATCTTTTAACTGGTTTTTGTAAACAGCGTATCGAATACTAATAAAACCGCATTGCATGATGGGGGTTGAAAAGCCCACTTTAAACAAGTGAGCAAGCAACTATAGCTAATGTTAGGTCAGATCTGCTAAGATGCACAACTCGAAGATGATTGAGGTTTGTTGTTGTTTGTCACTGTTACTTTGACCCTGTGATTGCAGCATGCTGATGGTGGGAGGCAATGGACGGCTGCACTAGAATGAGTGTGAAGGAGCTGTGTGAGACCGATGACCTGGCCACCGGTTTGGTGCTGGACCCTCTGCTGGGCTTCAGCACCCACAAAATGAACATCAGGTAATCTGTCACTCGAGACATGTCAATTCCAACAACATCAGAGTGAACAGGCGTTCACGTCAGTATTTAAACAATCGGTTCTTCTTTATTTCTGTTTTAGTTTTACGTCGGGACAGTATTATTCCAGCTTTTGCTGTTCTATTTATAATTTGGTGGGCATGCCATGACAACCAGGCCCATCCTTAAGGTGTCTATATACAGACACATGTGTTAAAATGTTCTTTGTTTGGATGTGATAGTGTGTCAAATATTTGCTGTCCTGTATCTGTTCAACACATTTCCTGCTGTTTTTCCATTCATCAATAACTGTATTATATTTAAAATTTCCGTCGCAACTTCACAGAGCAAATGTGTCAAAAATATTTATTTTACAATTTTAAATATGACAAAGCAAAGCAGTAAATGCTCTCATTTAAGAGAGAATATTGGAATTATTTCCCTATTTCTGCTTGAAAAAATGAAGCAATTCAAAAGTATACATTTTATTATAGGTTTTGAAACTTTAACAGCAGGGTAAATACACAAGATGCTCAGGCAAGCCCACTGTATTTACATGTAATCCCAATTGTATAAGTTTGTTTTGATCATGCTCATATTGATTGATACTTTCTGCTTCCAATGCATTCTGTCTGCCGGCAAGTGTGGAAAATATAGCCGTGTGTTTTTGAAGCAATAAGCAAAATATGTGCCAAATACAGGCAGGTAGCTTATTAAAGTCCTGTGAACAGCAACAGATAAAATATTATTTTTCTTGTTTGCACATTTGATTATTTAATTGCTGTCAGGATGTAAAGATAATTTCAACAAAAATATTATAAATGTATTTGAAGATTTCGAGCCCTACCTTTTTAAATACAGTGAGGAAATGAGAATCCTCAAATACAATTAGACTATTGTAGTGAGAAAGATGTACAAAAGATTACGATAATTAATAGTTATCTCTGCAACATATCTCTGATTATCATTTAGAGTTATGTTTAACTTATGAGGGATATTGGGGGTTTTGTGTGTTCTCTCAGTACATCTAATAACATACAGTGACATTCACAAAAATGCAAATAATTGAGAAGTTTAAATTATTTAGTTATTTATTTAATCTTGTGTCTTCTTAGATTATACAAAAATACGGTAACCAACATGTCTGAGCACAACATTTTTTACATGTTCCCTGAAAGCAATATCTTAAATTTGAGATAAAAAATGTCCCTTTACACAAACACGCCTTAGACTAACACTGACTGCGGTTAGACTTTGTCCTCTGACTCTTGTGCCATTTTCTGCTTTTCTGTCCTATTTAGTCCCCCACCAGAGATCCGGCGTTGGGGTAACCTCAAAGAGACCCTGTTGCGCTTTCAGCGTACGCATGACTTCAATGCTACGTTTGAGGCGCTGACAGTAGGGGAACCGGCTGGTGACTACTTTGACGCTTTGGGAAGCCATCGACAGGAGCTGCTGAGACAACATGTAAGCTGATGTTTAAGCTTACAAATGAGTGTAGATATAAAATAATCACTAATGAAATGAGAAATGCATGAAAACATGGTATGACATTTGTGCTTGGAGGTCTTGCTCTTTTGGTACCTTTATTACATTTATAGAAAGCCACCACATTTATTCCTGTATTTCTCACTTGAGTGTTATCCAAACCATCTATAATGTCTTTTAGGTGTATCGCTACCTCAGTGCCTTCCTGTTGGATAACGGTGTCAAGATAGAGTCCTGTGACAGATACTCCTCAGAGACCAACGGAGCAAAGATAACCTCCACGAGGCAATGGTAATCGCTCATGCGTTGTATTTGTCAAAGCTGCACGTCCCTGAACAATAGCTGCTGCGTTTTCCCGGACTGGGTGTGTTACTTTTTGTCTAAATGAAGCTATGTGACGTTTGAATTGTTGCTCCGTAGGTTTGCAGGCGAGCGGGTGGAGGTCCTGCTGGGCTGCATAGCAGAGCTAAGCCCTTCTGACGGCGCTGTGCTAAGAGCCGGAGTCAACGACTTCAGTGTGATGTATTCCACACGCAAGCGCTGCACTCAGCTTTGGCTCGGGCCGGCAGCTTTCATTAACCACGGTGAGTTGGTTATTCTTACGCACACACCAATTCAACATTTTCACAGCTGATTGGAGTGCTTGCCTGTGAGTTTCATCAGCAACAATTTCACCTGGCTGGATTTCTTTTTTTTTTTTGAGGCACAGTCTGTGATCCAAATGGCAACAAAAAACAAATGCCAACATTAACAACACACGATTGAAAGCTGCTTTCAACCTCAAACTGATTGACAGGCCTTTTATTCATACACCCACACTACTCAACAATACAATTTGTCAATTGTTTTCTAATAATGTTTGGATTCAGACATACTGTACTGAAAAGCTGATAGTTTCAATCACGATTCTTTCAGAGATTTTGTTTTTTGTGAATTTGTTTGTGTATCTAAATATTGCAAATACCATATGTCATGTAAGCTCTGCATACTCATTGGAAAGATTAATTAGTTGTTCCTAGAAAAAGTGCTTAGGGGCAGGATTAGCACTAGTTTCTGAATGTATTCCCACTACACACTGCAGATTCTGGAGCACCTGCACCAAACATAAATAGTTATTTGTGTTCCTGCATTGATCAGAAGCTAAACTAAACATAAAATACTTTTAATTTTCAAATTTGTTCTCCGTGAGTGTGATGCTCAATGTCTGTGTGTTTCATCAGCATCACAGCAGGATTTTTAGGGTGTTTTTGTTAAAAACATCAGCACATTTCTTGTATTTCTCAAACTATGACCAATTGGTAACTTACTGAATTAAACAATTTGTGTTTTGAATTGCAGAAAGGAAAGTGTGTTTAAAAAAATATATTCAGATGTGTCAAAAATCTCAAATTTGTTAATTTCTTCATTATTCTCAGTTGACAAGTCTAAGCCATTTCTGTATACAAGACTTGTGCAGTTCACCAATTTGCTTTCATCTTTTGACAACTCTGACAATGTTCCCTGCTGCAGAAGTAGCAAGATGTGTTTTACCAGATTCATCGTAAACACATTTTAAAAAGACATTTGAGGCCATAATCTGAATTGTAATGTGTACGAAAGGTCCGGTGAAATGTGAGTTAATCCTTTCGTCCACTCAGAGGCCATTTTCTGGCAAGATCTTTTAACAATGTTTGAGAGTTAATCAGCTTAGCCTTTGAGCCTTTTGCTAACTACTTCAGTGCAAGCCAAACTGATCAACAAAATACTTCCTAGTACTTAATTCATTGCTGGGATTAATTTAATAACTTGAAATCTTTTATCTCTGTTTTTCTCTCTGCTGTTCTTTTGGGATGAAGACTGCAAACCAAACTGCAAGGTAATTACCTATATTTATTAATCACCTGCACTAAAGATATTTGACAAATACATATTTGATTGTTCTATAACACTTAACAGCTATCATTGTGACATTTTGCATATTGTAAATTGTGTTTTAGCTTAACTGCTCTCTGTCAATGTATCCCATGGGTCACCCAACCTTTTGTCTTTTGCTGTTTTCTTTCTTTTCCCTTTTCACCCGCCCAGTTCGTCCCCGGGGAGAAGAATATTGCATGTGTTGAAGCGATACGACCCATCTCACCTGGGGAGGAGATCACATGTTACTATGGTGCCAGCTTTTTTGGGGAAGGCAATGAAATGTGTGAATGCTGCACCTGCGAGAGGTGTGTCCATCATCTCTTCCGACATTGTCTTTGTTGTAGCTTGGTTCTCCTCAAAACTGAAGACTTTGTTTATTGTATATGAAATAACGTCTAGACTGTTTTAACCTAAATCTAATTTTTTTGTATTTGAACTGTTCTTCAGGAACGGAGAGGGTCACTTCAAACACAAGGGGAAGCAGCCTGAATGTGAAGAAACAAAGGACCCTGTGGGGCAGAAGTACCGCCTGAGAGAGAGATATCTTCGCCATCACAGAGAGAAGAGGCCGATAATACAAGGAACACACTCAGGTATTTTTAAAGGTAACCACTGTCAGATTTTCTCTAAAATCTGCTTAAATCAGCCGAAATAATTACTAGCACAGCAATGACAAACAATTATATGTACTGTTAAAATGAAAGTATCAAAATACATATTGAAATCTGCATTTGTTGCTTCCTAAAAGTCCTTTTAGCACCACCGAAGCGGCTCAAAACCAATTAACAGGAGTATTAACTGTACAATGCAAGATTACAGCCAAAATATCAAGACTAACAGTTTGTCATACTAAAAGCTTTACAGTCTGCTCATCCCTTTGGAGAAATGTCACCTGACTGATTTCCATGGTGACGCTTTGCAATCAAACTATATTGCAGTTTTTATTATGTTGTTAAAACTTAAAGTTTTCATATTAAATCTGCTATTTTATGATGATGGTAGTATTACAAAAATGCACAGGGTTCTTTATGGGTCAGACGTGATAGAATTCAGGTTGAAAATCATCAAAATAACCTTTTAACTGATTTAAAACTTAAATTATCTGCTACTTTAAAATACATTTAAGTCCACCAGACACCTCTGTGCTGTGTTCAGGCTAGTGCAGTCCGTTAGATGCTCAGTGAGGGATAATGCCCGACAAGGGGTCCGTTATCAGGAATCAATGGACAACATGTGCGTTGGACCGTTGCCGCTGTGCAGTACATCAATTCCTAATAATGGACCCCTGCAAGGGCAATATCCCATTGATATCATAGTTGCCAAATTAAAAAAACGAAGACCATACATTTGTATTTTCATACGTTTTGCAACCAAAATCACACTCCATGATGATTTGTTAATCCCTGGAATAATAAACATGAGATTCTTATGCAATGGAAACGTTGATAACTACTCCAGTAAATAGGATATGACTTTGAAACAGGAGATATTTCTAGTCCTCTCAGTACATGGAACACTTGAAGTAATGAGTTAAATAGCCTGAAGTAGTGAGTTGAATAGTAGTATAGTAGTAATTACTTCTATTGGGCATGTTTTAGGATGCAGATTGTGTTGCTTCTTCATGACCTAATAATTCAATGTAGCGTGAACCTGGCAATATGTTACATAACTTCAATGTTAAATAACCCTGAAGAAGCACTTCTGTTTGCATTAGTTGAAGGAATATTTCATTCAAAACATATCAAATATATATCAAATACTCACTCTGTGTTACCTTGAATTCTTGAAACTTTGCTTTGCTCGCATACGTCCAAGGTGAACCAAGGAAAAAAAAACTAAGAAAAGTGATGAATTGAAGTAAATGGGGTCAATTCTATATCAAAACACCCATTTACGAATTCTCACATAACTTGTGCATTACAATGCAAGTTTGAAACTTATCATAAACGGTAACAATTAAGACCATACACAAATAGTTTAAAACTCTAAATACATCCTGTTTATTTTTTTATCTTCATTTTTTTATTCAAGATGTCTGTGTGTGTGCGACTGGTGCTTTAGTTTTGATTAGACTGCAAGCGATCATCTTGCGAGGAGCCATTTTGCAGATCTTTTCAAGTATGAGAGCTGGACATTTTATTTGCTTCAAACTCCACATACTGTAAGTTTGCAATGAGTTGTAATGCTGCTTCAGTTTGCTTATGGATCAATAATGGAACGTTTCTGTTATGTTTTCTATTCTTATTGAACTTGCATTCGGTTTCCGTTTGCTCTTCTTTTTCTGCTCCATAAAACATAGTCGAACCACACTATTGCAGTGATGTGTTTTGGGCCAATAGACGTGATTGGTTGCTACCTGGTAAAGACAGATTATGCTAAAACGAGCTTAATATAATTTCCTGAACTCTGTATTCCCACACCTGTTAGTACCACGGGCTATCTTGCCATCCGCTGTGCAGTAAATGGCTAACTAGATAGAAAACTAATGATAGCAGTTGAATAATCTGGTCACTTAAATCACAATGTTTTTCCACAGGGTTCTGTCACTCAAATCATATCCACGTCTAGGTATTTATTTGTAAACAGATGCCATTGGTGTATCAGAGTTTTTTTAAATTGTTGAATTAATTAGAAATGTCAGTGTTTTCATCGCTTTAATAGGCATAATGTTAATGCACTGCTCATGTTGAACAAACATACACATCAGCAAAAGAGATGCTCCAAGTTCAACTTCTTCTTCTTTGTCTTTCATCTGCAGCCATCCCCTCAAGGAATTCCTTCACCCAGCAGATGAGGAGAAATGCCTTAAAGAACAGAAAATTTTGTCAAACGAAGAAGTGGAGACGAGAGAAGCACCGGCGATCAGGGAAGTCCCCTTTGAAGTCTCTCACAGTCCAGCAGTATCAGACACTTTTGTCCCAATTTACAGTGAGGAACCTCAGAATCCGAGTACGGCGCCACTCTGTGGATTTCTTACTGAAGTGTAAGGATCCGAAAAGCAAAGAGAGGGCTTTGCTTCAACAACTGGAAGAAGAGAGTCCAAAAGACAACGGACTGAGTGAACTGAATTCGACAGGTGAAGAGAATAACAGCGGCGAGGTAAACTTGAAGCCTTTCTCCATGTCGGTCCACCAGAAAAGTGGACCCGCAGCCAGCAGCGCGGGCCTTAATGGGAAACCTGTTAAAGTCGTGGAAAGGAGGGCAGTTCCCAAGAGGTTCTCTTCAAGAACAAGAAGCATGGTTCAAACGCATCAAGCAGGGTCAAGCAACACAACCGACACTACTGTCTGTCACCCTGTCGAAAATGACAAAACCTGCAGTGCAATAAAACAAGACAAGATGGAAAAAGCAATCGCAGAGAGTCAAAGCAACAAGTCCAGCAGCGTTGAATCCTGCATCATCGACGAGGCTCAAAACCCAGCACCTGTGCCAACGGAGCACAGGATCACCAGAGCTTCGTCCATGATAGAGGTCACGAATGGAACGAAGAAAGCCAGAGACAATCCACTAGTATCACTGAAGCAATACCTCACGGTCAGCCTAACACGGTTATCAGTGTCGAGTGTAAAAGCAGAAAGGATCTCTGAAGACCAGAAAGGAGGAGTGGAGTTGAGGGGAAGGACCAGGCCGAGCCGGTGTACCGGACCAGCTCCTCTAATGGTAACGTCAGAAAAAAGGGTGTCCAGATCTCAGCAGAGGCTGGGAGGAAGTTCAGATATCTGCACAGCTGAAGGGAACAGAGGGGTGAGGGAAATGTTTTTCAAGGCCATCGACAAAGTAAATTTAGGAAAGCAACAAGCAAGTGACTCTGTTTCGGATTTATCCCACAGAGAGAAGGGGGGGAACGGCAAGGTTATCGAAATACAAACGGTGTCAGAAAAAAAAGATGAAATGCCGAAAGAGCAGCAGGACATTGTGAAGTGCAAAATTGAAGAGCAGACAGAAAATAAAAATACTGCATGTAAAAGTAACAAGGCCATAGAGAAAGTGAAAGAGTCAGAATGTAAAATAGCGCCCATTGTAAAAACTATAAAACAAAATAACCTGCGGTGTGTTACAAATATAGTTGAGGATGATGTTAAATCACCAGAACAAATGGCCAGGAGTGTGAGCAAACTGCCGGTAAGTAGGCATGAAGAAGATGTCGTCATAAAGCAGGCCAAGGTTTTGCTATCTGATATTTTAAGAAAAGATAAATCCTTGATAGATAAAAGATTACACAGAGATATTGTAGGAAGAGTGTTTTCTACCTCGGCCTCTAAAATGCAACGCACTAAGGTGGAAGAAGAGCTGATTGAGCTAAACGGAGGCAGGTACCACTGTTCGATGCAGGGCAGGGTCGTGAGCAGGCGAAAGATGAAGCCGAGGTTAGCGAAAACGAAAGCGAATCAAAGCACCAGGGCACACTTGAGCAAAGACGCTCCAGCGACAGTGAAGACTGAGATGAGTGAGGACAGTTTGCAGCTTCAGTCACCACAGAGGCACAATGACCCTACGGCCAGCTGCCTAACCCCACTACCTCATAGGTCACTCATTTCAACAACTAATCTGTTTCCGGATACCAATCCACAGGCACACATACAGTCCAACATACCTCTGAAGAAACGTACATTTCGAAGTTCCGTCGAAATGGACTCCGAACAAGGTTTGACTTCTGCGTCAGATCAAGCTTCCAAAGAAGCCTCGGAGCTAAATGCATCTGCAGAGCTGAGGCAGGGACCTGCCGCATGTTCAGGGGAAAGACAAATTAAACGCAGACAGAGGACAACAGAAGTCCAGAGGTTAAACCCCCAAAAGATAACAAAGCAAAACTCCTTAAAGAGAGTGCTTCGGTCCCGAGCTAATGAAGTTCAGCGAAGTCATTTATTGAGAGCTCAAAGGTGTAAAATAGAGAGGCAAGATGAGGATGAAGTCGATCTGGATCAGGCACCAGGCGGTGATACGTTTGCGGAGGACAAACAAGCTGCTGCTAAAATCCAAAAGCAGCGTGAAAAAAATCCAGCTTTGAATAGAACTCAAAAGGAAGATGAGGTGGAAACGTTAATCCAGAGAAGTAGTTTGGGGGACGCGAAGCCAGGCATCGATTTAAAGATTCGGTTTAAGAGGAGGAGAGGGAGAGTATGGGAGATGCAAAGGGCGGGATTGGAGAATATGGCATTAAAAACGGAAAAGGTAGACGGGTTGGTGACGTGCGACCCCTTTAAAGCTATCATGGATTCTGTATCAATTTTAAACATGGAGATGGAGGCCGCTCAGGCTCACGTGCATGCTAGTAAGAAGTCCAAGAGCAGATTGCATCATTTGAAAAGAAGAGGTCAGAGGTTGTGTGAAAGGAAAACCACCAACGCGTCCTCAGATGTTAAATCAGATAAAGGCCTAAACAGTGTGTGCGGGCCCACAATGCCCAATGAAGAAGTAGAAGTCAAAGAGAAGCTGGATAAGAAACTTCTAGAGGAAGTCAAGCTGCTGCCGCATAAAATCGAGAGCTTTAAAACCGACTGTGAAATGGCATTTGTAGGGAAAGAAACTAAAACTGAAGATCGTTTTGAAAAGAATTGCTGGTTGTTTGGATCCGGGTCACAGCCGAAACTAGAGCCCAAATTAGATTCAAACGGGCTTCCGTTACCAGTAATTAAACTACGCAGAAAGACAGAGGATATTTGGGAGGTGGACAGCAAGGAGAGGCTTCTACAAACTGAACTTAAAGTGGAGCCCAATGTGAAGAAGGAGATGAAGGGTCACATTTTAGAGAGACAAAGGGAAATTAAAGGATGTCTTGATATTAGCAAGCTCAAAGAAGAGTTCCCGTCACCGAGACTGCACAGCAACACGGCCCTTCTCAAAACAGAGCCGCCCCCCTTTTCCTTGTCCCTGTCGCCACTGTCTCTGTCTTCCCCCCTCAATGACAATAAAACCGAAGTGATATCCTCGGTAGCGGACACAATCGCCGAAAGGCCAGAGATGAACTGCGGAGGAAGGAAACTGAGGCCCAAAATGGAGAGACAACGAAAGTGCGGCCCCGTTGAAACACCCACCACCTGTCTTAGTCACACTCTCCAACAAATTGACAACAGTCTCTCCAGGCTCTCCGAGGGCTTGTGTTCATCGCAGACGTTGGAAAAGCCAGCCGCCTGCACCAGTGCTTGCAATTCTGTCATCCAGCCCCCGTCGCAGTCTCCTCCATTCACGACGGCCGACAACATGCTTTCGGGTGAGCCCAACTTCACAAACTGCTGTGACGACATTCTGGACTTCCAGTGTCTCAACTTTGAGGGTTATTATCAACCCCAGAACATTCTTCCGTCTTCCCCATCGGATCTGTGTTCACTTGATCCACCGACAGACCCCTTCAGCAGCCCCCTCTCTCACAGCCCGTCTGATACATGGGCAACTGAGACGCCGTACCTCGGCCCCCCAAGTCCAGGAAATAACTTTACCAGTGAGGATCTGCAGTTCTTTCCAGGTCTAGTTTCTTCCAAAAGTGATTCCATTCCTGTGGAATGTGAAGTGAAGGATACCTCCAAAGACAGAATCCAACTCAACCCCGCTTTCAGTTTTTCAGCTCTTGGCAACTCTGACTTTACGGCTAAGGATCGAATTCTAAGTAAAAATCCAGGAATGAGGCTTTCCAGAGAAGACCTCAGAACTCAGTCCTATCCCGTAGTCAGCAAGCCTCAGGTGTTCGGTTCAACGGCGTCCTCTGTTACATCTCACACTCCTGCTACTTTTACCCAACCCTCCATCAACGCCAGGGCGAGCACCAGTCAATCAAAAGTCCAGGCGAACATGAAAAGCCAGGGCCCCTTCCACCGTACCATTCCTAGTAAATCCCAGTCTTTTTCAAGTATGCAGCCTAACGCAGTCAGAGGAATGCCCCAGAGTTGCTTAACTAAATCCGTCCCGCCAACGCAAATGTCTAACAGATTCCTCCCTCCTCAACGCTTCACTGTGAAAAATCCCAATCCTCCTGACAATCCATTCAAGTTCCATGAGAAAACCTCTTCAGTTATTCACAGGGTGCTTAAGTATCAGGGGGGGAACCCGACTCAGAACTTGTATAGTGCACCTTGTAAGGATGCAATGGCTGCTGGCAGCCCGATCATTGCATCCCGGACACTCGGTGCAAAGTCAGGTGCTACTGAGAGGACCCTGCAGAGTCCGAAACTAGGTGTTGGTACTGACAGTCATCACAAAGACAATGTTTCTGTTCATGGGTTTGGAAAAGATGTCGGCCATCTTGGTTCCTCCAGCAACCTCAGCAGGTCCAATCCTCATTTCAACAAACCCAACTCCTCTTTCCCTCAGTCTTTCATCAAAAGTAAGATGTCATCTGACAAACATGAAGGTGTAGAAACCAACATGATGAACAAAAACATTTCATCGCTGCCAAGACCCTTCTTCTTCCCTAGCAAAGTGTCTGATGGTTATTCATCGCCACAAGACAAGAAATCCACTCCGTCGACTTCAGCCAAGCACCAGCCATGTTACACACATCAAGACCCTTTTGATTTTAGCTTCGGCTCGTCTCCTTCGCCCATGCCTCAGCACAATACCCCCCAAATGGCCCACAGTACACCTTCTGGTACGCCAGCACCAGCAAACAAGACTCAGTCCTCAAACGCCTCAGCCTCTTTCCCTTACGGCTGCCAAGGTCCTCCCTATGTACTGAACTTCAGTGGCGATCACTCATTGACTCTGGGTCTAAGGGATGGGGTTGAGGGTTACCCGGGATTAGGCTCGACAAACTACACCTACCATTGTCTGATGGAACCTTCAGGCACCCAAGGGCGACTGGTTCTTGAGCCATGCGGACCCCAGTCGTCTAACCCAGCCTCTTTTTCTTTGGGTGGATTTTCAGGGCTCAGAGGTCAAGACGAACAATGCAGGAAGGACATGCAGCAACAGTGCCAGCCTGGGGAACACCAAGGCTCATCTCACTATGGACCTGTTCCATCGTCTCACTCCATGGGTGCCACAAAACCCAAGAGAGTGAGGTTAGTGGTGACCGATGGCACAGTGGACTTGGATCTCCAGTACTCGGATTGATTTGTACCCCCTGGTGTCACTGGATCCTAGAGTACATTTAGATGGAGGGATCATAAAGTATCGGCTCCAAGATGTTTTTGTAAACACTGTAATTCATAGTCTACCAGTTATTAAAGCCCGCCGACTGATTTCTAAATAATTATTTTGATGGACTGTTAATGTATGAATGGCTTGTACAGAGTTTTATGTAAAGCGGGCGTATTAGCGTGTTTTAACTACTGTAGGATTTGTAAAAGAAATGAAATATCCACTACAATTTGTTAGAGAATACCAAATTATGCATATGAAATGCATAAAGAAAACAAAGCATTACATATATTTGTGACTATGAATTTGAAGTTACTGGCCCTGTAAGCCCTCTTACTGTACTGTAACATAGCTGTACGACTTTTTCTATTCCACGAATGGCAGTAGTGATGAGAGCGCCACCACCGGTGTGCTGGTACTTGTGTTGGTTGGATTTAAAAAGGCAGCTTTGTGCCTCGTTCTTTAATATCTTCTCGTGACTTTTTGAAGCACCTGTTGAAACAGTTCCCCCCCACCCCCCGTTTTTATACTCAGTCAGATCTTTTCTCACTTTGTGTGTGTGTGAGTGTGTGCATGCAGGCAAGTCTTGAGGGATCAAAGTAAAGTGTATTGTCGTACTGTGACTGTTGCTCTGCCAGATTTTTAGTAAGATGATTAGTCATTAGTGCATCGATGAAATGAAAGGCTTGTGCATGGACGGTGTACAGTAAAATTATTTCCTGACCTGAAACGATATATATTCAAGGACAACTACTGGGTGAAGACATGAACTGCAGCTTTTAACAGCTGCTCCTTTGAGTACTGATGTGAATGAGTGAATGGGAGAAACTCCAGCATGTTTTTTTTTTTGTTTTTTTTTCCAGGCCAGTTGTGCTCAATAAATTGAGGTATAGTACAATGTCTTTATAATGGGAGTCCTCCCAGTTGGAAACATTTCAATATTACTCAAGAAATCTGACAATCTTCTCACAGAGTAACTCCCATATGTCCCTTTTCATTCATTTGGTCGTGTATTTTTCAAAGGAATTCATCATTATTATTATTATTATACATAAAGAACAGAAGGATAAGTTATGCATCACATGCAATAGTTCCTGTTTTGTTTTTTGCTGATTGAGCTACACGTTAATAGGAGTTTATAGTGTAAGCAGAGTTATTTGCTGCAGATTGTGGAAGTCATGTGAGCATTCCCCTCGTGTCACAATGTACTGTATGTTGAACCCTTTGACATCAGTTGGCAGGAGTGTTCAGTGTGACTGCCCAGCCTTTCATTACCATCATGTTCCGTCTTGATAAGGAAAGGCCAATTATTTATTTTAATATCCTCATCCTTGAAATGGTGCTTTAATGTAATTTATATTTCACATTGATTGTTCAAACTATTAAATGTTTTTATTCTTATTTAATGGGACAAAGTACTGAACTGAATATTTACATTGAGTATTTAATTTCACAGCCTTTGACATTTTATCCAATGTTTCAGTTGTTAAAAAAAGTAAAATGTTCTGTCTTTTTTCTAATTGGCAGTTAGTCTTGCTGAAAGTCTGCTGTAGAAATGTACAAATGTAGCCTATATCATTAAAGACACTTAATTCTTTTTTTGTACTTTGTGTCATTGAGTCTACTTCATTTCAAGAGCCTACACAATGTGATTGTTTACATTATGTCTGCAATATTGTTCAGCTTGTTGATTTGATTGCTCAGCCATGTAATATATTTGATTAGTTAAGACATTTATTTAATTACTTCTACCTTTTAGAGGCTGGACTATAATGTGTCATTCCTACATCTGCCCAAAGCTAATGGCAGATCTTTCAATTGTATTTAATTGCATCCCTCATAATCAAAGAAAGTACTATATTGTCATTATTTTCAGAATAGGGCTTCAATTAATGATTATTTTCATTATCCATTAATATGCTGATTATTTTCTTGATTTGTCTTTTCATCGTTTGGTCTATGAAATAATCACTTAGTGAATTATGCCATATCATTTCCTGAAGCCCAAGGTCGTATCTTCAAATTGTTGTTTTGTCTAAAATCTCATCTAATCTCACTAATCATTTTACTGTTGCATAAGACAAATAAAATATTTATTTATGAAACTATTAAATAGCAGTGGTGGAAAGTAACTAAATACATTTACTTAAGTACTGTGCTTTATTACAACTGTTGTACTAAACTTGCATAATTATATTTACTTTCACCCCACTACATTTATATGACAGCTTTAGTTTCTACCTCGTCCATCAGTATGATCCAATAATATTTATGATTTATGATTCTGCAGAATGAGTATTTCTACACTGTGGTACTTTCCCTACTGTTAAATAGACTAATAGAGCTTCTTTATTTAAAAACGTGTCAATTCTTGAGCCACGTACATTTAGTAGTAAAGTTCATAGGTCGGGTTCATTTGAAAATTACGAATTCCAAAGAAAGATGAATTATGGGCTTTTTCTTTTTATAGTTTATTCATTTTATCTGATAAATATTAATGTTGGTCTGTTACATGACCCCTGATCTGTCTTTTTGCAAAAGGGTCCCTGGGTAAAGCCAGTGGGTCTCCCTGATCTTCCTGCTGCTCTAATCTATTCATCTGCTCCATGTCAAAGCTCAAGGTGAGCGTTCCTCCTCCTCCTTTAGTTCCCTCCTTCCTCCCTCTTTTACTTTCTTTCTACACAAGCAGCGCTGGTGTTCTTCCTCTCGACTCCTCTCTTGCAGCACATGACCCACTTCTGCTTTTCTTCCTCGCTCTTAGTGGCAGCCGAGCCGTTAACGCTGATGCCAAGTATAACAGTTAGCTCATAATGAGGACGGAGAGAGAGATTATCTCTTTTAGTAGTGAGGGAGAGAGCGTCTGAGAGGTGGTACAGTTGAAGGGACTGACAAAATAAGATGAAAAAAGCTGTCATTATAGAGTACACAGGTTTATTCATGCTTAGATTTATGAGACCATTAATCAAACATTGATTTTACTTTGGTTGAAACAATTATGAGAACACGACTTCTTGAGCTTTATTTCCTTTTCAGCAGTGTAAGAGACACTGAGTGCTGGTTGTTCAGTAGAAGGTCCCCTGTGAATGTTACGTTATTATATTTGATGTAATTAAAATGTTAAAACTGATGCTTCAGTGTGTAAGTAGTATTTTACTGCTGTACCCTGTCAATGTGGAGGAATGTGGAGCTTCACTACTCCCAGCAGAGTTTAATCTTGAAGATTATACGTATATACAGTTAGGTCCATAAATATTTGGACATTGACACATTTTTCATTATTTTGGCTCTGTACACCACAACAATGGAGTTGAAATGAAATAATCAAGATGTGCTTTAAGCTCAGACTTTCAGCTTTAATTTGAGGGTATTTACATCCAAATCAGGTGAACGGTGTAGGAATTACAACAAATTAAAATGTGGCCACCCTCTTTTTTTTATCTTCTCTCTCTCTCTTTATGTATATACTGTATCTATATATATATATATATATATATATATATATATATATAGATATATATATGCACACAGAATGTAACCTTGGGAAGCGAGCATCAGCTGGGAGGAGAGAGCTTCAGAAAGGTGTACATTATTTCCCATGTGACAGATGCAGAGGCTCCAGATGACCGGCTACTGGCTGAGGTGTCAGTGCATTAGTGTAAATTATGACTGTAACAAAACCCTGTGTGTCTGACAGAGGGGGCTGAATAAATATGTCAGCTCTACAAGCAGGGATATTGCTCTTATGATTATTATGGCAATCTTTCTTGATTAAGTCTGACTGTCTGCTATTAAGGCGACTCCCCCGTCTCCTTGTATAAACCGCAGTTGCTCGTGTGGTTTTCGATGAAGCCCGGCAATCCTTTTTCAGCTTCCTGCAACTGCTTGCTCACTCTCAGCTAATTAATACCGCGGGTCCGGCTCGAGCCTGACGAACGAAACCAGTTAAACCCACCGTCCGCTACATGCAGACTCAATCAGTCAGAGGAGCAGTGCTGGCAGATGCAGGCGGACTAATCAATGCAAACCCAATTGAAAGCAACCAAGAGATCAGGTGGTGTAATACTTGTGATGCTGTGTGAGAAAGTTACCTCCGCATGAGTCATTGGCTGGATGAACAAAGAGGTGGACGGCCCCCGCTGTGGAGGTTTTAATTTAATTCACATCAGTTTCTAAATGCCCAGCTCGGAGCTGATGGATGTAATGTTAATGAGAGACAATAAAGTGATGGATGGTGATACAACTGTAATTATTAATATCACTTTCCAGAGCGGAGATGTCAGGGTTTGCCTGTCACTGTGACCTTTGAGTGGTAGACAGACTGGCACGCCGCACCGGAGGTATGATGCCATGGCTTTTGCTTCATGTTAATAGCGTGGAACATGCAGCCGTGGTCTTTGTGAACCATGCTTTATTAATCCAGGTGCACGATTAGTCAATGAATCAATTAGTCCATTGACAGATAATTAATCTGCTACAATTTTCCTAATCCATTAACCACTCCAGTGATTTTTAAAGCAAAAATGCAAAACACCCAGCTTCTCGATTGTGATATTGCTGCTGTGTTTCTTTGTCCTACAATTTGGTAAATTTAATATGTTTATAACATAATACTTTTGATGACACCACCTTGAGCTCTGTTTTTAATGTTTCATTGACCAAATACAGATACATGTTAGCTGCAGCCCTGAATTCTAATTATTACCGTGAAAATAATTATAGCTTGTGCAAGTTTATTGGATTCAAAGGCAACATGTCAGCCCCATCATGGAAAATATAAAACACACCGCAACAAATTGTGCAAAAACACACAACAAGGCACCACAGCATGAGATCTACTAGAGCCCCAACTCCCATGTTTCTTGAGAAGAGAGAAAAATCCCCAAACTGAAAAAAATATCACTACTGTATCACAGTGCTGACCTGCAAGATCAAACAGACCAGCATCATTCTGGAAATTGTTCAGCAGAATATACATAAAATAAAGCAAGATTTATAAGACGTGCTTATCAGAATACACTCTGCGACAGGGGAAATAAATCCCAAAAGGTTTGTGCTGGAAAAGCCTTTTTTTCACAATGTTTCCACCGTGTGAAACAAGCAGCAGCCGGAGAGCATCCTGGAGTCATCACTGGATTCAGTTATTTCTCTTTGACATGCAGCGAAGCACTCGTCAGGGACAACATCCAGCAGATGGGTTTTCTTTGAGGGAGGTCTTCTCACTTTAAGGTCCACCAGAGAGTCGAGCAGGCGTTATATCTCAGCAACAAGAGGGGGATTGCAACTGCTGACAAACACGTTTTCTCTGCGATCATCGTTACGATACACGATGCTCCGCCCCCTCTCTTCCTCCTCAACCCAACGTTTAAAAGGCTTTTAGCCCATCAAAGCCGGGAGTCGAGTTTGACATGCGTCACTCATCACTGATTGGTATAATGGAGTTGATTTCTACTTGCTATTCAGTTCAGCTCGTCAGTAGAAGGCTCCCTCTCCTCCCACAGCCCTCCCCTCCCTCACCCCTCTCTATGGTAATAAGCATTGCAGCAGTGGCTTCCCTCATCCTCTTATACACATCTCTTTCATTCCTAATTCATATTTCTGTGTGTGTGTGTGTGTGTGTGTGGGGGGGAGAGAGAGAGAGAGAGAGAGAGAGAGAAAGAGAGAGAGAGAGAGACTACACATGTTGGCCGCACTACTGCAGATTGTGCTGTTCTGTATCTTTGATTTGGAAATATTTTTTGGTTTATGGAAGGAATATTTAAAAATGAGAAGTGTTGCCAAATTGATGTGTGTGGTTTTGTAGTTGTTGAAAATGATTGGACAATCTTTTATGTGTGTGTGTGTGTGTGTGTGTGTGTGTGTTTGTGTGTGTGTGTGTGTGGTGTGCGTATCTTTGCACCGCTGGGTGGATCCCACTGTGTTCTGTGGTGCTCTCAGTTCTGTGAGGAGGAAAAAAAAACAGAGTTTCTCAGCTAAGAGACTAACTCCAAAACATCAAAGACACACAGAGAGAGAGAGAGAGACAGAGAATGGGAGGGAGGGAGACAAAGGGAGGGAGGGGTATGCCCTGTATCCGGGTAATGATGGAGGAGAGGGAGATGGAGGGAGGATGGGGGACATCGAGAGAGTGAGAGGTATGGGAGGGGTGAGGGAGAAAAACCAACCAACCAGTTTACAAAGAGAGAGAGAGAGAGAGGAAAAGAGAGGAAAAGAGAGAGGAGGGGAATCTGAACATGCTGAAGGGAGGGAGGAGGGGAGGATAGCGAGTGAGGGATGGGGAGATTGCCGAGCGGATAGAAGTGTTACTACAGAGCTGCTGCTGCTGCTGGCGGACGGGCTGGGAGCCGAGGATAACGCTCCATTCCTCAGCGTACAGCGGCATGCCGGACTCCTTGTGATTTCTCGTGGCGGCGGCGGCTGTGGAGGAGGGAGGTCTTCATTGTTGCAGCGGTGTCTTTTCTTTTCTCACCCCCCCTCCTTTTAACCACAGCCTTCTTCATCATCTCCCTGCTCGCCCCTCCTCACTCCTTATTCCTCTGCAACTGGCAACCGCTGGGCTCCCCCTCCTCTTTTTTTCTACTTCTGTCCCCCTTTTTTTTTTCCAGTGGAGGGATTTCTGTATTTCATCAGGGATTGTAAAAGACAGTAAGAATGTTTTTCTGTCTTTTCCACTTTTCTCTTCCTTCAAGGAGACGCGTGCATGGCGGACGGAGGGATGTGCATGGCAAAGCAGAGGGGAACACGATGCAATGTTTGTGGAGAGATAGTGTTGGAGTCCAACGGATGCATGTGTGTGTCTGCAGCAGGGGGCGGGAGGGGGGTTTTGCATGTTCAAGTTTACTGCATTGATGTAGCACATTAACTCTTCTCTCACATGGCTGCAGTAGCTCAGCTTTAAACTAAGATACACAGCAGTTGCACAGAATAAAATCAAGACAGCTCTGAATGGATTTGCGACGCACAAGGAATGCAACCCGAGCGGTGGATTCCTCCTTGATGCCAGCAGATGAATACTCTCTCCCCGGCTTTACAGGGAGGCAGAAGAAGAGGGGACAAGAGAGAAAGTGGGAGAGGAAGCAGCTGTGAGGCGGGACACAGATTTGTAGACGAGGCACGACAAGTTAAGACAAGACAGGGAATCAGCACCATCGATAAAACCCTAGACATGAAGTATGAGTAATGCTACTTGTCAGCGCTTGTTTTTATCGTGGTGTCAAACTGATAATCCCTCCCACGTACATTTCTGATGGTCTGGTGAACGGCTCACCACTCAGTGTTCACATTAAACGGGTAACCAGTGCATAAAATCACCCAGTAAGTCACACTTTATTGACTGTAGCGTGTAAAGCAGGGCATGCATGGACAAACATGGACGTAGACGCACCTTAGCATTAACAACGGTGAGGAATAAAGCACTCAGGAGCAGATGAGTGTCCTGCCACGCGGTGAACAGCAGATGAATTTGATGTTCAAACTGCTGTCTTCTCGCTTGAGCAGCTGCCTCAACAGGAAGAGGGTCAGCCAGCCAGCAGGGAACATGTGTTTGGTCTGCCCTCATCATTATCTCTCCACCTGAGTTTGGTCTACCTAAAGATGCCTTTGTCTCTATTGAACACAGCCCACGGGAGGGGGACGGCGGGTCACTTTGCAGGGCGCACAAGATTACACACAAACCTTCTGTAGCGTTGTGCAGTGTTGCACAGAGCGGCGAGGAGGATTCAAGCATAATGTGAATACGAATTTGAAAGTTAAACTGTGAATAACTTGTTGTCTGAGGCGCAAGAGACGTGACCGTGTGCTCAGCCTCGGTTTCACATCGCCCACACACACACACACGCGCACGCACACACACACACACACACACACACACAGTCATAGTAACGGAGAAGGGCCACATACCGTTGGTGTGCTCCCTGTCCCTGGGCCCTAGAAAGTAACATGTACGAGTGCACACACACACACACACACACACACACACACACACACACACACACACACACACACACACACACACACACACACACACACACACAGTTATAGTAACGGAGGAGGGCCCCATACGGTTGGTGTGCTCCCTGGGCCCTACAAAGTAACATTTACGAGTGCACACACACACACACGCACACACACACACAGTCATAGTAACTTGCGCATGCACATTCATGCTCTGTATGTGTCGCCTCGGGCTCATGGAGGTAGAGGATGGCAGAGCACATCATCAGAGAGGACAGCCGACATTACACACCATGAGAGCAATTTGTAACGTGAAAACATTACCATCAGTTCATTAGCGGTGGATTTGGAGAAGCGTACCGTCTGCATCGGAGTGCTTTTGACAATGTGTAGTGATGATTGTGTTCAGCGCTGGTGTGCGACATACATGACTCAGTCTTTGCTTTGAGTGGCTCTCGAAGTGCAAACACACTCTTCACATCCTGATGTCAAGCCGTTGCTTCAACTTATTGCAGCCGGCGCTCCAAATCAGTTTCAGAGGCACTTCCCTTGCTCATATTCAACACATTGATGTTGGATAAAAGCAGCTTCACTCAGTTTCACATGTATTGGACTGTTCTGCTGTTTCTAAGAATGCAGGTCCCACTAATCACATGTGATTTGACTGATTTATATGATAATTATCACATATAAATGGGACTGCTTTGTGATTGAGGGCAAGAGCAATGTTATTTGCATCTTGTCTAAATGTTTCAAGTGATCATATATTGGCCAAGTTATCATCGCCTTGTTCTTAGCTGCAGGCTAACCCTTGTTTACTCCATTTTACGAGCATCAGTAGCCAGGCCAGTTATACATGGAGGACAGTATGGTATGAAAGCTATTCTCTGGTGTTTCTTTCAAATCCTTATGGTTAAATTCAGTTGTTTTCAACCAGCCTGTATGACATCAGTTCACCAAAATCATTTTGACCATCTGGTCTAAAAATAAGTTACATAATTCTTTTGTGGAACATAGTAAAACAGGAAGTCCAGCAATAATCTACAACTGGGATTGGTTGCCAAATTCATTAGATCTCGCTCCCTTGAGGGTGCTGTTGAGAAACTGCTGACATTTTCAGAATAGGGGTCAAAGGTCAATTCGTGTTATTTCAGGAGTAAGACACTTGAGATTACGGTGACAGGACTTTTAGTGTTTTTCACGTCAAAATGAAAATATTCAGCTCCTCTGTGTTTCTATTTGAAGCTTTTGGGTTTATAATAAAACAATTATTACCATTAAAAGGGGGAGTATGAAGGGGGAGCTTAACGAGGCAACATGTGGTTGTCAGCATAGTCGCTAGCAAACATTCCCAGTTGGTGATGCTTCTGTCAGTTTAATGTGAAAAGACAATGAGGATGACTTTAGTATTATTGTTTCTGTATTGTTCTCCATATGTTAGATATGGATAAAAGAATGCACTTATATGATACGACGGATGTGGAAATTGATTTCCACAAATAGACAACCAACCGCTTGGTGTGTTGCTACCAATCCAACAATGAGAATGATTGTCTGGACATCAGCATGGTCCTTTTTATACAAAGTTTGATGCCTTTGTGGGAGAAACAGACTCCACTCAGCATTAAACTGTAGTCCGTCCGTGTGACAGGCTCCAGGGGGTTCGACCCGGCTTTGCTGAGTCCAGTCCAGTTGTGTTGGACTCCCTGGGAGCTCGATCCATTTGGAGTTGATCTGGTTCGACGGGCTGAAGCAGCCGCTGTTGAGAGTTGATTAACTGATTGTCATGTCGCTTGTACTTCAGATGCTGTGTGGCACAAAGAAATCGAGTCAAGGTCCAGCAAACGGCCACGATTTGCCACCCGAGCAGATTAATTACAATTCAGCCCACGTTAGCAGAGGAACACCATTAATTCTGCCTTGGTCCAACGCCACACTTCAGTTCCACGACGCACACACAAGGGACTCGACGCACAGCTGACATTTCAGGAATCAGAGGACCGAAATCTCTTCTTGCCTCTCATCCAATTCAAAAAGTCAGGATTTATCAGGACACTAAGCGTACCTGTCTGGAAGAGGACCACGGGGCCTCGACGAAGATACATGTTGATTTGGGAATTAGGAACTAATTGTTTTATTTCAAGGCCAGTATATTTAAAATCCTTTTCCACGGGGCCCAGGAGAGAAAGAAAGTGAAAGTTGGGTGTTATGGACTGATTGTTCAGTTGCTACTTATTGTCAGAGCCTTATTTTCTCTGATTTCTTTATAGCCTTTATAGTTTTCCTGTTATATTTGCCCAAGTGCAGCGAGTGGAGCTTAACTTTCTTTCAATATTTGCTACGCCGCTCAGGGGGAGATGTAGATCATAACTCCAGATTTAGCCATCTCGCTAATGCTCGCACTCCTTTCTCTCTCTCTTTTTTTGTCACTCATTCCTTCTCCCGCTTACTTGCCGGCGGTATAGACCGCTGATCTGGGACAGACAGGCCTCCCCTGCGCTCTGTCCTACTTCAGCGCTGTCCTCTCTCTTGTTTCTTTTCCTCTGTCGTTTACCTCCATCCACCTATCTCTCAGCGAGTCGCCCTGTTTTCCTCGCTATTAGTCATTACTCTGTCTGCGACCATTCACAGAGTGATGGTTGTGTCTGGTGTTAATAGGCTGTCAGGGTGTTTGGGAGACAGAGGCGGAGTCAACAACAGGACATTTTTCTTCACCTGGTGTGATGTAGAAACTGAATGAACATGTCTCCTTTGGTTTGATTTGAGTGCTCAAACTTCTCCGTTAAATGAGGTCAGAGTCACCCGTAGCCAAATCTGATAGGATTTGTATACTTTTACACTTCAATTCATACTGTGATGTGTTTGGTTTGGATTGTCTTGGAGTGTCTGTGGGTGCTGATCTTTCTATAGATCAAATGATAGCTTCCACTTCTCTGCAAACTAGAGCAAACTTTGCAGAAGTGGCAGCCAGAATTATGCTTTCATATCATCACAGATATATTGTATATGTTGGCAGATAGGCAAATAGTAACGGCAGCACGGAAATGTTTTATGCTTCATTATGGCATTTGTGTTTTGTATTAATATTTGCATTCATAGTTATTATCTATAATAGTTTAATTGTACTTACACGCAGCGGTGCTTTGAGCTAAATGCTACACCAGCATGCTAACATGCTCATAGTGACAATGCTAGTACTTTATAATGTTCATTATCTTAGTGTAGTGTATTAGCATTGTAACCAATGTTATGTAGCGCTAAAAACAAAGTCATAGTTGTGCAGGTATTAAATCATAAACCAAAGTATGACCTTATGAGAGTGAGTCATTATAATTCATCCTGCGGGGGACGCGTACCAAACTTCATCTATCTGACAGTTGTGGGGTTATTTCACGCTGAACCACAAATGTCAGCCTCATGGAGGTACAAGAGGGAAAGTCAGGGGATCACCAAAGTCATGCTAACTAAACAAAATGACAAAAACATAATTGCCCCACTTCCTGTGCACCCAAACCCCTTTCAACACCGCTATCATGAGCTGGAAGTAAACAGTAATTCAGTGCTGTGCTGAATGGTAGCCCAATGGTAAGTTACCTAAAAGGAAGTTGTGGTTATTATGGTGGATGACGTGTTTCTCAGTGTATTTGCTATAAGAGCACAGGTATCAGTGCTCACCTCAATGTGTTTTAGTTGTGTGTGCATGTGTCTCTGTGTGGCCGATGCCCATCCAGGCTTTGGTTCCCAAGGGAATACCTCCCCACAAACACACTCACACACACTCTCTCTCACACTTTCTGACTCACTGTATCTGTAATGCTATTTTGCTCTCTCACTCCCCATCTCCCCATAAACAGATCACATCTGTCCCGTTGCAAAGACCCCATTCATGGTAATTAGGAGGAGGGGGGGGGGGGGCAGACTCCTCCATGCATTATGAACTTACTCTCAGTTTATTAGGGCTAATTGCAGCATTGAGAGGCGGAGAAGGGGGGTTGAGTGGGGGTTTTGAATTCTCCCTACAGTCACCGCTGCATCGTCAAAGTGGAATGGCTATATTTAGCAGCAGCAGATGCATGGCAGCAGCAGAGCAGTGCTGGCCCAGGATGATGATAAGAGTGTGGGGCGGGGTGTGATTTGTGTCTGTGTGTGTGTGTGTATGTATATATGTGTGTGTGTTTGTGCATGATTGAAGGTAGCATAAGCATTAGCCCCGGGATCTAATGCTGCGTTCAGGTCCTTTGGGAAAGAACTTACCTGAAAGCACATCATTCAGCTTTCAGCTGGTAAATATGAAAACAACATTGGATGTTGTTTTCATTGCTTAAAAAGACAACAAATTATTTTAAGAGTATTAGCTATTGTGGTGCAATAATCAATTGGCTTTATAAAGATGAACTTCTATAAAAAATGTCAATTTGTATTCTTTATGTTACCAAATACATTTGCTGGAAATCCTTAATTTGTGAGCGCAGCACTACAATCTGATGTGAGCAGCGTTCCAAGAGTATCTATCCAAAGTGTTTCATGTTCTTTTATCTGTGAGGGGCTTATTTGATTAAACCAAACAGTGAAATGTGTAAGATATGATTGTGCCATAGATTGAATTCAAATCATTTTTTGGTTAGTATGCGATCTCATTTCGCAGATTCAAATAGATATTCATGAAGATTCTTACCAATCAAAGCCTCTCTGTCCTGCTCCATATCATTTTATGATGTATCAGTGAGTAATTAAAGATGTCCATACGCTAAAATGAATGTCAAATAGCTTGTCAGTACAGTCCAGCAGTACAGTCGACGTTGCTGTCGCTGTGACTCGCCGTTTTGTGCACAATCAAATTGGTGTCAGGTTTGCTACTTGTGATTGAAAGGTGTCAAGCACCATGTCTTTGTTTTCGTCAACCCTGTCGGAAAACAGCTGCTTTTGACTCTCCATTTTCTGTTATGATTAGCTTTGGCATTGCAAAAAACAGTTTATTAGTTATGTTGCCCCCATCTCTCTCTTTCTCTCTCTGCAACCTTTTTAAATAACAGTATTACATCTCAATTTGTTACTGCATCTCAGCAGAAAAAGAGCCTAATTCAATTCACCTCCTCCGAGCTACAGCCCTCTGCATCCATATTGCATTGCAGTCTTTTTCAAACAGTAACTGATCTGTCATCAAGATGCAGTGCGTTATTTTTGTTTTTCATGCTCATTCTCCCTCATCGCTTGCCTCCTCCTCCACCAATGAACTTGTCATGGACAGAAGTGTGTGTTGGTGTGTGAGCATGCACCTTATCTGCCTGTTTATGTGTGTCATTTTGCACCAGCAGTAGGCAGCAGTGGGTGTTTTAAAGTTTATGGGAGATGATGAATCGGCGATGTTCGGGCCAGGGAAGGTTTGGGTTTCTTGCTGCATTAATAATGGAAGCACAGCTGGCAGTATTTATAGTAACAGTGGAAGGGGGCCGTGCTGGCGTGAATGGTGGTGATATATGAGATTCAGAACATCCTGCCAGCTCGCCTGGGCATCGGACAGTGTGAGTTCCCACACAGTAAGGCAGTGGATGGGACATGCCTGACAGAGAGTGGGGGGTCTGATGGTGACATGTGCACAGAAACACACTCACACACACTCACAGCATGCTCAGACTGACATGCATGCTTTTGCAGCCAATACAACACGTGTCATCTTTTAATATCTGCAAAGTTCAGAGGAGGAGAAGAAAAAGAAGATGCAATTGTTGAGTCTGACGGTCCAAGCTATGAGAGGAGAATTAGGGGAAGAAGACACAAGCTGGAAAATGGAGAGAGGAAAGCATGGAAAGTAGCAAGGAAGATGTAGTCCATAGGAGACGTTTGATGTGAAGCCATATTGATTGGCCTACATACTGTAGCTCAGATTAAAACAGTGGACATGTGATGGTTTTCCCCCTCTGAGGTTGGAGTTTATGTAGTCTGATTGAATCTATGCCTGGCAGTCGCTCGGCTCCTTCGGCTTCTTTTGTTACTTATCTGTCACTTTCAGGGCAGATAACAAGAAACACAGGCGACAGTCACACATCAAAAGCGGCCAAGTCCGCAGTGGATTATTCAAATGAAGGACAAGGAGGTGAACCTGTTTTTTGTACACGACAGCAGGGATGTGGGGAGATATCAGGCATTAGCTCATCTGTGTTTCAGTGAAGATAGCAATACCCCAATGTAAAAATACTAATGAAAGCCCGACTCTCAAACGGTATTATATGCAGACTACGTCAAATATCAAGCCAATAACGTGTGATTGTCGTGTGAAGGTTACTTATGAGAGTAGAAATGTCCGCTGTAGTCGTGCCTGATATGCATGTTTCATTGTTAACTCAGTGTGGACGATTAACTGCCATTTGTTTAGTCTGTAAAGAAGAATCCCATCCTTTTTGCTAAGTACAGAGTGGGAGAAAGAAGCATTTAAGTGATGTGTCTATTTGGGATGGTGTATCTGTCGGAGGAAATAGATTTTCCATTCAAAATCCTTGAAACGTGAAACCACAGACCCTCCTGGAAGAAGTGCTGATTCAGCTGCTGCTGAACCGCAAGGGAGCTAAAAAAACTCCCTTTACTCGGTCAAACAAGGCTTTCTAAAACCATGACAGCTCTGTCCTGCTTTTCGGCCCTCGGCTCACTCTACCTCATTTTGTTAGACATGAGTGAGCATGAATAGCAGCTCTCATCGCGTCTCCTGGTTCAAGGTGTTTAATACCAACCGCTATTTATTTTTTTTGGAGCCGCATGCTCATCACAACCCTAGTTTTGGTCAACTCCCAGCGGGTCGTGATCAAAACCTCCATTGCTACGCCGATTCTGCTGACGGTTGGTGCTTTACCGACAGGACTTCAAAGGGTTGTTCTGAGGAGAGACGCACAACAGAAATCCAGCAGGCTCCTGTGAATGTGAACTAGTGAGACATGTGAAGTTGGGCGAATGATTTGCTTCCTGTAGAAAACTAAAAGGGCCGACCTGGAGGTTGCCACACTGCCAGGCTCCCATTTGGCACCTGCAGCCGTGAAACAGCATCCACCTTTAATATTTCACAGCCCCTCGTATGTTCAGGCCGTCTCCCCCTACAGCTACTCCCATTGTGGCTTGCTTATTCATGAGCGCCCCATGCGCTGCCAACTACTAGTCCCAACTTGGCCCTCAGTGCGGCCCCAGATCTCAGTGAGTGGGGCCTGCCACTCTGAGCCGAGCCACCACTTCAGCTCTTCAGCCAGACGAGAGAGATGAGTCTGTGTTATTTGGGATATTACTCAGCGCTCTGAAACAGGCGGCATATGTAGCTACAAGCAGAAAACAAATACAGATTCTGAGCAGTTCCACTGGGATTTAGTGGCGATGACGAATAAAGTTGATTAATTAGCAGGCTATTTAAATGGGATCTCGGCTCCCTGGCTCCCCAGCTGATTGACTGTCTTCGTCTCCTCTGCGGAGAATTAAGAGGCTTTAGCAAACACTGTGGGCTCTTACATGCATGCAGAGAAATACTGTTTGTGCTGAGACAAGACTGCTTTATTGTAAGGTAGCGCTGAAACAATTAGCAAATTAATCAAGTCATCAATCGACTGAAAAGCATTTTAATCTTCTTGTTCACTTCATTTGCATCCGGGAGGAGAATTGATGTTCAGGTTTATGCTGAACATGTAGAGATACCAATACAACTTCAACCTTAAATACTTTTGTATACATACATGCCTCTTGCACAAAGATACAACATAGTAGTGATTTCAACTGTTGCCTAACTAACAAGCCTAAACTGTGACTATAAGAATGGTAAATGCAGTGCTTTGGAATCACCAAAAATATTTCAGGATTCAGTGCCATTTTATCTCGTCCGGTTAAAAACAAAACTATAATATCCTTTACAGAATATTACACTATTACTGCCATAGCTTTTCAAAATAAGAGTTGTGTATTGTTGCTCAGCCAAACAAGGGTTGCTTTGTGTGTGTGGCTCTGACATTCATCAGCTGTCAAGATTGGACAGCTCCTCGTAAACAACCCGACCTCTGTTTGATCAATAGCTAAGCAAACGAGCTATCCTCTGGAGCAACGTTGTAGTAGCATTTGTATACAAATTAATATTGCAGGTGACCTATGCAGTCCACACAAGGAAGATAATGGAAGCTTGAAGGCAGCAGGGAATAACACATCTTTATACATTTCTGGTGCTGATTAGAATTTGTCTGATTTAACTGGCCATGCTTCAAGCCAACATTTATTAAACTGAGCTTAATAGTCTGGAAAATACCCTATTAGTCAGTGTTGTGAGGCCAGGTTTGGTAGCCTTAAGAAACACCATTTTGATCCACAGGGAAATAGGCTACGAGGTCACTCTTCCCCCTCAGGAAGAGCTCACGCGCTCATTTCATTCTTGTGTCTTTATGCAGCTTCATACACCCACTCACATCTTCACTATAATTTAATGTTGTCTAAATATAGGCAGCTCTCTGGGAATTTGTTTTATTGCTTTTCCCCAACATGTCTCTAAATCCTCGTCCTTTACTACAGTAACGTTTCTTTTGATGCTCAGAAATCAGAGAAGCAGCGTTGGTTAGATGTCTTCGGGCTTATTGTCGGCATGAAAGCTTTTTGAATTATTGTGAGCATAAATGTGTTTGTGAGTGTTTTGGCCTTCGTTTTCGCTACAATATGGGTTTGTGCCACTTTACAGTCTCAGAGTAGGATGTTTGAGTATAGGGGGCCAGATGTTTATAATACATTGTGGTTTTTAGGAAGGCCAAAGTCGCTCTGTCCATTACTTGTTACGCCCAGACCCTGTGTAGTCCTGTTGTCTCTGTTTTCTGTTGGGTTGTCTGTCACTCACCTTGTCTCTCGTTTAGACTCCTCCCTCCTTGTGTGATTGCAAGCCCCGCCCTGATTGTTTCCACCTGTGCCTCGTTCCCTGTGTATTTAGTCTGTGTCAACTCCTTGTCTGTTGCCAGTTTGTTGCAAATGTTTCTGAGAGTACCGGTGGTTTTCCTGTGTTTTGGCCCTCCAGTAAACCTTGTTTTTTTGCGCCTGTTTTTTGCCTCTGAGTCTGCTTTTGGGTCCTACCCACCGTGGTTAGAGTTCCCCTAACACTACTTTGGTCTATTGAGTGCAATGAGAATTGCTCGTCTGGCACATTCGCCAAAAAATGTCTAGCTTCCGGTTTACGTCTGTGGTTATCCAGCCCACTAAGTGTTAACCCCATCATACACATGGACCAGCTGGACCAATGAGCCAATGAGAATGAGAGAACTGTTCAGTGGGGACTTCAGTTAGAAAACAAATACTTTTATGGGTTTTGGAAAATGTAAAGATTTCACCCACATTTCTTAAAAATATACAGTACAAAGAGTGATAATTGATCATGTTTGTAGCTATCAATAGTTCTACAGACTATTTCACGATGTCTATGGCGAAAATGCCTTTTGGGCCGCAGGGGATTTGTTGTTGCAATATCACACGTGGCCACTGGAGAAAATAGGCTGAGCAAAGGCACCGTATTCAGTTCTTATATTACGACATTCATGCTTTCCAGGAGATGAATCCTAATTATGACAACTTTGAGATCCCCTGACATTATCCCTAGCGCCATCTGCAGGTCAATGATTGGTTTATACCAGCTATTTGTGCCCCTGTTCGCATGAGGAGTGTATGATGAGGTGGGTGAGTATCGGGTGCACAAAAGGGAGTTTCTGGGACACAAAATGTGCTGGTCTTCTTTTCATAGTTGTCCTGGGCCTAATTCTTCGAAATCTGCCACGATGAAAGCATCAGTGACGCTGTCGTGCACCCCGCCCTTTCCTCTCAAACTCAAACCAGGTTCCTCCACCGGTGCTCACCCTAGTTTAATAACACAAGGGATGGTTACATCAGAACATGCGTAGAACAAGTGGCTTCATTCTCCTTTGCTGGAGCCCTCCTGGGTCCCTGCAGTTTAGATTTATATTTTCTGTGACGTACAGACCCCTCGTCAACGCTTTAGTGCTGGAGGATGAGAGGGTCAAAATCTACACGGACATTATTAGCTTTTATCCATCTGTATGCACAGCTTCATGGGAGGTTTGTGTCCATTTGTGCGCATCAGAGTGCCATTTTGTGTGTAGATGTCAAACAAGGAGGAAAGGAAATTGGCCGTTCCAGTTTAGTGGCAGGAAAGTGGGGCGATCTGTTCTTTGGAGGTTTCCCAGTGATATTTCCTGGGGACCAAGACACTGAAAATATCTATCTTTATACACGCAATGTCCTACATACTATGAAAGAGAGGGTGAACCAGAGAGGAAGAGAGAGAGAGTAAGAGATGGAGTGAGAGAGCACATGATGATGTGTGTTTGAGAGCGATAAAAAAGAGAGAGGGAAGGAGGTTAAATGTTACGATGCTGGTGGGATATCAGTCTTTTGATGGCATCACACACATAGATGGATTGAAGCTGAGGAGAACCAGGTCAAGACTCTAGCAAGTCACCCAACAAAGTTACCTCATTTTCCCTCTCACTTCTGTGACATGAAAACCTCTCAAGTAGAAGTGGAATTGCTGCCTCATAACACCGTTTCACTCCGCTCATCATCTTCTGGCAGGTTCAAGTGCTGCGTGCATGTAAAACAGGATTAGTTTGGATAACATTTACACCTGGCAACTGTGTCTTTAGTTAACAAACAGAGATCAAATCCATCTTTCCCTTGCCAAAACACAGATTTGCTAAATATGTCAGTTCCTCCTGTGAGCTTTCCGTCTTTTTAAACAGATGTTAAATGGCTCATCTCGTTCCCCGACCATGAATATCTTAACATTTCCTTTCTGACAAGTGTGTTACCACCCAAGCCACCAGCCACCTGTTTCATTTGTTGAGTTGAGTGCAGATTGGGTACATTTATAATCGGAGCTTACAATTTACTACAAATAATTTGAATACAACAATGCATGTTAAAAGGGAGCAAAATATCAGAAACCATCTTCTGACACCAAAAACCTGTTGTCTTTCTTTTTTAGGTCTGTTTAAATACCAGAATAAATCGGATCAGCGAGCATCAGGTGTGTATAGGGACACGCATAAAACAAATCATGAGAACTGTGGGAAGCATATCAACCATGTGATTTATTACAGCCAACAGATCAACAATGAATGACCTAAATGTTGTGTCACATGATGTAAACGGCTACCAGTAGGTTCAGAAATAACTTCACTGTACACACAACAGAGCAGCCTTTCTACGCATCATCAAAAGCAAGAATGACATAGCCTGTGGTTGCATAAAACACTGCTGTGCCTTAAATCTGAGACTCAACAACAAACACTATTGAAAGCGACACTGCAGTCAGAACAGATCAATATAAAAGCTGTCAGATGTGTTAGTGTTTATAGTAAATGTGCCAAGGCAGGGGGAAAATAAAAATGTGTCCATCTCTGAGTGTCCATTACTACTTTTTATAGCTTAGCATGCATATTAAGTTTAGGAGACTTGGCCTGTCCTCATTGAAAGGAATAGTTTTGGGAAATAAGCTTGTGAAGCTACTGCCATTAGCGGTTTAGCTTATCTTAGCATTAAGACTGGAAATTGGAGGGAAGAGCTAGCCTGGTTCTGTACAAAGTTAATAAAATAAATATATCGGCAGCTCTAGTCATGGTTTATTTAAAGTGCATTACGACATGAAAGTGTTTTATGAATACAAACCTCAATTGCCCTACATAGTCTAGACTGCAAGCGCATCAGATGTGTTTTTCACTCCTTCAACAGATGCACTCTTTCTTTAATCTATGCAGCTATCTGCACTGGCTCAGCGTGCGTCACACAGTGAACTGCTTTATGTTGATCTAACACTTTCTCAAACACTCAGCCCTGCTGTGTGTTTATTTACGTTAGCTGTTAGATCTGTTAGCTGTTAGTACTGTTAGCTGTTAGCTCTGTTAGCTGTTAGCTGCTGTTAGCTGTTAGCTGCTGTTAGCTGTTAGCTCTGTTAGCTGTATTAGCCCCATTGTACTAGCTGCCATTAGCCAACATTAGCTAACAGCTAACTAGCTCTCATATTACCGGCATGAGAAGATGCACATTGTATTCAGCACTTGGTTCATACATACATACAATTATCTAGCCGTACAAATCAAGAGAGGAACTCTCTGTAATCTGTAAAATCCTGAAATGCAACCATGAGAGGCCCTTGAGCATACAGTCATAATTCAGCACAAAGTATATTAGGCATATGGGTCCAGTATGCAAGATTAGTTATGGACAAACAGACGGACAGACACAGATATTCACACAAAGGACTAAATACATAATCTCAATGCAGAGATATTGTATTTGAGAATCAATGGATTTAGCCCTCCGTTCTTATTTTCCTTGCAGGGTTAACTTCTCTGATTGCTTGAGGAGGTGAGGGTTAGCAGGGTTAATAATACAGTTTTAAGTTGCCGAGCTCAGTAGAAAGTGTTAATGATGTGACCTGAAACAGAGACAGCTCTCCAAGGAGAATGACGGAGAATGATTTAGAGATAAAGATGTATGACAGCAAGATATGAAGAATAGGAGATGATTATCACTTGTTGACATTGGGCAATATCTAATCGCTCCATCGCCCTCTTCATCTTCACTCATATAGAGACACATAAGCTCACTCACACACACACACACACACACACACACACACACACACACACACACACACACACACACACACACACACACACACACACACACACACACACACACACACACACACACACACACATTTTATGTGTGAGTCATGACTTTTCTCTGGAGAACTGATCACTTTCTCTCTCATCATTTTCTCTCTGTCCTGACCTGTTCCAGCTTAATTGACGATGAAAGTTTGGATTCAGCCTTTTTTTCTCTCTCTGATGCATTCATCAGGATTGGACAATATCTCGTAAATATCAGCCTTGAAAAGAAATATGAATGCAACTAAGAATGCGTGACAAACAGGTCTGTCACGCCAGCCATTTTCAGAGGGCTTATGCTCACTGTGTGGTGTGGGTGGGTTTTACTCAACAGCCCCGCGGTGTCATCCTGTAAAACCTGCAATGAAACGTACCTTTGCCTGCTTTAAGGAACGTACAAATACATTTAATTATCAGTGGAGCGTTTTGAGCAGCCTGTGAGGGTTGATGCGCTGTTTCTGAGTCCTTTCTACAAATTCCTCAAAAAAACAGAAACTCCTTCCAATTTTTTGGCATGAAAATGTGGATAAAGGCCAAATCTAAATACAATGAATATCAATATTAGCTCTGGCTTTTTTGGCAACTCCAAGAAAGGTTTGTTGATGGTCTCACGGTGACCCCACACTCATCCTCTCTGGCTTCCTCCTCTCTGCTCTCCATCATCCACCCCTGCGATTTCACAGCAACCTCTCGTACTGAAGTCTTTTCCTCGTTGTTCTCGTTGTTTCCCTGTTTCGTCACAATATTTAAAAACAATCGCCTTTTTTTGTTCTTTTCTATCCTCCCACGTGTTAAAAAAACTGCAAACGTAATCGTAAGTGTAAAGGAAATATTTTCACCTTGAAAAGTAATTAAAAATTCTGTTTACTTAGACTTATTTTTTATGTTATTTCCCTCCTCTTGGTCTCTCCTTCCTTTTCTCTCTCTAATCACACCTCTCTTACCGGACTGCTATGTCCTCTTCCCTGTCCTTCCTTTCCAGCTCCCTCTATCTTTGATTGCTCAGCACTATGCAAAAATATGGATTGTTCACTTCCATTTATTATCATATCTGCTGGAGGTACCGCTCCCTGGTTGGTGAGCTTTCTGACAAGACTGAACCAACATTGCTACATTCTCCCTTCTCCTCCTCGTCTTTGTCTCTTTGCCCTTGTCTCTTTTATTCATCATTTCCCTCCAACAATTTGGTTTCCAGCCCTCTTCCTCTCCCCTGTCGTCTATTCCCTCTTTTTAAATATTCTCACGAGCTTGCTTTAATTTGATCGTTTTTCTTCCATTCTTCCAGCCATCTTCTACATTTTCAGAAACAGCTTTCAATAAGAGTCCTCATTAATTTTATTTACATTAAAGGGATGTTTTTAAACCTTTTACAAAGCTTTAAAAATGCAATATATAGATATATAAACTTTATAAGAAGAGCCCAGTTCTGCTCATATACTGTATATATTTTTAGGTACTTCCATGTCAATCAACTTAAATACTTGACATACTGCACCATTTGCGCCACTACATTTATCGTATGGCTGTGGTTAGTACTGTAGAAATAAATATTTCACATGTAAAACACAGAACAAGCTCATAAAATAAAATGTATTAACCCAAGAATTCACATTTAGTCAGAGTAATATTTAAAATATCATTTACAGGCTAATGCATCAACAATGATTCATCCTTTGTCCTTGGTTGTCAAGTGTTATAAGTCTCCTCTGAGGTTCTTCTCTATTTTAGTGAGTGATAGTCTGAATGCCGGTTAAACTTTTACAGTTTGCTACACACGCGTCTGCCGTCTCGTTCCTCATAACCGCGAACAGAAGACTGCCTGCTATGTGCTTTCCAAAGTTGGCTGCTGAATCGCTGCCAGAGAGTCAGTATTTGTCACAACTGTGCTCAGTGTGTTTGTGTGAGAAGTGGAGGAATTGAAAGAGAGAGGCGACTGACATATATTCTTAAAAACAAAAAACTCAAATTTAACAACTTGTAGCTTCACATTCAGGCTTCAACTTGTGTTTTTGTCGAGTGAAGGATTGCGGCAAGAATTTCAATTTCTGTAAAGCGGTTTCATTTATTGCCTCCACACGGCACAAACTTTAGATACATGATGCTCAACTGGCATCCAATACATCATACCTGATGGTTGCATCATGGGAAGTTGTAAAAAAAATCTCCCCTGACTGCCATGTGTTTATTTTTCAAGCAGAAAAAAGATCTGAGACATAAAAGGAGCATTGCTTGCCACATGCTCCTGTCCACCCTTTCCTTTTCATTTTCCTGTAGCGCTTCTTCATTTCTTATTCTTCCTTTCTTAGTGTTTCTTGATGAGCTGAACAGCTGGTAGTTTTATTTCATGAGGAGACACTTTTTTTCCCCTCCACAACATGGCTTTGATTCCCCTGTGTATTTCAGCTGCCTCATCACAAGCACACACACAAACTCAACTCAAGTAGCCTCATTATTCTGAGGCTACTTGAGATGAAAACAAATAGCAACTTGATATTGTTTTTTCTTCTTTCCAGAATAATGTTCAGAAATCACTGTTTCAATCAGCGTTCAAATGCTTTTATTTCTCTTAATCTATCTAAAAGAAATACATATTTTCTGTCAGTAGAACCAAAACTTAACTTTCAGATCAAGTGTTTCTTCCTCTCTCTGTGATTGGTCAGTCCTCGGGAGCTTATGTTTGACATCCTGCTGTTTGGTTCTGTGTGGAGCTGTCCAGAAGGTAGTGGTGCTGAAAATCCTGAAACTGCGCTCAGAGCCAAACCAGGAGCCACCAGGGACAGATCTGTTATCTCGCTCAGCCGGCACTCTGATGCTCTGAAGTGGCTTCTCGGCTCTTTCGGGGGGGATGGCAAGAGGACGAGTGTATAGTTTATCACTTGAAGAGGTGTGGTCCATTTCAAGTGTCTATAAGATGTGGATAGTTGCCGTGTAGAGTTCCACCAATATATTAGTTTACTGAGGTGGATTTCTCACACAGCTTTAAATTAACTAAAATAGTCTCAGCAGCTTCAGTGTAACAATACTTTAATCTCAGATCCTTGATGGACAATACAACATACCCACCCGGTAATTGCTTCAAATTGTGGATGCACTAGATGAAAAGAAAGACCAGTTGACATCATTATCATGGGGTCTCCCTGCTACAACGGCAAAAAACTCAACATCAACTGTTTGTCTGACGTCTTTAATAACAAGTTTCTCCTCCAAAGGTTTTATTCTCAAGGCTATGATGTGAATAGGCCTCTATAATTCTTCTTTACAGTTCGTACACGGTCCTCACTCGTGCAGTAGTGCCCTCTAAAGCAGTACGTGTCACACTGGTGCTCTCTGTATGAGCATATTCCAATATAGTGTAATTTTATCCGCCATAGTGCTATCGCTCACAGTGAAATACTGATATGTTTCAAGCGTCTGAAGGTTCAGTCATCTGCAGGCACATCTTGAGTGTAGCAGTACGGCAGGATGTCTGAATGAGTAGCGAGAGCCTGGAAGCTGGAAATTAACAGCACAAGTGAGTTCATTTATACATGAGGTGTGAACAGTATGTCATCGTGCATTGAGGGTCGGAAGGAGTGCATATCTGCTCCCTCAGAAACCAGAGTTTCTCAGAGTGATGGGGGATGGAGGCCTCAAACAAACTTCTTCTGTGGTTTGTCTTGTCTCTGTTTTCTTCACGTCTTTTCTCTCCTCCCCTCGTTGCAGTGTCTCTCTGGGAATGATGGCGTTGCCACAAGTGCCGCCCTCTTTGTCGCCATGACGATGCCGTTCAGCCCCCTGTCCAGCGACGAGGAGCAACGAAGGATGCTGGGAAATAATCGACATCTCTATCCAGGGGCAGAGGACGAGGAGGAGGAGGAGGAAGAGGAGGAGGAGGAAATGGAAGAAGATGAGCGCCACGAGGGCCAGGAGGAGGAGGAGAACGGCGAGCTGGAAGGGGAGGAGGACGACGAGGAGGAGATGGTGGAGGAGGTCAGACAAGGTGGCCTGTCGCGGGGGGGCAGGGGGGAGGGACACAGGCAGCCAGGTAAACTGTCCGGGAGACCCACCGGGGACAGACAGAATCGGTCAGGGAACCCGGGACACGCCACAAACCCGTATTCGTCCAATCCCGGACCCACGCACCAACAGCCAGCCAATCACGTGCAGCAGCAGCAGCCGCCGCCGCAGCAGAGGAGGCTGAAGGAGCGCAGCACCGGCACGCTGTCCTCGGAGGACACCCACGTCGCTATGATGGTGTTTCGCATCGGCATCCCAGACATAAAGCAGACGGTCAGTGCTGTCACCGCACGCCTCGCACACATCACGGCAGCAACTCCTGAAAAGTTCACAAACACAGCGGCCCCCGTCCCATTAGTTAAACACACTTATTTAATACTTTATTATCAATTTCAAGAATTAAATCTCGTTGTATTTCTTAATGGTGCATACATTCCTGTATGCTTTACAGGAATGTTTAGTTTTTAGTCCAGGTTTTGCTGTTTTTCATTATCAACATATGCATAGAAATTGACATCCGTTTATGAGGTCTTTAAAGACATTTTAGATTTGGGGACTTTTTTTTGCGCTCTCTGAGTAAGATTAGAAGGTTATAAAGATAAAACCAGCATCCAGTCATCCTGGTTTAGCACAGAGAGGGCAAACAGGGGGAAACATATTATCTACCAAAGTTACACCAGCTGAAACTCACTAATTCATACGTTATGTCTTACAACAATAATTCACTGTTTCACAGGGGTTATGTCCTGGAATGTGTTTTGGTTGCAGAGCTCAGCTAGCGGCTAGTCTTTGAGCTAAGCTAAGCTACATGCTGCTGTCTGTAGCTTCAGATTTACAATAGCGATATGTGAGTGGTGTCGATCCTCTAATCTAACTCTGTGAAGACAGACAGTAAAAGTATGTCCCTAAATATCAAACTATTCCTTTAACATACATTGTGTTAAATGCCTGAAGTTCTCAGAGGCATCTGCTTCACATCATTTCTGTGACCCTAATTGATGAGTGTGTATGAGAACTGAGTGAGGTGGATTTCTGTGTCTGTGCCCTGGGGCCCATCGTTTCATAATCTGACCATGAGTGTTATGACAGTATGTGTGGTCAGTTCAGTCAAATCCTGCAATGGTGCTCCAGCAACACTGCACATCTCCGAGGATTGTGCGTATTACATCGACTAGATTTATCTCTCTCTCTCTTGGTCTCATTGCATCACCAGTAGAAAACGGAGAAAAGCGCAAATACTCGTCAGCAAAGATCTGAGATTGTGAGAGGCACTTTCAAGGTGACCCAGCTCCAGAGACAAAGAGAGGGAGAGACAGAGCCAAAAACACATGCAAGAGCAATCACCATGAAAACATGCAGGCAAAAATCACCGGAAGACTGAAAGGATTCAGAGAGAGGGAACGTTGACGTGAAGAGAGGAAGCTAAAATAGGGAGAAGCGTTGCCTCCGGCTTAATGTCACCAAAGAGCTTCTAAATGGTGCGATAAAGCCTGCCGTGAAAAGCCCTTTTTTTCGGTGTGACTGGTATTAAGAGGGCTGTCCAGAATCACGATGGACCGATCCGCCATCCCGCTCCATTTCCCAGATGCGGTCTTACATCACATCAGTGCAAAAGCTTCCATCACAAGTGTGTCGTAATCGGCCTCACGGGCCGGTAGCTGCCTCCATGTACAGTACGCCATTCTCCCACTCTTGACAAATTAGCCATTAGATGCCAGACACACAGTCATTTTCTTTCCCTCCTCTGTGCTTTTTTCTGATGAGCGATCCGTTAAAGTGAATCATCTCAATTGTACCGATAATTGAATTATGAAGAAGCAAGGAATGCAAGGGGCTAAGGCTGCATCCAAGTGTGTGTTTTTGTGCCGAAGAGAATATAAAAAAAAAAAACAGATGAAGAGGAGGGAGGAACAGGGATAGAGGAGAGAGTGTGCGTCTTTGCTCATTGCCAGATTAAAGCTGAACCAGACTGCCTTTGTGTTCGACTAACAGGAGGCCGTTTCCACACACATTAGCGGTTCGTCCTCTTTCTCTCTTCTATGAAACGATCGTGGCTTCTGTGATGTGTCGGCTTCATACATCATCAGGAAGAATACAACTGCAAATGAAATACATGCGTTTGTGAGTGCCTGTGTGTATGCGTGTCTGTATTTTATATTTACCAGTGCACTATAAATGGCTCGCTCAACGCTTCTTCCTCCCTCTTGCTGCCGTGTGATTTATTATTGATCTGTGCATGGGTGTTTTCAACAGTGTGTGTGTGTGTGTGGATACCCAAGTGTGCTTGATTCAGTGTTTTTAAAACCCCATACATAATTCACCACTCTCTATTTATTTGAACAAATCGGCATCAAAGTTTAATTGTGGAAAGATGGATAAATGGGGATTGCTTGGGATGAGAATGCTCACTCAAGCCTGGGGTCAAATACTCAGATATTGCTTGACAGTCGCATGAAGACACGCAGAGATAGGATTGGGCGCACACACACACACACACACACACACACACACACACACACACACACACACACACACACACACACACACACACACACACACACACACACACACACACACACACACACACACAGACACACACACACACACACACATGGGTGTTTGGAAGAGGAGGCAGAAAGAGGCTGAGGCAGAGTAGATAAAAGCACAAAGACGAGGATGGCGATAAAGGTAAACGGAGGTAGACACAGATAGAAGCAGATCAAAGTAGATTGATGTAGAAACAAGGTATCCGAGGAAAGGCAGGGGGAGAGAAATAAAAAGCAGATTGAAAAAGACAGAGTTAGAAAGAGATAGATTCAGGTGGATAAAGTGAAGCAGACAGGAATAAATAAAGGTGGAATGAGATTGAAGTACATAGAAATTGGAATAGCGAGTACAGAAATTGTTATTGGTTGATACTGACTTTTTAAGCTGACTTTAAGCACTATTTTATGGTGATTTCCTGTAACTGAACATTGTTAATACTCCGTTTTGCAATAATTGTCTTCTAATCTGTGCTCTAATCAATATTAATCAAAATTAATTTGAGAAACAAAAATTGTCCTTACACATTACACCTTCAAAATAAATGTGTAACATCTGTCAAATCTTGTCAAACTAATCTAGCTCCTCCTGGTCTAACCCTTCTGTTTGAGATCATTTAACAAAATAAAATACGAATATCACGATGAAGTACATTCTCAACATTCTTAAGTACACTTTCACAATCACAATGTCTTATTTGTTGAAGTACAATCACATTGACTAGACCAGCTGGCCGACGTGGAAGAAGGGCATAACGATCCCATGATGGTCCACATGTGTGTTGAGTATACGCTCGCACTCAGAGATAAACATTAACATAAGAAAACACTAAAACATGACCTGAAAGGCTTCTTGCCAAGATGTACTGACTCAGTACGTGTTTTGTTACTCCCCGAGGTCATGAGAGTCATAACCCTCCATCACGCAGACATTTTACTGTCTCGCTCACTCACTCTTCTGTCCTGACTCAACCTCTTCAGGTAATTCTTCACTTTCCGCCTCTTATTCGCACATTCAGAATAAAAACCCTCTGATCTTGTTTTCCCACTGGTTCATTTTCCTGTCCTCCTCCTCCTCCTCCTCCTCCTCCTCCTCCTCCTCCTCCTCCTCCTCCTCCTCCTCCACTCACTGGTGTGGGGTAATATCACATTACACTCCCAGTACATTAGGTTTGTTCTACATGTCAGCTAATTCACCCTCAATAAAATCTAATTGATTGTTAATTGTGTTGTAATGATACGAGGGAGTGACTTGAGAACGCAAATGCAAATGTTATGAATTGAGGAGGGAGGATTTTGAGTGACGTAAGTGACTCATGCAGTAATGCAGAGACGACGCGTAAACACACAAACACTTGTAATTAGCGATATAATTATATCTATTTTGGCAGAATATACAGCTTTACAGCTCAACGTCAGATGTTGCATCCCTGAAACGATCCAATTTAATGCCCTTTGATTACAGAGTTGCCATGGAAAATCTTGATAATTAACTTTGATATGTCAATTTATGTCAATGTTCCAGTCGTACTACTGCACATCAGGCTACATTCATACCAATAACTATATTTTTGGACAAATATTGAAAACATTATTTGAAAAAAAAAAGAAATATGGTACTGCTATAGCAGCTATATTCATTTTGGACAAACCATATTGTCACTACAATGAACAGCTATTCAAAAGCCGTTTTCTTGTATATTCATGGGATTCATGGGACACATTTCTCAAAACCAAAGTATGCCTGGCCGGCTAATCCTTCTATAGTAGAAGACCCTTGCACGTGAATAAAATTACCTATTCGTAAAATTCAACTTTAATCCATACTATTATTGTAGCTTTCTTGAAAAATACTATATGCAGTATTTTTGGGGATCTGTAAGCCAAATGATCAATGTTATTAGAATGAAACTTACAGTTTCTGTGACAAAAAATAATATCTTGACAATATTCTTCAGTTATTGAGCAGATTGGCTCCCTTTTCTGCATTCATTACATTTTTTTGCGTATTCTGGTGGACATGACACATGCCCTCTGACCTTACAAGCCTACTGGGGCGACCTCTATCAAGGTACCGTCGACCAAGATGGCACTGCTGGTGCTCTGACAGAGAGCTACAGATCTGTTTGTAATACCAGTCTGCTCCATTTGTCAAGAGGAGATTTGGGCCATTGCGACATGTGGAAAGAATCCGTGGTTCAGTAGTTAAGTTTTTTAGGTCAAGCTAAAATGTGGTTGGATGGTCTCTATCGTCTCATGCTGGAGAGAGAGACAGATCAGGGTGATGTGGAAAGTTGTTTTTCACAGTTGAAGTCTTGTCCCATTTTATCTGCTGAAGGTCGTGGAACATCTGGCGTACCGAAACTGTGTTGAAGAAAAGTTATTGTACAACCCCTCACTGTACCCAGGAGGCACCTTTTGATGATTTGCAGGTCAAACCTAGAAATGGAGCTTCAGTTGGTCTAAATGTTTTTTAAAGGTCTAAGTTTTTTTAACAGCATTTGCATGACTGTATTAATGCCGTGACCCATTTTGCATTGAAATATTACCCTGAAACTGTTGTTTCAAACAGATCACCAACTCAGTGATTCACATATGAGTCATTTCAGTCAGCGCTTGAGTGATTCATTGTTAGACTGAACCAAAGGTATGTGAAGTAGTTTAACTGTTTTACTGTGAAACTCAGTGATGGGAAGTCTCTCCCCTAACATGATGTCCTCTAAGTTGTACGTTAGCACATCATTTTGGCATGAAATGCCACTTTATACTTCTCAAAAATAGGGAAATATTGTCGTCTTTTTAACTCCACTATAATTATTTGACAGCCATAGTTTTGCAGGTGATGATTTTACTTCTTAGTGGATCCTTCCTCTTCCACTGTGGCTGATGAAAAAAAGGCACCGGCCCATTAACTGTTCACTCAGCGACAGTCAGATATGTGTTTCACGAGAGGTTGATATGATCCTGCCGCAGCAGGATGTCGAGGCAGTTTGGTTTGAAGGTTTATTAGATTGTCAAACTTTTACATGTGCAGTCAAGTTGGTGTTTGCGTGCCGCGTGCATTAAACAGCATGAAACAAATTATGTTTTCTCCACAGTTTGATTCGCGCAAACTCTGAAGTATAAGCAGCAGCCCCTCAGGCAGGAATTGCTCTCACAAACAGTTTGGCAACACACACACACACACACACACACACACACACACACACACACACACACACACACACACACACACACACACACACACACACACACACACACACACACACACACACACACACACACGCACACAGACAAACATTTATCAGCACCTGCTTAAGATATGTGATCTTTTCAGACTCCAAGACGGTGTCCACCATGCCTCTCCACTGTGAGGAGGTTGCATGTTAATGACAGGGTGAGCTCCAAGGTGAACAGAGGGGCAGAGATAATAGAGAGGATGGGGGGGAGGAGGAGAGGAGGGAGTGCAGCATGGGTGAGTGAAAGTGAGAGAAAGACAACGGAGAGAGAACATGGCAGAGTGGGGATGACAGGACCGCTTTAAAGAAATTCATTTGCTTTCTTCAACTGCTGTAGGGGGTGTATGGACTGGTTGAGAGCGAGGGAGAGAGGGAGATATGGAGAGGAAGTGGACTTAAATGGTGACATGGCGGACGTGTGTGTGTGTGTGTGTGTGTGTGTGTGTGTTTAGTGGGGGGGTTATTATTTCCCCATAGATCTCATTAAAGGCTTCTAGTCCCCATGCACTTGCCCTGCAGGAAAAGACCAGAGGGACAGAGATAGAGAGAGAGGAGAGCGACTCTTGTTTCTGCATATAAGTGACAGAACTGTTTGAGAGAGAGAGAGAGAGAGAGGGAGAGGGAGGAATAAGACAGAGATAGGCAGGGAAGATGAAGAGCAGCATGGACAGAGTGAGTGGGTGTATGTGAGTGGGAAAGTGTGATCACAGCTTCAGGAGACAAGACTGAGAATTTCGGTCTGCATAATAATAAAACCACAAGAGAAACAGACGGGTTTAGAGCCGCATTAATGCACTGGAATTCATTTAAAGCTTTATAATATAAAAGCTGTGGCATTAGTGTTTGTCTTCCTTTGGTTTAATAGACCCTTTAACAGAAATATGCTTGTGTTGGCGTCTTGCTCCATGCTATCCAGATGAAGCTATAAGCAATGAATTAAAACTGATGCCAATATCAACATGTTTGGTTGTTTAATTGTCCAAATCAATATTCCGTCAGCGAGAAAATCGTTAAGAAATGCCACGCTGTGTCCTCATAAAAGCATTTTATTTTAAGGAATTTTTACTACATACTTATCTGTTTTTATGCTCCAATTGAATATTGTGGATTGTGACACCTTATGCAGACTGCGTGCAGCTGCATCATCAAGTCAACTTAGCAGCAGTTAGACAGTAAAACAAAAATATGATGACTTAATGATGATAAACACACTGAAATAAATAGAAGGTCTAATTGAGTGTTTTTGCATCGCAGATGATCAGATGGAGAAGCTGAATATATAAGATATTTCACATACATAGAAAAGATTAGAAAAACGTGAAAGAAATTGCATAATATAGGCTTATAATATAATAATATAATTTATAGGATTTTTGAATGGAGAACTTTCCCTTTTACTAATTTTGCCACTGATCAGCCAGAGTACGAGCATAGACAAGCTTGAATTTAAAGGAAAAAAGCCTTTTGTGCTTTTATATTTATTCACTGAAACAATAATGTCTTTGTACAGAGACTTCAACTGTATTCATGTACTTACTAACCTCTCTGAACAGTAGAGGGCCCCACAAACACTCAATAGTGTGCAACATTTGAGGTTTAGAACAAGTTGCAAGGCTGTCTGTGACTATATAGGCTTGAATTTTCTAATAAAGCATATTTATTATAAGTGTGTTTGTAAAATAGGGAGAAACTGGGGAAACGGTCCAGAAGCATGCAGAGGTCCGGAGAACCTTGACGAGCCCTAATTGGCTGGCCGGTGAGAAGCTGTAGGATCAATCATATTCCTGGAGGTATACAGATCAATAAGCAGCACGGCTGCCTCAGTAAAATCTCCAACTACCTGAAGCTTCTTTTAGGACGAAAACAAAGTCATTACACACATTTTAATCTCAATTATTTTATGATAATCATCAGTGTTGATGATTGCTCAGGTAATGTTCCTCCAGCACGATAACCGAATCCTTAACCTCCATTCTGTCCTGCTGTGATTGTGATTAATGTAGGATTGTTTGCCTGCATCCTTTATGGGGACTGTGAGTGCAGTGTGTAGGCTAGTGTGTGTGTGTGTGTGTGTGTGTGTGTGTTGTTGTTAAACATAACACCTTTTCATCCTTTTTTGCTGTCTTAGACATCCCCCTCCCTTTTACTCCACTGTCTTTCACCACGCTGCTGTAACACACACACACACGCACACACACACACACACACACACACGCACACACGTCCATTCAAATTGATGCACTCCACTGTCTTTCACCACGCTGCTGTAACACACACACACACACACGCACACACACACACACACACACACACACACACACACACACACACACACACACACACACACACACACACGCACACACGTCCATTCAAATTGATGCACTCCACTGTCTTTCACCACGCTGCTGTAACACACACACACACACACGCACACACACACACACACACACACACACACACACACACACACACGCACACACGTCCATTCAAATTGATGCACTCCACTGTCTTTCACCACGCTGCTGTAACACACACACACACACACGCACACACACACACACACACACACACACACACACACGTCCATTCAAATTGATGCACTCCACTGTCTTTCACCACGCTGCTGTAACACACACACACACACACACACACACACACACACACACACACACACACACACACACACGCACGCACACACGTCCATTTAAACCGATGCACAGGCTCACACACAAACACATGCACACCCTTCCAGTACCCCATCTCCTAGGGAACACAGGGATGTCTCTATGGCAACAAGCTGCTTGCTCCACTAATGAACTGGTTGCCTCGGCAACCGGGTTGGCTGTGCGCGAACGGAGACACTGAATAAAATAGAGGGAGAAAATGTTATCTTACTCCTCTGCAAAAAAAACAACAATGCAGGGGTTTTTATCTCTTTGTTTGTGGGTAACGCACACACACGCACGCACACACACGTGCACACACGCACACACGTGTGTAGTATGTGTGTGCATGAAAGATATTCAGACAGAGCGCATGTAGCCCGTGCAGTAATGCAGTAAGAGGCAGAGATCCTTGCAGCCGGCTGTCCTCTGCATCGGCCAATCATCCTGCTGCTGCCTCAAGGTCAGAGAATAACCCGACTCCACTCTGGGCAATGAGAGGAAGAGGGATGTGGAAAGAGAGAGAGAGAGAGGGAGGAGAGAGAGAGAGAGGAGGGAGAGAAAGAGGTGCCAAAAAGCTTTCCGTCAGTAACGTCCCACTTTGTTGACTGAGCCTCTGAGCCGTTCACGACCCCGGCGGAGACACTTACAGCTGCACCAGATTGCCATTCAAACCCCTTAATGCAGACTGTGGACCCTGAATCACCAACTTTCCTCCGAGGCTGTCGCCCCCTGCTGGCTCACAGGGGGAACTGCCCCAGAGTGCAGCAGTCAGAAAGGTACGAGCCACAGGATTGTCTCTGGGACGGTCGAGACCTCTACAAGGAAGGACAGGAATTAAGAAAGATTGTACTGATACACAGAATGTATAATCTTTTTTACCAGACTACAAACAGGGTTTGTTTCAGTTTAACCTCATGCTTCTACCAGTTATTCAAATGAAACCAGTGGTGGGAGAACTAGTCAGATGTTTTACTTAAAGGTTCTCTCTCCGATATTCTGATCAATTGGTGACAGTTCATTTTTAATGCACAGATGGTTTGGCCACACAAATATTACAGATCATTTCACCCCATGAGGTCATCCAACAGGGCTCAAATGTGTTTTACTTTTAGGAATAATTGTGGATTTTCCACAATTTAGTGTCCTTTAAGTGCTGCTTCCTAACAGCTGTTTCTTCAGGTTGTTTCTATTATAGCCTCGAGTCCGGCTGCTGCACCTTCATCGTCCTTAAGATCAGTTCTTAAAACTCACTCCCACTGATTGATTTGAATATGGCTACTATCTAATACTCGTCGTTGACTTTACAAAGACCTTGTTTTAACTGTTGACGTTGTCAACGTATTCTGTGATTGTGAACCACAACTGATTCAGATGGTAATATGCGTATCATTAGTCTGAAGAGGTTTCTTTTCCTTCCGTCTCTCCTGTAGAAATGTTTGCGCTTCAACCCGGATGCCACGGTGTGGAAGGCCAAGCAGCAGGTGCTGTGCTCCCTGACCGAGTCTCTGCGGGACGTCCTGAACTATGGTCTGTTCCAGCCCGCCACGGACGGCCATGACGCCATGTTCCTGGAGGAGGAGAGGCTGCTCCGAGAGTACCCACAATCCTTTGAGAAAGGGGTACCGTATTTAGAGGTACTATTCCAGTCTTCCTTTACACAGTTTTAAGATTTCGTTATAGAGGTGATGTAGCCTGCAGGTCCTCATGTTACTGTTATTCAGTAATGCAATGGTCAGAGTCTGATAGGATGGCTTCCTCTTTGAAGGGTTTGTTCTTTAGATTATATCAAATGTCAACTATTTGTACTCAGATATATATGACAGCATTAATATCAGTGCAGTAGATCAGGTTCAACTTTGTGCATCACATCATGTGACCAAGGTTTACTCTCCAACTTTCTGTATTTTGAAGGATCCCGGATGACTGAAGTAAAAAACTTTAAGGCAGCTAGACGACATACTGTAAATGTTCCGTGTGTCGTCTAAGCTGATGGTTTAAGAATTAGGTTTCCTGCACGCTTCTTAGAGGAATGTCACAGACCTGCTCAGCTTCACTGCTCTGTTTGGAGCAACTGCTGCAAACTGCTGCTAATCTCTTATCCAGTCTGTACAGTCACCTTCTTTCATGCTATATTACGACTTTAAAGCGCCTTTAAACTGCTGTAAAGCGAGACCATTTCTCTCACAGTTCTTGTCCACAGTGAAGTCGAAGAGGGGGTTTGTATAGCAAACCAGGGAAAAGCTTCTCCGTACAATAAATCTGCAGACCCCGTTTTGTGGATCTAGGCCAAAAAGAGAAAAAGAGAATTAAGGACAAATGCCCTCTGTGTTAGGATTAACTCTCTGTTTCCTCTCTCGGGTTTAGTTTCGATACAAAACCAGGGTGTACAAACAGACCAATCTGGATGAGAAGCAACTGGCCAAACTGCACACTAAGGTATGCGACCCATTTGGATCCCTGAAGGGTTTCAATCGTATAAATGAGGCCATTTAAATCAATACAGTGTGCATGCCAGTGTATTTGTGCATGTCTATCTGTGTATGCTTTCCCTTTGTTAATGCATCTATACTGTACATTGCTCTACTGCACTGTACCTTGCTTGCATACATTCAGTATTTCTAATACAGAGGAGTTCCCTATAATACGTGTATCTCCGCATGCAGGCTAGCCTGAAGAAATTCATGGATTATATTCAAACCAGCGCTGTGGACAAGATGGCCAAGTTCTTAGACAAAGGCCTCGATCCCAACTACCAGGATGCTGACACCGGCGGTAAGGAGGGCCTCACGGGCCGAGGACTTTTCACCTCCTCTTTCCTACTGTCTATCATCTATCTATACATCCATCCTTCCATATATGACAATTACAGACTACGATCGTATTGCAGTCAATTAAAAGTTGGCTTAAAACAAGAAGGATGAACCAGGGTTGCCGGTGATAATGATTTCCCTTAATTGCTACAGCTCTTTTTATCCATACATCCATCTAAACACCCACACATTTCTGGCGCCAGCAGCTTTGTCTCCCCCGTTCTCCCCCCTTTCTCTCGCTCCGTTTTCTGCCCTCAGCTCTGCAGTATGTTGGTCTCACACTGTGTCACTTATCTGGGCCAGTGCTGTTTGCAATTTGGTGTCTTTTCTCAGATCCCGTTGGTGGTTAGGGGGCGCAGCAGACGGCTCATTTACAGTCTGGGTGTGCTGCTCCGTGTTGCTCCAGCCGCTGTGGGAGCAACGTGTCACAACACAAAACACAGCCTGCCATCACGGGTGTGAGACACACTTCCACTTCTGAACACCGGGGGGCGACAGCGAGCCCGGGTGAAACACACTCGCTCCGGGAAAGACTCCGCACACACACTTTACACCTGGAAATGTCACTTAAGGTGGTATTGCTTTGGATATCAGGGTTTGATTTGAACCCTGAAAAAAAAAAATCATTGGAGTCAAGGGTGGAAAATAAATTGATCATTTTTAAATCAATAAAAATGGGGTGACTGTGGCTCAGTGGTTAGCATGTTTGTCTTTCGATCAGAGGATCGGTGGTTCGATCCCCGGCTCTGCTAGTCCATTGCTGTGTCTACTGTATAGCATTCAGAGTCAGATAAATTTCATTATGAATTATTCTGCAACAACGACTTTTAATTAAAACAGCTCAGGTTTAGTGTAAAACTCACTCAGTCTACATGTTTAAAACAGCTGTTCAACCAAAACCTCACAGCTTCAGATGGTTTCCCACCTTCTTGTCTTCTGACATGAACTTTCAGGTCGTAGGCATGAGGCCGGTGCTGAAGACCTTTTCTCTTTCCTTTGACCTGCCTGTCACTCTGACACGCTTCTTCCTGCTTTTCCGGACTCACACTGAGCGCCTTTAATCGGACATAACGTGACTCCCCCATCGTAGTGGCTCCTGCCAGCAGGCGCTCACCTCCATCTCTGCCAAGGGAACTGGTTAACGGGCATTCCCCGAGTCGTCCCGACACGGCAAATTCAGAGGAAGTGCAGTCAAAACATTCCCCCCCAAAATTGTTTGTACCCGAGCTGCACACAAGCGCTTTGAGGATAAAAGCCTTTTCCCTCTTTGCCAACAACTCTCCTGTCGCCATGGCAGCCGGTTTTTACTGGGAACACTTTCAATGCTTTTATTCTTCTTCGTGCTATTGAACCTTTTGTCGAGTTCGGCTGTGTTTAGTGAGGTTAAAAGTGTTGTGACACAGCATTGGTTTCATTTTTGAAACCACCTTATTGAGCGTCTTTGTTGCTTTATTTGATGCCAGCGTAATTGGCAAAGTGTAGAAGCATCGGTGGGAAAAACAGTTTTTTACAGGTGCATTTGTAGAGAAGCTTGTATTTTGGATTACATTTCAGCTGAGTGGAATTTGAACAATTGTGGGAAACTTTACAGTTGGCTGAAGTGTAACCTGGACATGATTTACTATAGTGTGATATAATACCTAATTTCCACCATTATAGGTGATGATGTTTGCATGGAGTGAGTCTTCTTTGTACTTTCTGTCAGAACTGGGACCTTGCAGCAATTTCTGGGTTGAAACTTGTTTAAATCCATGCTGTGATTTGGTATAACACATTTTTGATATTTGGAGATATCTGTAATTCATTTTTTTGGCGATTGGATGACGAGCCCTTCTCTTCTGCTCAGAAAATCCCTTATTGTCACTATAAGCCGCATACCCTCTGAATGCCCTGGGTCTCTAGTGGCTGTAAAGTCGTTTTTTGTGGCATTTAACATGATTTTGTTGTCTAACCTGCAAGGTCAAAGCTGCAGGTGGTCAAGAGTATAACCTCAAAGCAGGAAGAAGAAGAGTTTGAGTGCAAACAGCAGAACTGTATTGTTAAAATATGAAAGTATTGAAGCGACCCTGGGAGCAAACAATCTGGCCAGTGTCGTCCAAATGGTTTGACTTCCAAACCAATCCTTGTGACCATTAAAACTCTATTTGAATCTGTGTGTGTGTGTGTGTGTGTGTGTGTGTCCGCCAGAGACTGCTCTGTCCTTGGCGGTGCAGTGTGAGCCGGGTGGAGGTGAGGCCATCCGGGTCCTGGTGGATGGAGGTGCTCACATTGACTTCCGCGCCAAAGATGGACTCACACCCGTACACAAAGCTGTGCGAGGCCACCGCCATACAGCCCTTCTGGTAAACACGCACACCTTGTTGTCCTTTTTATAAGAATGGTGTTCACAGGTAATGAGTTGTCAGGCAAAAAAACAACAACTACACCAGCGTATGTACCTGCAGGATGGATACCATGCAGTATTATTATCATTGTGTTACTGTAAAAGCAAACTAGCTGAAGACAGAACAAACAGACCCTCCCACGCAGCAATCAACACCCAAACACATGAACAAAAAACTCTATTATTCTATTCAGCCAAAGAGAAGGAAAAAAAACACATTAAAATTCAGATTGCCTGTTTTAAAGGTGTGAAATACATTTGCATTTTAGGAATTTGTCCAGAACTTTAGCTCCCACATCGCTAAGAAGACAGACACCTGTAGAGGGAAACCTCATTCAGAGGGAGATAATTGCATGTGTTGTATTGCCACACCATGATTCCAACAAAGGAAAGAAACAGCTGCTAAACTGCAGATTTCCTGCGGATTTAATACTTAATGCTGTCTAGCCTGAGGCGTTACATGACCCCTCTGAACCCCCGGCTATGTGTTCCCTTTCTGATTTAATATTTCATGAATATTCTTCAGCTTGAAGTTGGAAACCACCGTAACTTATTTTTCCACGATGTCTTTTTTATTTTTCTAACGCGAGCTCATAAAAGTCATCATTATTTGGATTGCATTGTAATGATTGCACACTTTGCTGTTCTCCCTTGTTGTTATCATTGCTGTCAGCTTTGGAGCGCATGAGGGTGCATGAGGGTGCATGAGGGTGACCTCCTCTGCCGTCTTTCTGCAGGTCCTGCTGTCTCTGGGTGCGTCTCCGGACTACAAGGACCGGCGGGGGCTGACGCCGCTCTACCACACTGTGCTGACAGGGGGCGACACCTCCTGCTGCGAAACACTGCTTTACCACCACGCCAAGCTAGGCATCAGGGACGAGAACGGCTGGGACGAGACACATCAGGTGTGCATTGTTTGGGGTCTTTAAAAAGGGGTTTTCGGAGATTTGGGATAAATTAACTTAAGAGAATATGGATGCAAATACAGGAAGTATTTAATCAGGTTTGGTTTTGTACTCGCTGTGTGTACGGTTCATTCTACACTGAATCATCAGCAAAACGTTTGTGAGAGGACCCTCGAGGCGAAACCTTTCCATCTAATGCAGTCAGCGGCCTAATTTGTGTCTATTTCGGGGTTATGATTTGAAAGCACCCAAAAAAAAAAAGTGCCTTGGGGTGTTTGTATTGCACAAGTGTGCATGGATCCTATTTGTAATGTACCCGTGTACTCTGTGTTCCAGTGTCTGTGTATGTACGGCCTCTGTGTCTACGTCAAACACCATTCATGCCATGAATCACCACACCTCCCCTCATTTATCTCGGACCCCTTTCACCCTCCATCCCACCCGCCTCGCTTCTGTGGCCTCATATTCCAGCTGTGAAGTGGACAGGACAAATCAAGGTATCGGCCTCTTCCTCTCAGTAGATCCTCCACACTTCATCAGCATCTGCCTCTTCAGCTCTCCTCGCCACTTGGGGCCTCCATCTTTTTCTGTCTCTGCGTGTGTGTGTTGAGTGGGATAATTTGACTCACACGTTTCGCATTGATATTGATAATTTAAGCCGTTTTTGAGTTGAGCTTTTGCAGTTTAATTTGGATAAACTGTATGCAACACTGAAGCAACCAGTAAAGCCCAGCGATATTGCACTTTGAGGTTTCCCTATGAAAGAAAATAATCAATGAAATGTTTTCTGAATTCATTATTTTCTTATATTGTGTTCATTGTGAAACTTGTGTTGTACCTTACCACAGGATAATCTGGTGAAATCTTTAAAACCAATGAGTTAACTGCCAAATAATATAACATTAAACAGAAGCAGACTTGTTATGATTACCTGTAGTCTTGTATTTGTTCCCCATTCATTGATCCATTACATCCAGTTATTGACGGGATGGGGAGCTCCTAGCCTCTCTGATGGGAGCATTGAATATAAATTATACATGAACATAAAGAACCATCAAACAAACAAATATACCGTTTTGATTTCCACTGTAAGACGTGGCTGTGTGTGTGTGTGTGTGTGTGTGTGTCCATTAGATGATGGCTGTACCATTGTTGTCATTGGATCTCACTTTTGTTCTCGCTCTGTTTTCTCGCCCTCTGAGTTTGGAGGGGGTGTTAATTAAATGTGGTGTCACTTAATAACTGTCACCTTGTTCCTCTCTCTTTGTCACTGTCTGTTCTTCATCCTCGCTTGCTTCTCCGCCTCTGTGTTCTCTTCGAACAACCACATAAATCCTTCCTTTTTTTACTCTTTGGTACATTTTCTTTTTCCCTCCTTAACAAACTACTTGTATTTTCCACATGCACCTCTCCCCCTCTCTTTCCATCGCTCCTCCACAATCTGTTCATCCTCTCTCAGGCCTGTCAGCATGGTAACTCGCAGCATCTGGAGCACCTCCTCTTCTACGGGGCAGATTCTTCCTCCCAGAATGCCTCTGGAAACACTGCCTTGCACATCTGTGCTTTGTACAACAAGGTAGACACTTTCATGCAGATCAAATGTCAGCTACTGGTTGGGGAAATGGAAATCTTTAAACGTGCAGTGCAACAAATCGAAAGCCACAGGAAGGCTCTTTATCTTCGTTATATAATTGATGCATCTTTTTTGGCTCGGCATCTCTGATGACATCCTCATTCTAATCAAGTATCTTTCCAGCAAAAAAGATGAACAAAAATCACAGAACATTTATATAGATATTAATACACCCACCAAATGACCATTTGTTTATCTTTTTTTTATAATTTTACCTTGAATTCTTTAAGAAAACCTACTACAACATACCTACATACGTAAAGCCTTTTTTTCAATTCATCAAGAAAAACAGAGAAATACTTTTTTCAGGAATTTAAGGTAACAAAGGGTCAATAATTTAAATAAAAATGCTCAATTTGGGGTAGTTTGAGTATTAATTTAACCTGAAAATGTTAATTTGACTTGATTGAATGTGAATAATATTGTTAACATAGATATCAACAAATGTATAACATCATAGCACAAGAAGATGCCTATAATATAAAAAGAAGGCAACCCTGGCTTTCTAAAGCCACTGCACACATGTGAACACATTACATGCTTTTCTACATTAAGCATACATTATACAATTCATATTTTGATTAATGTACACTAATCAGTGCTGTTTGTTGCAGGAAAGCTGTTCACGAATTCTGCTCTATCGGGGAGCAAATAAAGACACAAAGAACAACAATGGGCAGACCCCCTTTCAGGTAACGGCTGAGTGCCTGGCTGGGTAATTACGCATGTTGGGTGGTTGTGTGGTTTAGTGTCTTATTAAGTTAACGTAGCAGAAAGTGCCGGGGCCTAATTTCCCTTTAAACCATTATTGTGCTGTGATGCACACAGAGGTCCCAGGTGGCAGGATTGCGTGTGAATCCTTACTCTAAATATATTTACTCTGTCAGAGCAGAAAAAGCTGCAGCTGAGACAATCTGTTGTGTTGTGTGTGTGTGTGTTTGTGTGCGTTTGTGTGCGTGAGAGAGAGAAGAGGAGACAACAGGGAGAATGCATTGGGATTGGCCGGATTGTGTGCTGACCTGTGTAGTTTGTAAAACAAAAAGGTCAAAAGTATTTGTGCAATGGTGGAAAGAACACAGAAATAGAAGTACTTATATGTGGTTGCTGTATTGTCATTCATGTAAATATAATTTTAAACATCCATTAAGGCCATGAATGTGTTTTTTTTTTTATCTCTTGTTAAGTTGCCATGTGACTGTATCCAAAAAAGATGTGTGTTTTTATCAGGTGGCTGTTATGTCCGGCCATTTTGAGCTGGGAGAAATTATCAAAAACCACAGGGATACAGATGTGGGTAAGTAACGGAGGCCTGGATATGTGTAGTGTCCTGTAATGTTAGACGTTTTGTTCATCTAAAATAATACATTGGATCTTCACACGCGGAATTAACGTTTTAATCATCATGTTTAAAGGGAGCACCAATGAAAAATAGAGTATAAGGGATATAGTCAAGCATCACAACAGCATGTTGGAATTAACTTTCTAAAGGAAAATAGTTTATGCAGCTGTGCAAAAAGAAAATAAAAGATCTCAAATAATGTTCACGTCACACTTTCCTCTCTCCACTCATATCCCAGTTCCCTTCGTGGAGTCTCCAAAGTACGCCCCCCAGAGGCGGGAGAGCACCCGGACTCTCACCATACCCCACCCGCACCCTTTCCTCCGGGCCAACAGCGACAGCAGCATGAACTTGCCAGACTGGATGGCAGTGCCCAACGCCCCAGGAACCAACATCGTCTCTGTGCAGGTGTGTGTGTGTGTGTGTGTGTGTGTGTGTGTGTGTGTGTGTGCGTGCATTACACAATTTGAAGCGGCACCATACAAAGTAATGCACGGCTTTTATCAACATCTAGTGGTGAACAAGACTCATTGCAGCCACTTATAACCTGCTTTATTGCATACGCTATGCGTGTACATATATTTTAGTTATGGCCAATGTAGCAGATAAGTGATCATGCTGAGTGATAACCCATAAACATACGCCGTGGAATAAAACTACATCATTTATAAGGTGTTTTATTACATGGCATACATTTGATAAGATTTATAATTTTGGGGTTGTTGATCTTATTATATGTAAACATTATCAGCTCTTGAAGGCACAATCAGCGGCATTAGGAGAGGTTTTGTTTTATAGATAATCATAGATATGGAAGTCAGAAAAAAAGATATTGTAGTTAAATTTAAAAATGCGCTGAAGTTGGTTTAAGTAGTCATCAAATGTAATATATTTAAATAATACAGAAACTTGAAATAAAAAACATAAACAATATCCCCAAAAAATCATTAATAAATAATATATATGTACACCTATACCTTGTTCAATTTACCATGCAGCTGCAATCAATTGATTTGCAGCCGAACATCTTTTATGAAATATGTTTTCTCCGTCTGTCCCTCTCAGGGCTACAAACACACAGGAACCCTGCGGAGCTCCAGCAGCCCCAGAGGGGCGAGGACGCGTTCTCCATCCAGAGGAAGGATCGGAGACAAGGAGGACCGGAGCAGGCAGAGTCGGAGACAAGGGTGAGTGGAAAAAGCATGAAGAAAAATAACCTCTTTTCCAGTTTTCTAACTTTGGAATATCATAGGTTCATCTCGGCTGATTACAGTGATAGTACATATCATTTTTAGTGGTTTATTTTAATGAATTCATGCAGTGTGAAAACATGCCATTGTTCCTGCCTGCTGACCACCACACACTGACTATGGAGAAGTACCTCATACAACACACTTCAAAGTACCTTTGAGACCCACTAGATTTCTGCAGGTCCCAAAAAAGCCCTTAAAGTTTTAGTCTAAAATATCTTTTTTCCTTTGGTCTTCAAATGTTCAAATGTTTTTTTATCTTCCAGTGAGAAAGGTAACAAACATCTGAGGCTGACATAAAAAGTTTGTATTATATTATTACTTATTTTCAGGGGACTTCAATATCTGTTAAGTGAGTGTGAGTGTACAAAGTTCATAAATGAAAACCACTCAAATGTGACCTGATAGAGAATCCAGACTGTTCAGACACATTTCGGGTGACTGGCTAAAATCATAAAATTTCCATTCTGAAGTACCTTTCTCTAAAAGAAAAAAGTATATATATATATAGTATATGCATTCAGTAATTCAGTCCTGTACCTAGAGGGAGCTTTGAGTTTAAAACTTTGTCTCAATCATCCACTGTGTCTCCTGCCTCCTGCCTCCTACCCCCTACCTCCTGCCTCCTACCTCCTACCCCCTACCCCCTACCTCCTACCTCCTACCTCCTACCCCCTACCCCTACCTCCTACCTCCTGCCTCCTACCTCCTACCTCCTACCCCCTGCCTCCTACCTCCTACCCCCTGCCTCCTACCTCCTACCCCCTACCTCCTACCTCCTACCCCCTACCTCCTACCTCCTACCTCCTACCCCCTACCCCCTACCTCCTACTTCCTGCCTCCTACCTCCTACCCCCTGCCTCCTACCTCCTACCCCCTACCCCCTACCCCCTGCCTCCTACCTCCTGCCTCCTACCTCCTACCCCCTACCTCCTACCTCCTACCCCCTGCCTCCTACCTCCTACCCCCTACCCCCTGCCTCCTACCTCCTACCCCCTTGCCTCCTACCTCCTGCCTCCTACCTCCTACCCCCTGCCTCCTACCTCCTACCCCCTACCCCCTACCTCCTACCCCCTACCCCCTGCCTTCTACCCCCTACCCCCTACCCCCTGCCTCCTACCTCCTACCTCCTACCCCCTTGCCTCCTACCTCCTGCCTCCTACCCCTTGCCACCTACCTCCTGCCTCCTACCTCCTGCCTCATTTCTCTTACCTCTTACCTCTTACCTCCTTCCTCCTGCCTCCTACCCCCTACCCCCTACCCCCTACCCCCTTGCCTCCTACCCCCTACCCCCCAGGCCTGCTCCTGCCAGCGCAGCAGGCCAGACTGCAGGTCTGCGGAGACGCCTCTACAGCGCTGTCCCGGGACGAGTCTTTGTAGCTACTCGATCTCACTCTGCCCAGGGAGAGCGAGAAATCAGCTTCAGTAAGGGGGACAGGGTCAAAGGTGAGTATGTGCATTTTCATGTCATGATACACTATGTGTGTGTGTGTGTGTGTGTGCGCGCGCCTGTGTGTGTGTGCTGTAGCTTAATATTGCATTTTGTCCTCCATGTGAGTCCAAAGTGGTTTTGTAGTTGGGAGGCAGTGTTTGTGAGGCTGTTTACGCCTGCTAGGCTACTAATCTCCACATGAATCAGACAGACGGCTTTGACATCCACACACTTGTGAAAGTTAATTGAATGCACATTCAGAGACAAAGAGAGGCAAAAGCAACATCACAGACACTTTTTAAAATATTTTCATGTAACAAAAGATTTTCATGTGCAGAATCCCTCTCTGTTCACGGCCCATAAAGGTCCTGATATAAAGTGAGAGCTGGGCTTAACAAACCCAGAGTTGAGATTGAATTAGCAGCTAACGTAGCTAACGTATTTTTGACACAAAGTAAGATGTAGCATTGATTTAGTAATGCACTGACCACAACAGCATAGCAATACTAGGTACTACTATCATCCAAAAGAAACACATCCCAGTTTTACCATTGGTTTATTATTATGGTATGGATAATGTCTTACCAAACAAATGCTAATTTATACAGCTAGCAGACACTGGGGTGCCGTTTCATCATCCCATCGACGTTTTATTTATAGCTGACTAATATAAGTCAGATGTTCAGTCACCTTTTAACTCTGGTTCAGCTTTTCTGCATTTTGTTGTACGTTATACGGGACATAGTTGATGACAATTCAACCATTCGGGACACGTTCAGAAAGCCATTTTACACTGTTTACACTTGGTTTCAGTCAATAACCTAAGCTAACCGGCGGCTGGCTATTTAACAGACAGATGTGACTCCCAGCAACAAAGTAAATACATATATTTCACAAAATGTCAAAATAAAAACACCAGAAATATTACTTGTAAAATGTAACTGACAGGTATGCATCAGTCTCAGAGACAGACCAGTACACAGGTCAGATGCAGGTCTTCACATGAGTTTGTAAAATGTCCTAACATGAGTGTAAGGTCTCTATATATGTTTGTATTCAATGTCTGCAGGTATGAATATGTGTGTGTTTGTGAGTGAGTCTAAGGTGTCGCCAGGTATGTATGTCTTGGTGAGTATGGAGGCGGTTTGCATGTCCGTGTGTCTAAATTTTCTTTATTTAGTGTCTGTACAATGTTCTTGTCTTTTGCGTCGGTTCCTTTCTCCTGGTGTTTGTGTTGGTGCATGTTGAGCTGCTTCTTCCTGATCGGCTGCTCTTTCCTGACCCCCCTCTAGTGCTGAGTGTCGGCGAGGGCGGGTACTGGGAGGGAACGGTCAGGGGTCGCACAGGCTGGTTCCCCTCTGACTGTGTGGAGGAAGTGATGCTTCGAAGCCAAGACAACCGATCAGGTGATCAGCAGCCGCCACACACACTCACACATACACACCAACACACTGAAAACACCTTAAAAGGGGAAATATCTTTTAGCCAGGAGTTTCATATTTACCTCCTATGGATTTTCAACTAATTTCGTCTATCACAAAAAGCCTGATGATGCATTAGGATGATAGTTTTAGTAATAGTTGACAATGCTTGAGGATAATAAGCGACTATGTTATTGTATGAACGCCGCCGGTGGCCTGGGCCCCTCACAGCGACAACAAACTTCAGGAAGTCACAGCCGCCCGTTGAGTTCACACTTCAAATGATGAAGCAAACAAAGCATAACGTGTTAATTAGTGAGCTTGAGAGATGCTGGGAGGCTGATGGTGTCACTATCGGACAGAATCAATCTAGAGGTTTTTATACTTTATGCTAAGCTAAGCTAACCGGCTGCTGGTGGGAATTCATATTTACTGAACAGAAACTCTCCAAGAAAGTGTCAAACTGTTGCTTTGAAATATACATTAGTTATGTAGTCAATTTTTTAAATAATAATCTATTGATTATTTCTTCGATTGATTATTACGGCCAAATGTTCAAATTGCTTGTTTTCTTCTGACCAACAGTTAAAACGAAAATCCGCAAAGAGAAGCTAAAACCAGCTAATATTTGGATTATTTTCAAACAATAATCATAATACATTATAATGTAATATATAATGACTTATAAGGCCAAGTATAACTTCATTACACCTGTGATTATAAATACTCTGTGATTCATCCAAAGACATTCAGTGAGTGACCAGCAATAATTAAGTAGTTTGATACTTGACCTTGTAAGTCATTACAAAATGCTTTATAATGTGTTAAGATTATTGTTATTCAACAATATTAATATATATGAGCACTTGTAACTCAAATTATACAGTTCTGTAGCAGATTATAACATTATTATAATACATAGACATGGGCGTCATAGAAAGTGTGACCAAATATCGTTACAGTAATAGTATACGGTAATTAAACAGTACCTGCTGTATAATAAACCTTGCAGATATATATTAAATGTAATGTCCCTGTGACTCTGTTTCAGAGAGCCGTGGAGAACGAGCCAAAAGGCTGTTCCGACATTACACTGTGGGATCCTACGACAGCTTCGACGCTCCCAGGTAAGAGGTTACTGTACTTTTCCACTTTTCCACTCGCCAACACGGATGCACAGCAAACTGAAGCCAGTTTGATCAAAAGCAAGCAGCCGCCTGCACAGAACAACTGGATAAGGGGCTCTGCTTCAGCTCACAGGGTTACGGGTACAGTAGGGTTCATTTAGGGTAAGGTCACTCCAGAAGGGTACTTCACCTGCCAGAGGGCTATTTGAGCTGCACACAGGGGCACTTTGGGGCACTTGGGCTGACAAAAGAGGCATTTGGATGCTTCAGTGCCTGTTTGATGTGACATTAGGATCAGAATGAAGCATGAAAGTATCCCATTATGCCACAGACACGTCCCGGTTAAACGAAGGTCAAGGGAAGGTCAGCTTGACATTCAGATTATTGCTCTACTGCGGCAAAAAGGGTCTTCCTGCCGGGCTAAAGAGCACGGTGGAACTTGTCCATCCGCCCAGTGGGTACTTACTGCAAGTCAACCTTTTCACTACGACCCTGTTTGTACAGCAACACACTGTTTACATACTCAGATCGGATGATTCACGGACTGATTTGTGCGTTCCAGTGGCGCTTTTGATTTGTGTGATGTGATGTGTTGCGAGTGATTCATGCGGCAGGATGACGATGTGCGAGGGTTCACTGCCTCCGGTCGGGAAGCTGATCCGCCTGTTTTCATACTGGAGTCGTCCTCCAGGAGGCACATGTTCACCAGCTGTGTTTTGACTAGCTGCGTTTGTTTAGTGTAAGCCGGGCACACAGGCAGGTCTTTGTCACATCGGGGTTTCAGAGTAAGTTGTTCCTTTGTGCGTCTGTCTTTTTGGCGCTGCATTGTGGGTCCACAATTTTAAAGTGGGCCGAACTTGGACATGCAATCGAGCCACTCCGATGACTAAGATCTGTTGACACATGAGGGGGAAACCTCTCCTGTGTGGACCTCTCCTCATTCGCTCAGCCTAATATAATTCCCTTTAATGCCTCGCGTCGGCATCATGGCGAGCGCGGCGTCGCTTTGAGGCAAACTCATTTCAGTGTCCGTGGCTTGGTCTGAGCAATGAGAGAATTATTTACATAGAAATAAAGCCATTATCCCTCGCATGTATTATTTACATGAAATCACGCCTTTCCCTCGTTTCTTCGTTCTCTTGCTCATCATCATTCGTTATCATTCCTCAACTTTCTCTTTCAAGCCTGCTTTTTTTTTAATGCTTTCCTTTCTCTCTATCTCCATCTGCAACTGTGTTTCTCTCTTGCACATGCACACAGCATCATTTATTATTAACATGCTTTTCATCAACAGTGACATTTAATGCAAGCAACGCACTCAGCCATGCAAACTCACGCACATATATTTTACACGCATGCTACACACACACACACACACACACACACACACACACACACACACACACACACACACACCATGGATAATTAAAACCGTGTACTGCAGCCTAGATGGATTTGTTTGGCCAGGCAGCCATTCCTGACTCAGAACCGCCCTCACATAAGCTTACTTTCACAGCCTTTATCACTACATGTAATATCTCACCTATCCCTCCTTTAATTCCTACGGATTTGGCCACATACCTCCACCATCTCTGCATCCCTCCTGTGCTTTCTATTCATCACTGTATTGCTAACCCCCCCTGTACTTTTTTTAATTTTCCTCCTATCACCCTTTCTCCCCTGTGGTGTCTCCATCTGGAGGTCAAACAGTGAAGGGCACTCTTAAGGGAGAACAGGGCTGGAGAGAGGGATGAGGAGGTTGCATGAAGGAGGAAGAGCGTTCTGTGTTTGTACATGGGTGAAAAGAGACATATGCATTGTTTTTGTGTGCAAGCAACAGGGGACCAAAGCAGGTTAGAAGTGTGAAGAAGGATGTCCTCTGCCAGGTTTGAACTTTTTTCATATAATGCTAGTTTTTTATTATTATTAGGAATGGCAAAGTCAATATATAACACGACTATCGGATGGATTACCATTGCCAAATATTGTACTGACATCCCAGATAATGAATGATATCAGGTAAAAAGGGTGGTTTCTTCTTAAATAAATTATATAGTTTTGCTTTAAGGCCTGAATCTGGTATAGTTAAAATTAAATAGTTTTGAAATGGACATGACTGACTGGCTACATTGGTTCCTCTCTGATAAACAAGTCCTCTTATCTGCCACTCTCTGATCCTCGCCTTCTTATTGGCAGCTGGATATATTTGGTAGCCTTACAGCAGAGGACCGGCCGTGACCTTAAAGCAAGGCGTGACAACCAAAACCCGACTGTCAGAGAGATGCACTGCCTCACCTTGATAATGCAGTGTGACAGTGTCATCAATAAGAGCAGAAGGAGTGAGGGATATGAAGACTTCAGAACAAGCAGTGACAAATGACAGACAAATGGAGAGATCCTTTATGAATGTCTGCTACACCCTTCAGATGTATTTTAATCACCCCGCATGTTTGTCCTCATCCTCCGCCTCATCTTTCCTCCTCCTCTGCTCCTCCTCCTCTAACCCCGACAGGATGGCTGTATTCATGCTCCACAACTTTTCCAGCCAAATTCAGTTTGGTGGAAATATTTTCAACCACTCCAATCTGTTCTGTACGCATTTGGTTGTAGAGAAATGTTTCTACTTTAGCTGTTTTAGCAGCACCTGCTAGCTAACAAAACACTGCTGTTCTCAGTAGCATACAGTAGATGACCTGATCTCATCAGATCTCTGTGTCACATGCACTCATTACGCTCTACACAAGCTGCTGCTCACCTCCCAGGCCAAATGAGACAGTATTTGGGCCAACATTGGGTCAAATAAGGACAAGCGAGTTTGGAGAAGATATGCAGAACACCTGCTACACACTGCTGTGCTGGTTAGCTGTGTGAGACACATGCATTGCTTTTTGCTTCTTATTTGATTTTTCATATTTCTCCAACATGCATAGGACTTCACTTTATCTGACTTTATGCTGAAATTTGCAACAAGCGATAGACAACAGCGTTAAAGAGTGTGTGTTCAGGTTTGGCCACTGTATGAAAGAGGTGCTCACACAGTACATGCAGACACACATAATCACACAATAATGTGGACCTTCTGTCAACGCTTGTTTGCGCTCCTGCTCCCTCCCCCTTTTCTCTCTCTCTCCCTCTCTCTCTTTTCCTCTTTCCTTCATGCCCTCTCTTTTTCTCTCTCTCCCATCACACATGCATGCACACACACACACACACACACACACACACACACACACACACACACACACACACACACACACTGTACACAGAATCACAGCGGTATAGCCTGACATGCAGGGAGAAAAACCAAAAGGCAGAGATGTGAGAAGAGAGGGGACAGGAGCTGTGATCATCCTCGAATGCAGGAGGGAGGCAAGAGAGAGAGTCGTAGAGAGGAAAGGACGGAGGGAGGGAGGGCAAGTCGACGGAGGACAGCTTCGACATACATGGAAGGAGGCTCTGACTAAGAGATGATGTGAGTGGCGATTTGAGAGAATACTCTCTTTCTCTCTTTCTCTCTCTCTCCTTCTCCTTCTTCTTCTCCTCCTGCTCTTCCTCCTTCCGCCACTCACCCGCCAGCTGTTTCTCTGTCCTCTCTCCTCTTCCTGTCTGCGTCAATGTGTGTCCTCCTCCCCCTCTTTGCCGTGCTCTACCCGCTCATTCATGCTTTGTTTACAGCAAATGTGAGGCGCCTGTGTGTGTATGAGTGTGTTCATGTGTGTTTGCATGTCAGAGGTTGGAGAGAAAGCAAAAAGAAAGGGGGGAGGTTAGTTAAGTGTGATGTGTAAGAATACTTGCAACACTAATTCGACTTGTCTTTTATCCTTATGTCACATGATGATGATGATGATGATGATGATATCTGTTCAATCATTTCAACATCAAGACCAGCATATCATTTCAGCCAGGACTGTACAGTCACATCCATTTTTATGAATGGGAAATGATGACAATGATAGATGGGCTGAGGGAATACTACATTTAAACCATACAAGTGCAGGAGGGATGAGAATGGATGAAAGGGAAGAAGAGGATGGAGAGAAAGGAGGGAGGAAAGTGTTGGTGGTTGTTTATGAGTTGATAGTATCAATGCATGCATGTTTGGACTGTGTGTGTGTGTGTGTGTGTGTGTGTGTGTGTGTGTGTGTGCATGAATCCCCTGCGAACAAACCCTATCACCTCTCACTCTCTCTCTCTCTCTAAACTACCCAATTTCTCTCTCTACTTTTCTTAAACCACCTTATTCCCCCTCCCGCTCCCCTTGCTCCTCATCTCTCTCTCTCCTCTCTCTCCTCTCTCTCTCTCTGTGTCGCAGTCACAATGAACCATCTCCATCTCTCCCTCTCCCATTCCTCCTCTCTCTCTCTGTCTTAAGCATGAAGGGGTTGGGAGAGCTCGGCCCTCTCCCTTTCCCTTCTTCCATCTCTCTCTCCTCCTCTTCTTCCTCTCCTCCTCCTCTCTCGCGGCTCGCGCTTGCTGCTGTCTCGCTGGAAGACGAGAAGGAGCAGGAGCAGGAGAAGGAGGAGGAGGAGAGGGAGGGGAGGAAATGGCGATGGGGGCATGCGGCGAGGAGGATCTCTCCCTCTCCCTCTCCCTCTCTTCTTCTTGGCCGTCGCTCGGCCCAGTGAATAGGAGCGTCTGGTTCATTTACAGGTACCTGCCACGGCTTTTTATACCCCCTACCCTCCACTCCCCCCTCTCTCCCTCCAGGGATGCATGCATGTGGACATCATAGATGGCAGGGCAGGATCTTTCAGATTTTAAGATTTTAAGATTGGCAGATGTTGCAGCGCATGCTTACGGGCGGATGTGTTTGATTCAGTGTTTCTCAACGTGAGTGTGTGTGATGCATGTGTGTGAAGACGGACGAGAGCTGCTGCTGCACAGCCCGGTGTATGAGCAGTGCAGCCGTTCTGTGTTTCGCTGTACGAACAGCTGTGTGTGTGTGTGTGTGTCGTTATTTCTCTCTGCTTTGAATCGCTCTCTGAACAAACGTCCTCTAGCAATGCTGCACCGACACAAGTGACAAGTGACACTGCTTTTACAGATGTGCAGGCTGATTGCGTGTGTGTGTGCATGCATGCCTCATGTTTGTGTGTGTGTGTGTGTGTGTGTTTGTGTGTATTGATGGTGTGTTTGCGGTTGTGCATCAAAAACATAAAGCTCTTGCAGGGACATTTCTCTTCTTCTGTTGACCGGTTGATTGCATGTGTTCCTGTGTGCGTATACTGTGTGTATGTTTACCAGTATGTATGTGTATGTGAGACAGAGAGAGAGATTGAGAGTGAAAGAGAGAGAGGGAGAGAGAGAGAGAGAGAGAGAGAGGGGGGGAGACTGCCGACAAATTGGAAACAGTGAAGGAGTTCTAACGATGCAGCATGCATGACAAGTTCCAGCTTCTTTCTCACACCTCTATGGAAGCCTGCGTGGCCAAACCTGTTTAATATCTCAGCTTTTACATACGCAGCATGAGACTCACTGTACGCTGGGCTGGATTGTCCAGCTCAGTCACCTGTATCTCAGACACTGATGACAATATTGGGTCGCTATTACTCAGGAAGCAACACAGAGCGGCACAGTGACTGTGTCCCAGTTCAGTAGCTGAATCCTCTGAAGGATGCAGTACACAAAGGTGGGCCTAAGGGGCGGGACCTGCTCTTCTCTCTAAATAAGTGAGGTATATAGCGTCACAAAGAGTAAAACTAATGGTGTGTTCAGCTGTCAACATAAGTTTCAAAGTTGGTCACATTTCTCTCAAATACCCAACAAAGTATAAATACCAGTGATGAGTTTAAGTTGCATTACAAGTTGCCGGGGAAATAGTGTCAACATTTAAGTTGGGGTTTGATACCCTGTGTTTGCAACATGACTATTTGGGGACAATGGGGTCTTCTAAGGATGCACTGGCCGTGAGCAAATGTAGGCTGCATTACTTAGCTGCACTTTGAGGAGCATCCAGTCCAGAAAGGATTCAGACTTCAGAGGATCCAGTCACTTGCGGCACAGCTAAGTGTCACTTAAAGTTGATGACATCCTTGAAGACGGCAACGCCTGAGTTAGTTGTATGCGTTGGTTGGATGGGATTTTAGGGATTATTGCTGTATACCCTGAGGATACACAGACACACAGATGTACCGTTAGTGAGTATAGCAGAAGCAGTACAACAAAAACATGACAGATTGGATCTGACACATCTTCCGATGACCGGTATTTGTAAAAAAAAAAAAAAAAAAAAAAAGGCAGTTGCAATTGCCAGATTTATTTGTTCACATCGCGAATGACTCGGCTTTGCGACTGTCACTTTGCAAAAGACTCTGAGTGCATCTTTGCAGCCGTCCAGCTTTTTTCAGGCATATTCTGCGTTGTGCGCTGCTTCTGGTGTCCCCTCTCACAGGGATGTGTCATTCTGATGAGTGCATATTGCTGGTTACCGGGCACTTAGCCTCATGAGGCATTGTTTGTTTGAAATATAGAAAATCAAGGACGAGTGTTCTCATCGGCTTTTACATTACATTTCATTTAGCTGACGCTTTTATCCAAAGCGACTTACATGCTATACAGTATACAGTAGACACAGCAATGGTGAGCAATTAGGGTTAAGTGTCTTGCTCAAGGACACAACGACACAGACTGCCGGAGCCGGGGATCGAACCACCGACCTTCGGATTGAAAGACCGACTTGCTAACCACTGATCCACAGTCGCCCCCAGTGACGGGGTGTAATAGTTCTTTGAGTGCTAATGATGCTGTCGCTCAAATAAACGTCATATTGTCAGTGGAACATCAGTGGAAAAAGAAGTGGAAAAATATGACCTGTTGTTAATGGTAAAGTTTCCTGAACCAATATGTTTGCTGTCTGCGAGCATGGAGCAACTTGTTGCTTGTGTTGCCGGCAGACAGCGCAAACTAACATCTACAAAGGGATGTAACGTTTCCATTTCTTTGTATATATTTTCCAATAGTAATACCTACCTTTAGATTTGTATTAATGTGTTTGTACGTAAAGTATGCGCTCATGTGTTCACTGGGCCCCGCAGAGCCTTTGAGGTCTGGGCAACAGAGATGGACAGACGAGAACCAGAATAACAAAGAGACAGAGCCTTGGCAGAGACAGAGAGGCTGTCACAGACTGTGGAGAGAATCACACACTCAATAAACTGAATAAAAAAAAGATCATGAGGGGAAAATGTGATTAGAAAAAGATGAGTAGACGTTTGGAGAACAAGGGAGGGAAGCCAGTGTAAAGAGAGGTATGGAGTAGGCAGAGCCATTAGGATGGAAAAAATGCCAGTGAAGAGAGAAAGAAAGAAAGCGGGATGAACAGATGGAGTGGGCTGGGACTATTTTGGTGCACGATGGAAATGTAGTTACAGTATGTTACAGCTGAGACGGTATGTATGCACTGACTGACTGTTTGGAGGGCCTTGGCCTTCATACGAACACAAGAGGCCATTAGCCGTCAGCCCTGAGAGGCGGCGCTGCTCCTCAGGCCACAGAGGTATCAGCTAAAGTGGCCGAGGTATTTTTTAATACCGTTTGATGCTATTGGTAGATTTAATTGGTGGCTGCATAGGTAAAAAGTAAAAATGTGTGAATTTAACTATTGTCATTCAATCTGGTCTGCCCCACTTGTCTTGTACGTTGCATTTTGTGATGTAAGAAGTACCTCAATCCTCTATTTGTGTTAAAATACCAATACAACGGTGTAAGAAATGCTCCTGTATTAAAAATCCAACTTAAGTGAGACACGTTTGTAATTAAAGTTTCAAAAGTAAAAGTACTTGTTCTGCAGACCTTCATAGTATTATATATTTCATTGTTAAATTGCTATTACTAAAGCATTAAAGCACAAGTACCATTTAAAAGTTGTATCTGGTTGAGGTGGAGCTAGTTTTAACTACTTTTTAAACCTAAGGCCACAAGATAAATCCTAAGGGTCGTGAGAGGTGGTAGGAAAGAAGAAAAAGTTCTGCAACACAAATCTGCATTTGATTTTTCTCTAATCTTTGTTTTTTTTTAAATTGTTTAATACATTTTTCTATAAGGGACTAAAATCATCTGAGGTGTTTATGGGGTACTGCCAAGAGCCAGTAGATATCTGAAAAGTGTCCGAGGTCTCAACTAGAGGGCCACAAGCTAAAGTGTTGGGGACCACTGGTTTAATCTTTCACAAAGCATCCTATTTTATACACTTTTTTCTTTATTCTTTAATGTAAAATCTTGATCTGAAAAGTAATGGCCATCTATAATTGTTGAATAAATGAAGTGATGTAAAAGGTACAACAGCAATTCACTTAATATATTTGGTTACATTCAACCAAAAAAGGTATATCAAAATAATGGCGGAAAAAATTTAAATATCAGTTAATAAAAGAATTAATCATAAATCATAATTTTCATTAGAGCTGTTTTGGTGTCCTGTCCTAGATCAGGTTTAATTGACAAATATAAATGCTATACACAGTTTTTTTTACAATGTATAAAGAAAAAGAAAAAGGAGGAGGAATATAATAAAACTAGAATGTATATTACTAAATGTAAATACGTAAGTACCCACAGATCCCAGTTTTAATCCGATAAACTGAAAACTGAAAACTTTCTGCATGGTACTGGTGATGATGTCATCAGAAGGGGACACAGGAAGTGTGACGCAGACAGCAGTGGGGAGGTATTTGTTGTGATTTATAGATTTAAAAACGTTCTATCCATCATTTCCTTTGATTTAAGGCAGAAAGTGAATGCAGACATGCAATGTCCATTTTTTATGTATTTCATTTCTGTCATGTGTGGTCTCTCTCCCCCCCCCCCCTCTCTGCTAGTGACTATATAATCAAGGAGAAGTCAGTGCTTCTGCAGAAAAAAGACAGCGAGGGTTTCGGCTTTGTGTTGAGAGGAGCCAAAGGTAAGAAATGTGAAATAATCACAAACATTCCTTTAAAGCACGCTCACAGATTTTAGGTATGATGGTTCAAATCATACTCTATCACATGCGTAATACATTCTTATATTTTCATGGGTCTCCAGCTCAGACTCCTATCGAGGAGTTCACCCCGACCCCAGCCTTCCCCGCCCTGCAGTACCTGGAGTCAGTGGACGAGGGAGGCGTCGCCTGGAGAGCCGGTCTCAGGATGGGGGATTTCCTGATAGAGGTGCTGCCATGATTTACCACAATGCATTATGGGTTCAGAGTTCTCTGAACCGATACAGAAAACAAAGGAGTACAGTCCTCTAAATGGGGGATATGGGGAAGGAAATGTATCTGTTTAATTTCATCAAACTTCTGTATTTACACCTTATCTGAAGCAAAAAAAAAAATTTTGTCTCTTAGTCCATGACCTCACTTTTCCCCCAAAGTTCATTAAAAGCTCCTAATAGGTTTTTGAGATACTAACTTCAACCAGCCTGTAAAACTACATAAATACATTATTCAGTGACTGAATAATGTATTTATGTAGTTTTACAGGCTGTTACAGGTGAATTAAGCAGAAGGAAAACATTATTGATGAAAGATGGCTGCCCCTCCCCGTCTCTCTGTCGTTCAGGTCAATGGTCAGAATGTGGTGAAGGTGGGTCACCGGCAGGTCGTCAACATGATCCGGCAAGGTGGCAACAGCCTCATGGTCAAGGTGGTCATGGTGACCCGCAACCCCGACATGGAGGAGGGTTCAAGGAAGAAAAGTAAGAGTCCATCTCCGGCCCCCTAGGGTGCTACTGCAGGTGAATGCCTGACCCTCGTTCTGGATCAGCTTGACTGACCATGGCTGCCGTTCTCTCCCCTCCAGTCCCCCAGCAGAGTAAAAGACTGAGCACTCCGGCTATCGCACTAAGATCCAAATCCATGACGTCTGAACTGGAGGAGATGGGTAAGATAATCGGCATGGATACACTTTTGGGGGTGAAAAGAGAAGAATTACAAGGAATGAAGAGACAGACAGGGAGATGTAGGCAAATAAAGAAAGTGCTGAAGAGGGGGAGACGAACAGCTACTGGGAGGAATAGATTGAGGTGATGAGGGATGATGGAAACAGCGTGAAACCAGAGTGTTGGGAGTTGCTATAGATGCTGAAAGTGTGAAGGGGAGTCGAGCGAGGTCTAAATTTAGACAGCTAAAAAGTAGTTAAAGATAGTTACTCAGGGAAAGGCAAGAGAAGATTGGCTTCCGCTGGGGATGACGGTTTCAATGCATTTCACTGTTCTTTCAGAGGTGCCACACTGTCACTTCCAGCACCCCCACTACAGGTAACCCCACCCAGAAACACCCTGTGACCCCCCCCCCACCCCCACTGCCCGCATCTCTTACCTCTTATCCCCCTGCACCCCCCCACTGCTCCCTGGCCCGCCCACAGCTTTAACCCCGGCGCCCACAGAGCAGCCGCCCAGCCCCTCTGCTCGACACACACACACACACACAACGCACACACACGCACACACACGCGCGCACATTCACACACTCAGCAAGTATTTGTTGCCACGGTAACACTGCAGGGGAATGGGCATCACCTGAGCAGAGTTTTTCCAGGTGCGGCCGAGTGTCTGGTCGTCATGTGTGTGTTCGTGAGCAAAGTTGCAGAACGCGTCCTTGATATCTTTTGTTGAGATCGTCTTCGATTCATGTGGAGAGAATCGCGCCCCGAGAACGAAAATGATTGAGATGAGTAATTATTGAGATAAAAGCAACTTTGTTCCAGGTCTGTTGCTATGGTGACACACTATGTGTGGCTTTTGCCGTCTCTGTTTGAGGCAAAATGGTGGGAGGAGAGTGCACGGCCGGGGTCAACGCCCCCATTTACGCATCAGGACGCTGGCCACATTGCTATCATTGGCTTATTCTCAGTAGCCAGTGTAGCATTAAAGCATGGTGGACTTAGCAAGCTAGCAAGCTAACATGCAAACAACTGGCTAGTTAGCATGCTAATTGCACCAAGCTTTAAGGCTACAGTGCAGCTGTCCCTCCGCCTCACTTTTCAGTGGGTCCGAAGTTTAAACGAGCGTAAGACATTTTAGCGTTTTAAATATAAAATACGTCACTATACCCCACTCGAAAACATTTAGCTTTAAGGCATTTGATAACTAGAGGATAAATTAGTCCATACAGCCTTGTTGCCACCGTAATATCGCTCTTTAATAGCTGTTAGCTTCAAAACACATTCAAATGGTGTTAATTTGTAAAGATTTTTTAAAAGTATTATAAACTTTTATTTTAGTGAGATGCTAACTTTCTGGATTGGCATACAACGACACATCATCCCTGCAGCACTCTATTGGTGATTGGATTACATATTCTTTTTTAATGTTTTTGGTGCTGTCTGGTTCTGAGCATGCCCAGTGAGCAGAAGATTATGTACGAAGGCTGATGACATCTGGAGCTGCTGGAGAGGACGGGGATCTGCAGGGCTTTGTCAGCTGGTCTCAGCTCGGTTTTCACTACTTTCTCTTGCAAACAAGGATTTAAACTCGCCTAAACCGATAAACAACAACTACCACGAGTCCACGAGTCAGGATCTGACTCAAATGAATCCGGAGTGAAGGAATCAGCCCTTTGCTTCATTCCTCCCCCATCTCCTCTCCTCACTTGCCTCCTCTCTGTGGTGTTTACCTCACCTGACCAGCACAAAGCATGAGCACCCAGTCTGAAACACTGGTGCCAGTTTCCTGAACCCTTAACCTCCCTTCCACCATTAGTGCCCCCTCTGTACACTATTATCTAACCACTGGTGTTAAACAGTACCAGAGCTAAGGAAGGTGTTAGGTTATTGCCTTTAGGTTTGAGGTATATCAGAAACAGTGAAACCGGTAGTTTGTCCACCAGATGGCATTCTCAAGTTGTTTGAGATTTTTATCAATCATTTATCAATATTGTCTGGTTTTATAATGTGTTTTAGTTTAAAGAACATTACTGTGGGCTGATATAAAATCAGATTTTTTAAGTACCCAAATTTTGATATCCGTATTGACCTTTAAAAATCTCAGTATCAGTTAAATGACAGAGTTAGTCTGACTCATTATGAAGTGCATTGCTCAAGTTCCTCGAGTTTTGGCTTTTTAAATGTGCAATCACACCGCTTATAATAACTTAGATTCTCTCTGCTCCTTGTGGATCAAGGTGAAGGGAGCAGAGCGCGTGATGAAGCCGTGTCAGCCCGGCCATATGCTCATTATAATTCATTATAATTCATTTGGCTGTGACGCCTATTTAACCCTCTCACCTCCGTGATTGGTGCAGTGTCCCGGTTCACCTAAAAGTCATGCTGCAAGACAACAAGGACATTAAAAGGGAAACAATCCTGCAGTGAACTCCACAAAGAGTCCACAAATTGTTGTCCTGCAGACAATAATTTCACGCAAGTGCTATTTAAATATGTTTGGACACATGTTTTGACAAAACTATGGCTTCATTTTTTTTTTATATTTGTACAATGCAGATGTAAAAAAGAAGATGAAATGAAGTTCAGAAGTATTTCATGCTTGATTTTACCATCGGACAAAACATTTATGTTAACAGCTTGAGTATAAGTATAAGTATTGCAGAAAACCCTATTCCTATTCAGGCCACACACTAAGGCTCCCTCACACCAGTGAATGCAAACACTTAAGGGTCACCTTTAATTCTTCCTCTTAACTCCCCTGTAGACTTTTCCTCGACTGTTCTCTGTTTAACCACTGACTCTTTCTTTCTTTTGTCTCCTTTGTCCGCACTTCACCGCTGACTGCATCCTAACTGTTTAACAGTGGAGAGAGGTGGGAGTCCGCTTCAGACTAATTCCACATTTGTGTGTGTGTGTGTGTGTGTGTGTGAGAGAGTAACAGCGAGGAGCATACTGTATGCGTGTGTGCAGCATATTTACTGTAACATAAGTGTGCATGCATCAGCTGTCATAAAGTGTGGGTGTGATGTACGTTCTTGTGCATCGAAGATCGAAATGCCTGGCGAGGTGACTCAGTTTGTCAGGCTCCGGGGAATATAATTAGTATTCACTGTAACAACGCTATCGCACTTTCACTCCTGCCAAAACTTAAGTCTCCTTTTGTCCTCTTTCCAGCTGCTACCCCTTGGAAAAAAAAATCAGGTATGCTCCGGTACACCCTCGCTTAAGGCATTGTATTTATGTCTCTCCAAAATGACTTGGCACTCGCCACTTATTGGGCTTATTCTGAGTTTCTTTTCTTTCAGAATTCGAATCCTCACAAGTTACAGAGAAGAAGAGGACAGTCTATCAGATGGCTTTGAGTAAGGGAGCTCATGTCTGTCAGAGGATGTTTCCTCTGTCTCTTTTCTCTCTTTCTTATCCACGTTCATCGAGTTTGTCCGCACACTGTTTCCTTCCTTTTGTCACTGTCCCATTTTTTTGTTTCATTGCCGTATGTCCCCCTCTCTCTCTCTCTCTCTCTCTCTCTCTCTCTCTCTCTCTCTCTCTCTCTCTCTCTCTCTCTCTTTCTGTCTTTCTACTCTCAGATAAACTCGATGAAATTCTTGCAGCAGCTCAGCAGACAATCAGCACCAATGAGGCGCCGGGGACACGGGGACAGGGGCCAAAAAGAGACAGGGGACGAAGTTTCTATGGCAATGAGGTGTGTATCATGAGACATACTACATGTATTTGTATGTGTGTCCTGAGATATGTGTGCGCTTATGTGTTGATTTGACACGTCTCCACATACCGACATCAAAAAGTTAAATATCCTCATTTACTGAGACCCATAGATTTGCATATACACACGTAAGGCATCACCTGACCTGTTATGAAGAACACAAGAGGCATGTTGGTATGTGTAGTCCAAAGATATGTAATATGCTAATGTCGGCAATAATGTTATGCACCTTCAGCCAGGAGAAATTCCTTGAATGTGAAAACAAACACGGCAATAAATGGTTCTGATTCTGATTCTTAATATTTTATGTTTCATTAAAAGTCATAAAATGTTGCAGAGTGAACAACTACTGTACCAGCAGTCTAAACAAATAGGCACGTTGTCAAACTATAAAAGTATTCTATTCTTGAGCAGACTTCACCCCCATAATGACCATTTGTCAACATTAATTCCTTAGAAAATTATTGATGAATTAAATAAATGAATAGGGGCTGCTTTAAAAAAAAAGAGAAACTACAAAAACACATTTGTTCACTAACCCTCACATAACTGGTGCAGTATAATCCATGTCCCGTTAGCTCACTACTTCCCAAACACATGCTAAAACCCTGCTATTTAAAACATTTTGGCATAAACGGTCTCGCTTGCACTCATCCATGTGAGTACCGTTTATGTGTTTAAGGGTTTTAATTAGTGAGGCTTTAGCTACGGCTTTAGATAAATGCGTCTTGGCTTATACTGCACGAGTTTTGTGTCAGTTTTGAAATAGATGCTTTTCTATAGTTGATGTTTAACGCGACCGCATTTACTTGAATTCATCAAGAATTCTCTTTTTTGTATTCTTCGAGGCATGCATTTAGAATGCCTCGAAGTATATTTTTTTTAAATTCATGGTAACACAGTGTGAGATATTGATATATAACTTTATTTTTTGTATTTTTTTTAATTAACAATAAACCAAAAGTGCAAAGTTACATTACATTCGGCAGCTCTACGTGACTTTCTGTATTATTATAATTATCCGGCTCACATGTACTGAATGATTCTCTCCACTTTCCTTCACATTCTCCTCTTTGGCCTTTCAGCCGAACTACGGGGATCAGTCCGGGATGGGGATGATGTCGTCGGGGTTGGGCCTCGGCTACGACCGTGGCCAGTACACCTCAGGTCACGGTCCACCGCACGGTATGCTGCGGCAGAAATCGTTCGGTGAGGCTGTCTGTTTTTTCTGTCTGCCCCTCCTTTGGCCTGTCTGTCTGTCCTCTGGACCGGTCGAGGTCTGCAGTGTGCTGACCTGTCTGTCTGTGGCCAACAATGTCTTGTCTCTAACCAAACATGTGCACACTTTGTATCTGTAGCTGGTCGTATGTTTTACACACTATAACTGTATAGTAAAATAAAATATATATTTGTTTGTTTGTCTTATACTGACCCTACTACTATCTATGGAAGCCCATTTCCGCCAGCAAAAAATACATAAAAAATCACTTAAAAAAAAATAAAATATATATATATATATATTATTTTTTTGGCAGATGTAATTAAAAAAATACAAATAAATAAGCCTTATTCTTTTATTTTTTAAGTGATTTTTTATTTATTTTTTGCTGGCGGAAATGGGCTTCCATAACTATCTGGCATATCCAGTAATGCCACTAATCTCTGTTTTATTCTGATTGAATATTTTCTGGTTTGTTGCTCACTGAAGCTTTGCTAACTCTTCTTATATAGTAATGTGCTCTCTGGTGACCAACAGAACCAATGCTGTGTGAGGCTGCCCAGTTACTTGTTTGTGAAATGCAACACATAGCACTAACTGACTCACCTACTAACTTGAGGACAGACTCGCTGGCAGGTAGACGGGCAGTCAGATTCAGACAGACACTCTCATAGATTACCCTCAGCTCCATATCCGCTCTACTCTTATTCGCCCCGAAATCCTTCTTCTTCTCTTCTTCATCAGCATCTCTTCCGCTCACTCTACACCATCTGTGAGACCTGTAAATTCCCTTTTCCCTCCTAATTGTTTTTTTCTGCATTTGTAAATGCTGTACCGCAGGGATGGCTGACGATGAGAGGCAGTTCCTGAATCCTCCAGCCGTGAAGTTTGCTCGCAGTCTGTCGGTGCCTGGCCCAGACGAGATCCCTCCTCCTCCCACCACAGCTCCACCGGAGCCTCCGTTCTCCTCCGCGCCGCCACTGGGTTGGAGAGCAAAGTCATCCCAGCAGCCTGTCTCCGTGTCCCAGTCCACCTCCACATCCGCCCACTACCAGCCCTACTCCCAGCCCGTGCATTTCACCCATGGGGGCAGGGAGAGGGCCGGTGGTTCCAGCGCCGGCCCCGGTGGTGGAGCGGTGGACCACACGACCTCGTACGCACACGCAGTCGGCCACACGGCTCAGAGCAGGACTGCTTCGCGGAAGGTTGCCTATTCTGGGGAGCCTGTTGGTGGCGGCACAGGGGCTGGTGGAGGGGTCAAGACAGCAGGTCTGAGGAGAGGCTACAGCACCGCTGTCCCCCCGTCCAGCATTGCCACTGTGATGCCCCAGCAACAACAGAATACCCAGAGCCAACCCCAGCGTGCAGACCGCGGTGCCGCCGGGGCTGGAGCAGGCGGTCCCAAATTAGGGGCCCGGAGAGGTAAGGGACCCTTGATGAAACAATCCAAGGTAGAGGACCTACGCCTGGGCCAGGGTACCCTGGGGGGGAAAGGCTCAGTGGAGAAAAGCTCCATCCCCATCCCCACCATTATCGTCAAGGCCCCTTCAACCAGCAGCAGTGGACGCAGCAGCCAGGGCAGCAGTGTGGAGGCCGACGCTCCTGCATCAGGAGAGACCGATGAAGCCAAGACACCCCACGGCCCCCCTCCCTCCACTCCCGCCCCACAGCCCCCCGCCCCGCCTTCCACCCCAGCGCCGCCTCCTCCATCCTTGCCTTCCATGCGAGCCCAGGACAATCTGGACTTCACCAGCCAGTTCGGGGCTGCCATCGTTGGTGCCGCTCGCCGAGACAGGGAGCGTTTGCACGAAGCCCGCAGAAAGAGCGCCTCCTTGTTCATGTCCGCTGATGAGGACGTGAGTCTCGGGGGAGGGAGTGATGGAATAACAAGGACTCAAGTGTCTCAGCAGCAGCTTAGCACACAGGAAGGCTCAACACGGCTGCGCCCGTCCAAGTCTATTGACGAGGGCATGTTCTCCGGGGACACGTTTATCCATCACACCCGCAGTATGCCTCCTGCCTTTGGTCTTCCTGAGTACTCATCTGCCCTGGACTACCAGCCTAAGTCTGTGCCTACTGACTTGTACACAGCAGCCGGCAGGCAGGGAGCGCCCTCCAGTACAACCACCTTCATTCACCCTCTAACAGGAAAGGCCCTCGACCCCACATCGCCACTCGGCCTCGCCCTGGCTGCCAGAGAGCGCGCTCTGAGGGACGACAGCCGGTTAAGGAGGGGGGCGGATCACCACTTCACCCGCCAGATGTCGAGTGCGGGGTTTCCTTCGTCCACGGTCACCTCTCCGCCGGTGTCGTCCACCGCCCAGTCCTCCAGCTCCTCTTACCTGGTGACCTCGTCTTCTCTGGCTGCTACCACGGCCACAGTTGGCCGCCCGCCCTCGCCCAGAATCCTCAGAGGAGTTGGGAGTGTGTGGAGTGAGGAAGGCGGTGGTGGGGAGAGGGAGCGTGAAGGAGGAGGCGCCCGGGAGGGGCTTAGAGTTCGCTTCTCGGAGGACAAAACGGTCCACACGCACCACTACCAAACTCAGCCGTATCAACCGACCTACAAGGAGAGGGAGCGGGAGAGGTCGAGGGAGCGGGAGAGGGAGCTGTCGAGAGAGAGAGAGAGGGACAAAGAGAGAGAGGGGTACATGAGGAGGGCGGAGCAAGCTGCTGCCAACGCGGCGGCCGCCGACAGCGCTGCTCAGCAGGGGTCCCACCCTCAGCAGCCGGGGAGACCCTCGTTTCTCAGGATGGAAAGTCAAGCTGATGCCTATATCTTGTCCCTCACGCCTCCCTCACCTCCACACACCAGTACTCAACAGACAGCGAACACTACTGGGACCACTGGGTCTGGTCTGATGGTCCTTCCTCCCCCCGCCCCCTCAATCGATGCAGACGATGAGTTTGTCTACGCGGACCCTCTCCCGCCTCCATTGCAGTTTGCCAACAGCTTCGACCGGGGCATTGGGGGATTATCAGGGTACTCGCAACACGGGATGCGGTTATCCCGCCAACAGCAGGTCCCGCCCCCTCCACCTCCGCCCCCTCCTCCACCACCACCCCCTCCACCCGCCATAAAAGAACCATTTGGCAGTGGGTTTCCTGCTCACACACCCCTGCCTTCTCCTCAGGCAGGAGACTCCACCGCCTCCAGCCTCACGTCCTACGACAGTGAGGTGGCCAACCTGACTCAGTCCGCTCACTCCCCCTCCCAAACGTCGCCCAACCCCCCGCCCCCCCACTCGCCCTCCACACTGCAGCCCACCTCCATGACGGGACCTCCGGCTCCTCCGTCAGTCTCCCCACCGCCTCCTCCTGGATCCTATCACAGACCCTTCTCCATGTCCCACCCACACCACCTTTACAACAGCTCTCACACTCCTGGTCGCTCTTCCCCCACGCCTCCCCCGCACACAGTCGCACCTCCCCTGGGCTACCGTGGTCCAGGCACTACCACCACCTCTGGTCCACATAGAGGCACTTTCTCACATGCCACGACCACTAGCTGTGCCGCTACAACCACTGCTGCCACCACAACAAGCACCTCCTCTCAGCTCTACCAGGAGCGCACACACACCACACATACGACATCCTCCAGCACTATCACGGGCGTTCGCAGGGCAGGGGAGCACCACCGTTCTCACCCCGCGACCAAGAAAGGAGAGTCCCTGGAAACGGTGGTGGACTCTGGGATCGAGGAGCTGGACAGCCGCAGCAGCAGTGACCACCACCTGGACAGCATCCTGGCCGGCGTCCGGGGAGACCGGCTGGACCGAGGGGAGAGAGGACGGACGGGAGGAGGAGGCGGGGCAGGGGACTCAGAAAGGGGAGGAGATTTTCTGGAGTCGTACATGAGCTACCTGGACGGACAGACGTTTGAGATGCAGAACGCCACAGCGGCAGCCTCCACCTACCCAAAGTCGAACAGGTTCAGAGAGGGAGGCCGCACCAGTGATCTGCACAGACAGACCAGCACCGCTCCGGCATCCTTTCACTCCCACAGACGAAGGGAGGAGCAGGAGGATGACGAGGAGGGAGTGGATGAAGGCGGTCGCGACGGGTACGGGATGAGGGACATGCAGAACTTGGGACGTCCCATTTCGCCGTACTTTGATCGCCCTCGTACTCCCGAGATGAAGCCTCTCTGGGGCGAGGGCCAGATGGCGGGTGACCAGTCGGCGGCGCTTTTAGAGGGGAAGAAGATTTACCCGCCTGCATCCAGTATGAAGCCCAGCATCATAAATGAGCTGAGCAGTAAACTGCATCAAAGAACCAAGGAAAGCTGGGGCAGCCAGAGACAATTGGGCAGACACAGGTAAACAAAAACTTTGTGTTTATGTTTTCGGTATCGCAGCATGAGATGCATTTTTTGTTGTTGTTGTTGTTGATGTCTCACGTGTATCAATGTTACCTCCCACAGTTGATGGTCAAGCCTTCTGTGATAAACTGTGTTTTGTCTGTTCATGTCCTGTCTCAGTGTTGTGTCTATACTGTGTAAACTCTCCTCTCCTTTTATTTCTCTGGCTTTTTCCATGTGTTTCTCTCAGAAGCAGAAACAGGTAACAGAGCCACTTCCACACTCTTTTTCTGTCAGGAAGAACATAAAACGTGTATGCCTGCTTAAATGTACAACATGTTGTGAGACAGTAAGGAAGGAGATAAAAGCTTGTTTAACTTGAAACATGTATAATGTTGACATTATTACATTATTTTTATCCAGTGGTTAAATTAGCTGGACAATGTTTTGACCAACATTTCATGTTTTCTCTCATGTATCTCCCTCTCCCTTCACAGATTTTCAGAAGACTCAGCCTCAGCTCTGAGCCCCCCCTCAGCTCGATCCCAGTCACCATCTCCGATTTCATTATCGCAGCCATCGTTGTCCCCATCCCCCACCCCGGCCTCCCAGTACCCCAACTGGGGAAGATCCCCGTCTCCTCAACCTCCTCCCGCCGTCTCTCAGCCTCCACGTTCGCATTCCCCAATTTCCCCGACATCCTACTCCCCGTACCCCACTTCCCCAAAACACAGACCTGTCTACCGAACCAAAGCCCTTGAGTTCCAGTTCATCCCCAGTCGCGAGTCCCGTAAAGCAGAGTCACACATGTTCCAGCGAAGGCGAGCTCCCAGCCCTCTCATCTCCCCGTCAGAGAGGGTCAAGGTGGGTCCGCCGCGGCCGTCGTCCCTTCCTCTCCTCCCCACCACTCCTCTTTACAGCGCAATGTACGACCTCCGAGGCTCCATCACGCCCCCATCACCTGGGAACCCTCTTGGAGATCCTTACTTCTCACCCTCTCCTCCCCTGTTTGCCCCCTCTGGGGCCCCGCCTCCTCCAAACTCAACCTTAGTGGTCTCTCGCTCCCTCTCTCCAACTCACTTCCTGGCTGGGACCTCGTCTCCGCCCCTGCACCCTCTCCCCCCACCCACATGCCTGAGTTACCCCCATCTACCGCCACCTTCCCCGACGAAGCCTTTTGCCTCCAAGCCGCTGCCCTACTGGACCAAGTACGACGTTGCAGACTGGCTAGGATACCTGAACCTGGGGGAGCACAGAGAGCGTTTTCTGGACAACGAGATCGACGGCACCCATCTGCCCTCCCTGACCAAGGACGACTATCTGGATCTGGGCGTGACACGTGTAGGCCACCGAATGAACATAGAGCGGGCCCTGAGGACCGTAATGGACAGGTATGGCTGCAAATCATTGACCACCTTCATTATTTGGAATTGGTTATGTGCATTTCTCTGTTTTTAACACTCAGTTCTCTTTACCAACATGTTTTTTTATGACATTGTTAATGACTTTTATATGACATTTTTTATGACATGTTTTTGGACCTTTTTATGGGTAACTTTCTTATGACATTCTATACACTTTTTTTTGGAAAATCTGATTTTAATGGCATACGGCATTCATTTTTTATGCCCTTTTATGATATTTGTATGGCATAATGGTCTTTGATTTTTTTATGACATTTTTTTATGACATTTTTTTATGACATACTATTGTTATGCCCCATCTAGGGGTGGCCGGGACACAACATAAACCAGTCCCATCTTTTCCAAGTCAAACAGCCACAGAGACAAATTACTAACGATGAACCAACACCAACACCGATAGGGGTTAGGGTTAGGGGTAGGGTAGGGTTAGCATGCCTCCATGGCAAGGGCAAAAACATTCAAACACCATTACACAGGCATATATATATATATTATTTTACAATCCTGCTGGCAAATCCACAGCTCAACAGCCACCATACTCTCGTATTGAAACAACCAATTCCCTCCATTTTAAAGTCACACAGGAAAACAACACACTGCTGTGCTACAAAACAACAAACACCAAACACAACTTGTGTCCCATGTCTGTTCTTCTGTCCTCAGGCTTGCCAGTAGCCCATTCCCTATTTTGGTTCTCTCACCTCGGGAAGGACAGACGGACCGGAGTCGTGATGGGAGTCGGAGCTGAGGTCGCAAACGCAGAGGCAGCAAAGGAGAGAGAGGGAGAGTCAGAAAGGAGGAGGGGTTGGAGTCAATGAGGGAGGAAGACACAACTGCTGCTATTCATAGTGGATTCACACAACACACACAGAGAGAGAGACAGAAAGAGGGAGTCGAGTCCCAAAGGGAGATGGAAACACAGGGATGGAGAAAGGGCTGACGATCCATAAAGACACCGGCTGGCGCTCCCGAGTTGCGGCAGGCTGAGATACACAAGTACATCCCCCACATGCATGCACCGCCACACCAATCAACACACAAACAACACAAACACACTTTCATCTCCAACGCGTACGACGACACTGTGACTGCAGCAGATATTACGAGTGGAGGAACAGGAAGGAGATCCAACCAAACGCTCGAGAGGAACAATCAAGAGCTGGTTGGATTTGGAAGAAACACAAGCGAGCTCGCGAGCTGGAGGAGAAGGCAAAGGTGTCATCCATCATGCCGCCATCTTGTTGAATAGTCCTCTTGCCCATCAGCCGGCTGGTTCAACCCGCCGAGAATATTTTCGACTGCATCAATGACAACTCCTCCCCCGTGTGAGTGGATGCTAGTTTTTAAAAAAACGCGGATTAATTGAGGGTGAATGTTGGTGAATGTCTGCAGGCGAAAGGCCTTTTTTTCTTTCTGTCTGGATGGTGAACGTAGGACGACGCATCGTGACAGCTTCCACGTCCGTCGGAGGGGATGAGGGCGCGGACGCGTGTTCAGCTTTGATTGGTTGTGTCGCGTTTTTACCTCACCACCCGTAGGGCTCTGTCCTCACTGCAGGTCCTGTGATCAGGATCTTTTGTGTTCCTCTATAGCTCTATATCATCTTAAGTCTTATAATGATATATATACATATATATATATATATATATATATATATATATATATATATATATATATATATATATATATATATATACAGACTGGTCACTGTATCACAAATTTGTAGCAAAAATAAGTGCCCAGACCAACAGAATATAAGAAAAGAATCAGCGTCACACACACAGGCACCCGAGTTACTACTATACATGCCTGCATGCAGACACCAACATGTAGACACACACACACACACACACTGAACACAAGCACTTGCAAGTGATTGTGTTCAGAGTTTATGGGACACGTATATAGACGCACTATATGTTTTGGATCCGAGATATACTTATACAGAAGGAGACGGACTTGTGCGTTCAACAGCGTGACAATGTGAGGAGAAATCCCTCCCGAGGATTTGATGCACGGAGAAGGACTTCCTCCGCGTCGAGGCAACTGTTGTACAACCGTTCAGACCTTCCGTCCGAGGGAGACTGGAAAGGAGAGGGGAGGGGAAGAGGAAAAACTGCCATTTTCTTGCTCTTTCCCACCCAATCCCCCCTGCTCCTTACAGGAGTGGCCCCTCCCTCTCTCTCGCTCGCTCTCTCGACCAAATCCCGGAGGAAACGAGCAGCCACCCGGCCGAGGGGATCCGAGAGAGATGCTTATATCGAGTTTTAATACTATGATTGTTCTTACAATTTTTAAACTTTAAATGGGAACACTGGAATACTAATATTGATATGAAGAGATTTATTGTTACTATATATCATGACTTTCATCGTCCTTACTGTTATTATAGCTTCAGAGTTCCTGCTCTCTGCCTTTCGGTTACTGATGTGCTTTCTGACTGCGGGAGGACGATAACCGTGCTGGCTATATATAAATATATATCTGTATATATTGGTATTTTTGAACTGAAAGACGCATATTATTTTGTGCACAGTACCCTGAACATGTGACAAGAAGCATTGCAACTTGAATATGAGGCACATTTCAGAAACACTCTCCTCGCTGTTTTGCTTTTGTCAGACTGTGAAGCGATAATCAAAATGACACGTCGGCATTTATGGCCTCAAAATATGATTTTCCTCACTCTTTTCAAAAGTGATTTGTCACTTAATAACATGCAGAGACTGAAAGTGTCGCGGCTGTTACTCCGGGGAGGCCCCACCCCCTTTTGGTTGATCACACACACACACACACACACACACACACACACACACACACACACACACACACACACACACACACACACACACACACACACACACACACACACTTCATAATGTCTCAATGTGCCATATTGCACTGAAGTCCCTTTACTTTCCCATCAGCTTCCTCTGCATATTCATATCTCATCATAAACTCAGTCCTGCTATTCTCACAGTTGCTGGGATCAAACATAAGGGCTCTCTCATGACCTCTCTACCTTGAACAACACTCCACCTCTCCTGCGTTTCACATCGGGGTCATCGGTGGGGAGTGTAATGGTATCTATCACAGGAGTTCACTCCCGGCCCTGCTATGCTCAGTCTGTTTTTTGCATTAAAAAAAAAGATAAAAGGAGTTTTCATATTTCATGTGCACACACACACAGGCACGTGAATGTGCAAATGTGATTCAGATAGATTTTCCTATACACAACTGCTTTGTGCCGATGGTCGAGGAGAGACGTTCAAATGGAAAGGAGATAGCAATAAGGACGATGAAAACAATGGTCATCTAATTATGGTTTAAGATGTAAAAAAAAAAAAGTCTCAAAAGTTCTAAAGAATCTCTGTCTTCCAAATAACATTTAACATGAAAAGGTACAATGTATTTATTTAACTGTTCTGCTTTCTATACAGTTTGACCTGTTCTCTACATCTATTTACAGTATTTGTTTCCGCTCGTCATTTTCATCTCTTTGTTTGAACAAAGCACCGCCTGCAGTCGCCGACGTGTCCCTCATTGTTTATTACCACGTATTATGCAACGGCCATATTTCCATTAGCAACTGTGGCTTTTCACATTTCCCTTTAAAGGTTTAGAAATCATTTTTCGGCCAAAGGGCATGTTTCTGAAGGGGAGGACCAGCTGAATGTGGCTTCAACATTCTGCTGGTTTCTCTCCGGTCTCCAAAAACGTTTGCTAATGTAAATAAGGCAAATTAATAACTTATGATAAGACTTTCTGAACGAATTTGGATTGATCAAATTTCCGTTTGGATGAAGTGACTGGAGGGACACAGTTGGTTTATTAATTTCTTTGCACTTATTTAAGTTCTGATGGAGATACGGTGGCTCATTGTTGCTGTCAGGAGAAACAGATGTGAGGGAATCGGTCAGACTCTCTGGAAAGCATTTCTTTTCCTTTAAGAGATCTTATAAAAAATGAGAATATGAACTGATGAAAGGTAACTTACAGAATATACAGCTCTGGAGAAAATGAAGAGACCACTTCAAAATGATCATTTTCTCTGGTTTTACTATTTATTGGTATGCATTTGAGCAAAATTAAATTGTGTTTTATTCTTTAAACTACTGACAACATTTCTCCCAGATTTCAAATATTGTCATTGGAGCATTTCTTTGCAGTTTACAAAAATCAATATTTGGTGATTTACAATCACAGCTGTCATGTGTCTTGGTGCTCTCCACCAGTCTTTCACTTCGCTGTTGAGGGACTCGTTCGCTGGCCTGTGACCGCCCATCTTCCTCTTGATATTCCAGATGTTTTCAACGGGATTCTGGGGATTGGGCCATGACAGGGTCCTGATCTGGTGGTCCTCCATCCTCACCTTCACTGTGTGACATGGAGCATTGCCCTGCTGGAAAAAAAAACATTTTTAGAGCAGAAGGAATCACGTTTTCTTCCAGGACAACTTTGTACTTGGCTTGATTCCTGCATCCTTATCAAAGACACATCTGCTTTCCTCCAGCCTCGCTGAAGCACCCCGATCATCACCGATCCTCCTCCAAATGTCACAGCAGGTGAGACTCTGAGGCTCGTTGGCCTCTCCAGGACTCCTCTCACCATTAGACGAGCCGGTGTCGGGCTCATCAGAGAAGAGTCCGGTCCTTTAGGGTCTTCTGCAAACCTCAGTCTGGCTCTTCTTTGCTTCTAGTCAATGAACTTTTATTTTTAACTCTTTTGTCATAGTCAATAACCACTTTGTTTTATTCCAATTATTTTTGAGCACTGTTGCTGCCATCCAGCTGGTCCTATATCAGGAGGATAGTGGTGCCCACAGCACTGGTTTTTATACTTTTATTCATTAAATAAGAGGCGTTTGCAGAGATCACCTGATCAGTACCTCGTTAAGTAGAATCAGGTGCGTCTGTATTGGATTTCAACCGACACTGGAAGGAAACGGCTGCCACACACGGAAAGATGCTGATTTAAAAACAATTTGGAGTGGTCTTTTCATTTTTTCCCAGAGCATATACACACACATTCATATAGACATATATGAATTTCAAATGTTTTAAGAGATAATACATTGTTAGAATTATAATAAAGATACATAAACAAAGTTCTAATTTTGGTTGTGATTTATTGATTGAAACGTGTTTCTTTTCCATCTGGACGTTGATATTCAGCCGGAGGAGAGACAGAGGTTTCTACTCAGAATCACTTCACAGGACTCTCATGTCAACAGACCATTTGGGGATGGTATACTATTGTAATAGAGTATATAAATATATAAACAGGTTTTTAATTTTTTCTTCTGTGAAAATATGAAATAAGTGCATATCAGAGAGCCGACAGCCATTTTACAATATGTCATCAAAAGGAGCAAAACTATGTGAGAACCTTGCACTTTATTATAGCTTTTAAATAAAATATATTTATGATTTTCATCATGCACACACCTGAAAGTGGTACGGCTTGCTGCAGTGATCTTTAATCAGGATATTGTCCAATACAGATTATCTTCCAGGTTTGAATGAAAGTTTAGTCAGCACCATACTTAGTTTCTAACAGACAGATACTGTCTGTACTGTAACAGTATTTATTAGAAACGTTCCAGTCTCAGCACTTTTCATACTTAGATTCATACTAAGATTATCTTAATGTACAGTAGTACATACTCCATGTATTAAAACTCACCAAGTATATACACTTTAAAATGGCATCTAATTTCATACCACCAACATTCTCTCATTTGTAGTGTAATAAAAGTATTTAGGTAAGTTGTGAAAAATCCAGTCTGACAAATTATACTTAAAAGCCATAAAGTATTGTATTAATACCCTGTATATGCTAATCTGGTGTGTTGCCCATGACAGCATAAAAAACAAAAAAACACATTAAAGCGACTGAAGTTAAACTTCTTGTGTTCATGTGTGGGTTATGCCATTTCATTTAATATAAATCAGCACATTTCAGTATGAGGTTCTCACTGCTTAGAGTCAGTCGACAGGATAATCAAAGCAACACATTCATAAATCCTGCAGTTGAATCAGGCCAGTGACAACTCCAAAACAGAAACATCAGTTCAATGAACAGTGCCGTACAATCAAAATCGAAAAATTAAGAATCAAATGAGATAAGCGGTTTTGTTTTATTAATCAGAGCAAATACAGGACATTAGGCTTTGATTACACAGTTCTATGGCTGATGGAGTCTGCAGGATGACCGGCATCTGAAACAGCAAGGAAAAGAAGTCAGAACAATCACAACCCTACAAGGTTTAAAACATATTTTCAACTGTCTCTTCAGAGCCTGCCTTGTCAAGGGCAGAGCTGCACTTTTATCACCACTGATTATCTGAGCCCAGTGCTATACATCACAAGAGATCTGCAGTCACACTGTCCGCTATCAAAGAGATGCTGTGTCATGACAAACCTGATTTAAGTCCAGTCTGCAGAGAGTGGCGTCACTTCCTGAAATACCTGAAGAAATGATAAAGAGCAGTTAGTGTGTCGTCACAGCCACAACTTTTGACCACATTTGGTTCGTTTTCTCCTCAGGAACTCTGGCTTGTCAGGGCCAGAGATGCACGTTCTCTTCAGACGGACTCAGAGCCCAGTGCAGGTCATCAGGGGAGAGACGGCTAAACCCACACTTCAGTTTTGAGTTTGAAAAGGGAATGAATGTACATCGCACAAAAGCACTGGGTTGCAGTAGCTGATATGTACAATTCAAGTCTAGGTCAATACAGAACATCTCTTCTTAATTTATCTACACAAAAATCCCAGCCCACCCTGAAGAAGGGCTCTTTAGGTCAGCTTTCAGGATGCTACTTATCAAGTTATAGGGTCCTCAGGCACTAGTACTACACTTATTTGACCAATGAGTAAGAAACAGGAGTAGAAAGCCATGTACTTGTTGCTCTCTAGTGGTCATAGTTCGTAACTACGCCATTGTCCATACTTTTAAATAATTTAGAAAAGAAGTTAACCAAAAGATTTGGTCAAACCGTCCTGCACGTTAGTAGAGCTGCCGGTTGGCATCAAAGCATTCATAATAATAGAGAGCACATGTAAATACTACAAACTACCTGTTTGGACCCAATTGAGTGGTACAACTTGTTGAAAGGTACCTGAAAAGGACAAAAGCACGTGTTACTGCATTATCATCACTATGACCTTCAGGCCAACATTCATTCTCTCCTCAGGAACTTTGGCTTGTCAGGGCCAAAGATGCACGTTCTCCTCAAAATGACTCAGAGCCCAGTGCACGTCATCAGGGGAGAGGGACAGCTAAACCCTACTGTTTTAATACTAACGTTATATTATATATTACGCATGCGACATTTAGATAAACCTATTGAGCCGCTATAATGTGATAACCGACTACTGTGATAGTTAGCTACCATGTTAGCTACCTGGGAGTTTAGGCTCCCCACGTGGCGGTGGGCCCACGGGGTTAACGGTAAGTCTGTCGGGGTAATTCTGCGGTAATATACCGGAGCAACCGGCTGTAATAGTCGACAAAACGGACACCATTTAGATTAGTTAACTACACGCTGCCATGTGTTAACACCATGCAGCACGTGAACCTTTAAGTGGCTCATGTGCTTCAGGTCGGAGCCACGTGTCATCGTGTACAATTACATATTCAATACAACCACCAAGGCCGATTTATATTTCATTAAACCCTCTGATATCACACACTATTACCGCCAACAGATTGTGTTACAATGAAACAAACCGAATGAAAGTTCAACCAAACAGCAATGAGCTTTGGTATGAGGCTGAAACTGTTCGCAGCAGTGGATGTTAACGTCATCCATCTAACGTCAGTTGTAGAACTGCACAACTAATCTATTATATGCGATGATTACACAAACTAAACCTAACATTAGTGAAATATCTTCTTACCAGTAGCACAAGAGGTGCATCAGTCGAGGCGGACAAACAAATTACAAGAATCCCACTCACTTCATCGGGTTTTAAAGAAGGCCGGTTGGCCGGCAGCGCTAAAGAGCATTACCGCCCCCTGGTGGACCGGAGGGGAAAGAAATGACCAACAAACAAGTCAAACAAATTATTTCTGCTTTATTAACCTATAATGATCGTATTAAGGGGCTATTCAAATTAGACACTTAACTGGCAATTTTAAAATAACTCAAGAATTGCTTTGAGATGCCCTCAAACGTCAAAGTAACCGGAAATACAATATAATGTGTTTTTGCGTTTCACTAATAGGTTTGACGGAAAATTAACGCTACGGGTTTAAGAAACCGTTAAGAAACCTTTTAAGAAATCTTATTGTTGTATCAAACACAACTATAAACTGTGTATAAGAAGACAACAAATTAATTAGTACTACTTCCAAATGTTTTATTTCAATATAAAATAAATTACAATGGAAGTAGTTACTCCCAGTGGCCACCAGAGGGAAGTGACGCTTATGGGTTTTATATACTTGAGTGTCAGAACTGAATTGAGAAACCAAAAAAAGATAAACTGGTTAAACAAACATTACATCATTTTTATTTCTGTATTATAATGTAACTTTAAAGGAAATATGTGTTGTGCACATGCAAACAGTAAAAGCTTTACGGAACAAGCCTATGACCCTCTGTGTATTTAGAATCATGAGTATCTCCGCCCCCTAGTGGTTATAGTGAGGAACGGCATCTGCACTGTACTAGTAAAGTCAAACGCAATATGGTTTCAATCATATGTTCAGATTTAAACTTATGTCACATCAACGTAAACAAGAGAAGCGCACTTGCCAAAACATTTGTAAACAACACTATTTTTAAGTGTACACTTAACTTCGTATGTATGAATAATGGACGGCTTTAAAGTAAATAATGATTTTGGTGGAAGAGCAACAAAGTACTTTAGTACTGAGGCGACCTTCTTCAGAAACATTTAAGGATTAATTTGCATCAATGCATTTAAACAAAGATTACTGAAGTTTCTACTTCAGTAAAACCTGTTTTAAGAGTCTTTATTTGTGGCTGACCGGAAGAAGAAGGCCACTCTGTAATCACTATAATATTCCTTTTAACTTTTCCTAAAGCCTTTACGTGTGCCACTGCAGGCTGAATCCATACTGTAAACCTTACTGACCAACAACTGCATTCCCCTTGTCATCCTTTTAATCACAGGATCTACCGTGTTGTCATGATACCGTCCTCCCAGATGTGATTATAGGATTACTAACACAGGATTACTGTTTGCTAAGAGCAGTTTGTAGCTGGGCGTAAACAGTTGCACAGTTATTTACATGACACGTTCTGACACGTCAGAGTCTCACAAGTTCAGCAGCAAGAAGCAAGAGCAGCACATGTGAGTGTGAACAACTCTTCTTCAGGGGTCTCTGACTTCAAAGGGTCTCTCTCACACACACACACACACACCCACACACATGCACACACACACACCGGATGTATCCTCCAGCCGTGGAGGCGGGCTTACTGAACTATCCCAGAGGGAGTGTTGAGGGGAGGAAGAGGGGGTATAGAGACAAGCACATGGATGGAGTTTTCCTTATCTGGTCATGCTTCATGCTTCTTTTGTGAAATAGTAAAACATAGTTAACAGCCCAGTTGACACACACACACAAACGCACACACGCTCACACACTTTAGCTGGTGACTCAGCTATTGTGACTCACCTAGACACACACACACACACACGCACACACACACACACACACACACACACACACACACACACACACACACACACACACACACACACACACACACACACACACACACACACACACACACACACACACACACACACAGATAGCCTGCCTCATTCATTAAGACTTCTCTGACGGAGGTGAAGCGAGTGAATGAAAGAGAAAAACTGAGACAATATTCAACAAGTGGTGGAGAGCAAAGAACAAGAGTTTCCTGCAGCTGTTTTGGAGAGAGAGGGTAAGAGAGAGAGAGAGAGAGAGAGAGAGAGAGGGAGGGGGGTGTGAGGGAGGAAAAGGAGGGAAGAAAAAAAAAAGAAGCCAACTCATCTGACACACACAGTGGGCCAAAGAAAAGGGAAGAGCAAGAGCAGCACTGTCCAGGACGAGTGGAAAATCCAAGTTGGAGAAGACGAGGAGAAGCGTGAAGAAGACAAGACGGCGAGAGAGAAGGAGCCGCGCAGTCTGCACAAAGATTGAGCTGGAAAAGAAAGTTTGAAGCTGCCAAACAAAAGAAGAAAAGAGGGTTCGAAGCAGAGAGGGCCCCAACATTTACAGAGGTAAGCAACTGTGGGCCTCCCATGGCTGTAGCTGCATGGCAGAGAGATCTGAAGGAGGGATTGAGCTCCTATTTCTGCCCCGTGCCTTCATTTGTTACTATATATTTCCTCTATGCAACGTGTGTGTGTGTGTGTGTGTGTGTGTGGTGAGTTATGTGTGACAGATGAAACGGGGACAGGGGGAGGAGTGAGTGTGGGTGCCAGAGTGGGTGCAGGATACAGGGGTGAAAGAGTTGCTTGGTTGGAAACTCCAGATGGGATCTTGAAACGCGGACGACCGTCGGTTTCAGTCCGGTGTCGCTCAGATTGAACATGAAAAGTTAGAGTTCTAGATACTGGGAGGACTGGGAGGACTGGGTCGTGACAGGACTATTGAAAACTGGGGGAACACATTTCCTGACCTGCCAAGAGATTGTAAAAAGTCTGGAGGACCCATGGTGGGGTTAGATCTGTGCTGGTAAGTTATCCAGTAAACTGTGTGTGGACAGTGAAGGGTATGAAAATGAGCCAATCGGACGTTCCAGTCCGGCTTTTCTAACTTAAATGTGTTTCATTTATGCATGTATAATTTTTTAAAAGATTTTCAGGCTCATGTTATTTACATTTTCAGGATAGAGAGGCCCATCCCAGCCTTTTAGAGGGTGTTTGAACTGGTTATGAAGTCTATGAAATGATATTTGAAAGGCTTCAGGTGCCAACACATTGATTTCAGTAGATATATCTTCTACATAGACAGATCCTAATGTTTATAAAGGTATACAATTATATTTGAGAGGCATGCCAGGAGACTGCAGTATGGGAACTGCTTGTGTACTCGGAGGATGAATACAGTCGGGATTAAATTCCCACAGGCACTTTGCTCGTGTCATGAGATCGGAGACTACTTAGTAGAACTTGCAGGAATGCACCGACTTATTTGATATTAGGGAAGAGACAGCAGAGCTCCCCACCCCCCACTTTCCATCTGGAAACTCAGACACAGTCCCCCGAGGACAGCGAGGCAGGCCGGGGGACAGGAAGTCCAGGTCAGGGGTTGAAAGGGAGGCGATGGGTTATTTCTCTGACCTCCTGCAGAACACAGGGTTGTGTAATCCAAGAGACCTCGGCACGACAGTGCGATCCAGGCAGGGAGAGGCATGGCATTATGCTCCCTGCTGGAGCATGTGATGCCCCGTGAACAGCAGGATGTGGAGGGAAATCATTGAATCTAATTGTGAGTCACGGAGAGCGATGGCTGCAGGGAGGAAAAACAGGCAAGACATGACGTCCGGGCGGGGCTCAGCTCCGGGTGCAGCCAGCGTTCCAAACACCAGAAGGCAAAAACGGCTGCGTGCTTAAATATTTAACTGGAAAAGCATCTTTTTTTGAATTGGAACCAGACGAGCTCAACGTCAGTACTTCGTGTAGATCACTTAATTTTGAGCCATACGTAACTTTCTACTTGTTTCCTTTCCAGACGAGTGAATGGCATGACGTGATGACATCTATTTATTTCAGGATAGCTCATGTTGGAGAAGATCCTCCACGCTCACTGATGTTGTTACGACATGCCTTCATTGACTGTACACACCATCCCCCAACAGCAGCTACGACTCTTAAACAGGCCCAGAGAGCCGCCAGTAAATGACCGCTCATGTATCTGAGGCGATATCAAATGCTTCCTCTCATAACCCTCAAAGAGACTGCATGTTAAGACAGGGGCACTTCTGCCGTTGTACCCCATACATGCAATTCATTTATTATTAATAATTCAATTCTCACTATAAAAGTAATTCACATCAATGCATTTGATGAGAGGACGTGGTTTCCTTATGGATTAGTGGTTCTCCCACACATACGGGCTGATATGACTGAATTATGAAACTGTATGTAAATGTGGGTGTGGACATACTCATGTGAGATCACAGCCTATAATAAGAGTCACATACTTTACATTCACTAACTTCTGGTGAACATAAATATAGCTTCACGTGCGAGATTGCCACTCAAGAAAGGCTCATATTATAATATATATTACACACATATCACATGTCATAGTGGATACAAATCCCCAAAGACTCCATTAGCTCCACATGGGAGCTGATCACAGAAGAGTCGGATCAAAAAGAAGAGCGACACACTCTGAACTAATCACATGCTCTCTCCTCTCAGACAACAGGATGTCGACACTGCCATCAGACAGCAGCGCTGGAGATGCCTGCCATCGCAGCTTCTGGATGGTAAGAGTGTGTGTGTGTGTTGTGTGTGTGTGTGTGTCTTTCTGGACAAAGGAGAAGATTTCCCCCTGGAGTCCCGGTGACCTTTTCTTTTCAAACCAGACGGAGCAGTTCAGTCGCTCGGGCTTTCGTATCAGCGTGAACAAGGCTGTGCTTTGATTTCTAAATGTGAATAGTGTACCATTGTGCTCTGCGTTGATGTGATTGGGTGCTCCAGGGGGGTTTTGGGACAGTGCTCAGCTCATTAGGTATTTGATTGTCTGTGTTCGCTCGACAAAGTAGTCCGTAAAGCGGCGGGCTCGTCTCTCCGGGGATCCAGGACACGTTTTTCCCATATTCCCTGCTCTCCGTGACATCATTGTTCTGTTTATTTGTGGGTTCTTCTGCTCGAGGACGAGTGCTCGGCTCCCATTCAGAGATCTTTCCCCTTTCTTTTCTGATCTCACATTCAGTTGTCCAACGAGACTTCCTGAAGTCTAATGAGTTTAAGGTGTGCTGGTATAGGTGGACTTTGTTAGCTTCAGATAGAGCCAGCTGTTCCAGCTGTTTTCAGTCTGCTCAGCTAACCGCCGGCAGCTTCACAGACGTGAGAGTAGCTCTTACAGGAAAGGGAAACTCTCAAACTTGTCCCTTAAAAATAAAGTCTCAATCAATTTGCTTAAAATTAAGTGACACAAGAGGTGAACTTTACCGACGGAACATAAAGTAAAACCAGAAACAAGTGCAGAACCTGGTGCACATGAGATGGGTTGGCTTTCATTGTTCTCACCGAGACTTAATAAACTTAATAAAGGAAAGAAATGAGTGACCTAGTAAATAAAAGGTTCATACATTATGTTTTACAAAGAATCAATGCAGCTTTAGATCTGTCTACAGCACACTGGACTATTTCATGGAGAATTATTCACATGATAACACATGATGAATTACCCTCACAGTAAACTTGTTTATTCTTTTATTTCAGCATAATCTTGAGAAAAAATCTAACTTTTCCTGCAAATTGCTGAAGTTTTCTTTTCTCCCATTCAGCACCACTAACACACATCAAACTCTTTTACTTTCCTGTGCACAACGTGCTTCACACTCTGTTTACGAGCCCGGCCTCGCCGCCATGTTTTTAAAGCCGTAAACACTTCCAACATTCAAAGTGGCCGACTATCTAATTTGCGTGTGCTACCGCTTTAATACCGGTTTTGCCTCCCGCCTTCATCGCTCCCCTCCTGTAATCTCGCCAGCCGCCTGTCGTGTTGGATGCGTTTGCAGGCCGGTTCTCGTCGGCGTCGTCCTGCAGACATGCTCGAGGGCTCTCTGCCTTTAAACTGCAGACCTCAGCGCTTTTGTTTCGCATTTGCAAAGTCACCACCACTTTAAGATACTAGCAATTATCCTGCTTTCTGTAGAAGTGTACTATATTAATAAATACAAGCAGCTGTGAAGCATCAGTCTCAGCCCCCGGCACTTATTACTACTGTCGCTCGTCACACATCCGTTTTCTGTTTGCAAGTACAAAAGAAACGGTGATGAGGTTTTGGAAATCTGCAGCAGACTCTAAATGTTTGACTGGACTGATGAGCTTTGTTATTTTGTTTTTAGACAAACATTTCTGTCTGGCATGAATATAGTTTTTTTCTTTTCTACTTCCAATAATACTGCTGCTATGCCCTCTACTGCTTGTGTTACTTCTATACTATGAATAGTACTGCGACCATTAGCAGCTCGGTAACTGCTAGCGTTACCTCTGCTAGTGGTCCTTTATAGTCTTGATATGATTATATGATTATATGGTTATAGACATGAAATGAGATTTCTTTTGGCCCTTTTCTCCATTTTCTCCGTTTTCTGGCTCCGACAGATTCTCTAGTAGCGGGTTTGCATCGGCCTCAGAGATTGGCCAACTGGGTCTCTGCAGCGTTGCCGTTGGCCTCAAACTGGATTCCTCAGCTGTTTCTATTTAATTTTCAGACGAGTGAGGAGAGTCAGTGCAAACAACGGGCAGAAAGAAAGAAAGAAGAGAGGAAGAGAGAGAGAGAGAGAGAGAGAGACAGCAGGCCACTAATAAGAAGTACTGATTGATTCTGATTAGGGCCAAAGGAAACTTTCCTATAAAGCATCAAGTTTCAAGTCTTTAAGGCTCTTATATGAACATGTATCACCTTTACAGTTGTTGGGGCACGTTTTAATACTGTGTGACAACCAGATAACCGTTGAATCTAAAATATTAAAGCAAAGATATATCCCTGAAAGTGTGAAAGGACAGAATAATTATTTATAAATATCACATACCCTGAACACAAATAGCTCAATAAATAATAACACTCTTTATATTCTACTGGAGATGTCCTGCATATTGACTCATCTTTTTAGTGTTTTTAATAAAAGTTTGCAGACTGAATTAATAGACAGGAATACACCTGTTTGACAATTTAAAATGATCCGCTGTGAGAAACTTATACATGCTCTTTTTATGGCATCTACAGTAAAATGTGCGTTGCCTCAGATGATTTAACACAACATGGCAGCATATATGGCGTCCACAAACCTTCACGCAGCTGTCTAAACGTGTCGGTGCCGAACAGAAAGTGAAGAACAGAGGAGTGAGTGCTGAGAGGAGTGAGTGCTGAGAGGAGTGATTGCTGAAAGGAGTGAGTGCTGAAAGGAGTGAGTGCTGAGAAGCAGCTCGCGCCGGCTGCCAGGAAAATTGCAGGAAAGAGATTTCCAAATACCACATCCACAAACAACACATTCGCTCCAGATATGTCATTACACTCTGGGCCCTGCATCTCCTGCCCTCTTCTCTTCCCTCTCCGCCTGTCTTTTTTCGTGGCCGGGCCTCGTCCTCGGGCCTGCTGACCGCGCCCTGAGCCGCTGCCGCCATTAGATGTCACCGCAGGAAACCTAACGCCGGGCCACGTGGCGCTTGACCTCAGGCGGCTGCAGCCCTGTCACAGCTGTGAGGGGAGATGTTGTGACTGACTAGAGCATGAGATACGGACTGTTCAATGTCAAACTGGGGTAACTAATGGCACTAATAATGGCTGCATACCATTTAGCTGTGTCGGTTTGAAGATGTGTGCACGCTGGTTAGAGCCAATTGGACCAGAGCAATGATTAAAGGGACGGGTAGAGGTTTCAGGAGATACTCTTATTCACTTTCTGTGAGTGCAGATGAGACGTTCAATATCATTCTCACGTCTGAACAGCCAATACGCAGCTGGATCCAGCCGCCTGTCAGCAGTGTGGCATCAATCTTCTCATTTAAGGAGGAGGAGTTTAAAAGTGCTTCTTCCTAAAATGTTGAACTAATCCTTTTAATGTTATTAATCACAGCAGCTCAGTTTTTCTTTGACAGGTGCTACATAAATAAAGTTGAATTCCTGGAGGGAGCAGTCGTGCTGCTATTAGCCCGTTAGTGAAAAGACCAACTAATAATAGCAGTCCGGGTTGTAATGCTTGGAGCAGCAGTGGCAGATGTAGTAATAGTTTTTATATATTAATAATACCACCATTAATAACAGCAATGGCACACGTAGTGTCACTATAAGTAGCAGTAGGAGTAATATTGGTAGTAAGAGTGTCTGAATCTGTTTATTGCCGACATAAACACACGCCGCCGCTCTGCCAGGATTCAGATGTGAGCAGACGAACATTTTAACGGTGGCATTGGAAGTGAGGCCAAAAAGAAAATCAACCGAGAGCCCGTCGTGAATACTGATTACGTTATTGGGCATTGACACGAGGGATTAGAACGCTTCGTCCATTAATCCTGGTGTGTATTCAGTGTGAGCACTAGATCTCCCTGTCGCTTTGTGCCCCGGCAGCCTGGGAACTACCAGCCCACCGTGAAGCGGACAGAAGACGCCTTCCAGGCCTGCAACGACATCGTGGCGTGTTTCCAGGAGCGCGCTCGCGTGGAGAGGCAGTACGCCCAGCAGCTCAGCGAGTGGAGCAACAAGTGGAAGCCGGTAGTGGACTCCAGTAAGTACTGCTTATTATAACTACTGCTATGGGCTTAAAACCTCCTTTTTGTGGTGCTAACATCGTGGATCGTGGTTGTCTGGGTCGTGGTCCATGCCTACTGCTCATTACATCATATTCATTGAATGTGCTGTAACTCTGGTCACATGACATCTATTGCTTCTGGATCCTCTTCTGTTGCTCTCCTGAAGGTTTCTTCCCTTTATTTCCCCTGTAAAAGGGTTTTCACTATTTTTTGGGGGAGTTGTTGCTGATCCGATGTGAGGTCCCGGGACAGGGATGTCGTATGTGCACAGATTGTAAAGCCCTCAGAGGCAAATTTGTATTTGTGATTTTGGACCATGCAAAATAAACTGAATTGAATTGAATTGAATATATATTCACCAGTTATTATATCCATCCATCATCTGAACCGCTTATCCTGTTGAGGGTCGCGGGGCGCTGGAGCCGATCCCAGCTGTCATTGGGCGAAGGCAGGGTACACCCTGGACAAGTCGCCAGTCTATCGCAGGGCTCCAGTTATTATAATTATTCCTAAAACACAAAGAGCATTCATCGTTTAACGTGAGCTTTTCTTCGTTCCCGTCGCTCAGGCCCGCTGTACGGATCCATCCTGAAGGCGTGGCAGTGCTTTCTGTCCTCGGCGGACCGGCTGGCCTCCTTGCACGCCTCCATCTGTCGCTCCCTGGTGGCGGAGGACGGGGACCGGGTCCGGACCTGGCAGAAGGACACCTTCCACAAGAAGTTGTTCGGAGGCTTCAAGGAGTCGCAGGACATCGAGACGGGCTTCACGCGCGCTCAGAAGCCGTGGGCCAAGCGACTTAAGAAGGTCGGTATTTTAATCAGATTCAAAAGCCAGGTTTGGTGTGACACTGATGATATAAAGCTAGAGTCTGATGCTGATATAAAATAGAGGACCCCCCCATTACATTTTGCATTATGTAATTAGACGGAGGTACAAAGACCAAAATAAACTAATTAAGGCTAATTCAAAGTGAATTGCATTAATGTGTGTTTGCAGCAGCAGAACCTCATGTCGAAGAGGAAAGTACAGATGCACACTATAAACTATGTATTATATGTTATGTAAGCAGCAATATGTGGAAGAAAACATACTTAAAGCCCCTGAAAAGCCTGGTTTTAAATCCTTTTTCTTGGTTACATTAAATATTCAATACTAAATAAGTAACAATAAGCTGTAGTTACATAATCTGTGCTTTTCTGTGATTTGAGAGCAGCGATGGACCAGAGGACACGACATCCATCTAAAGCAGAATGACAAACCTTTCGGGAATCAATACTTTGTAAAATGCAATATCACAAATGGGTTCTCATTAAGTAAAAGCCCTTAATTCAAGGTTTGGACCACCGGGACCCACAATGCACCACAAAGCTCTTCTGGGCATGAGCTCGGCTTTTCAAAGCCAGGTGCATCTTAGTTTTCAGAATGATCCTCACGGGTTGAATCGCTCTTGAATGCATGATTGTTGGTGTCCTGAAAAGTCCGTGCAGACAGACACACTACAACTTCTGGTTCCCCCCCAGCTGGATAAAGCCAGGAGGGCGTACCACAAAGTGAGCCGCAAGGAGCAGGCAGCCCGGGAGCGAGAGGTGCACGCTCAGGGAAACCCGGACGTCGCCATCGACAAACAGAAGAAGATCCAAGAGGAGCGAGAGCTGGCTCAACAGGAGGCCGAGAAGGTCAGCGACGTGTTTCACCTCCTCCAGATGATGACCAGATTATTGTCATGATTACAAGCTCTGTGGCGTCTTTGCTATCAAGCAGTGTGTCTGTGAGTGCGTGCCCTGGGTGTTGTGTCTCGTGCACACACACACACACACACACACACACACACACACACACACACACACACACACACACACACTTTCACGCCGTCTGTTTGAGGTTTCCAACCCAAACAGCAGAACAAATGTTGCTGTGAGTCGGTGGTTGCGATGCATTATTTACTCTGCCCAACTGCAGTGACGTCCATCAAAAGAAAATGGAACTTTTATTTTTTTATTAAATCCATTATTTAACGTATCCGTGGTTTGCAGAAATGTACAAAGCCAACACTTTTTTCCTGGCTCACAGATCGACAGTCGGGAAGAACAAAAAGAGTTTTGTTCAAGACATTTTTTCATGTTTAGCTGTCAATCTAGTTTTAGTTTAACCTTTGTCGAGGGAACTGGGGTTGGGGTTTGGATGGGGTCGGGTCTCCTATACCTTTGTGTGAGTGTCTATGAGTGTAAATCCAGTGTAACCCCTGAGCAGTGTGTGAAAGCGTGTCCACATCTTCAGGTTCGTGCCCGCTATGAAAAGGTCCTGGAGGAGGTGAACCGCTACGCTCCCCGCTACATGGAGGAGATGGAGTCCATCTTTGACCAATCACAGGACGAGGAGCGAAAGAGGATCGTCTTCCTCAAACAGGCCTTCCTCTCCATCCACAAGCACCTGGACATTACCAACAACGAGAGGTGAACAACTACGTTCTGCATGTGTGTGTGTGTGTGTGTGTGTTAGTTGCTGTCTCTGCAGATTAGACCAAGATCAATGAGAGTGTGAGGAAACAGGTGTGTCTTTAGAGTCTTTAGATTTGACTTAATTTAGCTCTAATAAAACTGTTCAGCAACATATGGCACGACTCAGTGACTCACTATTAATATATTAAAGGAAATAATCACATTTTAATTACCTTATCAAATCTGCAGGGGCCACAGGGTAGATGATATACATGATATATCTATTAATCTGCTTATGTTTGGGTAACACTTCACTTTAAATGCTTGGATGACAGCGCAAGATTACGTGTCAATTTATTTAAATATACTTTAGTGACAGTATAAGCATCAGAGTACCGTCATACACCCATAAAGTATCCATCCTCCTATATTCCTGCACGTTATGATTATGCTCAGTTTACGAGACAGTGGAAGTGTTTGCACATTAAATGCTGTTGAACTATTTGAACTGTACCAGCTCTGCGTTGTCTCTATCGAGTGTTTTTGTTTCCATCTCATTTCGTGTGCTTTACTCTCCACGCCTCCTTCAGTGTGAGGGCCGAGTACAACGAGCTCCACAACACACTGATGGCCATCGACGAGCAGGAGGACCTTCGCTGGTGGAAAAACACCAACGGGCCCGGCATGCCCACCGACTGGCCTCACTTCCAGGTATTTCAGTTTGAGTCCCAGCCAACCAGTTTTATTACTGAAATGGTTTGTTTGATGTTAAGTTTAATTCTTATTATTCTTTATTCTTTGGCCTGAAGTTAAACGTTGAGTAATTCCTTTTTCCAAATGTTTTTTAAGGAATGGATGCCCGAAAAGAAAAACAAAAAAGGGAAGAAAGAAGTCGAAAAGAAAGGAACAGTAGAGAGGAGGTGAGTGTTTATGATTTATTTAAGGGATTGAAACTTTTAGTTTTTACAACGATATGTTGATGTGCAGCTGATGAGACATCCATCTCTCCTCTTTTTGCCTTTCTCTTCCTCTAGTGTGATTATTGGAGGAGTGCGAGTACGAGCTATGTACGATTATGTTGGCCAGGAGACGGATGAGCTGTCATTTAAAGCAGGTAAACAAACACGTGAAACTATAAATGATATGCTAAAACTATATGCAGAAGTGCACATCGTTGTCTCAAATTATTGTAAATGATCTAGTAGTTGATCTGCAGAAAACGTGATAATCAAATAGTTTGTCATTAGTCATTTAATAGTATAAAAAGTATATATAATTCTTTTGTGTTAATGGTATATTAAATATCTTTGGGTTTGAACAAGCAATCTGAATACGTCAAATTTAGTCCTGGAAAAATTAAATGGTCCTTTTTTAAGACCAAACTAATCGATTAATCCATAAAAAGGTTGTTAGTTGCAATCCTAATTTTGTATTTCTGTCTCCCTTCAGCTGAGGAGTTTCTGAAGATAGAGGATGAGGACGATCAGGGCTGGTGTCGGGGGATGAAGGACGACGGGTGTGAGGGGCTTTACCCCGCCAACTACGTGGAGGTGGTGTAGCCTCCAGACCACATGCTGAGTTTCACTGTGGAAACCACAACCTGGTTTAACCTCCAAACGCCAGAAACGTAAAGCCAATGCTGGAAAGAGAAACACCAAAGAGCTGGTCTGTGACGAAGAGTACGATCTCACTTAAAGACGACATTTTAGCAGACAGAGATTTTTAAAAAACTATCCAGGTTGAGTGATCTCTTGAAGGATTTTGAGAAATGTTTTAATATATACAGTATGCATAGACCACTTGTACTAAAGCCATATAATAAGCAATGCTTTAATGTAAAAAAAATGGCTCTTAATAAGGTATATAACTAGTTATTTGGTGCTGACATTGCTTTACTGGACTGCTATCTTTCTTGTATTCCTTTACACCTCAACACGTTGCTATTAAAATGCTCACAAAGCCTCTCGACATATGAAGAAAGTAACTCCAATACTGTGATTCTGATTCATCTAAAGCACAAGTGGAGTTAGCTTGATAGAAGTCGATCCCCACCAGGCCTGAGTTTCTCTTTTTTAGGAACACGGTTTGCTGTCAAATAAAAAACACAACGAGATGGGAAGATTGATTTTTATTTTCATCCCTGTGTGTGTGTCAGGTTTCGGGGGAACGCACACTCCAGACGCTCCAGCGCTCTCTTATTTTGTGTTATGTTTACATAAAGTGGCAACAATCAATATACAACTTGTATTATGCCACTTATGTGAAGGGTTTGACATGAGACGAGCCCATAGAGAAATACCCCCGAGCTCAGCAGTTCCCCTACAAGCAACCTGCTTGTGCTCGTCAAACACATGACGTCTGATGAGAGGCCAACAGATATAACTCCAATGTCAACCAGGATGGGGTAACAAGTTGACATCATTTCACCTTAGTTTTGTAAGGTTACTTACTAAATACTTAAAATATACAAAGCACAACCTTTTCCTAACTCTAACCAAGTAAAAGAGACTGTTAGCGTGTAATTAGCGTGTATTGACACATCCACACCTTCTGCAGAGGCCAAGACCAAGCGTCCGTGTTTGCAGAGCTGGGGCGTGAGAACGTGCTCTCCTCGGGTATTTCTGCACATTGTTTTGGATTTCTGGCCTTTCGGGTTCAGCCTCGCTGCTCTTATCAGGGTTGTTTTCAGCCCCGGCAGGCGGCTGTTTTCGACAGCTTTGGAGTTGTGCATTCTTCGGGGTGGATAAGGCCCAGAGGGGAGAGCGGGTTGCCCATAACATGCAGAGTGGGTGGTTCAATCCCACGCTGAATCTTAAAATTGCTCCTGATAGTCAGACCACTGCCTTGCATGGCCTCTCCGCCGCCATCCCGCTGTGTGAATGAGAGGAAAACTGTCAAACCATGTCCCAGACACGAAGCTATCTCTGCACAGGAGATTCAGAGATATTGCTCGTCTTCATCACCATCTCAGTTTGACGCCAAACATTAATATTTCATGTCCGTCTGCTCCTTTACTATAAGCATTGGGGAACAAATAGGTTTCCTGTCTGTCTGTATTCATCTGTTGATACTGTTGTATGTGTGATGCTTATCATGGAGGACATCTTTACCAAAGTCAGGACGCTGCTGGCTGTCCTCAGCCGGCTCCAGTATCTGTGTGCCATGCATTTGCAATTGTCTTTTGGAAATAAAATTTGAAACTGTTGACAGAGAAAGCCAGTATTATTCAATTTAGGATGGAAAGAATGATGAGTGTGTGTGTGTGTGTGTGTGACAGATTGTTGTCGTATATGTGTGTGTTTGTGAATCACTGTGCAATCATCCTCTGGAGTCCTGAAGTCCAGCCTGTGGATGCTATTACAAGATCTGTCAGCTGTCACACACACACAGACACACACACACACACACACACACACACACACACACACACACACACACACACACACACACACACACACACACACACACACACACACACACACACACACACACAGACACACACACACACACACACACACACACACACACACACACACACACACACACACACACACACACACACACACACACACACACACACGTAGGACAGGAATGTCTGTCTCCACAGGAGTAATGGAAATAATGATGTCAACCTTAAAGGAATTTCCTCACCTGCTGATGGATCTGCAGCTTGAAGCAGATGTAGACAGATCTTCGTTCACACACCTCTGACACGCTTCTCTCTGCTGCCTGTAACAGTTCAGTGTCGTGCTGGAAACCCGAAAGAAGATGGAGAATACAAAGTATAGAGAAACAAATGCTTCAATCTAATAAAGAAATAGCAGTACAATATAAAAATACTCCGTTATGAGTTAAGTTATTTGCTCTGTAAAGCCGAAAAGAGCTGCATAATGACGTGATCATTATTTGTATATATATATATATATATATATATATATATATATATATATATATATATATATACATAAGAAACCCCTTTCACATTTTCATGTTTCCATTTCTCATTTGTCCTTGATTTTGTAGAAAACAGATATCAATCAAATATCAGACATCATTATTGATGATCAATTACAACTTCAGGGCCACTTCAGAAAAGTGAAACAAAAAGAACAGACACTGTGTTCTCTATTGATCTCCCCGGCGCCCCGACCGTTCACCACCGCGAGGAAAGAACAGGCGGCTTCGCCCAAAACGATCCATCAAAAGGAAGTTCACCAATGACTAAACCCCTCATGACACCTAAAAATACACTTTAGCGAGAGAAGTGGCACAAAGGCCACAGGCAGCGGGAGACTGGCAAGTGGGGAAAAGTCACTTTGTCATCCTTCATCTTGTTTCCAACGAGCCCAGGAGTTCATTTATAGGGAATGACAAACCAAGTCCACGACCCGAGAGCTTGTTTTCCGCAGTGGAGTGTTCTGCCAGCTCGGTTACGGAGTGGATTGTATTTGGTCTTGGCTTCGGTCCAGCCAACCCTTAAAAGAAATAGGTTCCAAACACACTGGCGAAGCGGTCATCTTCAGAGAAGAACGCAGTCGCAGGTGGGAGTCGAGCCTCGATGTGATGTTAAGATGATGAAAACAACACACGGTGAGAAACAAACGAAGAGAAAGTCAGCACGTTGCATTTGGCAGCTTCACCCGAGGGCCACTTCAGACACAACACACGGGGTTGTAATTTGGAGTGCAGAGATTTGATCTGCGTCCAGGGCTCAATGTCCTTTTGTGTCACATTAGAGGAAATGGAGTGTGTCGTTTTACGAGGGAACAAAGAAAGGATAAAAGCAACACCGAGAGAGAGGGAGACTTCCACAATATCCTCAAGCAACTTTACATCCAACACGTTGTGAATATGCATTTTGATTTTTCCTCTTTACATCATACTTTTGGTCGCATCTCACCAATCTCTGAACTCTGCTCATTTACATTCATTAGCTCGGGCTCATTTATACTGTAGGTGCAATGTAAGCACACACCCATTATCCGACGCTTGTTTGTCAGAACAATAATGAGAGGAAACGGCTCATTTGCATGCTAATAGCCTCATGATATTCAATTTGATGCCACCGAGCTTTCACATACCAACTGCTCAACATTTTCAGATATTTTTCCGTGAGGTCAACATGTGGACACCGGCTTATTTAGCCTCCTCATCGCTAATTAACAACAACAAAAATCACTGTTTATGGTCTTTACTCAAATACCAATGGCCGCCTCTCACTCCCATCGTCCAGCAGAGGGCGCTAACAGATCAGCACGGATCCCTTCGGCCTGTCTTGAGGAGAAAAATGCAGGCCGGGGTGGCGGGCATAATGGGAAAATATCTTTATTCCCTCATCTCTCATCCGGTGACAGGCAGAACTTTAGGTTGCCATGGAGAGAGCTGCTGAAACGGGGCCATAATTAACTGAGCCGCAGAACTTGGTTCAATGACACATTACATTTTCCAGAAGTTAATGAGGAAATCACAAAGCTCCTCGAAGGCAAACGACTGTGTGTATGCATAATGTGTACGTATGACAAATGTTTGAAGTCACATTATGAGGTGAATATTACTGTACAGTGCCGGCTAATGACAAGCATGTGGTCTGTCCCTGTGCAGTCAAGGACTGGAGGTGTGTAGAGAGAGTGTGTGTGTGTGTGTGCATGGGTGTGTGGGTGCTTATGTGTGTTGAGAGGATAACTAACCTCCTTGTCAGGCAGACACAAAACATATGACCATTTCCTCAGTTGTCACACACACACACTGTATACTCTCCGGCTCCTTGCTCCAGATGTACTTTGGCATCCCTCTCTTTCTCTCTCTCCCTCCATCAAATCCTCTCTCACAGTCTTTCCCTTTGATCTCCATAAGCTCCGGCTGCCCTGGGGAGGCTCCTGTCGCAGCTCAGGGCCAACAGTGGGCCTGCTCGGGGGTTAACGGAGCCGCTAAGCACACAGGAAGAGTGGCCCGACCACCTGTAGGCCCGCCAAGAGCACTTAAGCACGAACCGTCTCACGTATTTGATCTCAAGGATGTCTGGAAAATCCCACTTGACTCTCTTGTTTAAATAACAATAAGGCCCCCTGGAAATGGAGAGGCAAGCCAGCGGTTACGCAGACTTCAGGCAACGCTGCAGACTTGCAGAGGCCCTCGTGCCCCGGCCTGCAGGCAACAGGGTCAACCAAAGAGAGAGGCCAGACCGCCTCGTGGCCTCTGATATAGGCCGGTAAGCGTGCTTCTCATTTCTATCTGGCCAAAAAAATAATGAGCAATCTGAAAATGGTTATTCTCGCATTTCAATTAGCCTAATTAAAGAGAGGGCAGCGGGCTACTCGGAAGAATGGCAAGCACTACGACACAGTGTTGCAGGTGTATGTGTGTGTGTGTGTGTGTGTGTGTGTGTGTGTGTGTGTGTGTGTGTGTGTGTGTGTGTGTGTGTGTGTGTGAGCGAGAGAGAGAGAGAGAGGCTCTCCAAGGGGTTCAGCTGGAACACTGCATCAGCAGTCAGAGAATGAGAAATTAACCATTTGCTTTCTGCCCTCCACAGCCCGAAGCATGCACACAATCTGGTCAGCGTACCGGCTGCCAGGGAAGATGCAGCATCACGATGCCTCTCCATCAATCTGTCATCAATCATTCATATCACCGATTCTGTGGTCTGAATTCAGTTATTCGCTTATGACACTGGCCAAGGGTGCCGTCGGTTGCGTTATCAGTTCACGTTTAGTGTTTTTTATCCTACGGGTGTGAAGGAGATGCCGGCAGTGAAAGAGTTAAGCGTAAGTTCAGCATCCACTGACAGTGAGAGCCAGATGGTCATGTAGAGCACTTACAGTGACATGGGCCTACACAGCTCCCCCTGCTGGAACACACACACACACACACACACACACACACACACACACACACACACACACACACACACACACACACACACACACAAACTCAAACGCACGCGTGAACATCTCTGGCAGATAACAGCGGCTGTGATTCCCAGGTTATTTACCCATCTATCTCCCCCCTCTCCCTCCCTCCCTCCCTCAACTCTTCTCTCACTTCCTCGATCCTCCTTCCATTTCCCTCGGTCTCAGTCTGATGGCCAGAGTTAATTGGCTGCTGTCTAATTGCTGCTCATTAGCCTGAGTAACCAAACATGTGAGACGCAGCAAACAAAACCTTCCTCCGGCTCTCGCTCGGCTCGGCGCTGTGTTTTGTTTTGTCATTCTCATCCCTTGTCATCCCTCCAAACCCCTCCTGTGGCTTTCTGCGCATTACATGCTTTTGTTTGTCGCTCAGTCTTTCCCTTTGTCGCTTCACTCACCTTGAACTGGAAAACATTTGAAAGACAGAGATGAATAAGTTCAATGCCAAACCCAATAAACACAACATTTTCCCATTATAGGATGGCGTGGTACAAACATCTATGAAACTCCACAGTCATTCCCTTTCATGATGACAATAGTCTGTATTGTAATGTGTTTAATGTAAAAATGTCTGCTGCGTAATCTCCTGCCACTCTATCTCCTTTGCCCCATAAAATGTCTCATACGCACACACACGGGACCCAGCTGATAGATTTTTTTTTTTACACACACAGCTTAGAAATCCCCATAATGCACAAACACTCACCCACATGGGGAGACACGCATCCGAAAGGCCGGCCTCCTCACCCACACCCGTTGGCATTTGGCAGGTTCTCTATATTTGGGTAGTGCCCCTGCCATAAACCGAGCCTTCTCAGCTCCCCTCCCTATTTAATCTATGTTAGAAAAACCTCGGGGGTTTAATTCCTTTCTCAGGACAAAGTGCTTTGCTGGCATAGCAGCCAAATCCATACACAAGGAGTGCATCAAGCTTTAAAGTGGACATCTCAACAGCGGAGCAGTTTAGTCGGAGTGACGTGAAATATAGACCATAGTGTGTTACTGTAGGAGGAGACACAAAAGAACAAGAATCGGTCTCGGGCCGCTGCCGTCCTCAGGGAAAGTGAAGGACCGTGGTGGAAAACACTGAAGACGATGAGGGAAATTACACAACATGCGTAAACACACTCCCTTACACAGACAGACACACACGCACACACACACACACGCAAACCTTGTGATATGCCAAGAAGATTATTTACTACTCAAGAGCCGGCCCTAAATGATTAGATTAGTCTCCTGGCTCTGTGGCTCCTGTAGCACCAAGAGACGGTATGTGATGAGACGGTAACGTTCGAGATGCACCGCAAGAAAGGATGGAACAGTAAATATGAAGTAGAAAAAAAAAGAAGGAAATAAAAACAGACAGAACATCTAAAAATATTACCCGGATCACCCACCAGACTCCAGTGAGTCAGACCACTCTCTCCCACCATACAAACTGGCATTTGCAGCCCCCAAATATTATTATATTGCACTTTTCAGAGACAAAGGGTCACAAAGTGCTGTACAGGAGTCAGTCAAACCAAAATTACAATAACAGGGCCACAGCATTTCAGCAATTAAAAGGGCAAAATAAAATACACAGTAAAAGACTGGTGCAGTATAAACACAATAAGGACAAATAAATAAATAAAAACAGATAAAAAGCCGGCTATAGAGCATGTAATTAACCAAATGGCAGTGTGAACAGGTATGTCTTAAGTTGGTGTTTAAATGACAATAATGAGTCAGCAAACCGTAAGGGTTTAATATTCATAACTGAGACCAAAGTATTGTCCAGAATCAGAGACACAGTTAGTGACAAGCTGGCTGGTGACAGATAAAAAGCCAGACCCGAGTTAATCTGACCAAAAACAGAGCTGAAAGAGAGCGAATATTGGACTTACATGCATCATGTGGACACAAACACATCTCCAAATAAATGATAAAGCCGCCCTCTAACAGGGTAAAAAATAAACAGTTCCTAACACATTTGCAATATCAACTTAAAAGGCAATGTTCACTTGTTTCCTCTGACCCTCAAAATGTAAAAAAAAAAAGAAAAAAAGTTTGAGTTTTCAGATGAAATAAATTAAAGAAATGCTCAGAATGCCAGAAGAAAGTGTAAATTATGAGGTTATGTATGAACCTTCATTTATTTGGAGTGTTTTTTTGGCCAATGTAAATGAAATATTCACTCTTCTGTTGAGCTGAAGGGAAATACAGAGTGTGGGTGAAAAGGCGACTTTTCATATACAAGCAGTCATCTGTTCCATTGATACCGTACAAAATGCTTTAACGCAGAAATACATGTAACAAATAGGGGAACCAAATGCAAAAATATTGTCAGAGTATATAAAATCTTTAAATTCCAGGATGAAAGGTAAATTGTGAGTTCATGTTCAAGATGGTCAGCTCCCTTCAGAAGCTCGTTGAGGCTTTACCAACATTTTTAGGGCGCTCAATGCCGCCTCACCAACTGTTCTTCTTGGATGCCCAATTCAACAATGCAAGCCTCTCTCTCTCTCTCTCTCTCTCTCTCGCCCATCACACAAAACACAGTGCTAAAAAATCATGTTTCAAAAATCACTGGACAACTGATTTTGACATTTCCTGCCTCCACCCAGCCGTGGCAGGAAGCAGTTGGAAGCTCCAACTCTCCTCCACAATGCAACTCCCCCCCCTCCCTGACCCCACAAGTAGCCGATTGTGTAAGACTCTTCTTAAAACCTCGGCCACTATGTCCCGGCATGACGGTTCACCAGATAAACCCGAGGTTCCTGACCTTAACACACACTGCATACGGGGCCCTCCGGCTGAGGGCACGGAGGCTGGAAAACCCCCCAAAGAGCTCCTGCAAGAGGCTGCACTGGTTTTCTGAGTTTGCTGGAGGGGATTTCTACCAGATGCTCTGACTGTGCCGGCCGGTGATGCTGCATTGAGGGGAATGCCACCGAGTCTTCCTCTACTGGAGGTATCCGAAGAAAACCAGAAACAAGGACATAAGCGACAAAATAATTAATTAGGTAAACGGAGCGAATGGAGCGCTGATGAGAAACTAAAGTGGGTGATAGCAGTGGCTGATGGGTGAGTCACGACAAAGACAATAAAGAGCAAAAGAAGAGTGAGAGACGGCTAGGAAGAATGAGAGAGAGAGAAAGAGAGAGAGAGAGAGAGAGGTGGGCGATTGGTCCAATGAAAGAGTTGTCATGGTAACAAGTGATCATGATGAGGTTGAGGATGATCAGAGAAGACTTTTGGAAAGAAAGTGCAAATACATGCGGAAGATGCATAACGTCATCAGACGGGGAAATGCCGATACTGGACAGAGTTACGCCATGTGATGGAAACTAATTTAAAAGTTTTAAACTTTAAAAAACTATCATTTCATTTACATTCAATTAAGCAGTCGGCCTACAGCAAATCACCTCTCATGGGAAATATTGTTTCATTAAATAATCAACCGTTTGTTAAGCGGGCTCTTTGGGCTAATCTTTGTTGCAAAATTTGAATTTATTTAATTAGTAAATTAAGTCCAAATATTTTGTCTTGTATCGAGGCTCAGTGTCCATAGTGTGAGCAGAAAGCCCAGAACTTTTTTTTTGTATATTTTGTTAGTTGTTTGCTTAAATTTGGGGAAAGAAAACCCTTTTTTTCATCTGCCTGTGACTCCTCATGCCAGTTTAGGCCACTTGGCATCACACAACCACACAAGATGCATTAATTTGGATGCCATACAAAATTACACAATGCCTAAAAATTACACACCAACACTGTTCCCTAGACATGACATGTAAATAGTGAATTAATACAATTTAGGATATACCTTCAACCACAACCAAAGCCAGGTAGCTAACCTGACCACTTGTTTACGACCTTCATCATCTGTCCGTTTGTGTTCATCGCCCTGTTGGAGGCTTTTATTTTGGTGATATTTCCTGGTTCTAATACGCCAGCGACCCTACAGCGTTATCATAACCGATAGAAAGTATGACCAGAGTGGAGGAGGTACCATTCTGCTGTAATAAATTGTTGTTGCCCTTAACTCTTTGTTGGACAGCACCCTGTCCTTGTGTCTTGCCGCAGGACTTTGTTTGGCACAAGCTAAAGTCTGTGTTCTGTTTTGTTGGTGCTGGCGAGAAAGTAAAACCCAGTGAGCTACGAGCAACTTTGAACGTCTGTCCCCTTTGGCGAGACAAGACAGAGCAGACGGACGGAGGCTGCTCTTTAGTGATGTCGGAGTCCGTCTTTCCTTTCCAAGAGGTACAGCTTTCCTCTCCTTGTGGAGAGAGACCGAGCTTTTCTTTTTACTTCCTGGAGCGGCCTTTACAAAGTACGTACCGTTGCACGCGGTATGCACACAATTAGGACAAAAACGTCATCGTAACGTTGAGCCTTGAAGTGACATCTGTCTTTGAGGCTTCTGGCAATAAGATCTCATCTGTCGGCCGCTCAGACAATGTGATGCATTTTCCTCTTCCTCTGCGGTGGCCAGTCCTCCCAGTGAGCCTCTAATCTCTGCTGTCTGCTAACTGTATTTACCTGGAGAGTCTCCGTGCTCATTTCAAGCTACACATATGATGTCAAACCTGGATTTACGTTACTCATCATGAAGTCTCAGCCTTTGTCCACAATGGTGTGTGGTTCACTCTACTTCTGCTGCAGAAGGCAATCAGAAAACCAGCTCCTTTATTAGGATAACAACAGGTGTCCGCTATAGTCACCGAGGATCTTTACCTCCACAGAAAAGTACTGTGCCACTAAACTAATGACAAACACTGTCATTGTGGATTATTCGTCTCAAACATTGGATACCTAATCTGAGACGAGTCACAGAGGAGACCAGTGGAAGAAAAGCCAGAGCATCCGTCTTTCTGCACCTTTTCTTGGGTGAGCTACCATGAATCAGGCAGTGAAATGGAAAAAACACACAACGCTGTTTATCAACCTGCCATGTTTCTCATTCCCTCAATTCTGTTTAGCTTTTGACAAATTGTGATTTGAACAATGCAATGTATCAGGTGAATAGAATATTGGAGACATGTAGCAAATTAACCCCCAAAATATAATGACATTTGACCTGTTGTGAATATTCCTGCATTCTATTAACACGGACCTGTCTTCCTTCTTTAGCGTCGGAAGCCGTCAGCTGACAGTAAACATTAAGGAAACATCAGCTCAGCACCTTGCTGGTCATGTGACCCTCACCTTGCAGGTTGTCTCTCTCATTGAAAAATCCATCTTCTTCAGCGTCCTGTGACGAGCTATGGCCGAGGTTCAGGTGTGTGACCCTATCACACGTGATATGACCTGGAAAGTTAGCATGTTAGCGTAGCAGACCTGGAGAGTGTTTCTTTCTTTGAAAGAAGAGCAACAGCACTGAAGGCTTTTCTTGGCGGACAAGATGTTTTTGCTCTTACCCCCCGATGATTCATCCAATAATCTGCCAAGCATTCTTTAAAAGTGCCTGCTTTTTTTCCCAAACAGTTGCCAATATTGGCTTGTCAGATGGTTCTGTGTTGCAAACCATCTGGTGCATCAAGGAATATGGCACCACAGGGTTTCACAAGTCTTGTTGACCACAGTTACCCCTGCAAGAAACATGGTCCGTCCTCCGTGCTTTGGTCTGATGTGTCTGTTTATCTAGAGGAGGAAGATCCGGATACCGGAGGCCCGATAACAGCAAGAGCTGCCCTCCCATGATCCCACTTTAGTCCAGGACCTGCTTGAGGTCCTCGTTGACATCTACACTATGGCACCCTTCACCAGCAGTTATCAACAACCTTTCTGGGGACAGAGTGGGAAATGAAACTCGTGAAAATATGTTGCGATGTGGTCAATGTGATACATTGGAGGAAAACCGCTGGCCTCCTTCATCGCTCTCTTTTTTTTATTTATTTTTTTACGTTCGGCAAATAAATGCAATGCTCTTAATATTTTTCGTCAAAACGTAACATTTGGACTCATTTTGCCTTGTCAAAATACCACCGTGGTCTTAGTCACTCTTAATCTCTCTCTCTGTGGGCTCCTCTCCCCTCCAGCATCTCCCGGTCTACTTTCTTTAACGTGTCCGTACACGTGTGATGTTTAGATGCATATAGCCGCTGAAAGAGCTTCATAGAACCCAAGTGCGAAAGAAAGCGCCTCATTGTGTTTGTGTGCACATGCAAGAGTGGATAATTTGCACCATGTATAAGAGATACTGTCATGAGAGCTCCTGTTTTCAGAAGGATCGAGGTCTCTGCCGTCAGCCTCGCTTTTACTTCTCTCAATCCCATTTGTTTAACTTTTTCCTCTCTATTCTCTCTCCTCTCCTCGGTCTGTATCCTGATTCCCTCGCTATGCGTCCCTGTCCTCTTCTGTTATGTGTCTCAGCCTCTCTCTGTGCTCCGCTGTGACAGCTAACAGAGGTCACTGTTTACTCTCATTTATCAGTCAATCATCGCCAGCTGCAGGGTTCCAAACACAGCTATTTTTTCCATCCTCCATCCTTCGTTTACTATCGCTGTTACCAGAACAATGACGGAGACGGTGACAAATTATGATGTGTTAATTCAATACGCTACGCAGGATGTGTTTTTCTTTCTTCTTCCGTTTATGAGGATTTCTGACATTTCTCGGACAAACGTGTGATGACTGACAAGATAATATTATTTTTGTCGGTGTGACAAGTTATTTTCAAAGTGGCTGGGAATAGATTATTATGTGGCAGGGTAATAAATTGTGTAAGGGACTCTCGAGATATCATTTTATCCATTTGGTGAACTGTTAGACAGAAGGAGTGACAAGACTTTATGATTTTGTCAGTGTGATAAAATCTTTGATCTAGATAACTAAACGCTCAGCAGGGACATTGGTCTTGAACGCTCCCTTAATGTGACCCTTTTTAGATGAGGTTTCTAAATGTTTTTTCTAAATGTTTTTGTCTTGATCTCTGCTCTCCATTATCGTCATAAAGAGCACAAGATCACATTTGGATTCACTTAAGCTAAGGTAATTCAAGTACCCCTCCACTCTCATTTGCCAATCTAATGCCTGTAATTAGCATTTTTATGAATAAATAACAGTGTGCATTGAGAATAGATTTTGTGCCAAATGCATGTATAATTTCCATGCCAGAGTTTAGAATAGGCCCTGAATGTTCTCGGTGCTGTGTGGCCCATTAGATGTTGTCTGGGCACAGTCTGTGAGGATGATTAATTCATCGCTGCGCTGTTAAATATGAAGGTGCCTCGACAACACAAGACACAGTAGGAGGACTTCCTTTTTGCCAAGGAATTATGACTTCACCAGCTTCCTGTTTAACCACGAAACCGCAAACATTTTGTTTACTTTACTTCACTTAACAAAATGCACTTACTTGAACCAAAACCACAATCTTTTTTCATGTGAGCGCAGATGTTTACTTTGAAATGTAATGAGCAAAAACACATCCAGAACTGACACCAGAGGGGTACCTGGAGCGTTAAAGTTTGAAGCTTTAGGCGGCTCACCAAGCTGCTGTATTTGACGGATTGGAGGTGAGCGTGTGTCTGACAGCAACTTTTTGTTTGAACGATTTGAAGAGATTTTGGTTCCTGGATGTGATTTGATACATAATTGGACATCTGGATATCAAAACTTAATTTCTAGTACATTCTCCCACTGCTCAGTTATAATTGAATTACAGTTTTCTTCATTTTATTAGGCAGCTGCCCTCTGGGAAAAAGTCAAGGACCCCAAAGGGCCGCCCTGAGGAACACCACTTTAAAAACAACCACTTTAATACAATGACTAAACCTATTACCCACCATGGAGGGTCCTCATTATCTTGCCTGTGATGTTACCATAAAACCCAGAACCACCTTTATGGGCCCCCTCTGCTTCACTTGAGGCCTGCCGGAATATCACAATCTAATTGTGATTCCAATAAGACTGTCTCACTCTAACTAGATCATGGCTCGGTATACCTCAGCTGCTTCTCTTTGAAGTTTCCAAGGTACACGCACACACACATGCACGTACACACACACCATCACCCGCACACATTCAAATAGACTAAAAGCCGTGTCCTTTTCTGGCTCAGAGCCGAACACTGGCCCTCGATTCCCTCTCTGCTCTCCACCGCCTGACATCCAAGCAACACCTTCGCCTCGCACTCCCCCATCCCCACCTCCTCTCATCCCAGGGATGCTTCCATAAAAAGGAGTAACATTTTATTTACCCCCACCCGGATCCACCCACCCGCTCTCCAGTGGCATCACCAGGAGTATTATTATCTAATCACAGCTGAAATACCAAACAGGATCCTGAGCCCTTCTTACCCACCCATGTGCCCTCCAGGCTGAGAGTGGCCATTACCCACCACACCATTCCCGGACCCCCCCAGGTTCCCACTAGCACACACACACACACACACACACACACACACACACACACACACACACACACACACACACACACACACACACACACACACACACACACACACACACACACACACACACACACACACACACACACACGCACACACACACACACACACACACACACACACACCACCTCCTTTCTTTCAACACGCCCCACATACATCAGTATGTCTTTAGCACTGGCCGGGCTGTACAGGCAGTGCGAGGAGAGACAGAGTATTAGTATTCAGAGCACAGGGAGGGGGGAAAAAAGGAAAGGGAGCGAGCGAGCCACCGAGTGAGAGGGAGGGGAGAGTGAAATAGAGAGGAGGAAAAAACACAAGGAGTTGGGGGGAGGGAGGGGGGCAATATATGAGAAGAACACAGGAAACGGGAAGGAAGAAACATCATATTGTTCATTTCTCTCTCACAGTCTGCCATCCCGTTTGCGGGGCTCATTGCTCGGTGCTCGCGCGCGCGAGAGAGAGAGAGAGAGAGAGAGAGAGAGAGAGAGAGGGGAGGGGGTGGACAGAGCGAAAGAGGGCGGAATGCCCCTTTACAAGCGTCGCATCTGACTAAAACAGCGGAGAGGCTCGTAAATCGTACATTGGACAGAGAGACAGTGGTTTCTGCAACACCAAGGTAGGACGACATTCCCTTTGTTACCACTGTAACCGGCATGCATTGTGATATCTACGATGTGTGTGTTCTTCGCATCCTACCTCCTTTGATCCAGCATCCCGCACTGGTCTCTGCTGAATATGCCCTAAATCTAGCAGCATGTGTCTGTTTTCCATAAATACTTAATGTATATTATTTGTGCATCAGCCAGGCTCTTCCATATTGCATTCTGCCATTGGTAGGTATGTTTCGAGCATATAGAGGGATGTATGTTGTGGAGGCAGTCATAGGCGTGCTAGCCTAAACAACGTAGAACAGGCTCGTATCTTTTTTCACACTGTTTCAATGGCAGCTATCCTCACAGAGGATGATTTAACTTTTTTTTTCTTCCTCTCTCTCACGCATACGTTATTAGATGTAAGAGGAACAGACAGTGGGGTGCGCGCACGAGCACGCAGAAAACACACAGAAGACAGGTTGACGTGCGTAAGGCGTGCGTAATTCCCCCTCCACCCCACCCACAACCCCCTACCATCAAAGGCACAGTTGCTCACACCACAGAGGGATTATATTTATGCAAATGGTCAAAAAACCCAACCACTGAGACACTCTGACTCACCGACTCTGACATAGCGGTAGGTGAAAAATGAAGTGAGGACGGCCTGCTGTGTGTGTGTGTGTGTGTGTGTGTGTGTGTGTGTGTGTGTGTGTGTGTGTGTGTGTGTGTGTGTGTGTGTGTGTGTGTGATTACACTCCCTGTCTGTAAATAGGTCCCTCTCTGCAGCTCCACTGGCTGTGCAAGAGACAGGAAGAGCAGCACCAATATCCCAGGGTTCCTGGCCGGCCACTTACTCTCTATTTCCTGCCCCATGCTATATACTTCTCAGACACTTGCAGCTCCAACAGGCCCAGAGTGGCAGTAAGGTGTGAGCCTGAACAGCAACCTCTGATATGTGTGAATGTGGGATAGGAATAGACAGAGACAGGACCGAATGTGAACCGTTGTTTGACTGCATGTTTGGAAAGATACACAGTCTCTAGCAGATATGAAGGCTCATGGTATTCATTTGCTGAAAGGGTGTCCAGGAGCTATTATAGGAACAACCTCAAAGCTGAGGCTCGGCAAAGCTATTACCTCTAGTCAATAGACATTAATATCTCCATGCTCAATCTTGGCCGTATACGGCGCCGTCTCTGCCCCGGCGAAACACTGTAGTGCTCCACTGGAGTAACCAAGAGATGTGTTGTAGTAGCCCTATCTGTTTACCCCTGTGCATCAATCTGTCACAGCCGAGTGAGCAGAGAGGAGCGATGATAGCATTGTCTCACGCAGACATTGCTGTGGCCTCGAAAGGAAGTGATGCAAAGCAAAAAGGAGGATACGCCAGCGTTGGTGGGGAGAGGTTGTGACCTCTATGAATCAGGGATAGTTCTGACGAATCGCGGATGATCTAAGGGTACATGGAGACATTGATTTGAGCTCGTACACAACACGATACGGTCCAGCAGGGTACAGCACAGCAGACAGCATCAAAGTCTGAAGCAGAGAGGAGCGGGTGACATCGCCAAGTCGCCCATCTGTAGATTATGACAGACTGGAAATGACACTGTATTTAAGAAAATACTGTCAATGCAAGAATTGCCGTAAAAGCGCAGAAACGGGGAGTTCGCTTTAACACTTAAGTAAATTACATTCAACCGAAGAAAAGACAAAACAATAACAAAAGCATTCAGGGCAAGGATGAGAGTTTAAATAAAAGATGACTTCCAGGTAAAAAATGAGAGAAAGAGCGTGGCAGCAGATAGGAAGACCTGAAAGCAGCTTGAATGAGATCCGGATGAAACATCCTATTAGGTATAACCAATGGATTAGTCTCTTTTGTCTACAGAAGCATTATGTTCTCTTACAAGAAAGAGTCATTTTGTAATTATAACGGTGTTCAGTTTCTCCCCATTAAAATAGTTAGACATTTTACCATAAAGGATAATTCCTATTAGATAAGGTGGGACTGAAAGAGACTTGTATTAAGGGAATAAGGATATGATCTTAAACCTGATTGTGAGGGCAACATTTAATTCAGAAGAACCTAAAGCTGCTACCACTGTTTTGCTGCTAATACTAATAATATTAATCAAGTTTTCTCTTAACTTGAAAATCTTGAAGTGCAGCAGATTCATATTTCACGCATTTTTATTCAATATGAATACACAAATGATGATATGGGGTTGAAATAGATCACAGGCTCGTGGTAAGCATCTCACAGTCTTCTACTTCTCATTCGGCAGACAGCAGCATTTCAAATGCCTTATCACTGTAATTCCCCAACCCAGCTGAGGTGTGTGATTCATCCCTCAGAGACAGATTTCACATACAGATTTCAGATCTTCTCTAACATGATCCTTGTTACTGAAAAACCTGCTCCCTGGGTTTTTTTTTTTAATCAAATTCACACTTGCCCTGCTGGAGGATTATTTTTGTTGTAGTTTGTAGATGTTTTTGGTGGGATTTTCTGAGCAAGAGAGAAAATGATTGGAATCCTTGTTTGAGGAGCGCAGGGCCAAGAAAGTAAGAAAACACGACTACAAAAAAGAGTGCATTCGATATATGATTAATATTTATGGTGTGTGCCCCAGCAATAGGAAATAGGAATACTGTGTCGACTTATTTTATCCCTCACATTTTGGATGTGCTTCCTCGCCCAACTTTGTATTGCGGTTGTTGGATTTGTCTTTCTGTGCGCCTGAGGGCGGCTCCAAATCTGTCCTTCCAGTGCAACTACAAGAATGATCCCTTCTTTATAGGGGGATACAAATGTAAACGCCTCATCTGCTTTACACCCATAAGCTAGATTGAGGACGTAACGGCTGGACTCAGCCATTAACAATTCTGATGTTTAACTGATGCTCTTATCCTCAGTGATTAACAGCGAGGGCCAGCCAGGGGCTGAGTGCCTTCCTCAAGAACACCTGTGTACCCCCCCCCCCCCCCCCTTAGATCTAATTGGCTGGCTTATCCCATGATTGGGCGCTGACCTCCCCCTAGCTCCCTTCTTCTTTCACTTATGTGATTGGACAATTTCTCCGGATACGGGTTCTCCTCCCTCCGTGGTGTGATTAGACTGTGACCTTGCCTTGCGGCCCCCCGTCTCCTCCGCCCAATCGGACGGTGACCTTACTGGTCGACTGGTCTGCGTTGTGGTGTATTTGCTCCCTGAGATTATCGATCCCCGGCAGAGCGGCAGTCAATGGAGCGTCTGTGGGTGGTTTAGTGTTGCTCTGTACAGTGGGAATGTGCGTTTATGGCCACGGCGCGATCTGAGTGTAATGATTTGTCAACATGTTTCTGAAGGCATATTTATCTGCGAATAACCAGCCTCGGTAAATATTTAGCTTGTTGTAAATTGCAATCCCCGAACCCTTGATTACCATTGTTGCTGTGTCACCCCTCCGCCGCCAGCTTCCTATGTTTTTTTCTTCTGCCCTTCTCTGCTCCTGTTTTCTTTCTCCCTCCCTCTTTATCTGTCTCGCCTCCAATTTAATGTCAGCATCTCTTGTATCCCTCTCTCTCCGCCTCCCTCTTCTCTGTCTTGCCACACAATCCTTCTCTCTGTCTGTCTGTCTCCTACATTTCTTCCTTGCCCCTCCCTCCCTCCCGATGCTCTCACTGGCATTTGAGGCGGCCAGTTTTGTGCCAGACAGCCATTCCTCAGATTGAGATATCCTGGGTTTTAAAGTCACTCAGACAGATTTACTATCTTAATGGGGGAGAGTGGTTGAGGGGCAAGAGGAGGGCGGGTTTAGGATGTAAGGCCTGCACGGCATTTTGATTTGCTAATTTCTGATTCATGTCTGCAGTAGGCCGAGCGGAGATGGACAGATAAATAGACTGCATTATCGGAGTTTCTTGTAGACTGACAGACTACCCTAATGTGACAATCAACTTTTCAAACGAGACAGCGACAGAGGGCGAGCGAGACAGAAAAAGTGTGTCCCTGTCTTCAAGAGGACAGCGAGAAAGCTGTAACGGGAGTGGAAGCGGTTCTTGTTTTCGGAAACTTGTTCAGAGTGAAATATGTCTTTGCCTAATGCTGTGATTGATGGACGGCTGGGAGACAGATGGAACACATAAGGAGCGCTTTGCTAGCGAGGTGCCACTCAATGCACAAAGACTGACGCTGACGTTTCACAGAACAACATACATCAAATGATCAATAGACCTTCCAGTGTCCGACGAGCTACCTTGCTTGAGGGATAGGTCCAGTGCTTCACAAGGACGAAGCAGCTCGCTGGAAAAGGGGCCTGACCTCTCACCGGGAACATTATTATTTTGCCAGTGATTTATTTGCCAAGATTTTTTTGACAAAACATATTCAATACCAGGGATTTGCAACAGATCTGTACTATTAGGCACATCTTTACATACATTCTCCTCAGTCTGAGTCCCTGGAGGCTCACAGACTGTGAGAAGCTGGAGTTTGGGCATTGACCTGCTTTTATTTAGACAGAATGAGTTCAAAAATAAAGACAGCATGCCCAAAGAAGTCTAGTTTCTGGTGGATGAAAGGACAAGGAGCACACGACTGAATACATCTGATGATCTCATGTTTTGGGAGAGTTTGTGGTTCTCTTGTTGGTTCTCGTCACCTTATTGGCTGATTGATTCTGCTTGTGTTTCAGGGGATGTTGGACAGCTTCAAAAGAGTCCGCACAAAGCCGACAGTGGGTTCAAATCTGATGCCGATGTGTCGGAGAGGCCGACTCCCGTTGGAACTAGATGACTAAGAGCTCATCGCTATTCCCAACTTGATGTTCAGGAAGAGAAAGGCTCTTGTCTGCAGGCTCCCGTTTCTGGTCTGGGAAACATTAGGGAAATAACAAGCTATGTATGCACTGCAAGCATAATTCCACATTCCTCAGCCAAATCTATTTGCAAAGACAATTTTACATGTAGAGTGTCTCCGCTTGCAAATTCAACATGGCCCAGAACCTCAAGAGTCAAATTCAATAAAGGTAAGACACACAGAACCCGGCTTTATGACATTCTTAAAGGCCTGAGCAGGAGTTTCCTTAAAAACTATGAATAGACTCTTATACTCTTATGCAAAATAATCCCTCTCAGTCGTCACTATCTTCAGATAGCATGTGCTCTGACAGTATTTTTTCATTTTTCTCTGTTTTTGGTCATTGACCTCAATATGAACGTAGAGACCAGGTGCAAATTGTAAGCTACACAAATGTCACACACAGATAAGACACAGCAAGGCAGAATTAACACATTTAATTAAATGGATGTATAAAGGCAATACATTGAATAAATACATAAAGAAACGTACCTTGAAAAATGAAAGAGAAACCAGTTCTCGGTCTCTCTATCTCTTTCCGTGTTTGTAGTTCTTTCCCATATTTGTGCGTTTCTTTTTGTGCGGGACTCCACACAAGACAGCGCATAATTACCTAAATTACTCTGTAATTACAGTAAAGAGTGTTTTGCTTTGAAATACTACGGGATGATTGACCCATTGGTCAGTTTCAGACTCCAAAATAATCATGTATGCTAAGGACATTATTGACAGTAGGGCTCCTTGTAATTAAGTATGCACCGCGATGAGTGAGTAAGCATATGGTATTATTAAAGCAATAGAAAATGAAAATTAGGCTTTCACGATGTGGTGTGTCCATTTATACATTTTTAAATTAATATATTAACTCTGTCACAGTCATTGTAGCGCAATGTCACAATGTCAGGATGAATGTAAATATACTTCTAATAATAGTAAAACAATATTAATGTATTTATTATAGTATATGTGAACTCATTAGGTGATACTTTTCCATTTAAAATGGAATTCAATAAAATAAAAACATAATAGTGCCGAACAAACTACAAACCAACACATTTGAACAATTGTGCAGCTCCACATAGATTTTATCTGCTTTTTGAATCGATTAAAAATACTTTATTACAACCTTAAGGGTAGGTTAAGGCTCATTTGCTAACTGGTATCGAGATGGTGATTGTATTTGGCCCGGAGCCTTCTGCTGCCGTCCCTGTACAATGGAGGTAAATGGAAATGAACGAAGGCCCTCAAAGCATTGAACGTGTGGTGTTTAAAAACTGCAACAGCAATGTGTCCTTGTACATTTGGATAATCCACACACCTCCCTGTCTACTGTTTTTTTTTTTGGGGAAGCAATTTCGTCCAAAAAATAGTTCAGTTGGGCAATATGTTAAAATGTTCCTACTGGCCGGCGCAGCCCAATTACCAGTATTGCCGATCTATTCACACAGGTAGTTTCCACTGGGAGATCAGCTCTCAGCCTCTTTCTCTGGTCTCGGTCTTTCCACGGCTCCAACAATCTGCAACTCTGGTTTGGTTGAAATAAATCCATATCTCACTGAGTTAGATGAAATATGCAGGCTCTTTTCCATCCGTTCGAACGGCCTTCGTTCTCCGGAGGCAGACCATTTAATTAACAAAATAAAAACGACAAACATGCCCTCAAAAAAAACAACCGGTGATATACTCAGCCAATCTCAGATATATTGGTCCAGTTGCCAAACCCATTACCAACATTAAGACCTTTTGTTTGTGTTAGCGGCAACGTGACTAATAGCTATTTCAGACACATAGTTTGTTTTTTCATGATATAAACTTTTAATGTAACTTTTGCCAATCTCGATACAAATCTGCCATTAATCATTTAGTTGTATTTGCAACAAGATACATTTGTTTTATCTAATAACAATTGCATAGTGTGTGTACTAAAGTGATATTGTAATGATGTATTAGGGACACACGGATGGTTCTGGCGTCAGTGTTCTCACTTAATGGGAAAGGTGACCAACCTGCCAAAGACTTGATTTGTACACTTTTGTGTCCTTCCACTCACTTTGCCCATTTCTCTCCCTTTGTATCCTCCAGGGAAGGTAAGAGGGGTGGGTGTCGCTCAGTCATACATGGGCACCTCCATCTGGTCTCTGTGATCCAGACCCAGGCACCCTGCAGAGCCCCTCGCGTTCTTCCATTATTGCCGTTGCCCCCTCAGCCTCCTCTTCCTCTGTTCGCACCTTGCAAAAGGTGGACGGGCCAAAACTCTACTTCGGCCTCTACGACGCCGTCCGATAGGTGAGGGCGGCGAGGGCTGCGCTATCATCGGCTGACTGTTGGTGAGAGTGCGATGCGGATTGGAGGATGTCGGGGGACTGGGATGAAGACCTGTGTAAGAAGGCGCTGGTGCTGGTGGAGGAGCTGTGCTTCAACTCCCCGAGAGGTTACAGCCAGAGTGAGCGCTGCCAGGAGTTCAGCTACCTGCTGAGAGGTAGCAACAGACAGCTGGACACAGGTAACTGACACCTCGGGAACTTCGTTTTACGATGTCTGCAAATATAACACGTATGAAGGAAGCCTTTCTCCTGTTTGCTCTCAGAGGATTCAACAGTGTTTTCCATAATTTGCCACTAACATTTCATGCACTTTATCTTATTTTTATATTCTACTGTTCAATTGTAAATATTCATTCATCCATTCATTCATTCCCATTTATTGCACAGTGTTTACTGTTAAATGTTAAATGTATGCACCTTCCGCCAGTTAAATATTCCTTGAATGTGAAAACAAACATGGCAATAACTGGTTCTGATTCTGATAACAACAATCTATCCCCATGCCAGCCACTCTGTGAGGCTGTAGGCTAATCGATGCTTTGATGCTAACATCAACATGCTACCATCAAGCCCACAGGACAAATTACACAAAGTGGTCAAACGTTTGAAGTCAAACTTCTGGGTCCGTCAGAGGCTTGCTTTTTAAAAGAGACATTTGAAAAATCAGCGCATGTTTATTTGTATTTTTAAGTAAATCAACTTCCCAGTACAAACACTTGAATAGCTCTTATTTATATAATTAGGTTGGATTTCAATACAGCGATTTCTCTATCTGCGCAGGTAGACATCACTTCACTATATCTTTGAATTGCAAGTAGTTGGTGCCATAGGCCTAATAATGCTCTGAATATAGTATAAAGAACATTCAAAGCAATATTTCACCCAAAATGTACCCTTGTTATATCAAATGCTTTTTCAATTGATAGTTTTCTTGTGCAAAAAGAACAGAGTGGCTGTGGTCAGCCAGATTCATGTCAGGTCATGTTCTGCAAAGATAACCAGCTTTTAAAATGGAAATAGTTTCAAAACGTCGGTGGAAACTTATCAAACACCTCCTGCAGAATACACCGCTGCATCTGCCTACATGCTCAGTGTTTTCCATAATTTAAAACTACTACAATTGGCTTAGATTTTAAATGTAATATATCCAAGCAGACCACTTCTGCTAGTATATGAAGGAGGAAACTGTGCACTAAATAGACACCTTTCAAGCCTAGAGGGTGTCTTTGATACTTAAAAGATTTGGGGAATTGCTTTGAGGAACTGATCACCACTCAAAAGGAATTCACTTAATATGAACTCCAGTGATGATTTTTACTTTCCCATTATGGTCTGAACCAGGCTTTTACTCCCGAGAACAAAAAACATACTCAGAGCATTTTAAATGTGGTATGCGTTGTCATTAAAGAGGTTAAAGAATATTTTCTCCACATGTTGTCTTTCAAAATCGTCAGCAGACATGTTTCGTTATTGCAGCATGACATGTTTCAAGGTATGAGAAGGCAAATGTTAAGATAAACGCTCATATTTAGAGATTGTTGTCAGTGCACTCAGAACAAACAAACAAAGAAATTAAATATTCATCTGCTTGATTCATATGGCAACGGTACAAGTTCATCCCATTTCTACGAGCCCCCAAAGAGTCTTGGTAGAATTCTATGGCTGTTATCACAGAGCTGGATTACATAACATATATTAATAAAGAATATATAATTTGTCTCTACAAAACTGAGTAGGTGCGTCATGCGCAGTGGAGTGTATTGTGTGCAAAGTATTGTGTGTGGGTTCTCATGGAGGCATTTGGAAGTGCGGTGCACTGTTATGCAGATTAGCGTGGATATCTGTGGCTCATTGTAGATTAAACAGGATTGGCTGCGAGTTCCCCCTGGAGATTTGGACGGCTCTGTGAAGAAATGTCACACCATGGTTTTAGGCTTTGGCCCCCTTTGCTTACCAGCTGTGATTTTTCGGTGTTTGCTGACGGAAGTCTGCGAACCCTCCGAGGACGGCGACCGCCGAAAGCTGTCAGCTGAACGGCCCGTGTAAGCAGCGGGGATGTGTTTGATGTGCAGCAATGTACGACTCCCGGAGGGCTTGCATCAGCCCCTGATTGACAGGAAGCCTCGGCCCCTCTTCACGGTGCACTTCAGAGGCCTATCCACCCGCCCACCTACCCACCCGCTGCATCGCTTTTAATGCTTCGTGGATTGGCGATAGATCTTTGGCAGGATCAGTGCTCGTGAAGGTACAGCGGCTGCCCTAAAGAGAGACAAATGGAGGCTTGGCCCGTGCACGTTTGATCACAGCCGTGTCTTATCAGCGCTCCCTGATCTGCCAACCACACACCACCTACTTCTGCCTCCTTGCTTTGTTTTCCCCCCTCCAGATCAATACATTAACCTTTCTTATCCTTAAACCCCTCCCCTCTTTAGGTTTTGCTCTAAATCATTGTCATGTTGTTTTCCTCCATCGCTCTGTTCCGGGGCTCTATCTTTCTCTCTACCGTTGCCTTTTTTGGTTCCTACTTTTTCACACATGGCGTGGTAGTTGCATCGACTCTATCAACCCTCCTCCCTCCCCTCCCCCTCCCCCTGCCTCCTCCGAGGAAACAAAAAAAAAAGGGGGAATAAACCCAGTCAGCTTATATGTCTGTTCAAGATGTGCACCAATCTGTTTTCAACCCTCTCCCTGTCTTTCCAGGCCCAGCCGGCCGTTCTGTGGTTTGGATGGTTTTTCATTTCACTCCATTCCCCTTCATCACTACTGTCCCGTTTTCTACTTCATCCTAGCTTCCTTTGCCCTCATTTCCTCTCCTCCCGCTCCATTACTTTAAGCTTCTCCTGTCTCCTGATCTCCATCGTCACATTCTTTCTTGCCTTGCTCTCTCCTCCTTTTTTCCTCCCTTGTTCCTCACTTCCCGTGCTGTCTTGTTCACCACCTTGACAGATCGATGTCGCCCTCGCCCATCCCCCATCCCCCATCCCCCAACGCTGCAGCCCCCCAATCATATCTTTTGAACAAGTGCTGATTAATGACATACACAGACTGATGAATAATTCACCAAAGACAGAGCGAGGAAGGAGAAGCAGAGACGAGGTGGGGAGTGCAGAGAAGGTAGGGGTGACGAACAAAGAGACAGTCGCGGAGGAGAAAGCATGCAGAGGCAGACAGCATGGGAGAAGAAATGACAGCGAGGAATAAGGAGTATTTGAGGGGATTATATGGAGGAGCAAGTGAAAGTGAAAGAGAGGGTAGGGCTGTTGGAGACAGAAGGCGAGCTGAATTCCAGAAGATGCAGGATTGGCTGCTGTTGCCTTGTCTTCACTCATTTGCTCTCATCCTGGTTGTCAGCCTGTTAAAGACAAAATGTCATTCACTTTTGTGTGATTTAACGATGTTGATTGATCTGTAATGCCCGTAAAGACACTCTGAAATGAACTGAAGCGAAGGGAAAGGGGTTAAAGAAAAGGAGGCTCTTTTTTTTGGGGCATCTGTTCGGGAGTTCAGGGAACATTTCTCTCTGACGGTAAGACATAGCTGTTCTACACTAAGGTGATGATTGGCCCGCCTGCAGACAGGAAGGATTGTTAATTGGTGGCCCTCATCTGGACAGAGCCCAAGATGGCGAGAGGCAAAACATTTCAGTTAGACGCTGTAAGGCGGGAAAGCCTACTCGGTTTGAGAAATCTGCACACTGTATCGTAATTAGTCCTCTCGGTCTACTTACAACCTATGAATATTCATGTTCAGGGCTGTGGGCCTATAGTTTATTGGGGCTGTGATTGGTCCTTTAGTCAAGCCAGTCATCAGACCCAAAACATGCTATTTATAAAAAAAGACTTCAAATGGCTCAGGAAAATTATTAATATTCATTGTATATTTAGTTTATTTATTTATACATATTCATAGGGTATTTGCAAATGTATGAATTCATGAATTTACGTATTATGGGCGCCGACATGTGCAGTTGTGCACTAAACCAGATACAAAACTACAAAAGTTCCTCTAGCACTGCATGGCGTCGACTCTTTTCCTGCAGCTGTTGCCGGAACTGTCCGGCTGTCTGGTGCTGAAATCGCACTTTTCTTTTATTCTGCACACTTTTTCATTCGGATGAGTCATAATCCAACCCTCCCCACACACATCCTCTTCACCCCCCCCCCCCCCCCACCCCCCCAACTTATAACCATGAAGAAATGCAGGATGACATTGCATAGAGACGTTACTGAGGGTGTTTGTACTCAATCGTGTCCCCCTCAACCCCGACATCAACTCCTCCCCTAAGAATATCCCCTCTGCCAACGTTTGCCCCCATTTTAAGTAGAGGATTTAAATATGGGATATAAGCTTCTGGGGATGGTTGCATCTATTTACGCCTCCAGCGGGTTCCTTCTCCTGCACTGTGATTTGTGACATTGTCGTGATGCTTTTGTGTGTGTGCGTGCGTGTGTGTGTGTGTGTGTGGATTATTGATCTTACAATGGCTTGGTTTGTTGGGTATTTATTTATGAATATATTTATAATGATGGGTTTTACAGACATTCCTTGGTCCCAGACAATGACTCGTACTGACTTTGGTGATCCCCTGATTTATTCCTCCAGTCACCATGAGGTTCACATGTGTGGTTTTAAGTGAGATGTCTAACTGTTGGATGTGTTGAGGCTGACCAGATCCCAACAAACCGAATGTGGGACAAAGAGTTTGTGCTGTACAATGTGGGACACCAGCTTTACCCAGTTAAACACAGTTTCCCAGTCTTTGTGGTCCCTGCATTTATTTTGTCTTTGTGCTAATTTCCATCATGAATCTGCATGGCTTATGACTTTGATTCACCATTTTCAAACAGCCCCACGATGACAGCCTCCCTGCTTTCTCCACAGCACTCGGATTAAAGACAGATTTTAGAAACGGGTCTGTCCCGCAGTGGTTTGACTTTTAAATACCAGAGCCGAACTAAATGGGGGATATTGTCTCAATATGTGAGATCTAGGACGAGGGATGAACATGCTGTGCAGTCCCACATAAAGGGGGACACCTGCTCACACCCCTCACAGGATGAACTATAATGACTTTGGTGATACCCTTACTTTTCAACAAGCGCCATCTTCAGGTCAATTTTTTATTTGTTAATATTTGATATTCTGGTTAATGGCTAATGACAGCTTTAGCTATAGTCTGTGTTTTGTGCTAATTAGCAGGTGTTCATAGTAAACTGATGAACATGATAAACATTATACCTTCTAAACGTCGCCATGTTCCCATTGTTGGTGTCAGAGAGCCGCTTGTTCTTCTTTGTAAACTCATACTTTATAATGACGACGCTAAGGCTCCCGTTTGACCTTTTAATCTTTTGTTTTTCGTCTCTTTATTGTCTCGTCCCTTCCCCTCCATGTCGTCCTCCGGTCCTCTGTAGAGATCTCTGTCAGTCTGCTGTCGGTCATCGTGACGTTCTGCGGCATCGTCCTCCTCTCCGTCTCCCTTTTCGTCTCCTGGAAGCTCTGCTGGCTGCCATGGCGGGACAAAGAGGGCGGAGGCCTGAGCCTCACATCGGGGCTGCTGCCCGGAAGCGCCGGAGTGGGGAGCCTGGGAGGCACCGGGGGCTCGTCACTCCTACCCCCCCTGCTGCAGAGGAAGGAGGGCCACTCCTCGTCCTCGCTCTACCCCTCCCTGGGCCAGCAGGGCCAGCACCACCCCCACTTCTCTGACCTGGTGGGCTTGGAGAGGGGGGAGGTCGGAGGGGTGGTTGGGGGGCCGCAGGAGACCCAGGAGCCGTCCTACCTGGACATGGACTCCTACCCCAACAACGCTGGTGAGAGAGGGAGCAAGTTTCTAGAAATTAGACACTGATGCCTGCCTGACTGCAAGAGTAATGTAAAGCCTCGATCAATAACTTCTCATTTTAATACACTCACATGAATTTAATCCTGAAATTGTACATAGATATAGTACACATAATTCATGTGCTGCAACAGTGTGATACTGTCCATTATTATATAGATAGCGCTACATTCAAAGAATATTACTTTGTCATGTTACAGGCCTAATCTCTTATTACACATACTTTATAATTATACTTTATATACAGGAGTCTGTGACTTTAAGAGGACGTTTCAGTTCTATCGGTATTTTTTTTATTTTTATAATTTATTGATTGATTTTTTCAAAAGAGCACACCATGTGGAGATATGCCTTTTAACATGTTCATACATATTTAGACATAATTGTCATCCCATTGTAGTCATGTTTCTGCGCATTGAATGAACTCTTATATTCATTTCTCTTTTAGCTCTGTTTTGGCCTCTTCAAACCTCTTAAATCTATATAGCTGCTAAATGTTCAACTTTATTTCCCAGCTAGTTTCATCAGATCTTATTTGCAGAAAAGAGCTGCCTGACACTGAACACAAACTTCATGTGAGCAGCGTAACTGAACCAAAAAACGAGCTCATAAGCTCGCTAGAGCTGTCGGGTAGACAGAAAATGAAACTATTATTAACTATTTTGAGAACAAAACAAATGTCACCACCATTTTCACTGTTTTATGATGTTTTATTAACCAAACAGTTACAATTTCATGATTCTTGCTGGCTCCCTTAACACAAATACACAAACATATTGATTAAACGAGCTGCAAGAGATCCTTCCCAGAAAGCTTGTGATGGTGAAGTGTTTGGAGTCGACCTATCGAGCTCAACAGGAACTTAAATAAGCAGCAGTTAAGAAAATAAATACAAACCTTCATAAACCGATGTCAGAGACATGCGTAGGGCCTGATTGGATGAACCAGGTCAGGTTTCACTCTGTGTTTTCACTCTGCTGCCATGTATTCTGGTTGTTGATCACAGCTCACAGTCAAATGTTGAATCCTACGCCTCTAATGCTCATGTTCTGCTATTGTAAACATGTGTGCTCATTCCTCGCCTTCTGTCTACTGTTAAGCACTGTTAAATCAATGTAAGGCAATCAATGCGATCCATGATGCTGACACTGCAAGACATAGGAAGGCATTGATCTGAGCCGCTGTAACGTTGGAAGGCCAGCGGCGCACTAACAAAAGAGACATGCGAGTCATTGAGGGTTGTTTTGTCCATTTTCACTCTGTCAGGAACTCTGAAGTTGAGTCAGACGTCTCCGGATGTCCCCAACTCGGAGGTTGGAGCCCAGCCCCACAAAGACCTGCCCAACGCTCACTCCCAGCAGCAGGTCACCTCCCGGTCAGTATCGAGTGTGTTAGTGTGCTGCGCTTGTATGTGGGTTTTTGTTATTAAGCTCAGAGATGTAGTGGTGGATAAAAAACTGGCGTGAACCGTAACCTTCAGGGAGGGGTCATTAAAGGAGAATCAATGGAAGAGGGCTCTACCTGTTAAAAAGTTGTTTTGGTGAGCACACTGATTAAGGACGTACTGGTTGTACCATGTCGGCTTTAATCTTGCTCGCCTCTAATGAAGGCTTTTGAGAGCTGTAACAGCTTGGATTTTGTTTTGAACCATATTAGTTTTAGAAGAAGTTTCATCTTGAAAAAAAAAACTTGTTTTTATAATTAATGCTGATATTAGATCTTTTGCCAAAGCCCAGCTGTACTGCATTTTACAAAACCAGAAAAGACCCACAGAGAACCTTTCACATTTTTTAATAGATCGTAACTCGTGTTTTCTGTGGTTTATTCTCCAGAAGCACCGTTTTATATAAATAAATGTGTCTGAACCTGCTGCTGCAGCCCAAATTAAGCTGCCGAATCACACTGTTGCATATTCTTTTTTTGGTGTGTGTGTGTGTGTGTGTGTGTGTGTGCGTGCTCCACTTCACTTAACATTTACCCTCTAAGCTCTAATGTGTCTGTCTAGGCCCAAGCCCATGACTCACCAGCTCTCCAGCCCTGATTTCCACGGCGAGGAGAAGGAGCAGGTAACCAGCATCGGGCAGATCAAACCGGAGCTCTACCGGCCCAAAGGCGACCTGGGCGAAGGCAAGCAGGGCGACAACTGCGGCAAGATCAGCTTCCTCCTGCGCTACGCCTTCAAGTGAGTCAACGAGCTCACAATGAAACAAATTACTCGGGTCAGGGTCCTCTAATTTAGACTTTTTTTTTTCATGAACAAATCATTGCCACGATAATTTAAAGTTTAACTGTAAGCAACGAGGCCGTTACATCAGCAGCAGCTTGGCCCGGAGAAGCTGCACCAGCGGGCATTCTGGGAGCTCCATTGATTCGCATACCTCCTGCTTTGATCAAAATACAAGCTTAACTTTTCAATGGTTCTTCTTCTCCGCGTCTAATTGCCGTAGCACCAAACGCACGGGCTGCTTTCATTCAATGTTTGTACTTATGAAAGTGAATCACTGTAATTCGTATACAACCCACGTAAGCGTGAGCCAGGGTGTGCAGCGCTGCAGCTCAGGAAGCCAGCTGACGCAGTATAAAGCGACAGTCTGCAGTGGGAGGGGTCAGGATGAATGGAGGCGTTAATGAACACACGACTTTCAGGCAGGAGACCACTGTTTGTGTCCTGTGTGAAACCAGCGTTGACTTATTTTACTGTATTTTTGTTATGTAACTTACATAACACCATTAAATGCACATATAAACATACTTATTTGAATCCAAACCCATATATTATTATATTAACCAAGTATATTTGTTGCCTAAACAACAGGTAGTGTACTATAGGGAATTGAGATGGAGACAGTGAGGTATACAACCAGCCAACATACCATTAGCATGAGATGTAAAACCAGTTGTTGTCTCTACTGTGGTGTCTTTTGTTTATGATATATTAAATATGAATGGCACAGATTGCTGTTGTTACTTTCTTTTTGTTCCTTTGATAATTCTCCGTAGAATATTTTCTACTGTACGTCATTGGTGGGTGCCATGCTGTGAGGACTGGGTAACGGCAGAGTGTGTATATTAATTGTGTGCGTACAGTAAGTCGGGAGGCGGTTGTGGGTTGTGCGGCGCAGTGTGCGGCTCGCTTGCTCGGTCCGTGTGTCTGATGCTCAGCTGGCTGTCCCCCAGTTCTGCCCGTCCCCGACATGAAGAAACATTACAAGAGGCGAAAGTGCTGATGGTCAGAAAAGAAAGGGAGCGAGAGGCCGTTTTAGTCATGAATTATATATGGCGAGCCACTTTAAACAGCAGCCGCTGTCAACGCATAATACCACCAGAGTGTGTTATAGCTGGCGTTACAGATACAAAGATTCAGCAAGGGACGGCCAGAAAGGTTAATAATGAAAAGTATTCACGCGCCCCCATTAATAAAGTCACAAGACAATATATGTTGCGCTGTTAGTTGCCTATCATTACACTTGAGACGGGTTGTTTTAGTGAGAGCAGCAGATGAGGGGGAGTGACGGAGGGCTAGAGCAGACAGGTGTGGGCATGTTTGCGGATACACACATGTGGAGGTGTGTGAGCACTGAAACCCTGATACGATCGCTATGTTAATGTGTGAGACCCGACGAGACCCGATGTTGGGTCGGAACAGTCGGAACAACGGTGTCAATCTTCCACAGATCCTCTGGGAAAGCCATTTCTATTGACAATCCCATTAAAAGCTGACACATTTCCACTGTGGGAATAACAGATAGCTTCCGGGCATTGTCTGCCAGGAATAAGGCCGTGAATTTCCCCCCGTGCCTGAGCTGTAATAGGTATATTCTATGCAGCGTGCCTGGTAGAGTGTGTGTAAAAAGCTTGGTTCGGTTTTAAGACACACGAGTGCAGGAAAAACCTGAAATCTTGTTTTAATAACCTACAACTAATGAAGGAAAAATTTTCCTTCCTGTCATTTCCAGTTATTAGCCATATTGGCTAATAACTGGTGACCCCCAACATGTCTCAAAATCATACTGGATTAAAGCTCTTGGAAACATGTTTAAATCAGTCACGGTTTTTCTCGTTAAAATATTTTTCTGGCTGAGCTGGAAATGTAATTTCCCCCTGATTTGATGTGATTGCACAGTGGGCATGTTTATCCGATCGCCTTAATTGGATGTGATTCAGAGGTAAACATGTGTCCGGATTGGCCGCGGTAGTGTTGTCAACAAGCGTGTCTTATTCGTGATTGGTGCAAGGCGCACAGAGGACGTTGTAACTCGCGGGGTCACTGCTGGCGTTCGCCCCTCTGATCGTTCCTCGGCTCCAAAGTTCACGCTGCCCTCCTGAAGCCGTTAATGAAGTGCTGACACACTGGTTAACACGGGCAGACACAGTCTAACAAGGGCTGATTAAAGGCCTCCGAGCCGTCTTCATCTTCTCCTGCTAATTAAATACATAATGAACGACGCGATGACTGTGGATGGAGCATTCGAATGTAAAGGCGTTTGTGCTGCGTGTGTTTATGCGTTCATATTTGGGAAAGACTCCTGCTACAGAGCTGACATGCACATTAGTGAGTCGGGATGAGGGGTTCGTTGAGGATCAATTGCTCTATTTTTAGAGAAAAGCTGCTGATCGTTAAACATTTTTATCCCAATTATCCCAGAAAATGCAGCCTAATGTAATATTCTTTTCTTTTTGAGATGTTATTATTGTCAGTAACATAACAATTGAAACTCTTCTTAAAGCCCAAAACTATTTTTTTTTTCCGCCACAGTAAGTTTATTAATTGGCCAATTGGATGATTGATTCATTGTTTGAGTTTTAATTGGTCGATGCTTCTCACATTTTAATATTTGGTGCTTTTCTCTGTCAGATTACCTTTTGGGGTTCACAAGACAGCTTTAAGTTGAACCACCTATCCACTAATAATAAAACATATTGCTGCTTATAAGCAACACTGAAATGAACAGCATCCATCCAGCAACCTTTAGCAGCATCGGAAAACATGAATTATCAATTTGTGAGTGGTAGCCACATTCAAACTTACATCTGGATCTTTTCCTTCAAATAAAAAGGAATTAGAAGCAATTGAAACAAATTTATACTCTACTGGATTATTAAATTAAATGAAAATGATATATTTTTATGTTAACGGCGTCCTTTAAACCAGTTGGTTCTCAACTTTCTCTGCTCAAGACGATATAAAGTCATGTTTGCTTGTGATCCATCTCAACAGGTTGCAGATTATTATTATTATTATTAAAAATATAAATAATGTTGTGTAGAAGTTATCATCTTGCGACAGCCTCAGTTTAGGAGCCGCTGCTTCAGGAATAAAACAACAACAATTATACAAGTATAAAAAGCTAAAAGTTGATGACAGACAGCAGACGGTTTAGTGAAGAGTTAACTTCAGGTTAAGTTTGAGTGGGAATCCTGCTGCGTTAATATATCCCAAAGTGATTGTATAATAAAGTTGAAGATTATTAATGAGACAGACTCTCATTGGCTGTACATCTGTGCTTACATTTAACATTGCTGATAGTGCAACCATGATACAGCTGCAGGGATGCCACACAAACACACAAACACGCACATGCTATTTTGGTTGCTGCTAGCCTCGGAGACACAGCGCCTCCCACACCAGTGTGTGAGTAGAAAGCCTGCAGGTGTGGGTTTGTGTGTGTGTGTGGGCTGATCCTGTCTGGGTCTCATAGATTATTTGTGTAAATTTGTGCGACCCCCCTGACATTGTATGCCTTTTTTATGAGCATGTGAAAAGTCTAACGGAGTTTGCTCTTGTGTTGTGTGTGTTTCTTTTTTGTGTGTCTCAGTACGGAGCAATTGGTGGTGAAGATCCTGAAAGCTCTGGACCTGCCGGCGAAGGACGCCAACGGCTTCTCTGACCCATACGTGAAGATCTACCTACTGCCAGACAGGAAGAAGAAATACCAGACCAAGGTGACTCTCCCGCCCTCACTCAGCTGCATGCCGAGTGGAAACAAACATCCGAGCGTCATCACCAGGTCTGACTTGCTGTTTCCTGCTGCTCGGATTGGCCCCGCCTCCTCACGGGGAATCATTACGGTCCGGCTACTCCGGGGCATAATTTATTTATTTATTCAACATAACGTGCTCCAGACTATCACACGGCGCCGCTAATCAACTTCTCCGTGTCACTCTGGTATTTGAGAACAGTGGAGTCAATGTTTGAGTACATTTCGGGACATTCTGCACCTGGAAATGTAGCCTTAGCCCTCGACACATCCTCCTCGCTTCTCATTTATTCTGTCAAGATGTACGAGCTCGGAAGCCTTTACAGATGTGAGTTGTGGTTCTGTTTGAACCTCATAAATATCACTGCTACTTTTGTGCAGTTTGGGAAAAAAAAATAAATTCAGTGACAAAGTACCAGCTGTACCAGCTTGAAATGTCTCCCCTTTGGTTTCCATCCTTTTGTGTGACTGTCTCCTGCAGATCACAAAAGCCCCTTCAGCCATTGAAAAGAGAGAATGCTTCAATCATTTGCATAATACTGTTCCCCTTTTGTTTAGACTGTAGATGATTGTTTCATTTCAGTCACATGGACATTTTTACACCACTCATATTTGGCCAGGCTTTTATCCCTCAAACTCATTTCAAAAGGGAAACAGACGTCACCTAGTAGATATTGGAGCTTTGTGTCTCTGGTTTCTAAAGGCCCAGTGTCTCCATCAGCCGCACGTTTAATCCAAAAGCTAACAAGTAATCATCAAGCGCTAATAAGCCCGAGTGACAGACCCGCTCGCGCAGTGACCAAAGTTAGATTTGGAAAATCGAGTGCGTGTCACGTTTTAATTATCAGCGGCTTTATTGCATGACAGCATTTGTATCAAATGCTATCATGGCAAATAAATCCCGCCAGTTAATCAACAAATAGCGTGGGGGGAGAAAAAAAAACGACTCGGAGACGGAAATTGAAACGCCGTCCGCAGTGTGTTAAAACATGATGAGCAGGAAATGAATCGTCAGATGGCTGTTTTCTGATTTAAAATGATCCATTTTATTTGAGTCGTTATCGAGGGCCACGGGTGGAAAAAGGAATGGAAACAATAAACAATAAATACAGTTACCGAAAGGTGATGTGTTTGTGAGCGTTTAAAAAGAAAGGAAGCGTGCACCGTGTGCTGGGAAACAACATATTGAGCTCAAATTGCAGTTTTATGTCTTTCATTTCATTTCATTTTCATTTCACCCCTCTGGAAAAGGAAGAAATTCACTTTTCTTCCTCTTGCAGAGGAACGAGGTCAGGCGGTGTGGTAGAGGTTAATTACGTGGCTCAAGGTCAACGGCACGCGCGGCAAATCAAAGCCGTCTGGAATACCCGGTCTTATTTTTGTTGGAATGTAGATCAATTTAAAATACAATTTCATGACATTTGCATGTCTGTCTTTGCTACTTTGAGCAAAACGTGATTCATCCTGCAGGCGGTTAATCAAAGCTTTCATATTCACAACAAGGCTCAGTTGGCTCTTCTGTGGGGGAAAACATTGGTTCATAGGAAGGGATGCCTTTTATGTTTCTAATTTGTTTTGGAAGAACAACAGGGTGGTTTGCAGCAGCAGGAAATGTGCCAAAAAAGAGGAAAACAAACATTATTTTATAACTTAAAAAAGATTCAGTACAGGGAAAGACTACAGCAAGCAGGGCTCAGTGCCAAACAGGCTGCTTTAAAAAAAGAAATAGGATAATGAGGATCTGCGTGTTGACCAAATATAGCTCCAGTTTTTGTGCCACTTCGATAAGTAGAGTTTTATTGTTTTTTAATGTGAGACTTTTGCATTAATGGTTAAGTTTGAGTCACAGGAAAGAAAAGCAGCACGACAGACTCCTGCGGGTCGTTTTACTTTGTTTTATAAAGACGTAGAATAGAAGAGAAAAACACAGAATAGTCAGTAACTCCATTTTCTGCTGGTCCATAGTGGTTAGACTGCTGCGATGGAGTAGTTTGAAAATGGACTTTATTGGGCAACAGATGGAATATTTTTTATACCAGCAAAATACAGTTTTTGCGGATTCTGGACGCATCTTCAAACATCATTATGTTTTGTTCTTCAACATGGACTCACGTCTGTGACTGGAATGCAATCAGCAATGCAAATGTCTAAAATGTAGAAAATGCTGGTGACATGAAAGACACAAACTGGGGCTAAGCCAGCAATAAAATGTGATAACGCTTTCGATTATAGCGCACAAAGTGCTGTGTAATTATTCAGATCTGGTAATAAGGGCTTTAAAGGCAGGAAGAATGTGGATGTTGATGCTTCAATACATTAGATATAGTTTAATTTAATTAGGAATTATGACATATTAACAAAACAATCTGAAGGGAATTGTAGTGTAAGGCGTGTTTTACATATATAAAACGTATTATTAATAATTTAGTGTGCCTTATTTTTGTTGCTGGGGAAGAAAAATTAAGCTAAGCCTGGGAAGAGGGGGATAACTATGTAGCTATAACCATGAAATACTTATATGTATTTATATATTTCTGTAAAATACAGTAAAACAGTAAAATATGGATACAGTAAAACAGTAAAATATGGATACATATGCTTCTACTCCTAAACCTGGTTATTGGTCAACATATGTGGTCAGTTCTTAATAGATTTACCAAATTAAAGATAGATGGATGGATGGATGGATGGATGGATGGATGGATGGATGGATGGATGGATGGATGGATGGATGGATGGATGGATGGATGGATAGATAGATAGATAGATAGATAGATAGATAGATAGATAGATAGATAGATAGATAGATAGATAGATAGATAGATAGATAGATAGATAGATAGATAGATAGATAGATAGATAGATAGATAGATAGATAGATAGATAGATAGATAGATAGATAGATACTTTATTCATCACTAGGGGGAAATTTGTTTATAGCAGCAGCAAGCAAGTTACAGAGTAAACATACAAATATTCATTATGAAAATACTCAATATATATATAATACAATAAAGTAGCGGAGCAGAACATATTTAATATGTTAGCAACTATTTTTGGAGAGTATACATGAGTAATCCTAGCAGAGGCATCTTAGTACAATCTTAACAAAGCATTGATAACAGAGCCAGTCTGGGGTATGAAGGCTGTGAAGGAAAGTAGTCCCATGTCAGCAGCCGTGTCCCTGTGATGACTCAGGAGGGTCGTCACAGGGTGGAATAATGTGATTGTTCCCCTCCTTCCATGTATTCCGTTCCTTGAACCAAGTCGCTGTCATTTGTGGTATTCCAGCTGAAGCGTTCCTCGGCTCTGACTGTGCTCCCCCTCTCAGGTCCACAGAAAGACCTTGAACCCGGTGTTCAACGAGACCTTCCAGTTCGGCGTGCCGCTGAATGAGCTACATTCCAGGAAGCTGCATTTCTCCGTGTACGACTTCGACCGCTTCTCCAGGCACGACCTGATCGGCCAGGTGGTGGTGGACAACCTGCTGGACTTCAGCGAGGGCAGCGGGGACAAGCCGGTGTGGAGGGACATCGTGGAGGGCACTGCGGTGAGCGCCCGGCTCTGCTCACGCTTTGATTAGATGAAATTGGAACGAGCCTTGTGGGCGATATCGGCCCGTCGCAGGTTTAAATTATGGGCTTGTGCGGCGGTAAATAAGACGGGAGCAGAAATTGAGCTTATCAAACATGACACACATGACACTTTCAATTCTAGATTTCAAGTAGAGGTCCATGCGTTCGTTGTGTGAATGAATCTGAATTACAGTTTGGAAGAAATACAAAGATAAGTGAAAAATACAATGTATAAAAATGGTCTTGCAGTATGAAGCCAAATGGTAAATATACACACAATAAGACTTGTGCACACATATAATATAAAGCTGGATATGCTGTTAATAGCTGGACAGAGTCAGATTCATAGTAAAAATTTAATTCACACACATATATATATATATATATATATATATATATATATATATATGGTATGTACACACTATGCAGGTGTTGTGTCATACAGTTTGTTCACCTCAACAGTGGCAAAGAAAGGCCAGATCTCAAAAACTACTCAATTAATAACTTTTTTTGTTATTTAATCACCACTTAATACTGTATGTTCAAATACAAAATAAAAACACTTAATTTATAGCACTGAAATATTCAATAAAAAAACAAAACATGAATCTGATTTAATGTGGCTTGTATCCCCTCTTTGGAATTTGTTTCAAGTTTGTTTCAAGTTTTTAAATTTTCCATTAAATCAATAGCATCCTCCAAGTCAGCATATTTCCAAACATATAATCCACAACTTCCCCGGTAATTGCAAAGTAAGAGTATTAAGCAGCTGATGAACGACTTGGCCTCGTGCAACATGATGTCATTATTTAATTAGGGCCCACGAATGAATAAGAAATCTAAATCGTGAATTATTTCTCGTGCACACAAATAAGTACATCGTGATCTCGGTATGTATTTGTCTCTCTCTGCAGCCTCAGTAGAAATACGAATTCAAACCACATATATTCAGATGGATGATTTATGAAATAAAATATTCCCATGCCACCCAGTCATAGGTAATTACATTTTTTAACATAGTTTCTCTCAGGATTCAAATGATTACGGTCTTTGCTTTCCCATCACTCAGGGAGGCGTGCACCTTATTGTCTGATGTCTGAAGATGAAGATATGAATATGGCATATATTCTTCAGAAAGATGGTCTGCAGTATAGATGCATTCAGAGTTTGGTAACGTAAAAGCTCAGGAGAGTCCAGAGAGATTACTGGAAAGGCCCGGCCGGCTACATCCAAACTTTTTATCACGCAGTGCCCAAGTAGATTTATATGAAATATTCATAGAACGCTATTAGGAAATTAGACAGAGCAAAGTCTTAAATGGTTTTGGCACGGATATTTCATTTATTGAATAAGTTTAAAGCATCAGCCTCTTAGCGTATTTCAGTGTTTCACCCGGGGAAGTATTGATCAGTGAAGTTTAAAAAGCCACCGTGCCACGGTGTGACCGGCATCCCACCAGTGGCGATACTGCGGTGCCACAAGGCAGCGAGAAGATTAGTAAACCTCTGCTTAACACTTTCCTCCACTCGGGGACATCGACAGATTGGCATACGATTCATTTACAGTGACGGCGCTTGGCCTCTGCCTAAACACTCTGCCTGTCCGCATTAGGATGCCGGCTGTCGCCCGCCGCCCGTCACACATGTCGCTCTCCTCCGGCCCCAGACGATCGCACCGCAGCAAAGAATATCCGTCTGTCTGTTTCTGATGCCGTGTGGGGGAGATCACAGCGGCCTTGCTCAAGTTTTGATTCCCCTGTCTGTGTGTGTGTGTGTGTGTGTGTGTGTGTGTGTGTGTGTGTGTGTGGTGACCTACAGGAGAAGGCTGACCTCGGGGAGCTTAATTTCTCGCTGTGTTACCTGCCCACTGCAGGCAGACTGACTGCTACGGTCATCAAGGCCACCAACCTCAAAGCCATGGACCTGACTGGCTTCTCAGGTAAAGGATTAACACACACACGCGCACGCGCACACAGACACACGCACACACACACACACCATGCTGCTGCGAGACATCCAGCGCGCAGGCTGAAAAGCCGTGAAGCCATTCAAAGGAAATGACAGAGAGCAGCTGTCCAGAAAGCAGCCACTGTGACGCATGTGATTCCTCGAGTTGTTTCAGGTTTACGGCTAATTCCCAACACGCAGTAGATCTATTATTTTCAATTGTAAACATTACAGGCACACATGGTGTCAGTTTCTTTGAATAGAAATAATAATTGAAATGCTATTTGGCACCAAATGAAGAAGCAGAGTTTTCTCCATCTACAACAGCCTCAACAGACCAGAATGCATTGCAGCTGCACGATACAGTGAGGTGCATTCGGACTGAGGAGTGCACCCCCATCTTTTGCTGTAAAACCAACAAGTTTGTTAAAAAAACTAAAAGGTTTAGCAGTTAAAAACAGAATAAACCACCGACTGACATATAAGTATTATGAAGTACGTTCATGGAGATGCAAAAGAAGTAGACGACCATACATCTTTGCTAAATAATTCCTGAAGTGCACGGAGCATCGACAGTTTCTAATTTTGAATTCAGAGAAGTTAGATTTACACTTTAAGACATATGGAGTTATGCATAATAAATAAACTACCCCAAGATATGAAATGCATTACTTACAAAACACTAAAAACCTGTAAAAATGAGTTCCAGTGTGTTCAAAATCAGCTGGTACGTCTGCAGCGAACAGACAAAAACATCAGTTTCACCCGTGAGACTGACGTTAACAAACGTGATCACCAATGCTAATATGGCATTAACGAAGGTGTTATGAAAGCTGTTCTTCTTTTGTCGTCCTTCACCCTCAGACTTGATTGCGACGGCATTAAGATCTCAAATGATAATAACCGCACGGCGTAATTATGGTCCCGGTGATCCCCAGATAATTGCGGTGCCTTAAAGGTGCTTCAAAACGCAGCTTAAAATAGAGTCGTAGATGTGTGTGTGTGTGTGTGTGTGTCTGTGTTTTCCCTGGCTGCTGTCACCGAGCTGCACGTGTTGAATGGATCACCGACGTGATTCAACCTGTGCTGCTTTTCTCCCTTTTGTGTTCTTACTCCAGCTTTGCCAAGGTGACTTGATTTTCATGCCTTTCATGTTGTTACAGACGCGGATACCTGTGTGCACAATACCTAACAGCGTTTGCAGCAGTCTCCGCTTATCTTTTTTTTCTCGCCCTGCTTCCTCCCCCTCTTTCTCCGGCTCTGTTTGTTCTTCCCTGCCTCTCATCCTTCTCGTCCTTCCTTCTTCTCCCCTTTTTTTTAATATATATATATATATATATATATATACCTCTCTCTTTCCCCATGCCTCCCATTCCCCTCGTCCCCCTCTCTCCTCCAGACCCGTACGTGAAGGCCTCTTTGGTCTGCGACGGCCGAAGGCTAAAGAAGAGGAAGACCTCCATTAAGAAGAACACGCTGAACCCCACGTACAACGAGGCGCTGGTGTTCGACATCCCCAACGAGAATATAGAAAGTGTATCCATCATCATTGCCGTGATGGACTATGACTGGTGAGCGAGCCGAGGTGTTGTTACATGGCGGCGCGCTCCGGGGCCTTTTGAGATGAAGCCGATCATTACCGTGGAGTGTGCCGCTGATTGAATGTGTGTGTCTGCGCGCAGAGAGTGTGATGTCTGCTGTCGCTTTTGGGCCCTCTCACGTGTTCGACACGGCGAGGGCCCCCTCGTGAGCCAGCCTCCTGGTGGACGCTCCCTGTTTTACATAGACGGGCGCCTCATGAATACGCATGATTTATGCTAATGGCGACGGGAGAAAGCGTAGCGCTGCCAGTGTTTGTCTGTCTGACGCTCGCAGCAACACTTGGCTGCTTGATGTGTTTGTGTATGGACGCGCCGCCTCCCTATTATGTGGCCTGCCCTCCATTTGGCATCACCATAGGTGTGTGCGTCTGTGTGTTTGCGCTCGTGCCTGCTTCCCCGCTGACATCCAGCTTGTACGCAGGGCCGGGTGTGTTTGTGAGCTGCTATTCGACATCCTTCCTCAGCAGCTGTACTCTTTTCCTCCTTCTCAAGGTTGATAAATGAGACTCTGTCTGCCTGTTTCTTACAAGCTCTCTCTCTCTCTCTCTCTCCCTGCTTTATTATGTCCTCGCTCTCTCCCTGCCTCCATTCGAGTCGCCTCCCTCTCTGCCTTGTTCTTTCTCTCTCTCTCTCTGTCTCCCTCTCTCTCTCCTTCCCCTTCTCCATGTCAGTATCGGTCATAACGAGGTTATAGGGATGTGTCGTGTGGGCAGCGAAGCTGACGGTCCAGGGAGGGAGCACTGGACGGCCATGCTGGCCAATCCACGCAAACCAATAGAGCACTGGCATCAGCTTGTGGAGGTAATGAGCCTAGGATCGTGTGTGTGTGTGTGTGTGTGTGTGTGTGTGTGTGTTTTCATGTGCCATCTCCTACCACATTTGTTATGTCCAGTTCTTCTTCCATTTGATTATTTGTATCATACAAAGTAGTGAAAGCAGCAGTAACGTTGTAAGAATAGCAGCAGCAGTAGTGATGATATACAGAAGTACTGGCACAGACACATTAAAGTTTCATATTCACATACAAGTTTTTAAGTATGAGCAAAAACTTGCCGAAATGTTCAAATAAAATGAGCTCCATAAACCGAACGGGCCATTATGTAGAACACGTTTGAATTACTTTATACATTTGTGGGTAATTAATCTGCAACAATGAAACGTTTTTAAAAAGCTAATTGTTCTGCTTGCCAAACCTTAATCAAAAGGAAATAAATTACTAACTATCGCTGTAGGTGAGTTATGAATACATTTCTTTCCCCTCTGAAATATTGTAGCATAACGCGGAATAAGTCTCATATCTGACATTGTAGACCCATTGTTAAACCATAACATTTCTTTAGAACATTGTTTTATGTGAGGATTAAACACATGAGTTATAATACTCCCACCACTAAATGCAGTATTCATTATAGTAGTATAATATGTAGTGGTGGTACATTGCGAAAGCCCAAAATATTAAAAAATGTGTCTACTTACAAGTCAACATATCTCATAAGCCTTAGACTTGTTTTTAGACGATGCATCTTGATTATCTTCTTAAGCAAAACAACACTTATTTAGCATATTACAGTCTTATTAAGACACTAATTGACATTACTGGTGAAATGAAACCCGTGTAAATATAAAAACATTTCATCAACCTTTCATTTCTTTCAACTCATTGTTTAAAACGTGTCTCTTTTCCTCATGAATAATTAACGTCTGTATTTCCCGGTGGAATTCGTATCTGTATTTCTGTATTCCCCTGCAGGAAAAAGCGATCGGTACGTTCGTGTCGAAGACGGCCACGGCGTCCTCCCCGAAGCCGAACATCGTGGTGGACAGCCCTCACTCCGATTAAAACTGTGAGCTCCTCCTCCCTTTGATCGGACATATTGTTTCCCCTCTCTTACCTGCGTGCTTTCACACGTTCTGTGTGAGTATTTTTTTTTATGCGGTGCATTGGAAAACTGATTCCACATAAAATCCAATTCCTCCTTGATTCCCGCTCGTTAAACAGGCCTCGCTGTGCAGCAGATGCTCTGCAGTCAGATTTACACAGGAAGCCTTTGAAGGCATGACCTGTGATGAAGTAGAGGCTGTGGTGCCATCAGCTGTAGGAGCTCTAACGCAGAAGCATCTGTATAATCTTTATGTTATGGGTTATGTAATGCATCCCCCCCCCCTCCCTCCCTCCACACTTACATTACTGCATAGTGTTTATATATTCTCTCGCCCCCTGCTGTCCCTCCTGCTTAATCTGCCTCTTCTCCCTTATCCTCTCTCCTCAGGTCGTTATCATCTCTCCAGCTCCAGACTTTCCTTTTCTTTCCTCTCATCTGTGAATAATTCTCTCCATCAAAGAAAGAGAGACGCGGAGGCACTGCTTGTGTCCGACTGCTAGTGCTGTTTTGCTCCTGCTAATGAATCCTTCAAGTCCTGTGCAGAACAAACAATGTCCACCGCGAGCTACACTACGAGCATCAGACACAGCAACACACATCAGCAACACACGCAGATAATAAATGGTACAGTAGGACTGATTCCATAACTGTAAATTTGGGCTCTGGCAAGGGAACCGACACACACACACACACACACACACACACACGCACACACAGAGAGAGTTTGCAGTATGTGCATAGTTCATGTGTGCTTCAGATTAGTGTAGTATTTCATCTAGGAGGAGCGTGACGTAACAAACATTTCTCTCTTGAAAAAAAAAGAAAAAGGAAGCCATCCTAGAATGGCCTTTTCAACCCAGGACCAAAGGTTCATGCCCTTGTACAGACTTTAAAAGAAGAAAATCACTATGTCGATATTTTTCTTTGCAATATTGGTGTACAGCATCTGCCGTACCGCGTGGGAAAACATCTCACGCGGTACTTAGCGGGACAAAGAAAATATATATATATATTCGAGGTGGATTCTCCCGGCCATTCTGGACGCTTTCCTCAGGCGTCCTCTTGTTCCAGACTTAACTCGCTCATTTTCCACAGAGGACGGACGGCAAAGCGTCCAGTGGTCTTTATTGATGTCAGAGGAGTGAAAAATGAGGACAGACCCATCGGTTTAAGCATGTTACGCAACCTTGAAATGTGTTCCTCTTCCTCATGCTTTTTGTCACCACGTGGTGCTCATCGGCATCAGTTTTGTATTTTCATTTCGCTCCGTTGTTTGTGCGACACGCGTATATATCCATCAGCAGAGGAGGTTGTTCGTCTTTTACCGGCCCACTGAAGATGCGACGGGGTGACTAGTCGGTCGTCCTCGGCTTTCTGGCCAAACGGGCAGACTTTTCCTAACGTAGGACTACACGGGCTGAGCCTGCCTTCGGGATGGGACCAGCATCTGTTTGGAGTGCACTCGCCAGAGGACGGAGCCCACGGGGAAGGATGTCACCGCTCTGATTTATTTTTCTATCATTCCCGGGACTGTTTTTCTTTTCTTTTTCTCAAGAATTCATCGTCCAGCTTCAACAACAACAACAACAAAAAAAAATGATTTACCTTCAAGTCCACGTCATGTCTCTGACAAAAACGTTAGAGGGACACACATGTCCGTATTGCTTTTATTAGGGTGTTTCCGTGTTTGTGGGCGTGTTTGTTTTGTATTTGTGCGCGTCTGTGTGTGCGTGTATGCCTGTGTGTCACTGTGACCTTGTGTGTGACACGTTTCTGTGCTCACTCCTCCCCCCCTACCCCCCTCGTCCTTTTCTGTCTTTGCCTCCCTCACTCCCCAAATCCCGGCATCCGCGGACACAGAAAGGTCTCGGAGCCAAATGTGTCTGATGTCCCGTGTCTTTACCAGGAGCCATTTTGTGTGCGCGTATGTACACGTGTGAATGTGTGTGTGTGTGTGTGTGTGTGTGTGTACTATACGTGCCTCATTGCACTAGGTTGGGAAACACTGTCTTACATAGACATTAGTTGGTATTGTGTATGTCGTAATCAGAAATCAGCTGCCAATCATCCAACCCTCCTCTCCTCTCTAACCCTTTGCCTGATGTAAGTAACTGTGTTGATCGTGTACTTCTTTCAGTAATGTGTGTACTGTATGTCCGAAGGGGAAAAAAGACAGATGGCACAGGGATTGAAAAATGTAATGGTTGGGGGTGTGTTTACGTCAAGGAATCATTTATTGCGGCCTACAGATTATGACAAATTTAGATCCCCCTTAAAAGCGAGACGGTCGAGGAGGAGGCGTCGTGAGAAAACGAGCGACACCGACTTTTAAAGCCACGTCTGTCACCGCTACTACGACTACTACTGTAACCTCAGCGAAACAACAGTACAACACCTCACTCCAGCTTCTGGTATCGCTCTCGTTGCCATTTCTCTCTCTCTCTCTCTCTCCTGCTCTCACACACACACACACGTCTGTGCTGGAGCGAGTGTGTGTGTGTGTGTGTGTTTTTTCGGGGTGGGGATCTAGTTTCGTTCTCTTACTCACCGGCGTGCTTGATCGGGTATACGGGAGGCGGCACACCCCGCATCGCACCTGCAAGTATTCTGTGTGGTTGGTCAGCTGGGGGATTATCGACCAGCTTGTATAAGTAGATATGGTATTGATCCATTGGTCTCAAGGCCCCATAATTCTCTCTTTCCCAGCCTCTCTCTCTCTCTCTCTGCTGGTGTCTACCCTATTTAGTCCTTGTGTTACTGCCTGGTGATAGATTACAAAGCTCATAGTGGAACCAGCACATTCCCTTATCCTCTCTTCACTCTCTCTCTCTCTTTCTGTCTAATTACTGTCTGATTACTCATTCTCTCATTTTGTCCTACAGCAATCCCCCCCTCACACACACACACACACACACACACACACACACACACAAACACACACGCACACACTCACACACTACCTTCCCCCTCACCTATCCATTTCTCTCTCTGCTTTTTTTATATTGCTCCCTCTGCTACCCCACATCCCTCCATCTTGCCCTCTTTCTTTCCGTGTACGACACCCCCCTTCCGTCCTCTCTATTCTCTCTCGCTGTCTTGTCGTGTTAGTGCAGTTCTGAATGGTCATGGGGAAACATGTTTGCATGCTTATATTAACATGAATGATGTCAACTTGATGCAATGAAAAATTATATAAGTGATGCTTTAAGCAAAATCTGACAATGAACTTGATACTAATACTACTAATGACGACTAAATGGAGACCCAGCAATTGTTTATCTCTGTGGTCAAAAACAACGATGATGAAAAGACATTGTTTATGCTGTATTTATCTTTCTTGAATTGGTATTCAATTTGATTTTCAATTGTTTTTTTATATATAATTTATTCAAGAGGTTTACTTTTTTATTGGTTAAGGCTGAGAATTTGAATGAGGGGTTCAGTCAGGGCGATCGTTTCAGTCGGGACAGGTCGCAGGGTGATGGTGAATGTGTAAGTAACAGTGTGGCTGAAGCGATGGTCATGGAAATAAATGATATGTATCATCCAGCGTCGTGTTTCTGACTTCTTTTGCATCCACTGGGTAGGCAGGCGAGGTGGTGAAGCTACTGTCACACATCCCAGGCACTGTGCTATATTTATATTATGCAGGGCCCTGGGCATTTCCGATGTACACTGTCTATATTTGGCATGGGAGGTACGACACTCTACCTGGACACAAGTCTGAACCCAACTTTTTTTTTTTTTTTTAGCACTAAGCTCTCTGACTTTCTGCTGTGCATTAAGTGTAATTATTCAGCCACTTTGTCATGAATTCTTTATGGAATGGAGCACTGCTGCCTGCCCCGTGTGCTTTGCTCAATCTGCTCTGCCTATTTCTACACTGTCTCCTTTTATTTTTTTAAAACACTCATATTTGCCATGTGGCTATTATCTCCTGCTAAAGCAAAGACTCAAAGCAAGTAGTGACCCGCAGCTCCGGCACTCCGGCAGAAGGAGGAGGAAGAAGACCGAGATCAGATGTGCAAAGGAATGACAGAGAAGGAGGAGTAAGAGAGGATTAAACAAATGAAGGAGGATGAAGAGCGGGAGAACGCCAGAGCGGATGAGGAGGAGGAGGACACATGTGGGAAAACCTGGAGAAGAGAGAGGGGGATCGCTACATGCAGGATGTGTGTGGATGGAGACAGGCGGCGGAGGAGGATAGCTCCGTATATAGACACACTCATCACGGGGCACCGGCAGCACACTGACAGTGGTAACAGCTCAAGAAGAGCAACACACACACTCACACAAACACACACACGCACATATGCACGTGACAAGGCACCAGCTAACGCTGTAGACTTTTGAGAGAAAAGTGAAAGGAGGGGCTGTGGAGGGGGTGGGGTGGGGGGGGGCTGCTGTCTCCATGGCAACGTTCCCACCGTGCAGAAAAAAAAAATCATTTAGTCGGAAAGACATTTCACTCAGTTCAGTGAGCTGAAAGAGGCAGAGAGGGAGGGGGAGCCAGTTAGAGGCTGGGGGAGGTGTGTGTGCACTATAGAGCTGTTTGCATCACACTGGAGGGATTTATCTAAAGTAAGCTGACAGCGAGGCATGAGCTCTTATTGCTAATATATCTGATTATTATCCAAAGTCATTATGATTAGCCTGGCATCAGAAATGCAATGCAGCTTTGTGCGATGATGACGTCCGCCATCTGAATGCACATCTTCATGTAACGTGTTTAAAATGCACTCACACTGTGACATCACCTGCACCACCTGCACGCTGTGGAAAACCTTCCGTGACTGAAACTTTTGTTTCCTCATCTTGAAAAGCGCTGCGCAAACGGACTCCGACCTTTTTATTAGAGTACTTATTTATGCCACGTATACAGTTTTTAACATTTCTTTTTTTTTTTCAAACACTATAAATAATACCCAAAACCTTTCAAAATAATAAATTCAATGAGCGCATGCAGGTGGAAAGCTCAAACAGCAGGAGTATTAAAGCATCTCGCCTCTGCAGGGGAGTAGTGTTTTAATAAAGGAGCTGACCTTCTCTGGAGAGATTGCTTTCATGGATGAACTTAATGAGATTCACCTAACAAACAGAAACTTATGTGAAACATCTTTTGACATTTAACCTACGTTATCATGGCCTCAAATTCGGAATGGGAGTTGAAAACCCTATTTGAGACCCCCTCCTCATAACTCAGGACTGCACCGGTACCATACTGGATAAGAGCCCCAGAGACTGGTAGGGTACTAGCACAGCATCCAAAAAGCTCTGGGTTCCTCTGGTAACCCATTTGTGTGGATGTCAGTGTATCAGCATGCTGGCTGTGATTACCTGTTGTGGGCCGACCATCTGGCCCTCAGCGTCCCAGCTGGGTACCACGGTCAGGAGACGGATCGTCTTTACCACGCCACCTGGACCTCGCAGACATGGGGCGGCCAAGGCAGGGACCATACTTCTCATTCATATTTCATTATGTAATTCTCTGACCAAACAAAAAAACAAACAAAACGCCCCAAAAAAAAAGAAAAAATGGTTGGGTTTTTCCAAAAGGCACTTCAAGAGAGCAGGCTTTCTGTAATTGCTTGGCAACTGCTGACACTGTGTGTGTGGAAGTTCAAAGCATGCAGCGAGACACACTGTATATCCCTCAGAGCGGCATAAAGCATCAAGGGTGCCTACGCATACACATCCTCGCACAGACGCATACAAATATTCACCAACCATTCTGTCAGTTTAATTTGGCCACATAGCTCAGTCAGAATACAAAAGCTCAGCGTGTGTGGGGTTTCATTTTTATTTATTTTTTGCATCCAGGAGGGCATAAACCTTCCCTCAGAGAATGTTTTCTCAGGCCCTGCTTAATGACGCCTGGATGAAAAAGCCGCTTGAGCCCACGGCTTCTCGCCCTCCCTAGAATTGGGGTGGTTGGGTTGAAGTGATAAGGAGCGTTGTTTCTGCTGGAGGTTTTGAGTTTGATGAGCTCTGAAGCCCCTTGCTCAACGCTGTGCTGAGCTCACTAGCTGGCGGGGCCACAGGGGACGAGATGCTATTGTTGGACCCACAGAAACAGTGGCGGAGTGTTACAACCACAGGTTAGCCGCTGGTGCGTTGTGCTGATCTGACAGCAGGTTAGCATGCTGATTGCTGCTGTAGTCATTGCTGCTGTTTCTATTTTCAGCGCTGAGGTTTTGGAGGGGATGGGCGAGGGCTGAGGAGACGATCTGAAATGGAAAAGCTGTAACAGGGAAGACACTCGCACCATCTAAACCTGACGACCAGGTCCAGTGTTTCAAGCAAATCAGCAACATTGTATGTCCATTTGGATACTAATGATATCTATAATAATGTTTTGAGGTTACATTTTCTCCGAAAAAAACAAAAAACGACAGCTTTTTATTCCTGGGAGCCGAAAACGATGGATATTGTCCCCGAGAGCTTTTATGTAACTTTGCTCAATCTAAATATAAACATACACATATCAAGGCCCTTTAAGTTACTATCTGTAACTTTGCCTCTCTGATAGAGACCAGTCTACTAACTGTAGATATTTGCTGACATCTTCTGGAGATCTAGTTCAACAGCATCCCGGGGACATCCAGAGTAGGCTGATCCTTGAATGGAGTGTGTTTCAAATGTCACCTCACTTTCGGACTCACTGCAAGGAGCATGCTGAAGGTCACTATTCAGAGAGGGATGTGGTTCAGCAGGTCGTTCTGCAGCATAAATTCTGCTGCTGTCCAAAAAATGTCGGGAACGTGTTCCGTGTTTATGATTACAATCTGTCCCCTCCAGACTGAGTATCAGACCAGGATTGGCTGCACGTTGAGTCAAACGTGTTTATTTTATAAGACAAATCTGCTTGAGCTGGAGCTTGTTAGAGAAACCCTGATGATCACGTCTCTGTCATTGTACTCTGGTTAATGTGTAGTGCTAGTTCTTTGTCAGGATATACAAATGATTGGATAGATTCTCAGTTTTAACCTTAAAAAAGGTGCCTGGCTCTGTCTATCTCAGGATGGCCATTAGATGGTGACAATGCAGATGTGATAACAGCTGACCTTTCTGCCACTGGCAGAGCACTTAAGAGAGTGAGGAGCCAAGATAACATTCAGAGATGACCTCCGGCCTCCAAGCTTCATTTACTGCAAATGTGAGTATCTATTAGGTTCCTTTGTTTTATAACACACACTAGCAGCTAGCCTGATATGTGCAGCCACAGAAATAGAATTAATTGAAATTCACTGGATGCACAAGATAGAATGCTATACCCATTTAGCTGAAGAATATTAGGCATCCGTTGCATTCACCTACAACATATAACTCAAAGAGACAGGCACACAAAAAGACTCAACATTACCACAAATAAACATAAAATGCCTTTTTGCATGGCTCAGCCTGTTGTCTCATAATCTGGCCATGCCGTCACCTTAATTTGGCACAGTAGGGCTGTACATGTATTTGTAATTGAATTAGTTTTCTAACATACTTGTATATAATAGTTTTTGTATTATAGGACCAACATAATTTCAAATTTGCTGCAATGTTATGCACCATCCAGACATCTTGAGGCCTCCTCCATCTCTCATTGTTTTTGTTTGCCATCTACATCTAGATTAGTTCAAGGGTCTCAACTGTAGGAGACAGCACTCCACTGCAGAACGTGTTGAATGCACACAAAAAAGAATCGAAGAAGAAGAAGCTACTCGCTACGTCACGTTTTGTGGGCGGGTCGTTTTTGTTGTCACTTCCGTCAAAAATACAACAAATGGCTCACGTTAGCATCCTGTGTAGTGGGAGCTAGTTTCAAACTTGTTTCCCGGTATACTGGTGCGGGGCTGAGTGAACTCTCGAGTCGACCGGCAGCCGCGAACCACCAGGTCAGTGCCCGTCACTTTCTAGCCGGAGAGCGGGCGACTTCCGGCCCGACTGAGAGCACCGCAGCTCCCATCGCTCACCGACAATAAGCTCCACATCCCGGGGCCCGCGTTCACGACGCGTCCCTTTTCTGGCTTTTAATGTTTCTATGGCAACAATATCTCTATTATCGGCCCTCTCGCGACCCGTTGTGCGGCAGTTGAGCGTCGGCTCTCCGCCTCTCCGGCTCTCCGGAGCCGCTTCCGCCCGCTTGTTTCTCGGCGTTTCACCGACAGCGGCAGTCGGAGGAGACTCGCTTCACACTTTGTGCAGCGAGCGGGTCTGACAGCCGCGACGTCACAGTGATAGAGGCGCAGGGACATCACCACTTTGTTGTTTATTACAGTGAGACAGGCTCAACACAAGTTTACTCCAGCGAGGTCAACACGAGCTTTACTTAAAAAGTTATAAAAAGTAACTAACAAAAAGACGCTAAATCCTCTGGGATGAACTCGTGTTAACGATGGATTTGGTTGGATTAACGTATCCATGTAACGGTAGCTACTTAGCACTTCATCGCTCGGGTGCAGCTCACCTTGTTGTTTTAATACAACCTCACTTATCAGAACCATTTATTTGCCAGGCATGTTACACATACGATGAATCTGTCTTGGCGGGTGGTGCATACATTAGACAAACAACAACAATCAACACTGTGCAAGAAATAGAAACATTCAATTTACAATATAATATTAATTAAAAAGTGCACAGACAAACAGATAACAGTACTATAAACAAGTGTACTGCAGGTGTATGTGACAGTGTAATGTGAAAGTGACATATACATACATGTAGAAATACATATATATGAAGGGCTTTATTGTCATGACAGAATACAACAAAAGGATCGATACTCCTGATCAATGCTAGTAGAAGACACAGGAATAAACAACAACACACAAAGCCAACACTCAAATAACAATAAGTGAAATATATAAATGCAATACAATTTTCCATTAGAATAAATGCAAGTATTGCATTCACTGGTACCAATGCAATTACTGCACAATAATACATGTAATATTGGACTACTATGAACGTAATCATTTCACTTGTATGAATGTAATTATTGCACGAGAATAAATTTGATTATTTTACTAGTATGCATGCAATTAGTGCACTATAATACATGTATTAATTGCACTAGTTTGAATGGAATAATTTAACTTGTATGAATCTAATTATTGCATGAGTATGAATCTAATTATTGCACTAGAATAAATTTATTCATTGTGCTAGTATGGATGCTTGTAAAGCTGCTTGTCTCTCCTTGTTGTTGTGTTACTTTGCGTTGAGTGTAGAGCTTAAATTCAGCACATAAATGCAGTCCCTTGTGCTTATACGGTTGGAAAGCAGGTCTATTTCCTGCAGTGGAAAAACGTCCCAATAATATATTTTCTGTGTACAATGGAGTCTCACATTTAGACTTGCACAGGCGTGTTCAATCTGTCCTCTCTTCCTGGCGGCAGGTTCATGGAGCCGTCCACGAAGCCTGCGACCGTGTCCGATGTGGTATTTGTCATTGAAGGGACGGCAAATCTTGGACCCTACTTTGAATCTCTAAGGAAAAATTATATACTGCCAGCCATTGAGTAAGAGCATTAAGGCACCCCTCCTTTGCACAGTTATTCCTGCATAATTCATGTTGTCATAAATACATCTGTCTTACCTTTTTATTTTATTTACCATAGATATTTTAATGGAGGGCCCCCAGCAGAAACAGATTTTGGTGGAGATGTGAGTGTTTCACCCTTCTTTTTTTAAATATTTTAATTCACGTTCTTTGTCAATGGTTTCAGAAGATGAATCGTCTGCTAATATTGCTAATATACATATTCCTGTGTATCCTTTGTCCTTCTAGTATGGAGGGACACAGTACGGCCTCGTGGTGTTCAACACAGTAGACTGTGCGCCGGAGTCATATGTCCAGTGTCACGCACCAACTAGCTCTGCCTTTGAGTTTGTGTCGTGGATCGACAGCATCCAGTAACTACTTCAAATTGTTTACATGATTATTACAAAGTTGACACTGTTGGCCGGTTTTCACATTTCATCATACATCATTTTGCAAATCTTCCATGTGTTTTTTTCCCACACAGGTTCATGGGAGGCGGAGCAGAAAGCTGTAGTCTAATTGCCGAGGGGCTCTCGGTGGCCTTGCAGCTCTTTGATGACTTCAAGAAGATGAGAGAGCAAATGTAAGGCGGCCTTTTGGTTTCACTCTGCTCGTGCAACAGTCTACACATGTTCAAAGTACAATCTCTGCCCACCAATGGAAGCATCATGAGCATCCCTTAAAAAGTGTTTAAGGCTCAATATATTACAGCTTGGACATGTGTCGAGTACAGAACTGAGTTATACACACATCACACACACACACACACACACACACACACACACACACACACACACACACTCACACTTTAACCCTTCTGGTTACCTCCCTTTAATTGGTTCTTTGGGGGTTTCAGCTTATGTCAATAAAATACACAACCGCGTGGTTCACCTGTCGCTGCTCTGATGACGTTGGCTTGTTTTAAGGCCATGGAAACATCCTCCAAATTGAATTCAGGTGTTTAAAACCAAATCAAAACAATGTTTTTTCTTTCTCTTTGTCTCCATTTGCCAGAGGTCAAACCCACAAGGTGTGTGTGCTTCTGTGTAACTCCCCTCCGTACCTGCTTCCTGCCGTGGAGAGCGTCAGCTACACCGGCTGCACAGCAGACAACTTGGTCAAGATCATCAGAGACGTGAGTCCACTTATATTGTCTCTCATTTGCATCCATATTTTTGTTATTAATAAGTAGTATCAGTGATATTTGTATCTGATTCACGTTATTGGATGAGGTAAAACATGTAATACGTTTTAATTGTCATATTTCTTAGAGAGGAATACACTTCTCTGTGGTGGCTCCTCGGAAGCTGCCTGCTCTGCGGTCTTTGTTTGAGCGAGCGTCTCCAGTAGGGGGCGCCGTTGAACCCCATCCAGACTACAGCCAGGACCCCTTCCACATGGTCCTCGTCAGAGGCATCTCGCTTCCTGGTGAGATGAAGCTTTATTAATCCCTACAAAGTGTCCCTGATTAAAATAGCTTGTTCGTTATCTCCATCCGGGCATCTTTTTTTGTCTGTGCTTTTCATTGTGGTTTAAATTTGAGTTTTTAATTATGCATTTCCTCTGAGGTACCCCCCTCTACCAGTAGCAGACTTTACTCCAGCCCCCAGTGTGGTGTTGATTATTGTTTCCTGTAATATCAACCTGACTAATATGGTTGTAATGTACCAGTTGCTAATTGTGTGATAACTCCAGCAGAAGCTGTGATGCTTCACGTGAAGTCATTCTTTAGTTGGTGGTAGCTCCAGCAGTTGTAATTAAAGACTTGAGCTATTCCTCGGGGTTACTCCTACACCTTTCTGTGAGTAGGCAGGAGTTCCTTGCTAAATTGGTCTTTGTCGCCGTCACATTAGGAAACCACCATTTTACTCCTCCATTGGGAGCATTCTTAAGTCCACGTCTCAGAACTGTGTAAAAACTCTTAAGCTCATCCCACTGTCTGTCTCCAGTTTCCTCAGGACCTGGACCGCTCAAGCCTGTCCTCCCTCCTCAGCCACTGCCTGTCAATCAGCCTCTTGGTGGCGCTTCACAGCCCCCTCCCCCCATGAACACAGCCCACCCTTATCAGGTAATGGGCACGCGGCCACACAGCGTAAGGCTAATTCCTGCCGTCTGCTTTTGGCTCCGTTTCAGACAGTGGTGTTTATGTTCCTTCCCTCAAACTATTACCCAGCATTGTCTTCCTTTAATCTTCCTGCTGACAGAATACGGCCCCGATGACTGCTGCTCAGGTGGCGGCGCAGATGGCTGTGGAGGCGGCCAACAACCAGAAGAGTCGCTGTGAGTTACCAGTGGACTCTGTGGGCCTTTTGGGAACGCTTTTTGCCAAGCTTTTAGTTGTGCTGTCCGCATACTGTGTGCGTGACTGTGTCTGTTTCTCCTTTTTCTCCAGTCCCGGGAATGGTCAACCCGGGTCCTCCGTTTACCAGTCAGCCGACTCTCCCATCAGTCGCCGGGGTGAAGCTGAATCAGCCCAGCATTGCAACCGTCACTACGTCGACACAGCCCATGATGCCGCAGCTACAAGTTCCTCCCAATCAGCCAGTCCCACCCCCAGTACAGCCAGTACCAAATCAGCAGCCGCAGATACCACCTCAGCAACAGACCACTGTGAACCAGCCCACAGTGCCTTCAGTACAGCCTATCATGGTAAGTTATGTAATACCCATACCATCCGTTTTATTGTTGTTTTTATGGGTGTTTTCCACTACAGGGCCTTAAAAACCACATAACCGTTGTGTGCTTGAGATTTAATCAGTGAGCTTTAGAGGGGCTGACGGCCAGCTGTTTTGTGCTAAGCTAAGCTAACTGGCTGCTGGCTGCAGCTTGATATTTAATGGAAACATATTGAAGTTGTATTCTCATTTAACACCCGTCCAGCTTTAATAATGCATGACAGATTCTGAAGAATGCATGCATTGCTGCCTTTTTATTTATTTGTATGTGTAAATTTAAGACACCTTTTCATTGATGTTTATTCTAAACATTCTGTTTTATAAACAATAAGCCAATAAGCTCATGTAGTAGAAAATAGCTATTAGAGAACAGTGGCACCCCTTTACTAGATTATGACGTTTTAAGAATAATACTAATTGTCTTTAAGGGGTGCTATAGGTACAGTTTAAAATTTCAACCGAGGTATTATTGCATCTATTGCACTGTAAATTAAAATTAGATTATGCACATATTCAGCTGGTCTTGATCTAAATATTTTTGCTCCATCCAATAACACCATGTGGAAATTTCCCAAATAATTGTTTGCTTTTGTCTGTGTGAGTCTGGAGAGCAGATGATCAGAGCGAGCTGGGAAAGGTTGACTGACTCCCACATACAGAGTTTAGGAGGAGTCTAGATAGATAGTTAATTCTTTTTGCACATTTAAAAAAAAATATATATATATACACAAACATAACAATATCAATAATATCACAATGCAGGAAGAGGCAGAAAGCCCACCGGACTTATTTAAAGCCTCCACCTAATATAATATTACAATTTCACATAATCATAGAGAACACAGAATGAAAAGCGGGAGAGCAAACAGTTTGCAGTGAAAGAGTTAAAACATCTTAACTGCATAATAAAACATATTGTACATTTTGGAAATGATTGCATCTATTTTTTCTCAGTAAGTTGCTCTGGAGTTATTGGAAATGTTTGGATCAAACAAGTCAGAAACAATCCTGTGCAGCCACAACTAGAATCTAATAAATACTGTAATGCTAATAATATCAGTTTCTCCTAATCTTTATCTGCAATTGTGCAGAAATCCCAACTTTTAACAGAATTAATAGAAATGCGAGAAAAAAAAAATCTGCACAACATTCAAATATTGATTTAGGTTCGTATGTCAGCGTTCTGGATGAAGCTTCAAAGTCTTCAGCTCTGATTGGTGACCGGAGCCTTACATGTGAGCCTTGTATTGAATAGTATTTCATAATGTTTGATGCAAGTGAATCATAACCAACATTCTGTTTAAATAACTCAAAGCACTCAGCTGCAGACTGTGTTTGGTATTCCCGACGCCCCGTAAACACTATCAATGTTTAAATCGCATTCATATTTTCAAATGTAAGTGGCCCTGCTCGCGTTAGATATCAGAGACTCACGACTTAAGTCTGACGCCCAGAGCCGAGTTTGCAGACTAACACTCTGTCTGAAGTCTAATATCAAAATTAATTTTAAATGTTCGTACTACTATGGGATCAAAACCAGAAGATGTTCCCTCTTTCCCTAAGAAATCATTGTGGCTGCATTCAGTGTTGTTTCTCTGCTGTTACAATTCATTCATTCATTATTCTTACTACTACAGCATACTTGTGAATCTCTCTAAACTGTCTATAATTTGCCAAATCTAATATTTAATGATTCATGCATGCTTTCTATTAATCACTTCATGGAAATCATCCAGTCTATAGCCGGTGTCTTCGTTTCCTGTGACTTGACAAACACTCCAGTGTTTGTAACTGGTAAAGGGATCAAACTGTACTGGTGCACTGTATGTGACCCCGTCTGTTTTCTGTTTTCTCCACAGCCTGGTGTGTCTGGAGCTCCGGGCAATGCAAATTCAATTGGACAGCAGCAAGGTGTGGCGAATAAGATTGTAGCGTGGACCGGAGTCCTGGAGTGGCAAGAGGTAATGCCTTGTAAAAGATCGGATTCAGACTGGTTGGTGCCCTGAAAGTACCGCTGTGAAATAATGCAATAATACAAACATTTTGTTCAGACCCATCCCTGCACTTTAGTCACCGATAGCACAACTGGACACTCTGCTAAAGCTCTGGCTGAGATGAAGCCGTCGTAATTGAGTGGTCCCAAACTTTAGTCTGACACTTTAAGGAGACGGATGTCAGGAAAAGGAAAAGTTCAACAATCTTGCTAAGAATGCTGGGAGATAGATTGATACCGATCTCATGCCTGTGAATACAAAGCAGCCGGTTAGCTTCGGTTAGCCTACGGTTAGCATACACACTGGAAACACAACAAAATCACACCAGCACCTCAAGTTACAAACATGTTCTATCTCTTTTTGTTTAATCTACAAAATCAACATATTTCATAAAAACACTTTTCTTTTTGTAAAAACAACAATTTGTGGTTTTATGGGGGATTATGTGCAGGAGCTTTTCTTGGCCAGCTGGAGTCTTAGCTGGTTGCCTGGCGAGCTCACTGTGACATCATGGCTTGAGGAAGGAGAGACTGTGTTTTAATTAGTGAGCTTGTAAGAAGTCCTGGTCGGTGGATTTGGTTCCCTTTGAACAGAGTGAGCTGTTTCCCACTTTTTACAGATTATATGCTAAGCTAACTAGCTGCTGGCTCCCTTTTTTATTTCCATCTAACAGATATGAGTCTTATTTATTTATTTAATGGTTCAACTCCGAGTAAGAAAAGAATAAATTAATTTTACAAAATGTAAAACTCTTATTTTAGTAAACTGTGTGATATCCCAGCTGTGAGAACTGGAACTGGGAGCCATTTCCTTCCCAACATACAGTGAGCCCTCCCACTGTCGAGGCCCCATCACTATTGTGAGTCCTAATAAGAACATCTCATTGATTATTGTCCAGTATGATTAATTACATTATCTCACCGCCTCACTACCAGCGCTTTAGCTCAAGGTCAAATCAGTTTAGGTTGCAGCTGCTGTGCCGACCCGGGAAAACGGATGTTAATGGCTTTCATGCGACACTCATGAGGCCTTCGAGTGTTTGTTTGTGGACAGACGCGGATCAATCGCCTCCATCGACTGCGGTGTCATTCTCCCTGTTGTGTTGGTCAAAATGACCTAAGTCAAGTTGAATGCACAGGAATGATGAAGCTCAGGAAACTGGCCCGTGAGCATGTGCAGACGCGAGCAACCTGAGTGCAGATCAGGAGCACGGGGCGTTGCTCTTAATCCGCCGCTTCCTCCTCCAGCTCACTCATTAGGCGTTCGGCTCTGTAAGTGATTCTGCGGTGGAGTAATCTGTAATGTTGAGGAGAATTACACCACAGACACTAAAACCCGTTTGAAGAAATGGCTGTTGATAAAAAACTCTCACAGGGGATGCCAGCACACTTGGCTGGAGCTCGCTCTGAGCACAGCGTTATCAATATGGTTCTCTCGGTTTGGCTGGATTTCAATCTGTTAATTCCCAAAAGCTTTATTTCTCCGAAATGTGGGGTACATCTCCAGAATGGTTCTGCCGACATTATGTCTTTAATCCGCCACTAATTTAGGTAGATGCGATTTGAAGATGAGTGTTTTGTTACTGTTCACATCCCTGCGATGGATAACCCATTTGTCTGCAGAGAGAGAGCCCAGCACAATGCATTGGCAATGGGCAGCTCAGGGATACAGCGGGCCTGACTAATATGTGATTGATTGATCATTGATCCTTCATTGATGCTCTGGAGATGAAGTGTGCTGGCGCTTCTCCCGGTGGGATTGCAGCGTCGATGCACTTAGAAAGTACTTCTTTATGTCTTTCGCTCCTGAAACCTATGCATCCAACACTAGTCAGGGCCTCTGCAGTTATTAGCGTTTGCCAAATTTACAAAAAAAAATCCTTGTGTCCATTTAATTAGTTGTGAAAGTACAAATGTTGGCCAACATGACTCCTGAATCCGAGCACAGTCACTTCTCGAGGACTGCTAGGTTAATCCAGCCACCCTTTTTGTTTTTGAAGTTAAGAAGCTGGAGGTGTGAACTACTAAAAGCATTTAAATGTATTACAATGACCTGCAGTAATTAGTTTTTCATATCAAAGGGGCCGCACACCGCCACCTGTAGACCAGCAGCATAGTGTGAAACCACCAAGCAGAACCAACTCATCCTATCATAACAGCTGTTCATTTAAAATGAAACACAATCAGGATTCATGCTCCGTCTTCAATGATGGGATGTACTTTGATGACCTTGTTGAGCAGAAAGCATGCTGGCTCTGACGGCTTTGTTTTTGGTCTCAGTATGTAAGAGACTACTTTGAGGAGTTCCTCTGGCTCACGGTCTAACTCTCCTCCTCTGTTTGTGTCACTCCTCACTGCCCCCCCCCCCCTTTCCTGCAGAAGCCTAAAGCCTCGTCGATGGATTCAACCACCAAACTAACGCGCTCTCTGCCGTGCCAGGTGCATGTTAACCAAGGGGAGAACCTGTGAGTAGACCACCACTCGCTCTGGACTTTATAACAACGCTGATTGTCCCGTGCACACGGTTTACCGTCGCCATTGTGTCTCCAAACAGAAACACGGACCAGTGGCCACAGAAGCTCATCATGCAACTGATTCCACAGCAACTACTGGTGAGAGCACCTCTTTTTCTTTTTAAGTTTGTGAATATGTTGTTTTATGAATGACGCATAACTAAGTCCCGTCTTTGCAGACAACCCTAGGTCACCTCTTCAGGAACTCTCGAATGGTTCAGTTTCTCTTCACCAACAAAGACGTGGAGTCGCTGAAAGGCTTGTACCGCATCATGGCCAACGGCTTTGTGAGTTTTCAAGCACTCTATTTCCTGAGATTAAAAAAAAACATGCGTGCATCCCTGCGTGTCCCCAATCGTATCCATCATTCAGTGCACCTCAATACATTTTCCATGAGTGGCAGCTGAGTGCAGGTCCCGCCTCTGTCCAGCAGTCGGGCTGAAGCTGTGCTGCAGTGCTGCGGTAGCGACTCTAGAGGGGGTTCCAGGCCAGACCTTTAGTCACTTTCAAACCCGCTCTGCCATCAGTTCAGTCAAAAACCTTTTAGTTGTTTGGATCCAGTTCCAGACGCGTAATAAATGGAGGTGTATCAGTGCGGTGCGTTGTTAATGAAGTACTTCCATTGAGGAATAGCAGAGGCATTCATAGTATTGAGTCCAGCTGAGCTCCGCCTCTTTGCCTGATTGTGATTTACAGGCCAGTGAATCCACAGTTAAGAGTTAAGTTAATACCATTTGCATTGGATTTACAAAACGGATGTGTTTGATTGGGCAAAGAATCAGAATCAGCTTTATTGGCCATGTGTGTTTACACTCACATGGAATTTGACTCCGGTTACACATGGCTCTCGTTGTACATATTTATAATTTACAATAAGCAAGATAAATATAAAAAAATACATTAAAAAGAAAAAGTAGTCCAGAAAAAGGAGCTCAGGAATAAGTCCCCAAGCCCGAGCACATCCCATAATTCTGACAGCGTCCCATGCCACGGTCCTAATCTGCCCTTCGACCCTGCCTGCAGGCCGGCTGCGTCCACTTCCCTCACACGACGTCGCCCTGCGAGGTGCGGGTGCTGATGCTGCTCTACTCGTCCAAGAAGAGGATCTTCATGGGCCTCATCCCCAACGACCAGAGCGGCTTCGTCAACGGCATCCGGCAAGTCATCACCAACCACAAGCAGGTCCAGCAGCACAGAGCGGTGAGTGGTGGTAGCCTGGTGGGGAGAGAGGGAGGCCAAAAGGAGGCGATAACGAGGAGGCATCATCGAGGAGCGCCGGGGAATTGAGGTGCATTGTTTACAGCGTTACGGTGGCGTTGTTATTGACATCTCGTTTAGCGCGTCCAGTATCTTCATCCAGGCTAACGGGGCTAGCACGAGCTACATTTCTGTGTCGTCGCCTCTGCTTAAGTGAGAGTAATGAAGGCCCAATATATACAGTTTGAATTCTTTATATTGAATCGGTTCAGATAGAATTGTCTCTTTAACACTGTGCAGTGTTTATTGTGTCGGTTATTGTTATTGCATTGTGTTAACAGGCATTTGGAGCAACAGTGTCCTTAGTGTTTATTCTTTATTAAGGGCACAACTGAATACCAACTGTTTTACACTACCTAAAACAATCTTAAAGCTTACATTTGTAATTGCTTTTAATAAATATAATTATTATGACACATGAAAACACTATACATGACACATTTACTGTAGTATGAGACACTTTCCATATTCTGCCACTGGAAAGTGTCGGTGGGTTCGGCATATTTAGAGCTGAAATGATTATTTGATTCTTAAATGTGAGATTTGTCTTCTGATTTGGTTAAAAAATAAGCAATTTAATGGGCATTTTTCACAATTTTCATTAATCTGAGAAATAATCAGCAGCCTCGTCAATAATAAAACACACTAGTCTTGTGTTACAGTGCCTGTGCAGTTAAAACATAAATTCCTGTGATGTCATCAGTTATCGTGGAAAGATTCACATCTCTGGTAGATGTAATGTTTTTTAACTTTAGGCTGCCGGGATGTGAACATGCAATGAGAGGCGATGGACTGGCAATGGTGTGTGTGTGCCAGTCTTCAGGGACAGGATAAGGAAAGGAGACAAGGCCCCTTATCCCAGCCTCGCCACTAAAGGTGGACCACTTCTTGTCTCCGAGTTCATTACAGGTTACAAATGTTGCTGCCTGGTCCGCACGACATGGAGATTTCACTTTCCCTCTCTGCTCGTCCTCATCCCAGCAGACAGGGTGATTTAAAATGTGTCCTCTGGATTAGCTGTCGTTTCCATCACAGGGCTCCACTCCAGCTTATTGCATCCAGTGAGCAGGGATGAAACAATGCAGCATCCAGTCACAGAGCAGCACCGAGGCTCCATTTAAAGATGAAGCTGGCCGTCTTGGTTTACATGAGTTCGATTACGTTTCGTCCTCGCGGTCTGCTCTCATCAGCCTGTTTACTCACCCTCCTAATTTAATGCATTTGTTTAGGCGCCTGAGCTCTATGTGTGACATGAAGCCATGTGTGTCTGAGCAGCCTTTAGAGGAGGCAGAAGACATGAAATTGTAATGAAGAATTTTTTATTTTTTTTTGCATGGCTCTTGTGTATTATCATACATTCAGTGCTGCATTGCTGGTATAGGGAGTGGCTACAGCAATCTTAACGTAATTAAAATGTCCAGTTGGACCGTTAGCTCAGGTTTCTCAGTGCAAAGCGCTCGCGTGGCGTTCAGGAACCAGTTTGTTATGAGGACATTTTATTTTTCTCCCTGAAAAGTGATCCAGGATTTTCAGGTTTCTGGGTTAAAGAGATATCGTACACGGGAGAAGAGAGGAGGAGGCAGCGGTGCCGTTAGCTCCCTCAAAAGACCTGAATCGGTTATTGTTGGTAACACACATTAGCTAAATCCCAGGGTGATTTGTTCAGATCCAGTAAGATGGATGGGTCGAGGTGTTTTTCTTTCCCTGCGTCTGTACTTACTAATTTGTGCTTAAAGGGGCGAGGAAACGCCTAGAAACACACCGCAGCTCCTGCACAGCACAGCTAAGTGCAGCCTGGTTCAAACGGTGCCTTTTTAAAGCAGTTATCAGCCTCCATATTGCAGATTTAACACATAACTGTGCAAATCAAATGTGCAATGGGCTCAGTATACCTTTTTTAGAGCGGTCGGAGGTGTGCCTGCATGATCAGGATCTACTTTGCAGAGTCTGTCGATGGGTCGAGCAACGGGGTCGCTTCCTTTCTCAACCCAGGATGGAGACCGCATACGACTTCCACTCCAGATTTAGCTTGTTAGTCATCAAGCTTCAGTTTGCTTTAAGCTGTGAAATCCGAAGCGGCAAACACCTCAGCAGGTGGTGCTCAGAGTTTAAGTCTCCGCCGGTGTATCCTTGTGTTCATGTTTGTTTTTTTCCGTTTTTGTATTTGGTTTCAGACCAACGAGGGCGTTAAACACCCAGTACATGTGTAAAAATACAGATTAGGGATTAAAACAATACCAGACTATGATTTTTTTAATATATATATACATACATATAATACTAAGAAAGACTGATTTGATCCCCAGTCACTCACATTGACTGGGAACGTCTTTGTGGCCAGTTTCAGGAAGAACAGTTCCAGTGGTTAATAAAGCTGTTATGTACTTAACGGGTTTATGAGCATTTATGTATTTATTTATTTATTGTGTACGTGAGATCAAAATCTCTTTTTCAATCAAACATGTACAGGAAGAGCAACAGTTTACACACACTTCGTTGTTAATGGATGTATACACTGACCACAGTGCCCTCGATGCTCTCCGCTGCCTCGACTGTCGTGGTGCTCTTGAGCAAAGCGTTGAGCCGCGGCCGCCTTCAGCCCTGAACCCCAACAAGGTGTTTGTGCTGCCGGGCCCCTGTGAGGTGTTAATGAGCACAGAGGTGAAGCAGAGGAGAGCGTGAGGCGCGAGCAGACCGAGTCGATACATGAAGGTGTTGAAATGTTCCCAATGGGAAGGAAATTCAAATTAAAAAATCATCGCTCTGCTGTTTCCCTTTCCCTCAGCAGTTGGGCGGCGCCGGGCCGATGCAGCCGGTTCAGGTCGCCCCGAACCAGAACTTCCTCAACAGGCCGCCCGGCCCCATCCCCGTGTCACATGGCAACGTCCAGCAGCAGGTAAACGGACCCGCTGGACGCCGGCATGTCTGCCCGGGTTTCCCACTCCTCAGTTTCCCTTTTCCCGCTGCCTGATGTTGACACCTTTGCTGCCCTCGCTGATCTCTGCATGCCCTCCTGGTAAACCTCTCTCCCCCCCCCCCCCCCCCCCCCCCCCCCCTCCTTCCTCCTCCTTCTTCTCTCTGATCTGTCCTGTGTCCAGTCTGTGGTGGTGGGCATGCCCCCCGTTAGTCAGGTCTCTATGATGGAGGAGCAGCAGAGGCAGAACAATATGGTGAGACCTCCGGCAGCCTCTTAACAGACGAGCAGCGTGAGCTCAGGGTGTCCACGGGGACTGGGTTTATATTTTAAGGGCTTTAAAGTATTCCATCATCATTCAGTTGTAGGTATCAAAAGGACAAGTTTCATTGAACCGGTAGATTAGCATACACACGATTTATCAGTACAATGCAACACAATGACCTTTATCTGCCCTTGTTTTTATTACAATGTCAGAAATAACCATGAATGAAGAGGAGGCTGCCTTCCTGTTTGTTTTGAATGATGCTAAACTCAAGTCCAGTCTTTGTAGATATCCTGTTTTTAAATGTACAAAATCACAAGCACACTGATACTCCAGCGTTAGGACAACTTCATTTCCTATCAGCATGTATTGACTTTACCAGTCTCCGTTGGATGTTTTCACTTCTTACATATTTTAACGATTGCATGCATGCAGACATTTATATATTTGTGCATGAGGTGACGAGCTCAGCATGGGTGGACCTGTCCCCAACATGATGGGTTACCTCCACCCTTTAAAACATGTCCAGTTTATCCTCCAAGGAATTAACGTCATCCAAAGCATCGTAGACAACCAGCCTTAAGATGGTCAACATTCCTGTATTCCATATCAAAACAACAAATAATTATTAAAATATGCAATTTCATTTGTGATAATAATAAAAATCTTCTTTTCTTTTCAAAATCTTTTGACCAGTAACGTGTAACCGAAATCTACAGGATGTTTTGATCTTGGAATCTGGATGTTTTAAAACATTTTTAAAGTAATAATTAAGTCATAACTGGTTTTCCTATATGAAAAGAATGCGATGTACAACATCTTAAACTGTCCTCCAGATGGCGATGAGAGCGGCCGGACCAGCCAATCAACAGCCGCCGGTCGGCGGAGCTCCACCCAATCAGGTTGCACAAGGCGGACAAGCCCAGCCCCAGGGTCCCATACTCCGCCTCTCAAACCCAGGAGCCAATCCACAGCTTCGCAGTCTTCTTCTCAGTCAACAGCAGCCAGTAAGTGAAGTCGTCAATGTCTGGTATGGTAACGGCTCTTCTGGAAGTCTGAGACGTTAACGTGTCTCCTCTGTCTTGTGTCCTCGCAGCAGGGGGGCGTGTCCCACATGTCGGGCATGATGTCCCACCAGGGTTTAGGGCAGCAGTTGGTCCACCCGGCACCAGGAGGCGGGCCTCAGATGCAGGGCCAGTGGAGGCAGCCCTTGGGAGGTCAGCAAGCACCCCTCACAATGGTGGAGAGAGTTCAGAACCATGTGACCCGAGCACCCCGCACATGGGTGGAGAGAGTTCAGAACCATGTGACCCGAGCACCCCGCACATGGGTGGAGAGAGTTCAGAACCATGTGACCCGAGCACCCCGCACATGGGTGGAGAGAGTTCAGAACCATGTGACCCGAGCACCCCGCACATGGGTGGAGAGAGTTCAGAACCATGTGACCCGAGCACCCCTCACAATGGTGGAGAGAGTTCAGAGCCATGTGACCCGAGCACCCCTCACATGGGTGGAGAGAGTTCAGAACCATGTGACCCGAGCACCCCGCACATGGGTGGAGAGAGTTCAGAACCATGTGACCCGAGCACCCCTCACATGGGTGGAGAGAGTTCAGAGCCATGTGACCCAATTGGACATGTCATATCCAAAAGCAAATTCAAAAACTCATGTTTAAATTGAGCAAGTTATTAATCAGGCATCCAAAGTTAAATGTAAGGAAAAGGAGTTATTATAGTTATTTTTATCCCATTTACTACACTTCATGCCAGGTTTACATTACTACAGACAGCATACAGTTTCTATTATAGTATTTTTATCCGATTTCCCACGCAGCCATCTGTATCTAATACAATTCCACTCGCAGGCTAGCTTGAGTTAGATATTCCATCCCTGTGTGCACGCTGCCCAAACTGTAATTGTCAAAACTTACTTCATTTTTGTGCATTGATTGAAATGGTTTGCAGAACTTCTGCTGCATTTATATATTGATTTGGAGCTCCAACTTTGAAGATATCCATTGCTAAAAGATTAATATCCTTTTTGGTGGCCAGACTATGGTGCTGTGCACTGAAGATGAGTTACAGCCAGTGAGAGGGCACATTGCTTTTCCCAGGTCCCTTATCCGTCATTGGTTGCCCTTCGTATTTTCACAGGTGACTCGCACAGCATTTCCTCAAAAAACAATTAGAATCAGTGTATTCTCAACACTGAGGCTTTGCAGTTATTTCTTCAAAGGAATAGACGGCCACATCTACATTATTCTAGTCTTTCTTTGCTCATTGTTTGTTGTTCATTTTCTGACAAAATAATACAGGACCACGTCGGCCTCATTGTTGACTTAGAAGTCCCAGATGTCTGAGCTTTGAGCCGGTACAGTCTATTTATGCACAACGTAAACATTTAAAAATCACTATACAGTACACGACACTGAAGACCTCCATGTTTACCGATGTCAATCAAATCTCAGGTGGTTCTCAGGTGACATTCCTAGCAAGTGATTGCAAACAGATGGCTGCAGGGGAGAGAAAAAAAAACTAATTTACTTTATGGAATAATGGAATTACCTTGAATTCTTTAAGGAAAACAATAAAAATGAATAAGAAAAATTGAGAAGTGTTGATGAATTAAAGTAAATGGGGCGGCGTTTAACAACAGCAAAACTATATGAAAACGTATGTTCACAAACTCGACACACAACAATCACAACTGTAAGATCCAAGTCTTATTCAGTCACATGGCCAATACTAACGGCCTCCATTCACTTCAAATCATCAAGTTCGTTTTATTCTCCGTTCACTGTGGAGGTTTGTGAGGAAAAACATATTTTCTTCAAGCATTTAAGGCGATGTGAGCAATTAATATACAAACTGTCATTTTGTGGGAATATTTTATGAGGAGTTTTGTTTTTAAACAGAATTTTGAACTGAGCCATGTTGGTTTTGAAAAAGCTGACTTTTCAGAATGAAACGGATCACTTTAAATACAATATTCACATATAAGTACTCAATACTAAAAAGTACTCCTTATATAAAGTATCAAATCTGAAGCAGTTGAGATAATGCCTAATTTAAATCTCTCTCAAACCTGTTTGCAGGTCAGATGCTGATGTCTGGAGGTCAGCGGGGTGCGGTCCCTCAGCCGGGCATGACCCAGGTCTCCAGTGTCATGGAGGATGAAATCCTCATGGACCTTATCTGATCCCGCTTTTGTGGAGGCAGGAACTGGATTTTCAGTTGAATCTCGGCAGCCATTTTCCAGTTTGGACACATGCATCCGCTCTGTTGCTTTATTGCTACAAATGTTCTACATAATTATGGAACAAATCACTTTTTTTTTTTTATTTTTTTTTTTTACGGGACTGAGCCGCTGAAGTTAATTAGGGGCAGACAATGCGAGCATTAGTTTTTCATGTAAGTGGTCAAACCGACGGCGCGCTAATCCTCCACGCTACTCACTGGATGAAGCCAAACCAGTGGAAACAGTAAATTATGCCTCTGGAAACTCTACTTTTCTATGTGCTTTTGGTTAGAATTTTATCACTGAAATCAGAAATATTGTAATTGGTTTTCCTTTTTTTTTTTTTTTTTTTTTTATTGAGATTTTACCTTTTTTTGTTAGATTTTTTTTTGGGTTTTATTATTGCTAATGTTGTTTTATGAGGACACAATAAAATCATGGACTATGCATCACTGAAGAAGTCGTCTTCATTTTGAAGAGGCTTTGCTGTTGAGCTTGTGATCTCCGCAGTCCTGCCTCCCCTGTGTGAACGAAGGGGGGAGAGAGAGACTGAAATAGACGGTAATAGAAGGTTCAATGTATCTTTCTGCCAAATAGTGTCACAGTGTTAATTTTAACTACTCCAATATGTCGTGGAACCATAGAGGCTCCCCTCGTGCCAAGTAGTCCTACCAGATGGCATCAGTTGGCCGTGTTTCCTTTGGCATAGCGCACAATCAGGCTGGCCGCATGCGCACGAGGCTCAGACTCCACATACATGCCCCCCCGGTCTGCACGCGGGTTAGAATCCTGCACACCAGCCGGCGCCACCCTGTCACGTCTCAGTGACTGATGTGTGCAGGAGCCGGGTTGGCCGTGCACGGAGAAGAGAAGCGCACGTGAACTGAGCGCCGCCGCACACACGTGCACGTTCATGACACTTGCATTGGTTGTCTTTTTATTTCTTTTTTTCTCCTTTCTTTTTTTTTTTTTTAGCACTTGGACACTGTGTACACACAGATACACACTCACCAACAGGAAGTGATGTCAGTCCCTGTCACCTGGGAGACAGAGACGGTTGCTAAGATACCGTGACAGTGGGTTCTTGTTTCTGAGCTTTTCCTCGGCTCCGCTTTCACATGGACTCACACAGATAGACACTAGTTCCTCAGTGGCTGGTGTTCATCCCTCCCATCCCTTAATCACTGGCCGGCCCTCGGAGCCCCGGCTTAGCCTCACTTTATCTTCCTCTCTCTCTCTCGCTCTCTCTCCATCTCCATTTATCTGCCTCCATCTCACTATCGAACTATTAGCGCCTGTCTGAGCTCATACGTTTTTCAGTATCTCTTTTATTAACGGCGAACGTGTCCACAGGTCCATGTGATGAACTGCAGGGTAAATAAAATGCTCACTAAACTGACTTAACAGAGATTAGACAATCATCCCCCATGTCATTTAAAAAAATGTACATTCTTAATGAATGAAATAAGAATGGCTATGTTTGACCCTCTAACCCTTCCTAGATTCATATAAGCTACATTAATTTGATGCATTTTGTATGACGCTCTTCAAGGAACATCTGGCCCCATTGGATCCACTATGTTTCCTCCCCATGGCTCATGGTGTTGGTATGACATGGTGAAACTCAAGTTGTGTGCAGTGTTGCAACATTTAATTTATTCATTGAAATACAGAGTTCACTTTAACATTAGAAGAGTAGAAATAAACCGTAGAGGACTTCCTGTCAGCACTGGACGCTTGCAGGGTACCAACACATGGACCTGTGATTCATTTCATAAAGAAAGATAATGTGAAGCTGTTGCCTCAGAACTGATTATGCCTTGGAAATTAAAATCAGAAATTAATCAGGATTACGAGATTTAAATTACGAGAGTTTCCATCTATTTGGTTCGTCGGGATTTGGGTCACCGTGGCTGTTAGCTGGTGAGGCGAGGCAGCCCACGTCCTCCATCATTCTCCTGGGGGATCCAGAGGTGGGTATAGTACATTAATAAAAAACAACTAACAATTAATTACTAAAACAACTTCACTGGCTTCCTATCCCCCACCGGATCACCTACAAAATCCTGGTCCTCACCTACAAAGCCATCCACCATCTGGCCCCCTCATACCTCACTGACCTCCTGTCCCCCTACCAACCCTCACGGTCCCTCAGATCCACCTCAGCCGGTCTCCTCTGCATCCACAAATCCAAACTCCGCAGCTTTGGGGACAGAGCCTTCTCCAGGGCAGCTCCCAGGCTCTGGAACTCCCTCCCCCAAGAGATCCGCACCTCTGAGTCCCTCACCGTCTTCCAGTCCCGCCTCAAGACCCATCTCTTCACCTCTGCCTATCAGTAGCCCCCTATTGACTGTATCATGTTCTGCTTTGTCCTGTTTTCTTTTGCTTTGTTTTGTTTTGTCTTGTATCGTCCAGTTTTGCTTTACCTTCTAATCTTGCTCCCTGTAAAGCGACTTTGAGTCCATGAAAAGCGCTATATAAATTCAATTTATTATTATTATTATTAATGGTAAATGGACTTCCGCTTGTATCGCACTTTTCTAGTTCTAGTCTTCCGACCACTCGGAGCACTTTTACACTCCATGCCGTTCACCCTTTCACACCATGAACAGCAGGGGCTGCCATGCAAGGTGCCACCTGCCCATAGGGGCTATACAACCATTCATCCACACATACACCCAGTGCATATTTGGGAGAAAGTTGGAGTTAAGCGTTGGAAGGATCTGATGGAAGGATCGGCTCCAGTCGCCTGAGTTTGATCAGGTTCAATAGACGGACCTGGCAAACCAATAGGTGTGGAGGAGGTCCAAGTTCTGGTTGTTTCCTGGGGAGGCTGGGTGCGTTGAAACTGAGTGAGCAACGTTCAAAGCCTCCGTTGGGGAGGCAGCTGTCTACGTGATTTGTGGACTCGGAGATCGTGTCCCCTGGGGTGTCATGTGGGGGTTGCTTTGGGAATATGGGGATGCAGGGCTGTTCAGATGAGCCATCAAAGCCATCTGGGCCTTGTGCACCCGGGGAGAGTGCCATAGCTCTGAATAAAGAGTATCTCACAAATATGACCTTTATTTTAAAATGATTATAAAAATCTGGTCTATAAAAGTGCATCAGTGTAATGTTAAGAGTGAAGAAAGCTTCTGAGCTGTAGGTTTAACTTCCTCTGTGAGAACGTGTATGACTGCAGAGGAAAAAAGGTTCAAATTCTAATAATTTGGGGTCAAATTCAACATGACAACCAACTCTGTGGACCACAATGCAATGCAGCGGTGTGAGACAGGCCTCTTGTGAAACATATTCAGTTTTATAAAGCCTGGTATTCCAATTACACTGTAATTCAACCACATTTTTCAATATTTAGAACGTTCCCACTGACAAATGGCTAATTGAAGTATCCTGGCATTATACAAACATTATTGGATTTGTGGTTTTTGCTGAGATAGACTCAACAACTATTCAACAGCGCAACCTACGACGGAAATGATGACCTACTAATAACTGGAATAAATGGTAAACGCTGGCTACCAAGGCGACATCCACTCGAATACATTTGTTTTGAAACAGGGTTTTCAAATAAGAGCGAACTCCGTAGAAAACGAGTGTCACATGACCATCCACTTACTCTGGGTATGCGGGGGCCAGCGTAAACAGGAAGTAGATTGGTTGCTCAGTTACAGAAAATATGACTATTTATACAGACAGTACTATTTAATGATAAAAGGTCAGGCTTGATGCTTAAGATCTTCCTCTATACTCATTCTCTATATACTCAGTTTTTGTGGAAAGAAACAGTTATTATTTTTAAACGGTACGAAGCTGCAGGTCTCTCTCTCTCTCTCTCTCTTTCTCACGCTCTCTCTCACACACACACACACACACACACACACACATCCAATTTACTTTAAAAATGAATACTGAAAAATCTAAGTTTTACTAGATTAAGGCTCTATACATTTGCTCAACACACATCTCTCACTTGTTTCCTCGGTCTGGTTGTTTTCTGCCAGGTGGCCGGAGAGCATTCATGCTTTTGTTTGTCAAAAGTTTCTTGTGAACTTTACAATAGTTGTGCAGAACAAAATAAGCATTGATGAAAAAAAGAAAGTCTCCAGTTTTGCCCAGCGTCGGCTATCGATATAGATTATATATATATATATATATATATATATATATATATATATATACATAATGCTACTGGACACGCCGCTCGCTAATTGCTCAAATACCAGATTCCTGCTTAGAAACTGACAAAAGGTCTTCAAAGTTGCAGTCGATATATCAGTAGTACATCGTACATACTTTAAAGCCGTGATTCCCATATACCCCAGGGGGTACATGGGAAAAATTGTAGCTCAGCCAATTTGAAAAGCTGTGTTGCAATTAAGTGTGTGAAATCTAGTCAGCATGCTGGCAGAGTGATCCAAACATTTAGCAAAAAAATACTGCAAATGGTTGAAATAGTTAAGATCTGAAAGTGAAGGATACATTATTGTAATAGGACACATTTCATGTTTATGATATCAGGCTGGAGAAACACATTTAGCTTGATGTAATTAACAATGTAATAAGTTTAAAATGTTCCCAAATGAACACATTTTGAACATGTGGTGTCAGTGGAGGGGCTCTTGAGTTTATGTGAGGCCTACTCCAGACGTGAAGCCGTCTGGGAACCCCACTGCTTCATAATATATGCAATTAGGGCACAGAGATGGAATCACTGACTGAAGAAGATGTACAAGAAGCAGGTAAGACAAAATAACCCCCGTCATGCATTAAACATCTCAATATGAAGTATGGAAATGTAATAATACGGCTCGTATAGATATATGACATCTGCATTAAAAATGTGATTAAAGACTTTAAGTGCACTTAACCTTGCCCATTACGTCCCTGACCATATGTGACACATGACCAGCGCCTGAGCTGCTCTTGCATGCCGAGAGCGTCGGGTCGGCGCCGCTGAGGCCTCAAATGAAAACGCTGCTGCCACGCGAGGGTCACGTGGCCTTTCGGTTGCTGTGTCGCCACGAGGAAAGAGGCAGTGGACCAGTTTGCGGGCCAGCTCGCGGAGGCCATGGGCGAGATATGATGATTATACAGCCTGGTGGCAGGAGTGCTGCTCAGCATAATGGGGTTTATAGGCCTGGGGGCAGAGTTTGTTTTACGCCTCACCAGAGGAGGTGTTGACAGCAGCGAGCGATGGAGGAGCAGGAGAGACAGTCTTATTATTAAGCCTCGCCACACACGGAGTGAATGTGTTGTGATGGCCGCGGTGCTAGATGAGTTTAGCCGGCACACGGAGAGATTAAGAAGAGGGTGCAGGTCAGAGGAGCATATAACACCTAAAATTGGATTTGTCCTCAGGGGCTGGTGGTTGAGGTCCACTTGGCTTGGGTGTGGGAAGATCAATGGTACTATCGGCCTAATGGATGCGGTGGCCAGATAGGGCCGTTTCTGATAAGGGAGGAGTATTGGCTTTAGTGGAGGAGATACAAGCTTGGTTACCTCTGTGTTTAAAAGAGCTTCTTTCTCTGTGGGTGAAAACACAGCGTTTCAGGATGTACACAGGGCGTACGCGCCGGAGCGCTCAACCCTCGCTCGCCAGTCACGACGGCCTGAGTGTTCAATTTGGTATCACACAGGTTGGAGTCTCTGCAGCCGGTGGCGTGCTGTTTCACCATCAGATACGGATCAGGGCTCCGTTAGGGCCTCGGAGGCTGCGGAGAGTTCAGTCTTGAGATAGTGTGTTCTCATCACCGCCGGCCTTTCGGCCCCGCTTCCCCCCCCCTCTCCACGCCGTTCCAGCCCAGCACGGCGGTGGCAGAGGTTTCACCCCAGCGCAGCAACCGCCGCCGTGGCCCCGGGACCCGAGCGTAACCCGGGGGCCGCGAGGGCGCCGGCGTGTCTCTCAGCCAATATGCCGGCACAGCATAACACACAGCAACACAAGGGAGGCCACAGACGGAGAGAGCAGCCGCCGCATCCACGGAGCAGAGGCAGAAATACAAGATGGCAAGCTTTCTGTCTTCATATGAGGCGCATTAATCCTCACAGTGGATCCCATCTTTATTCATTCATCGGCCTGTGGTGTCCACTCAATCAGTCAGTTAAAGGCTGGCCTGGTGGAGCGAGCCCTGCACACCCACCAGAGGGAGGGAGGAGGAGGAGGGGAGGTTATACTCCTCACCATATAGCCTGAGCAGACACTGCAGCACAGAGATACAAACAGAGTGGGTAGGGGAGGAAGAGGAGGAAATGTGAGGGGGCTCTTTTAAATAATGAGGCAATAGGGGGAGGAGAAAGGGAGAGACAGGGGGCGATGAGACAACTGGAGGTGAAAAGAGAGCAGCCTTGTATCAAGAGTGAGCGAGATTGAGAGGTTCAAAGTAAAGGAGGGAGAGAACAGTCAATATCGAGAGCCAGCGATAGGGAGACATCCAGGACGACTACAACACCTCCACAGACTACAGAGGTATGTATGTGTGAGAGAGGGCGGGAGCAGGGGAGGGAGGGAGGGATGTGGTGGGGGAGAGTGTGTGAGAGTTAGAGAGAGGGAGGGATATCCACTGCACTGTTGTGTGACTGGAAATTTAATAGAGAGAGAGAGGGAGAGAGGGAGGGAGGCAGAAAGGCAGCAGAGGAGGGGAGGGGGGAGGAGAGAGAGAGAGAGAGAGAGAGAGAGAGAGAGAGAGAGGAAGGAGCGACGCAATGCAAAAGCACTGAGCTAGAGCCTGTTGTTGGAATTACAGAGGACTGGGACGGGCTGTGGACGCTGCTAGCCCCTCACTGCAGAGCGGGGGTCTGTGGGGGTGGGGGGTGGGGGTCTGTGGGGGGGTCAAGTGAGCGAGAACATATTGTGCATAAAGTGGAAAAGGGCGGCCAAGGCCATGCGGAGTGTGCAGCGTGCAATGTTAAACAGGAGAGACACAGGTTGGCCACCCTGTTGCTGCACCAGACTGCATATGCAGCGGTCAGTCGTTACCTGGGTTCCCATGTTGTGCTTCTGTGTGTGTGTGTGTGTGTGTGTGTGTGTGTGTGTGTGTGAGATGGAGCCGAGCTGGAAGGAAGACACGTGTGTGCGGAGTGTGTGTGAGAACACGTGCCTGTGATGGAGAGAACCGCCGTTGAGGAGCAAGCATGTGGGAACGAGCGATCCTCCGAGTCTCGATATAGAGCGTTATCAATCCAGCACTAATCACCCGTCTGAATGCCCCCCACCCCACCTCACCCCCTCCCCCACCCCCTTTTGCCTCTGCTATCAGATGGACACTCAACCACCCACCCACTCTCTCCCATACATCTTCATGTTAATATCCTGCTGAGGTGATTAACAACTCAACCCTGATCACACCTGTAACCTTAATCTGACCTTCAACCTGCCCTCCCCCCCTTTAATTATGCCCTCCTCCTCCTCCTCCTCTTCCTCCTCCTCCTCCTCCTCCTCCTCCTCCTCCTCCTCCTCCTCCTCCTCCTCCTCCTCCCATCCCATGGGGAGCCTCAGCTAAACTGCTCTCACTTGAGATCAATCCCATCACTTCTCTTTCAAGAAGAATTTAGTTTCCTTAAAAAACAAACACAGTCTCTCGGCTCTCCTTCGCCTCCTCGCCCTCCATCTCATCGTGTCGATCAATACACCTGTACGTACTCTACTGTATGCGCCGTGTATATGAGGCAGGACTCCGGTCCGGTGTGGCAGTGCTGTACAGGTGGGGCTCAGCACTGTGTGTGCTTGAGCGTTGCCAAGGGAACCGTACAAGCAGCAAATGTTCCCTGAAACAAGCTGTAAACACCACCATCATCATATTATAGAGATTATATGAGCATATGGACACACATGTGCGGACGTGTCTGGATTTAAATGCAAAGATAATAGAAGACAGAAGGAAAAGATGACACAATGTGCAGTTGAGTGTTTACATGCATCACTGTAGAGGAAGCAATACAATTATGATAATGATTATATTAGATGTTTATGATTTCAAATTCATATTTAGGAATTTGCAAAGGGCTTTCTGGGTCTTATGTGCAACGTGCACGGTGACATGTGTGCAGAATGCAACAGGCATGTCATATTTTTGCATACATAAAAAAAGAAAAAATAATTACAAATATGAATGCATAATATATGCATAAAGTTCCATTATGAAATGCCCTCGCAGCAGCAGCAGTGTTAACGTCCCCTCGACGTCGGCCAGTGGTTCCATCCACCTGAAGATTTCTGAGACAATTCTCATTACCAGCGGTGGCAGCGCACTTGGAAAGGGTGAATCAATCTGAGAGAGAGAGAGAGAGAGAGAGAGAGAGAGAGAGAGAGAGAGAGGAAGGAAGGAGAAGACAGCGTCGGCGGCGGCTCTGCAGTGGAATACGCTGTAATTTGAGGGGAGGTGAGAGCTCTCGGAGTATCCGACCCGCGCGTGTTGAGCATGATGTGTTCCAGGACTTGAACGCATCATCCTAAAATAAAGGTACGTCTCTCATCACTCACTGCTTTTTTCTGTCGATGACATCCGCACACAGGCGAGATGCAGATTCCCGAGCTCTGCTTCTGATTCCGTCTGGTGCGTGTTGCGTTAGTGCGCGCGGCCAGTTTTGTGCATTTGTTTCACGCGCAACAAACTACTAACGCGCTGGAACGGAAATCCGCATTCATGACCTGGTGTGATGCCTGAACTGTGCCCGCGTGCAGGGTCCCGGTGCACAGGCTTCCAACATGCATGAGGCTGATATCCAGGAATTACATGTATGACGAGACAGACGTGTGTGTGTGTGTGTGTGTGTGTGTGTGTGTGTGTGTGAGGGGAGAGAACATTGGGGGAATTAATATGATCAGCCTTATCTGATTGGATCCATATGCAGAAATCAAACTTTTTCCCAGCTCTTGTTTAATCTTTTTTCCTTTATTTCCTCTTTGCTCGCCAACACAAGTTTATCTAACCTTGGAGATGGAGAAGCATCCGCTGTAGCGCAAGCTGTTGACAGTGCTTAATATTTGATCCGGTTAACGCGCAGCTTTCCCTCAAATGTACTCAAATAAACCGCCCCGATCGGACCGGTGCGCAGTGTTAATGTGTGTGTTGGGGTTCAGTTACCCCCCCTGGCCCCCCTCTGGTGACCCCACATTTGGAGGAAAATGCGCAGGCACCTTGGGGTTTATGCGCGGTGGGTTAAACTCTGAGTCAGAGCCTGGGGCCCCTCCGGCTGAGAACAAGGAGCAGATAGATTAGGACTGATGAATGAAGATCTGCTTCTATCTGCGACACAATGATACGGTTATGAGAGGATTTGAATGCTAATGTGCAGTGTTTCAGAGAAATCCGAGCGGGATGGGACTGGCGGAGGGGAGATTGTGTGGAGCCGTGTGTGCTGTGGACCAGCTGGATGATCTCCTGAGTTGTATGATAGAGAGAATATGTTATTAATGGGGTATTGGAAGGGGAAGTGGGGCACTGGGGCAGGATTAGACAAGTGGGTGGGGATGGGTAAGGGGGGTATGGGCTCTAACGAGGAGGACGGGGGGGCAAAGCACTGACAAACCTCTCCATCGCTGCAAGTTTTGGGATATGTATGGGAGGAAGAAGATGAGTGAGGATTTAAATTCCGGAGGGGTGCTGTGGAGCGTTTTTGTTGGACAGATCACGGTCAGATGGCCAGAGTCGTTTAAAATATGTTGTTATCCTCACAGGCCGGATAATGACCACTGTTTTGCCCCCTGCATTTTACGTCTTTGGATTTTTATTCATGCAACCGTATTACATTTAACGCTTACCGGTAAACTTCCACGCCAAAGCTCTACACCCCCGAGCGAATGACCCTGACACCTGCCATTTATGAGCCCTCGCTTCACAGAATATTCCTTTCATTAGATCCAAAATGGGCCGACAGAAGTAAAACTTTAAGAGGATGGTAAGTTTTTATGTTGCCTGTAAAGATATGTATTTTACCCACTCTGATTGAGGGGCTTAACGCCCAACAGGGAGGCAGCGAGGCCTCCGCATCAGCACCAGTCACACGAAGGCCCCGGCTGCATGAGGCTTGTCACATGATATCACATTTAAGAGGCAAGGTCTTCCCGCTCAGGGCTTCAGAAGCACCAAGACGTCTCTCCGCTGGAAAAAGCGAGGCCGACATGTCGGTGGAATTTGCTCGCGTTGAACTTTGTCGCCGCCCTCCTCCTGCTCCCCGACCGGCGCGTTACCTAAGCCCAAACACACCCGAAGTGGGCCAGGTGACTAAAAGGCGGCCATTTATGAGAATGTGGCCACTCAGAGGAAAACAAGAAAATAGTCTATTCAGCGTTTGTGTGTGTGTTTTTTTATGGATGGAGGGAGGTGAATACCTCATTCTTTATAAATTCGGGGACAAGCTGTGCTGAATTAGTAAAGGCCTGGGAGTAGAGGGAAAATATTGCATAAACTTAGGTCACATCTCCTTTGAAGTCGTGGAAGACCAAAGTCATGACAGCACCTGAACTAATATGCATGTTATTAAAATTGAACAATGTCATGATTCACAAGGAAAGGTTAACAAAGATGAGTTGATGGGGTGCTGCTGGGATGTTTTATTCAGTTGATTTAAAACCCGCTTTAAGGATTCTGCACCGGCAACAGGCTCCACGTGAAGCACCTTGTGGTCATTTTGGTAGATTTTGATTTGCCCTGTAAAAGAAAAGCAGAACTCATCCAGCAGGAGATCCAGGTTTAGTTCCTCAGCAGCTGAGCTACTTTAGAAGAAACAAATCAAGCAGTATCTACAACTTTTCTCACCAATCTGAAGACCAAAGAAGGAGCGCGGCCATCTTGCTAATGTTACCTGTCGCCCGTTAATGTGAACGCAGAGACCCACGTGTCCCACACAACCGAGCCCTGAGTCCTTCATGTGTCGCAAATTAAGACCCGGCTGAGCGATCCCAGTCATTTGAGGTATCAGGCCGGGCTGCTCTTTAATTTCCGAGGCACACCACTTATGCACGGCCGATGAGCTTGATGAAAACAAGCAAGCAGGTTAACAGGGACATGGTAAATTACACCTGCACACCTGGCCTAGAGGGAAGGTGTGACTTTGAGATAATGCTCAGCGCCCCGTCGCTCCGGCGCGGTCGGATTCGGAGGGCCGTTGCGGATTATTTCCAGAGGAGATGTGGAAAAGTCAAAACAAACACACAAGGGGGGGGAAAGGGCACGAGTGGAGTCCAGCATACAAACCGTTACCCCCTAAAACATTGCCCAATGTCATCGGCGTGCGCCTCAATTGAAGGCCGGATGCTTTCAATCCGGTTATTGTGCAGCTCGCCTTTCGTCGGCCGCTTACTGTACTTAAAAGGACAAAGAACTGCATTAATTCCGAGGGACGACTCTGCTGCTGCATTAGGATGCAAGGAGAGTAACTGTTGCCCTAAATCTGGTGCCTGTGTGAGTGTGCGTTTGTGCACGCGAGTGTGTTTGTGCACATACACTAATTCCTGCGTATGGGCGAGCAGGAGGAGAGACAGAGATCGTAGACGACACTAAAACCGCTCTAATCAGGGCAAGCCGGTCCCTGATCTCATCGCGGGGCCGAGCGTGCCGTTGAGCGATGGCTGCACAACTCGCTGATGTGCAGAGGTTGAGGTTGGGGGGGGGGGGGGGGGGCGTCTGAGACGCCACGGGCTCCCGCCGTGTCCGGACTCGGGGACAGAGATCCGAGATGCTGTTTTTGCGCATGATGTGGCACAATTTGAATCTCGGTAACCGCGGGGGGGAGGAGGGGTGGGGGTGGGGGTCGGGGGAGTGTTTCATGAGCACTGACCCATCCACAGCAGAAATGCTAAGCTGCCCATGCAGGCGGGGGTGGATATAATTAGCCGTGATTGGTTTGATCAAGTCCCCCCCCTCCCCCCCGTCCAGGGCCTGAGTGTTGACCCCACTGGGATCATGACGACTGTCCGAGCTTTAATTATTCAACAACAGTTCAACAGGAAGAGTGGCGGCGGTACAAAATGAACGCCACAATCCATTGAATTGACGTGATTAGAAACGGTGAGATTTCCCCCCGAAGGAATGTCTTCTCCTCGCGGCCTGAAGTGGCACGAGAGGCCTGAAAAGATGGACGGAGGCGATTCCTTTCCCTCCCTCCCCCCTCGTGAGCCTCCGTGGGAGGGCTGTCTGGCTGTGCTCGGCCAAATATCTGATCATGCGTTTCTAAAGACGGTCAACCGGAGAGACTGAAACAGTCGGGTGGCTTTTTGCCGTTTGGAAATGAGCTGGCCGGAGAGAGCGGTCAGCGCTGCGTGTCTGATATTGAGTTTGGCAAAGAGAAGAGAATATTATCTCCTTCTGGTTAGATTAAGTATTAGTAAATGTGAATGGGTAATGAAGGCGGTCAGGCCTCGGCGACCGCCGTGCTTTGCAGCCACCGCCGGCTCGGCTGCGTGGAGGCGCAGAGTCTTCAGGGAGTGTGTTCCGGGTCAGCGGTGGCATAAGAGCTGCACACAGCACTGCAGAGTCAGGCGGGGGCCTTTCCTCTGTCTGCCTCGCCGGCTGGAGGCACCACAGTAGTGGCATACTGATCCCGATCATGACACCATAAATATGGATGACGGCGAGGAAACGCACGTGGAATTAAAAACCCCCGATGACCAAAGTGTGATGCTTGACGGTTTTATTTTGATCTCCTTGTTGTGTGTTTTTTCGTCTTCCTGTGATTCAAGCCCCACGCAGACAGGCGCTGGGAGAGATCACGATGAGGCGCCCGGAGAGCAGCGTGGGCGCGCTGTCGCACAAGGTGACACGTAATCAAACGTCATTTTGTTTGGACGCGGTTGGAGGTTGTCATATATTTAGGCAGCGATAGTGGTGGGGTGGGGGCGGGCACTGACGTCACGGTGGCTCCAGGAGAGGGCCGACGAGACGGCGGCCCCTGGAGGCCGCTAAGAGCCACGGAGGAGGTAGTCAGTGGAGCCCGGCGCCATCGCTGTGATAAATCGCAGGTTGGGTCCGCGTGGTTAAGGCGATTACTCTCCGGGCCGTCACGTGAATCCGTACGCGCCGCCGCCGTTTGCTTCCTCGCTCCCTGGACTCTCCGCTGTATGTAGAGTGTTGACTCAGTTGTGCTAGTTTATTTATATATTTTGCTCCTCTTGCACTTTTCTTTCGTGGTGGCTTTGGAAAGGGTGGTGCAGCGGGGAGGCGGCGCTCGGGCTCACATTTCCCTGTGTGGACGACAAAAACAATGGCTGCTAATTGGAAGGGTGTGGTGCACTACTGGACATACCGAAATCTAAAGTGAGTGTTTATTGAAATCAGAATCAGAATCAGAACCACTTATTGCCATGTTTGTTTTCACATTCAAGGAAGTTGTCCTGGTGGAAGGTGCATAACATTCAACATTTAACAGTAAACAGAATGCAATAAATGGGAATGATTGGATGAATATTTACAATTGAACAGTAGAATATAAAAATAAGATAAAGTGCATGGAATGTAAGTGTGTATTTCAATGCAGAGAGTTGCAAAGCTTATCCGGAGCCAATTCCCGTGGTGACCTCTGCCTCATAACGCATCACAGACACCTGCAGATGGCTGCCGCTCAGGTATCGGTCGCCTCCTCCCTCGGACACGTTGTCGAAGGCAGATTCGATCCGGGGGAACTTTTCCCGTCGCGCGGCGGGCAGGGTTTGCTGAACCGATGCCCCGCTTTGGGAGCTGCAGAGCAGGGCCGCAGACGCCCCGAGCCCCCGCCGACGGAGACACGCACGATGGTGAGTGGTTACTATGGCAGGTTACTATGGCAACCTCAGGTCTCTGTGAGAGCTTCCATTTCGCGCAGCGTGGGAGAGAGAGAGAGAGAGAAAGAGAGAGAGAGAGAGAGAGAGAGAGAGAGTGGGGTGGAGAGAAGAACCCGCAGAGAGAGAGGAGAAGGGTGGAGAAATCAGCAGAGGAGGTGAGGTGTGGAAATAAACAAGCCTTAGGTGTAGGGGAAGAAAAAAAAGGGGGCGGGGGCGAAGGAAGAGAGGCGCAGAAGCAGGGGAAGGAGGAGAGGAGCGTAAAGGAGAGCGAGTGATGGAGGTGTGTGCATGATGGGGTGAGACCGAGGTGTGAGAGGAGCGGGCCCAAGGGCAGGGAAGACGGTCACGTGACCCGTGAGGCCGGAGCTGCAGGACTTCATCATCTCCCTTCCTCCCCCCCAGTCTCCCCCCCGTCTCCCTCGCCTCTCTGATTTCGTCGGCACGGCGCTCGGATGCAAGAGACACGGTGTCAGTCTTGGTGACCGGTCTCCATGGAGACGTCCATCAGTCAGTCCGCGTCAGTGTTTTCGCCGGCACGGCCTTATCGTGTTTGTCAGCGCGAGTGTTTATCTGTCTGTGTGTTAGTCGGTGTGTCACTCACGGAGAAGGCCGGGGCGAAGGCCTGAGCGGGCGGGGGGCCGAGAGAGAGCGTCGCTTATCACGCATGCATGCACACGCTGTGTGTTTTTGTTTGTTTGTTTGTAAAAAAAAAAAAAGACATTCGTGCACGACAACTGCAAGGCGGCGTGTGCAGAGACGCACAGACAGATGGACACATAATTAAAGCGGATCCACCTCTGCTCCACATGTTGCACCGCACCGTCTGAATGTTTATTCCCCCCTTTGTCACGTCTGAATTCCTAATTAAACACTGAGCCCCGTGACGGCGTGAGATCCACTGCAGAGAGCTGCTGATGTTGCACTCCTTTGTCTTCTGCATATCTTAAATGTGATCTCGTCCACTCAGTGCAGCGTGCCGCTGTGCAGCGACATGACACTGTCGAAACCTCGTGTGCCGGATTCACATGCATACTGTGGTCTTCGGATACCTCGATTTTTTTTTTAAATGGAGATGGACAGATGTTACTCAGTGTTCCCCTTTGTGTATTTTACAGTATCGCTCACTTGCCCTCTTGCCTATATGGGCCCTATGGGACACTTTTATATTACTTTTAATTTGTGCTGTGTGCCATCTTCATTTACTCTTAACCAGTAACATATACATTTAACACATCTGAACAATATCTCACATGTGTTACTGTTTATTTTAACACCAAAATGATTCAAATAGACCTTGTGGTTTAGTTTGGGTATGCAATTTTACCCAATTAAAGAAGAAATAGATTTGTTTTTTAAAAGGCTAGTCGACCGGGTCCACTCTGAAGCCTTGATTTCGACATTTTGACCGTCACATCGCCGCCATATTGTTTTTTGCTAAACTAAATACCTAAATGTGACTTTTATTTAGTATTTTGGAGCTGTGGCCTCCTATAATGCCACACACTTTAGAAAATGAAAGTGTGTGGCGTTACACACAGCTCCACCGTGACCTTGAGTTATAAACTAATACTTGTAATGACATTGCCTGTTCTGATCACAGAGTACGCTGCTGTAACAGAGCCCAGGTGGGTTCAGTGTGTGTTCATGACATGACATGCGTTTGGGTATGTTGTGTTCCTGCCGACCCACGAGCTGAAATAAGACGAGCCTTTTGTCAGTCTTTTGTGGGCCGCCGAAATCAGAAAACATGTGATTCAACAAGCCAATTCAGATCCGGCTCATGTCCTGCTCCCCTCTGAGGATCTCCTCCCACGGACAGCTAACTGGGCTATTCACGGGAAGAGGCGCTTAAAGGCACTAAATCAGAGCGTGAAAACAGGTATATTCAGACAAAATAAATTAAACATTAAAGCATGTAAACAGATCGTCGTAGAAACCCAAAGTACAAATACGAACCCGACAACGAGGAAGATATGTTTCCTTTAACTTTAAAAGCAGCACCTGTTAATGTCAGAGTCTCGCTGCTACAGCAAGTTCCCCGCTCCAATTAGAGAATCAGCGAGCTGTGTCCTGGTATGTGGATGTGCAGCGCACCAGCCTCCTACTGTTAGATTAATACTTAATAATAAGAGTGCACACTCTGGGGCTCTCCACCACCTAAATTGTGCAAACCATATATCCCCTCAGCCGTGCATTACACACAAATAAATGAACATCAAGGCAGGAAGTGACTCACAGGAAGAATGAAAATATTTAAAAATCTACAGTTTCATAAACTGTTAAATGGTAAATAAAAGTAGGGCATGACAACACATTGGGACTCATGCTGCAACATTCTCTTAAATGGATTTTAAGCAAATGCATGAATCCCACTTGATAAATTAAAGAGGTGTGGCTGATTGTTTATAATTAACATCGGTAACGCCCCCTACATATTATATATATAAGGGCAGCTGGTCCGCAAATACGAAAAAAGCCCAATAACTGAAAGATGGCATTAGAAAAAAGTTTGTTAGAAAAACTTCTAACAAACAGTCGGGAAATGGAGTTTTTAATTGAATAAACTTAAACATAGTAAACATAAAACCAAAAAGCATCTTCTGTATGTCAGCCTGTCAGAAGATGAACATACGTCATCATCTGAGGGTTTTTATATTCTAATGGGGTCAATGGACCAACAGTATTTCTTTAATAATCCAATCATTATAATTACTTTAAATCACATAATCTAAATGTGATTATATGATATTCATGCATATTAAAAAGAAAGTACAATACAATATGTACAATATGATGTCCGTAAAAACAAGATGCTTCTTTTCTGAATGTTCTCTTAAAGAAAAGAGCAAAAATTATTAATCACGGATGAATCCCAGAAATCAATGAATACTAACAAAATAAGCGGAATATTTTTCTTATATCGCTTCCTGCAAGAAGCCCATTGTAGTATTTGTAATTACTACAATTACCCAGAGCCCCATTTTTGTTGCTTAGCTGCAAAACATTTGTCACATTACATCAGTATGACGTAAAAATATTTTTCAGTGTAAATATATAATGTGCATTTATATAATCCACATTTCTAAACTATGAATATATAGTTTATAAATACCACCGTGCAGTTTTAATTGTCGACCACTTTACAACACATATTGCTCATTTGACGATGCCTTCACATGCTGATGAGATGATGGGAAATATGACACCCGATAGTTGTCAAAGCTGCCAAATGGCACACGAGCAGCAGAGTTTTGTCAGAAATCTAAACCAGGAGAAGCAAGTATATATTTAGTTGAAAGTAGAATGTGAACTTGACAAGCAAATATTGTTATGCTGCTGTTCCACTTCAATATTATCATAAGTGATTGTAGAACAATCGTGATAGCATCAATAATCCAGGGGAGTGTCAGTGAAAGAACAACTCGTCTCCAGTTTTATCCAAACTGAAAATAGTTTTCTGGTCTCAACAAATGTGTTAACAGAAAAGCAAAAACGATCAATGCAGAAAAAAAAGACTTTAAATGAGGAGTTCACAAGTTTATTTTATTAATGACAGATTTGTGTTAACCTTCGTCTGGGACCCTGAATGTAACCTGGCAGGTGAGACGTCTCCTGCCTTCTTAAAGCAGCCCAATCAACTCTGCTTACACATGTGGGACATGCAGAAAGAAGTGTGTGTGCTCACGGCTATGTAACCTTTCAACACTGAACACTTTGCCATAATTATCTAACTTCCTGCTACTTTTCTTCGTCCCGTCTATACGAGTGAGCCCCGTTACATTCAGCGTCATTCTGTAAATGCCCTGCGTGAACATCGTGAATGTCACCTGTGTGGAAGTGAGCGCACGTGCATGGGAATAATAAATGAGCTTCTGGCTCCAATAATACCATATAAGGCTACGCCTCCTGCCTCACATGTCCTCTATTGATGTCCTGCTTTTAGAGATCCATAAAGAAAGGTCTGCAGTCACTGAAATGATGAAGAAATGGTTCCATATAAAAAATGTCTCGCCACAGCAAGGCCATCCATGACTTCAAAGAGAGGGGGTCAAATAATATTGTAGTGTTATGCGATATAATTCACAATTTAAATGAATGGGGATATTGTCAGGTTGTATGAATACATTTTGACTTATATTGATCTATAATTAGAATTGTCATAATTGTGAAATGTAAGGTTTCAAACTAATGGAATATACAATCCATTGGTTAAAAATGGACAAGACTCAGAAATTGTGTTCTTACCTAAGAAACAATTTAAAATACAACACAAATCTTTTCATCAAATACTTCTTGCATGAACGACCCCGTCCCGAACATGTGACCCGACACAACACGAACAATCACACAGAGTCGAGGTTGACACGCCACAGTTTGACCTCCCGAAAGAAATCTCACACACACACACATTTCTCCTGAGCATAAAAAAATAAAAAAAAAAGCGAGGGCAACATGAAACACAGAAATGCTGAACCAAGTCCTCCTCTCCACAACAGCTGGGGGCAACGAGCGCTCTGCTCAGGAAGACTGCAACCAGGTTTTAGAGCAACCCCCCAAAAAAATCCTGCAGTTTACAACGCTCTGTAAATGGCTGAGAGACATTTTGATTAGCTGCTGGCTCCGGCTTCCCCCTCAGCGGCACAGGAATTGAATTTATCAACACACTTAACAACCTTAAATACGGATTAATTGTTCACCAAATCGGCGCCCCGACCATGCAGCGCCACAGAACGGACAGTAATAACATGGATTTCATTTGAAGTCGAGAGCCGGCGTAGTGAATGTGAAGATGTTAACATTGAAAAGACTTTTATCCCAGCATGTCGTGACAAGTGGTATGAAGCCCCCGGTTAGGGATTTGAACATGTGAGGTAGGTAATGTAATGTCTGTTAATGGGAGCGCTTTAGCAGGGTGATGAACACTGTGACTTATAATCTGCAGCTCTCGGCCCCCCTCTGAAGGGGGGGGGGGGGGGGGGGTCCCTGCTCCTGTAGGAGCAATCCTGAATAGATCAGTGCTCGTCTCTGCATCCTGCATCCTAGTGAGAGCGGCGCATCTTTGGACCCTCTGAGTGGGAGGACGAGGTGGAGACGGATACAGTGCAGTGCTAAAAATAAGCACTTATTGTAATATTGCTCCAATAAACCAAACCGAACCGCGCGTTGTCGGGGAAAAGAAAACACACATGAAATGCGTGAGACTGTAAGCAGCATCTGAGGCGACACGTCCTGTCATGAGATGAAATTAAGGAGCTTAATAAGTAAACAGGGAGGCAGTGAGGAGGAGTTCTGTCTAATTAATAGTTTATCACACAATCATAAGCTCAATTGACCTTCTGTACATTCAGTTGAGGAGTACAGAACGAGAGATTAGCTCAACCGGTAACAAGGCATTAACAGACATCAGAAGTGCATTTACTGCGTTATGGATATGGTATATTTATTACAAAAGGAGCATATAGTGAAACCAATGTGTGGAAAAATACTCTGCCGTGTTTTCTGCGTGGCGTTGTGCGGGTCTTCTGAAGGTTGTGATGATGGATTTCTTTTAAGAAAACATGTAATCTTCTCGGAATCCATTTTAATGCAATTTAACTCTCATTTACCAAAAGCGTGTGATGAAAATTTTTTTAGATTATTGGTTAATTCTTAAATGCAAGGGTAGGATTGTCTTTAAAAACAATGTATAGACTCATAGAAACATAATTATCGTGGTTGGTTTACATGGTGGTGTTCAACATGTCATCTTCTCATAATTTTGCCATTCGTGTAAAATTGTCATAATTAGCGTTTTCATCAGTTGCAGGACGTTTTTTTTCTACTCACAGTTTTGGTCTTTGTTCCTGTTCTTGAACGGTCTCTAGGTCTGTTTATGTATATACTCTACATATATATAGATATATATATATTCTTCTGTATGGAGGCTCTAGATCCTGGTTTACTCTAAAAGGACACACTTTGTAGTTATTATCAATAGTCCAAATTTACAAAGGGCCCATCAGGTGTTTTTGACACCGTTTTGTGTGTATTATTATTATACAGTGTAGTTTTGTAGTCCAGTTAAAATAACTATGCTGTCAGGCAATGTAGACTCATATGCTGCCTGCAGCTTTAAATTGGAGGGCAGTATTATTATCTAGTGAGGTGCAAAAAAGATTCCAATGTGACTTTAATGTGTTTGGTGCACTTCACAAGGATTCAACATATTGCATATCCTTACACAGGATATCTTTGTCAGTGTAACATTAAATCTAGCGGATACAGATCTCTCCTTCAATAAGCTACGGTGTCGACTTATTTCATAATAAGGAACCAAACTTGAAACCAAACTCACCACCTCCTCCCCCAGTTTGTCCCATTACAACCAGCCGCTTAATGATATCCGCTATCAAACACGGATCGAGTCAATAAATGCAGACTCAAATCTGTCTCCACATAAACCTGTACTTATGGGGAAATCACTGCGTGCAATAGGAGAAAAAAAAAGAATCAATATCAGGTACAATAGCGGTGTTTTCACCTGAATCTAGTAGCGTGCTGGCATCACACACCCCTGTCCTGAAATCCCTGTCCAGGGGGGAGCTATCGACTGGCGTCATTGATTCACCTGTACTAACATCTAACGTCTGAATATTTCAATAACCTGGGGGGGAGCCAGACGTGAATCAGGTATAACTGAGGCAACACAAAGGACGTTAGTACTCTATTAGTCACAGTGCTTACAGCGTGTGTGTGTGTGTGTGTGTCGGTCCGTGTGTGTGTTTGTGCGTGAGTGCGTGGGCCGGTGACGTCAGGGCTTCATTCACCAGCAAGGCCAACGCTCGTCCAGCTTCCTTTCAGTGCCGCGGGGTGGGAGGGTGCAGCGGAGGAGGCCGGCGGAGGAGACAGAGGGGAGGAAGTGCTGGCCTTCCTCCCCTCCCCCCCCCCCCCCCCCCCCCCCCCGTCCAGCACAATACGACACAGCGGCATCCCCCCCCCCCCTAATTTAAAAGCTATTCACAAGCACCTTCTGTCATAGCCCCGCATTCCCACCCCCTTCAAAGATCATTAAAATGAGAAAACCCTCTGCATGACTCTGCTACTTCTGCAGAATAAAACTGCTTTTTTTTTTCTTTCTTCTTCTCCCCGTTAAATCAGGGCTTCTGTGTCCTGATGCAGAATTTCCCTTTTCATTTTTTTAAAAGCCCCCTGGTCTTTCATCCCAAAGTCAATTTTGCCTGGCGGTTAGTCAAATGCTTTAAATGTTTATAAGTGCCTGTGAAGAGTGTAAGCTTTAAGTGTGATAGACTACCCTGGGACCAGGACGGGGCTGAGTGTGAAAGAAAAAATGAGGCTAGCAAACTGGGCTAAAAATTAAATGCTGGTTGGTGGCAGACTGTGGAAGGTCTGGATGGGATTATAATGGGCTGATTATGGTGGAATTGTTTCAATGGCAGGATTACTATCTGACATGACTTTAGAGGGATGCTGAAACAAATTCAATTTGTTTCATTATATTATTTGAATTATTCAATATTTATTTATCTTCGTTGGCACCGATTATATTTGGTTTGGCCCCTGCATACTGTATGATATTCTGCATGGTATTCAGTATGATATTGTGCATGATATTGTGCATGATATTCTGCATGATATTCTGCATGATATTCTGTATGACATTCTGCATGATATTCTGATTCTGCATGATATTCTGCATGATATTCTGCATTTTGCATGATATTCTGTAGGGTATTCTGTATGATATTCCGCATGATATTCTGCATGATATTCTGCACTCTGCATGATATTCTGTAGGGTATTCTGTAGGATAATCTGCATGATATTCTGCATGATATTCTGCATGATATTCTGTATGATATTCTGCATGATATTCTGATTCTGCATGATATTCTGCATGATATTCTTTTTTTGCAGGCTGAGTGAGGAGCGCCACCCAAATGACAATTTAGTGGTTGTTTAATGTTTACACTGATGGTATCATATTATCATATATCATATTATTATCATATTAGCGCTGATTTATCATATCCTAAATGTGTCTGCTTCGTATGAGCTGCGCAGCATGGAGATCACACTTGTGATAGAGCATGGCCGCCTCGGCCAGGGAAGGCCTGGAGAAATGAACATCGGGGAAAGTGAAAGACCTCTCGCTTGATTGTATTGTGGGCCGTCATATTCCCTTCTAATAAGAAGCAGTGAGATGAGACTGATTTGGTTTGGTGCTTTGTGTTCCAATGCAGTTCACTGGAGGGGCCGGCCTCTTTGGAAATCACAATCACTTTAAGAAATGATGATTGAGCTGGTGTTGTATTTAGAGGACATTTGTCTGCCGGTCAAATGACTTTCAAATAATGAGAAATCTGAAAACGTCCACAAATTCAGTGTTGGTGGATTTGGCGACACCTTATTTACTGGCGGCAAATGCCAAATGTCCCAGAACACTGTGGACAGCACAACAAACTAGTGTTGTTTTAATGAATTGCAAAGCATTGCTTGGCCCTTTTTTCATCATTATGTGAGCCACCGTGATCTGATTTACTGTTGCACACAGCGTGAGTCTGCGGAGTGGGGATGTAGTCTGTCGCCTTCAGCTCTTCATCTAACAGCTCGCTGGCTGCTCCAAATGGTTCCATTATACCTGCAACGCTTCAAACTGATTCGTCCAAAAATGCCGAAAATGACCCTTGTTTTGTTCTGTTTCGCGTATGAGTTTTGATTGTCAACTGAGAAACACATTGCATTTCCTATGATTACTTTATAATAAAAGTCAACTTGAGTTCCGTCTGCATTAGTCGTCCCTTATTAATATGTTTTTTCCCGGTAATGTCTCTCACTAAAGACACCCAGTTCTTAAAACTGCAAATATATAAATATTGCAATGCTTTCATTAGTGGGCCACAGGCTCAATCCCCATTGTGTTTCCTCATTTGACAATAGATAGGGACCTTTACATAAATAAAATCTTTGACGGATATATCGAATCCATCAAGCTTTCTTACCCGACTCTGAAGTTAAGAAGAAATAACACATTTGTCTTCTTACTAATGACAAGTTGAAGGATATTCCGGTTTTGGTGACATCCAACATTACTGTTTTGGTTCATTCTCATGATTCTCATAGCATGTTTTTCCATCGAGGCAGGCAACAAAACAAAAAAACACCTGCACACCACCAAGCAGCAGTCTGTAACAGCCACTAACTGGTTGACATGGTGGAGCATTTAGCAGCAAAAGAGCCTGTTATCTTTCTCAGAAGTTGGTGGAGACCAAAACAGAGATGAAAGGAAAATAAATTGACTCCAAATGAACAAACACGTCGCTCCACATCTATGTACATGTGTGAGTAACTGTCAACTCAAATGCCGATCATAAGTCTATCAGCCGTGCCCAAATTCACTGGGCTAATGTTTGTGGAGAGAAAGTGAATTTCTAGCATGATGCGTAAAAAGCGCCGAACTTTCATTATTGTTGGCGCACAGCCAAACTGATCGTCCCGTCTGTTCCTCTCACGGCGCATTACGCTGTATTGAGATAAGCACCCAAAAACGGAAATCAAGAGAATATCCACTCATGATTCTCTGTTTGACACCAGAAATTCACTTTTCCCGAGAGACTTCGCCCCCTAGCGATGCCTCGGGTGCCAAGACTGTCAGTTTGTGAGGAGACATGCTGTCGTCGCTGTTGGCATTCATACTGAAGTGAGAAACAGACGGGTTGGAGAGAACAAGGCAGGAGGTGGATCTGGGTTCTTACTCCTGCCCTCTTCCTCACCCCCCCTAAACTAACTCGCTGCCAGTCGTAGTCGATTTAGACCACAAACATTGTTCCTTTTTGCAGACATCTTGTGTGCTGCAAATTCTGCAAAGCTTTTTCTGAATTTTTTTCTTTTTTTTATTGGTATCTGATATGGTGGCTGATATTAATGCTGTTTAGATTGAAGGAGCCAATTTTCCTCCGGATTGTATTTTCTTTCAGGGTGGTAAAGTCTTTGAAACAGCAGTTACAGTACAACATGGGCCACTAAAAAGCGTGTGCCAAAACAAACGATAATATTAAAAATGTAACTGCTTTCTGGGGAATCTGATTATTGAATTCAGCCCAGATTAACAGCTTCAGATGGTGTTGTTGATCAATATTGATATTGTCCATCATATCAGACATGGATCAATGCTCGCTGAATTTTAATAAGATGTAAATTGATTAAATTGCCTCAGTGAATTGACTGAAACAGCAGCATCCATGAAACATACCACGTTTTGCAGGTTAACAGTACCAGCAGCTATACTGTCGGTTAATTTGCTTTCTGCCGTTTTGGGACAAAATCTGTCTTTGGTTATTGTTTCAAATTACTTCCTTGTCTCAGAAATTGGGGTGTGTGAGAGCAGCACTGTGTTAAAGCCTCACAGGTACAACTCTGTTTGCCGAGATGTCACCGCGATCAGGAAAGGTCACGGCTCTATTCCCACCGCACACAACCGACGTGATGAGCTTTTCTCTTTTTTTTTTTTACCCTTCTCATTGAGCTGCCATCTTGGGGTGTGCCGAGTCATTATTGATGTGCAGACAAGACACCGGGGAGAAGGTGCGCCGTCCCGTCTGTTCGACTCACCGCTTGTTCGACTGCCAGCACATCTTCCTGGTTATCTCTCTGAGTGTCTCTCACGCTTTATATTTGTGAGAGAAGTTTCAATCTAACCATCTGCTGCGCAGTCCATTCATGGTTGGCTGACGGGCGCTCATTTCTATTGGAGAAAGAAAAAGAACTAAAACGTGGCTTATTCTGCTTTTTTCCCCAACCTTCCACTCTTCACATCGTAGGTCTGTGGTCACAGGTAGAGATGTAGTGGAGGGTAACATTATCGAAACTCAATTACCCAACCTTTAGAGGCTGACATAAATCTTTATGAACTAAAACTCACAGGAGGATACATCACTGCAGCTGGATCAAAAACATAAAGAGGGTCTTTTAACCTCTTCAACCCTTTGGCAAGTCAAGCACGCTGGCCATCCGAGCACCGATGCACAACACTTGATTTTGAATTCTTGTCAAGATCCCAAAAAAATCAAACATGTCAGACTGAAGTGCTGTATGTGCATGTGATGCTCGTATCTAGAATGTCATATTTGATGAAAAAATGGTCTTGAATTTTAATATTTGACAGAACAGAGAATATATTGTATGTGTAATGCTGTTCAACAGTGCAAGAAACATGTTTTATTCAACTTTGAAGATACTCTTTGAAGCTCAAGGGGAAATTTAAGTGGAATACCAGGAATTATATTATTTTCTGTCACTATATTTACAGGTCTATCCCAGTAGTTGTGCATGTTTTATCCGACCCACCAACTTGTATATTTTACATCACCATTAACCATTTTTCAAGCCATCTTACTGCTTTAGAGAAGTTAAAGTTCCAAGAATCCATTGATGCCAATTCATGTCTGTAGAAAAGGTATTAGCTATACTGAGTTACAGGACTGTTGTGCAGCCTTTTAAAAACAATCTGACTTTTTTTTGGCGAATCAGTGTTAATGTAACAGGCAAAAATTAATGCAGGCATGATGTTCACTTTGATGGAATACACAGTGTCGTACAATCATTAAAAAATAATGCATGCCATGAGCTGTAACATCATCTAAAAGTTTAAAACTGCGCCGCGTTCATTGAGCTTCTTCTTGCTTCGGTTACACAGCCGGGCCAGCCGCTTGTGCATGTTAGTGCATGTTAGTGCATGTGAGCCCTGTGTTGATCTCATATGGCAGTTACAGCTGATAACGCTGCCCAACCTCGGTTCCCCCTCTAGCAAACACCGTAGCCTTTGCTAGCGTGCTGTTAGCACTGTTCGCGCTGTTAGCACTGATAGCTTCTAGCACTGTTAGCTTCTAGCTCTGTTTGCGCTGTTAGCACTGCTCGCTCCATTAGCACTGTTTGTGCTGTTAGCACTGTTACCTGTTAGCACTGTTAGCTTCTAGCACTGTTTGCGCTGTTAGCACTGCTCGCGCTGTTAGCACTGTTAGCTTCTAGCACTGTTAGCTTCTAGCACTGTTAGCTTCTAGCCGCCATGCTAAGAGCCGTTGAGCGCCAACACATATGCTCTGAATTTCATGTTTAGCAGAATTGAGTTTCGACTTTCCTCCTCCAGCAGATGAATGTGTAAACAGGCTTCTAGAGCCAAACTCTCTGCACACACATACGTTTGCACAGTGAAGCTCAAATATCCGAGTTTTAATGAAGTGAATTATGTTAACTCATCTCACCTTTCTTAAATACTTATTTTAACCTAATTCATTCTAAGTCATTTTTGTGCCTGGATACAACCAAACATGTGACACAATAGTGTTACATCATGCAACAGATTTATTTTTCAATAGTAATTTTTAACAGTTTTTGAAAGCCATGGACCAACAACTTTGTCCTGCCAACAAGATCAGAAAACACTTGTTGTTTATTTTGCAGGACATGATTGAGAACATAGATGGTCAGGGCCTTATTAAATGAACTAAAACAAACACACTGGGCACTGCCATTTCATTTAAATTCTCTGTTTTCCACTTACTGGCACATCAGTTTATTTACCTTCTTTTTTTTTTGCCACTGACTCATCTCTCAGCGGAGAGATGACCCTGACATTTGCACTGATGATTTGTGGTTGCTTGTCATTTTTTGCGACACACAGGACAAATTAAAGTGCATTCACCTTCACTGTAAATCAATTAGGATCACAGCAGCATCGTCATGGCCAGAGCGAAAACTGTAACGTCGCCTCATGGATTGCGGGGTGTTGATGTCATTCGCGCTCGTGTTTTGTCCGTGGCATTTGGTATATGAGTGTGTATAGGGTGCTAATGAGGGAGAGGGAGGCGGAGGAAAGGGGTGCATGTGGAATTGGTGGGATACAGCTGGACAGAGTGGGAGACTGTGGTGAATAGGTAACCATGGTAACTCTGTTGGCTAAGATTTAAATGCAGAGAGAGAGAGAGCAAAAGGGGGTAAAGGAAGTGTGTGTGTGCAGTGTGCAGTGGGGAGGGAATGAGGTAGGGTTAAGGGTTAATATGCATCATTGTAGCGGGATGATCTTTCATCAAACTGCGAGGTCAATGTGGCGTTTACCCCCCCACCCTCATCCCCCCATCCCCCCACCACTGGACACCACCGGGTGCAGGGCGGGGAACGGGGGTCCAGGAAGTAAGTAATAGTAGGGAGGAAGGAGGCAGCTTCAATGAATTCCAAAGAGGAAGAGAGTGTTCCTACTTTTAGAGGAGGAGATGGGAGGTATCAAGGGAGATGGAGAACGGAAGGAGAGCGGTCGGGTGAGGGAGGGAGAGTTACAGGTAGAGACTATTGTAACATGTGGGTAGTGACAGCGGCGAGGCAGAACACAATCAACCAGCCTCTAACCAGCTGTCAGCTCCAACTAGTCTCCGTCTCCCCTGTGGACTCCTGCGCACCACCTCACCACAACATCTGAGCTACCATCTTAACCTCCGCCTCCACCGGCATCGTTCTGTATTTTTTTTTTTGCACCTTTCGACTCTGCTCAGACGCTGTCTACCTGAAATAGCTCTGGCACTTAGTTCTCGATGGTGAGAAGAAGGAAAAAAGAGGGAAAAAAGGTGGCTGGAAATTAAAATACATAAAAAGGTGAGAGTTGATCCAAAAATAACACTCGCGTGCCTCTTTATCCGTCGGTGCCGCTGTCTTTTCGTCGGGATACAGATGAGGAGCAGTTGCAGGGCAGCACCAGCTGCTGTCCCAGAAGACTGCTGCAACGTTGCCTGGTGGTGTTGCAGTTTCCTGGTGTTGCAGTTGCCTGGTGGTGTTGCAGTTGCATGGTGTTGCAATTGCCTGGAGTTGCAGTTGTCTGATGGTGTTGCAGTTCTCTGATGGTGTTGCAGTTGCCTGGTGGTGTTGCAGTTGCATGGTGTTGCAATTGCCTGGAGTTGCAGTTCTCTGATGGTGTTGCAGTTGTCTGATGGTGTTGCAGTTGCCTGGTGGTGTTGCAGTTGCATGGTGTTGCAGTTGCCTGGTGGTGTTGCAGTTGCATGGTGTTGCAGTTGTCTGATGGTGTTGCAGTTGCCTGGTGGTGTTGCAGTTGCATGGTGTTGCAGTTGCCTGGTGTTGCAGTTGTCTGATGGTGTTGCAGTTGCCTGGTGGTGTTGCAGTTGCCTGGTGTTGCAGTTGCATGCATGGTGTTGCAGTTGCCTGGTGTTGCAGTTGCATGGTGTTGCAGTTGCCATCCCACTACACTGGTGTCCTGTTCTGTCTGATCAGAAATGCAGCTGCCGATATGATTTATCGTGGTGTCATTGAACTACTATGTTCGCATTATTGATCAATCCTGCCCACACCCGTCCAGCCCCACCTCTTTCTCTCTCTCTCTCTCTCTCTCTCTCTTCTTCCTCTATCTCCACCTGTTTCATATTCCTCCCTCTGTATTGTCTTTTGCCTCAGCCGCTCTCTGCTTTATAATGCGTCTCTATGTTGTCATTCCCCTCCCTCCATCTCTATCTGTTTTATATTCATCTCTCCATTGAGCCCCCTCCCTTCCTCCTCTCATTCTCTCTCACTCTCTTTCTCTCACTGAGCGAGAGATTATTAATATGAATGTATCTCTTCTTCTCTCCCTCGCTATCTCCCCTCTTCTACTTTTTTATCTTTCTTTTACTACTGTTCTCTTCACTGCTCTTCCCACTATTTATACCTCTCTCTGGGTCTTTATCCCTCATCATCCCTTTCACTCAACCTTCCCTCCATCTGTCTCCATCTCCATCTCTTTCTTTCTCCGGCCTGCTCTCTGCAGCTGTTCAGTATTCATCTATTACTGTAGTGTTGATAATTCCCTTCTCTGCCTGCAGCCATACAGTCATCTATCAGATTAATAATCCTGCGCCCCTTCTCGTTCTCTGTCTCTCTTCCTTCCCCCCTGTCTCCTTTCCTACGGTGCCAAGTGAGGATGCTCAGCGTGTCAAATGGGTTTGCATGTCAACGTCCCATCATCACAACCATCATCATTAATAACCGTATCTAGATTGCTGGATGCCCCCATTAAGGTTATTCAGGTCTAAATAACCTGCAGAGGGAGAGAGCCTCTCTCTGGTGGAGCCTGACTTGAGCTGGCCATCTATTAGTGTTAATGTAGACTGCACCAATGGCGACCATTCTCCAGCCCACAGAGCATGCGATGCTGTGCCCGTAGAATCAGCATCTTAGTCCACGTCTGTGATACCGCTCACTGGAGTCTGTATCTGTATCTGTATACGTTTAGTTAAAGGTGCTTAAAAGAGCATATTCAAACATGACATTGTCTTATTCATTGTTATAATTTGATATAATTAGTGTTCACAAATGAGACCATTGCTGAGATGACTGGAAGCTTCTGTTTTACGCCAGGGGTTTTATTAATGCTTTTAAAAATATAGATGTCCCATAAACCTTTCACTTCCTGTCACAGAGAAGCTTATTTTACTGATAAGGACGTTTTTTTCTTTCTTTTACAATGTCAGCTGCCACGGCCAGAAACAAAACCCTATAAATCCAACGTTATTTCACACTTTGTAAACAGGGAGTTGTGGTTTTAAACCCAAACTTATTTGAACAATGGGTTTCCTCATTAGTGTATTTCCCCCCAAAGAACCATGACTTTTAATGAAGATCTTTCTGTTCATATTAAGTGCATGTGGAGAACAAAGTGTGTGTATCAGTGTACACAAACGTGCCGTTTCCTTTATTTTGCTTAGTTAGTTAGTGGCTGAAACAATTATTTGATTTTTCAGTTGAAAATTAATCTATTACTATTTTGATAATGAATACATCATTAACCTTTTCTTGTGTATAAATAAAGTTATGATTGTTATTATTAGTTGGAGTAGGAGTAGGATAAGTAGTATTATTATTATTAAAGTAAATGCAAATATGTATTAAATATTTTCTTGTCATTTAATCTCTGACTAAAGTAAGACTATTTAAAGTAATGCTGGGCAAATGTAATTATTTTGAGACATTTTATTGAGTCTCGGTAAAAAAAAATCAGCTCCTGCTTACATTGCATTACATTTCATTTAGATGACGCTTTTATCCAAAGCGACTTACATGATATACAGTAGACCGAAGACACAGCAACGGTGAGCAATTAGGGTTAAGTGTCTTGCTCAAGGACACAACGACATGGACTGGCTGAGCCGGGGTTTGCTTACTGGCAGCATTTCTAATATATTTGTTGAATTTCTTTAATAACATTAGTGTGTGTATCTATTAAATAAGGTCAACATATGTGTCTGAGCTTTTATTACTTCCTCATGTGCATGTCTGAGCAGCTTCAGGGGGGCATTTTGTTGCCTATATGATTAACCGATTAATTTAGAAAAAAGATATGTCTTTATTTTCAGCCCTTAATCCAGTGCAAAGGTCCAATTGATAATCTTCCCTGGGAAGCTATAGCTAAATGTGTGATGGAGCTCATTTGTTTCACAACAGAGATACAAATGTTTCAAAAATGAATACCTCTCTGATTTATTCATGTTTATACGCTAAATGCAGCGCTGTAAAGAGAGAAAAAATCCATGTTGCCCTACTTTTGATTGCATGTTTCCATATTTCTGTACCGTCTCCTTGAACCATTAATTACAGGAATCGGCTTCCACCTGCCCTGGGTGTGAGGATTTGATTTCTGACAAAATGTCTTCTGGTGGATTATGTGGGATTTGAGATGAGCAGTGACACAGAAGTTCTAATGCTTCTCAAATATTTTTTTGACAATCCCTCCGATGATAAGCTTCATACTGTAGATGTCTACCTATTATTTGTTCTATTCATTCTCTTTTGGTGGAAACACAAAGCACGGTCTGTGTTCTATCTTTAATATCTGCTCTCTCTCTCTCTCTCTCTTGTTCTTCCGCAGTAACTCCTGGGTTCTTCTCACTTCACAAAAAAAGACTCACTCAAATCCCCAGACAACACGAGGAAAAAAGGGAATAACATCTGTCTATCTGCATATTTCTATGTTCAAAAAACAAGAGGAAAAAACACAGAGATCGACAGAGGACAAAAGACATCTCAGAGGATGCGGAATTAGAAAGAACAAACTGCGTCTGGAGGACCAAAGGGAAAATAACCCTTTTCTCTCGAATCCACCAGCGTGGAGTCACCTCACCTGTACCTTCGGATTAAAGAGCAGGGTCATGTCCCAGTTGCCATGCGCATCGCCACGCTGACCTGCCTCCCCGGCCCTTCCCCCTTCCTCTTTCTATTGGCCCAGCTGCTACTGCGGCTCCTCCTCCCTGGGCCGGAGTCGGTGGGAGCCGCCTCCTCCTGCCCCTCCCTCTGCACCTGCTCCAACCAGGCCAGCCGAGTCATCTGCACCAGGCAGAACCTGGAGGAGGTGCCCGAAAGCATATCAGTCAACACGCGATACCTCAACCTGCAGGAGAACTCGATACAGGTAAATATTGGCTGCAGGGAAGTTCACTCATCAGGTCGAATCACGTCAAGTCAGCGTTTATTTGTGTTGTGCATTTCTAACTGGTTGTTCCTCACATAAATGTTGGCGTTATCATTTTTAATTACAACTCGATCACAGCGTACAACACAAACAGAAACACATTTTCAGCACACAGCCTGTTGACACATCTTAATACGCTTATTGATTTTCATCTGTTCCCATTGAGGCCATTTAAACAGTTACGGATAGAAGAGTGCACAGAGCACACGAAGGCAAGAGACAGAGAGATGTACAATATGTGTCCTTAACACTTGCGTAAGCGTTTTTGGAGGGTTTTTTTTATCAGAGGGATCATTTGCTTTTGCGGCCGCGTGCGGATGTGAGGATTAACTTGTTGATGCAGGTTTCCTCTTGGAAACTTTAGTTCTGAGAAAAAGACAGCAACGTAAACGGTGATAATGGTGGAAAAAAGGCACTTAAGCCTCCGCTGAACTGAGGGAATATTTTATGAATTGAAAGCCAGGCACATTTCCATGACACCGTGCTGCCTTTTGTATGCATTACCAATTTATCTATAGTCCCTAGACAGCGTTATGTGGCTCTCCAGCTGCACGGGGAAATCATTTAACCACAGAACATCGAAGCAAAACACATGAATCTCTACATTTATAAACACATAGATTTTACTCTTTGCAGCAGCATTTGCAAGTAATTGGATCCAAGCTGACAGGGCTTTGTTCTTTTGAGATTTAACATTCATTTCCCCTACATGTTATCTCCTCTAATGAAAAGCAACACGTGTCCTAAACATTGTTAAAATTGTCCAGTGCCTCTCTCATCATGTCAAACTTTTCTGCTCATCGGACAGAGCGGTCTGGTCCTCTGTGCCTCGCAGAAAACATCTTGTTATTTGACGTCAACGGAGCATAAATGGGACATTGTGCCACGCGATTTGGTATGTGAGCTTTTAAGACTGTTCACATGAAAGACAAATCAAAGAAATAATAACGGCATTCGTTGCATTTCGTTTTTTTTTTTTTAGCCTAGAAATTCCGATTCGGTTTGTTGTATCCTGCAGCCCCACTTGAAATGATTAAAAATCTAAAAATGTTTTAACACCTGAAGGCATCCTAGATTCTCTGGCTTATTTTTTCCTTCACTGAGTACCCTGAGAGTAAAGCCTTGACAGCTCCCACCCCCTCTTAACATATCCACCCCTCCCTCTCCCTCCCCCTCTTTGCCGATCACCCCCCACCCGCTCCTGCTCCACATACAGACGAGGCGGTGGCCTGACTCCAGGAGTCTCCGTGTGTCCCACAGAGGGCTTTGGCCGCACATATCTCAAACAATCAGAGATTTAAGGGGCTTGTAGCCGCGCTCACTTGCTGTGTATGTTTGCCTTCTCGCCAACTAAGCTCCGGTTGAGCTGCATGGAGGCTCGTCTGTGCTGTCCGGGGCCCATGTTTCTCTGAATCACGTCCTCCAGCAGAAAAACCTCTCTATTGGTTTATCATTTGGAAAGTCGATCAAAAAATGTGTTTTAAAAGTGTATACATTTATTAAATAGTTTTCTCTACTGTGTTTATTTGTGGTGACGCTTCCTTGTGAATAGTCCAATGTTGATTATCAGCTAATTTTCAAGGGATCTTAATGTGTCAGTAGAGTCTGACTGAAACAACAGTGTGAAAAGCACTTTGGTGTCTCGAACATGCACTGAAATAAAGTTGGGTTTCGGACTGTGGACGGGTATGCAGTGGGTTTACAATCGTGCAGAAGACGTCAAGTGTCTTACACCTGCTTCTGTTTGTTGAATATAAGCATTGAAATCAAATGAAAGGTGCATTGTGTAAGATCTGAATTCAGAATTATTAAAGCATTAAACAAATGAACTAGCATTATGCACAGAGCCTACAGCGCTGACAGATATCTACTGAAACGAGCATGCTAGCTAGCCCCATCCTGTCCCGTAATACCATGTGGGCCTCTAGAGGTGATAGTGAGCCACCGTAGAGTCTAGTCTGCCCTCAGTCCAGTGAACAAAGAAGTAGAGCCCCCGACTCCCGCCCTGATCAGCAAACTGTCTGTTGCCACAATTACACAGCTTAGACCCGCTGCTCCCCCGGCCCACTGTGACTTCAGGCGCCGGGCTTTTTGCCGGCCGGATCTGAGCCGCGGCTCGCTCCCCTCCGGTCCCGAGCAGCTAAGCAGCTCAGCAGTCCCCCGCTGTCGGGGAGGATGAAACTAAAAACACAAGTCGTTTCCTTCGATTCTGCCACTCCAGACTCATGGCAATACAAAAACTATCAAAACTTAATGTTACACTGACCGTACAGTCCACACACAGCTGATGTAAGCTATAGGCCGATGCACGTTAAGTTTATACGATTGTTATTTTGAGTTAAGAAATGTTGTATTTTAAGACGTTAGTTATTACATTTATTTAATGTAACTTGAAGCAGGTGACATGTTGCACCTTTAAATGTGAGAATCCTTCACCATCAGTACCCTGCAAACTGTGCCGCGGCAATGTACCACGGTTACTCAGCGGGTTTTTGGACGGAGTGAGGGAGTGATGCATATTGTATTATCAACAACATCCAATATGGAGGTCAGGGTGACCCTTGGAGTCAAAACAGACTGGGAGACGCACACGTCTAACTGGCTGGTGTCGCTGTCAGCTGTCAGTGGGAGTCTGTCTGGAAAGCCCACCTTCCCCTGCAGACAGCAGCAGCAGTCACTGGGACGGAAAGATCAGCTGTTACCATTATGAGCAGAGAGATGAATAATTTATATTTATACGGTTTGTTTATTTAACATGTGTTAAGCCATATTTGTGCCTGTGAATCATTAATTGACAATGTGTTTTTTTCATTTTTCTGTAAATGTAATAAATATGAATCATGTCTCCGTAAAGGTTATATGCGTCAATAAGGCTATGAAGTAAAAGAAAATTAACGGAATAAATAAACATTGTGTTTTTAACAGTGCAAGCAATGTCAGTGGTGTTAAAAGAGGTGACAGTGTTTACCTGAGGGGGGAAGCAGAGGTGGGCGCTACGCTTCTGTTGGTCAGGACAGAATTTTACGGACGTTTTTTCTGGCCATGAACTAAGCATTGAGACTCACATGCACAAAATGGGACGTGCTCCCAGCCTGGCTTTGTCCATAAACCACAGAGAAGTCTAGATTACAACACACACAAAGGAAAAGTGTCTTAATTCTCTGCCCAGGTAGACATCACCCCACTATCTGTGGATGCCATAGTAGTACACCTACTTCACAACAGTGCAAACAGACCCCTGGAGACCAAGAGTCTGCATCGGTAGCCATCAATGAGCATGTCATCTCCATGAATCCTTATAGATGCTGTACAGTAACTCCGTCCTTATCTGTCCCTCCAGGTTATCAAGTCAGACACTTTCAAGCACTTGAGGCACCTTGAGATCCTCCAGCTCTCCAAGAATCAGATCCGTCAGATTGAAGTCGGAGCATTCAATGGCCTCCCCAACCTCAACACACTGGAGCTCTTCGACAACCGCCTCACACTGGTGCCATCACATGCCTTTGAGTACCTCAGCAAGCTGCGGGAGCTGTGGCTGCGCAACAACCCCATCGAGACTCTGCCGGGCTATGCCTTCCACCGCGTGCCCTCGCTACGGCGCCTGGACCTCGGTGAGCTCAAGAAGTTGGATTTCATCTCGGACGCAGCCTTTGTGGGCCTCATTAATCTACGCTACCTGAACCTGGGGATGTGCGGGCTGAAGGACATTCCCAAACTGACGGCCCTTGTGCGCTTGGAGGAGCTGGAACTGTCGGGGAACAAACTGGAGATCATCCGACCCGGTTCCTTCCAGGGCCTGGTGTCGCTCCGCAAGCTGTGGCTGATGCACTCGCAGGTGTCCGTCATCGAGCGCAACGCCTTCGATGACCTGAAAAGCCTGGAAGAGCTCAACCTGTCACACAACTCCCTGCACTCCTTGCCCCATGATCTCTTCACGCCGCTTCACCAGCTGGAGAGAGTCCACCTGAATCATAACCCATGGATCTGCAACTGTGATGTGCTTTGGCTTAGTTGGTGGTTGAAAGAGACGGTGCCCAGCAACACCACCTGCTGCGCCCGCTGCCATGCTCCTCCATTCTTAAAGGGCAAGTACATTGGAGAGCTCGACCAGAGCCACTTCACCTGCTACGCGCCAGTCATTGTGGAGCCACCTACAGACCTTAATGTCACTGAGGGTATGGCTGCTGAGCTCAAGTGTCGCACAAGCACCTCCACCACATCTGTTAACTGGATCACCCCCAATGGCACGCTGATGACCCACGGCTCCTACAAGGTGCGGATATCCGTTCTGCACGATGGCACGCTCAACTTCACGAATGTCACTCTGCGCGATACGGGCCAGTACACCTGTATGGTCACCAATGCTGCCGGCAACACCACAGCCACCGCCGTCCTTAATGTCACCGCCGCTGATTCCAGTGTCAACTACACCTACTTCACAACGGTCACGGTGGAAACAGTGGAGACCCCGGGAGAAGAAGACTCTGCGTTGGTAGCCACCAATGAGACATTCATCGGTGTTCACCCGGGGCCGACGCCCTCGGGTCACCTGTGGCCGGGTGTCCCGACCACAGCCTCCTCTCTGTCCGCAGGCTGGTCCTCCTCCTCTCCTCGGACCACCCGACCTACGTTCACTGTGCCCATCACTGAGCCGGGCTTCTCGGGCCTGGACGACGTGATGAAGACCACCAAGATCATCATAGGCTGCTTTGTAGCCATTACCTTCATGGCAGCAGTGATGCTGGTGGTGTTCTACAAGCTGAGGAAGCAGCACCAGCTGCATAAACACCTCGGCCCCGCCCGTGCCATCGAGATCATCAATGTGGAGGACGAGCTGGGGGCGGGGGCCAGCGGTCGGGGCAGCGGCATCTCCGGAGGCTCCACAGTGACGCAGAGCGGCAGCAGTGGAATAGGAGGGGGCCAGAGCCTCAGGCTGCACCACCCGGAGATAGTCAACCTGCCAAACCTGGCCCGATCGGAGCACCTCAACCACTACTACAAAACCCATCACTTCAACAACAACATGACGGGCCTGGGCATTGGAACAGGCACTGGTGTGGGCCTCAACAACAACAACAACCCCTCGCCTTGCTCTCAGTCTCAGAACACGTCCATATCCTGTTCCCAGGTTCAAACCAGTGGAGGAATGGCCACAGGTGGCACCCTGCCCTCGGTGCCCCTGCCCCAGTTGGGTCTCCACAGTTCTCTGAAAGGCTTCATGGGGAAAAGCCAGAAAGAGCCCCTGCTTTTTAAGAGCAGCTCCAAGGAAAATGTGCAAGAGACTCAAATTTGAGTGAAAGTGAGAGTGAAAGTAGGAGGTAAGGAAGAAGAGATGCTAGTAGAGAGGGTGAGACAGAAAGAGCCTGTGAGACCGGGTGTTCGAGACTGATTGTAGCCTACTGTCCTCATGGACAGATTCCAGAGAAGATTATATTTCACATAGACACTGCTTTGTGTTGTCAATATGTTGACAGAGAGAAGCAGATACGAAGGCCGAAGGAGGCAGGGTTTGATATCCGATCAGCACTAGTCCCACCAACGGCATCCACACCTCATTTTAAACTCACTCAGACACAAACATACACGATGTAAACCACAAACATCAGAAACACCCAGTTTACTGTGCAGCCTGCTATAGTCTTTTGCTAAAGTCAAGATCAAGACAACTCTTTTCATTTGCATCCTCCATCAAAGTGGAGCGCTGTGAAATGGGCGACGGGCATCTCTAGGTTTTCTCCTGATTGCTTCGTATATTTCCAGACACATTCAGTGTATATATATATTTGGAGGGAGACACAATGTTGTCCATTGAACATGTTGTCAGATTAGTGTTTGGCACAGACACTGAACAGCAAACAATGGTTCGGGTGAGCGGTACGGTCCCAGGTTTCCAGGAAGCACTAAAACAAAACAGAGGAAGCTAAATTAGAGCCGTGCAGCGATTTCTGTCCGGGACACGCGTCAGACTAATATTTCGCAGGGAGAAGGAACAACAGCTATTGTTTTTCTCAGAGCGGTTTCACTCTCACTTTCTCACTTTTCCCCCCTTTTACACCTTACTGTCTTCTTTGGAGGAGGAGAGAAACAGCGCTGTTATCATGGGAGAAAGAACACCCCCATGGCATATCGAAGGACAATGAGAGATATAAAAAGGACTTAAAGTACATATTATATATAACGTAAATATATTTTCATTCAAAGAAATAAATTATAAAGAATCTTTATCAAAACTACAACGTCTGAAGACTATATATATATATATATATATATATATATATATATATATATATATATTTAAAAAAATAAGTACACACAGCTGTTGTAGTGGCCCTCCCGAACAACTTTCCAAACTTGGAACAAGATGGCCGCTCTGACTGTGCTGCATACGGACCCGAGTAGGACAGTGGCATCTGTTGAGAGGGAGCTAAAACAAAAAAAACCTGGCAAAGTGTTTGAGTGAATTTATTTTGGTCTCGACTTTTTTTGTAGCCACACAGTGTTTCCCCTCTCCTGTCGCAGTCACATGAACAGGGTCTTTGGAGGAGGGAAAATATGAAATACCACTACAGCTCTTCATCGTTTGGTATACAGTATAGCTCTAGCATTAATAATAATGATCATACTGGTAATAATGATAACAGGCATTAGCTTTATTTGGCATAATGGTCATTTTATGATTGACACATTAAATGATAAATGTTACAATATTTTACTGTACTTACTAAAAAAGTAGCACATGCTAGTTCAGCATGCTCTCGAAAAAAACACATTGGGTTTCGACATATTAATGTTTCACAATATAATGACACACTATTGTTATGATGTTATCATTATTATCATCCATATGACTATTATTATTACTACTTGTGCCTACAAATAGCTGAGAAGTACTGTTTTTTTTTTTTCATTTGTATATGCCACTGAAGTAGTTTTGTGACTGATCCTGTTGGACTTTGGCTAATGAACGGCGGCGGGACGGACTCAGCGCGCCACTAAATGAACTCCACATGCATCAGCAGGAAATAACCCGGCCCTCAAAATGGCTTCCTCAGTCCGGCCCTCGCTGACTCGTCCTGCTGCGATGTCTCAAGCAGACAGGACCCCTCATGTTATCACGCATTAAAGACAGGACACGGACCTTTGATGAAGACTGCTCCTTTGCAGGGGATTATTTCACAACTGTATCTCAGTGTTATCGTGTATGAGTGGATTTCATGGCAGCAGGGAGCTAAATGGACGCCGGGCTTTGCCGAGCATTTTTAAAGGTAAGCGAAGCTCGTTAGTGAAAGAGAAGGTGGCATACAGTGCAGTATATAGTGGTGGGTGGATTTTTTTCTAAAGAAAAAGGACAATTAAATGAAAAAATATAGAACCTTATAGATCTCTTTTGAAAAAAAAAAATATTATGATAAGTGTTTTTCATTTTGGGTTTTTATCTAGTTTGATTATTTCAGTTTTTTTAAATCAAGTGATATCTTTATTGTAATATTGTTATTGTTATTATAATTAGCTAATTACACTGGTTATAATTATGAGAGATGTTCTGTTAGCAGAGGTCACTTTGAAAATTAAAAAAACCTGGCACATGAAACGGCAGTGGAAGTCTGTGAAACACGATGGCTATTTTTTTTTAAATGTATTTCTTTCTCCCTTTTTTGTTTACGATCAACTTTAATTGTAGTGTCAGTGTTTGTGTCCCTCTGGCTGCTTGAGAGGCGACGGGGTCCTCTCTCTCTGCACATGGGGGGTACAGGAAAGGCCCCGCTCTGGTTTTACGAGCTCACCCACACTCCCTCTGCGCTGTGTGTTTCCTGAATGTCATCGCCATCACGGTGTTCACAGTGCGATTGCGCTATGTCAACACCTCGTCGCCATGACTACACACTCAGACAAATGCGGCAAAAGCGGCGTCACCGCCGGCGCCTCCGTACGGGGGCCCGATGCCCCCCCTCCCCCTCCCACCCCCTTTTGGCTGTCACGTTCCTTTTAGTTTCGCCGTATCTCTTGACGAGCCGGAGCCAGTGTTCCTTCAATGGTAGCAAATCAATCAACCTGAGCATTGTACCATGTCCTCACATAACCCCCCCCCCCACACACACACACACACACACAAACACACACACACACACACACACACACACACCAAAAACCTCAGCATCCTGCCATCAGGTTTCCCTGGCAACTGTTGCCGCTGCGACAGCCCTTATCACAGCGTCTTGCTTTGGGTTTCGAATGCTAAACAGACGGGAGCAGACAGTATAGAAGTCCCTCCGTGTGTGTGCACGTCCACCTCCAAGATCTGTTCCTCGTTTCCTCCTCAATGCATTTCATTTGTTCACAACTATATTTTGCACCGCTGACTTTTCCTGCCAGTGAATCGTACCCTTCACATCCCCCGTGCGTTTCATTTGCAGAGACCCCACAACGTTGCTAAACGCATACGCACCCTACACTTATGATTACCGCTCATACCCTGCATCCGTCATTAACATATTCCTTTCCCAGCACAAGGGATCCATATTCCCCTCACAAGTTATTTACATATTCATCTGCGTCTGTGTGTGCAAATAACGGAGAAATGATCATGTGGGCATGCTGGTGGGTATGTGTGTGTGTGTGTGTGTGTGTGTGTGTGTGTACATCAACGACTGAAAGCAAGGACTGTTACGAAAAGCTACCCCCCCTAATTCCTCAGATACTGCGTTCCCTGCCTATCGCCTGTAGCAGCTCATCACTTTGGGAAGCATTGTGCGGCCCCTATAGCACCTGTGAAGTGGCACAAACCAGAGGCCATGTGATTGAGGCTCGGTGGTGGAGAGAACAGCGGTTGAGCCGGAGACACGCAGTCACAGTGCTGCAGTGTCTGAGTCACAGAGCAATGAACACACTCCCAACACTCTAATGGAAATGCTGGGTTTACTGTGCAGGAGGGGACCCGCTCGTTCACCCATTCAGGGAATAGGTGAAAAACACCAGAGTTTGTGTGTGTGTGTGTGTGTAATGTCTTGTTGTTGGGTTTTGCGTGTGCAGTTCTGGATTACTAAATGCCTGTTGTACTGTTGTATAAGGCAAAGAAACGGCAAAAGATACACCATTGTTGATGCAATGCTGCTCAGTGTGTGTTTGAGCGTGTGTGTGTGTGTGTGTGTGTGTGTGTGTGTGTGTGTGTTCAGGTGGGCTCGCGCTAGCTAGGTTGTGTAAGGAGGGGAAGAGGGAGGAGGGGCGGTCAGACCTCCATTTTAACTCCCCAGTTTAAACCAGCTCTGTCTGTCTCCCTCTGCTTGAGGCTACTTGTATGATCCTCTCACTGACACTTAAGTAAAAACAGGAGTTGTTTTCTCTCTCTCGCTCTGCTTTTTGGGATAAACCCAGCTCATGAAAGGTCGGTCTCCTTCCAAGTGAACATCCCCAACCTCTTTTTTTTATCTCTTCGTCAATCTGCCACAACTAATCTCGGGTCAAGGGTCAAGTCTAGTGGCAGTTTCTGTCTCGCGCGCAACCTCCGCTAGCTAATTAAGGTTAGCGCTCGCAATTTTGAATTGTGCCATTTGTTTTTATTGTTTCGCCCCGGCCCCGCTGTATACGAGAGTAACACCTGTTGGTGAAGCTAAAGTGATTTTTAATGTGTATTTGCGGTGGCTGTATTTATGGTTAATCGCCTTGACAGCGACGTGACTTTTAGTCATAATCATAACGATGCAGATGAGATGATTTGCTGCTGCTGCTGCTCTCTCGCGGCACGCGCAGTTTTCGCGTTAGCCGGCGACATCCGGCGCGATGCGGGTTCAGTCTGCTGCTGATTGCGGCCCCGCTTGAACCCCCCGAGGGCGGTGTCGCACACATGTTAACGTCAGCGCTACAAGGCCGCGTGAGCTCCACACGGCTAAATTTCTTTTCTGTCATCCCCCCACCTCCCCTTTTTTTAAAAATAGCAGCGAAGCGACAGTCGAGCGCGATGCATTATTGATACACGCGGTGTCAATGATGCATGGCACTCGGGCTAATTTTCTCCCCCCGTGGCAGAGGCCAAGAACGCCAAACCGCCGTGAAAAAGATGTGCGTCGCTATTGCTGTTTATTTCTCACACGGCCATCAAGACGACGCGCGAGAGAGCCGAGCTCAAGCGCTGCCGCTTGTCTCCTCACATGATGGCTGCTGTGATTCTGTTAAGTGCAGCAGTGTTTTGTGCGCCACTGTGTCACCGAGCTCCCCCCCCACACCACCACCCCCCCAGCAGGAGTCAGCCATGTCTCAGTATTCGCTCTGCTCGTGCTGTCGGGGGCTGGTTTCATCACCATTATGCTGGTCTGAAGGCCGATTTGATGGCACCAGTTTTTAGACGCCCGGGTCATTCTGTCATGAGAAAAAAAAAAGAAGAGTTTTTTGTGTGTGTGTGTGTGTGTGTGTGTGTGTCACTGTAATGTTGCTTCTGCTGGGGCTTGAGACGAGATGTGCACAGACATTTTTCTGTGTCATCACTGTGAAAACCCTGCCACGAAGCCACTTATCAAAGCTTACCACACACACACAAGCATGTGCACGTGTAAGAAGCACACACACACACACGCACACACACACACACCAACACTGACTGAGTGATTTATTGATTGAGGTGGTGCTTTCTTAAACAATTTGCAGCTGAGTGCATTGGAGGTTAACACAAACCTCTCAACCGCCGCCACCGCGCTTCAGTTTTATGCGTGTGTGCTTTATATCCTGTGAAGGTGTCCTTAATTTGAGAATGGCCGGGACATTAGCACGTGGCTTATTTCCCTGTTGCCCTGGTAACCATATTGTTGGTCACATGATGTCCGTTGTGGCCGCCCCGTGGGCCTTTGCGCTGCGTGGCGTCGGCGTGTGTGTGGGCGGTGACGTAAGACTGGTGAGCGGCGTCTCATCCCAGATGACTATCTCCTCTGTGTCACTCAGCCGCCGCTCGGGAGGAAAACTGAGAAAAAATACACACAGTCATGGAAATAGTAAAATGGGACACGCTCACAGTGTGTAAGTGTAAAGTACCGATTAACGGGAACGGTAAAGCCGGAGCGCCGCTAAACACGGAGCGTCCCGTGATTGCTTTATATCGGAGGATATCAGTGTGGTCACTGGTTTCATTTCATATCTGGGTTGAGAAGCTCAACCAGGGCTCCGTGGGGGTAAACTAAACAAAATGGAGGTTCAAAAGGAAGGCTGACATTTGGGGACGATGCAAGGTTTTCACTCGGAGGCGGCCATATTGCGCTTTCAAATACATATTTGTGTTTGGAGAACAATCTGGGAGCCGGAGACCGTCTTCTGGAGCATCCTCGTGCTCCGGAGCGCTTTGGAGCACCTTCGTGGTGATGTGTGCGGACCCGGGGACTTGTATCGGGATGTCCTGGACCATTCGTAACTATTAAAGGATGTGCTGACCCAGCAGCTGCGCTCCTCTCAGAGGACGGGCTCACAGTTAAGTTTCCAAACGCACATCCCATCCTATCCACAGAGGCCCGGCTCCCAGATTTACTGTTTATGGGCACCTTGGCTCAGCATCATAATCACACTCTGCTGTGTCTGATGTTTGTTTGAAGCTGGGCGGGGACCATGGAGTACATTTCAGGGCTTTGAAGTGTAAATTCAGGTCTGGTTGGAGCACCGTATGGAGGGCGGCGGGGAGACAGCGACAGCCGTATGGATACAAGCTGCTGGCTTGCTAACCCTTATCTGTCTGCTGAGGTGGCAGAGGCCTGGGAGGACGCGAGGTCGAAACCCAGGGCGGACGTCAACAGCGAGGGTCACAAGTCGTCTGGGCTCAGAGAGGCGACCTAGAAACCAGAGCTGCACAATCCTCCCAGTGACAGAAGTTTAAAAAAAAACAAAAAAAAAGCAGGAAACAGTTGTAAATAGTCATCAATATGAAATAAATTTTTACAGGAAGATATTGATTTTTCTTTTACGCTTCTTTGTCTCCACCCCCTCATGTCAGCCAGTGAGGCATGCAGCTTTTCTCATCTGTGCTGATTTATTTATCCGTTCTGGCCCTCGTTCTGTACCCTCATTTCATGTCTGCTCTCGTTTCCGCTCCCGGCCTTTGTGACACCGACCTTCCAAGTTATATATTTTTACCCTTGATGCTCACGGGCGGCTACGCACGACGTTCAGCCGGCGTGACAGCGGCTGAACGTCGCGCTCGAGCTGCTTCCACCAACCGCCGGCGATGGAAGCCCGCTTACAGCTTCCGTCGCCTCAGGCCTCCCCACCCTCTGAGCCCGAAGGAAATAGAGTGACAAGGGAGGACAGGGCGGACAGAAATAGAGAAAGGAAAAAAAGAAGAGATAGATTGAAAAGAGACAAGGATGACAGGAGGAATGAAAGATGACACATCCTGTCACTCCATATCTGTGTAGGTTTTAGTCTGGGTGTATTTGCATGTGTGTGTGCATGAATGCAACATGGCGTACGCGCAGGGGCCCCGGCTCTGCGCCCTCACTGTGTGTTTGTGGGGTATCTGCATGAGCTGCACAAGTATGCATATTTATGCATACGTCCGAGTGGGTTGCGTGCGTACTTGTGTGCACTCGAGTGCTCACGGTATCCGTGTTTGTGTATCTGTGTGTGGCAGAGATAAAGACATGAAGGAGGAAGGGCCGCCGTGGTGCTTATATGTCACCCAGCGCCGGAGGGGAAGTGACTCCTCTCTGTCCCCGACCCAGGGGAGGCAGAGGAGGAGCACAGCTGACTTCTCCTGCTTTTCTGCCTTTTTTTCTCATTCTCTCCTTCAGAAATGTAGCTAAAGCTTCTCCCTCTCTCTGACTCACTGACTCACACACACACACACACACACACACACACACACACACACACACATGTTCGCTCGCTCACAGGAGTGAGTCTCTCATTATCCCCCTTTCCTCCTCTTGTGCTTCTCATCCCGTTAAACCTCCTGTTCCCCTCCTCCGCTCTTCTCTATCTACCTCATGCTTCCTGGTTCACCCCTCCCACCTCCTTCTTCTGCCATTTTTCACGCCCCTGCAGCTAGATGTCAACTTGTGATTCTGTATTAACCCCTTGGTCCCTGCTAGTACACACACACACACACACTCACACTATCCCACACTCCTGTTAGCCCCCTGCACTCCGATCCCCTCTCAGGAAAATGGAAAATAAACCCAACAACCAACCAAGGCTTCTGATATTTCCTTCCCTCTGTTCAATTAAACATGGCCTCCATCTGCTTCTTTGTTTCACTTCAGCTTTTCTTCTGCAATATTGACTATGGTTGTTCTTGTAATTGTTTCTTAAGACTGTGTTTTAACCTGTTATAACCACAGATGTACGTGTTAACACTGGAGGAACATGTCACGGGAGTGTGTGTGTGTCTGTGTGTGTGTATGTGTGTGTATGCGTGGAGTAGGGTGGATTTGTTCTGCTTCAAGGTTCTGTGCCAAAACTTTTTCAGAACATTCAATCTTTGTTCATGTGCCATACTGAGAAATTTATGAAATAAAAATAACTTTTTTCACAAAATTCAAAGTGCAATTGGGGTGCTTCTTTTTTTAACTGTAGGTCTGTGAACTTAAAACTGTGTGTGTGAAATCACTGGAGCACAGCAGCAGCAAACCTGCAGGTCATTGTGCCTGCATGTGTGTGTGTGTGTGTGTGTGTGTGTGTGTGTGTGTGTGTGTGCGTGAATTCATTTACGTGAATATTCTATGTCCACGTTCTTCTACAATCAGTTATTTTCCCAGAGAGCCTCCCCTTCCTTTAGTCAGCATCGGTTTGTTCCTCAGTGTGCCGCAGCAGTGTTGCAGTGTGTGTGTGCGTGCATGTGTGTGTGTGTGTGAAGGCATTGTGTCAGTGTGTTAAAGCTGATTTGACACTGAGGCTGTGGACCAGCAGGCTGCAGGGTGTGTATTGTGACCCGAGCGGCTGACCTACGCCTGCGCCCTACGTCTGCCCGTGTGTGTGTGTGTGTGTGTCTTTGTGTTCATGTGGGTGCGTGTCTGTGTGTGTCCGTGTGTATAATGTTCGTGGGATGCTATTTAGCCTGCGGTGAACACTTAGCTTGTGCTGGCTGGGGCTTTGCCAAGAGGTCAGCTTCTGAATGCTACTGGGTTACAATTATTGGCTTATGTGTGTTTATATATTATATATTATATATATACGTGTGTGTGTGTGTGTGTGTGAGCAGGGATAGAGTAGCATGGGGGGTTCACATGGATTCATTGTGTTTTATTCTTCTGTAACGTTTGGGGCACGAATTGTTTCATTCAACTATTTTAATATCTCAGCTCTGCAACAAAGGCATTACGCTCTGAAAGTGTTCGATGTTATTTCAGGGAACCTTTTCCAAACACATCACTAAACTTTACTGCAAACCTGCTGACAGATGAGCACAACTAATGATAGAAAGATTGAATGTGTGTGTGTGTGTGCGCGCTCTCACAAGCAGAGTTCCTTATTGAGACAATGCATAATATAAACAATACCCGGGTTTAAACTGTTCAATAATGTAATCTGGAATGAAACATAATCAATGACTCAGCAAGAGTTGCAGATATAAAGTAAGACTTGAAAGCTGGGACTCGACTTACTTAAGAGTTGATTGACTAAACACGTTCAAGTCTTTGAATATCAAATTGTTCGGTCCAAACGGTGAAAGGCCGATAGTGTAACCGACCTCGTCCACTACAAAACCCCCTTCCCATACAGCTAAACTGAACTCTCTCTTAGGTTTCTAGATTTAAACACATGGTTCATGTGGACCAATCAGGGCGGAGGCAGCGTGACCCGTGGCATCAGGATGCTGTACGTGCGAGCGGCTACGTCTGCCAGATTAACAAAACCAACTCACAAAACATCAATGAAGATAATACTTAGCAACTCAGGTTTTGGTCCAAGAAAATATGAAATTAACCGAGTATAATGTGGAAATGTGCCGACTCGACGTGCTTTTGTTTTTTTGCTCAGCTTCTGGCTGCAGCAGCTCGTTAGCGGCTCTCAATCTTCACTTCTTCAGAGAAGACCATTAAAATAAAGACAAAATTGCCCTGCCGGTCTTGGTCGTCTCTTCCAGATTATTTTTGGGATCCTGAAAAAAAAACGTTCATGCAACGCACACACACTGCTCGCTCTCTCTCTCTCTCTCTCTCTCTCTCTCTCTCTCTCTCTCTCTCTCTCTCTCTCTCTCTCTCTCTCTCTCTCTCTCTCGTGGTTGTCGTCGTTGACAGAATCCAACACAAACTGCACACGCTGACATTCATTCCAGCAGAAAGTCTCTGTGTCTGTTGGCATCGGAGGGCGAGTCGGCGTTTGCTCTCAGCAGCTCAGATTCTGGACGCTCCCCGCCGACCATATCTTCCCAGCTGCAGCCTCGATGGCCTCTCTCCGGCTGAATACGGCTGAATCTCAGTGACAGCCAAAACGTCGCAGAGTCCATAGTGGGAAAGAAAATCCTCGTCCATAACATCCTCCTCACTGTTGCGGTTGGAAACGTAACACAACCGATGACAACTGGGATGAGGAAGAGCACAGCACGCGGTCCTATGCGGTCACGGTTGAAAATCATTGACTTTTCCTTCACTGAAACAAAACAAAACAAAAACACAAAAGAAATACTTCTTTATGTTGGGTAAAACATAGTAGTTTGGCTTAAATACGCTACCTTCTGAAAACTGACCTATTTTTAGGCCTCTGCTCGAAAATTGCATACCCAAACCAAAGGGTGTGTATCTCTGCAGCCACTAGGGCTATTTGAATCACTTTGGTGTTATAATAAAGGCCACACATGTTCAGATGTGTAAATATTAGTCTATATGTTACTGGTTAAGAGTAAATGAAGATGACACACAGCAAAATGAAAAGCTTTCAGGATAATTATTTCTTTGGAATGATGCAGCTGTGAGGTCTAAACCTCTCAAATCATAACACAATATGTGAACATTCATTTGCCATGTTGACTTGAAGCTGATGAAGTGAAGCAGAACAAAGTGAAGCAGAACAAAGTTAGAGAGGTTTTAGTACAGAAGATTCAGGCGAGGTCTCATTTGGGCCCATTTTGGCCATTTGAATGCCATTTGAATTTTCTCATGTACCGAACCATATATTTCACTCGTATTTTTATTATGGTGTTCAATACATTCAAATACATCAGTTTTGGGCTTTTATTTTTAAAAATTCATAAAACAACCTATGATTTACAATTGTATATAACACTGGCTGGTTTAACAAGACTAAGACTTAAGGATCCATAAAAACCTGCGAGTCTGGATTTGTTGAGGTTTTGACACTTGACCTCCAAAATCAACTCCGCTATTACTTACATTTGTGATAGTTAGTTTGTATGGGAACATTTCATTTACAACAATATAAAGCACACCAATCGGAAAAATAAATCCAAGAAACTATGTTTCATCGTAACAAACTAGTTATCCTACTTTTATAAACTGCAAATTTGAACTACTTTAAAATACGAATGTGATACAAAATCTCCTGCATAAACTCTCCAGCTTTACATGTAAACCAAGATGCGTTTATTCATTTTTTACCAAGCTTGTAATCTAGCAATTTAGCTTTTTTTTCTCTCTCTCTTTCCCAAAAATTCTGTAAATTCTGTAATCAGATTATTGTAATCCAGTTACACATTATGTATTACTCCTCCAGCCTTTGTGTGGGTGTGCGCATGAGAAGCAGCAGCTGCAAAAAAAACGCAAACAGGTTTGAAATGCATAAACATGACATCATTTGCATTGCCATATTTTCTTTTAAGTCTTACATGTCCTCTGCATGGCTGCATGAGCTGCAGTGCATGCTGGAAGGTTGTCAGTGAGCGGGAAATATAAGCGCTCTTCCTCCAGGAGTCATGTGACGGAACTTTAAAACGCTGATGCGACACCACCTCCGTTCGCACACATGCTACCCGGTCTACGCTCACGCTGAATAGATTATGCAAAACCACCTAACAATTCTCTCTTTCACCTCACCGACACGAGTATCTACATGACTCAAGGGTAGAGCAGCGAGCACGTACTTAAGATTGGAACAGACTGCATGAAATCCAGGGCAATTTATATGTGACAAAACAGTGAGGCTCAAGCATGCAGCTCAATCACAAGGCTCTATTTCTCTCTCAGCTCTAGTTAGGTCAAAATAGTGGTGATGGAAGGTGTGTGTGTGTGAGGGGGGGGGGGGGGGGGATGTCAGGGGGAACATACAAGCTGATGGAAGGACAGGCAGTGGGATCTGAGGAGGAGGAAGAGGAGGAGGAAGGGGAGTCCTAATGATGAGTGGCAAACAAGTCTCCCCCCCCCCCTTTCTCATGAAAAGGCCAATTCTTTCAGTTGGCTGAAATCTAAGTGATTTCTCCCTCTGCTTTCCCCTTCTGGGGCCTGTCGCATGTCAGTCTTCCCCTCGCTGCCATTTGTCTCTGCTTTTCTGCTCTGGCGCTCATGCGGCGTTGGCGTCGCGGCTGCTCTGGGAGGTGAGCGTCGTCTGGAGGTCAAGGCTGGCATTAGTCCTGGATGTGAAGGTCAGAGCCAGAAAAAGGAGCCTCTGTCTTCTTTAATTCGGCCCTGTGTGATGAACGGTGCATGTCACCCCTTCCTCAGCCCCCACACACTCTTCTTCTCGCCACTCTCCCGTTCTGCAGTGATACAGTTGTAAAGTGTAACCTTGGAGACAGGGGCTAATCATCCATCCCATAGCTACCCTTTCAATCGTTCTCCCTCCACCTCCCTGTCTCTTTACACCTCTCCTACTTGCTTTCCCTCCCCACCTCCTCTCCACCTTTCCCCTCCTCTTCACCGCAACAGGCTATTTAGGTATTTCATTGGGTTTACAGTATTTTCTCAATTATCTGCCTCCCTCTTTACTTCTCCTCCCCCCCCCACCCCCCCCCCCCCCCCCCCCCCCCCCATCCTTCCCTCTCTTTGTTTGTCCTATGGAAGGACGTTTGTTTTCTGTGGGGGTAGAGGGGAATCGACATCGAGAGATGAGTTATTGATTAGAAAGCAGGTTGCAGGGGAGAGGTAATGCGGCTCAAAGAGAGAAAGAGAGAGAGAGAGAGAGAGAGAGAGAGAGAGAGAGAGAGAGAGAGAGAGAGAGAGAGAGAGAGAGAGAGAGAGAGAGAGAGAGAAGACAGGATGACACGTACAACCTATGACACATCCTGCATACTGTATCAAGGCAGCATACCCACACATGCTGATTTATAACATATGTGAAATGTGGTGATTAAAGGTGACACAAGTTGTCACTGTTGTGTGGAAATGTGCAATTCATTAATTACAGATGAGATACATGGTTATCTCTGGGTGGAAATCAACATCTCATCAGACTCAACCCTCGCTGTTACCGCTTCCTGTGCTGTTTAATGACCACAAATCCTTAATTTTGATTAGCTTATTTATTTAGATTAGCACGTCATCATCAGTGGGAGCAGACCAAAATGACTTTGCAGGTGATTGGATCACCCTTTGAACGAGCAACTGGTGATTGACATTAATTGAGACTAAATGAGCCAACCCATGCTCACTCCCAACTCAAACACCATTGATTGGACAATGGCTCTACGCTTCACAATGTTATTCTAGGTTCCCTCGAGCTTCAGTTTTGGACGCGTCATGGACAGCTGGTCAGTTTAGGCTAATGCTACATTTACACGGCATCTTCTTAAAATCAACTTCCAACAGGCTTACGTAGGTTTTAAGTTTACTTATGTGACTGCAAAGTCGGTACCAAAGGACTCAATCAAGACTCGACACACTAAGAGAACAAAAGTCTTTCTTGAAGGCAGGGTCCGGTACACAGATAGCAGTCCAAAAAACGTTAGAAAGATCTGAGTAAAGGTAAAAAATACTGTGTAAATCACAATGAAAAACACAAGGGACTTATGGCTGGTATTTTAAACAGATGAGACACTGTCACAGAGTACAGACAGAGGGGAGCACAAATACTAAATACATGAAAGGAGAGTGGTAACGAGGGACAGGTGAAAACAATCAGACCGAGGCAGGACTCCCCCATTCAAACTGTATGAAGCCCCACTTGCTTTCTGTCGTGTATTTTAGATGTGAAATGGCTTAAAAATGTTATAACGTTGAGCTACAGCGAAAGTCCATAGAGACAGTTGCCAACTGTAACTTACACACGCGTTTATGTTTACTGTTGGCCATGCAGCAGAATGCTACTAGCTAACAAGCTAATGCTACAAGCTCTGACGACTACGATGTCCTGGGAGCTTCTTGCTGGTTGAACAACGTCTATATTTCACGACCATTAATATGACTTTAGAGAAATACGTTCGCAGTAACCAATATCGTCTCTCTTTCTAACCTACAGCTGCACAAATCATCAACATTTTCAAACAAATAGCTTTGCTGTGACACGTTGATGTTGCAACTGCATTTTAGCCGTTGAAAAGACAGTAAAAATATGTTTCAGATGTTCAGGACCACAACTAGGAATCGACGTTGAAATCCTGGTTGGCGCTCACTGGGTAACCTTAGAGGAGAGCAGGAAATGACAGAGACAAAACTAATTGCCAAGAAAATATTGTGGTTTGTACGTATGTAGTGACTGCTATTACGGGAGTAACTTGAACAAGTTGCAAAACTACAGTTAAATAAATCAATGTTGACTTGGTTCACTCTGGACACTATGCTGACGTTCTTGCTCTTTATACTACGCCAGTTGCTTCTAATTATTGTTTAATTATGATTATTACGGTGCATCTTATACAGGCACTAAAGTTTGCCTCTGTGCACTGATATCTGACACCGAGGTGCTCTGTCCAAAGTTTGTATATGACGAGTTGAGAGTGAGAACAAGTTGCATGAACAAGGAAATCATTGTCTTTATCTCACTTTTTTATTTTTTTTTTATCAGATTTGAAAAGTGGAAATCATGACAGCTAATCAGGTAACTATTTTAACCAAATCATTTCTGAATGGATTTGAGTTGACAAACAGGATGCACAGAATATAAATCCTGACTTATTCTAGATCTGCAATGCTCAGGACTTGAGATGCAGTGAGTTGGCGCTCAGTTCAAATTGCTGCTGGTTGTTGTTAAAAACCACTTTCCATAATGTGCTGATTTGCCTGACTCTTAGCTGCCAGAAGTGGATTCTCAGTGGATGTTAGTACAACTCGATGCATGTTGGTCAAGCTCAAAACAGGGCCGTTTATCTCGATTCCTTAACGGAAACACCCAGGGGATATCATGTTCCACCTCTGTGACACAGTTTAACTGCACCGTTAAGCTTAATGAAAAACCTACACACTTTGGGCCACATGCGGCTCACATACAAGGGCAGGTATGACACCAGCAGATTTGCCGTTAGACAGCACAGAGAATATGTCATCCCAGGAGAAGGTCGAAAAAATACAGCAAACAACACAAGATGTAATTTATAACAAGGATTTACCCAGGGACACTATTTCATGCACAGTTATCCATGAAGAGATGTCTTTTTTTTCTTCTTCCTAAGAGCAAGCATATGTTCTGTCAGACACCGGTGGAGGCATCAACATAACACCAGTCCACCAGCCAACGCGCGTGTGTGTGTGTGTGTGTGTGTGTGTGTGTGTGTGCAGTAGAAACAGCTCTTTAAAGAAGGTGCCAGAGCCGTCTCTGTGGTGCTGCACAGTGTTTGCAGCACGTCGACTTGTGATTTGACGCTGTCACAGGCTCCAGTCTGGACCCTGCGATGGGCTCGCGTCCACGCACCCGTTTCCGTGGAGCTCCTGAAATCCTGACATCCGACAGGCCTCTGCCAGAGCAGACGAGAGCGGCCCGGTTGCGGCCCGCTATCTCGGATAATTATCTCTGATATTCAGCATTCCAGACTACAGCAGAACAACCGGGAGAGTAACTGTACAAACAAACACGATGCGATTATGAACGCATTACCATCCAGCAGACAGGCAATCAACACGCCATGTCTTGTTGCGCAACCCTGCAGAATCCTGAGTCTCCTCCGGTTTCTAACCCACTAGAGATGATTGACATGCAAACACACGCCGCTGGTGTAGAATAGAGTCGCTTGGCCTCACCGCTCCCTCCATCGCCCTTTTACTCTCGCTCTCTGTGTCTCCTGTTAACATAAAGGTGCTGTGTATGTTTCCCAAGGTGAATTGGCCGGCTTGATGGTGCACGCCGAGACGTGATTGTGCACTTGTAGTACATTTTAGGATCCATGTACTGTGCAGCAGGCAACCTTCGCTCGTGCACATGGTCACTGCTGCCACCACTCCCTTCCATCCCTGTGCTGCAGCGCTAAACGATTCAAGTAGTTGCGGTAATGACTTGAGGCAAAGGAGGCAATGGTTGAGGTGGATCTCTCTCTCTCTCTCTCTCTCTCTCTCTCTCTCTCTCAGCGTCTTAAATCCATCGATTAGCTACAGAGGAGTACTGACAGGCAGCAGCCACTGCGGTCCTGCAGGGGTTGCCTGTGTGTGTGTGCTCGTGTGTGCGTGTGTGTGCGTGCGTGTGTGTGTGTGCGTCGGCCAGCGAGTGTGAACAACAGATAGGGATGCAGACAGCAGACACGGGGGCAGAGCTGCAGTCGTGCACACCTATGTGAGGGCGTGCGAAGAGCCTTATTTACTCCACTTCCTGGTTTATTGAGTCCGGCTCTGATGCAGCTGCCTGCCGGCCACCTCGGCCCCGTCACCCGGCGTTAGCAGCGCTCGTGGCCACAAAAGAAAAAAACACTTGTGCACGTGCGATCGGGCCGTTGACCATGCGCACGCACGCGCCGGACCCGTTGAAGACTCGGACCGTTGGGCCGCTGCGATGGCGCCTAATGAGACGGCATTATTTATAGTCCGGCGTGACAGAAGCGGCCTCGCCATTAGACTGATAATGAGCCACTGGGATATTGATCGTCTATATTGGTATTCACCAAGGAGCCGGTGCCACTTCTCCGGGTTGCCGTGGATACCAACGTCGCCTGCTAAATGACCCAATAATAATAATAATGATAACAATGACTGCACTGTGTGGAGATTGAGTTTTAAAACCACAGGGAGAAGGACGCCGGGGCCGGAGCGAGAGAGTAATGAGGATGGAAAGAGAGTGATAAAATGAAAAAAGGGGTAAATGTGGGAAAGGGGGATGGGGGGGGGGGTCAGGGGTTTGGGATGGGTGCAGAGAGGGGTGGGGGAGGGGGGGACGCACAATCGATGATCAGTGGAGTAGCATTAGCATTGTTCACGCCACCCCTCCCTCCACCTCTCCCTCCACCCCTCCCTCTCGCGGCCTCTCTGTCTTTCTTGCTGCAGCAGCGTTGCCATGGCGACCGAGAAATGTGGGAATACCTCTGTCCTTCAGAGAGAGAGAGAGAGAGAGAGAGAGAGATGGAATGAGACGAAGGGAGCGAGGAAGGAAGGGAGGATGAAAAGGAGAAGATGCGGGGCTCGGGGAGCAGGCGTTAAAAACCTGGTTTGGCCCTCGAAGGTGAAACATTGTGATCTTAAACACACAAACAAATGTGCGTCAGTCGGAGCCCCACTAATGCATGCAGCTCCCTCCACTTCCATGAAACAGTTAGTGGAAAGTGTTGTGAGGGAGTTTGTGTGCGCAAACACACACACAGACACACACACACACACACACACAGACACACACACACACACACACAGACGTGATTGTGATCACACACACATTAATCAGTTCCAGGCTCCTATGTATTCACCTGGCCTCTGTGTTGTGAAGCCATGGTTACTATGACAACACATTTAGACTGAAATAGTCTCTGTGCCTTCTGCGCATCATGTTTCCCTCTTCCTGTTTCTCTCTTTCTGTTTCCCTCTTCCTGTTTCCCTCTTCCTGTTTCTCTCTTCCGGTTTCTCTCTTCCTGTATCCCTATTCCTGTTTCCCTTTTCCTGTTTCTCTCTTCCTGTATCCCTATTCCTGTTTCCCTCTTCCTGTTTCTCTCTTCCTGTATCCCTATTCCTGTTTCCCTCTTCCTGTTTCTCTCTTCCTTTTTCTCTCTTTCTGTTTCCCTCTTCCTGTTTCCCTCTTCCTGTTTCTCTCTTCCGGTTTCTCTCTTCCGGTTTCCCTCTTTCTGTTTCCCTCTTCCTGTTTCCCTCTTCCTGTTTCTCTCTTCCGGTTCCCCTCTTCCTGTTTCCCTCTTCCTGTTTCTCTCTTCCGGTTTCCCTCTTTCTGTTTCTGTCTTCATGTTTTCTTCTTCTTGTTTTCTGCTTCCCTCTCCCCCTTCCTGTTTCTCTCTTTCGGTTTCCCTGTCATGTTTCTCTCTTCCTGTTCCTCTCTTCATGTTTCCCTCTTCCCCTTTTCCTGCTCCCCTCTTCCTGCATGTTTCTCTCTTCATGTTTCTCTCTTCCTGTTTCTCTCTTCATGTTTCCCTTTTCCTGTTTCTGTCTTCCTGTTCTTCTCTTCCTGTTTCCCTTTTCCTGTTTTCCTCTTCCTGTTTCTCTTTTCCTGTTCCACTCTTCCGGTTTCTGTCTTCCTGTTCCTCTCTTCCTGTTTCCCTCTTCCTATTTTTCTCTTCCTGTTTCCCTCTTCATGTTTCCCTCTTCCCGCCCCACACTTCCTGTTTCCCTCTTCCTGTTTCCCTCTTCCTGTTTTCCTCTTCCTGTTCCCCCTGACCCCCTCATGGCCGTCAGTCCATGCTGGTGCTGGTCAGCTGGTGAGGTGCTTCTCCCGCATCGCTCTCACCTGACGGCCAACCTGCGGCAAAGATCCGCCTCCAATTCATTTTATTGGCAGCCAGCATTTCCATGGAAACATCTCGAAACCATGGCAACTATTTGACTGGAGCCAAACGCTTTCAAAACCGCTGCACTCGTCCCCCCTGCTCTACCTCTTTTCTCCCTCTCCCTCATGCTATCTTTACTCCCTCCTTTTTTCTCCTCTTCAGTGGAGACAATGTTGCTGTCGCAGTCAACCTGCACGAGTGTATACACACGTGTGTGTGTGTGTGTGTGTGTGTGTGTGTGTGTGTGTGATAAAGTACACAGTCAATGTTTTATGCAACACAGCATACTAGTACTGCCTCTGTGTGCTTCATTGTCCTCGTGCATGAATTTGAGCTCTGTTTTGGCCGTGTGGCTGTGTGAGCCGATTGTCTTCAACACACGCGTGTGGGGGTCCATGCATGTTGCATCCTCTGCTCGTGCACTCTCTGCAGGAACCAAACATGATTATGGACGAGTGCCTAATGCCTAAGCCTCCTCTCCTCCTCCACTACTTACCTTGAGCTTGTCCTCCCAAGTGTTTCAGTAGCATGCCTGTCTGTCAAACTTCTGACTCCGCCCCCTGGATGCAGCCTGATGATGTGAACCGGAGTAAGGCTGAACCGACCGGCTGCCTGGGAGTCGAGTCTCAGCCGCCCTCTCCTGACTCGGCCCGGCAGCAGCTACTGTGGTGGTGGACAAACCTGCAGCCAGACCGAGGTTTGATTTCACTGCTGCAGCCGGTCACGCTAGTGCAAATTAAGGTAGACACATTTAAGAAAATTATTGTTTTTATTGAGTTTTTGAGTGAGACAATAGCTACCACATATTTACTGTATATATTATGATAGCCAATGTACGCATTATTTTTTAATTCAGGCACATCGAGCCAAAAACAATGCAACAGTCCTGCAATAAATCCTCCTTTCATGAAAGTTATAATGTTTGGTTGTTGTTAAAAATGTTGCAACAAGTGTTGATTTAATCATGTCATTATTTTGAAGGATGTAGCTTATAGACCTGTTGAACTGTTTTGCATTAAACAGAGCAGTGATTCTGTTATTGAGCCTCCTCTCAAGGATATCAATGGGGTGGACAAAATAATATGCTAATAATTTATAACCAAACATACAACCTTTACTGCAGGACTGTAGTATTTGACTAGCAATGTGTACCTAATATACATAACATCAGAAAGTTGAGGAAATATGTGAATGTAATTAAGCAAATATATTTCATTTAAAAAAAGAATGCATAGAAAACTTATAAAATACTAAGTTGGATTTCAATGCCTTCGATGGATTACTGTGTGGGCCCAGACCCAGAGGCCCAGGGTGTCAGGGGCCCCTTTGGCCTTCACCTACAAAATGTCGCTCAAAGAGACAAATACCAACCAGGAAGAGACTTAAAATGACCAGAAAGAAACAATTACAAAGAGATTTTAAACAGATGCAAAGAGACTTTGAAACTGGGTAAAACAGCAACATAAGACGACTACAAAGAGACACTAAAAGACTACAAAAAGACATAAGCCTACACTAAAGAGACACACAATTACTGCAAAGAGACACAAAAAGATTACAAAGAGACAGAAAGGTACTACAAAGTGACAGAAAGGTACTACAAACAGACAGAAAGGTACTGCAAAGAGACAGAAAGGTACTACAAAGAGACAGAAAGGTACTACAAAGAGACAGAAAGGTACTACAAAGAGACAGAAAGGTACTGCAAAGAGACAGAAAGCTACTACAAAGAGCCAGAAAGCTACTACAAAGAGGCATAGTAAAATAATAAATAAATAAAATAAAGTCTATGTATCTAGCCCCTAGGGGAGGTGGTAAATGCTTCTGTGCTTTGCCTGTAGGTGGATCTAAATTATGTTTTGATCAGGTAAAGTCATATTCTGCGCATGGAGAGTGGAGTGGAGACGAATTAGGTAAACAAGACAGTGCTGTGTGCACTTAGACATTGTGCTGCACGATTCAATGAAGCGGATCAAAACCTATACCATTCGTTACCCTTTGGATCTTAGAAGCAGAATATATTGTTTCAGTGAAAGGCAATGCTCAATTCATGACACTAGTCATGTCTTTCACTTCGATTCAAACATATGTATGAACCAACTCCTCTTCAGAGGAGACAGGGATGTAGAATATATAGTATAACAGCATAACTATAGCTGGAGGTTGTAAGCGATGACATACTGGAGCTTTTCCAAAAGAAGTTTAACAATAGACTGGACTCCATGACTAAAGTGAGCTGTTTATTTTTATGATTTGAGGTACATATCAGAGTAGCTCCATTAACACAGGGGGCTTTGAATGTGACAGCACTGACTGAGACAAGAGATGTGAGGAAAACATTTATTGCAACCAACAAAGCTTTGTGTGCCAAAAAGGGAGAGAAAAAAGTGCCATAACTGCGAAATTTAATCTGTCCTATTTTAGACCCGTCTGTAATAATTGATATCTCACCACAGCTCCGAAGCGACAGAAGGCTTTGATTTTATCTGAAGGATCTAATTGTAAGGCTGTGGTCATACAAGTACAGGGAAACTAATAACATCACTCTCAACACGAAACTTGCAGATAAAATAATTCCCATCCTTAATGATAAAGGAGGCAGTGCAGATATGTGGAGAGCAATCTCTCAGCATCCCTTTATTAATGTTGAGCTGCCCTTATTGTCTTATTGAAGCACGCCATGCCACATATATAAAGCAGCAATCACTATTCTGCTTGGATCGGGACAATCTAAGAGGCGTGCTCAGCTTGTCTTCTTTCTCACCTTCCTTTTCGTGCACTTTTTTTTTTCTCTGCTTGCAATTTTTCCTGAGCCTCGATTCCTTAAAATAAAACGTTTTTTTTTCCTGAGCGAGTAAAGTGAAATTAGCGTAATTGTTTTAATGAAAAGACCTCAAGGCATTCTTTTCTCCACCCTGTGATAGCAGATGAGTCCCTCTCACCTAAAGCGCAACGCTGTCCCCAAAACCCGAGAAGAAGCAGAAAACAAAAACCACGACAGCAGCAAAAAAAATTACCAAAAACAATACCCTAAAATAATAATACTATTACTAAACATAATGCAGGTGAAAGCACAGCCATATACACAAGTCTATTCCCCAAAGACCTGCTCAGGATTTGCTCAGTGGGGGGAAAAAAACAATTACAGTGGCATGAAATGAATAAAAGGTATATTCAGTTATCTGAGTCCTTTGAAGATGGGTGAGGACGAGTAAGCAAATCTAATTCAACGGCGAGAGTTTTCCGTTGCAGAGAAGCAGGGGGGAGAAAAAAAGCTCCCAAAATGCAGAGATTAGTTGGTACCAGCTTCTTCTTCTCTGGGGAGTCTGGGTTGGGAGGGAGGTGGGATGGGGGGAGGGGGTCTGTGACACACCGGAGGAGGCAAACTTCAACAGTTGCAGGATTCGTGTGAGTTAATGACGAGGAGCCGGCAGAGGTGAGGACATTATGATCAAACACATGCGGAGAGAACAAAATGAACACATTCGGAGGGGGGGGGGGGGGGGGGGGGGGGGGGTTGACGAAATAACAGAGGCAGCCTGACAATATGGGAATATCAAGCAGCTAATAAGGAGGACGGCCTCCGTTCAGAACAGCTCCGGTCCTCGCTGGGGAGCTTTCATGTGGTTTCCTGGACTGCGCGTGGTGGCATCTTGGAGCTTCTTTCAAGGGGGGAAGTAAAGGACCGGGGAATCCTCTGATGCGAGTTCAGTGATGTTTCTGGTGGAGGCGACGCTGCTGTTTGAGAGCTTTTGTTCCAAACATGCTGCTTCCTGTAACAAAAGTGTTTATGAGTCATTTATTTTCCTGGGAAGGAACAGACTGAAAAGGTTTTACAAGGGTCCTGCAGTGTTGCGTTCGCTGTCTGGCCTCCAAACGGGTAATCAGGCCTTCTAAGTTTTTACAGTGAGACGAAGTACCGTGAACTATTTCTGGGCCTTTTTTTATTATTATTGCAGTCGGTGTACAGCAGTAGTTAGCTAACTATCTACAGTATTTTAAACATTTAGCCATTACTTTTAGTTAACTATTTCCACTTTTAATTAATTATATCTATTTCCCTACCTACTAGGTTGGAGGTTTTTTTTCTTACCCATTCGGCCATTACTTTAAACGGACAGTGTGCAGGATTTGGTGAAATCTTGCGATTCTTAGCAAACAAAAACACAAATATACCTCCGATACACTAATGATATTATATATTTCTGTTCCTAGATTATACTTTTAGTTAACTATTTCATTACTGTTACCGTGATGCAGTATTTTAACCATGGAGCCAGTACCTTCTGCTCACTATAGGCCTAGCTTACAACACTGGCCAGGCTGAGGGGGTCATTTTAAATGAATAACCTCCATTTGTTCAAATGAGTTGATCTCTACCACCATACCTGCAGTAGGTCCTGGTTGGGAATCTCTGGTGTAGCATCATGTTTCACACATCTGAGCCTCCACATTGGGATGCAGAAGACCCACCCTCCATGATATATGACACACATATTGGGTTACTGTTTATATACTGTTTATGTACTCCGACCCAATCTGTGATCATACATTATGACAGCTTGGGTCACGATACATTTACAAAGTCTCGCCCTGCATTTGTCCCGTGCAGCTGTTTGGATGGAGCGCGGAGACATCATGATGGAGCACTGTTTGTACCCGAGGCGGCATCTGCCATTTCAAATGGCCTCGTAGTCCTTGTCTGTTACATGACCGCGCATATCAATCACTGGACGTTTATAATGCCACCGCATGGCTGACCGTAGATGCTACAGATCCGCAACCGTGACCCACGGTGGTCGACTGAGACGGGAGAGAAAGAGAAATGACAACCGACTCGATTCTTTTTTTTTTTTGATGCATTGCTTCTCGCGTTCGCCATCTTTCTTTTCCGTTCTGAAGTTTTGCAAAGCTCCACGTGTCACTTCATTGAGACCGCTGTCACTCGGGAGTTGACTGCGTGGTCATTTTTGTAGTTTTGCACCATCCGGCGACGTTCCTTTGAAGAGTCTCCATCAGTGCAGTTTGTCAGTGTTTTGCATATGTTTCCAACGTTCTTCCAGACCGTTTCCTTTCACACGTTGCAGATGGATTTACATACACAATATGTGGCTCATTTGTGTGTGCCAACACATTAAACACCTACACATGCATGTGTATGAGTTAGCAACGTGTGTGTGTGCACCCACACACACACGTTGCTAATGAGAACCTTCTGTCGTCTATATTTATTCCCTAAAACGGTGTTCTCACCGCTACGCAGCAACTTAATACCACGAAGGGTTAACGCGCCTGAATCCAGTCTGAATTATAACATCCTTCTCTGCCCTTTTCTATCGTATTAATCAATTCTGAACCAAATTTCCAATTCAGCAGACATGTTCATTACAGTGAGAGCAATCAATATACTGGATGAGACATTTTTGAGAGCAGCCCGTGAAGACTGAGGAGCTCTATCGCAAATCTACGGGTGAGACTTTGGTAAGAATAGTCCGACGTCTTAACGGTGTTTTACCGTCTTTCCCCAATCTCTCTTATTTCTCATGCCGTGTCCAGTTTGGTGATTTCTCAGCCGTCACTTGCTTTTATAGGGATCTCTATATGGCCAGTATGGATTACAGCACCCAGTAAATATTTGAATATTCAAATCAATATGTTAATAATGTTTTAAGACATACATTATGTGAATCTGTCCTTTAAGATGAGCACCCTCACCTCCAAGATATAATTTGTTTTGGTATCTGCCTAGAAAAAACAAGAAAAACGATGGATCGCTTCCTTCTGGTCTGGATAGTGAAGGAGTTTTAGTGTCTCAGGGTTTCCTTCATAAACGAGGGAATCTCGCTTATGGATGGCATCGTACTGGACTGAAGAGGGAACTGACAGACGAAGCAAAGCCGTGGAGTCAAACTCTCACCTTTGATCACGTCAACAAAATAAGAAAGTTGTCGATACAAGAGGTTCATATGAGTTACCTTTCTTTGGGGTCTGAGGGAAACATGTTGATGAGTATATCGTAAAAGGAAGTGAAAAAATGCTAACTAATTTCTAATGTTTTGGGGCTCATTCTCGTGTTGAATACAAGTTGAATAAAGCTGAAACAAACCCACATTCTGAGTTGTTTTACTGTATCCTACTTGAATTTCATAAATTTGCACAATTTAATTTGACTCCAGCTTGTGTTTTTGTTGTGTACCAAAAAGTCTGTCAACAGTGGAGTCCAAAAAAAAACCCAACAAACACACACTAAATGAATGATTCACGACTATATTTACTGTGATTTGGAACTTTGCTGACTTGCAAAACACAGACTTTGTGCCTCTCACTCCCACCGTAACCTCTCTCGCTCCAGTGCTCTTCCTCTCTCTCTATCTCCATCTTTTCCTCTCTCACTCCAAGTCTGTGATTTCATGTATAATTACTTGCGTAATTATAGTTCCCTCCGTCCTACTGTTTCAGGAGGTCTGTTTCTGTCTCCGTGGTATCTCGTCTTTCTTTTTTCCCCTCAACACACATCCTCACACGCAGCGCTCGCGCCACCGATGCCGCCTCCCCTCTCGCCTGGTGGTGAGGCCCGTCTCGTCACTCTCTTTTGTTCCGTCTCCGTCGTCTGAGGCAGGCCTGTTCTAATATTGGAAAGGCAGCAAAGCAGATACAGTGTGCAGGAAGAAGCCGGCGGTTTACTCCTGGGCTGCCATGCTTCCTCATGAATTATTCACTCAGACATCACACATTTAAAGAGCCTTAAGGTGTGTCATAGGGAAAGAGGGGAAAACAAAATGCTCTACTTTTTTTTTTCCTTCTCCTTGCTTACAACTTAAAGCTTTTTGTGTGAGAAGGCGGAGGCAGCAGCAGCGTACACCTGCACCTTCTCATGTTTTTTGAAAGTTTCAAAAGGCTGGCGGATGATGCCAGTAGATACAATTAGTTTGATTGCTTAGCAACTGAACATCACTTTGAGAGAGGCAACAGAGGGTAGAGCTCAGGTGGAGTATCGAGGTTACACGCTGTTTTTCAGAAGAATCTGTTTTTCCCAAAACTTCCATGCAAAGTAGCATGCGGTGTATCTTCAGCGCCGCTTTCATGTGTCAATCAGCGGAGTAACACACCACACTGGGTCTCAGGTTAACTGACAATATGATCATATCAACACACACACACACACACACACGCTTGCAGAGTCATTTACTGCTCGACAGGGTTCAGATTTTAAGCTTTGCGCTGCACTGCAGGTCTACTGTGCAACCAATCGTGGCCTACTTTCAGGTATCTGGAGGATTTTCCCTGCTTCATCTGGGCTTTTACGCTTCCACCCTGTTTCAACTCATCTCTAACAACATGCTGCAATTTAAAGGAGGAAATGCCATAGATTGTGCGCAGCAGTGCTGCATGTTTTAAAGTGAGTGCCAAGAGTCAGGATTAGGATGGGAGGGCGTCAGGGTAATGTAATAATAGGTCTTATTAATAACCGGCCACTCACGGTTACTCCTCAGACCCTGGTGATGGTCATCGTGGTCTTTGTCCCTGTGCTCTTACCCCCTCTGCTGGACAGACAGGAGACCAGGACCTCATGCAGGCGGTGGTGGGACAGGCCTGGGGCGTTAAGTACCGTCACATCTCCAGAGGGGGGTGATGTATTTATTCTGCAGTGAGCACTTCCACAAACTGTTTTATCTGTCGCCATGTTGGTCTTTCTTCCTCCATCAGATGATGGAATTAAGGGTGTGTGTGTCTGTGTGTGTAGGGGAGGGTGGGGTCACTTGGGACGGTGGTCTGGGCTGCAGCACATCGGTGAGGCTTTAATTTGGTGTGCGAGGCGAGCCGCGGCGGACTCTCCCAACAGAGACGGTGCCGTGTTTGTTTTGTGGGTGTGTAAATTAGCGGTAATTCGTTTGCTCAATAATGACGTGGGAGAGCTAATTAGGGCAGTGTTGATGGGTGCATTAATTAGTCTCTAGTGTGTGATGCTAATGAGACCCTGATTCAGAGTGTGTGTTTGTGTTTGCATGTGCATGAGTGGAAGTCATGTATCTGGTAAGGCCTACCACTATAGGTCATGCCATGAAGGAATGAGTGGAGGGTCTTCCTCATTTACTCACTCCTCCGGCGTGTGACCCGGAACTTGTCGCTCAGCTCTCCATCGTTTAGGACGTCCCAAATCTTAAAATGCATCTTGAGGCCGGAGGAGCTGCGAGCGAGGAAACACCGGAGCAAAAGTCTAGTCAGCACCCCGTCTATCTATGTATGAAAATATGAAATATACAAGTTGTTATGCTCATCTGTTTTGTTACAGCGCTGTACATAATGATTTCTGTCAATGGACAGCTGATGCCACACATCATATTAAATTGACCACTCATTAAAATGATGAGGCTCTGTGTCAACGATCTCTCATTAGTTGAATGCATGTTGGCTTGACTCCTCTCCTCGTGTCTCTTCCTCGCTTCCTCCGTCTCCCATCTCCCACGGGCTGGACGGCCAATGTCATGTTCACGCAACAAGAAAGACCAAAAAGGGAATGAAGCATGGAAGTGTTGCTCAATGGCTCTTTCACGTTATGTTGAAAGAGAGACGGAAATAGTTTTGAGACCAAATGGAACGCGGTGAAACACAAAGGTGTTGTTGGTTGACGCTTCACTTCCCTTCAATGGAGCGCTGGGCGACTGTGGCTCAGTGGTTAGCAGGCCTGTCTTTCAATCAGAGCATCAATCAGTGCATTGGTGGTTCGATTTCCGGCTCCGCTAGTCCATGTCGATGTGTCCTTGAGCAAGACACTTAACCCTAATTGCTCACTGTTGCTGTGTCTACTGTCTTCGTTTTGGATAAAAGCGTCAGCTAAATGTAATGTAATAATGAAAAAAGTTAACTGTCTGTGTCTGGCTTCATGTGGCCGGCCTCCATTGAACATGACGTGTTGCTCTTTTGCTCATAGTGGTAACACGGCATAAGAAGGAATCAAGGATATTCAAAAGTGGGAAAGGAGAAAGGCCATGTGTCTCTGACTCAACGTGTGTGTGTGTGTGTGTGTGTGTGTGTGTGTCAGTCAGCATGAAGGACGCAGCAGGTCTATATCTATATCTGTGAATAAGAACCCCTTTAATCCCGGTGGCTCCATGATGTCGGCCATGCCTGGCTGAACGGTGATCCCTCCACTCAACCGTCACGGGGCTGCTCGCACACCGAGCACCGGGAGGTGTGCAGCCGGTCGGTCACACTGCCGAGGGTTTCGACGCTACATCCCAATCATGAATTCATCCCACCCTATAAAAAAAACAAACATCCCGGACACACAACAGACAACACGGGGAGCCGTAATGGATGGAAGGCTGTTTTATAAGTGCGTTCAGTGACAGGTCCACTTCACAGATAAGAAGGGTCCGTCTGTGTGTGGTCACAGTGCTACTACTCAGCCAGGATGTGACGAGGTGGCGGCTTGCTGTAAGAATATATGGCATATTACCGATGTGGCACAGCAGCGGTGAGAGGCAAGTGTATGGGCGGGAGGGGGATGGGATGGGGGGTGATCTATTTTAATCATATTTATTCATGACTATCCCATTATACATAATCCATTACTATTCCTGTTCGACTGTATCCTCTGCTGCTTCGCGCTGTCGCTCATTTCTTCGCCTCCACTCCTTTCTCTTGTACAACTGGGGAGAAAAAGAGACATTTGAATCAGCACGAGGGGGCCAGTAGATCATCCTGTTCAAAGAAGTCATCTGTAACTCCCAAACTTTAACTGACGAACACAATAAGGTGATTTATTTTTAGCGCGAGCGGCTTGACTCTCAACTGAAGAGATCAGTCAAAGGACCGAGGAGATGGAGATTTGTCACGCTGAGCTTTACTGAAGAGCCGCCGCTTTGAAACTGGTGTTAAGGAAGCGAAGTTCGGCGTACCTCGAACCTCCAGCTTGCACTCCACCTCGTCCTGCCCGAGGTCGTTGATGGCCCTGCAGGAGTATTTCCCCCCGTCAAACGTGCTCGGCTTGCGGATGTTCAGAGTCAACACGCCCTGGTTGTTCTGCATCAGAAACTTGGGGTCTTCATCGATGATCATGTTGTTCTTCATCCAAATGATCTTTGGCTGGAGCACAGCGCGATGGAGGAGGAGGAGGAGGAGGAGGAGGAGGAGGAGGCATAATTGGCGGGATAGAGGAGAAGAGGAGGGAGGGAGGAGGGAGGACATAAGCAGAGCGAGGCATGTGGGGAGGGGAGGAGAGCAGAGGGAGGATGAAATTAGGTCAACATTTGGGCTTGACAAATCTTTGCCGATTCCGAGGGATAAAAAAAAAAAAAGATAAAAGTGTGAAAGATCTTTCTGCTCCACCTTCTGTTCTTGCTTCCGACATAAAAATACATTCCCGCTGCAAAGGCATCAAAATCCTGTCTGACTGTTCTACACTCGCTGCTTGACACTCTTGTACGCTCCCTCTGGAAACACAAAGCACCTCAACAGACAGGATGGAGGTGCAGAGATGCTGAAATGTATAGTTTGCTCATTCTCAAGATACAGTGAGCACTTTGGCCATATCTATGCCAAATGACAGTCAATGGTGGTGAAAGATATGTTTTAGCTTACAAAGCACCCAGACTGACTGGAGACTGGCGTTCTTGGGTTTTAAGACTGGTTGGAGGTACGGGCAGCAACAGAACTAAGTACATTTACTCTGATGCATGTGGTGGGATTATATTAGGGTTGTCCAGGAAGCCTGGCATCCCGGTGTCAGTGAACGAAACGGGAGGAAGTTGTTGAGAAAAGGAAGGAGAGTCAAGTGAGTCACTGGTGACCAGTATCATGACGAGACGGTCAGCTAAAGGAGGTGAGGTCATGGACTATATATAAGAAGTGGATGGAGTCGCAGTGACATCACCCGTTAGTTTGTTGACTGCTGTTAAGAAGTGACACCAGAGGGTGGAGGAAAACCAACATGCAGAAAAATAAATTTTCATGCAGAAAAATAAATTTTCATGCAGAAAAAATACATTTTCATGCAGAAAAATAAATTTGCATGCAGAAAAAAAGAATTTTCATGAAGAAAAATACATTTTCATGCAGAATAAAAAAAAAAAAAAAAGAGTTAGTCTCTCCCTAAAAAATACACTACTTTATCATCAGTAATGGATGAACCTCAGATTTGACCATCTCCAACTGATTAATATGTCTTTAAAAAGAAAGTGTCAGTGACGTTGTAAATACCTTCGGGTATCCACGGACAGCACAGCTGATGGCTGCAGCATAACCTGCAACCACACTTCTGTCCACCAGGGGCGCTGTGAACTTGGGGGAGTGGTTCACCCCCATCTCTTTGAACGGTGGACGGTTATGGGACAAACCTGGACAGGTGGAGAAGTGCAACATGCCTCAAAATACGTCTTATTTTGAAATCACACACACAGCGAGGTGCAGACCGCGTGAGCTTCATGTCCATTGTAATTAAAACAGAAATTATTATTCACCTTCAGCTGGCCTTCATTTGAAGGACGCTTCCAGTTTCCTTATATGAGCTCAATTTGTTCCCTGGTATTAGTTCAGATAAAAGATTGTATTTGCTCAATAATATTCTGAAAATAAGATTGTAATTGTGTTGTATTTATAGTTACTGCATTGTAGTAGAAGAGTATTGTTAACATCTATCTTTGATGATCATCAGCCACATCACTGATCAATGAACAACATAGAAGGTCACCTCCAGAGGCCTCAGGCTTCACCCTGATGAAGGTGAATAAATCATGGGGCCTTTCTCATTTCCCAAATTTTGTACACCCTTGATACCTTTCCTCGCCTATATAGTGTCTTAATCTCGCCCACCGGAGATGCGAGTGGAGGAGGCGAGGAAGAGTCGCAAGGTCAGAGGAAATGTCACTTTAAAGTATAAAGGTGGAACAGCGGCATCATCTGTTCATTGTTTTGGATTGCATGATGAGCAAAACAGTGTTCATATCTTATATATTTACAACCTATGAGTATTAAAGGAACAGTTACATTTTGATGGACATCAAAACTCGCTCGAGGTCAAACCCGTTGTTGTTGTTGTCTTTCCTCAGCTTTGGGATTGTTTTGCCTTTCATCCCATATGCTGACACACGAGCAAATTTCAATTTGCCGATTACTGACTTGTGTTTCATTATGATGTCAGGTGGGTACTATAATCAACCATCCTCACCATTTTATAGGCCAGACTAGCGCTTGGAACACAAAAGACTTGTGTCTGGTTGGCTGCCACATTTTCTGGTGGAGTAAGCAAAGCCACGGCACAACAGCAGCAGAAGCGTTCGGCTGCTGGCAGGTGTTAATTTCCCAGCCTGGATGCTTTCATAATCCGCGGCCGGTATTAAATGTTATATAACACTCTGTCAAAGAATATTTCTGTTAAATATAATCAGCGTGAATTCATTTTCCTCTAAATTATGTCCAAGTAATTAATCGCAGCTAAAAAAAACTGCTCCAAAGTTATTACTGTGTCCTATAGTTGAAAATCATATTAGTTTGTGGTTTTATTCACATTTGCGTGTCTAATGCCTTCCTCTTTTCTGCATTGTAGCCTTTTCACGAATCACAATGCTCGCTTTGTGTTTGAACTTCACATCAGAAGCTATCCCGCTAGGATGCTACCTGCTTTGTTAACGATGGCCGTGTTCTCGCTGAGGCCCGGATTGACGCTGAGGCCGCAGATGTTTTCGCTGAACACTCGAAAGAAATACTCGTTCCCCATGACCAGGTCAGAGACAGTGCAGCTGGGCCTGCGGTTGTGCTCGTAGACCGTGAACCAATCCTGAGAGAGAGAGAGAGGGAGGGAGAGAGAGAGAGAGAGAGAGAGAGAGAGAGAAGCAGAGGTTGAAAGAGGGTTATAGCTGAGGTTGAGAACTTTGTAAGCTGGAGTATGTCCTATCCCCGTCATCCTGGTTCTTTGGGTCCAACTTCCTGTCCATTCATACGACATAAAGACCAGACGGTAGAGTGAGGCTTTGCAGTTTGAGACTAATTTGCTCGCAGCCATGATTACGAAGGTCCACTGGGTGCTTTCTAAAGGGTAACTTTGGTATTTTTTCCCCTGTTTTTGTATTTACCTGACTAATAACTGCAATAACTTGGTCCAGTATTGTGGGAGAACGCTGTCGCTACTCAAAGGCTGCAGCGTAATCCATTTGAGGCAAACTGGCCCACTAGAAGTTCTTTGTTTTGCCGTGACAGGCTCAGTATGCAACATTATGGAAAAAGTCTAGCTCAAGGAGAAGTCTCATTCTGAAATCTCGGAAAAAAAACCCCGGAGGAAACGAGAGTGCCGGCCTGAGATTGTTGGAGTGAAGAAAACAAAACTTAATGTGAGAGATTTTCATCGACAGGGCTGAATATTTAGATTTCAACAAAGAGGGTAAGGTCTTTGACGGCCGTCCGTCACCTATTTATATGAGCAGATATTCATATTTCATAACAAGACTTCTCCTTGAGCGGGTCTTGGCCGCATTATCAAACAGGCTGTTTTAGTTCTTTGTGAGTTATTTTCCATAATGTCAGACATTTATAATACAAATCAGAGCCGATCAGCACTATTAATGGACGTAATATTACATTGACGCCGGGGACAACGCGGACAAATAGGGTCGCGGTTGTAAAATACCTAATTTAATTGTCATTCTCGTTAACGCAAAATGTAGTAAACCAGCATGGCATGCCGAGCAGATGATCGCGACAACAAACCATCTGAGAAGTAATGCGAGACAGCGTTTTGGATTTGCCACCGAAGACAGAAACACCGTGGATAAAGGTGAAGCAGAAAATGAACTGCCGCACTGCAACGTAATCTTGTAGAGATTATGTTAATTCTAGTGAAGGATTAGTCTTTGAGCAACTTGATTTTGTTCGGTGGCATCCCGCGCTGTCGGTCAGCGCTCATCGAGCAGATGTTAGCCCGACGCTAATGTTCACAGTGGCACACCTCCGATGTGACTGCCAGTGAATCTCTGCTCGCTCCCCCACTCGTCTCCCCCGCCGTGCGTACCTTAGTCTTCATGTCGGCCTTCTGAATAGTGTAGCCGGTAATCTCACAGTTGCCGTCGTCTTTGGGCGGCTTCCACTCCAGCGCGGCGTTGAAACCCCACACATCCGTCACATGCACGGCGACGGGAGGCCCGGGCTTTTCTGGTGGGTTCGTGAGAGGAGACGGAGACAGAGTTGGAGGATTTGGTTACGTAAAGCTCGCTGAGATAACTAACTGTCTTCCCTTCGAGCTTTTAGATGGAGAGAGACTGATGAAGGGAAAACAGGAAAAGTCCCGCAGAGAGAAACAAATCAACATTCAGAGTGGGAGAGCCTTGGCAAAGATGGACAGATTGGCAGAGCGAAAAGACAAAGGTTCAAGGAAAGGTGCGGATGCAAACATTACGAGAAGGAAACTGCCAAACTGAGAAACAGTACAGAGCAGGAGGATGCATTGTGCTCGTCATTGATCGCTCTGTGTGGCCGGCGCAGCACAGAGATACTGTACAACATGGGATGCCATTAATCTCCTCTGCGGAGTACAGTAGGAAAAGTGAGCATGCGGCGCCACTGTTTCTGCCCCGTAATCCTTCCTGTTCTTAAACGGTGCGGCGGCACATCGGCTGAGAGGGTGCCGATCAGAGGAGAGCCGCCGCTCATTAGCTCAACCTTCTCAGCGGAGGAAGTGACAGAGTAGCCCTCAAAATCCAAGCCTAATCCCAGTCTACACGCACATAATCCCAGTGGAGCCCCCCGCCAAATAATCCGCCCGACACCCTGACCCGGGGGGGAGACGAGCCCACGAGATGAGGAATGAGCCGGCGGCCGCGGTGGCAGTGCGGGAGCCAGGATTAAACCGGAGAGAGGAATCAGCGCTTTGATGATTTGCTACTTTGAGCCACAGATCCCTGGGAGTATGAAATTAGGAATTATCATCAAATTTGAAAAAAAAAAATTATAAAAACAAAACTCATGACATGTCAGATTTGGGCTCAAGCCATCATCCCTTTCCAAACAGGTTATTAATCGTGTGACTTGTGAAGTGCACACGCACGGCGCCCTGATCCAAAAGGACAGGTTAAGAACAGGCAGCACCCGCAGGTGGAGGTCGTTGCCGTGACGGGACTGACCTACGACCTGGATGTGCACGTCGGCGCTGGCCGACACGTTCTCGATCCGAACGGACAGCGTGTACTTCCCAGAGTGGCTCCTCTCTGCCGAGCGGATGAAGAGGATGGTGTCCACTTCACTGGTGCGAGTCCCCACCGTGTTGTCCTCCAGGAGGACGCCATCTTTGGACCAGGTCACGACAGGGTGAGGCTTACCCTGCAGTCAGAGTGATTATAAGGGAGTCAAATGGGAGTACTGGAAGACATTTATGTACAAAAAGACAGAATAGCATGGTGCAATAGGTTTGTCAGTTGGATTACGTAACATTAATATGATGTGTGACTCGTGTACATGAAGGAAGAAACCTAACAGGAAGTAGTTCCTCATGTATTCAGAATCTGATTCTGATTCTGAATACATCAGAATCAGAACCAGAATAATTTATTGCCATGTTTGTTTTCACATTCAAGGAAGTTGTCCTGGTGGAAGGTGCATACATTTAACATTTAACAATAAACAGAGTGCAATAAATGGGAATGAATGAATATTTACAATCGAACAGTAGGAAAATAGTAAAAGTAAGATAAAATGCATGGAATGTAAGTGTTGTGTGTCAGTGTATTGATCCATGGTGTCCCTTTACAACCATTATTTTACACTTACTACTGTTTGTTTATTTCTTTCGTAGCTCATTATTTGTCGCCCGATTTTTCAGTTTTCATTGCTCTACTAAATAAACGTATTTTGCGTGCCAATATTGAATAAGACAACAGGGCGATCTCAGGGAACCGTTCCAAACGAGTCTTTCTTTATTAGTTTATTTATTACTTGCGAAGATGTATTTTAAGTTTTGGCATTGAAATAGTTCGGGGCCTCCTCTTCCAGCTTTATTTGCTTCAGTGTGAAAGCAGCAGCAGGAACGTTCTCCGTCCGGCTCTCGGCTGAGATGACAGAGCTGTGGGTGCTCTTTCCTCCCAGGGGAGCGTCATGTAGCCTCGTCCTCCGTCTCAGAACAGCTTTTCATCTGCTTCTTCAAAAGCAAGTAGAGCCATGGCTCCCTTTTTCTTGTCTATTTGTATTTGTGACAATGCCTTCCCCTTTGCTACTTATGGTTAGCTTCTTTTTACCAATGCCATGTTGCAGGTTGCTTTCAAAAAGCTGTCATGCTCCCTGTGGCCTCTCTGTTCCTGCCAAGTTTAGAGATCTGAGTTGCATTTTACAAGAAGAAGAAAAAAGCCCCGTCACATTGCAGCTTTGTGGAAATCTTAAGCATTTAGTTATTTCACCAACACATACGAATAAAGTGCATGTGGACATGGGGTACAGACATGAGCAACCATACTGTATATCTGCGGCTGATATCTCTTGCCCGTGGTTTTGGTCCATCTTCAAATTATCTTATTTTGTGTGGATTATGGTGTGAGCTTTTTATGTTTCTGTCCAAACTCTTTTTTTAGGGATTAGTTTTAATCAGAGTTTAGCAAAACTAGGTTGAAAATGAGTAAATACTGATTTTATTTTTGTTTTCAAAAAAGAAAAAAAATCGGCCAAATTCAGTTTAATAAATCCAAGTTCAAACCCAAACTAAATTCAATTAATTAAATTTGCTTCCCCAAATCAAAATAAATACATTTGCATGCAATGTCATGCATGTCACTTCCTGTTTTGGGTTCAGCCTTTTTGGCTGTTGGGTTTACATGAGGTCTTTCTTCATTTTAAAACACGTTTGATGGAACGTTATTTAAAGTGAAACCATGATCAGTGGTTAAAAAAGGAGTCTGAAATAGCCATTTAGTAAAAGTTTGAACCGAGCAATCTTTAAGCACCTCATATTCCGTCACTTATGCAAATACAACAACAAAACCAGGTGCTTGGCCGTACTCAGACTCACCTGAAAGGGGATGACCAAGTTCACCTTCTCGCCCACGAGCTTGATGAGCTTGGACCTCAGATAGCGAGGCACGCGGATCTTTGGATTCTCTGGGTGGTCGACACGTAAGAGACGGAGAAGGAAAAGATAAGTAGACCTTGAGTGGGTGGCGTGGTGGAAATGTACATGTAAGATGTACCGCATGTGCATCTTTTACATGTGTATTACGGAGAAAACACACAGGGGAATTACTCCTTTTTGGATGCAGGATGTGGATAAGAAGTAATCCATGTAGACCAGCTAAGACCCAACGCTAAGCTCGATAATTAAATGTTTTTAACATCGTTACTGACTGGTACCAAAGCTGGGAAATGTTCGAGCCTCGTCATATGTCTGTTAGTAAAACATGGCGGCTTCTTCTCTTACCCACGATCTCCCTGATCATGACGGCCTGGGTGAGAGTGGCGGGGGGGCTGCGCCCGGCGATGTTGACGGCCACCACTCTGAACAGCATCTTCTCCCCCACTGGGAGACCCTTCACCCTGTACTGGTTCTTCCCCACTGGTTCTTCGTTGGCTTGCACCCACTGGTCACCTGAGGAAGGAGCGTTCAAGGAACAGGTCAGAAAACCAGAAGAATGCCAGAGACCTCTGGATGGGGTAGAGAAACAGGGATCAGGTGTTTCTAATGGAGAGATTTATCGCACAAAATTCAAATGGATTTCTGAAATAATGGGTTCTTGCATTCAGATGGAAGTAGACACAAGTAGACTTATTTCTATCTTACATATTTTACCAGCTTTGGTTAAAAACACTGGATATCAGACTCTTCAATTCCCTCCGACTGGTTATACAATGACAAGAACATGGAGACTACCCAAAGACTGAGGCCAAGATTGAGCAATACTACAGTGTATATAGTCAAGCATGGGGCTTTTTTTATAACTTGACCTGAAACATCACAAACTAATTAGTCAATAATATGCTCTTTGGTAGTGAATGTAATGCCTGTACTTCTGCTTTTGCTCGTGTTGTTTTTTGGTTAAAAACAAAGACAACCAGACTATTGCTCTTATTTGGAGGTCCTTGACAGACGTTAGGGTTGCTATGATTTGGCAGTCGCTAGTTGGGGGAGGAGTTTAGCCGACGTTGCCAGGTTTATTTTGGCTGGTGTATCCTCTGTTAGCATGGCTTCGTCCTGTTGGCTAGCAACAGAGACAAAGACAGTTACGCTGGAGGAATCAAAAACTAGAAACCAAAAATCTGTCCTCACTAATAAAGGTCTATTGAGCATTGTGAGCATTAATATCCAATATCTTTAACTTTTACATTAGTTACAGCGTATAAACTCTCTAAAATGCCAATATTTCACATCCAAACTATTCACACCAGCAGTGATGTGAATTTGCAGCAGTTGCAGCACTTTTTCAATAAAAGGTTAGAATAAATTTAACTGTCGTATAGCAACAAGTTACTGTAATCAACTTTCTATTTGAGTTTCCTGTCAGTGAAATGAGTGTATTTCCTTCTGGTAAACAGCTGCAGTGTAAATGTCTCAGACTTTCACAGTGAAAGGTAAGAATGGAAAGAATGGATCTGATCTGTCAAAGTCGAAATGAGTAATAAAGTTGGCCGTCTTTGTTTGGACTACGTGGGCTCCTTGTTGTTGTAGTTCATTTTGGGGAACTTCATTGGGCGATGCCTTAATTAGCGGTGCAATAACTTGGAAACTGTAACCCTCCTCCGTAAGAAATAACGTATATAACATATTTATATAATCTTACAAATTAAGCTTTCACTCTGTGTACTTGCTTTCACTATGACGTGCCAAACATTGTGCGTGTACTTACTCCCTTCTATGCAGTACTCAATGATGTAACCGTCGATGCCGCCTGCTCCGATCTTCTCTGGAGGACGCCACTTGAGTGCACAGGTAGTGTCTGTCACATCGTCCACCATGAGGCGAGTGGGCTCGTCGGTGGGGGCTGAGGGAGACAGGAGCTAATTAATACGTTAATACCCCGTGTAAATGGGATGGGAGGTAGGTTAAGCTGCCTCAAAATGAGCATTGTGTGAAAAGCCTCTGTTAATTAACCATTCTACTAATGATAAATGGCGACGCACCAATGGGCATGAAGGGCTTGGAGTTTTCGCTGGCCTGAGAGATGCCGATGCCGTTGACGGCAAAAACTCTCATCTCATAAAGGACACCTTCAATCATCTTCTTAGCCTCATACGTGGTGGACTCATAAACATCGAAGTTGAGCTTGGTCCATCTTTCTGAGCCCACCTTCCTCCTCTCCAGCAGGTAGCCTGGAGGAAGAACACACGGGAGTCATCCAAAGTGTCTTTGTTCTGCGGAAAGACACATGATGAACAGAGTGGATGTTTTCTCCAGGGAACCTGAACATTAGCCGCTGTGTGAGTTTCAGCTGTACCTTTAATGGGAACTCCGCCGTCAAAGGCAGGAGGGTCCCATGTGATCGTGCCGAAGTCCTCGCCAACTGATGTGCATTTGACATTCTCAGGAGTGTTGGGCACATCTGGAGAGGTGTAAATGGAAAGAGAGGAACGATGAAACAGATGGAGAAAAGAGAGAAGGGATAATTATGACATATGTGTTTTGTTTTTTAGGCAGTACAGTAAGTACTACATTTGAATATCACATCCTTAGCTTTGCTTTGACCTTAATTCAAGTATTCAGATTTCCCACTTCCCAGTCAAATAACCTTTTAGTGTCATGTAAGTAATTTTGCAGCAGCAAAGATTTAACCAGTTGCGACAAATCAAGTGTACTTTCACATTCCACTGCTTATCGTGGAGAACGGCATAGTTTCTCAAATAAAAAAAAAATTGAAATATTCAATACAGCAATACCTTTCCCGAAGGTTTTTTTTCTATTTATTTAGGGGGAGTTTTTCCTGATCCGATGTGAGGCCCCAGCACAGGGATGTCGTATGTGACAGATTGTAAAGCCCTCCGAGGAAAATGTGTAATTTGTGATTTTGGGCTATACAAAATAAACTGAATTGAATTGAATACACAACTTAAATATTAAATACACATGGATACGTAAATTGTAGTGAGCTGGCTCTGGGATATACCTATAATTCAGATGATTTATGCGTTTAAAAGATGCCACCAACTGTAACAATCCTTCACTAATGCCGTGATGCAGAGCCCGAGGAGCAGGGAAAGTCATAGGAGCAACAGAAAAGAGGCAAAAAAAATCAAAATTGAGCAAAAGCCACTGACCCACAATCTTGATGATGAGTTCAACCTTGTCCTCCCCGACGGGATTAGTCACGGTGATGGTGTAGCGGCCCTCGTCGCCTTTCTCCGCCCCCTCAATCACAAAGGTGCTCAGGGTCTTGGAGGACTCGACGTGGACCCGTCCCTCGGCCTCGGACACCACCTGCAGCACAGGACGGAGAGAGTGTGAGAATAAGAGAGTTTCATTCTTCTTCTGCAGTTCAGTGACTAACGCCGTGCTCTGATTGACGCACACAGGTGGAGCGTATCTGACGTGTGTGTGCGTGTGTGTGTGTGTGTGTGTGTGTGAGTGTGTGTGTGTGTGTGTGTGAGGTCAGGATCCTCTCGGTTGGTCCTCACTTCCTCTCCCTTCATCCAGCACACGGTGGGCGCCGGCTCTCCTGTGATCTCAACGTCGAGGCGCAGCTTGTTCCCGGCCACCACGATGATGGTGTTCTTGTTGCCGCTGCCGCTGGTGTCCAGGTGTATTTTGGGAGGGTCTTTCATCGCGAGGGGAGAAGACAGGGAGAGAGGGAGGTCATTCAGGTGAGAAGCATCACATGCTGGGCAACATGTACCTGATACGGCCTCTTGGTCAGTGTCACGAAACAAGCACACCTATTTTATATAACAAACACACCTATTTTATGTAACAAACTTACTTATTTTATGTAACAAACTTACTTATTTTATGTAACAAAAGTACTTATACGTAACCCAGTTTTTGGTTTTCATATACAGTATTTAACTAGTACCTGTGTTTCTGTGAGTACATGTTTTCCGCACTTTTCTACTTTTTTAAAGACTCATAGTTCAAACATGCGTTTAGTTTAAAAATTGCGACATTTCTATTTAAAACATATTTTTGAACGCATACTTTCTTTAAGCCTGGTGAGCTGTACAGGTTTTCAAACAGGATTAGCATTAACTAAATAGTAAATAAATAATCCTGAAAATGTCCCGACTACGGAACGATGAAAGAAATATATCAAATCTAATCTAACAAAGAAAAGTGACCTCACACAGGTGACCTGCTTACACCTGCACATCAGATCTAGCATGAAGACGAGGACGTGGTTCAACACAACAATACTCACCTTGTCTGGGAACATATTGGATCTTGATTTCTGAGGGGTTAAAACACAGGAATGAGTGTTTATACGGTGTTTATACATGTGCTTGGCGTGCCTGGCGTGTTGGCCCGCGTGGCGCTCTCACCCAGGAAGTTGAGCTTGGCGGAGAGAGAGATGGCGTAGCCGTCGGGGACGAACGTGTAATCTCCAGCGTCCGAAGGCTTCACTTCATCAATCATCAGCTTGTGGGTCCTGAGGGGGGGGGGGGGGGGGCAACGTTACACGTTACCAAGGAGACAAAGCTCGTTGTGCCCGGCAATTATGCGTCAGACTGTTGCCGTAGCAACAAACTCCACGAGGCAACATCGCGGAGCGAGGAACGCAGGAAGCGGCGTTCACCTTGAGCGACCGCTGTGGTGTCGGCGTATCTCCTGATGGAGGGATTACTGAGAGAAACCCCAGACCCTGGGGAGGGAGGGGTGTACGATGTGCAGATGAGAGTGTGTGTGTGTGTGTGTGTGTGTGTGTGTGTGTGTGTGTGTACAGATTGCAGCCTATCCTAAAAAATAGGTCAAATAACTCAGAAAACCCTTTGGTAATAGTTTGCCAAGCCATGTGGTAGACAGTGCTTATTGTGATAGCTATATGATTGTGTGTGTGTGTGTGTGTGTGTGTGTGTGTGTGTGTGTGTGTGTGTGTGTGTGTGTGTGTGTGTGCGTGCACATGACAGCTCTGACAGTGAGCCCCAAACAACAGCCCTTTTTCATGCAGACATTGATCCAATACCTTCCAATGTGTGTGATCTTGATGCGATCGCTGGACAGGACCTCCACGCCGTCCTTGAACCATTTCCCCGTCACCTTCTCGTCCGACACCTCACACTTGAACACGGCCTGTTCGGCGGCCTTCACCGTGAGGTCGGCGATGCTCTGGAGAACCTCCAGCTCCTTATCTGAAGACGGCAACACAGTTGGTTTACGCGGACGATTCATCCGACCGGAGCTAGACAGCGTTGTGTTTCTATAGGTTAGGAATGCATTGCAGTCTTGTTATTATGTGACGAAATCCAGCAAGCTTTTACTGCTTCTGTATCTAGAAAAATGAGGAATTTGCATTATATTTATTGTGTTTAAAGTAATAATCTCGAAGATTTTAAGTAAAATCGGTGTCCCAGCAATGGTTGGTCATTGAGAGAAGAGGGATACTGTTGTTTAAAATGATAGATGATGAATGATCTGACATCACACTGAGTACAAAAACACACCTGCAATTACTGTTAATCGCCACAGGGGCCGCCAAAGAGAACAAAAGAGAGATCTTCGAGATCGTACAAACAAAAAAAGTGTAAAACTGATACATTGCTGGTCGATTACTCGGCCGGGGGGAGTAACCTCCTGAAGTCTAGCGAGCTGTTCCTACTGTTCAGTCTTCAAGCTCAGCAAAGCAGCTGCTGGTTGTAGCTTCATAACAAACAGCCTATAAACTGAATTATCTCCCAAAGTCTCGAACCATTAAAATAACTTGTGTAGCACATTTAATATGAATTGAATACATCGTGGGACATGATGCTATTGCTCCTCCATCATCTTGGTGAGCACCTCATTCAGGAAGTGTCTGCGATCCAGGTTGCACCGCAGTGTTCATATTGATCAGCTCACTACGCCTGCAGTGTCCGCTGAGGACGGACATTTTCTCACGCTCTAATCAATTTGAGAGACTCGTCTGGCTCTCGCTGCAGCGCCTTAGAGAGCCTGATGTCTGAGGGGTAAGACGAGACCCAACCGTCAATTTGGGAGGTGTAGAAGAAAATTAGCATGACGAATAATGTGATGAACTACTGATAACGGGGGATTAATGAAGTAATATCAATCATGGGATGAGTAGTGGCTAATTTATTGCTGCCCATGCTTGTCAGGATGGAAAACATCAGCATGTGCTGATGTGTAAATGTCCTGATGTCCCTAATTAAACAGCCGTGTCGGAAATACGTGTTAACAAACTTCATACAGCAGCTGATGATCCGTTAACAGAGGAAGGAGTACCTTCGACCTCCAGCTCCGCCTGCGACTCGCCGCCGTTGGTGAAGGCGTGATACATCCCGATGTCCTCATTCGTAGCTTCGTTTATGATCAGAATGTGTCTCTTCCCATCCTTCTTAAACCTGTACTTTGAACCTGGTGTTTCCCTGTTCAGCTCAACTCCATCCTTCATCCTGAGGAGACACACACACACACACACACACACACACACACACACGCTTCAGTGACACTTAAACACACAGAGGAGGGAGAGCTGATTGACATGTCGGCAATGTTCTACATGGCTAGACCCTTCAGGGATCACGAGGCTTTGGCATATTTTTCAAAGCGGTGCAGAAGGTGAACAATTTTCGCAGATTTACTTTTGGGTTTTATGTGCTAAAGTATATTGCAATAAAAAAGTTATAAGAAATGTAAAAGTAATTTTTCAAAAGAGTAATTTCTTATTTCATTTTTCAAAAGTATTTTTTTTTTCAATCATATTGACTGAATATTTGTGAATGGAATCTTTAAGTCCGGCTGAGAACAACTTCATACTAGCTTTTGTTTTTTTCTCTGTATAATTTCATGTTTTGTAAAAGTTTACCCAGCTAGAAACTAGATTATCATGGACCCGAAAACTGTAACACTCCAACATAAATATAATAAACTACTGGGAACAGCTGGCCATGTAATAAATATATTACCTAAACTGAAAATACTACTATACGCGTTTTGCCAACATTTCCAATCAGACTTTTTATTGTTGTTTTACAGAATGTACATTTGCGGATTTTTTAAATATTGGCAATAATTAGACTTTTTTTTTGTATTAAAAAATTACCAACACATTTCTCAGCTGATATACCAGCTCACCATTTGACGTTGGCTCCTTCCTCGGACACCTCCACCTCAAACTCCACCTTCTCTCCCACCACGGTGTGAACATCATCCAGCAGCTTGGTGATGGTGACCGGAGGCTCTGAAGACAAACACAAAGCTTTGAATCAAACTCTGGAAAACTGAGTCATAAATATAGTATCTACAGAAAGTCACCAGAGTAATACTGAGGAGTGTGGTGGATGAACAGAGCTGGTGTTTGAGTAGAGTGAGTCAGGCTTTTATTTTGTAAAATCAATAATTGTTGGAGCCCTAAATACTGCTATATATACTACAGTCAAGTACATGCAAAGTCTTGATTTCCAATAAAGTATCGGCTGAGTATTCAGTTCAAATCAAGCACAACACAGAAGAACTTCACCTCACTAACTAATATGGGATGTGAATCCACATTGTTTATTATATGGATTTGTCATGACAATATTAGTTATATTATGTTTAGTTGTGGTTGTAGATCATTTTGTTTATGACTTAATCTACAATTAAAAACTAACAAAATGAGACTTGAAAGTGTTTCACAGGTGTAAAGAGTTTTGTCTGATTTTGAATTCACTGTATATCAATCAGAACATTAATCGGAAGCTCAAGTTGATTATTTCATCAGAAAAACATGGTTTATTATGAGTTATTGATCCACTGATCTCGACACAACAGCTGTAGTTTCTACTTTCTTGACAACACTCGTGTTGGAGTAAACATCAGCTGTAATTTGGGTATTTTCGTGTGGACGGGTGGTATCTGGCATGTGTACGAGTGTTCTCCATAAGTAGGACAGACAGCACACACACTCCTAAAACCTTTATCAGCGCCACAGCCGCTTTGCAGAGGTAGAAGGTACCGCGAGTCTCCTGAGGAGGTGGGAGTCACATTGTGTAACCACACGGCGTGATGCTGGATGCTTTGCCAGCCTCGGCTATTTGTCATCGTCAGCATCCAGTCCTCCCTCCGGGCATCTCAATTCTCTTCAACCTCAGCTCCAAAGAGAGCCACAGAAACATGTGCGATGTGACTGTGGGCCTCACGAAACGATCAATGAGCTCGATGTCTTCAGCGTAATTTGTGGTTTAAAAGAAAACGGAGAGGAATACTTTTCCCTCCATTGAAATATGGAGAAGACACGACTAGAAAAACTGAGAAAAAGCGGACTTCACAAATGGCTTATAGGGCCAATAATCTCCTAATATAATAATAATATTATAATATTATAATAATCTCTTAGCTCTCTGTCTGAAAACAGCATGGGCGCACCAAATTGTGTGTGACTAACACCCCAAAGTCATATTTTGACTGCAGGAAGTGCTCTGAAAGTCAGTAGGGAGGTCGGGATAGACGGGTCTAACAAACACAGGACTTTAACGCAGGAGGCCGCTGTTCGTGTGAAACCAAAAGTTGAATTATTTACATTGACTACATTTCATTTATTTATAAATGATCTTTTCCGAGACATAACATAAAATTGGTTTGAATTCCCAACGTTGTTGGAGACTGCAACAGTGCATCCGCATGTGACGAGTTGGGAATGAAAACGGTGCGTTTAATGACTCGCGGAAAAATGTAAATGCGTACACACCGGTGTTCCCATGAGATCATGTTGCTGAAAACACCTTCAGGAGTCACTTTCTGTAAAGACTTACTTAGTAACTACTTACCGTTTAGGAAAAGTGAAGCAAAGCGACTCCTTAGATAACTTAGTGTACGAACATTTACATTGAGATCTGTGAATTGAACTTGAAGTCATTCACTTCACACAACACGACACAGAATACTTTAGTACTGTGAATGCTGGTTTATGGAGTGAACTAGGTGTCATCTACTGAACTCCGCACGGCCTTTAGTGATATCAAGATGAGTCAACAGCAAGGTGCTGATGTAGATGTTTGCAAACAGGGACGTGAAGGATGTTTTTTATCGACACAAACACGGAAATGAAGTGAACACACACACAGACACGCACCGCTGTAGCTGCATGTCTGTGGTGAAGAGCTTACCCTTTCGTATGGCCTCTGATAATGTAAAAGCAGGATGGGCAGCAGCGAGCACACAAAGTAAAGCATGGGATTAACGAAGAAGCAGTTGACCTAATTACATCTATTAAAACCTCTCATACTCACACACACAAAGGACAGAGAAGAGACCACTGAGATATACAGTAAGCACCAGAGACTAAAACCAATAGTGTAATACAATATAATATAAATTAAAATAATATATTGTAATATAACATCATATAATATAAAATAGTTTAAGATAATATAAAACCAAATTAAATAGTATATTACAATATAGTACGATATAATATACAATAATATAATATAGTATAATATGATATAAAACAAAATAAAATAATATATTATAATATAATATAGTATAATATGATATGATATTAAACAAAATAATATATTATAATATAATATAATATAGTATAAGATAATATAAAACTAAATACAATTATATAAAATAAAATAAAATAATATAGTATCAAATAAAATAATTAGATGTATTCAAATTTAATATAAAAAATATATAATAAGTTATAGTATTACATTGTACTTATTTCCATTATTATTAATATTATCATTATCAACAATACATAAAACATTGAATATTTGTACTTGAATACTTTGGTATAAAATATAAATATACCTTATATTACCACACTATGTTAATATATCTAAATTGAACCTCAATCAAAGTGACCTTCAAAAACGCACACATCATTCAACCTCTGATCTATGTGACAGCACATAAACATGTAACGCACAACAGCAGTGATACATGACAATAACAAAGCGAGCGTTCCACTCATTAAGGATGAGTGAGCAGCGTGCTACTGTGTGGCAATAAAAGCATTGAAATAAACAGATGACAAACAGACGCACGGAGGGAACGGAGCTGTCAGGCGTCTCTACACTCAAATGACAGCATTTGCTAAACCGAGCGAGAAATAAAAACCCTCTTCCGGCTGAAAGCAGGATTCCTCCAAAGACAGTGACTCATATACCTTTGACAAAAACCTCCGTGAAGCTCTTCTCCTCCCCGACCACGCACTCGTACGCTGCGTCATCAGACAGGTTGCACTTGTTGATAGTGAGTGTCCGCTTGTTGCCCACGCTCTCAAACACATACCTGGATGATGGGGGAAGATTATACGAGGAGGATCGAGAACAGACGAGGGGAGGGAGAGACAAAAGAGAGAGAGAGAGAGAGGGAGGGAGTGAAAATAATGAATAAGTGTTTTCAGTAAATCAGATGCATAGAGGCCTGAAGACGACGAGAGTGACTCAGAGTCACAGACTGAAAACAAAGAGTCCACACATTCTTGATCAGACCTTCAGTGGATGCTCACACACACACACACACACACACACACACACACACACACACACGGTGACACAAATCAAAGTGACGCCACAGCCTCATCATCATCGCACACAACAGAATGTGTGATTGGAAATATTTCAAGAGTTCACATCACTGGACAACTTGAGGTGGCAACTGCCATTCACAGGAAGTTTAACTTGAATAGCAAGAGATGAGGCGGGAAAACAAAGCGTTGATGATTTTAAATATTCAGTTTGAATGTTTTTCGGCGTTTATTCTTTTCGTACTAATGTAGGTCTTTAGAAAAGAGGAGTTCCTCTTAATTCAGGCGTTTCCCATACAGCATGTGTTTATATCTATGAAACGTAATAAAGTATAATTTGTATATATGTAGGGCTGGGCGGTATGGCCAAAAATGCATATCACGGTATTTTGTAAGATTCTGGCGGTTTCACGGTATATCACGGTATTAACATTAAAAGGACCTGCGGCCACCTGAACAGCTGTTCACCGCTCGTTGTTCGCTCGCTGGCCAACTCCCTCACAACTGCCCAGCAAGCTGTGAACAGCCGTTTGTGTGGCGTGACAGCCGGTCTGTCTCTTCCGGGTTTTTTTCACCTGCATTCCCCTGGGTCCTAAGTCCCTCCAGGTTCAGCTTCTTTGCAATACATCGTTTTCTAAACTACGTCGGACTTTTCAAACCCTCCAGCCAGCAGACACAGCTCCTCTCTGGGCAACACGTTGTGTTGGTGCGTCTCTGCTCTCTCTTGTTCCTCCTGCATCGCTCTTATCCATTGTTTAATGTAGTGACGGAGTTTCTTCTTTCTGTGATAGTGTGCGGGCTGTACCCAGCATGCAGTTCGGCGGAGTAAATTTAAAAAATGTACAATTATTAGTGTTACAAATTGTTTATGTCACAAACTGTTGTTTTGTGGTGTTGTGCCCTGTTAAAGCGCGTTAGTTGCGGGTTATTAATTGTTGTTATAAAATTAAAACCATGACTCAATGCACGTAACACACGTAGCTCCGACCGCTTCGCCAGTGACTGGCAGGGCACCGGTGTGCCGGTATGTGAAAAAGTCATACCGTACGTAAATTTGACACCGGTATACCGGTTGAAACAGTATACCGCCCAGCCCTATATATATGTCACGTAACAAGCCAGGAATGAAACCATAAAGAGCAACAAAGACTGCATCCAGAGGAGGTTGCAGTGGAGGGATGGGTCCAAAACCAATAACTTTCACTCTGAAGACCGCTGTTCATGTCCAGTGTGCAACCAGAATTTAACAATACGTAACAACCGTACTGAAGTAACATCACTTTGAGCCGAACACTGATTTGTTACGTAACTTCTGTACTTATGTGACACCACTTCCACAAGTATGGAAGTTAAATACTAATCACTTTCATAAGTTCTGTTAATCAAACGTTGATTTATTTGCGTAACTTCCGTCACTTTCATACGTGTTTTAACCCAAACTACGGCCTTTTCTGAGACACAGTCTCGACAAGGTTTTCCTCTCGCACTGCTCAAAAAAAGAAGAAATGTGACATGAATGTGCCTCAAGTTTGCCCTCAGTGTCCCCGGCTGCCTCTCCATGCAGGTACTGAAGGTGGGCGGGGCAGAGGCCGGGTGAAGCGCCCGGGTGAGGCTTTGTTCAGGAATAAGTCCCCTCTCATAGTAACGGTTCAATCAAACAGGAAGAGGTCGGCCTTACTCTCAATGAACAGCATTAAGCGACTCAAAATGGCAGCTGGTGGAGCCATTGAAAAAACACCACTCGCAACAGCTGTAGCCTCTTGAAGAGAACAGCAAAAGAAGCCTTTGAAGGAGAGGAAAAAGCAAAGCGGAGGGCGAGAGACACTGAGGAGATCGCTGCAGGCTTAAGATGCTCAAAACTAACATTTATATCTGATGTGAGTCAGAAAGTTTGTTCCTAAAGATTTTTAATAAAAACAATTGTGACTCATCTCGGTCCATGAGCAATGCCAATGTGGAATATTCCTGAACAGCTAAGCTGTGTGTGTGTGTGTGTGTGTGTGTGTGTGTGTGTGTGTCTGTGTGTGTGTGTTGCTCTGTACTCTCGCTGTGACATCAACCATGTGAAGGTACTGGCAGCTTGACATGAAACACACATGACTTGTGAAATAACTGGATAAAGGGCATTTTTTCCACAAGACATTATGTTGCATCTGAAGCACATTCTTGTTCATTAAATATTAAAAAAAGGTCTTATATATTCATGTATAATATTTTTATATTAAAATGTGCAGTTCCAGTGAGAGTTTACTGGCTCTTAGTTTCTGTCATGGCCGTGACCCACTTATCTCCCAGGCCCGATCCCAAAGTCCTCCCTAAGGCCTCAAACCCTGAACCCTGAACCCTAAGGGACTGAGGTCACCTGTTGAGGGTGAGAGTGTGAGAGGATGCAAAAGGCTTGAAATGTTATTCTTAAAACTAATGGGACAGCGCTTTGCGTTACCATGGAAAACCATCAAATGTCTTGTTGTCATGTTGTTTATTTTGTACTTTTTACTCCCTGATTTGAACGTCAAACAAGCGTTTTCACGTTTGCACGGTTAACTGGTAACGTCAGATTATTAAGAATTGTGGGTAATTCCTTTGGGAAAAGTCTGCAGAAGTGTTTAGAAACGCTTCTTTGAGATGGGGATCGGGCCCCCGTGTCTCCAGCTCTCCGCTTTCTGCCGGGCTCCTCCACCCACTTTACCGACTCATCCTGCACACCTGCCCTCCATCTGCTTGATATTCTTATCCCAACATTCTCTTACTTTTTTTCGGACGCTGGTCTCGGGCCGGTGTGCCACGTCAGATTCAGAGTAAAATGACCAGCGTAAGCATGAAGAATGACACCTGTGTGTAAATGAGTGTGTGTCATGCAAATTGTAATTTAGCATATAATATAAAATCGCATAATTCCAGTTGACCATGTTCATTTAATTGTGGAAATCCAACATTTTAATAATTTCGCAGCCCTAAGCTCCAGCCCGTCTCACTGCTATTTCCCTAATTAGTTTTTTCTGGTGGCAGCAACAACCAACATCTCACATGTTCATCTAGTAAAGTAAAGTATAGATTCATAGAATAGTATAGCTCACACTGGTTATGACATCATGGAGCAACAAGGGTCTCAAGGTGTCATCTGAGTTTAAATGTTAACCTTTTACTAACCACTATTGGTCACTTGGTGTACTCGTATACCCGTGTTCATACTGTTCAGTGCACTAGTGGTAATTCGCTTACTTGGCCGACGGTTTGATTTCCTGTCCGTTTTTGAGCCACTTGACTGGAGCGTTGAGGTCGGCCAGCTCCACCGACAGATGGATCTTCTTGCCCTTCTCCACCGAGTAGGCTGCTTCCAGCTTCTTCAGGAACGCTGGCAAGAAAGAATCCGGCCGAGTTCATCCACCGCTTTAACAGCCAAATAATCCATAAGTGCCAACCAGACGAAAGCATATGCTAACACACATTCCACCTGTTGTCCCCCCCCCCCCTCCCCCGAGGCCTTTAAACGCTGCCGGTATTTACAGCCTGCTGCATTAAACAGCTCTTGTTTCCCGGCTGCCGCCTCACTCTTCGTGCACACTCTCGCCTCTTCTCCTCACCGTCACTCTTCTTGGGCTCCACCTTCTTCATCTTCTTCAGCCTCTTGAGCAGGCCCCTCAGGTCCGTGATGCCGTACTCAAAGGCGATCTTCTCGTAGTCGCAGGGCTTGGCGTCCTTCAGGATGTTCCACACGTCCACGTCCACTTCTTCGACCACCTTCTGCTTCTTCTCCCTGAGGAAAGGCACCAAATGTAAGAGATCCAAACGGAGGTCATTGAGCATGTCGGTGGCTGACGTGGACGGTCGTACCTTTTCTTGAGCAGGGCGCTGAAGTCTAGATCACCGGCATCCTCACCTGCATCGCCGCTGGGATTCAAAGAACAGAGATGGAGGGTGATCATCTTGAGCTATTTACAACACTGCTGATGTGGCTAGCAAAAAAAAAGAGCATTAGGCAAATATACGTTCATTATAATTCATCGCACATGGAGCTATAAACACACAGAAATGACATGAACGTTGTAAAGCAAACAAAGGAAACAATACGACAGCACATGGCGGCGTTCTAATGAATTGAATTAGTGGCTTCAGTTAAATCTTACCCTTTTTTCGTCCTGTGTTCAGAGGGTTGCAAAAATAGGATGAGTGAGAACATAGAGCAGAGCGTTTGACGAGGACTACAAGCTACCGTCATGCTCTGAATTCAAGTGACAGACAGAAATCACAATAGACAACAAGCACATGTAAGTAGGAGACATGACAGGAAATAAGCTGTAAGCAGAATACTCATGTTCAAACCCAAACACATTGAAGTCTATGTCAGCGAGCGATGTGACAGCACGGCTGATGTTGTTGTTTCCACATGGAAATCTAGGAAACATCCATCAGAGAAGGACACACTCGAGATTGAACGCACAACTTTTCATGCCGAATCACGAGAACACAATCCCTCCACGTGCACATCCCCAATAAATGTCTGCAGGCTCGAGTGCTTGTTTGTTTTCCACTGTGAACACTTTTTCTGGCTTTGTCGAGGCTGAGAGCGAGATAAATGCCAATAACTTCGGAGCAATTCGGAGCGATCACGTCGGCCCTATGGATGAACGGTTCATCCGAGGATAACATCCATCCCTGTTGCCCCTGCCAATCCCGGAAGCAAGTAAATTCTCCCGAGGTGATAATGCCCTCGTTCTCCGAGCATGAAAACGATGTGCTAGACCGCCGCTGGATTTCAACCTAACTTGAGCACTTTGGAGAGATTGTTGAGTGCTGCATCAGACGGCGTTAAGATAACTTATACGCCATATTTGTTTAACTGCGGCATTTCTTTCTGAATCCACAAAAAAAAAAAACATTTTCCAAAGCAGTTGTGTTGGAGTTCACTTGGAAATGGGAATCAGGGGATTACTATAATGAGCTCTCTTTCATGGCGCCACGCGCTCATCGCTCTCTCTCGTACGTATTATTAGAAACACTTCATCGAAGCTCTCGCTGCAGGAACTGGATGCTCACCACGAAAACAAAAAAAAATGAAACGCAAACAGTGTTTTCCTCAAAGTGTCAGTGCAGAGTGACACACAAATGCACCGTGGTTTAGATATGTGTTGATGCAAAGCATAAAGGAGCAATGTATGACAGCCAGAACATTGTAATAGCCGCAAACAACTGTTGTCTAAATGAAGATATCGGGGAGCGACGTGTACTGTCCCTGTGAGTCTTGTAATCTGAATGTCTGCTCTTTTTGTGAAGCCGATTATGGATGCGTACGAGAACCTCCCTTCCTATTTCTATGTCTTGCTCTGGCTAGCTCTACAGTGCTAATAGAAAGAAAGAATCCTTTATTACTCTCTGCATTGGCTCCCAGGGATCAACTGGGGGTTCAGTGTCTTGCTCGAGGACACAAACTATGGGGAGACCAGGGATCGAACCGGGCACCTTGTGGTTTCAGGATGACTCAACCTCTCTACTCTGGCTGGGATTGTGTCGGTTCCAAGGTCCCGACAAATACTGTTAAACATAAAATGTCCCAGCATGCATTGCTCCCTGTGAAGGCTTTCCAGCCGGCCAACCAGTCTGCGAAGCGACAATGCGATGAAGAAGAGAACAAAGCCTTTTACTGCAGACATGAAAGACACAATGAAAAGCACAAGGAGTGAATAGGAGTGAGTATCCTAAAGAACGGAGGCAGACCACATGTATGTGCTGCAGTAATACATGTTCAGAGAAACACACGCCCCCCCCCCCCCTCCCCCTCTCACCTGCAGATTGGCGTTCTGCAAATAAGCACCCTAACACCTCAACTAAATACGATGTTGCCTTTTGGCCTGTTGCGTCTCTCGTCTTACCTGCGCCTAACGAGGGAAGGAAACTACATTTTTAAACACAGATTACAAACATGGAGACTTGAGATCTCAGTATGAAGGTGTCGGCTGATTTACGATTTACGAAATAAATAATAAAAAAACGTATTAAAAAAACCTTCACAGTCACAGGGTACACAGACACACTTCACACAAGGCAGAGGCAGAAATAGACAGCAGAAAGTAGATACTTTTTTCTTTTTTTTTAAACTCCCTGGAGAAACTGTCACCGAGAAATGTGACGAAACAACACGAGATGCTAAACCATGAGGGACTCCCGGTGAACCACAACACCGAGGCAGCAGACGCACTGAGACGTGACGGAGCGGGCGAGCACACAGACGGACGGAGTCGGCTGTAACTGAGGGACGGACGGACACACGGGCCGAGACACTCGTTGAGACTGACAGATGCCCACAGGCGGCGGTCTGCAGCGGCGCATACGGGAGGCGGCGGCGTGACGGCGGGCGACACGTCGGGCGGACCCTCGCCGACTCTGACACTCACGATCGCTTAAACGACTCCAAGATGTTGTCCTGCTGCTCTTCTTGTACGGCTGAAAGCAGACAGAAGGAGAGAGAGAGGCCGGCTGGGTTAATTCATTACACAGCAGGCTCGAGCAGGCAAAGGAATAATGGACTGATGACCTCGCTAGGCCACTAAATGATAGGCCCTAATGTGCATCACACTCCCTGAGTTATTGGCTGACAAAGCCGGTTACGTAGTGCTGCAGGATACGCGGAATGGAAGATGACAATAATGAGATTGTCTGTCTGCAGACCCACCCTCCACGGAGACTTCGAATGTGCAGCTGTCGCACTTGTCTTTGGAGGTGACCTCGCAGCGGTAGCCACCTGCGTCTCCATCCACTACTTTGATGATGCTCATCTCGTAAGTGTAGATCTGACAGAGAGAGAGAGAGGGATGATGTGGGAGGGGGACACGCAGTTAAATGAGCACACACACAAACACACACACACACACACGTACATGCACAGATCTGCTCACGTGCTCACAAACACGTGCTCAGAATATACAGACAACACAGTTTGACCAATATTGGTTCGCCATCTGGAGGATTTTATCTTTAATTAATCCCCATTTTCACCCAGATTGTCCTGGTCATTCTCATCCCGGGACTTCTTTTAAAGACCTAAGGTTCGATGCTGAGGTAAATATGTATGTAATATGAAAAAGCAACATGAGATGAAGCCTGCAGTTCATGTTTAATCCCCAAAAAACGTAGAAAGACATTTGCTGATGCATGTTGTGATTAATGAAATGTAAGGAACTGAGCCTGTGAGAAAGTAACCGCGTGAAACAACAGGAGATTAACTTTTATTCTCTCTGTCATGCTTTCCCTATCTCTCTTTCTCAAGAGCAGTGAGAAGCAACAGCAAAGATACATTTTACTTTTCATGTTATGAAACAAAGACTAATGCTCTGCCCTCGTCCTTAAAAGGTCCTAAATCAATAAACGAGTTCTTCCCTGTTCTAAGTATGAAGCGGTACACTCTCCGTGTTCGATCCATCATCCCTGCAAACCTCACCCCGAGAGTTCATGTACTTTGAGAAGGTACAACCACTGTTATTGGAGGTATAATGTAACGTAATATAACTTCCTAGACGCTGGTCTCTGCGGTCAAAAGTTCCTCGTCTTGAGAAAAGTTCCTGTGGCCCCAAAGGGGCTTCAGTTAGCTGGTCGATACCGTTTGTTTGATTAAAAACTCGTCATTCCCACCAAGTCTTTTTATTTTTTTGTGCAATTCAAAATGATTTAAAAGTCTACAGTTTATTTTGGTGGAAAACTAAATGTGCCCTTCAACAACTGCACCTGTGTCAAGGAGGTGGGAAACTCAACAAACAGGGAAGTTGTTATGTCAAATAAGAGATATGTTAATAATGTGCATAACAACAGTCTTTCACCCTCACATATTCATTTAAAAGTTGAGAGAAAGTTGAGAAAGTACAGATGATCCTCTGGGGACCGTGGATATCTCAAGCACACACAAAATCCATTAGTTGCGGTATTTTAATCTAGCTAACATGTCATAATAACGTTGTGTGTGTACACACACACCTTGGTGTTCCTGTCGTAGACCTCTTTGAACTGCAGGTGCTTCCCAGCTTTGCTGCCCAGGTCGAGCCACTTCCCCTTCAGCCACTTCATGTTCGGCTTCCTCAACAGGTTCGAGGAGTCAACTTTAGCCACAAATACAATGTCCTTGCCTGCGAATGAGACACGGTCGTTCATTCAAATAGATTAGCTGACTGTACTCCAGCAGCAATCTGGCACTAAGTGGGCGAACCCTTTAATTTGGGATATAATTCAGGACTTTAACGGCGGATCCCGTTGCCAGACCTTTCGTTGCAGTGGCGCTCTGCGGCCTCTCCACGAAGATGCTGCTCAGCTCGGACTGCTGGTGATCGTCCCCGGGGACGTTCTCTGTGAAGGGTGGTTGGGAGATGAATCAGAGAGGGCATATTAAAGCTGGGCATCATGATCTGGGTACCACGCAACAAACAGATTGTGGACAACAACAGAAGACCAAGCAAACCACCAAACCAGTCGTCCTACTCGTGGTGCTTTTACACTGAAATATAATTGCAGATGATTTGGGAAGACCTCATAAGAATAAGTCTCCAGTCTCAAACCACTAAACCCCTCCTCCCCTGCTGAGCTCAGGGATCTATTCTGCCTGTACGTCTAATAAGCACTACAGCAACAGTCTTTCCATAAGTCAAAACAATTCAGCGAGTAATTCCTTTGCTGTAAACCATGTGGGACCCTCTGATAAATGACAGGCGACCAAGGAGCCCCCCGTAACAGACTGGCCCCAGGGAATAAAGAAAGTCCTCAGATCCCCTCTGAAGGCGTCACATTAGGGTTGACTCTGCAATCGCTCCGCCACCCTGACAGAACACAAGCTGAGGCACTCTTATCTTAACCATAAAAAAAAAAAACAGAGGCTCTTTTATCTGTTCCCTTGTTTCTTTTGCAAGTAAATTGATGCAACCTCTGTAAGGTGTTTGCTTGTCAGTTGATGCGCTCGCACAGACACCAACGTATTCATTTCTCTTACCATCAGGAGGCAACTCTGCGCCGGAGGGGGGGAAGAAGAGAGAGAGAGAGAGAGAGAGAGAGAGAGAGAGAGAGAGAGAGAGAGAGAGAGAGAGAGTGGGGAACAAGTCAGTCTGTGCTGTTCGAGACGAGCGTTAATTGGCCCGGTGATACTGTTGACTTCAGGTGAGGAACACGCACACGTTAAATCAACGTGCTCTCACACTCCAAAAAACACATCTTTCTTTCTCAGAGTCTAATTAACAAATCCAGTTTTTTTTTTCTTTTAAAGAAAAAAAACTAAATCACACACAGACATATAACTGTTAATGAGTTATGTCTTCAGCAATGAAGTTAAACTATCTATTTACTTGTGCTGAAGTCAGTTAACTGTACAAACGCTGCATTGTTTCTCTCACTTCCTGGACCGGACGTACTCTCCGTGTTACAGGAAGAGTTTACGGACAAGCAGAGAAACCACCAATCAAGTGGAGTGAGTAGAGCCCCGGGTGGACATCCATTGGACGAGAGCTGTTGCTGAGAGAATGGATCCAGGGTCACGTGTCAGGTAAGGTCATGCGCCTCCATAAATTCAGAGAGCCACACAGTCGGCATCTCTCTCTCTCTCTCTCTCTCTCTCTCTTTCTCTCTTTCTCTCTTTCTCTCGCTCTCTCTCTGCTTTTTATGGGCTCTGTTAATTTGATCTTTTAATCAAAAGTGCCCCCGAGGACAGATCCAAGTTCAGATGTTCAGGATGATTTAAAAGGTTTCGGTTAGAATGCTAAGTGGGGGAAGCTGATCCTGGAACAGCACCCGGGGGGCTCTTTGATTGTTTACACTCGTACACTGTTACATTGGGCAGTTGCTGTGTTTGGGATGAGGGTTGCGTAGTGATCTAACTCCAGACACTGGCCTGGACCCTCGGAAGGTACGTTTGGGGTTTTAGACGACGGCCTTGAGGGATCACTTGATGAGAAAACATCCTACAGATTCATATTCGGGATAATGAAACTACACTAAAGTATTCTGTAGCGCTTTATTTTATGGGCCTGGTATTCCCTCATAACCTCTTCATCTATAGTTTCTGACTGTCCTCCCATGATGAACGACACATGCTCCCGTTAAAGTAAGAAAACCCAGAAGTGACTCTTGTCCATTGGGCAAAAAAAGCAAAAATCTGATTAAATTATTGCAGCGGCAAATGAGGAGTCTGGGTGTAATAGTTGGCTCAACAACGCAGTGGACTGTAATGTGGGAGACTGCTGTTTGTTTCCCGTCTCAGCGTTGGCTTCTTTAAACTCAGCCGCGTAGCCACGGTGTGTGTGTGCCGGTGCCATGTAAATCTCAAGCTGGCACACCCACCATAATCATAAAAAATTAAGGAAAAGCAAAGCTTTCCATAAGCCCAGCCGACTACTCACATTAAGTCCAGCCAGCTCCTTTATTATATTATTGTTTCGTTCTAATAAAGTTGTTTTGATTAACAAGTTGTGATTCACTGTATGAGTTTATATTTCATGATCACAAGCCTCCAATTCAAAACAATGCTGATGAAGAAACGTATGTATCTGTGTGTGTGTGTGTGTGTGTGTGTGTGTGTGTGTGTGCGCTCAGCCAAGAGGTTGTGTCCTGCTGAGTAGAGTCTGAAGAATTGTTTTCAATGTTTGACAAATATTAGCAAAATAACTGATGACAAAACTAAATTAAATTATTACAAATAAGAAGATTATTTGTAATTACAACAATTTTGATCATCAGCTTGGTTTTATATATTAAGACACACAAGATGCCCAATTCTCTTTTACAATAATTCACTAAATATGGAGGCAGCACAACTATATAAATAAGAAATAATTAAGATCAGTATTAAGATGGAATAGTGGCATTCAAACATTAGATCCCACAGGCCTATATAAGTTAATATTTCCATCTATGTGGCTGTTTCAACCTCATCTCAACAGTGTTCATTGATGTAACCATGATTTAACCTTAATTTGACGTATCACATACTCACATGTGAGCTTTACTGATTAAATCATTCAATTGTAATTGATTATTTAGCTGTTTACCAACTGAACGTTGTCCGTATCTTACTTATAATTTGTCTTTCTAGGAACCTTCCGAGAGAATTATTAGGAAATGATTAGGAATTCATGGACCCCTATAAAAGGTTACCAAATATTCTATCCCAGACTGGGTATTACAACACTAAAATAGTAACATATCAATCCATCCCATCCATAAAATGTCCTACTATACAGAGAATATATAGTACTGTATTACTTATTCAGCATATCATCCATTAATCATCAGAGCAGCTCACAGTGACACACAGTACCTCAAACATGTCACACACATGTAAGGAAATGAACGACTGTATTACCAGTGTGGTTACTATACTATAAACCAGTAGTATATTGTACGATGTCCACACATCACACACACACACACACACACACACACACACAGGATATATACCCAGAATAAATACAGGCAGGATATATCACTTTTTATAAACCGGACCTCAATAGTTAATTTCACATCGAAACACTCTCAAAACGTTCTCTCGGATGCTTTGGTGGATTCATTCTTTTAATCATTGTTTTTATTGCTGTCATGGACGTTTCTGTTATATTTGTATTGTATTTCATTGTTTCATCTGTCAGTTTATCGGATGTGACTTGAGCTGTTTTTAAGTCGCATCTTTGCACAGTTTTCATCCTTTTCTTTTACGTCCCTTCGTTTGCTGTGATGCACTTTGTCACTTTTGTTTGCAACATAAATAAAGATATATTTTGTGATTATTATTACATATTATATGTCCAGAAATCTTCCAGGCTTTATCTCTGCAAACTGCAACACAGTCATAAGTTGTAATGAATCCATCTGCTGTGTGAAAACATTTGATCCAGAGCAGTCCCGGGCTTCTGGGAGGAACATTGTGAGTCTGTCACACTGGGTAACAGATACGCATGTCCGCTAACACACAGTGGTTGATGCAAAACACATGAACAGACAACACAATGCAGGATGGGCAATAGTAAGTTGTGTCTTTTCCTTACCATCCCTAGGCTCATTGTTAGCTGAATGAAAAGAAACAGTTGGGACATGGAAATTAGTCGTGTAGACAATAAAAAGGTTAAAACACCTCTCACAGAACTGCTCTGTGTGTGTGTGTGTGTGTGTGTGTGTGTGTGTGTGTGTGTGTGTGTGTGTGATTATGATTAAAGAGCTGTTCATTAAAGATTGTATTAATGACAGGTGGTGTGAGGAATGAGTCCTAAAACTCTGTCAGCATTTGTTAGATGCCTGAAATAAGCTGCTGAAGAGATTTGATATGTTTGTTCAGCAACATAAAATATGTCAGTAAAAACTCCTCTCGTTTGACTTCTGCTGATTGCTTCTCCTTTAAAAACCTAAAAGTGATGTTCATTTGAGTAGACACAAAAAACAGTGTTAGTATCATAAACTTGGGTTTGCATCAGAGTTTATTTTCTGCAATAATCCTTTTTGTCGAGGGAATCAGTGAGTAGGCCGAAATATGTCATCCTGCAGCACTCTATTGCAGTGTCTCAATAAAAATACTTATGTTAGCACATGTAATACACTATGTACACGATGTACTTACTTACTTACATTTGACACGGTAGTTCTGTCTCAAATTGAAAATCATTGTTGTGAACTCAACCGAAAAGATGAGTGCTGCTAGCTGGCTTAGCTAGCTTAGTTAGCTTAGCTGCTAGCTTGTTTGTGTTACCAAATCATTACAGACATAATTACTAAATTAACCCATTACACAATATTGATGGCTTCTATCCGACAACAGTATAATTAACTATCATTTGTACAGTGTGGTGTTCACTGGAGCAACCACTGCTGATCCCTCTTCCGCTACGTAGCCAAAATGGCGGCCGTTGCTAGTGGGAAGCGTCCAGCGCTCCACACTCAACCTTTTGAGTGCAACATCCAAGAGCAGGTTTAAGTACAGAAGTATACAGTGAGCCTGTAACTCCTTTATCTTCAGAGTGCGACACACAAACTAATGCAATGCAAAGCGCTTACCTACAGCAGGATGGACATCTTTAATGAAGAATAAGCACAGGTTAAGCAAATGAACACGACCAAATGAGTGGGAAGACAGATGCAAGTATTTCCTATGCAGACTGTACAGACATGCACAAGTATGACATCATAATGCTTCCCCAAGTGAGTTATAGTGGTCATTTTAGAGATAAATCAATGTGTTTAATTTAACAGATGAGTGAAGCCACAGAAAACACACAAACACACGTATGCAGGACAGAGCACTCTCTACTGCATGCTGCTTCTCCACCACTGAGCATGACATAATACCAGGATACATTGCATAATAATGTAAAGGGGAACAGCAGCCATTCTGACCAATAATTCCCAGGCAAAACAACATAATGAGCCCTTGAAAATCAAGTGTCAAAATGTGATAATAACTCTTTGTTCATGCCTGGCAAAGCCACTATTCTCTTGAGGGATGAGCAGCTTGTGATCCTTAACCTTCTTTACATATTCAATGTTGAGGACTTTGTTTACGTTTATTTTTATAAATACTTTTTCCTATTTCGGACTGTAAATGTTGCACAACCATATCCATCCGAATGAATACAATTACATTTTCTCGTATTTTTGCTTGAGACAGTTGGTTATTATCCAATACATAGTGCATAATTGGGTCAGGCTTTGTCGCATATACCGCCACAGTTAAATTCTGTTCATCTTCGGCCCTCAATACCGTCTGTGTGGGGGCTGGCATTGTCGTGCCGTCCAGCGTAGGCCCAGGTTCAGGTAGGTTTTTTACAAATCAGCTGTTTATGGCATCATTGAAATATAGCAAGAGCTTCTAATAAGCTTAGTCAGTTTAATTAAACAAAGCCAAATTGCCAGCGTTCCCCTTCAAAGACGGTGAGACGGCATCAGTACAACATATTGCTCTACCTCGTCATTGCACCATAATTCATCTCGAATGATAGCATATGCACATAGACACTGAAGCGCACACACACACACAAACACGTGTACAACTATCTTGTTCGCACCCTCTGTTGCAGTTGCTCCATAATATGAATTGACATTTTATCCAACGAGGTGAGCTGAAACTGTGCATAAATAGACTCCACACATAAATGTACAACAAAGTATGTTTTACTCTCTGAGGGGACTCATTACTTATTACTGAGCGCGTGCCACTGGCAGAGGAAATCTCCATAAACATGCATTACACACTCTGCAGCCTATAACACTGTGCAGTGCTGCAGCTGCCCCACAGTACATGATTCTACATGATCTATACATGCAGTACACATCCCTCGCATCTCATAGTCGCTCTGCTGTGGGGTACTACACACCCACACACAATTAGTTCACACACTCGGCTGAATGCATTACCCTCAACTATGGATTGAACTTGAAAGGTCAGGATGTTCAGGCGAACGGGGAAGTGAAATGAGAGGAGCATGTCTGCCATTCTGAATATCTCTCAGGATCCGTTCTCACACATATGAAATGTTTTCAGCGTGCGACCCGTGGCAGGTTGAGTGACTTACTAATCATGAAGCGACCGCAGAGAGAAACACACACATACAGTATTTCCATTCATAGCAAGGTCATTTGAAATGTTTAAATGTTTGTAGTCTGTAATTTATTGACACTGTAATTTACAGGGGATTTCAGATAAAGCTAAGTATTGCTGACATTGCAATTTAAATTTAAATTCAGTTATTAAAGTAATGATTCAAATCCAACACAAGGCTTTTGTTTTTCATGCATCAGTTTGAGGCAAAATTTCATTTTCCTCATAAAGCAAACTGAATGTGATAAATAAATATAATAAAATGTGTTTTTCCCTCCAGTGCATAACACGATGTCTCAACGTAACGACCACTTTTTATTTTAAATTGCACTTTGTTGAAACCAAGATTCGGCCGAAGCCCATCAGGTTTTACTGAGGAATGCTAACAATGCTAACAAGACACTTTTACAATGGTAGCTAGAGGACAAATGTGGACGATGAATTTGCATGTATATGTGAAGATTTAAATATACCCAAGCTAAAATAGGAAATTCAAATGCACACACACACACACCGACACAGTATATACATACATATATGTGATGCTTATATCCATAAATTAAACACCTTCTATTTCGCTCCCACACCAAATTTAATTAGCATCTCTGGTGCTCTAAATAAACTCCTGTCCTCAGCGCTAATAAAAAAATATCGTCGAAACACTGAGCAGTAATTACTTAAGTGTGTGTGTGTGTGTGTGTATGTGTGTGTGTGTGTGTGTGTGTGTTGCATCATGCATATCTCCACACTCAGTCCCATCCCCACAGAAGTTCACTGCTTCTGTGTTTGTTTCATCTGCAAGTCTTACCCTCCTCCTCCACTGGGATCTCTGAATGAGGGGAAACACACACATGATCTCGTGGATGAGGATGAGGATGATGAGGAGGATGAGGATGAAAATGAATGAATGAATGAATCTACGCGACACAGACAGACAAACACTGGATGCACTGGAGTGTTTTTCTTACCCTTCTTGTCTGAAAAAGAGAGAAAGAAGATTAATGTATTAGAAAATTAAATAATCTTTATCCAACGCTTTTATTAAAATATTTTTTCCAGTGGTTATTGTAATTTAACCGTATAATAGTTGAATTTAGTTTCATTTCTGGAGCACAGCTTGTGGGCTCAGATTAGATGTCGTTAAGGCACTTACCAGCAGAGGCTGCTGCAGTCTCATCGCCCTTGGCTGCTGCAATTAAACACAAATTATGTAAAATAATTTGTACCTCCTAATTATTTCATATCATTCAACACAGCGCAGTGTTTGGATAGTTACGGCTTCCAAAGCTGAGACTCTGTAAACTGTTTAAAGAGTTGCATCTTGTGATCTGAATCCTCAGGAGACGGTAACTAATAATAATGTATATTCATAACTGAGGGCGCTTTTTCGCTCTGTTTATCAACAATAATATGCATCATGTTGAGAAATCAGACACCTTTATAAACTACATTTTAAATAAACAGGTTGATTTCAGTAACATAACCACGCGCTGAAACGTGAGCGCGCAGGGAAACTACGTGCAGGCACCTCTTCTTGATTTCTGTGAGGTTTGCTTCTGGCAAAAAAGAGAATATTGGATTTCGGCGAGGGGAAATGAGAAATGCTTTACAGAAACAGTGAGGCTGAGATAAATATAAGTACGTTTTTCAGAGATCATGAGGAATAATTGGGCTTAAAAAATACTGAAACGGGCGGCCTCAAGACAAAAAATGCTTTTGATAGGATAAGTACATCAAAGTTGCAGGATCCCAGATCTAGGTTACTTTAGAAGCTCAAGGGCGTCTAATGAGATGGCAGATTAGGCAGGAGCTTCTGTCTGCCAGACAAACTAAAGCACACAGCTGCAACTCTGGCAGCGTTCACATCTCAGCCATCTATTTCAATCACTCCACAGGTCTGCGCCCTCATTAGGGCCCACTGGTTAACTGCGTGGCTCACTCAGCCAATGAAACGGGGCCGAGCCACAGGGCCGAGCCACAGGGACGAGCGAAGACGTCACGCTGGCGTCCATCATCTCCCCAAACCAGCGACAACAAGCCGTAACCAGCCACCACCGTGTCCCGCGGGCCTGTTTAACAGTGGGTTTAAGATATCAGGTCAGGCCCGGCCTTGGCATCCTAGCTTGTGTCCCAGGCTGGCACACTGTATCTGGCATGCTGGTGGGAGGGGGGGGGGTAACACCTCTATTTTGGATAAGGTTTGTTTTCCAGGCAGCAATCTTTTAATGCCGCTCTCAGCACCTCGATCCAAGAAGGGACTCATGACACATCAGGCAGTAAAAACTTTCTTTAGGTCCCGGCCGAGGCATCGACCCCGCCCCTCTTTCTGTAAAAGTCGGTCGCTGGATTTACGTGGTTTTTCACAACTGTTTCACGCTAATGTCAACATGTTTACAAGCAGGATTTGATTTCTGACCGGCATCACAAAGCAGAACACAGCAGGAGGTTTTTTTCTTCTTATGTATTAATATATATATATTAAGGGTAATGCACAGAGACAATGGGGCAATAACTAAATGCCTTAAAATGGTTCTATGAAGCTTGTTTACATGTAGAAATCCTAGTCATTGTATGAATACCCAGTCAGAGCCTCATTTATTGTCAGTGGAGCGGCTGCACATCAATATGAGATCTCAAATGAGACTTTTGGGTTTGCTGCCGTTGTGATTCGAGAGAATAATTGACCGTCTCCCATCTTAGGAATGACGTATGTGGAGGAACATTTGAAACCATTTACATTTGAAGTCAGTCTGGCTGACGCTAAAATCCTGCAGGCTCAAAAATCACTGCGTGCGCTCACAAACAATCCATGAATATAACAAATATTTTGGTCCCATGAGAAAAACACCTAAAAGAGATGAGACTTGCTTATTTCTGATGGATGGGTGTGTGGGTGGGGATTGGGGGGAGGGGGGGGGGGGAGATAGCCTAATTCATATTCTACCTCATAACCCTTTTCTTTACATCCTAACTTAAACAAATATGATGAAAAAAACATAAAAGGCAGCTCTAACAAGATAAAAGATCTTTGCACTCGGCACGGGGAGCTGTCTCACTGAAAAGAGGTAAAATGTGAAGATTATCAGCAATCTCTGTACACTTCCCTTCATTACTTCCAGCAACATTTTGAGTGCAGTAAATTGCAAATAACTTGCAGACCTGCTCCGCGGATGATTACACAGGGATTCTGTCGATGTTCTCAGGATCATCCTCATTTAAAAGCTTCTCACTGCCCATTTCCCTCCCGTTTAAATGCAGTGTGAGGTTCTCTGTGTGCCAAGTGAAAGATCTTATGCAGATGATCAGAGGAAAGTATTACGCAACATCAAAAATACCACACTGAGAAAATATTTAAAGCCATTCAAGGCACGTTTTATGGCAATTTCAAGTGGCAATGAAAGGTAAGTGAGCGTGAAAAACTGACTTTGAATATCCAGAACCCAGAATGGGATGTAAAAGCACGCGTTTACAAAAGGGATGGCAAAGGGATAAAAGAGGTAGAAGTCAAACAATGGAGAGTCTGTCTCTCTTTCCCAGAACAGAGCAGTTGTTCTCTGCTGTGTAAGAGAACGTCTGTATTTTAAAACGTTCCACGCAGAACCACAACCTGCTGTTCAGAAATCAGTAGGGAACATGAATGTTTATACGGAGTTCCACGACAACCCATCCATTAGATGTCAAGATATTTAAGTGATGGGCCGACTGACTGATTTCCATCTATATAGTTACTATAAATAACCGGTATGACAGGAAAGGATGCAAAGCTATGATTAAAAAAAAGGCTGAAAGTGGTTTCATCACTTCCATACTCACCCCTCATATTTATTTTGGGCTGATAGGGCAAATCTACAGCATCTCAATTAGTGGAGTTGTCACATTGTTCTCTAATGAAGCTCCACTTTGTGATTCAGGTTGATAAGATGGGGGAATTAAAAAAAAATCTATTTTTTTCTTCTCCTTCAGCCCGCTTCACGAGGCCCTCTCTCTCTCTCTGCCTTCCTTTATCTGGCCGTGCGAGCGACCCGTTAAGCCACGGCCGGGCCGGCGGTGCCCGTTAAAGCCCCGGCGCTGAGGGTCATGCACAGCTGATGTCTGTGCGGATCCATCGCCGCTCTCATTGCCGTCCACGCTTCATCGGCGGCCCGCCCGCCGTACAGCCGTCCGTCTCCTCGTCTTCCAGGTGTCTGCTAACTGGAAAACGTCTCCTTTCCTTCTTCCTCTCCACTTAATGCAAATCCCTACTCTCAGCACTTTTTCCATCCCAACGTTTCTTTGTCCTACTTTAATCTGATTCCACTTTTCTTCTGAAGAGGGGGAAAAAATAAAAAATGTTACGCAAGATGGTGAGCCCGAGTGGAAACTAATACAGGGAGAGAGAAGATTAATGAGCGAGGCCAGCAGGGTCAGGGGTCAGGGGTCAGGGGTGGCGTGAAGCCTCACGTTAAGAGCTGGAGGATTGGGTTCTTAGAAATCAGACATTTATATTTAACAAATATCATGTGAGAGGATTTTGTTGACTCGTTTTTCGTTGACCTCGCCGCAGTCAATACTGCCTTTAAATACACACGACTTGATGCTCTCTGCATTTATAAAGACCGTTTTTATTTCGCTAACATAATTTAAAACGCGAGGGATTAAATACTTTGAAATATGACTCCGGCATGAACTCATTCAAATTATGTAATAATACCAAAGTTTGGATTTTTGTGTGTAAAGTAAGTATGAGTTGGTTTTCAAAGAGCAGAGCACTAAACCTGCCTTGGTTGGGGAATTGTTTCTGACCACGGATACTAAAATATGTATGCATTCTTAAATCTTATGATTTAAGCATATATATATATATATATATTGCATGCACTGGATTCCAAGGTTAGACATGTTTTATTCAAAATGGTGTGCTTTAAAACAGTGTGTTCCAGTCTGATTGCTGAACAAGTAAAGATTTACATTTTCTTTAAACCACAATAAACATTTTATAACAATTTGAAGGCAGATATTGTCATGAATTTGGAGTCTGTGTGTTTAAGTCACCTGATGAATGTAAATCCAATATTATCTCTTTTTTTGCTCTATTTTTGGTCTCTACCGACTCCTATTGGAGGTTATTTAGCCGCTAAACGCTTCACTATGTTCACCAGCTACTCAAACTGCTTCTCTCTGCTGGTTGCAGCTGAGTAGATGGAGCACATTGAGTTATTATAGCTTTTTGGCTGCAAACAGCTTAAAGCAATATCCGTGAGAGGAAACCAAAGTGAGCTGCAACACGTTCTCATCCCGACTCGTCGCATGCTGACCCATCACTTCCTAAAGCGCTGACCCAGCATGTCCAGCTATGACGATCCACGGTCGCAGTAAACATGGAGATTAGCGCTGTAGTGTAGTGGGAATTTGTAATATATAATGTTAATAATATATATATATTATATTCTCTATAGGTCAACTGTTTTATAGCTTGTTTTTGAGCGAACTAGCAAGGCATTGTGAGACTGGTGGTTTAAGCAGCAGCTCTCTCAGGAGCTCGTCTCCTGTTGTGTATAAATATGTTTGCATGTTCCACGTTAGGCTGTACGGACGCAGACAAAGCCCTCCATGCAGGATGCATGTTTATATCTACATGTCTCGTGACCCCGCTGATAAGTACTCCTTTGTTAGTTAAAGCAGTCTTTATAACGCTGAGCTGTATTCAATCTGTAGAGCTCACTTACACAGAATCGTTGCGGCTCTGAGTAACTGAGCCTCTTCTTGCAAGAATAAATACGTTTTTTTTTTATATTCGCCATTTCAGCTTCAAAAGACTTAACACGGGTAAGGTACATTTTTGCCGCGACATTAGTCAGGTGGTTAAACACGTCCCAAACATCAATAACGTGACAAAAACACTAACACTGGTCTCCTGGGTGAAAGTCCTGTGATGTCTGAGCTACGAAGGGCTGAGACAAGCTCGAAGAGAACGAAACCACAACAAACTTAGTTTCAAGTGATTACACACTAATGAAAACATAGTTATGAATATTATATTCCACCTTTGTGAATAGATCCACAAAACACTACACAGTGGACATTAAACTGAAAAACTAAGGAAATACATTAACTTTCTGTCGATGGAGCTCGAGTTATGTACTGTATCTGCTCTTTTTCTAATCAGCCATTATGGCTCATAATAACTGTAACAGTACACTTTTAATAATGAGCCTTCATTCATGCTGTTATATATATATATATATATATATATATATATATATATATATATATATATATATAGTTTCCACTATGCAGCTAAATTCATATGTATTAATGAATATATTTAGCAGAGATTATTACAATGTGAACCAACAATGTGTGATGTTCCTTGAGGATTATTGTATAACTGGAAAACAAACATCAGCAATTCTTTATACTGAAAAACAAAGAGTAGATTTACATTTCAGTGCTTATCCTCCCTCTCTTTCTCTCTCCCTCTTTCTCTCTCTCCGTTTGAAGGGTAACCTCTGTGGAATGCGCTTCGTTAATCTCTCTTGACATTTCCCTGTCTTCCTTTGCTGCGTTCGTCTCCTGCTTGTTCAGTCGGTTAAGCCAAAGGAGCCAGGCCAAGCCCAACGTTACGATCTTGAAGCGTTTCCCTCTGATCGCTGAGCGCAGCCAAAAAGGGGCACGATTCCTCATGTGCATTTGTTTGTTTGAAAGTGTGTTTTGATGCCGAGCAGCTGTTTCTTTAAGAGCCGGTCTAGGAATGCACCACTTAAGTGGTTTTGTTTCTGCTGGAGCTTGATGTTGGAGGACTGCTGAATACATCAAGTCACTTAAGCGTGTCTACAACCGTGAGCTATGGCAGCGGCAGACGTGCCAGCCGGAGCGTGGGGCGGGTCTCTGGCTGAGCACGAGCCCGATTGGTGGTAACGTATTCCCGCGACTCGGCTCATGAAAGCGGCCCGATTCCCCACCCCACCCCGTTGCACCCACGGACCGGACACACGTGCCAGCCGCAGGTGCATCTCATGTTACCGCCATGTGGCGTGGGCGTGGCGGTATACATCCAGATCTAACGCGCAGCAGCTTGCAGTCTTTAAGGAGTCCGATATGCTCCGGAGCCAAGGAAGCAGGAGGATGTTTCATCCATGTTTCACTTGCGCCGTAAATATTTCCTTTAGATGCTAAAAGTGTATTTGTCAGCAGATGGCGACTCTGAAAAGCAGGACGAAGGGAAGCCCCAAGGTATACGTTGGAGGAAAAAAAAAGTCTGTTTCAACCAAGAAAGTAAACATCTGCGCGTCTTTACTGATCGTATTAAGATAAAACAATCTCACATACACATCCGTCTGTGTTTATGTTCTTTAAAAGTTGGCTCTCCCCTTGATCGGTGTCCACAAAGACTCAGTCCTGCATCAATATTCAGTCGCTCTCTGTCTTGGTTAAAGTAAGTTAAAGTAAAGTGAAAAAGAAAACGTCTGAGAGAAAGATTATTCTTAAAGTAGCACTCCACTGATTTTACACATCAAGATTAGCGGCCCATAAAAATGGCTGTAAAATGTCTTCGATTTCTCTGCAGCAAGCTAGTTGGTAAAAATAACCCCATTGGAGCCATCAGGGTTATCTCGACTTGGCTGTAAAGACATTTTACGTTTTAAAAAAGAAAGCCTGCTATCGAGTTGCATTGTGGGAAGTGTAGGGTCCACATTTTTTTAAGCTTAACTGGGGACCGTCTGCATTGGATTTCATCTTTCTTTAATACCTCGTACAGAACTTTATGGAAGTGCAACGCTAAATTGTCGGAATGAGCCTTTTAGCACAACTCTCTTGGTGCAAAGATTTTATCCTCAAGCTGGTTATATTTTCAGATTTTAATTGTGGAATTTTGTCTCAAAATGAATAATGAAAACTGCCTCCACCCACTTAGATTGAACTCAGCAGCTCTGCTTCTGTGGGATGTTTTTAGTCACTAAGACTCCAATCCACTCCAATTTCTATGCTTATTTGGCAGCGCTATTCAACAGGGAATCCCCCAATGCCTTAAAAGCACCTTAATCCCACTTTAAAAGCAACTCATTTTATTACTACGCCCCATGATGACACGCGGCCAAGCCGCTGCTGCTGTACTTAAACCACACTGAGATGTGTTTTTTTTGTATTTGCATAATGTTCAAATATACATCATCAAAATGGGGACTAATATGATTCATATTCGAATAATCTATTCATAAGCCGGAGTGTGTGGATGAGTATCAATGGTATTATTGGCACTTGGCACGGCGTCCATGCTGAGCGCGACTGATGGAGTTTCACCGTTTTACGAGGAGGATGAAGAGTGGTGCTGTCGGCAGAATACGGGTAAACTTAAGCCTCGACCCTCTGGACCACTCAATCATTCCCAAGTTGACAGCCTTGATGATCTGAGTCATTATCATCTGATCGGTGTGGCACTCCAGACATTTAGTGGGAGTTCTATAACTTCTTAATGTTTGGTGCCACTAGTTGTTTTTTTTTTGCAGTATAAATGTTCATATCCCTGTAAATGTACATTCCTGAAATAAATAATTGGGTCGTAGCGTGGCACCAATAGTTTGTGTTGAATAAACACGGTGCTGCCTCTCCACAGTGTTCCCTGTAAGAGCTGCCAGTTTGAAAAACACTGACCAGGAATTAAGCATATTTGGTTGACCTACTTTTTGTTTTTGGCTGGAATATATTTTATATTTTAAATATTTTAAAGGATTTTCTTTCTTGTGAACCTCTTTGAGAACTTGTTCAAGTTTTAACCCTCTCATCCAGCGTCTCCATTACATCCTGTGTGGATTTAACCATTTTTGCCTGAAAAAGATCTCAACAAAAACATTATTTCTGTCTATAATTATAATTTCTTTCCTCCAAAATAAAGCAAAGTAACAAGTTCAAAGGTCAAATTTGTCATCCTAGACCATTTGTCAAAGGATTTATTGGGTTGAGGTGAAACATTTGTAGTAATCTGAGTACTTGTAAATACTTGAATGTATCTATAGAGCAAACAATACATTAATTAATCCAGAATATAATAATCAACAATGGGCAAATGTGTACGTTTCAGCTGTTACACCGAAGGGCCGCAGACTGTCAAGGTTGTTCTGTTTATATCTGACATAATGAGTGGCAATGGAAACCCCAAATGTCTTCTGTTTAATGTCCATCTCAGGAACATGCAGTGAGCTCTGCAGAGACCTCTCTACAAAGAGAAAGGTCACTCTAATGTTTGTCCAACTGAGTTGATGAACCTTGAGAGGTGTCGACATCCCTGCGTTATTTATTCTTTAAGCCTGTTGTGGCGGAGGACTGAGGGATTAGATACGCGGGACTGTGGAGGGAATGTTAGGGGGACGGCTGTTTATGGGTTATAGTGATGATGACGATGATAAGAATTATGGCTTGTTTGGATTCCACCAGCGACGTCTCTCTAACTCTTCCTCCCCTCCTCCCTGCCGCACGTGAGGAGGAAGATTTATGGGTTAACAAGGGAGGAGAAAGAAAAGGATCCGGTAATGGGGTTGGAAGAGGAATAAAAGCGGTACGGAACCGCAGATTAGATTTTATGGCGATGCTGTAAACTTTCCTGCCGATTTTAATGAATTGTTATTACGCGAGTGAAGCAGCCTCAACACGAGAAAAACAATTGCCAAATGCAACTCTAATTTGGGGATGAGGAATCCGCGGCGTTCGGTAAACAAAGCCGGCTCTAAACGCCGTATTAAGCTGTCATCCACTTCAGCTTTCCATTCATCTCCTTTTGTCTTCAACACAGAGTGCGCTCCAAATAGGCCGAGGCCTCCCTCAAATCACAGAGGAAGCTTTTAGAAGAAGGCACACATTCTGGCGGTGGATCCGCGGCCCCCGACACGGCACTCGGAGAGACTTTGTTAACGATACGCCACGACTCCGTTCAGTCTTCACGGTGGTGTTCGTAGGGCCGCGTCGCCGCATCTGTCAGTGATCCATCAAGCAGCGGGGGGCAGAACTGTGGGAGCTCGGTGAGAGCCTCGGTATGAGGTACACTGGATCAGTGGTGGCAGGATGTTGGGCTCGTTCTAGCCAGTAGGCTGGAGGTTTAACCTTCCACCGAACAACTGCTGCTCTCCGAAAACAACACGATGGACACGTAGATGCTCAGCGGGCTCGGTTTCACAAACGTATTTCAGACGGCTCTATAGTTTCAAAAGACTCAAACTAATGGTCAGACTACAGCTGGATGTCTAAATGCATCTGCTGCAAACTATCTTGGGACTAGTGCTGCAGAAATAAAACCCAGAGATGAGTCAGCATCTTCGTACTGTAGAAGCCCCACAAGGCCATCGATGACTGCAGCGGGAGGTCAAATGATTTAAGATATTCATGTTGATACTGTAGTCTTACACAATATAACATTTCATTTAGCTGACGCTTTTATCCAGAGAGACTTACATGATACACAGTAGACCGTAGACACAGCAACAGTGAGCAATTAGGGTTAAGTGTCTTGCTCAAGGACACATAGACATGGACTAGCGGAGCCGGGGATCGAACCACCGATCCTCTGATTGAAAGACAGATCTGCTAACCACTGACTCACAGTCACCTGTTGATTTAAATCAATGGTGATATAAACTATATGAATACATTCAGAATTATATTAGCCTCTGATTTAAGTTGTAGAGTAAAACAGGATAATGTCAACATTATGAAGTAATGAACTTCATTATTTGAAGAGTAGTTTACCAGAAATCGCAATGAAATAATGAAGAAAAAAAACTGTTTCCTGGATAAGAGCAAACTAATTGCATATGAATCTTAATTAAAACATGTCAGGACCACTCGGATAAGCATCTAAAGAAGAAGTCCGTTGGTGCCCGATGAGCTCATGGGCTAAATCCGACATGAGACAGACTTCGTATCAGGGAGCTGAAGCTAAAGTCTGTTTAATATCCGGTTCAACTGATTCAGACGTTTGGGTTCTCACGTTCAGATCCTGCTCGTAATGTCTAGATAATTTGGCTTTGGCTTTGGAAACATGACTCTTAGATCTGAGTTAGCCTGGAGGTTGGGTGGCCGTCTGCTGAGGCGCTAATCTAGGCGCAGAAATAGGACTTATGCGGTGTTCACGCCAAACGCGGCGCAAACGTTTCTCACGAGTCGATTACATACAAAGTCAACGCAAAGACGCAAAAATTCCACCTCATTCGCACAAGTTGACTTTTTCTTTTGTCCACGTGACCGATCAGCGTTGAGATTCTTCTCCTGCCATCACTAACATTACATTTAGCTGACGCTTTTATCCAAACAAATTTATACAGTAGACCCAGCAACGGTGAGCGATTAGGGTTAAGTGTCTTGCTCAAGGACTCAATAGCTGAGTTTGAACCACCGATCCTCTGATTGAAAGACGGACCTGCTAACCACTGACCCACAGTTGGTGAATCAGAAGAAATAGTGCAGTCGTAGGTGGGAACCAGGAGCTCTACGATACCTGACATTCATAGAGACAGGACCAAATGTGTGCAAACATGTGTATAAAGGAAAGGATCCTGTATTGATCCCCTTAGGGAAATTATTCTCTGCATTTAACCCTTAAGGAGCAGTGTGCCGCTGTGAGGCGCCCAGGGAGCAACTGGGGGTTCAGTGTCTTGCTCAAGGACACTTTGACCAGGGATTGAACCGCCTACCTCATCCCCAAGAGCTACAGCCGCCCCAACTACAAGCAATGAAATCAATGCTGCCGTATTTACGCCTGTATGACGTTATTCTGAGTGTTGATGGAGCTGCTACAATGTTAGCTTAGCCTAGCATCGATCGATCCGACTTCCATTGAGAAAACAAGCGTTTTAAAAGTGATTTGCTCGTCGTCTTGCTGAGAAAACTAAAGAAACATGTTGGGTAGACATGTTGGTCCCTGGCAGTGTTGGTTGTAATTAAAAATTTGACTGTTTCTGCACACGCTCAGCAATGGAGCAGCGCCAGTGAATCATCACCCTGGCATCTTGAAACTATCGGCATCAACACTGGTGCACAACGCTAATTACTGTTTGGCTCCAAAGAACCCACTGGTTCAACACACAAAACCAGTCAGAGCTGCTGTGGGAAACACTGACAGCCTGCTGGGCGTTTTTTGTCTTTTTTTTGTGTTAACGGGTCAACGAGGGGCTAACAAAGTGGACGCACACCTCCGATCCCGGAGGAGTCTTTCCCTTCGTTGATCCGCTTTGGGACTATTCTCGTGGCTGTTTATTGGGATGCGTGCTACCTCCTGATCCCCGGGGCATCTTGAGCACCGGGGCGGCCTTTACCGCGGAGAGCAAGACGCCACGCTGGGGGGGGAGGACAAGAGGAGCCTGAGGGAAGCTATGCGGTGTGGGAACATGACCCGTGTGATGTCAGGACGCTGGATCGGCACCACATGCGTGAGATATAATGAGGGTGGAATTACTGGGAATGGGAAGGGAATGTGCTCTGGAAAGATTTCAGTGCCGTCCAAATCTTTCCTGACTGCATTTCATCGCACGTCAACACTGACATGTGTCTCCGACATAAGCTTTTTGGGGGAACCAAGAAAAGAAAGAAAAAAACTTTTTTTGTTTTTAGGAAAAATGTACTTTTGTCGATTTCATCCGGTGCAGTTTGAAATAGTTTTATAAGCCCCAAAAAAAAAAAGGATCACTATCAGCCCATGACGGAGAATGTGACACCTCGACTGAAATCCATAGGAAGAATAAAAAAAAGGCGTTGTGACTCTTTCCGCACAATAACAGCGATATGGGGAACTTCCTGCAGATCGGCGAGGGGAGATGGATGCCAGCGGAGGAGGCGGCGTAACAGAATGAGGGAGGCAATCAGGGTCAGATAGATTAGGTGTCTGAGGTGCAGAGATACGATGCAAGGTAGTTACACCTGACTTGGCAGAGGTCCCTTTAACAAATCATCCCCTTCATCTCCTCGCTTTTTATCTGTTCCCTGCTCCTCTCCTGCCTTCATCCCCTCCTCTCCTCATGCATGCATTCGTTCCTCCGGTTTCAAGCCCGAACCGCTGATTTACAGCGCTTTGAGGTCACCGTTGACAAAGGCAGCGGGCCGTTTATCAGACTGACACCAACATTACGACATGCACTGCAGCCGGTACGGTTTAATGTCACGTATCACGCTGTAGTATCAATATGGGGAGGCCATGCTGGAATCGAACATGTGGGGTTTTACTTTCTTTTCTATCTTATTTTTAATTTTAGAACTGCTTTTTCATTGTTATGAAATAAAAAACAATGAAAGTGTATGTAAAGATCTGCAATATGGCTTTGTGGCAGTAACAGTTGGGTTTATTTGGCAGCATTGGGTTTATATATTCTGTTATAGAATAACATAATATTATATTTTGTATAATTTTATAAACATATTATTGTTATTATTATTAATACAAATTTGCTCAGACTTCCTTCTCTTTTCTGTCGGCCCTCCATAACCTCCTTTAGAAACAACAACTGGTTCGGATATATCTGGTTATATCTCCTGTATTTTGTATCCGGCTTCTCATTTCATTCTCGTTTATATTCTTGTTTAATAAAAAAATAACAAAAATATGAACACAAAGAATAACTATTTGGCTTCTGTATAAAAGACAGAACCTTGAACCTTGTGTCCGGACTGTCAGCAGAATTCCTGCTCCTCAGATTAATGATCCTGACACACAACACCACTGGACGCTCCTATAAATGAGCCATCGGCTGCCTCTCCAAGCTGCTTTTCTTTCCATTACTTTTTGATGACCAGCGTTTAATCAAATAAAACAAAAACTAAGCAAATGCTGAAACCAAACACCTTATATTTTCACTAATGATATGAATATTTTACAATCTTTCATCGTTCACATTTCTGTCCTTATTTGTTTTTAAGAAAAAAATGAAAACTTCATAGTTTTCCCCCCAGAAAAGATATATATCTATATATATATATATAGATATATATAGTCCGACTGCAGCTGCAGACCATTGTCAGTGAAGGAGCAGCAGGCTGAGGTAGAGCTGATGAAGACATGATCCTCACTAACTGATGAAACGTAAAACTCATGCCACAGAGAAGCGCCCATGTTTAACAGCTTCCCTTCACATGCCAACTGCACATTAAGTACAAACAAAGCATCTTGTTATCATGTTAGTGTTACTTCATTACGAGTGGACTATAAACTAATTTAATACTAATAGTCTTATAAAAACTAGAATGTTCAGTCTGATTTATCCCAAATTCAAGTTTTTATAAAATCCAGAATAGGTATAAATAATGCTAATTTGTTATTTTCTTTTTTTTAACTCATGTGTACATTTCACTCACTCCATCATCAGCTTACACTTTGGTTTTCTGTTATAATCCTACAGGTTGGACCATCTTACCTGGCTCAGGCATGTTTACAGTGATTCCTCTCAAAGCGTCTTTCTCCTTTTCTTGTCTGTGGATCTGCCTGCATTTCCTCCCTCATCTCCTTTTATCACCTCAACACCCCACCCAACCCCCCCCCCCCCCCCCCCCCCCCCTCAAATACACACTACCACTGTCAGTGACTTCATCCTCCTCCCCTCCCTCCCTCTCCCACCCGCCGACAAGTGGAACAAGGAGGGAAGAGAGTGACAGAAAGGCTGTCACTTGAAACCTTGGCAGGAGCTGCAGAGCTTTGGGGAGCAGAAGGAAGACACCATTAGGGGTAAAAGCCCTCCGGAGCAATAAAGAAAAGTCCGGCCCTCGAGGAAACCTGCCAGCTGATTAACTCATTAGGCCCCGGAGCCGGAACCAGCTGACTGATGCTAATCAGCGCTTACTGACACGTTGATGGAGTGATGCAGCAGTGGCTGAAAGAGCTCAGATATGTTATGAGTTGTACGGAAAAGATTACGTGTTCAGGTGGAGTTACTGTATCTATCTTTTTCCTTTTTCCAGAAGGGAGGGAGAGCAGAGGTGGGTCTTTTATTAATTTTCATCTTGCAGGACTGAAAGATGAGATGCATCGTTTAGTGCAACAGTGACTGGATGCCGACGACAACACGTCTCTGCATCAGGGCCTTATCTTCCGGTTTGTTTTGAGAAATTTGAGACAGAGTTTAGCTGTAATATAAAGCCTGTACAACCCGACCTGTTGAAGCAACAACATGACATTGACAATGGCGATAACGATTCACTTCGTAGCTCTTTGTTCAAAAGTACAGATCAGATTGACAATTCATTCCGTATATATGCAATTTATATTAAATTATAAAGCTTGAAATCAGGGTTGAGTAGAGAATATCCTAGCCAGCAATCGAAAACCCTGAGAAGGCTCTTGTTTAAAAACAATGAAAAGGGAAAATAAGGTCCCAACCCCAATAACTTTCATATTGTCCCGATCTGAAGAGGTCAGGGAATACAGTTTTTATCCGTTGCTTGAACACTATAGACACATGCTTAAACCAAAGTAACATAACTTGAAGTTGTTGTTACTATACCTTAAACAAAGTGTAACCATACCTTAAACAAAAGCGCTGCTTTGCACTTTATTTGCAATTCTGTAACACACTTGCTCCTTTCTGCAACACACTTGCGCCTAGACACTACACACTATTTCATACATAAGACACTTAGTTCAAAAATGAAATCTCAGGGTACCATTGGGACAACACATCTATTCAAAATACAACACACATTGGTTAATTGAAAAGACATAGACACACACCTGAAAACACTTACTTACAAAACTGAACACCAATCAGCCAGCTACAAAAAGGCCTCAGTTAAGCCATTTTGACAACTTTGCAAGCATGGAGGCAGGGAGAGCTAGAGGCAGAGGAAGAGGAAGAGGAGGAGGAAGAGGAGGACAGAGAGAGAGAGGAGGATGTGGTGAAAGAGGCCACGCAAGGACCATTATTTCAGATGACATAAGAGCAACTTTGGTGGACCATGTCATAAACCATGGCCTGACTATGAGGGAAGCTGGGCAGAGAGTCCATCCTAATCTAAGCCGCTTCACAGTTTCATCCATAATAAGGACATAAGGGATATTTTCCCCGATGCTTAGCGAGAGAAGACATTGCTTGTGACGTTGATGAGATCCTGTGGCCAGACCCCAACAGACGGCAGGATCCATAAGCCCACTTGCGCACAATTGTGTTTTTCTGTGTTTACAGTAGTGTATTGTTTGTTTTATTTTTGATTTAACTGAATTTACTGTACTGTAAAATATACTAATGTAAAGATTTTGAATTCAGTATTTCATTTTTTTGGTTGTTGTGAAAACATGCCCTCTATGGAACTGAATAAAAACATTGAAAACAAAAGACTGCAGTTTTTTATATAAAGTAAACTAGTGTGTTACTGCTGATCTGAAAGTGTATTCATATGATGCAAGTGGGTATCATTTTGTCATCAGAGTGACATTTTGACAAAGGATTGTTAGGTTTTGATAGCAGAGTTTCAATTTGACATGGATGCGAATGGTTTATTTCCCAGTGTTGTGTCTTATTTGCTTGTGTGTAGATTTTTGACACAATGAGCCAAATTTAGCAAAACGTGTGTAAGCAATAGGCAAAAACTGTAAAATGGAGAGCAAAGCAGCAGCAGCAGCCTTGCGTTCCTCTTGGCTCTGACAATCCCATTTGTTCCAGGAGCCGTAGAGCTGTCAACCGCATGTATTTCATGGGACTGAAAGCCCTCCGCAGGGAAGTGAAGCACAAGGTCAAAGACAGTAGAAGGTCACTGACCTTGTGAATTCCTGCAGAGGTATAGTCTCCTGAACCCACCGACATGAGTATCAACACACACATGTTCATGTTAGGAATTAGCCATATATTTCCCATGCGGTATTGAACAAATACACAGTATATTTATTATTGTACATATCGGACTGTGGCCTTTATCTGCCTTCCTTTAATTCCAAAAACAGGTCATGTCAACATCAGTGTTAAATTACGCATTTAAGCAGCTTCTCACTTTCTTTTTTATCAGCCTTCACTTTTTGGAATTCCTTGCTTGTTTCCTCGCTTCCCAAATTTCCCAGGCTGCTTTGACCTTGGCTGTAACAATAAACATTCTCTGAGACTTTAATTTGGTCAGAAAGAGTGGCAGAGATTGAAGAGAGGCTATTTGAGGCAAGTGCAACTCGAGATTCAGATGTTCAAGGAGAACAAAATACCCTCGAGTAAGATTATGGAGGGCTGTTTGAACAGGACATAAAAGGTCCTTGAGTCTGCTCAACGTACTGTATATTCTGGCTTTACACTACACATTTAAGATGAATTATCTTTGATAAGTCTAATATAAGCATTCAAAGCTCATCTGTTGTGATTTATACTCTGACTTTGAATAGGCTGAAATCATTGTGGATTTAAAGTGGATATAGGAGACTAACTATAGGTGTCCTGTATGATCCAGTGATCCGCTGTAAAGGATGACATCAGAGTTATTTAACGCTTGCATTAGTTAAGCCTCACTGAAGTACACGTTAAGCCACCTGAAGCAGGTCCTCTCCACCTTCACAGCGTCTTTCCCTTCCCTGTCACACGCCAGTTTAGAGATGAAAGCAGTCAGTACGCTGTGTCAAAGTCTGTTCATGTTTAGACGAAGCTAAATTCAGCATTCAAACAGATTTTTTTCTCATAGATTATGGTCGTTAAAAGAAAGAGAATATAACATGAAACACAAATCTAAAAGGTGCTTCAGATTGGTGCAAAAGCTAAGCAAGTTTTCTTTATACATGATTTATTTAGGCCAGGTCCACGCAAGTAAAATGTGTGCACGAAGCACAGATTGAGAATAAATCATTCCCTCGTTGTGTCTCCTTGTAGTTATTCATGTTTCTTTGTTGTTATTCATGTTTCTTTGTTGTTACGTTGTGTCTCTTTGTGGATATGTTGTGTCTTTTTGTAGTTATGTTGTGTCTCTTTGTAGATATTCATGTCTCTTTGTAGTTATGTTGTGTCTCTTTGTAGTTATGTTGTGTCTCTTTGTAGATATGTTGTGTCTCTTTGTAGTTATGTTGTGTCTCTTTGTAGTTATGTTGTGTCTCTTTGTAGTTATGTGTGTTTCTTTGTAGTTATGTTGTGTTTTTTGTAGTTATGTTGTGTCTCTTTGTAGATATGTTGTGTCTCTTTGTAGATATGTTGTGTCTCTTTGTAGACATTCATGTTTGTTTGTAGTTATTTATGTTTCTTTGAAGTTATTTATGTCTCTTTGTAGTTATGTTGTGTCTCTTTGTAGTTATGTGTGTTTCTTTGTAGTTATGTTGTGTTTCTTTGTTGATATTTATGTTTCTCTTTGTAGTTATGTTGTGTCTCTTTGTAGATATGTATGTCTCTTTGTAGTTTTGTTGTGTTTCTTTGTAGTTATTTATGTTTCTTTGAAGTTATGTATGTCTCTTTGTAGTTATGTTGTGTCTCTTTGTAGTTATGTATGTTTCTTTGAAGTTATTTATGTTTCTTTGAAGTTATTTATGTCTCTTTGTAGTTATTTATGTGTCTTTGTAGATATTTATGTTTCTTTGTAGTTATGTTGTGTCTCTTTGTAATTATTTATGTTTCTTTGTAGTTATGTATGTCTCTTTGTAGTTATTTATGTCTCGTTGTAGTTATGTTGTGTCTCTTTGTAGTTATGTTGTGTCTCTTTGTAGATATGTTGTGTCTCTTTGTAGTTATGTTGTGTCTCTTTGTAGTTATGTTGTGTCTCTTTGTAGTTATGTTGTGTTTCTTTGTTGATATTTATGTTTCTCTTTGTAGTTATGTTGTGTCTCTTTGTAGATATGTATGTCTCTTTGTAGTTTTGTTGTGTTTCTTTGTAGTTATTTATGTTTCTTTGAAGTTATGTATGTCTCTTTGTAGTTATGTATGTTTCTTTGAAGTTATTTATGTTTCTTTGAAGTTATTTATGTCTCTTTGTAGTTATTTATGTGTCTTTGTAGATATTTATGTTTCTTTGTAGTTATGTTGTGTCTCTTTGTAATTATTTATGTTTCTTTGTAGTTATGTATGTCTCTTTGTAGTTATTTATGTCTCGTTGTAGGTATGTTTGGTCTCTTTGTAGTTTAGTTGTGTTTCTTTGTAGTTATTTTGTGTCTCTTTGTAGTTATTTTGTGTCTCTTTCTAGTTATTGTGTGTCTCTTTGTGGTTGTTTTGAGTCTCTTTGTAATTATGTTGGTCTCTTTGTAGCCTCATTGTGTTTTTTTGGGGTCATTTTTAGTCTCTTCCTTGGTATGTGTCTCTTTGACCGGCATTTTGTAGGTGAAGATCAGGGAGCTAGAAACATTTTAAGCCATCCAATGACATTAAAATCATGTAAAATAGACAATTTTGTCACGTATGAGGAAGTGAAGAGATGTATAATTAAATATCCACATAGCATTGTCTGGATCTACTGTTAAACAAAGTATTTGTACTGATCCCTTATCTCAAGACTGTTTGACGTAGTTTCTACCCATCAACTATATGATCGGATTACTGATGGTGTTTTAAAAATGTTGATGTAAAAAAGTTTCATTCAGACATTTCAGATGTGGCCGTCTCTATTGCAAGTGATATATATATATATATATATATATATATATATGACCAGAGTAGCTAGGTTTGTCCCTGTGGGGTCATTATGGTGAAGAAGATCAGATAAAGTGAGATGTATACGAGAATACAGGCTTCACTTTTAATAAACCTTGCAAGGATGAGCTGTTTTAGCAAAACTCTTTATTATTTATCCCTGAAATTAAGGAAGACCTCTGACTACACACGTTGAAGAGAAGATTAATGTTCATAGATTAACCCCAAACATATTTAAACTTTTTTTCAACATTTTGTTGACTTTCTTCCTTATTTTTTCCCAATGCTCCATTTTTTCCCAGCACACAGACGGGACATGACAGCGTCTTCCCTCAAAGTCCTGTTGTCGTTGTCATATAAATATACAAGCTTTCGTATTTGACTAAGAATAGTAAGGTGACACCGAAGTTTAGGGCGGTGACAGAGACTAATGTGCTGTCCCAGGAAAAGGGAATAGATACTGTAAAGGACTGTACAGTTTCAAAGGCAGTGCCCGGGGGAATTACATGCCTCAGTCACCATATGCTCCGTGCAGACCGACTGCTTCAAACAGACAGTAATGTGATCACAACAATGTGCCAAAAGCCCGTCAAAAACAATTAGTCACAAACGATATCCATGCAAGTCATTTTATGTGAGAAATCAGAGAAAACCTGCTGCTTTTTGTTCAGTCGTCTTCTTTTAGGGATTTTTTTTAATTCTAAGGTAGATATAGCATTAGTATTTTTAAGCAAGACTGTAGAGGTGTTCTTGTGCTCATGTTTTTGACCTCATCGAGGACATTCCTTTTGTTGAAGATTTTTGATATTTTTGTCAGTGAGCCAGATTGTTATTCTTGCAAATGTCAGGATGGAAGTTGCAGTGGAGAAGGTGTGACACAATCCAACAAAGTCATTTTGCGCATTAAGTCTTGACTTCTTGATACTCTAAACTTTCAAGGATTAAAAATGGATTCAAAACTTCATCTCAGCACTTTGACGCATAAATGTTGAAGTTTAAAATGATGGATGCCTTTCACTTGTGAGGTTTCCTTGCATGTCAGCAGAACTCCTCAGCCAGGAATAAGCATTGAGAAATAAAACACATCAATCACATCTGGCAGAAACCTGCTGCGGCTTCTCTTTTCTCTCTGGTTCGGCTCTTCCAGGTTTTGGGGCTCTTCTGGCCAAAACCCCAGATAAGTGGAGCCACAGACATACATGCTGCCCCGTGACCCTCGTACTGGGATTCGACCACCGTAAACATTTGTTAAATTAGTAACTGGAGCCAGGATCCAGTGTGCAGGCCTACAGACGTAAAACAACGATCCATGAAATCTGGTCCGGAGGTGCAACATATTAGATCCTGTTCTCACTCAGCCTGTTGAGCCCGCGGAACACTGCAAACAAACAAGCCCAGAGTTATTGCCATATAACGAGCAGAAAATGTGTCTGTGCAGCACCGGAGAGGGAGGAAAGATTGATTCATGTAAAAATCGAGATACTCATCTTCTTAGAGACTGAATTGTTCCGAAAAAAAAAGAAGAACCTAGATATTGCTACCGATGGATAGTAAACCTTCACATCAAGTTCAAGTTGTAACAATGCAGCTATGAAAGCATATACATTTTATTTACGTTACATTTTAACTTGAAATTATCTTGAAGTCACTGACAATTCAGAAATATTAAAAACCTTGTTGTAAGTTTTTAATTAATATGTTACTAGTATGTTACTTTTTGCCTTTGCGTGTCACATTAATGCAATCACTGACTTTTTCAAATATAAAATCTTGCTAATTGTAAGTTTGCATTCATCTAATGACAAAAACACAACTTATCAATATATAACCTATTTTTATTTTTTTTGCCTCCACTCGACTGGGACAGCAGACTCGATATGAAATGAGGGGAGAGGCTGGAATCGAACAAGAGACATTGCCATTACATGGTCCCTGCTTACATTACAAGCCTCCCAGACACTTGAGTAAAGAAGATATGCCTTTATGTATAAAAAAAAACAAACTCAAACAAGTTTTTGGAGTCAGAAGCAAGAGATCAAACAGCCAGTGCAACCCTCCTCTCCAGTGTTTCCCTCCAAGCATTTTATCTGCTCGGTAAAAGTCACAGCTCCCCTCAGTCCACAAACAGGTCACATCTGATCACAAGAGGACGGTTGTTACACTGACTTTCCTTTGAGAGCGGTCTCTCTGCTTTCATGTTGGCCACGCCCCCTTTAGTGTCCTAATCACTCACACCTGAACCTCATTAGATCGTCAGTGGAGTCTGATGTATGTTTGTTTTTTGTCTGGCGGCTGCCGCTTTGTGGAGTGTGTTACTGTTGAAACTTTAGATACAGGACCGTGAAACCATCATATGTCCCCGCTGAATAGTTAGACGAGCCTCAATCAATTAGTTTTGCTTTAAGCCTCGTGGGGTTCTCTGCCTTTGGTATTTCTTCTCCTGTTTCGTGGTTAGTTCTGGAGATTAATCTCGTCTTTCTGTTTGATTCTGGAGAACAGTGTTTCACAAACGTTTCTTCTGGGGATCTACTTTCTACAAAAACGGCAAGCCGTCGCCGCCCAATTCACAATGGAGCTTATCTATGAAACGTGAGAGGAGAACATGTGTCAGGGTTCATGGAACACCTGGAAAATTGGAATTTCCAGGCCCGTAAAAGTCCTTGGAAAAAATAAAATCCCAAAAGTTTTGAAAAAGTCATGGATATTTGTTATATTCATATGTTCATAAAATATAAGCAGGCATACACTGAGTATATCTATTAATGTTTATTATTTTAATCAAACTATTGTCTCTCATTCATTTGTGTCATTTAAGGAACACTACTGTATGCTTTGGAATCCTCATTGTTAGTTTAAATACTACATTGTATCACTTTTTCATGTATACACCCAGATTTCACAACATGTTTGGTTATGGAAATTTGGTTTAAAGTCATGGAAAAGTCATGGAAATCCATTGTTCAAAATGTGTATGAACCCTGATGTGTGAAGAACATTCCAGACCATTTCTACTGTTATTTCCATATTACCTCATATCACCTGGAATGGTTAAACCAGACATTTCAAAGAGATGTAAGTTTGATGTGTTAATGAATGCATTTAGGCAGAGTTAACAAGCTCATTCTTTTCATTCCTCATCAGTTAGAATGTATTCCTTGTCTTTTATATTAGGTTATAATTAGGCTACAATTATCAGAACAATACAAACATTCACGGTTCCCTCCTGTGGTTGTAAACGCTGGTTATAAATATTAACAAAAAAGAACTGGAGGAAATTCTTCAATGTTTTCGCCAACACTTATAAAATCTCCTGCAAACCATGTGTGGGTTTTATTTTTATGTGTGCTTATTGTTTATTATATTGGCCTTGGAAACTGCCGCATTATGTGTTTCCATTTCTGCAATAATATTTGGTTTATGTCTGGTAATCATTTTCATATAAGGTAAATATTTTCATATAAATACATGACAATTCAGCAGCCTTTTTCTGTTGTTACATGAAGGATTTTATGTTCCCCGAGACATAAAGTAAAGGTTGTAACAAGGTCATTGTTATAGCAGCAGTCCGTCCCAGCTGAAGGCACAACATGAATATAAGATGCTGATTTTGGTCTTGAGATAAGTGCAACTGCAGTTTTCTGCTCTGTTTGACTCTTATTTCCTCCTGTAAAGGGACATTTAAGTAAATAAAACGTAGTCTGGGCTAGAACATGAAATGCTGACTATGAAGAATTTACAAACTCGAACAACCCTCTTCATCACAGGATATAAATATATATTATTCAGCTGATAAAATGGCATTTTTAGAGGCTTTTGGAGAGGGGTGGGGGTGAGAGGAAGGCTGAGGTTTTTTTTTTGGTCTATGAGCAGCCTCTGCTGGCCCTGGCTGTGTCATATCCAGAATCAAGGGGTTATGGATATGATCAACACTCACCTTGTTTGTAATGTCAAGGAGAGTGAAATTATATCTTTGACATAATGTGTTTGTGCTGAAAAACATATTTTACAGTAGATGGTGCTCTAAATATTAAGGGACTGTCAAAAAACTAAAATACATTAGGCCAAATAGATTTGAACACATAAGGGAATTCAACAACTCAATGTAAATTATTCATCCTGTCACAAACTTCTTTGTTTCAGCCAAAATATAAGGTAACTCTAAGCTGACTGACAACATAAAGTAGTAATCAGAAAATCTTTTATTTCAAAGAAGAAATGCAATAAGCTGCTGCTGACAAGGTACAAGACAGCAGCACACAACTGGTTCAATACAGACAAATAAATACAATAAACACCTAAATGCTAAAAATACTTATTCAAAAACCTAATAGTGTTCATGGTCAGTAGCACTGGCAACAACATAACAGAAGTAATTTGACACATTGAGTGGTAGGCTATGCATAAACAAACATGCATGCAAACTAGGTCAGCACATACCTTAAATAGCTCAGGATACACAAAATAGTGTATGTGTGTGTGTGTGTGTGTGTGTGTGTGTGTGTGTGTGTGTGTGCGTGTGCGTGCGTGCGTGCGTGCGCATGCGTGCGTGCGTGTGTGTGTGTGTGGAGGGATGGGTTGGAGTTGGGAAGCAGACTTTTAGCTTGAGAGACACGTTTGTTTAAACCTGGTTAAAACACAAAAAAATTATATTTAATGCAAATTTTAAAATTCAGGTAACATCATTTCAAATACAAAATAAGTACAATTAATGATTAATGATACATTGTAATGCGTTGTCATAGTTTGTTACACTGTGTCTACAAAATCTCCAAAATCAGCATTTAAAAACTCAAAAAATTCAAAAGAATAAACAATTTGCATGTCACATATTTTAAAGGCATTTATTTTGAAAAGCTCTCCGGAAGTGCTCAAGTTGTTGTCGTTCTCTTGACGGTGTCTTCCGGTGCCTATTTCTGTCAACATGGCTCGTCCACTAACACTGACAATTGCAGTTGTCTCCACTGTTTTGTTTGTCGTATGCACGAATTTTGTATGTTGTAATAATGGCAGAAGGGTAAGTGTGCAATTATATAAATGTAATTGTTAAGCATTTGACAGCCGTTAACCGGAAGCTACACCTGTTAGCTATGAAGTTAGCCTTAGCTTCGAGCCGGTGAATGCTAACGGTGCTATATCTTCTATTTTTATTATCAGGTTGGCGATGTCATGGACACTGAATTCAGTGGTTTCTCCGTACCACTTGAACACTCATTTGAAGTTGGTGAGGAGGTCTTATTATTAGTATTATTAGTATTATCATGGTTTATAGTACGTTATTGCTAATGTTCTTAAGCTAACGTTAACCGAGCAGCGCTAACACCAGGATGGAGAACTTCATTCAAACGTCTGTCAGTTTAATCTGTTTGATGTAACGATAAATTAAGTTTGGTTTGGTTCAATATGTGTGAATAACTGCCAACGTATGTAACTCTGCATGTAACATTATAGTCAAATGCAACTACGTTTACCTTCTGTGTGTCTATATCTGTCTGTACCTGCTTTACAGCAGACATTTTGACTTGTCATAGCAGGTGAAATTAATAACATTAACGATGACACCGTTGCATTGAATGTAAAGTAAGCTGTTGCATTGAGCCAACATGCTCAATATCAGGAACTCCCTGAAGTGTAATGCAGCCATCATTAATGTGATTTAATAAACCACTGTGTAATGTCAACATATCTGCTGTTGAAAAAGGTCCCTTCAGTTATTCACTCAAGCTATCTGCTTTATTCTTACTGTCTGTTGTCCGCATTGTTTCAGATGATGTAGCAAAGTTTCGAGTGCGTGGAGCACTGGTGTTGAAAGCTGGAAGGGAGCCCAGCGTCTCACTAACTCAGAGTCAGCTGTCAGAGGAAGACAGAGCCAAACTAAAGGTGAGATGTGATACGGTTTGAAGAAGTGCCTTTGGGACCAATATGCTCATGGACAACCACAGACCACGGGGGCCGCCCCAAATATTACACATTTGATCTGAGCATTGACAAACAGATATGAGTCATGGACATAAAATCCTTGCTTAGAGAGCCAGAGGTCATACAAAAGGATTTGAGTGTGGTCTGCATGGCGTAACCTCTGCTTGTTTTTATACTTCAGGAAGTGGCTGCAGTGGACGGACTGTACAGAATCAGAGTGCCGCGTGTTTTCCTGCAGGCAGACAGACAGACGGAGCGGCAGATGGAAGGTTACCTCACAGCATTCGTCAGAGCCGTATGTATTTCACTTATCTTCATGTTCAGAAACACAAAAAAAAGTGCTCAACAAGCTGTTATTGAACTGGGAGATAATTAGTACACAAAGAGCTTCGTCAGTAAAAATCCACCTGCTCTATCTGAGACGTGCAATTAATGGGACTTAATTAAGGTATCTAGTTGAAACTTTTATCTGTTTATTTTCAATTTCTCGTTTGGTTTAATGTATGGACTTCATATATTTAAATGGTTTTCTTGTTAGTTTAAAATATTATGATTGTTTCATTATTTTTGTTTTATGAACAAGAAAGGGTGTGGCTTATTTGAACCTAGTTTTTATGTTTTGGTAAGCACAAGACAATGTTCCACTCTGATGGACAATAAAGTTATATTCTATTCTCCAGCCAGCCAATATTTTTGCTTTTCCTTTTTTTGATGGGTTGACATGTGATGCCAAAATTGTGTATTTCATTTAGAAATAATCAATATTTCAGAATTATATTCTAAGCAGTGTGTAGCTAGATAACCATCATAGATCAACAAAACATAAGGACATGCAAGAATAATATTAGTATGTCTTGTGTGAAATCTGAAATATCTAACCAGCTGAAGTTAATTCAGAATAAGGGCTTTCTCAAATGTAATATTGACTGATCAGATGAAACGGCATCATAACTATGTCATGCTAACTTTCTGCTTTCTAACATGGACCTCTATTCTGCTCCTCAGTGTGCCATGGTTGAGTCCCATCTGAGCGACGTCATCTCCCTCCACACCGACGTCTCCGGTTACGTCATCGGTGTTTCCATAGTGACGTTCCCCGGGGCCTGCAGGGGCGTTGAGGTTGAGGATGAAGTAGACCTCGAGGTTTTCAACACCACACTCAGCGTGATGGCTCCTGTCAATGCACCCGGGTCAGTCCTAAATGATGCATTTTATGTTCTCTGTGTTTTCGGTTTTCATCTCAACTGCTTGATGAAGCTTGACTGCTCATGGGAGCAAATAGCTAGCAGCCGCATCTGTAGCTATCTTTGCATTAGTGAAATCCTCCTGTGTCGCTCTCTCTGATGTCTTTGATTCACTTCTATTTGCCTTGGAGTAGCAGCTTTACACTGTTTCCCCATGGGGCGAACAAGTCTCTCTGCTCTGTTCTGCCTTTCACATACACTTTCTGTTTCAGGGTTTGTTTAAATTCTAATTGCCAACTCTTTTTTTTTTTCCAGACCGGAGACGGCTCTGTTCCTTGAACGAATGGAACAAGAAACTGAGAAGAAAGGGAAGAATCCACAAGAGCAGAAATCTTTCTTTGCTAAATATGTAAGTACTCTTACTGAAAAGTGCTGATAAGGCCACTACGCTGTGCCTATAGATATACTCGCTGCCTTCAGTAATTGGGCTCTGATGATTGTAATGGCCCATATGGTATATGGATGCATGAAAATGCTTATTTCAGCTCATTGTTTTTTCCCCATCAGAGCCTTAACTTTTCCTGTGCTTGCAGTATGTGTTCAGACGTAGTATACCGGGCAAGGTTTTATTTTTTCTTCTATTTTATTTGCCAATATTTGTGGCAGAAAAGTAGGGATGTCTCCCTAAAATGGTTTCACATTTATTTATTGTTTCTTCTTTTCACCTTTTCGATAGCTGATTGGGAAAAAATAATTTAGTGTCAGAAGGAGGTGTGATATTTAAACAGGTTTACAGAGTGACTTAATGTTTATAAAATGTAGGCACATTTTCTCTGAACCTCTTTAGCAAACCACTCAAACAGGTGTCGAACTACTGGTAGCTCACAAGCCACTTGTTGGGAGACCTGGTGTATATGTTACCATAGTCATATACAGGATACTTTATCTGCTTTGCCTTCCCACCATAAACCAACTCTACCAGAGTCCGTCTGCAACTGGCCCCAGACCCCCCTTTTTCAGCTCTTGGGCCCAAAAAGGGGGTCTGCACCAGAGCTTGACAGCTGCCACACCAGCCTCAGCCTCTGTACTGCTACAGCCACGCTGTCATAGTCGGCAAAGATTATTCTGCCCTCAAAGTTCAAGTTTAAACTTTGGTAACATGTACATGTGTCATCTTTGTGACGCGGGGCTGTCGGTTGGAGTGAGCTCCATGTCTTTCCCACACCGCCTGGCTCCCTCTGACCTCTTCTTATGATCTCTGTGCTCGTCTTGTGTATCCGGCTGTGTTCAGTGACCTGTGTTGACTGTGCTGTGTTCCAGTGGTATTTGATTCTGGGAGGTGCAATCTTCCTCATGGTCAGCAACTCAGCACAGCCTCCAGCAGGGGGAGGCAGAGAGCAGAGCTGATTCCCACTGAAGTACTGTTTTCATACTTGTGGCTTGTTCTGTCCTCCTCCTCCCTCCTCTATCAATTTATATATTTAACTCCTACATGACTAACTGAACCCCACAACTTTGTTCCCCTCTTTTCCCTTTTTTCCTCTCTTTGATGTTTTTTTTCAGGGTCAGTGACAAATGCATTCCAGACTTATAAATAAAATGTCTTTCTTAATCCAAAAATGCATTTTACAAGGAAGCCTCCACTCTAAACCATCAAGAAATCCTTAATCTTAATAGTCAGTGTGAACATGTTGAGCATGTGTTTGGTGTTGACGCTGAGATTTCTTCTTTTATCCTTAACTTTCTAACCTTTCTTCTGTTCAGAAAATGAGTAGAACCTAATCTGGGGAGAAGAATCTGGGGCTGATGTCTGTGATCACACTTAAGAATTGTTGTCTTTTAAAACAACTATCGTTTTATTTACGTCCCTTTTTTGTTGTTTGTTTCTTCTCCCCAGTGGATGTACATCGTGCCTCTCGTTCTCTTCCTCATGATGTCTGGTGCTCAGGACCAATCGGGTGGAGGAGCCGGAGGCGGAGCAGCCAATGGAGGTGGCCGATGATCAACAAGCAAATGGCTTCTGTTTTTTTGTTTGTTTTTTTGTTATTGGTGAACATTTCCTGAACAGTAGTTCTCTTGAGCAGATTTTAATTGCTGTACATAACGCTATTTAAGTAGGATAGAAATGTCTGTTATATACAACTTAAAATTGTACAGCACAGAGGAGATGTTGTGCCCTGCAGATGACTACATTTTTAATACTAATGTGAAAATAAAGTATTTATTACTTGACCAGTCTCTTCTCTACGTCACTCAGACTGGAGAGTTTTAGACTCGTAGTCCTGTTTTACTCTGAGGCTCAGGTTTAGTTTTAACAACAAAAACTAAATTAAATAGAAATACAATAGGCAGCAGTTGAAGCGATCAGATCAATAATGGAAAAACATTTGAGACTAGCTACATGTTGTAAAATATTCATGGTTTTCGATAAGGATACTCAAAATAAAGTCACATGAAACTAGTCAGTGTGTTGATTTGTATCTTTCAGGGTTTAGTATTATATTCTGAATGTGAATACACAATGTTTAAAGTCCGCTTTCATTCACGCATTTCTCTGCTGTTTACTGGAAAAATATGATGGTCTACAAAGATAGAAGAAAGGAAAAGACACAAACTCAATAAGCCTTTGTTTACATGGTCTAATCTAATTCCAGTTAAAACTGGTCTGTTCCTGACTGGTTTCCTCCCTGATGGGGGAAACCAGAACCACTTCTGTCAGAGTTTAACACATTTGAACTGGAAAGCCTCCACTCAGCTGTTTAATCCTTTTTAAATACAATTGGGGGTTTACCGAGCTGGGACACGAGCAGCTGCTGCCGTCCCGCTATTGTAGCAGTCTGTATTTAGTCGATACTGTTTATATATAAACACCAAGAGCAGAAGTGTTTTCCTAATACTCCTCTAAAGGCTTCTTAACATCATTCAGACAGTTTGTAGCTTCCTGGTCTAAAGCGTCCTCGTCTCCCATCCTCGATTTATCCAGCATCCTCTGGTGGTTTTGGAAGACTGTAAAATCTGTGGTGTCCAGGAATGTTTCACAAAACTTTGCTCAAAGAATCAGAACAGAATATTTACTTGGTTTATACATTAAGTATTGAAATTTGTTTATTTTATTATTTGAGAATAACGAATAATAAAAGACTTCAAAAATAATGATAAAATCCCACTAGTACACAGTAGGCGCAGGAAAATCTTGCTCATCACTTACGTGTTTTATTCTGCACAGAAAAAAAACATCAACATATTCAGGTAAAATTAAAATAAAAAACTAAATTGGGCCTCATACCCTTTAAGACAAGAGCTGACTTTGACAATTTGAATGCAAGGACAAACGCAAACAATGTGAAGGCCTAAGCTCCTTGGAAACCACATCAAACAGACGGTCTGATCCAAACTAAAGTGGGATCCTGGCTAAAGTCTACAGTCTGTACAGTCTATACAGTCTATACCGTCAAACATAAAGTCCCAAAGTCCCTGTGTCAACATTGCCGGCCCTCTTCCTCCCGTCAGTCAGCCAGTCGGCTGCTTTTAGTCGCGGCATCAAACTGTGAGGAATATCCTTTTATTTCAGGAGGCTCGGCACTGAGCTTCAACACTCCGGTGACCTCTGACCTCGTCCAATCACCAGCCGGGCCTTTCTCAGAAAGACCCACGAATCACACGAGCGCCCTGCCTCTGCTGTCCGGCTGAACAACCTGAGAAATAGTGAAAACCACAGCTGAGGGAAACAGGAGAGTAAGAATGAAGTAAGTCGGGTGGAAAAAGACATCTGTTTGTAAAAAGATCTGCTGATGTAGGAGGAGGGCGGCTTAGATAAGCTGTGTCATAGGGTTTCCTTCCAAACTCAACAATCTCATTTATTCTACTTTCAGCAGAAACCCTGATGCATCATGGGAGGCCTATCGGCGGCGACTGTGATGTATGTGCGTCTACCACGGGACACGGAGACTCACGACTGTGGTGATCTTTAGGAATGGAGTTCGCAGTCCACGGAGGCCACACATACATTAAACACATGTTGCCTTCAGCGAGTGCAGAAAAGACCGGGCTGAAATTACATTCACCTAAAAATAAATGAAAATAAATGACATGCGGTGGGATTTTAAAAGCTGTTACTGCGTGTTATAATTATAAAGTACATTTTAATGGTCGCCAACTCTCTCACCTTCCCTTGCCTCCGGATGCTGTCGTTGTCCGACCCCCCGAGGAGACAGGAACTCCAGCACGAGCGTTGCAAACATTCGTTCGAATACAAAACTCCAATCGATGTCTAAATGACTCACCTTTGCTTGAAAGATGACGTAAAGTCAGTAAATAGGTGATGGTTTGCACCCTCTAGCCAAATAAAAGTCTCACGGTTACTGATGGCTGATGGTAAGCTTCTCGATATTAAATTATATTAATAACAGTTCAACTTCTCTCTGTACTGTTTTCATTTTTCATTTCACCATTTCTGTCACTTTGAACCGCTCTTTGAACTGCGTAGTCACTACATTCCCATATTTAAACACTTATCGGGTCTCGGCCCTCACTACCCTAACCCTCACGTCCATCTTTTCTCGCTTGAACCGACTGGAAGCCGTATCAGTGGCTGAGCACATCTCCAGCAGGCGTGTTCATGCAAAAAAGGGAAGAAATCATTTGTAACGCAGGTCGACATGTCACAGAAGACGTGGGACTCGGCCATGGATATCCTCTGGCTGCAATTTTGCAAAAGATAAACTCCTAACTTTTTAATTTGGGCTCTCTCGCAGAATCAAACAAGCTTTCCTTGGCTGCACCGCTGCTGTCAAGTATTCAGTCTCCTTTGAGCTCGGTTTTGGTCTACACCAACTCTTAAGAACAAGATCTCTCCAAGGAGTCGGTCTGCAGAGAGGGGCGGTGAACTAACGGCAACCCTTTAATTTTAATACGCTTTAAAGTGTGCAGCATTTGATGCGATCCAGTGTCAGAAATTTAATTTAATATGAATAATTATTGAGTCTCTCCTTCCTGTCACATCAATATTATAGTTTGACCTTCACTCCAGCCACAAGCCATTGGTAGGTACACACATTTCTTGAGAGAAAATTAAAATAATGATGGTGTAAATCATTTAAAATGACTGCAATTATATATTTAATGTGTAAACCTGCAGCGGTTAATGGAAAAGACATCCAAAGGGAGAGTGATGTGATCCAGAGAAATGCTGCAGAAGTAAACTTGATGGCAGACGGTGGCGGGTTACATGCATGGAGCAGGATGGTCGCATGGCAGCCGTTACTCATAAATCTCACAGCTCTCTGAAGACCCCCAACCCTAACACGACAGTGATTTAGGAGCAGCCACCAGGTTTATGTTGCACTCAAGCTGCTGTCGTTATCACGCTGTAAATCTGGACACTTTTACCATGCAGGCATTATTTACAACGAAAATGTGATGTTATGGCATTTGGGTTCTCAAATTGTCCAAATACTAGTATTCATAGTCTGAACATCTATTTGATGTTGGTTACTACATCTACGTGTCACAAAACACCAATTAATAAATGTGTCCTCTAAACTTCTCACATGGTTTCATTTAATAACAGTTAAAGACCCTAAACTGTTAAATGTTTCACAAAATCAGCAAAGAGAGAGAGAGAGAGAGAGAGAGAAAAGTCCATCAAATGTTTTAGATTTTCTCCCATTAATCATCTCATGACCCTTCACATTCATCTGGTGACCTTTTGGAGGGTCCCGCCCCATAGCTTGTGAACCTCTGGACTAAATGTGCATAAAGTAGTTCAAACTTGCTTCACCTCTAGCAGCTACAGCGGTATCATCAGTATTAACTATCTAACATTTTATATATAATAAGGTATCAGTCTACTTTTTATACTTTAAGTACATTTAGGGGATTATACATCTGTGCTACTTGATTTTAAATACAGGACTTGTACTTGTAATACAATATTTCTACATCATTTTAGTGGTACTTTTAATGAAGTGAAGGACTTGAATGTTTCCACCGCTGCATCGTTCACAATAAGAAACAAACTGTTGTTTCTGAAACTCGAGTCTCTCCACCATGTTCACAGCCAGAGGCCCTGAACACACCAGCACCAACACAGTCTGAGGAAGGTGAGGAAGCCCCTGAACACACCAGCACCAACACAGTGAGAGCACCTGCCCTGTCAATCAGAGGAGAGCCAACACAACTTGAAGTCCCCGAGCAGCATCCCGGCCGGCCTCCACAGACCACAGCCTCACACGTATTGTCCAATCACGCTAAGCATGTCACCACACGGAGCGCCACCATGTTAACGTGTAATGAAGGAAGGAAGGCCCAGCTGGGAGGTGATGTACACTGGGATATTACGGAGTGATCGTTGACCGTATAATGTTTTGCTTAGCGCCCCTAAACACACCACAGGGTCAGGGTACTATTTGAGCCCGCTGACTGGCAGGTGCTGAAATGTGCTTTCATGCCTCACACGGAGCGTGTCTGGTATTATGGGAGCCGGCGCTAAGCAGGTGCTTACGCTTCATTAAAATTCTCCTTTTGATAGCAGTGAGCCGCAGTCTCGTGAGATGGAGGTGTTTCCTGTTAACGTTCGTCGAGACGCTCCAGCAAAGGAAACCCTCCAAACATGATCTGGTTCATAATTGCTTTTCATTTGGCGAACACGTGGTTGTTAATAAGGGGGAACGAGACATTTATTAAAGGTACTCAAAGTGAATGCGGTAAAAAATAATAATAATAACGACATCAAGACACTTTTTTGTAGTAGTACAAGTTATGTAAACGTATGCAAATGAGGTATCTTATGGTGAATTTAGGAGAAATGTACAGATTCAAATAGACAAAGTAGTAAAATAAACTGTTACTTTTTTCCTCAACTTTGACCTGTGCGGCTTAAATATCGGCGCAGCTAATTTGTGGATTTTTCCAATTCTAAATTTACCCCGCCACCCCGCCTGGCTCTCCAGCGACGATGCCGACGATGCGGCCGCTACTAACAGTTAATTTGCGTCTGCACTGTTTGTGCTCAAGTAAACAACACTGAAAAATGCATTCATTCATTCGTTAATTCAATTAATTTAGCGGCTTATAAACGGTTGCGCCTTGTAATCCGAATTTTACAGTAAATGTGTATGTTGTCTTTCCACTAGTCTGAAAGAAGACATATGTTATAGAGGGAAAATAGACCAAAATCTCTAAATTGGCCGGTACGTTCATTCATGAGAAATAAATTAAACGGAAATGTTTAATTACTTTTAAACAAGATGAGGGAGAAAATAAATCCAAATCGCCGCGTGCCTTACAAATGAATCTTGCCCAATTGAAAGTGGTCACTTGAATGTCAGCAACATCTGCGCACACAGGCCAGTTACACGCTGTTTATTTCCAAGCCCGGACCACACCAGCCCCTCAGGACACTTTGCACTTTGCCGGAGGGCTCCAACAGCAGCTGCTGACTGATGGCATCGCAGATCGACGACAGCTCTCCGGCGAGGAGCTGGCCGCCATCCTAGAGGCCGGCCGCCCCTCGCCGACACACAGACCTATAGCTTAAGTTCAAGTTGCAGTGAGTGGACGTTCGCTCTGAGGTCAGAGGTCAACATGTTGCCGAGGGGACAAAACATTGCATAAGTACAGATATTGAACAACGCTCGACTGTTCTCTGTCCCGGCTCCTCGATGGTGGAACGAGCTCCTCATTGACATCAGGACAGCCGAAAGTCTCGACAAAACACATCTTTTTCTGACTACACCTTGAATAAAGAAAGTAGCACTTATATGGCACTTACTGATAGCACTTTGTAGTTTGGCTTTCTTGATTCTTGTTGTTCTGAGTTTGTACTCGTGGTTGAATGAACTTATTGTAAGTCGCTTTAAAGCGTCAGCTAAATTAAATGCAATGTAATGCACACATGTGAGGCACCGACATATCTAAATGTCCCAGACACGTGGAGTCCACCTGTGACCCCCCACAGAGCTACAAAATCATCTTTCCATAACTGTAATCAGTGTCGGTCCGATGTGTGCTCACACACACGTGCTCGGCCCATGTGTGTGCAGATGGACGTGCATTCTTGGGATATACTGGGTATTTGCTCGTCTCCAACTATCTGATCCCTAGAAAGGATCTGCAGTTTCATGTGACAGGACCATCCCTTTGGGTAACCCCCCCCCCCTCCCCCCACAAGTCAATAAGAGAGACCCTCCAGAGATGCAGCGCCTCACTCTCACTAGACCCGCCTGTTTGATACCAAGCAGCGCCGTGACACCAAGGGAATCATGCCTGTGCCCAAGAAAGCAGGTAAGACACCACCCACACCAGAGTCCCTACGGGGGCCTGTGAGGGACATTAGGCCCACGAGAGTGAAATAATCACCTGTTGGTCTTTATTACAATTAGCCTACTACAAATAAAGTAAATTGCAGAAATACAAATATAGAAGTTGAAATATGTGATACTTGGTGAGAAATATATAGAAAGATGTGGGCTCTAAAACCACAGTCAGTTTCTATTTTTTTTATTTTTTATTTTTCCTATTAGCAGCATTCGAGCATCAGGGTTTACATAATCAAAAATATTTTTTTTTTAATTTCTTTTTCTCTCTTTTCAGACAACTCTATTTGTAAATGTCCAGATTTTACATCAAGATCAATACACATGCAACAGCTACAGACACACACTATGTTATCTGGACCATTTCTTGAGTGTCACGACTCAAGCAGAAAAAAAACGACATATTTATTGCTTGTTGTGAGGGTTTTATTGACAGTTTTCAACATGTGCTTTAATTTGATGCTGAGTTACCACATGTCGACCATCCCTGTAAGTCAGCACCTCGGCTTTTCCCCTGGGCCATTAGTCATGTCAACAAGGTGCATGAGCGATCCCTCCCTCGATCACATCTCACTATTTTCTGATCTTGCTGCCTCAGTGGGATGTTTCGAACCTGATCTGCACAGATAATGTAGCTCTGTCCCACTGAGCGGGGTCTCTGGGGAGGGAAACGGTCTGAAATCACCGTCCAAACCAAACAACCCTGATTAAGATCTTGACCTTTTGGCGAGGACGCTCCTTTAAACATGTGTTTGTGTCTTGTCGCTGGAGTGAATCAACACCAAAACCAGATCTGTGAAGGTTAAACACTGATCCAACCCGGTTATTTTTGTTGCTTTAACTCCCAAAAGCTTCATCATCTAATATGACTTGATTTTTAAGGTCTTTTTTTTTCAACGCCTCCCTCCATCTCCTATTGCTGTGACGTGAAGTCATCAATCTTTTCCTCTATCTGTTTATCTCCGCGGGGCTTTGCAGTTGATCCCGCTGTGCGTGGACAGGCATCCGCCGGGGCTTAACCTCCTCAGAGCAGCCGCAGAGCTGGCCGGCCTCCAATCGCCCGCCACACGTATACCGCCGGCCTGATATCTCAATCCAAATTTACCCGAGGTCAAGGTGTCCGTCTCATTCCCCTCAGATGGAAGCCAGAAGCATCCTTTAGAATTGAAGACGGGTATATTATACGTCCATCTACAAGTCCATCCTCAGTAATTCCTCTTACGCCTCGTCGCTCCGCTCCAAAGGCAAAGTAACCTTCACTTCTGTCCATCTGCTGGTCCTGCAGCCTGCTGCTGGACTCATGAGGACTAGTGGACAATGTTCAAACTCAAATCTGCTCTGTAATTAGACTGTAAGCCTCAGTATGGTCCGACATGCTCAGTCAATTATCACATTTTCCGGCTCTAATGGCTGGGAATTGTGTTTTACGTAATGGCCTCTGCACAGACTTAGCTTTTTAATGACAGTATGGAGTTTAAAACTTTAATTGAAGAGCCATGAAAGACAACCGTTTTTTTTCTAAGCCACACTTAGAAGAAGCAGGCCAACACGACTCAGGGAAGGCAATCCCACCCACTCGATCCCATCCGGCGCCTGCAGATGTTATGCCGGCCTGCAGTCTGCGCTCCTGGCTGCTCGGCTGCTGGCTTCCCCAGCGGAGGGTCACGCAGGCTGGAGAGCTTATGTTTCCTCGGGCTCTGACATGTCACGGGATAAATCACCTGAAAGAGCTGCTTCTCCTCTCCGGGCACACGCACATCACAGACTTCCCTGTCAAGCTTTAAGCTTACTGCGGTGTGTTCAGTGTAAACAGAGAGAGATTTATTTTGGCTTTTTAAGTCAATTCAGATCTAATGTCTATTTATTCCCCTTGTTTGATGCAGGCGACCACGCATATTTAAAGACGTTAACAGACTTATGGTTCCTGCAGCATGTAACTGCTTTATGGTGACTGCTACTGTACAATATTTTGGCATTTCACTTCTGAAACTGTGACTTTAAAGCTCATTTCTTCCCGTATGCTCTTCCTGAGAGGAAGAGCCATCTGATGATATTTTATTTGGATTATCTTATTTCCCATCTGCTCAAACCAAATCACTGAAAATAGATATACAAGCAACCATAAGTGTGGCACTCCAGCACCCACAAATAGTTTTATGTTTTTAAAGCAGTGTGGAGAAGTTCAGGGGATCTATCAGCAGAAATGGGATTAAATATTCGGGGATATCTAGTTGGTTGGAATCTGCGGCCTATTTCCTAAAAGCATATTTAAAAAACAAGATCATGAAGATACTTCCCATTTGCTGGTATGATGGAGCCATAAAAACATGCCATGTTGGGTTTAAATATTTCCCTCAATCTAATCAACACATATTTCCAATGAGTGGAACAAGCTGACACAGAACATATACTTGAGATATTCTCAGACTCAATGTGAAAATGCTATTTTTACCATTAAAAAACTATGTGGTTATAATATGTCTTATAATACGTGTAGAAAGCCTGTCCTCAGGCCCGCTAATGCATTTGCTACACAGACATGATCTGTATGAAAATCACACTTTGATGCGTCCTTATATGGAATCAGGGAAAAATTGAAGGCTGATCTGTCTAATTTTGGCAATGGCAGAGGACACAGTAAATGAGCTCACGCGGTGATGTAACAGCATGAACGCCGAGTTGGTTATCCGTGCGAAATGTGAGAAACCGTAACTTGAGCAAGGATGACCCGGTGGGGGGGCAGCCAGCATTGGATCCCAGTTTTCTCCGAATGTCAGAAGACACAGTGGCTCACACGCTGGAGGAGGAACAGACAAACAGAAGTCACAACGCCAGCCCACGACAGGACGAATAAGCCCTCGGCGGCGTGAAGTAACGGCCTCGTACAGGGGATGCTCTTAGATCAGGACTCCCTTGCTGTCAGCGGCCATGATGTGTGTCCTACTCCGGATTCCTTATGTTGAAACCTAAAACTTCATGAATCGGTGCTGAGCCGCCTTAGCACACATGCTGCCGCGTGATCTACAGTTTGTTGAGAGAGGAGGCCGATGAATGGTCGCCTGACAGGGGGTGTTGATGGAGGGAGAGGCGACAGAGAAAGATGAGACGCTTTACAGTAGCGGACGGCCAGGGCCTTGGAAAGTGTTGTGTATTAAAGAAACGTGTTGAACAAGTGCATGTGAGGACTTAACACACATTATCATATTACTATATATTTATACGGCGGTTGAACATCTTTTGGCCTTCGATTAAGAAAAGTTGACCGTCAGTTTCTACAATTATTTTATTCACTATTGTATTTACATTGTACAATTTTATTTTATGAATCACTTACTTTATTGTATTTATGTTGTACAATTTAATTATATGTCATTATTATTTAATTATTCACTTACTTACTTGTATTTAAGTTGTATAATTCTATCCTATTTAATATATATTGTATTAATCTAGTATTTATTGTATATATATATATATATAGCATATAGTATCCATTTCTAACATATACCGTAAATAGTGTCACTTTGTCTCTTCACATAATTGCAGAAAAATGACACTTTTTTTTGCAGGAAGAAAAAACAGCAGTGCAGCAGAAGGTAAAGAGCATCATGTGTAGAATAAATTAACCATTCATGACAGAGTGAGATGTAAACGTCGTCCATAAAGTATTTCCTTATAATTCTCTCGTTATCTTTCCTTTCTGCCGCCTCAGAGAAGCAGCTGCCTCCATATGAGCCAAACATCCCTGAACCCACCACCAGGGCCGACTTCATGAAATGTGCAGTATTTTTTATTGTTTAGGAGCATTTAACTATTTTATGAATTTTTTTTTTTTAATAAACTAGTTTTGTTCATTAATGCCAAACATGAATTAATTATTATTGGAAACCAGACAGTGGACTCTTTAGTGCCTAAGAAGAAATATCATAAATAAAACAAAAGTAATAAATAATAAATAAATAAAGTTAAATCTTTTGGCTTGATTCATTAAAGATTACTGGAACTGATTTATGTGAATATTATGTGAACTGCCTCTTCCCCTCTTTCTTTCTCGTGTTTCTTTCTCGTGTTTCTTCTCTCAGATTGGCTGCCGCTCTCTCTGGATGATAAAACTGCACAGAAGCTGTTGTGGATTTCTGAGGCCGGGTCCAAGGTGGCCCGCACGTCCGATGCCGTCTGCCCGTATCCCAACAGGCCTGAGAGATATGAACACTCCCCACAGGTATACTGGCTGTATATACATATACATGTTGAACGCTAACAGGTTTGGTAACATATCTTTAAATGTAGAGAAAAACTTGTCCGCTCTTTCTGCTGTCATTATATACAGAACTGTGACTACGCCTGTTTGATAAATGTATATAAAGTGGAAACATCTCAAATAAATCAAACAAGTCAGAGTAATTGCATTTTTGTTGGGGGATACATCATAATGCCGAACAAGAGTATTGTGCGTGAGCTTCATTTCTCAAAAATCTGAAACGGCTGGATGTGCAAATATCTCCTTTGAATAAAACCTAAAATATTATAAACATTGTTTCTTTTAAAGGGGCCATATCTTTCTAATTTGTAGGTTCATACTTGTCTTTTGGGTTTCTACTAAAACATGTTTACAGGCTTTATTGATACAAAAACACTCAGACTGTCTGAATACACCATCGGTCTGAGATGCTACTTTTGAGCCCCTGTCTCTTTAAGACCTTTAGGCCTTTAGACCTTTAGACCAGTCTGCTCTGGTTGCCTTGCAGGAAAAATAGTAAAGTAAAGAGCCAATATATTCAAATGAGCCTGCATGTGAGATAGGAAAGCCACATCTGATTGGCTAGTTATATGGAGCCCACAGACAACTGCCTGGGTGGTCTTATTTCAGTTTGTGGGTTGATAAGAAGTCCAGATACCCAAACGTAGGTCCCCTTTGACCCTGCAGCTCGCCTCAATTCCTTCCTTGTGCCTCCTCCCTTCTTTAGGTGCTGTGCAAGGAGGGTCTGATGGGCTACCGAGGGTACTGGGAGGTGGACTACGACGGCTGGGTGGTGATCGGGGTGGTCTTAGAAGGCGCTCCGAGGAAGGGCCAGGACGCCCGAGGTCCCTGCGGCCTCGGGGAGAACAACAGCTCCTGGGGTGTCGGCTGGTCTGGCTCCTGCTACCAGATCTGGCACAACAGCGAGCACGTGGAGGTCACGCTCCCCGTGTCTCCCAGTATGGGCATCTACGTGGACCAGCCCGCCGGCATCATCAAGTTCCTCACGGTGGAGGGCGAGGCCGAGAAGGAGGTGCGGCTGATCCACAAGTTCAAGGTCGACATCCAGGAGAAGATTTTCCCCGCGTTCTGGGTCGGCACACAATCCTTCTGCCTTCTCCGGAAAAAGGAGCAGTGAAGAGTAGCGCATGGAGGGAGGAGGAGGAGGGAGGGGGGGGGTGATGGTGTCAATCTGAGGCGTCAGGAGGGGAATGGAGAGCTTGTGATGTTTGGGGAACAATGGTTGGAGTTATAAAGCAGCACTGAAGCACGTTGTGGCGTTGGCTTTCTCTGGTTGCATGAAGAGAGCTTATCTCATATTGTAAGACGGCTCCTTGTTTTATTAACTATTCTGTATGTATTTTATTTAACTTAGAGTTGTAGACAAGGTAATGATTTTGTAACACGCAGGACTTTGCACTGGAGTGCTTGTTTAACTCGAGACCTGCATCTTTTTTATGTGCCGTAGTCAATAAATTAGACTATTATGTAATAAAAATGGCACTGCTTTTTTTTTTACATGACACTGCATATCAGAGCTAAGCATAAATGCAACATCAAATCCTTTTCTCCACTTCAGTAGAGTGCTGAGGCCCTCTAGAGGCCTTTATTAGCATTGCATCCTCACACACAAACACATGACAAGTCTCCTTCTCTTGGTGTTGCTCCTTTATTTGAAACATAAAAGTACTTATCGGAACATTTGTTTCTTTTGAAAATGTCATAGATGGACATCCGTTTTCTTTCGAATCATCCCATCACTCGCTCTTTCTCTCATACACTCATTTTCTCATTCATTCAGTCATTTTAACAGGATATCTGGAGCAACGAGAAAAAAAACCTTTAACGCAGTGTTGATTTACAATCATTCTATCAGTCAGTCATTCGTTGGCAAACGTAAAGGTACACGTAGGCGTGTTATGAGGAAGTGCCGGTGTCCTCCACTCACATTTTGAAAAGCCACAAGCTTCATGTTAAGTCAACAATTTATCTGATTCCTACCTTTTAAGGAATAGATTTTTTTTTTGTGTGGGGGATGGACAACAAACTGGCCTGTTGGTCAATTTCCTCAGTAAATAATAGGAGCATGCAAGCGAGACCCCTGTGACCCCGGAGGGATCACTGGCTCCTGTGCTAATGCTAAAACTTCAGCATGTACTGTGCTAAAGGAGCTAGCAGACGCTTAGCTTAGCATAAAGACAGGCAAGCAGGGGAAACCTCCAGCCTGGCTCTCTCTGAAGTCCAGAAATACCACCAACACTTTCAAAGTTCACTAATCAACAAGTTGTATTTCTTTTGTTTAAACTGTACACATACAGAAATGTAAAAACATAAGATTTTTATATGCATTTTGTTATTGCTCTTCTCAGTATACGACGCATTAGTGAGTAGATGGATAAGCCGTTGGTTGTCAAGAAATAGTTAAAGGACGAAGCTTATTAGTTTACACTCCCACTTGTGTACCAGAAAATACTGTAACATGAGTATTAGTCAGCTTTATAGATGTTGGCAGGTGGACTTCTTAACATCAGAGAAGGCCAAGCTCAATGTTTCCCTTTGCTACCGAGCAATGCTAAGCTAAACATCTCCTGGCACTAGCTCCAAAACCTTTCACAGAGAAAGAAAAATGTTAAAACGGTTCTTTTGAGCGAATATATATATATATATATATATATATATATCTCTCGTTTAAGGTAATGTAGCATTGAGCTACAGGTCATGATAATGCTGCTGAAGCGTTAGCATGCAGCACTGGAACCAACGACCAACGGGGGAACAGATGGCCGCTCCCCAAACTCTCATCACTTCAAAGGAAAAACCTTCCAAAACCTTTATTGGCACACAAGGTGCGTATACAGTTTTACATTTCTAGTTAGATTACCGCACACCCGGTTTTAGTGTCTTGTTGGTCAGTGCTTTGGGGCGCTACACATCCTGATGTCCAATCCTAATGTAGTGCTGTGGCCTGTGTAGTGACATGGTGGGAGGGAGGGTATAGTGTTGGAAAAGTTATTAGTGTCTTTCCTCAAAGCAAGTGCCGTTAATTTTGGTTAGAGGGAAATAAACAGAGCAGCTAGCTTTAACACTGTTTCACATCCTGCCAGCCAGACCCCTCTCTCTCTATCCCTTTCTCCCTCTCTCCACTGGCATCCCTCTCTCTCAGCGCTTCAGGGAGAAGTCCCCTGTGTTGAGTCGGGGCCGAGGCAGGGCCCCGAACATTTCGGTCCCGTCACTCGCTCCGGGGGCCAGCAGGGCCTTCATACTGGCAGCGATGTGCTCCAGGTCAGCAACACCCGCCTGAAAGCAAACACACACTCATGTTCACAAGAGACACACAACCGCTGGTGTGGCTGTAGCGTGCAGACTTTTATCTACAACATCTGGACTGAATAAAATAAACTAATGAATTGTTCTTAATTGTTTTTATGTTGACTTCTTGTAGGATTGTTTTTCATTTTCCTAGAAAATTTGCATTTTGCCCACCGCAACCTTGCACAATTGTCATGCACACTTTTATGGTCACATGAACTGATGGAGCGGTTGTGGTCATTAGTTGGCGCATCCGAATACTGAGAACTGAATAGTTCCTTTGTCTTGGTCTGCCGACAGCAGGAAATATGTCAACGGACAAAAAAACAACGGCTGGCTTAAACGTCAATTATTTCATTTTCGAACTTTTAGGATGTTTGTGTTTGTTTTGAAATGAGGAAGCTGGAAACTGGTTATACAGCGAACATTCTTCCATGATCTGATAACTTCTGACGGTAACCTGCTCCAAAGCGGGATAGGCTACTATGGGGATTTACCCTGTTCAAAGCAAGCCAGCTTCATGTTATCAAACTTGATAACCCGCTAATCCCCCCCGGAACATTTTAATCTCGGCATTCAAACCAGCGGCTCTGTCCTCCTCATACGTGCTCACCCGTTCCCCGCTGTTGTTTTCTCCTTGGGCTCTGGTTCCTCTGCAGCCCCACACAGGCACCGACACGGGCAGAGAGCGGGCCATGGCCATGTTGTGGGCGTGACGGGCCGAGAACGCAGACTGACCCATGGCCATGCCGCGCGTCGGTGGAGGGGCGTCTTCGCTCAGAGAGCCTAGAACAGGGAGAAGAAGGCATGTGGACGATGCACCGATGTGAGCGCGTACGTGACTACCCTCAGTGAGCGCGCCGAAGCCCCTACCGTCAGTGCTCTCCTCCTCGCCGTCGGACTCGAAGAACGGCTCGCAATCCCGAGACAGAGAGTCCTCGTCCATGGAGAAGACACCTGGGGCAAGAAATACTTTATAATGGATGCACGTCAGAGCTTTTAGATACACAGATGAACCGGGTCGCTTCTCACCGGCACTTTCATTCCCATAGGGTCTCCTCTCATCCATGTCCTCTTCTTCCTCCTCCTCCTCCTCCTCGTCCTCGCACTCTTCTTCCAAGTCCACGATCCCAGACCTTTGTCTGCCCTCCTCAGCCTCCAGAGAGCGCTTCTCCTGCTCCCCCTCTCCGTTGGCGTTCTGCACGCCGCCCTGCCCGGTCACAGCTCCTGAGCTGTAGATTGACGGGTAGCTCTGGGAATACAGTCTGTTATTGGGACTGACTCCGCCCACCCCGCCGTCGCCGGTAAAGCTCTGGAACAACAACAACAAAAAATGGTATGAATGGGAACTTTTGGAATATGTCACAGCGAAGTACGCAGCACAAGCAGGTCACTCACCCCCCTGTTTCCGGGGTCAGAGGTCAGGTCAACAGCCAGTTTGGCTCCGCCCTCTCTCCCCGCCTGGCGTATGTGCTTTTGGGCTGTTAGCATGGTCGTGGAGTGCAGCACGCCGATGTCGTCCATGTAGCGGCGCGCCGACTCGGCCAGGAACCCTTGACCCCATATATTGTAGGAGAAATCACACTCCTTCGGAAAGGCACTGCTGCTCTCCCGTTTCCTCGTCCCATCTCCGCTTGCAACCGATGACCGGAACTTCTTACACGCTGTAAGTATGGCCAGGTCGCAGCCCGACTTTTGGCAATACGACTCCGCAGCAGAAAGCAGCGCCAGCCAGCTCTCTTTGTGGTTGTCTGGGATCTCAGGCTCGGATGACTGGGTGATGGAGGCCATAATGGTGCGAAGTAGTGTTTTCTACAGTTTTCTAAAATGGACTGACCTGATGAGAGAACGGAGTAATGCTGATGAAGAGCTTTGAGGTTTAGTCTTATCAGAAGCTTGGATATGGTTGGATTGTGGGGCCACTGAACTTAGTAAACTATCAACAGGTAACTTTGGTAGCTGCAGTGGAAATCACTTGTCTTTCTCCTGTCCTGCTGGTGTTAGCTTTAGCACTGGTGAAGATGAAGGGCAAAATAATGATCTATCAGGTACAGAGGCACTGGGTGACTAGAGATATGATGTATTCGGCGGTGGCGTCCTTACACGCTGGAGAGCCAGGGGAGAGAAGAGATGTTGCCAATTTGCTGGTAATACCTGAACAAAACAACAAAGAATTGACTTTAAAATCCTGCTGCTGGTTTATAGAGCACTGCATGGCTTAGGGCCTGAATACATTAGTGATCTACTGCGACCTTATGAATCATCCTGACCCCTCATGTCGTCTGGGAAGGGTCTACTTTCTGTTCCAAGAGGAAGAACTAAACATGGAGGCAGCATTCAGCGTTTCTGCTCCACACATCTGGAACAAGGTCCCTGAAAGCTGCAGGTCTGCTGAGACCCTCAGCTCCTTTAAATCCAGATTGAAGACCTTTCTGTTTGCCTTTAATTGAACCAGATTCATATATATATATATATATATATATATATATATATATATATATAAAGTTATGCATCTTACGACTGCATTTTATTTCTTAAACTGCACTGCAACGTTTATTCTATTTTTTGCTTTTTGACTGTTTTAATGAATGTTCCAAATTGTTTTTTTTAATCTTGTTTTTTCTGCATTATGTTTTGATGCTTTTATTGGTTTTAAGTGAAGCACTTTGAATCGCCTTGTTGTTGAAATGTGCTATTTAAATAAACTTGCCAAAAAAAAACGTATGAAAAAAAGTCATCAGTCAACCCAATCAGTTCGCTGTGCAATTTTAAATGGAAAAACACATCAATCACAAATGTCTTTCTTCTATTAAAAAGATGTATGAGTTGAGATTTAAATATGTGTTGATAAACAAACAGAACAACAACCTGCTGACACTAATCATGTTGTCGCAGCACCACGAGCTGCTGGACCCAATCTGCTGAGCAGCGCCGCTGTAGCTACTGTACCGTTAGCTGCTGTAGCTTCGCGGTGAGCCTGCCTCTGTTTGTCCGCTTTTCTGCCGTCTTTGCAGCCGTTTCTGTCTCGTTTTAGTCGGTATGCTACGGATTGCTGTTGCACGGCTACTGTCGCCGCTGCAGCTGTTGTTGTTGATCTTGTTGTTTATTCAGTTGTGTGCAGCCTTCTCATGATAGGACCACATTTCACCTCGATTTTTCAGGCTTAAGCAGGAGCCGAGACGCGCGAGTATAAATGACAGAAACGAGGCAAACCGTTCACCTACCTGTTCAGTTTCTTTCATCCACGTTGCCAGATGTTTATCAATCCTAAACTTTACTTCTTTTTTTGTCATAGGTATTCTACATTCTCCTACGGTTTCTCTCCCCCAGCTAGGCTCTACACCAACAGCAAGCTAGCAAGGATTAGTAACGGCTTTACCGGTTGGGACCATCAAAATAAAAGTCGTATCAATGAGATAACGCTCTGTGTGGAAATACAGTCTATGTAATTAATATCAATACCTCTTTTGTTATATTCCAGAAAGGACAGTCAAATGGGATATCTATTGCTTTCAGCAAGAACATACAAAAACATTATATAATGGGTCTGTAATTTCTGATTTATTTCCCAAAAGGTTTAGGTTCAAAATAATGATGCAATGTTACATTTTTGGAAACAATTTAAACAGTAGTTACAATTAATAACAGGTAGTACCTGGCATCATTTAGATTAGAGTATATTAGTCAGGGCAAAGCAGGTCAATTATTGAACATGAAAATATTAAATTAGTCTACTTTTTTTGAGAAAGTAAACTAATTATAGAGGATTCACACAGCGTAATATGTGTAAGAATATTGTTTTAGTTCAATGTCCTCGTTTTTTTATCAAAGACAATCAAACATATAGACACAATTACACATAAAATGTACTGAATGTATCACGTGACAATAATATTTTAATTTGAAGGCTAATGGGGTCTGCTCTTATCCGGTTTTGTTTTAGTTTACTTGGCTGGCTAATTTGACGCAGCTCTGTTTACTGACTTCCAATCGAACGCACGTTGAAGACGTGACCGAGCTCTATGGGCGGGCTCGTACTCGCCGTGTTCTTGTGCACGTGTACACCCTACCGACTCCGCCTCCTCAAATTTGCCCATCCAGAGCAGTGTATAAAGAGAGTCGCGTCAACAGAAGTTCAAACTCCCTGATTGACGTGATCCAAGTAATAATTAGTGTTCAATAAATTAATCGATTTTCAATATTCATATATAGAAAATGCATGCGTATTTAGATGTATCAATGTTGTGTTTTAGTACAATTTTGTAATATTTGAGGATTATTATGTGTAACAGCGAGAGGTACCTACCTTAAAAATGTCAACAAGTGACATATTTTTTGTCAACAAGTGAATTGTCAACAAGTGACATATTTTTGGCTAATGTACAAAAGGAAAACAGCAAGTGACAACATACCCTCTTCTTCCAAGCGCGTGGGAGAACTACGGTGGCCCTCTAGTAAGGACAGTAGGGATCATACATGGAGCCACGCTTATCAATCTTGTTCTGTACGGTTCGTTTTTTATGACTAAATAATTGCTTTTTTAAAAACATATATATAATGTATATATAGTGAAATATAAATAAATATATAGTAGCAACGCTAATGTTTACCACCGCATGTTGACTATATGAAGTCAGTTCTTTATAGCAGTAACAGAAACGAACAAAGTTGTCATCTAGCTTACTCAAATACTCTTCACTTTACCTGGTTCACCTCAGCCTCTCTGCTCTGTGTGCTCAGGCTACATCCACACTCCTACCTTTCTGTTTTAAAACCCATATATTTTCCTTCTTTTACGTCTAGCATCCACATTCTGGAGTAATAAACCCTCCAAACCCAACGAAACTATGACACAACTGTCGTAAAACCATGATGCAATACCTTCCGGTACAGTAGGTGGCGGTATGCGCCTTAAACGTTGGTTTGTCGTCTGCCGTTAAATTAAAATCGAAGAAGAAGACGTGACCTTCTTCAGACAGCTCTGGTGCTTCCTAACTAACTGGTATCAGCCGGTTGTCCGCCAACAGTCGGACAAATTGGTAGAAGAGAAGACCGTTATTAAAACTGGGTTTGTAGCTGTGCTGTAGTGAAGTTTACGTCACACACTGGACACTACACTTTGTGTAGTTAGCTCACATAGGAGGCTATTGTGCGGTAGCTAGCTGGCTAGCTGGCTAGTTAGCTCACGAAAACGTCATAAGAAGACAAACGCGGTGGCCAACTGATCAAAGCTGCCGCAAATAAACCACCAGCGGCGCAACAATGAATATCGCTAAAAGTGGCTATCGCGTCTTCTCTGCTAACTCCTCTGTAGCGTGCACGGAATTGGCCAAGAAGATAACAGAGTAAGTACAACTGAGCGTTTCTGATATTTTCATTTGTCTGTTATTGACTGATAACCACAGTTCTTGTTGTAGAAAAGCCCTTGTAGCTTGTTTGTTTTGTTATGTCATCGTTTCATGTCACACTCTTTCTGTTTGTTTTTCTTCACAGGCGGTTGGGAGTCGAACTGGGGAAGTCTGTGGTCTTCCAGGAGTCTAACAGAGGTGAGGGGAATATTATGGCTTTCAATGTGTGACTTACATCTTTATTACAGGAGCCAAGTAACCAGCGGTAGGTTTAGATAATCACCACTTTCAACACTATGAAATGTGAATATCTTTTTGTGCCACCACATAATGTGAGGGAACAAACAAGAGTTAACTTGCATGTTTGCATTTATGTTTTTAAAGATACATGGTATGGATATTTGTTTTGGGGGTGAAGCTGTAGCATCAGGAAAATGGTTCTGGTCCATTTATTAAACAAAGTATTGGGCCATATACATTTAAATGTGGATTTATTTGGACATTTTACTTGAATTGTTCTATCAGGGGATAATTAAATGTAAAGCTCTAATCAGGTTTGATAAAGTGAACAACTGAACATCCAGCTGCTACCAAGCTCAACGTGACGAGCAGAGCCCCTCCAGCCCTGATCCAGTAACTGATTGCGACCTAATTATTTCTATCCCAATAGAAACTAGAGTGGATGTGAAAGAATCAGTTCGAGGACAAACTATCTTCATCATCCAGACCATACCGCGGTGAGTTGAATGTCTGAGTTTTGCAAAAATCACCATCTTCAAGCTAAATCTTGTGGCAAAGTTTTTATATCACCAGCTAAAGTTTAAATGTCTTTTTTTTTTTTTTAACACAACCAGAGACGTCAACACGGCCATCATGGAGCTGCTGGTTATGGCCTACGCCCTCAAGACGTCTTGTGCAAAGAACATCATTGGGGTCATCCCTTACTTTCCCTACAGCAAACAGTGCAAGATGAGAAAGAGGGGCTCAATAGTGAGCAAGTTGTTAGCTTCAATGTTGGCGAAAGCAGGTAAAGAGAACAACGTGAATCTCAACCTGTCATGTTTGTGCCCATCTATTCATCCCCCGCAATCAGTACTGTTGTGTTTGCAGAGATTTATTTGATTTGTTCACTCAGACGTTTGATCTTATTGATGACAGTGTTAGTTGGGAGGATGAGCATGGTATTAATCCATTTGATTTCCCAAAAGGAATAACACACATCATCACCATGGACTTGCACCAGAAGGAAATCCAGGGCTTCTTCAGCTTCCCAGTGGACAACTTGCGTGCCTCCCCTTTCTTGATTCAGTACATCCAAGAAGAGGTGATGAGCCCATTGGATTTTCTAAAGTGTGTTCAAGTATAACCCAACCAAATCAATCAGATATAAATATTTTACTTTTGTTTTTTTCTTCGTCCTGTCAGATTCCTGATTACAGAAATGCCATCATTGTGGCGAAGTCCCCGTCGGCAGCTAAGAGGTAACTGATCTATCAAAATAAACACATTTCACAAGTGCTAGCTCTCCACCTCTGTTGACATTGTTTTGATGAAATTTCATTTTAATCTTAAAATGAAAACGTTAAAGTTGTTGATGCCAGAACTACGGTATTCAATCCTGCAAATGTTTTTTTTTTTCTTTCACTGATGCAGTGTGTCATTTGCAATTTAAGGGACTTGATATGTGTAAATAAGCATGTTTCCTCTTTTTTTTTTATTTTCTAGGGCTCAATCCTATGCGGAGCGCCTGCGTTTGGGTCTGGCTGTGATTCACGGCGAGGCTCAGTGTTCAGAGTCCGACATGGCTGATGGAAGACACTCCCCACCATGTGTACGCAACACCACAGGACACACGGGACTGGAGCTTCCTCGTAAGAACAAGAACACCCATTCTGTTTTTAATGTTTAATTTATTTTGCAGGTTTTCAGTGATAGATTACAGAAAACATATCCCTGTTACTTGTTTCTCCCAGTTGGATTCCTTTTTATTTGTCACGCCATGGTCAAATTCAGCCGGACATTTCTAATTCTTTCTGCTAGTTTAACTCCTCAGTGCATCAAGTTCACAAAACTTCACTGTATTCATAATATAAATCCTCAATACAGCTTTTGTTTGTGCTAACCTGTTTCGAGCTGATGATTCTGCTGTTTCTCACTCGTACCATCAACCATACTCCAAGAAATTAATTTCCTTTGTCACTGCATGTTTTAATTACAAAGATACTCTACATCTACTCATGCTGCATCCACCGCAAGCTGCAACTCCTAACTTGCAAAGAGTGACATGCTTAAAAGTCATAGTCCATGCTTATTTCTAGGCACATGCCGGTATTTATTTATATTTGGTGAGATAACTTGACTCTGGCTTGTAGTTTTGAACATTTTGCAGCTTTAGTTCCTGGTAAGGCCATTTCAAAGCTTCAGTCTGAGAAAATCTGATTGTGTCATTGGCAAATGACTCCGACGTACTTGTTTATTTAATTATTCAGTAAAAATATTTCTTGTGTTTCTATTCTCACCCTTGACTTAAAAAATCCTCATATGGAACAACAGCTTGCTTATTAATTGCTTAAAAAAAGTTGTAACGTAACAAGTCTGATTTGTTGCTGTGAAACATTTAAACCTTTTGTCACCTTAGTGAGAGGATTTTCCAAGTCTCGGCATCATGTGTTTGTCATGTCAAATATTTGTGCATTTTGTGTTAACGTGGTGTTTATTTGTTGGTAATAGCAGGCAAACAACAAGCTCCGTTCCCTGGCATAGAGCTCCCAAGTACGACCGTAAACATAACTTACATCTGACTATGAAATGATTCCTCTTCAAATGGCTCCTCAATCGGTGCATGTGTATCAGGGTTTGTGTTGCATCTTGTGGAAATACAATCTGGATTCTTGAGGCGGGAGTTTATGAGAAATGCACAAACGGATTGTTTCGTGCGCAGACGGTTTGCATCGACGAAACCTTTTCAATCCGCAACTGTACGGTGTGCTCCGCACTAACTGCTATTTGCATGGCATGTTGACTTGAAATGAGCGGCTCACATGTTTACTGCAGCGTTCTGAGAGTCCAGACAGTCGTTCTACAAGATTGACAAACTCTTTGTTTTGTTGTGTTCTGATTTTATTTAGAAATCCATGAATCAAACCAGAACATTTTTGTTGTTGTTTTGGTTCATTTTTTTTGACTTAAATATCTGGACTCATCTTGCCAATCAACACATGGTGCTGCCATATTAAACCCACCGTTAACCTGGTTAACCGTTGATCCTAACTGCATGTGATGATGACAACAAAGCATGCTTTGGAAACCTAACAACGAATGGTGGGAAGAAGAAACCTAACGAATGGGATTGTTGGAATGTTTCAGCGGTGAATTAAAGTCAAATCAAAGTGATAATATCCATAACAACAGCATTTAGTGTGTTCTTAACTTGTTGAAATTTGCATTGAAGTTATTGAAATCTATCAGAAAACGTTGATGAATATTTTCTTAAAATTTTGAATTGATATCATTTTAACTGACCAGATATTTCTTGGGGAGCTTGTTGTGTTTTATCTCAGCAAGCTGTAAATACAACATATTTGTGAGAAGTGTGTGTGTGCATTTGTGTGTGTGTGTGTGTACTGCTAACAACATGGCTTTTGTGGTTTTTGGTTGATAGAGATTAAAGTCTGAATGTGACTGCCAGGTTTTCTGATGCTGTGGGACTCACGGTATTCAGCAAAGTGCTCTGCAAGGCATGCTCCTCCTGTCTCTGCTTCTTTATACGTTTTCCTTCTCAATCGGCTTGACTGGCTGATTGTTTACCAGTTGATTGTTTCCTTAAACCCTTTGAAGAACTACATTTACATGCACAACAAAACTTCAATTGCTGCTGTTATAAAATATGTGTCCAAAAAAGTATGTAAGGCGTCATTTAAATATGCTAGAGCCTAATTTCAGTTCACAACCTGGTGTCAAGCAATTTATTTAGTTGTAGGTTACACACTCGTTTATTATTATTGTTATTATTATTATTAAGTCCGTCACAAGGTCAAGAACGTTCATGTTGTCTTCAACGTGTTATGTTTGAATGCATCACTAGCAAAGTTGCATGGTCTTTTTTTTCAGCAACTGAAATAACACCAGTGTTTACAGCTTGTCAAACTCACAGTAACGTTTGGGGTCGGATAGGATATATTTAACTATATAATTAAGTCATATCTCGTTTGGCGTGTGATATTACACAGTAAGATGCAGCGTGCATCGCCTGTGATTGGTGCGCGAGCTGCAGGCGGAGCTTTGTGTGCATGTAAAAGTAGTCGCTGCCAGCTGTGATGTTCGACTGAGGACTGACCCCAGAACATTGCCACGTGTGTTTGAAGAAACCCTCATTAGTGCTCATCAGCCACTGTGGTCCTGTGTGAAATAAGACTGTCTGGTCCATGTTGGTTCATATGCAGACTGCGTGTGCGTGTGCGTGTGTCTGTGCGTCTGTGCGTCTGTCTGTCTGTCTGTCTGTCTGTGTCTGTGTGTCTGTTGCCTTTTGATTGGGTATCCTGGGCAGAAAACCCTGTCATTTGATTCTGCATGGCATGTGCTGTACTAAGTTTGGCATTTCAGTTCAACCTCTTAGGGGTAGGTGGGGTACAATGGGGGGAACTAATTGAAACCGTTGATTGCCATTTTTGATTTATTACAGCATTGTGTTAATCTAACAGAAATCATTCACATGATCCAATGATGGCTCCACAAGTCAAGACGCAGATTTGCCCAAATCACAAAAAAGAAAAAAAAAAAAATCTCAACCCATTTTACCCAATCTACTGAGACTTGTTTTCGATTGGATGAAGCTCAGTACACGTGACCTCCAACGTGCGCTCGCAGTAACAAGTTCTGCTTTCCTTTGCAGTGATGATGGCCAAAGAGAAACCTCCCATAACGGTGGTCGGAGACGTGGGAGGCAGAATTGCCATCATTGTGGTAAGATGCTGCTGTGTGTGTGTGTGTGTGTGTGTCATTTGAAAGGGAAACTGTAATTCTTAAAGAATGAATGACACTTCCTTCCTGTTCAATATAATATAGTTTAATTCACATGAAATTAAACATACAGATGCTTTTTTGTGTTTTGCTGCTCCATCCTAATGTGGTCCGTTACGACCGGTCGCTTATGGAGGCTGACGATGAATTTTCATGTAGAACAGACGAAACGGAGTCAATTCTTATTTATGGCTAATAGTGTTGTTCATGGGACATTTTCCTCAGACACACCATGACGGAGAAATGATTAAATAAAAGTATTTTTCCTTCCTTCTTCCAGGATGACATCATAGATGATGTCGGAGACTTTGTGGCAGCTGCTGAGATCCTGAAAGAGAGGGGAGCCTATAAGATTTACATCATGGCCACACACGGCTTGCTGTCTGCTGACGCCCCACGCCTCATCGAGGAGTCAGCCATTGATGAAGTGAGGACCCCTCAAAGTGTTCAAGTTTAACCCGTGAAAGTAGTTCTTGTCGAGTCTGAGTCAGTACGATATCAACATGGAAGCTAAAGAGGTACAAACTGAAAAGCCTGTTTGAAAGCAGCAGATAAAGTTCCCCTTTCTTACTCGTATATTCTTTATAAACACATTGTGAAAGATGATACTTCCTCCTAGTGGAGGACCTTTCAGCTGCATTGTTGTGAAATGAAATAAGTCGACTGTAACTAGAGTGGATCATTATATTACAGTTGTATTTCTGTAAACTTATATTTTCAAATTTCAGGTCCTCCTAACTGTCCAGTACTCAGAAATCAAGCTGTATAATCAACCTTTTTCTGCCTAATTTCACCTCAGCAGTTAATTTTTTTTAATTTTGTTTTGAAGCCATCTAAGGTTTTATTTTGTGAGCCACGTGCAGCAGTAACCAGAGTTCACAGGTAAAGGAGGTACACATGGGTAGTGTTTATACAACAATAGTCTCGAGTTTCCTCACGACCGAATCCTGCTGTCGCTGTATAAACCTTTCAGCCCGACAAGAACCTGCACCGGTAAATAGCGTTTTAATTTGAAAGGCCACTGTCTCATTGAGTCTAACCACAATCTTGTATTATCCAACCCTCAGGTGGTGGTGACCAACACGGTCCCTCATGAAGTACAGAAGCTCCAGTGTCCCAAAATCAAGACCGTGGACGTCAGCATGATTTTGGCCGAGGCCATCCGCCGCATCCACAACGGAGAGTCCATGGCCTACTTGTTCCGCAACATCACCGTGGACGACTAGAGCGAGGCGGGGAGGGCGAGGTGGGTGCGACGGCGACTGAAGACTGAGGCGCTTCTCCCAGTGCTGTAAAAAACAAACATGCTCATGTTCCATGCGTTTTCTGTCAGGGTTCAACGTTCCCTAATTCATTGGGTGATTCTTACTATTTAAACTCCCTTCAATGTTATTTAAGTTCATCTAAAGGCGTCAACGTGTGTTGCGTAGTTTGAGAAATTCATCTTGTTGTTTTTTTGAGAAAAGATGATAAAGAAGCAAACAGGATTTTCACCTTTTTTTCGACGCATTTTGAAGCCGCCCCTCGTCTCGCTGCTCGTCCAACAAAACGAGTTCTCTAGTCAAACACTGCGGCGCCTCGTAACTAATGACTTCCCCTGCTGAAGAGAAGCGATAATCAGGACTGTACGCTCCACACACCATTTCCCAGAGGCTCTTGCCGGCGCCCACGGTCACGCCGCTCTGCACTGTGATGTCGTCGCATTTAACGGGATGTGTTGCTTCCACAAAGACGACGACAGCGGACTAACTCATAACTATATTTTTTACGCAGATGTTTTTGCACCATTTGTGGCAATGTTTGGTAAAAGTGTCCCACATGACACAACAAGGTAGAAATAAGATCTGTAGAAATAAATGCATCAGCATTTTATATTGCATATCTTAGGGGGTCAGTTCAACAAAATAAATGCTCCTTGGTACTCTTAGAATGATCTCAGAGGATAGTTTTGGTTTAATGCTGCTATTTGGAGACATCAGCGTCTGTGGTTCCTGCTGTTTACTCAGTTCAGTTTAATGTCATTTAATTTATGATGCTCCAATTATCAATATGTTTTGAAAAAGTTAACTATGGGGCTCAAATAATTTAAAATGGATATAACTCAATGTCCACAACGATGTCTTTGGATTATACAGAGTAACGTTGACATGTGCTCTGGAAAGGTGAGTATTTAAAATATTTAAACACCACATGGTTAACACTGAAGCAAGTTTGATTTTTATTTTTTGTATTTTATTATTATTATTCCCTTATTTGGATGGACTAACCCTTTAATGATGATCTCTATCAGTAGACTGAACACACTTATAACGTAGGGCTTATTTTAAATGACTGATATTGTAAACTGACTGACATCATATTGCTTATACATTTCATAAATAGCCAAACGGACTCTTTGTTTTAGCCAATTAACTACAACCCATGAGTACTATATAATACTGCCGGTTGTCTTCCTGTATTATTCTTTTGTGTTTTTTCTCAGCAGTCGGTGGATTTCCTTAATTTAAGTGCTTGAGTCGGCCTCCGGCTGGGTTCCCTCGTCATCACAGTACTGATGATGTGACTGAACGGCTGCTTGTGTACTTTTGTGCTGGAAACTTAATTCTCCCAGCTGGAGGTTAGCGACAATAATCCACATCACATAACCTTTTCAAGTGCAGGCGGCAAGTTCTCAATCTGATTTCCTCCATTTCTCTCTCCCCCTTCTGATTTTTGAGTTTTGGACATTATGACCCGCGTATTAAGGGCATTACAGCAACCAACGTTGAATTCTTGACACCTGAGTGTTACACCAGCACTTGAATGTACCAGATAAGTGGACTGTGAATTGGTCACTTTACAATTACAGCTGATGCTGGACTACTGGAGTCGTTCAACTGACTAAAGCAGACAATTGGCCAACAACGAAGTAAAATGTGCGTTTTTATTAAATTGGCAAAAGCCCCAGTATGGTCCTGTTCATGGTTATCTAGACATTGCTGTGGTATTTTCTATAAAAACACACCTGTTTGGTCTTAAGAGGAAATGAGTGTATTTCTAGACTGATTGAGCCGTTAACTCAGAAATATACGTAACAAGCCAGTGCACAAATATTTGTTCTTGTGTTTTTGATGCTTTGTTCTGACTTCACATGTCTTCCATTGAGCGGTACTGTACGCCTTTTGCTTTTTACCGTATGTTTTTGTTATGATATTGTATTTCTCCTGGCGGCTACTTGAGAGCTGGTGGTGTGTTGGAGGTCGTCGGTATCGCACGCGCTTGCTCCGCAGGCTCGAATGTTACCCGTCGTTGGCGTATCCATCTCGTCTTCTGTGTGTGTGCTTGTCTGTGATGTTGAGGACGCACGATGTCGACGCTTTACACCCTTATGTGTAGCTCCACGCCGTTTGTTGTGTATGAAAATAAAATGTTGCCTCTCGCTGTTTGCGCCCTTATTGTGAAGGCAGGTGTTAGTAGGCTGTGGGTTGGAAACGGGATCTTTTCTTCCTCTTTAACAACATTAAATTGTAATTTTTTTGTATTAATGTGACAGAAGACATTCAGATCTTCAAACTATTAAATCGTATTTGTATCAAATACTGATTTTTAATAGAAATATTAAAATTTCAGAAGGATTCCTATTCAAAATGTTCTATTTCAGTGCAGAATAATTAGCTTGTTAGTGACAATAAAGGTACCATTAAGAAACTAATTAATTTCTCTCTCTTTTCCTCTTTATGTTGGCTGCTCTGAATCATATTTTAATTTGCTGACAGTCTTAATGGAGACCGATACCTGCAGATACTTGATGAACAAAGCTGAAGAGGTAATAAAAGTAACTCAATATTAAAAATGCTGTACAGGAACATGAGAAGGCCTACCTTTCTGAAGTTAGACACCCGGTACTACAAATCAAAACGCCTGATGCAGAGACAGTCACAGATCTTATACTTGTTCCAAACCTCTCAGGTACTTGCACAACACTGAGGAGCTTTGACCAAGTTTAGGAGCGGAGACGAACCCAGAAGCACTCCTTATGGCTTTCAGCCGGTCTCTGAAACTAATCTGCAACGCTTTTCATTTCCTAAAGCTCTGCCTGTGAAAGGAAAGTCGAGTCCGCACCTGAGCTTAAAAAAAAGACGACCTGCCTCTCCGTGTGCCTCCGGTGTGCCGAGCTGACGGGTTTGGGTGCTGCTGGTGGAACCGCAGTTTAAACGGAACACAAAGAGGAACCAGGGATCTGATAATCGCAGGTCACTTCCTTGTCTGGTTCTCGGGAAACAATGCACCTTGTATCTGGACGTTTTTGGAAAGAGGAAGCATACCTTTTTTTTTTGCTGGTCTCCCTCTTTGGCCCTGTGTTCTCTTTAACCGTATGGAAATGTTGTGACCAGAACATATGAAGGGCTCTGACGCGAACATGGAAATGCAAAGAGCAATATTAGCTCATCCGTTTAGTCACCGTGGTTTTATGGCAGGAGGGAAGTATACGTTATCGTCATAAACTCATCGCACATTAAATTATATATCTTTAGGTAACTTATTTAACAAAAACAGCATTTAAGTTACATAATTACATAAATCATGTGTTATTTTATCATGTATTTTAGCAGTCATTGGAGATGGCCGTTGAGGAACCATGTATAGTTCTCTTGGTTCCCTTTATTATTGTATTTGTCATGTTTTAAAATACCTGCTTCCTCATATTGATTTATGGAGAACATTCATCTCACGTTGACCACCAGGGGGCAGTACAACACAACAGATGTGTGCATGAGTAAGACCAATACAATCAATCCATCATTTACTTTATTTCACCAGGATTACCCACTTATCAATACAGCTTTCAAGGGATTAGTTTTTTGGTACATTACAAACACCATCATAAATCATAAATACAAACCAGCCACTCAAGTGACTCAACACCACCTGCTTTTCTTACATTTCTGGTCCGACCAGTTCTAGTTTTGTCAACACTATGCAAGTGAGAGTAATTACAGTCATCGGATACGCTATTGAACTAACAAATACCTCCATAAGCCATGACGTAAGTAATTAAATTATACAATTGACTGCACAAAACAACTCAAAAGTCCAAACTGTGTTTATTTGAGCTTTGTTTTAATTAAATTTCCTTTTAGTTTGGTGATAAGTGATAACTTACTCTAAAACATACCCTGATAATGTCCCAATGTCTATATATATGCCACCCCCTCCAAACTTCCTTTTTTATCTCCTTAGACAAAAAAAACCCCTGCAAAATGAAAGTGAATTAACATTTAGAGTGAATAAGATAAGCATCAATGTGACTAGAGCTTTTGGCAGAGTTTTTTAGTTTTCATTTATCTTGAAATACACACTGAATAAGATCATCAAATATCACATTGGCCTTTTGTGCTTTTATTGTGAAAAGAAAACGCATCATAAATTCTCTTCCGTTACATTAACATAATGTATTAGCCAGACACCAAAAGACAGAAAACACCAGTAAGTTTAAAAATGACAATAATTCACAACATGTTTGATGTGCTGCTTTCAGAAGCTAAACCATTGTTCCCTTCTTACAGCTATCATGTAAACACACGTGCTTAAATACACATCACTTCACAGTTATTGCACATTTCTAACAACAATAACACACACACACAACTCATAATTCTGCTTCTATGTCACGATTTATCACGCCATCATTCACAGTTAGCAGCGTCTGTGCTGGTTCTTCACTTTCAGTATTTAACACCTCTTGCATGTGTGTCAGTTGATGTCTGTGCCCGTCCTCACTGGTGCATCCTGCTGCCTCCAGTGGGTTTGTGGGTCTATGCCCATCTTTCCAGCCTGATAGTCAGCAGACAGTTTCATGAGAGTCTCAACACCATCAACTCTGTCTCTTGGAACGCAGCCCCCCACCAACAAAGCCCCTCCAGTCTCTCTTGGGCGGCCTCCTCTCCCGTCTCTTTCGGCGTTGTTGCCCAGCGAGCATGCTGGGCAACTCATGTGATGAGGCAGCTGTTGGTCTTGTTTAGAGAAGGTCGTTTGGCGCTCTCCTTGGGGAAGGTTTCCCGCCTCCGGCACAGCGCCGGGCTGAGCCGGCTGGGCAGCTTGGCCTGCTGGAGCAGCTCCCTGAACGCCTCCAGCACGTTGACGTTGTCTTTGGCGGAGGACTCCAGGAAGCTGTGGTTCCAGTCCAGCTCCACCGTGGACAGCACGTCCTTGCTGGACACCCGGCGCTCGTTGAGGCGGTCTATTTTGTTGCCGATCACCACGATGGGCGTGAACTTGTCCTCTTTGACCTCCAGGATCTCGTCTCGCAGACTCTTGACCGCATCCAGGGACTCGGGGTCGTCCACGGCGTAGACCAGGGCGAAGGCGTCGCTGCTCTGGATGGAGAGCTTGCGCATGGCGGGGAAGGAGTAGCTGCCACTGGTGTCCATGATGTTGATGGTGACTTTGACCCCCGCCACCTCGTACTCCTTCCTGTGGAGCTCCTCCACGGTGCGCCGGTGCTTGGGCTCAAACGTGTCCTTGAGGAAGCGTTGGATGAGGGCCGTCTTCCCGACTCCGGCCGCTCCCAAAAACACGAGACGCACCTCTGTCTTCTCCTTCACCTCAAAAGACATGATGAGCTTTTCCTCCAAAAACGCTGCTTGAAATGATCTCTTCTGACTTCCTGTGAGAACCGCTTGGATGTCAGTGATGGAGCGGGATGCTGTTGAAGAGGACGAGGATAGCAGATGCATGTGAGTGTGCCTGTCAAGGCTGCACCTTTTTATTTATGTCAACACATCACCTGCCCCCTTCTGCTCTCAGCCAATCAGGAGAGGGCAATATCTCCGTCTCCCCGAGCCTGCAGCAGCCAATCTCAGACAGTCATGCAAATCAAAAAGAGTAAGAGTGAAAAGAATGGTTGATAGGAGTGATGTTACTGAGATCTGTTTGCAATGCAGACCGCGTTTCCAGAGAGTGTTTCTGGGATCAGAGATGTCTGTTTCATACTTATTGTCATACATCAATCATCCGTGAATCATTAATCTCAAACTGTTATCAATGCTTATGAATCACAGTTACAGTAGTTAATTAAATGTGCAGATGTTTCAACACATGCTCGAAAACGGATGAAAGGAACTACAGTGAAGCATCAAGTTTGAATTAATTTGGTTATTGGTTGAATTAAAAAATGCAGTTTTTGCTTGAGCACCATAATCAGGAAAATGTCATGTCAACGGAGGAAAACAATTATTAAGAAAGAGAGGCTTGGAGAAAGAAAATAATAAGTTTAATAAAAAGAGGGGAAAATATTTTGATAATGTGTTTAATGTACACACTTGAAACTTGCAGGGCAAGTATCACACGTTCTCTGCACGTTCTCCCCGTGGCAGCGTGGGTTCCCTCTGGGTTCTCCGGCTTCCTCCCACAGTCCAACAGGCCTGCCTCATGTGCGCTGCCATAAACTGGTGACCTGCCCGGGGTGGACCCCGCCTTCACTCTGTCGGCCCCCGCGACCCTAAATGGGACAAGCGGTTTGGATAATGAAATGTCATTTTTATTAAAAAGCTTAATGGTTTGCATTTAATTCAAAGTTGAAAAATGAAATGATATGACGGTTAATAATATGGCACAGACATTGCTCACATGCTCTTTGTGCCCAGATTTTGTCACGTGTTGCTAAGATACCACCGAAGCCATTACCCGCGCTGAAAAGGATTCATAACTAGAAAAGTGCACCTTATTATGGCCGTCGTTCATTAGTCCAACTGTTCCCTCTGGAGAGTGATAATGACCACTAATGGGGTACATTGTCTAATTAGGCTAATTAAAAGCACACTTCACGTCAACATATTTCAACACATTATGTGATTTTGAATTATAGTTTCGTGTTTTGAATATCAAAAGTTGTTCTGGTACCTCGAGGTAAACAATTTGTGTGAGTTCCTCTTTTTCAGGTTGTCTGTGCTAATAATATATGTATGTAAATAAAAGGATAACAAACCTGTGTGTTGGTTATTCTATATAGATCTCCTTTTCTTTTGAGGAAACAGATATTTCGCAGTAGAAATATCTGCAGCAGAGACTGTTTCGCCTTGAAAATAAACGTCTGTCTGAATCACAACACATCTGCTGATGTTAACGTTATGCTGCATTTCATAAACTCACTCTGGCTTCCTGACCTCCGCTCCCTGCAGACCAAACTAAAGCTTGAGGCCCCTGAGCAATATGACTCCATCTCTCAGGTTTTTCATTTCATTAAACAAGACGGGCATGGGAGCCTATACACATACATACATCCATACATCCATCCATATATATTTCATCTCCCTCAAATGTACATGGATAAGAGGTTGTGTAAAAAGGTGACATAAACAGTGTCTTTAAAGCAGCTATAACTGATATCAGTGGCCACTTGGGGTGAACAAAACAATCAAAATACAATGTCTGGTGCTCGGCAGCTAGACTTTTAGGATTTGGGGATTTTTTCCTCATGTGGCTGAGAACAATATTGGTGAGAGCCAACTATATACAAAAAATACTGAAATGAAGAAAAATACAGCCGGTTGATGAGTGTCTGTGGATTCTTACGGCCGACTCCTTTAACTTCACACACGGTCATTTGATTCACTGTTAATGTCGAAAAAATATTTGTTCAGCTTTAAATTCAATGAAAATTAAATGTCCCCAAAAAAGGTATAATGGAGTCTCCCTGTGCCTTTTAGTGAACACCAAACATGTTTTCTTTTCTTTTTTCTTCAAACATGTTTTTCATTTCGCCACTCTTCCATAAAACCAATCTGTGTGGCGTGTAGTCCGATGGTCAGATACTCTGGTCTCTGTCTCGGTCCTCTCTCGGCACGTGTGTTGTAATGCCACATCCTTTCCGTTTTGTAACAGTGAATGAAATGGTGCTCCTGTATAGCTCATGTGTCAAATCATGTGACATTTAGATTATGAGACTTCTGAGGACACCAGATGTTCATCACGTGGCCTGTGGCGGCTCTAACCTGTTAACCTGGCCGCCAATAGAAGGTCTTCCACGCTGAGGCAGTGACCCGGGCACTACATTTATTTTAAGCCACTATAAGCGTCCTCCCATTCATTTCAAACGTTTCAACAGACAACATTCAACCCACTGTATATATATATATATATATATATATATATATATATATATATATATATATATATATATATATATATATATATATTCATTCATCAGTTTAATATAGGCTTGCTAACTAACCACTCTTGTTTTTTAATACTTTTCTGGATCAACAAGCTAACGTTTTCACCATCGGATTCAAGCTAAGGTTTTCACCATCGGATTCAAGCTAAGGTTTTCACCATCGGATTCAAGCTAAGGTTTTCACCATCGGATCCAAGCTAACATTTTCACCATCGGATCCAAGCTAACGTTTTCACCATCGGATTCGAACTAACGTTTTCACCATCGAATCCAAGCTAACGTTTTCACCATCGGATTCAAGCTAAGGTTTTCACCATCGGATCCAAGCTAACGTTTTCACCATCGGATCCAAGCTAACGTTTTCACCATCGGATCCAAGCTAACGTTTTCACCATCGGATTCAAGCTAACGTTTTCACCATCGAATCCAAGCTAACGTTTTCACCATCGGATTCAAGCTAACGTTATCACCATCGGATTCTAGCTAACGTTTTAACCATCGGATTCAAGATAACGTTTTCACCATCGGATCCAAGCTAACGTTTTCACCATCGGATTCAAGCTAACGTTATCACCATCGGATTCAAGCTAACGTCTTCACCATCGGATTCAAGCTAACGTTATCACCATCGGATTCAAGCTAACGTCTTCACCATCGGATTCTAGCTAACGTTTTAACCATCGGATTCAAGCTAACGTTTTCACCATCGGATTCAAGCTAACGTTTTCACCATCGGATTCAAGCTAACGTTTTCACCATCGGATCCAAGCTAACGTTTTCACCATCGGATTCAAGCTAACGTTTTCACCATCGGATCCAAGCTAACGTTTTCACAATCGGTTCCATGCTAACGTTTTCACCATCGGATCCAAGCTAACGTTTTCACCATCGGATCCAAGCTAACGTTTTCACCATCGGATTCAAGCTAACGTTTTCACCATCGGATTCAAGCTAACGTTTTCACCATCGGATTCACGCTAACGTTTTCACCATCGGATTCAAGCTAACGTTTTCACCATCGAATCCAAGCTAACGTTTTCACCATCGGATCCAAGCTAACGTTATCACCATCGGATTCAAGCTAACGGTTTCACCATCGGATTCTAGCTAACGTTTTAACCATCGAATTCAAGCTAACGTTATCACCATCGGATTCAAGCTAACGTTTTCACCATCGGATTCTAGCTAACGTTTTCACCATCGGATTCAAAGAAACATATTATTATAGTGTCTCCAGCAGCAGGTCCTGGCTGTGTTGCAGTATCGAGCCGCTGGTCACCCACGGCCCCGAGGTGCTGCTGTTATGAAAACTGGCTGTGGGGATGGAAGGAACAAGCTGTTCTCACACAGCAAGGCTCTACAATCTCTCTGTTGATCAAGTATCATTGTTGTACACTGCTCACCAGCGGATAATTCAAGAATAAATATGAAGGAAGAGAGGTTTGTTCTGTATACCTGTGGGTTATTCAGCAAACTGTTCGAAGAAACTCAAGAACATTTACTTAAGTTACTCAGCAGTGTTCGATCAGCCATGAAGATAGTTGATAATAAAACAGAAGCCGGAGGAGAAAGGCACGTATGTATATTGTATCTACGTGTGTGTGTGTGTGTGTGTGTGTGTGTGTGTGTGTGTGTGTTCAGCAGGGTGTGTTGAAACGACCGGCCTGCCAGTCAAACAGTCATGTTTCGTAAAGTGTGACGGGACAATCATCCCTCTCTCACTTTGTTGGTCCGGTGCCACGGATGTGTACTCAAGTCTGTACTCGGCATTTCAAGTTTGCACCGCATGCAGGAACTTAGGAACAAAAAGAGCTTGTAACAACCGCGCATATGGGCATGCAACGTAAATAAAAACTGACGTACCATGAACTGTTCTAGAGGCTGACCCGGCAACGCTGCACTGTGCTGTAAAGCCATTTGCTGAGCTAAGTGGGCAATTTAAGGTCTGCACTCCAGTGGAGGGCACGCTGAAGTCTGAGCAGACTCAGGGTGTTTGCCAATTAAATGTGAGGCCGATTGCTTAAGTAGGCTATTAATCCCATTGCTACGTGTGGAGCAGAATAGGACTGTACAGTTTGTTCTTATCTGTATTTGTGTTGGCCGCATGTCAAACAGGTTCCTTCCATCAGCTGCAGGAGGGATTCAGGCTATAAGCCCCACTTTGATGGATTTTTTCATAGTTTTTGGGGGATGAGCAGATACAGTAACATCACCTGACATCGATCGCTCACTGAGGTCTGACTCTGCAGCCTCGACCAGGGAGCGATCCAGCGGCACGTTTTTGGATAACTTCTTCTAATTGAAAGGCCTTTGGCAGGTTTTAACCGGGCGTGAATACATATCAGGATTGTGTTGGGGCCACAAGGCAAATGGAGGGACGGCCTGATTTTGTCCACAAAGAGGTCAACGCAAATCCGGAGACTTTCTATTTGTCTTACCTTGCTCTCATATTTTTCCTAATCTAGAACCCATCCTGTAAATTACAGACCTCTCTTTAGAAGCATGTGAACAGCAAGTACAGAGCACAAAAGCCTCCTAACACCGGCCCTTTAATGTCTCTTGATCCATTCTTTTCATTCATGGCTTTGTGACTTTGAGAGCGCACAGGAGGTGTATTCAAACCTCCTCCCTCTTAAGTTTGGCGACAGGTATTGTCCTTAGTCTCTGGAACATCATGTCCTGGATAAGAGGTGTGTGTGTGTGTGTGTGTGTGTGTGTGTGTGTGGGTGGTGGGAGCAACAGCTTGTAGCTGTTACACCTCGCTGCAGCAGAAGCTGTTCCCTCCGTTGAGGAGGCATTAGTTGTTTTGTGTGTGTGTGTGTGTGCTTTATTCTAAATTAAGATATTAACCTTTAGGGCACACACACACCAGTCATTAAACACATTCATCAAATGTTTTGGGCTGAATCATCATTTATACGTCAACATGGAGTCTCCGCTTTCATTTTTCAGGGTCAACATTTATGTGACAAGACAACCGGCAGCTTCTCTAGTGTGTGAAGTTTAATTATAAAGAAGAGGAGTCTTTGCTTGCATCATGGGTCTGCAGCGCTGACGGTGGGACACACACGTACGTATTGAACCAGAACATCTCGAGATGAAGCTAAAAATGTTTTGGACCGGGTGTTCGAGGACTTTGTTATGCAGACCGTGGCCTTGAAGTGGGGAGGGCAGCTGCGTAGAGGGGAGGAAAGCAGCAAGTATTTATTTTGGGTTCGAGTGAAATGTCAGGTAGCAGCATCCTTTTCCACATGTATGCTCCTCATTTGTTGTTTTCCATTCCCTGTACATATATATTTAAGTCATTTTCCCTCCAATAAAGCTTCATTTGGAGCTAAATATCAGCTTTTTGATACATGGACAACTTGGACACTTGAAATGACCAAAAGTGGGTTTGGCCTCAGCGCACTGGGGCGTGACTGCCGTGTGCATCGATGGTGCCGGGTTCCCAAAAATAGAGCCGTGAGAAAGCTTCCCACGCACTCGCACGCCACTGCAGACACTATGTGCCCCGCTGTGCTCAGCATGGGGTTAAGATCTGATCCAGAGCCTGTCTTCAAAGCATCAGGGACTCAGAGGGCAACAAAGGAACTGGATTTCTCAAAACTGTAGGTTGGATTTCACAGTGAGGCCGAGATGAAAATGTACAATTATATTTATAGACGCCATAAAATGTTTTGTACTAATTGGATACATTCGTTGGAGCATGAAACCAGAGCTGTTGCTGCTCTTATTTCTTATTTTGCATTTTCAAGAAGTTTCCACAGAAACCTTTTGCCCATTTGACGTAAGAGAGGAGGGTTCAGCAAACCGACCTTTGTGAAAATCATGATATGAATCAAACCTGGATCACCAGTGGCCTTTACCAACATAACTAGCACGTATCAAACGCTTCTTTGTGATAATATTATTCTGTGTTCATTTCTACTGGCGCATATCTGTGTGATAACTGAGGCAGCTGTGCGGCATACCAAGTAGTTCTCTCGCTCTGTCTTTTGATTGGCCCCACCAGTCAAACAATAACGTCGCTTTTAATTAATATGATAACGTTTAATAGAATTTAAATTTTTTTTCAGTCCACCAGACCGAAATAAAATTGTGTTCAGAGGGGAAAGCGAGTCAGATTTAGTCTTCCGTGAAATGAAAGCAAGTGGGTTGAATCGACGTATTTAACCTTTCTTTTCAGTTTCATCCCCGTTACTGGACAACGTATGCAAATTAAATCAGCATAACAGCATTCACATGAAATAAGAAGAGATACGCTGGAGGTGAGGGAGCTCTAGCTCTGCTGCTGTGACACATAGATGACCGATTATGTGGTCGAGAGAGAGAGAGAGATAATTTGTTGAACATTTTAAATTAAAGTCCTATTACAACATAGGTAGGCCTGGCTCGGCTTTGACAAAATGACTCGCTAGCGCCCACTAGAGGTTTGACAGGCCACGCCCCTCACCCTGCATGTCAGATTGACTTGAATTTACACACCTGTAGTTAATTGATCTGATTGCATTTAGAAGATAAGGACCAATTAACTTAATAGGGGCGTGGCTTTGTACATCAATACACATACCTTCAAAACCCTTTGACTTATCATCACAGAATTTGCAGCACACGCCCACATTGCATCCTGTAACATGCCCTCACATTTTCATTCCATTCAACCACAATGGGGTGCTACAGTAATTTGAAAAATGTTTAGGCCATTTTCCCGGTTTTCAGGCTTTTTATTTTTAAAAGCCGGCACCCCAATGTACCGAGGCTGAGTCGTTAGCATGCAGCCCGGGTTCGATCCGCCCCTTCAGCCCTTTGCTGCAAGTTGTCCCCTCTCTCGCCGAGACAGAGCAGCATATTTGCATGAACACATGGACATAACCAATGGCAGTTTTGTGATCCAAATGAATTATTCATCGACAGCTTATGCAACATGCTACCTTCGGGATTGTTGTGTAATAAATCACATGGGGACCGGCTGAGAATGACTTCATAGATGTCTGATTATTTTCCATCTTCAAGCACATTCTGCCCTCTAAAGATAAACATAATCTCATCTATTGCTTAGAAGTCCTTTGGTTTGTGCCTCTCAAAGCCTTCTTCAATGTTAACTCCCTCCCAGCACTGTGCAGCTGCAGTTGTGCAACAACCAAGGTTACATTTGCATCAACCCGACATTGTAAAATATTATGAGTAATTATATAAATGAAACCAGAATTTGTGAAGTAATTATTTAAACAGTAGCAGTCTCAACACATTATTAAAGCTGTTATTTATTTATTCTTATAACAAATGAGATCATTTTAGATATTAGCAACAACACTGTCAATTGTGAAATAATACTGTTTAGCTGCTACTTTAAATGAACACATACACATAACTAACATATAATTTTATTTATTTAGCTTGAACCTTTTTTCACATATTTATTGCTGTTTTTTTTTTTTTTTGTCAAACAAACGCCTCTTTTCACCACAGCCAAAATGGGAATTACTTCACATTTAAAATAATTCACCTCTCTGATCTATAAAGCTGACATAACCTTTTATATTTTAACTGACGCTTTTGGACCTGTACAACAGACACTTTGACTGCTTGGCTGCAGGAGCATCATCTCGAGGTTCGACTTGTTATTTTATAATCAGTATATTTTCTCTCAGCAAAGATAGACATTGCATGTTCATCTCGGTAATGACGACATTGCACAATCCATGCCGTGACCCAACATGATATCGGTGACTGAGATGAAACCGATATACATCCACCTTGTGATTGAATCGTCACACCGGGAGGTTCCCGCCCCGGTGGGAGCAGTTGTTGAGCTTGTTAAATTAAAAGAGAGGCAGAAGGTACTTAATTGGCTAAAAGGTGACATCATCAAATAAAACTTCCATCATAATATAATGACAGCAATTCACAAATTGTTGGTAGGAACAGCTTATATATTTTACCCAATTCATTACTATGATTATGTATTTATTGAATTTGTTTAATATGCTAAACACTGTGTGGATCCACACTGAGGTCTCATTGTCAGGACACAGAGCTGATCAGCGATGATGTCGTCCTCCAGTGAGCAGTTGGTGAATTCAACTGTGACCTTTCGCCCGATTTCCCAGTGTCGGCCCCAATGTTAATGGGCTGTCAGCTGCAGGCTGCAAACACACACACACACTCCATTTTTAACTTTACATGCACACACGCACACTGCACTCGGTCTCTGAGGCGGAAGTGTAAAAACTCTTGAGTGTCATAAAGCTCATCAGGAGGCGCTCGGTGTGTTTCTGTCTTTGTTTGACTGTGTAATGCAGCGAGATGATGGGCGGTAATGTGATCAGCCGGCTCCACCAATAGGACGACTGCATGCTCTACGGGACCCGGCTCACCTGGACTGGTTCTCCTCCGATGGAGTCACTCAGGGTGAAGCAGTAGTTTGATCTTTATTCATAAACATATTCCAGAAATATGTTTGGCAGTTGCTAAAGTTTTAATAAATGAATGACTTTTGAAAACAAAAGTGTTGTTCAAATAGGCACATGTAGGTATTTTATATATCTGCTCAACAAACATGACAATCAAATTAAATCTGAAAACTAATCAAATGAAATATAATAAAATAAAGTACATGATAAATAAACTATAACAATAAAGCAAGTAGATATACAGAAGTGTAATCAAGGGCTAAATAAAATAATTAGATGCTTGTATACAAACTGAAAAATATAGAAAAATTGGGAAAGACTTGTGTGAAATTCGCCAACTGCAATTGTGATAATATCTGTAGGCATAAATATTATAGAAAATCAAAACACAAATGAGGCCAATGGATTAAAGGTTTGATCTTTGGTCAGTTCAACTCTTATCTGGTCTGAATCCTTGAACTGGAAGTCCCATGTCAGAGGACCTTGACATGAAATGAAGATTACTTTTATGTTTATAGTCGTAGTTATTTGTTTGATTCCTCGTTAGCTGTTATGGCAACATAACCCGCGCTTCCTCGGGTCTATTATTATAAAACGATGGACTACAAACAGCGTGTGTTTGCACTTCCACTCCATACAGTTGGAGATATTGTACAGTTACACCCAATGTAATATAAATATATCAACGGCAAACATTTGGCACTAAAACATGAAGAAAAAGAAAATTAGACAAAATATTATACTTATTTTGAAATTGATAGAAATGCTCTCAATTTGTGCCTTATTATAGAAATACATAGAAAATGTGACAAACTAATAGATTTCTGTTTCATCACTGCATGAGTTGTAGACAATTATTATATATTTTTTAATCCGGCTATTTACCTAATAAAGGAATATCTAATCTAACTAGACAACGCCTTCCTTATTGTTTTTGCAGAGGAGCAGAGCGGAGGGGAGGAGCCTGAACAACCACAGTTACATAAAATAATTGTTAGGTTACGTAACCGTTCGATATCTGATGTTAGATGGTTTTGATGACGTTTGTGCTGCAATTATAGCAGCATAACTAATTGCAGGTTATTTTCTCATCCCACATACACTTTAGTCACCGTGACTCACAGAATACTGCTCGTAATGACGGCCAAATGTATTTCAGATAAAAGCTGAAGTGAAATGATGAATTATGATGTTTTTCCATTGAGTGGGGGATACATTAAAGGATTCAGTTCAATAATAAGCACAACAGGGTTTGAAAAAGAAAAGCGTTGGCATTATTTAGGCCTCTTTCACAGCAGACATTTCACCCTTTTGGACTGAAGAATAAAAGAGGAATATAGTTGTATATAGTAGACGATTGTAATATAGTAGACGATTAGATTGAGAAAATGTAAATAACAGTCGTCCTAAAATAAAATAAATCATTATTCCAATAACATTTGTTTGAACGGGTAAATAAAATCAGTTATTGGATATATCCCACACATTATATAGTGTATGACTTAATACTGAAAAGCATCTGAAGACAAGCAAATATGTACATTTACAAAAGATATATAGACTAATAAAGGATTATCTTATCTTATCTCTCTTATATATATATATATATATTTATATTTCCACCTCTGACTTTCTGTGTGCCTCTAACTGGGTGCCATTACAACTTCTTTACACTTTACTAAGATCCGGTCATGGGTTTTAATCCCTTTAACGTAAAGTTTGCCTGCTGTGACAAACGGTAAGTCAGACTCTCTCTGGTGTCGGCCCTTTTCAAGTTGAAAATAATTCAAATAAATGCTTGAGCTTTGTGAATCCGTCTCATAAAGAGACAAGCATACAAAGAAGAGAGATTTAAGGGAAGATTACAGACATAACTGTTATCTAACACCCAGCAAATAAACACCGTGGTCAAAAAATCCAATTTGTGCGAATGAGATGAGGCAGAAATGTTCTTTCTGTGAGAAAAGCATCGCACGAGAGCCACTCATTAATGCGTCGAGTGCCGAGGCGACCATAAGCATTCAATGTGTTCAATTTGAGCAACAGATGGAGCCATTACGATGTGGAGCATGTTTATTCATCACCCATACAGTTTACTGCAAATGTCAAGAGGAGGTTTTGGAAATATTACATGCAAAAAATAGAAACGAGTGCATTCGGCTGACAGACGTCTGCAGCAGAGATACAGAGCGTTGATATAAGTGGCATCGTGTCCGCCTGTAAAGCTTTACAGGCGGACACGGACACGGTGACAGGTGTTGCCCACCTGTCACCTGTCTGCCTGTTGCCCACCTGTCACCTGTCTGCCTGTTACTCACCTGTCTGACTGTTGCCCACCTGTCTGCCTGTTACTCACCTGTCTGCCTGTTACTCACCTGTCTGCCTGTTGCTCACATGTCTGCCTGTTGCTCACCTGTCACCTGTCTGACTGTTGCCCACCTGTCTGCCTTTTGTCCACCTGTCACCTGTCTGCCTGTTACTCACCTGTCTGCCTGTTGCTCACCTGTCTGCTTGCTGCCCACCTGTCACCTGTTGCTCACCTGTCACCTGTCTGCCTGTTGCTCACCTGTCTGCCTGTTACTCACCTGTCTGCCTGTTTACAAATATATACAAATATATATACTACATATATATATATATATATAAATACTACAAATATATGAATATTTGTAGTAAATTCAGAATACTGACATTTAAAGCATTTACAATAAAAGGTGTGTCTTTATTATAACTACATGGGAAGACTGCCACCTTCTGGCCATCAGGATGAAGTGACGGTTTGATAAAGCAATGTACAACTACCATGACATGGCATTTAAAATATGACATTGCATATCTACATGCAGCATTAGTTTCCTTCATATCATAAATGCCATGATTCCCAGCACCACACAGATCCACTGCGCTGCGACCTCGCTTCCTGAGGACCCGTCCTCTTGTTTCCCAACCGGAGGAAGCGCTTGACTGGCGAGCAGCTTGCTGTCAGAGAGTATGAATTCATCCTGTGGATATGTCCACAGTGTGCATTCATACGGCTGCTCCGGGTTTCCTTCCTTTGCATCTAACGTACTCGAGACGTTGTACCGTCCCTGGTGGTCCATCTCTTGCTTTGTGCTGGCCGAGTGTGTGAAGTTAACGTCTCCCTGGAACCAGTGCACGGTGCCAATGGGGTAAACTCCACTGAACCAGCACTCCGCATGGGACCCCTTCAAAGAGGAGCCGTGACTTCCAACGCAGTCTGTAAAGATCAAGCACTTTTAGAGACAAAAAAAAAATAAAAAATGGGATTAAAACAATGGAAAAGTGTAGCTCACCTTGTACTGTAACGTTAGTTGTGCTGGACTTTGCTCCGAAGGTGGAGCGCAGTTTGCAGGAGTACGCCCCCTGGTGGGCCGGCATCACGCTGAGGAGAGTCAGGCTGAGTGTGTGGACGAGCGGCTGGATGGTGCGTTCACACAGCACCTCAGAGTCCTGGCGGCTGGCTCCGTCACACACACTCGTATTATTCTTATCCAGCCAGGAAAGTAACCGAACATCCAACTCCCTCGATGAGCTGACATCACAGGTCAACGTCACATTTTCTCCACACCGCGCGGCCACCTGGGAATCGGTCTGCAGCTTCACACCTTGACTGGCTGAATCATCAATGATAGGGATGAATACAAGTTATTTCCTGTGAACATTGTATTATCATTTGTCATTCAATTGTCAACGTACAATCCACCTCCGAGCAGCTCTAAACTCACAGAACAACGATGGTTACGTGTTGGGCTGTTATCAGGAAGAACCAGGCCAGCTGTTCCTATTATTTATATATTAGCATTGATCTTCTCATCTAACTCTCAGCAAGAAACACTGTATTTCTCAAAATGTTAAATTATTCCTTCAAATCCAAACTGGGGCTCAGGATCGAAGGTTTCCCAGGAACACAAGAGAGTGATTGAAAAGACAAATGTGATGCTGTGTGGGTATGTGGGTGTTGATGGAGGTTTATACGCTGCCCGGCCAAAAGAAAAGTTGCCACCAAAAGAAAAGGTCACACACTCTAATATTTGGTCAGGTTTTTGGTCAGGTCTAGGTTCAGCAACAGTATGTGCTCAAAGAATGAGGTCAGCTGACCTGAATATACTGAATGAGCAGGTTATTCCATCAATGGATTTTTTGAGAATCTTTGGGATGTGCTGGAGAAGGCTTTGCTCAGCGGTCAGACTCTACCAGATCTTGGTGAGAAATTAATGCAACACTAGATGGAAATAAATCTTGTGACATTGCAGAAGCTTATCGAAACAATGCCACAGCGAATGCGTGCCGTAATCAAAGCTAAAGGCGGTCCAACGAGATATTAGAGTGTGTGACCTTTTTTTTTGGGCCGGGCAGTGTATGTAGATGCATATGTATAAGAAGTAAGAAAATAAAATGAAGGTCAGACTGTAACAGCTTATCTCCCGTTTGCGTGTTTCTCTTCAAGAGCTACTTAAATCATAAACAACCGTGTGCAGCCATTACACAGTGATGCACATATTCAGTGAAATGCCTACGCTCTAAACATTTCAATCAGTTTAAAGAGAAGATGTTTTGATTTCGTGCACAAAACAAAACCTCACCAGCGATGGCGACTGCTGAAGTGAACCAGACGACGGACACCCAGCACACAGGATGCCGAGGCTTCACATCCGAGGAGGAACTTTTCCCTTTCATCTGCAATTAATATTTATCACGTTAGATGAGCCAGATTGAAAGCCAAACAGACAACTGACTGTGCTGAACCGGTGTGTGTACTCACCATGCAGAGGATCTGTTGTGTGGAGGAACTCTCAGAGCCAACCTCGGTGTTTTGAGGAAAATGCTTCGTAACGTGGTGGCGGGTCCCAACTTGCCCTGGAATGAATGATGGGCAAGGAACAAGAAAAACAATGGACACGCCCCGGCCTGCTGCACGATTCCCTCTTTAAAAGAAACCTTGTTTTAATGCTCCTTATGTATGAAAATAGATCTTTTCTCAATTCTGGCTCAACATATACTTTTTGTTTTATTTCTTTTAGCCCTTAAAAGATTATGGAACATGCATTATTGTGTCAATTTGATGTGTTTAATATTGTATTAATTACTTTTATTGAATCACTTTTACTCCAGAGAGAAGTCTTACAACATATTTATCCATCATGTAAACAATTATGTGTTTCTTAATATCAAAATCCAAGAGGATATGTAAATATATATTCAGGGGTTTTCTGTCAGTGTTGCCGTTTCCATCAGAATTGGCCATCTGTATGAAAGACAAAGACAGTTTATATACAGACACTCTTTAGTTTAGTTTATTAACTGGATCCATTAGCTGCTAATCTTCCTGGGGACCACAGGAAAGACAAAACATAATACATACAAAATATGATGTAAAACAAACAATTTAAACAGTACAGTCAGACCGGTTTGGGTTTGGTTTGGTGAAGGTTTGTTTCTCTCTGCATGCCACAGCTGGGACAACCTCAGATGGACTTAGTAGCAGCTTTGGTGGAATGGATGAATAATTTGAAGTCAAATCGTCTCCGTTATCTGGGAACTGGGTTTTGTTTGTCTTCTTGGGACTGACCTTTCTGCAGCAGCTGAAACGTGTTGCGCTCTGACATCTTGGCCTGGTCAGTTTTTCTAATGCTTAAGGAACAAACCATGTAGGCTGTATTTAAATAAACAACAGACAAGAATAATTGGCTCTTTTCCATAATCCTGTTGCTACATGTGCTGCATGGTTATTATGTGTCCTGCTGACAGCAAATCAGTGTTTCAGCCGTCTCTCGTTATTTCTTTAGTACATCATATCAACAATTGCGTTTGAGACATATTGGATTCCACATTACTTTCACCCTCTACATGTTAAAACTTCTTGAGTTTCACAACACACCCTGAAGAGGAGCTGTACTGTGTGTGGAGAAGGCGAGGCCTGGTTTCAAAGATCAGGCTGGTGGCAAACACAGGAGCAAAGATATCTGTCCAGACATTGCCAACCTCAGAGATCCTGGGAAGGCATGAAATGACAAGTTACTCTTTCTGGTAATACAAAAAAGAATGCATCATCCACTTGTATTAGTAAGGAACAGTTGTTTAAATAGCATCATGAATAGATCAGATTTAACCAGATTTATGGACTATAACCTTCAGTTTCAAACATTGCAAAGATATGTACAAGAAAGTAATTTGTGTCCAGCAAAAATTATGAAAATGTGCTTACTTTTGGCTGAAATATGGATAATCCGTTAGTGTTTGAGTTCAAACTGTATAGTTAAGATAATAAAAATGAACTATAATTTATTTTTTCGAGTAATCGATTTTCTTTATTTTCTTTTCTGTGTACTATCATAAACCAATATACAACTAACACATATATGCACATATTATCTATCTTCACAATGGTTTACTGTATATTATAGATTTTTTACTTTTTCAAATAGATTTTTCAAAAATAATTCGCAATTTTGGCTGAGAAATGGCTGGGATGCATTCACTTTTTTTTGTTGTTGTCCTTTTTGGCGTGAAATCCAATTGAAACCCATGTACATGCATACATGCATACAAACATGCATATAAATCTGCCCTGATCTATACTTTGTGCCTTTTGAGATGAAATAAAAAACACGCACGCTCTTCCATACCTTGAATATATAATGTTTGGCTGGCTTGTATCTCACTCTTTTGTCGTAAAAAAAAATAACAAAAAGAAAGCTTGTCAGTTTAATTCTTAAAAATCCTCAATTCAATGTAGCTTATGTGTGTAGTTATTGTAAAGAATGAGAAACAACAGGCTGTGACACCTGGCCAGCAGTCAAGTCCCTGAAACTTGAACTGAGGTTTTCACACAGATATGCCTAAACCTAAGCTCATACCTGTAGACCTGCACCCACATCTTGAAGGACGCGGTGTGAAGTGAGGTTCAGCTCTGACTGCAGGTCCCTCACGTGTACAGCAGACGTCTCAATACTGTACACTCACTGTGCAACTGTTGAATTCTACATTATTAATCAATCTCAGTACGGCAGTATGTATTTTATTGAATTTCTATAAGAGTGAAAGCCTCTGCAGAGGGAGGCGGTATGGAGGAAGACTGGAATGCATCTGCATCTTGATGGAGCAGTAGAAATGAACATTTAACGTTTGTTTTTCAGCAGAATTACAGAAAAACTACTGGTCCTATTTTCATAAAACTGTCCATAAGTGCAACGGTGGCCAAAGAAGAGCTCATTATAATGTGCAGCAGACTGGACCGCACTCTCTGAAAGCCCTTCTAGTTTCTACAGTGATCAAAGCTACAATGATGCTAAGTGCATTTTGTAAACATAAGTCTGCATTTTACGCTTGCTTTTCCAAGATGTATATATTGTTAGAGTTATATGCATACAGTGTTTGGTATAAAGGGAATGCTTTCAAGAGATCTCTGTCCTTGGGCGTCTGCTTCTGTGAGTACAAACCAAACAGTGGGAGGGAAAGAGAAACTGCACTCAGGAGACGAGTAGGCAGACGGAGACAAAGATAGAGGCTCAGACAGAGGGGCAGTATATGTCAGTAAGATAACAAATACTGTTGGATAGTGCAGTGGTGAAGAGGTCATTATTAAGCAGTAGAAGGAGGACTGAGAACAAGCCAAAAAAGTAAGAACAGATAGAGGAGAAGACTCAAGATTGGACTGGAAAGGAAATGAAAAAGAGGACTTGAGAAAGAAAAGATAAAGATGAAGTGTGAGAGGTAACCTGACACGATGCTGCTGGTGGCAGTTTCCTTGGTGCAACTCTCTCTATGATTCATCTCTTCATCAAAAGGGTGTGAGAGGTTATCTCCGATTCAATGAACACTTGCTTTTCTGCGATTGTTTTGCTCATTTGTGCAGCCAAAGCTAGACATTGCTTTAAAACATAAAGAAAACAAAAAAAGACAAGGATTCGACCACACACACACACACACACACACACACACACTTCCCCTGATGCTCTTGCCGAGGTTCTCTGTCACCCACTCCTGTAATGACGCCCTGCAGTCAGTCATGCTGTCGTTTTACAATAAGTGAATGTGATCTGACCGGTGGTGCATTTTAAATCTGTTTGGGCTGCAGGCCAAGAGGCAATAGCGGCAACAGGCAAAGCCAAGCCCCGATATAGTAAGAGTGAATACAGTTTCCAAGGCAACAGAGGATGCCGTGGCTTGCTGTCCATTAGGCTGAGGTGGATGTGGCCTTGGACGACTCGAGGATGGCCACTGTTTCCTTGATGACTTTAAGATGCTCCAATGGGGAGAGCGAGGTAGTTTCAAAATCTTTGTTTGTATTGTTTTCATCTGTATTTCCTCTAAAGACCAGGGACACATGTCCCTTTGTGATTGTGCCACAGAAGCTAACCACGATATCAATTGTTTTAGTTATTATTTCACAACATATTCACTTAAAAAAACGAAAAAACGACACCCGTCTTAAAATAAAGCAAATGCCACCGTTTTATAATGTCTTTTAAGAGGCATAATTAATGACTAAAGAGTATAGTTTACTGCACAGGGCTGTCGGTGCATTCTGTGTTCCGTCCGCTGGGTGTCGCTGCTGAGCTGCGGTCTGTCTGCAGGTTCACACTCGGAGCTGTCCGCGGTGCTGAAACGGGTCCTGAAACCTCAAAGGGAACAGCTTCTGTTAGAAATTACGTTAAAGATGGCGTTAAAGATGGCGCTAAATCAGTGGCGATTCTAGAAAATTTTACATGGGGTGGCAGAAGGGTGGCAAGTTGAAATGCAAGGGTGGCATATCACACACACACACACACACACACACACACACACACACACACACACACACACACACACACACACACACACACACACACACACACACACACACACACACACATGCCTGGTGTCTATATATATTTATTTATACAAATCCAGATAGTGAAAACAGACAAGAGCAATGGAATAGCTTAACAGTTAAGTTACATACGTAATGAAAATAAAAACTGAGAAAAAACTGCTATAACATTTTCTGTCAGTCCACCTTACTGTACTAAAGACGTTAGTAAGACGGTTAGCTAAGCTAACAGTGGTAACTTCAAGGCTAGCTAGCACAAGCAAGCTGTATAGCGAGCTAGCTACTGTATGCTACCGACTTTTGCAAGCTAGCAATTTAATAAACGATTGAAATTACAACGGAACTGTCTATCACATATGACCACCCATCACATTTTCTTGATTCACGATTCAGCAGTACTGTACCTTCTTTCATCACTGGAAGCCTACAGTAGGCTTGTCTCCAGTTAGTTGCGGGAGATGGGCAACCACGGTGACGAGAGCAAAGCGGACTCATGGACTCAACCATTTTACAGGGGAGGGGGAACTTAAAGATTTTAGAACAAGTTACCAAAGAGATCAACAGCTTAAGTAGCAAAAATATAATACCGTTATATAAATGTGTAGTATATTATAGGAGACACTTCTGACAACCTGGGTGGCAAGTGGGGTGGCAAGCAATTTTTTTAGGGTGGCAGCTGCCACCCCTTGCCACCCCGGTGGTTTCGCCACTGCGCTAAATGCATTATTGGAGACAATTAAATAATTGGTATGGATAGGGTTCGGTTTTGCAGAATTAATGCATTAAATTAGAGTTCAATGTCAGTTCAATGTCTTGATGATTAGTTCAAATTGAGGGTTGTAGCATTATGCAGAATACCCAGCTGGCATTTACATTGATATGACTTGTTTCTAATATAAAACAATATAAAGCACTACTTAGCCTGCATAATAAGTCCTATTGGCTGTGTTTTCATCCCTCTTTCTTTCTTTTTCTTCTTTTAATTAAACACAGAAAATAAACATGTCCTTTTCTCGCGTGAGTCGTTAGATGGCGCTGTCAGCAAACGAGCCGCAGCGAAAGAGCGACTCACACCACGAGGAGAGTCAGCGAGTCCTCCATCGACTGGGAGGAAATCAAGGAACTCAACAGTCATATGTTGTTGCACCCGATGCCGCTCCACCTCGGTGCGCGTAAGGGAGACTGACTGAGTTGTGCCCGTATGTATTCCTCTGCAGAACCGGAAAGGAGGACCATCGACCCGCTGCTACAGCAGGACTCACCGGCGGAATCCCGCTAAAGTTGTTCTCACACACACACACACACGCACACACGCACACACGCACACACGCACACACGCACACACACACACACACACACACACACACACACACACACACACACACGCGCAGCACAGGAAGGTCAGCTGTCGGACCGGGAACTTGCCCGCTTCCCTGCGCGCTCTGTCAATCCTCGGGACTCTGGTTAAAAGTTATGGTTTTGATGCTGCTTATGGTTTTGATGGTTGTTACGCCGACGCGCACGATGTTGAGAGGACCCGGCGCTTTCTACGTGTGTGGGAAATGATTGCAACCAGCACCGACCTTTCCATTATGGTGAGGAGATGTCTCCTCACTTTCAAACCGTTCAGGTAAGACCATGTTGCCGTGGGTCTTTCACATACAACACATGAGACATGCAAACAGTCGGCTACACTCCCGTGGTTGGTTTCATACATTGCTTGTTGTTTTTATTCTCATCATAAGCAAAAACGAAAAATGACACAATGCAATTGAACGCAATACAGACAATCTGCATTGATCGCTATTAAGTTGCATGTCAATGCGATCATTTTATGCATTTTGTGTATTGTTTTTCTGCATTTTAGCAAATCTTGCAAGTTCAGACCGTTGGCACATTTCTTTCCATTGGAGCCATTGGCATTAATTGGAACATTGGGATGCCTGCTGTGCTATAATTAATGTTTGCTTACACAGCTAAAACTTTCACCAGCAGCAGCAGCAGCAGCTGGAGAGGAGTGAAAGCAACTCAAGCAGATATAACCTCATTAAAACTTACACATCTAACTAGATGGGTTGTACACATGCTCCGGGGCTCGCTGGCATTAATATGGTAGTGATGGCGTCTATATGATGCTAGAGTCCCTCTTTCAGAAGTTCCCTGATGTTGTACAGATGTCTGATTGGATTCAACAGTGTTGACAGTATGGCTCCAAAGCTGTTTGACTCTCACTACAGAGTCGTATGCTCGTGTTTCCCACACAGCACGCACGCTTCCCTGAACATCGAATCCCCTTTCTTCACCATTACTTCACAAATTGGATGGTGTTCCGGCGCTCTCACACGCTCCTTGACAGTTTTCCGCCTTATAAAAATTCCAGTAAGCAATCTGTGGCGTAGAGGATGGGAGTGCGACGATCTGTCCTGCAGCCCCTCTCTGTAAAAAAAGCATTGTTTGCAAACGTTTTCCCAGCAGGGCCGCTGGAGAATGCCAGACGAGCCAGTTAGAGCTAATCGGTCCAAAGCATTTGATTACAAAGCTCGACGACTTCACACATGTTCGCTGTGTGTTTGCTGTTTTCTCCAAATTGCAACCATTCGCCTGTAAGTTGCTGCTTTTATTTTGGGTGTTCGCCCACTGAGCACAGTGTGATGCCGAAAACCCATCCCTGGCATGGTTCATTTGAGATGACACACTCAAGCGAGTACACAATACTTTTCTGTGGGTTGATTGGTGCAATACAAACTGGATACAAAAATATGTCCACGCTCCACGAAGCCTGAAGAAGGATGTGGTCTCATGGGGATGTTGGGCTGGGCGATGAGGCCCAAATCATATATCACAACACAGGCCATTTCATATCCCGATAACTGCATATATCACAACACAGGCCATTTCATAACCCGATAACTGCATATATCACAACACAGGCCATTTCATATCCCGATAACTGCATATATCACAACATACACACAGAAAAATAATGGTTCTTAAATGGTTCTTTAAAAGGCTTTGTGGTTCTACGAAGAACCATCACCTACTGAAGAACCATTGCATCTATCGGATGGTTCTACATGCTTGTCATGTGGTTCTTTGGGATATTAAAGGGTTCTTAATTCATGTTTGCGTTATTGGACAGTGGGGGGTGGTATAAATTAGGAAGAATACCTACCATGTTATGATCTGGAACCAGAAATGGTTCCTTAAAGAACCATTTGTTGAAGGTTCTTTGAAGAACCAGAAATGGTACTTCTACGGCATCACTCTGAAGAACCATTTTCGGTTCCAGATGGAACCTTCATTTTTCTGTGTGTAGCATGCTTTGTGGTTGTTCCAATAAATAAACCACCTTATAAAATAACCACGTCTGGACTAATACTTGACAAATGATTTGAATTAATTTTCTCATTCACTTTAGAACGTTACTGCAGATTAACATAACAGTTTCAAGTGAACTTTTTTTTTTGCACACATACAAAGTATTTAGGTTCAGCCTACAGTTTGATTTAAGTGAATTTGATCACATTACGTCAGATTGTGCTTCTTATTATCAATTCATTCGACACATTTGTGTATCACAGTGTCTCGGCACACGATTCCATCACAGTTCCATTGAAAGATGAAACATTTTCACATTAACTTCCCCCCAACCTCTCGTCGACGTGAACTCTCTTGCACACGTTTCAAACGTTCTTCTACTTTCTTGTCAATGTCTGTCCTCTGAACGCTTCCTCCCGAGCTTTAACCTCGTCACGCTCTTGTGTCGCCCACGTCTCCTGCAGGATCTTCGTGGTGGGGATCGGCTTCTTCAGCCTGTGCTTCCTAATGACCTCTCTCGGGGGCCAGTTCTCGGCCAAGAGATCCGGAGACTCCCCCTTCACGGCGCGAGCTGAAGGTAAGCCGGCGGTTTCACGTCAGAGCTGCTCGGTCGCCTCCGTCTGCGGCGGCCGGGCCGTAATGAACAGGCTGGCAGCATGCTGGGAGCTTTGTGGGGCTTCCCTGATTGCTGCCAGGGGGCTGACAGACCCGCTCACTGCTCATCATGAATGCGTCGGGGGGTACATGTCGCCTGCAGAGGCTCCAACGCCCGCTTTCATCTTTGCCCGGTGCCCACATGACCTTGATCTGACCCACATTAACTCATTTTGGGAGCAGTATAGATCTATCAGCTGAAACATGTTGGAGGATGAGGTTGGGATTTATGCAAATCTTTTATGAATCTGTGTATGTTATGTGAATCTGGGATGTATGGGGTGACTGTGGATAAGTTAGCAGGTCTGTCTTTCAATCAGAGGATCGGGGGTTTGATCCCCACCCCCTCTAGTCCATATATATGTGTTTGTTGCTGCGTCTACGGTCTACTGTATATCATGTAAGTCGCTTTGGATAAAAGCGTCAGCTAAATGTAATGTAATATATTCATGTAGTACAAATACACTGAATGTATCATGTAGAGGAAGTTGTTTGCCAGAGCAATTGCTTTTAGCTCGTAAGCTCACTGAAGCAAACACAAGCTATTGAATGAGATGTTATCATGAAACCATCACAGTGATAGTTGTGTGTCACAAAGCTCAAAGTGATCATGTTTGGGTCGCAAAAGGGTAATTAACAACTTTTATTTTATCAACTCTAATCCTAAAATCACCAAATGGCCTCTCCAATGAAGCCAGCCAACGATCGCTTTGCCTTTGCAGGAATACAATTAAAAATCCAAACAATCTCCAAGTGCCGCCCCTGAGAGAAACGTGTTGTCTTCCTCAGCACGTTCTCTGCGTTTGCGCTTTGTGCCTCTGCATATGAACCACTACAGCACGAGCCCTTTGGGGGAGTCAGTGTTGGCTTTTGGACTTTTGTCTCACCTTTTCGCCGCCCGCCTGGCACAATGTTGACACTGCGTGTCCTCCTCCGTGGCGGATACCAGCTGGCTCGGGAAGAAGCGATGCAAATGAGGCGATGGCAATCATTTCATCCCTCTTGAATAATACAGCCCGTGGTTTTGGGCCAATCAGTGAGCAGCGTGTCGCCTGGTTGCTTCTTGTGGAAGATGTTAAGCGTCGAAATGTCTTTGACTGGCTGACTTTAATGGTTGCGCTATTAAAATGTTGGCTCGTAGATTGGATTCTGAAAGTGTAGTTATGAAGGGGATGTAGCGGGGAGGAGCATCAGGTGTCATCACCGCAGACAATTTCAAGGCTATCACGCGTTTAAGAAATAGTATATGCAGAAAGAGAGGAGGAGGGGGGAGGGGGGGTAGACAGGGGAGCTGTCTGATTAATTAACCACTCGCAGGCTGCAGTCAAGGGAAGGCATTCGGCCTCCAACTCATTAAACAGCGCCTCGCCGCAAACCAGGGAGAGCCAAGCTGTATAAATCCTCTCCCTCTGTGTGCGAGCGCGCGTGTTTGTGTACGGGCAAATGTTTTTGGGGAATGGGGATTAGCGGCACGGGGAGTTTGCGTAATGAATGAGCCGGGATGAATTGTTCAGTGGAGCAGCAACTTGATAACACTCACAGACATCCGGCCTCAGCCGCTGAACACTGAAGGGCTGCAGGACGCGGATGCACACCTGCAGCCGTGTTGTCGCGCAACGTGTGTGTGTGTGTGTGTGTGTGTGAGAGACATACAGTCATGCAGGAAATGTCATAATCTCATAAAAGCAGTGGAGGCACGTTAACATGCGCAGTGTTTTGAATCTGAAAGGGTAAACAAAATGGCCGGGCAGAGAGAACCTTGTTTATTGAAGAGCGAAAGGTGTGAAGAAAAATATGTAATTGTCTCTCTCTCTCTCTCTCTCTCTCTCTCTCTCTCTCTCTCTCTCTCTCTCTCTCTCTCTCTCTCTCTCTGCCTTCCTGCCTCCATATTTCTCTGCAGCTCAGTCAGTCTTACCTGTTTTGGTATTATCTTTGTCAAAGATCTTCCCGAAGCTGCACAGAAATAGCACAAAAACATGTGCTATTTCCTACATTTATATATTTTCATGTACCGTGCATATAGTACAGGGTTGCACTCTTAGACACTCCGGAGCCAGAGACCCAGAATTATTTTTGCATTTGGATACAGTTTGAAATCCAGTTTTAAAATGCGTGCTTTTCCTTCATCCCTTGCTTTTGAAGGTACAGGAAGCTAATGATGTGGAGAAAATGTAAAAGGGGGCAGGAGGGGGCAGAGGAAAGGGATTCCTACCAGAGTGGGAAGCATGAAAGTCAGAAGCGTTTGATCCTAGATATCTTAAAGGCTCCAGAGGTCTACTGTAGCTTTCTAATAAGTTATTTGAAGACCACCTTCACTGTGTCCTGTTACCACATGGGGTCTTCCTGCAGCTTTGTCACAAAGGAGGAAATAGGCCTCGGATGCTTTCAGGTTTCAACCCGGTCAGAGCAGGACTGAATGGTTCAGATGTTGATGCATTCTTTATTCCTACCTGTAGGCTCCATTACCTGAGCTTTTTATATCCACCGTCCTCCTAAGTGATGGAAAAAAACACATTTTGCAGCAAACAGAGTTTTGCATCGTTCAACAAAAGCAGATTTATTCTCTTCTGTCTTTCGCCACACCCATGTGTTTGCACCATTACATTTGCCCCTTAATGCATTGTGCTGTATGCATATTGCCACACAAAAAAAACCTGATTAAATCGGCACATTTTTTTATGGCTGGATTGCTGAAACTGCCTTTTCCACAACGGTTTAATCCATCACCGAGTCGCGTAGCGGAGCTCCAGGTTTGGAAGCGGCGTCGTGTTCGGTGTCCTGTCCTCTGCGAACCTCTCACAGACTGACAGGACTTTCTTTTTATTTCACGGCTCAGCAGTCCTCCCTACGTGACGCATGCCAATGAGTCTAAATGAGTCCTCCCTGACAGATATTTGAATACAAACGTAGATGATATGAATAAAACAAACTGGGCCGTGCTACTGATGCAACTTGCCCAGTAGTTAAGAGCTGGCAGCGGATGCTCGGCTGGCTCTGTGCTGGACAAAGAAGAAAAGAAAAAAAGAAAAGGCGTGTGAATAAAAGATGACTGCTCGTTGTTCACTCCTTCACAAGCTCCCGTCAGCAGGCGGAGAGACCAGTGATTGTCCCTTTGATTGTGAGGAAGGTACGACAATAGATTGTTTTTGCCGAGACGGGCAGTTACAGATTCAAACATGTTTTCTGTGTCTCGGCTTGCTTTATTGTTCAGGGCTCTGTGATTGTTAACGCGTCACCTGATCGGCATTTAAGGATGAAGCTGATCCGCGACATGTTTTTTTGGTGTTATTGTTTGGCTTAACAATGGACACATTTTAAACAGATTATTCTAATGTGTTTTAGAAAGCTCATTAGTTTTAGGTAGACTTTATTTCTGAAAACAATACAAGGTGTTGGCGTATGGCTAATTTGATTAAACGGTCTCCTGGGGGAACCAGTGGGAAATTAATACTACAGTTTTGATTGTTTCTGTAAATTAGCTGCTGTAATGTTGTTACCTTTAACTGCGTGTGGTCATTCGGTGTGTGTGCGCGTCACGTGGACATGCAGTACACACAGTCATTTTCAAAGTAATTAATACACCAACAATAGAGCAACTTAAAAAAAAAAACTGATACCACCCATACGCCTTTTCATTGTTTAATAATATCTGAACATTGATATGGTATGCCGTTTTATTTCAGCCTCTTTTGGCGCATATGTAATGTTGATCAGGCTTTGTCAGCTGCAAACTGGGTCAGGAAGTTAACTCCCCGAATTGGTTTAGGTAGAATTGTCTATTCTTGTTGCTTCTTTTGCATTCATGCAAGAATGTCAGTGTGAAAACAGGAAATATGCTTATGCAAATGTTCATCATATTTTCATGGTTCCACAAAATCTGAACAGTGAGAGCATAAAAGAGAATAAAACCAAACCTCCCGTTCGGGGAGATGATGCTATGCAGTGGTGTGTGTGTGTGTGTGTGTGTGTGTGTGTGTGTAGGAAACATTAGAGATGAGCTCTGAGTCGGAGTCAACCTTCACTCGTCTTCTAAGTTGCCAGGTGTGCTTGTATGAAACACCAAACGATAACTCAAAGCTGTGAAAAATCAATAAACGTGAGGCGGTGCAGTTTATTAGAACACCACCAGGCTTCTAACCAGACTTGTTGGTCTACGTCTGCAGACTGGGGGCACTGGGAGGGTCAGAGGATGCCACAAAGGGAAGAGACGGTTTCATCTAATTGAAGCTGTAGATGAAAGAAAAAAAAAAAGCAGGTCGTTTTCCCGTTTCCGGGCTGTCAGGTGCAATAAGAGGCCGTTGCTGCTGCCCAGGAGGATAAGTGGCAGGTTTTCTGCTCTAATAGCGTCTGGGTGTCAGTTGCCCCCCATTACACAAAGAATAGGAAAAAAAACTCTATCTCAATCAGCCTTTTTCTGTAATGAATATTTGAATTGGGAGTGAGAGGACATGTGTGAGAGTGCAGCCCAGGAGGGAATACATGAATTCATCCCGGCGGCAGGTGAGACGGAGAGGTCTCGCCTCACGGCGTGCGTATCAGCGGAGATGACGGGAGTTAGTTATTTATTTGGGTTCTCAATTACGCTGACGGGGAGGAGGCATGTTTAATTAATATGAATCAAACATGACACACGGCTATGATCACTTGTTGATGAATCAATTATAAAATGCAGATGTGCTGTATGTATATTTTAATTAGCTCTAATATAAAAAGTTGTATTGTAGATGTTATGCTATTGTATGTATTTAACTGGCTTCTGTTGATGTTGGACTTCAGACAAAAGAAATGTCTTCAGTTTGAGTAGATTTTAATCTGTTTTGTTCTAGCGAAATTGATCATTTCACCTTTCTGCAGAACGAAGGTGACACTGGTTTAATTGCTGCAACTTTCTAGCTTTTTTCTTTTAAGTTGCATCCATTATTTTGTTGAATGTGTGTGTCTGTGCTTAGTTGTATGTGCAAGTTCCACTGTCCTTATTTAAAGAAAATGTTAATTAAAACAAGTTTCAGAAGTATTCAGGTATTTTATTTTACCATTCTTTGCATCTTCCATTCAAGTGATCACACACATACACACTCTGTGCAGAGATCACACACACCCTCAGCCTCAGTGTTGTGAGACACTGTTCACAGCTCCCTCTGAGACGACGTCAAGTCTAAACCCTGACGTCGCATGATCGGCATTTCTTCAAAACTTGGGGGTCACTTTGAGTCATACCTATGTGTTATGTTAATATTTATTGTGTAATAGTGTTTTAAACATGACAAATGAACTCATATTGACTTGTGAGGCCAGGCTGTGCCATTTTCTTTTCTTTTTTTGGCTTGATTTTTATTAATAAGCTCTGTACCCCCAAATCCTAAAGCCGCTGAACCCCAAAAGACCCAATACTGCCCCAGCTGGGTGCATGAGGGTGGGGGAGCTGCACGGTCGCTCTTTCTCATAAACATGATTTTACTTATGATTTTCTATGACTCTATTGAGGATATTTAGAAGTAGCAGTGTGCCACATCTACCCTCTCATGAAGACCTCTGCCTCTGGTGGGGGATTCTAATGAAACCTATGAACCACACTACCTGTGATGAATAAGAAAGATAGCCTTTGTGTTGTTTTTAAAGACATCAGTGAATTCTGAATGAGCCACAGATGGACTGATCAATAAAAGCACTTTTCCCTCCTCACGTTGACTTGGAGCTCCACTTGCATGCAAGCAGATGTGCTCGAGGGAGCTTTTGAAGCTGAGTGAAATACTGATCTAGTCATGTAAAATACTGATGGCTCAGTCAAGTAGGGTTCAACAGGGAAGGTCGTTGATCAGATGAGCTGTGGCTTTCCCTTCAGGCCCAGGTCTCTTATTTGTTATTTCCTTTATATTAGATTATTTTTTTCGTTCTCATTCCCCACCTGGTTATATGTTAATTGAAGGTCTGAAGAACAAAAGGACCACAAACAACTTTCTTTGTTTATTAGAAAGATCTTTCTTTTCATAATCTGTTATTTCACCCAATACGTTTTATTCTAGGAACAAAGAAACAGGAGCGTCTGTCTGTCAGCAGGAGATGCCTTTTATATCATTTATCATGATTTTGAGGGTGATAATTCCTGAGCATCGGGTTTGATGAGATACATCATTTCAATTCCCCCGAAACATTTTATCTAATAAATACTTTCCAGTGTTCAAATGACACCATAATCATATCCTGGGTTATTAAATCATAACTCATTACTCTAGAAACATAGATCCTTGTTTCCTCTCTCCTTGCATGCAATTAAGAGTTGGAATGCACCCCGAGCCACCTGACCTCCACGCCCACGAGCTCACCTGGTTCCAGTTTCCCCTCGTCAGCCCTGCAGTATTCAGTCAGCCCCATTTGACTGATTCCCAGTCAGTTTCCCAGTGTTACCTGTTAGCGTTCCCCTGACCCTGACCTGCTGCTGTCACAAGGACAGATGCAGGAAAACATTCCCGCCCACGGCAATACGACGGCACAATAAGTCAGACCCTCGTAAATTAAACATTAATAGCCCTTGCACCATGGTTACACTTCTTTATTGTTTGCATTTAATTTCCTAAATTAACACACTGCTGTTTTGTTGTATATATTGAGCATCCTTTTTATTCCTGTTATGTTATGTGTGCAAGCTGCTACTGTGACCAACACATTTCCCCTTGGGGATGAATAACGTATCTATTTATCCATCTATCCATCTATCCATTCATCCATCATCCATCCATCTATCCATCCATCTATCCCATTTTAGACACTTTCTGCTTGAAGGGATCCACAGACACTGCGTTCCCAATCGCATACTTTTCTTTTTCTACAGCTGCAATTACGATACTGTTGCATCCAGTATGCATTAAATATGACTTACTACTTCGTCTTAACTTTGCACCTTGAACTATTGAACATCTTGATAGAGATTAGCTAGAAAAGCATTTTGCCTCGAGTCTTGCAAAATGCAAGGTAGGAGAACTTCTTGGTATTTTTGGCATACTACATTTTACACACTATATATCAGTTTCCAGGGTACTAAATACTATGATAGTATAGTTAAAGCACATAGATACTGTTTACTGCAGGGTCTGATAAGCAAGTCAGGAGCAGGTGTGACGATCTGGGCTTCAGGTGATGGGTCTCAGGGTCTGAGAAGACAGGAGAGATATTTCAATCTGTCAGTGAAAACAGCTGGTTTGAGGTTGACCAATCGTTGCTCACGGTTAAAATAGTGTGTGAGGGACATTCGATGCTGCTTATAGTCGTATTGAACATTCATCTGCATCTTTTATCCTTCTCAACAACATGCAGCCTGGCCTAATAAAACATGTCTGTGTGTCCGTATAGCAGATCCTCAGGGTGGTTGTTTATATCTGGATGGCCAGTGTTTCGCGGTGCACTCAGCAGGCTACAGTACAAATGGCGATCTAATTGGAATTTGTTCATGATATCGATTGTGCTGTGGCACTTCCGAAATTGAGTCGTTAAAGGAGATTAGCTGCTGCTAAATCGGCCCTTTATTAAGGAGCAGATGAGGAATGACAAAGAGGAGGCTCGGCATTAGCACATAGATACCATCAGTTCCTGCTACACCACTGTCAGCCAGGCTGTGCATCGGAAAATAAAACACATTAGCCAATGTTTTCCCCGAGAGGCTGCAGGACTCACGAGGAAAAAGCAGTCTGATGAACAGTTGATTGCAAACATATATAATGCTCAGTTCTAAAGGGGGAAAAAAGCGCCGCGTAGGAAAGCGGCTGGGTCTCGGTAATGGTGATTTACGGGCACGGTGTGTACGAGGAGCATTACTGTGAAGAAATGTGAGTTCCTCCCGCACTTGAACCCAGAGGCTTTGTTTAGATTTAATGCTGCGACTACACTGGAGCTGATGGAGGATCCTCAGTCCACAAAGTACAATACGAGCGCCACAATCATTGTTTTTGGCTATTTGGGTGCTCGAGGTTTGGTCTTGCAGTGCGACGGCTTCCAGACAGTTGGTGGACATCAATGGGCACAGTGTGTTCACTTGGATAATGTAGTGATGCGTTATGTGCATCTCCTCTCCTCTCCTACCTTGTGTCATTCTTCTTCTAAACTCTATTGTTTAACTGCTGCGACTCTGAATGGGAATTCATTTAGTCGCTTTCTGTATGTGGAGGGAAAAAGAAAAAGTTGTCTGACTGCTGAATTATTCAAAGTGAGACGTCTTTAGGCCGGTTTGTGTGGAGAGATTCCAGAAATGACTCAACAGCGCTAAGCCAAAGACCAATTAGGTAGAAACAATAAAGGGAAGCGATTTCGGGGATATCTTCACTCTGGGCTGCAGCTTTATTATGTAATTCTTGTTTATGATGCGAGTGCTGCTCTTCCTTCTCTTCCACATATAAACCCACACACATGCAGACAGACTGATATACACACACACACACACACACACACACGCAGACAGACCGATACACACACACACACACACACACACACACACACACACACACGCAGACAGACAGACCGATAAACACAGAGCGATACACACACACATGCAGACAGACCGATACACACACACACACACACACATGCAGACAGACTGATACACACACACACACACACACATGCAGACAGACTGATACACACACACACACACACACACACACACGCAGACAGACCGATAAACACAGAGCGATACACACACACATGCAGACAGACCGATACACACACACACACACACACATGCAGACAGACTGATACACACACACACACACACACGCAGACAGACCGATACACACACACACACACACACATGCAGACAGACTGATGCACACAGAGCGATACACACACACATGCAGACAGACCGATACACACACACACACACACACACACACACACACACACACACACACACACACACACACACACACACACACATGCAGACAGGCTGATACACACACATGCAGAAAGACCGATACACACACACACATGCAGACAGACCAATACACACACATGCAGAAAGGCCGATACACACGCACACATGCAGACAGACTGATACACACACACACACACACACACACACATGCAGACTGACCGATACACACACATGCACATGCACACAGACGATACACACATGCACACAGACCAATACACACACACACACACACACACACACATGCACACAGACGATACACACACACGCACAGAGACCGATACACACATGCACACAGACGATACACACATGCACACAGACCGATACACACACACACACAGGCACACAGACGATACACACACACACACAGGCACACAGACCAATACACACACAGACCGATAGATGTGGGTGGTTTATCCTCTCGCTCCTTATTTTATTTACTGGTGATGTAATACAATTTCTTTTCAGAGAAAGGTGACTTTGGCTCGGGCAGTGATAAATTAACTCTGACAGGAGGAGTGAACGCGCACACATTGCAGTTTCTAAAGCCTAATGCAATTGATGAGGGAACACTGAGGTGAGGCTTTACTCCCACTCACTGAGAACAATATGAGGCTGTTGTTTGGTTGCTAGTATTCTCTCCGGTTCAAACCACACATAATTCACTCCCAAGTCCCAAGAGCACCATTATTCATCTTGATTCTTTGATTCTTGATTCTCTTGGTGATGTTGAACTGCGTTAATAATTACTCTCTGTAGCGAGCGCTGGGCTTAAATGTGATCAAAGGAAATGGTTCTGGATCAGGAGCTGGACTCTCTAGCGATGCAGTCTGGAGACCTGCTTTGACCTTATTGTCTGTAGCTGCAGGCTCATTAATGGAGTAGGTGTTTGCTAACGGCATCATTCTGTTTTACCACCTGTCAGGTCGTTAAGAATGTGAACCGAGCAGGAAGACAAAACCAATACGGTCAGACTAATTTGCCTGCTTCTGTGTTTGGCTGGAAAGCTGGCTCTGCTGCTTTAGTGAAGAAGGACAAAAGAAAGTAGAAACTGAGTGACGTTTTAATGGAACATAAGGGAACATTGATGCTAGAATGCTAAATCAATTCATAGAAGATAAATACATTCTGAAAGGTTCCTGTGATCTTGCTTTCTATATATAAATATAAACACATGTAAAATGTGGCTTCACACGGAGAAGCTGCAGCCGACATTACATTTCCTTTTCTAATTCATCACTTCCTCCTTTTCTCTCCAATGCCTTTCTAACTCTCCTCCGTCTCTGTGATTTACTCGAGTAATATTTGTCTCACACTAATTGTCTGTGTGTGTGTTTTTCAGTGCTCAGTGGACACGAGTCTCGTGGGGTGCTGAGGAAAATCAGTGACATGCTGGAGGTCATTATGAAGAGGATGGATGCTCTGTCTAAACTGGGCAACGCCACCGACAGCCACCGGCTGGATGAGCTCAGCTCGGCCCTGGACAGGTACGGCATCGGGCTGCAACTAACGACTCGCCGATAATCGATTTATATCGTTCATTCTTTTGTTTTTTTCTTTAAACCGCGGAAATAGATGAGGGATAAGGGAGAATACTCGTTTTCAATAGAGCTGAGGTACTGTGGCGGAAATGAATAGTTTCCTTGTGAGAAATCAACTGTACTTTGAGCACAATTTATTACAAAATAAGATATAGTAAAATTATAACGAGGTAACAAGTCATCCCATATGAGCCATATAGTACAAACAGAAGTCATGGTGCATTTAATGAAATGGTTCTTCCTCCTACAAGCGGAGACAGAAGAGACTGGCGATGTTTCTCGTGCGTCGTCAGGTTTAAATACACTTCCAGAGACACACCCAGTTCTGTGTTCAACACATGCATAATTAACTGGTGTTAAGAGACGAGCTTACACAGATGGAACATGTGTCAGGAAAAGGTCACGTGTCACGTGAACCAAAACACTTTGTCTCTCTGGTGTAACTCCAAAAGGTCATGTTTATGGATCGGGTAGGAATGTGGGGAATTTGCGAAGTCACAAGTCTCGAGTGACACATCTGGCAAATGGCATTAATCCCGAGTTACAGAGTTATACAGAATTATTTTTTTAGCAGCTAACATCCAAAAGTAATAAAAAGAGACAACAAAATAAATACATACAATGCCAGTCACAATCAATATGATTAGTAATGAAACGTTCATAATTTCCTTTAATTCAACAGGTACAAAAGATGCAAATCACCTGCACAATTATTAGTAAATTGCTGTCGACTGAAAGTGCGATGTTTTTCACTTTCTTTTTGAGTAACTGTTTCATCTCATCGCTGCCAAAAAAGCATTTTTAAAGAACAAGAGGAAAGGAGTGAGGAAATATGAACCTCAGGCCCCACTTGAGGTCGCTGAGTTAAATTCCTCCACAAAACGTTGCTTCAAAGTTCATTCTTTGACAAAACTGTAACCACAAAGTCATTGTGTAGCTGTTCAGGACCTTTTGATCACATGGTCTCTGTCGGCAGACTTCGCCTGGTTGTCACTAAAAATGCTTAGAAAAACAAATGTTTTGACATTTAGAATTCCACGACAACTGTGAACACGGCATCTGCTGATGAGGAATGAATATCCAGGTGCAGATGGAATTATTAGTGAGAAAAATACTTTCTATTAACTGACCTTTGAATGTAGCTAATTAGGGCTGGGCGGTATACCGTTTCAACCGGTATACCGGTGTCAAATTTACGTACGGTATGACTTTTTCACATACCGGCACACCGGTGCCCTGCCAGTCACTGGCGAAGCGGTCGGAGCTACGTGTGTTACGTGCATTGAGTCATGGTTTTAATTTTATAACAACAATTAATAACCCGCAACTAACGCGCTTTAACAGGGCACAACACCACAAAACAACAGTTTGTGACACAAACAATTTGTAACACTAATAATTGTACATTTGTTTAATTTACTCCGCCGAACTGCATGCTGGGTACAGCCCGCACACTATCACAGAAAGAAGAAACTCCGTCACTACATTAAACAATGGAAAAGAGCGATGCAGGAGGAACAAGAGAGATCAGAGATGCACCAACACAACGTGTTGCCCAGAGAGCAGCTGTGTCTGCTGGCTGGAGGGTTTGAAAAGTCCGACATAGTTTAGAAAACGATGTATTGGGGCGACTGTGGCTCAGTGGTTAGCAAGTCGGTCTTTCAATCAGAAGGTCGTAGGTTCGATCCCGGTTCCGAATGCAGATGAAAAAACCCCGGAAGAGACAGACCGGCTGTCACGCCACACAAACGGCTGTTCACAGCTTGCTGGGCAGTTGCGAGGGAGTTGGCCAGCCAGCGAACAACGAGCGGTGAACAGCTGTTCAGGTGGCCGCAGGTCCTTTTCGGCGTCAATAAATTAATGTTAATACCGTGATATACCGTGAAACCGCCAGAATCTTACAAAATACCGTGATATGCATTTTTGGCCATACCGCCCAGCCCTATAGCTAATGCTTTTACCAGAAAACGAAAAAGATCTCCGGTGTTTTGGAGTGTGTGATGTGTGTGTGTGTATATATATATATATATATATATGTATATATATATGTATATATATATACATATATATATATATATATATATATATATATATATATATGTGTATATATATATATATATATATATATATATATATATATATATATATATATACATATATATATACATATATATATATATATATATGTGTATATATATATATATATATATATATATACATATATATATACATATATATATATATATATATGTGTGTGTGTGTGTGTGTGTGTATATATGTATACATATATATATGTGTGTGTATATATGTATACAGTATATATGTATACGTGTATATATATGCCATAATAGGACAGCATATATATATATATATATATATATATATATATATATTTAATGCAGGGGTCTTGCTGGTCAAGTTGAAGCTGCCAATGTTGAGTTTCGTGTGTGTGTGCGTGCTTGTGTGTGTGCTCTCCGGTTGCCTTGGCAACAGACCTTTCCTCATACCCCACCTGCTCGGGGTTTGAGGACAGGAAGCTCCCTCCTCTGTTCTGCCTCTGCTGCTCGTTTCTCTCCTGGACGTCGCCTCCCGCCGCCTCACAGCCGGGGAAATATCTCCTCTGAACGACACTTCAATGGAGGCGGCGCTGCCTCACACAATAATGAAACCACCTCTGATAATAAACTTGAAAGAAATTGTAATACTATAAGACGTTTACAATGTGTCTGGCCATGGTGTGACTATACTGCTGACAGCAGATAATGAACAATGGCAGAAGGGCTGCGACGCCTCACCTGAGGAAGCCTGCAGACTGGATAGTGTGCTCTGGCCAAAGCACTGTTTATTCTTATTGGCTGTCAAATATTACACAGGATGTATTTTCTCTACAAAAGCGTGGATTAACCCTCAGTCATATATTTTTTTTACGATCATTTAATTGGCCTCTCGGGGACTAAACTGGAAAACGTTGCAGTGACAAAGGCCAAATAGTTTAAAAACGGACTTGGTGGGGAAGACGTATCTTTGGCTGGCTTTGTTTGCTACCCTCACTCGGGTGATTAAAAACCTGTGCATGGCTTAAGGTCAGGGGGTTGACCATTGAGATTAGAGGGAGAGCTTAAGGCAGGAAAAACTTTGCCCACCCGGTATGTCGTTAAAAAAGTGATTAGGCTCTCCAACAGCTGATAGCTGGTCCTGGGTCAGTCTCCGGAGTGTAAATATGGGATGCTTCGAACCGCTAATGTCTGCACCAGTGAAAGCGTCTGTCCACGGCATAGTAATCACAGCGTGTCTAATTGGCAATTAATTTGTGCTGACCTGCTAGTCCGAAGTCTAGAAGAGAAGGTTTGGCCACCACTTGCCTCCTGGGCACCACGTGGAAAAATTTAATTTGGGTTTGGGGTTATGTTAAGTTATGCACATAAGCACAGTTGGATTGATTCAGTGACGGAAATGCATGATGCCTCAAAGAAATCAGAGCAAGAACGCTCATTAAAATAATGAATGTGTGTGTTTGGTTTCATGTAAAACACGGCAGCGATACAGTAGACCCATGATGATGATGATGATGAATGTTGGTTGATTATAACGAAGGCAGCACCCACATGAAGTCATGTGTTGCAGTGGAAATATTTGGGGTCAAGGTGTACTTTTTTCTTGGTTTGCTGGATGTTGTTTAGTTGTGCAAAGACAAGGATCATCTGCAAAAGAACGGGTTATAAAGTGTGTTATGCAGAGTTCAACCAGCAAGTGCATGAAAAAAGATCATCACTGAACTTTCTTTCTAAACACCTCAACTCATTAATTAAAATATAACATGTAATATTCTCACCATTAAAAATGTATTTTCTTTACACAAACGTCTCCACCAGTCACTGCAGGGTTTTACCGACGTTTATAACATTAGTTTGTGGTTCTGAAACAATACGTTTATTGATCAATTAGTCAACTGGAACACAATGAATTGCCAGCAATCTAATAATCATGCACAAGTAAAAATTACAAACATATACTGATTACCTTTGTATTGAAATTCAAACACTTGAGTTGACAAAACAAGCATAATAAATAAGAAAATACACAAGAAATAATTCGTCCTCGGAGAATGTGACAGATATGTTCCTTCTCTGTAATGAAATAATTAACAGCTCAATAGATAATCAGAATAATTGTTATTTGTAGCTGGAGCAACAGCAATTAGTCAATTATTGAGTTATTGTGGATCAACCCCCCAAAAAATCAGAAGGACGTTTTATTCCAGATTAATCTTTTAATTAATATTTCAAGCGAAGCAGGCGGAACATCTGCTGGTTCCAGGTTCTTAAATGAGAACATGTTCTGGTGTTCTGCGCCTTCTTTTCACGGTAAACTATATCAATATTTTTCTCACTATAGCTTCAAAAAGTGCTGCAGCAGCTTCACACCGCTGCACATGAAGCAGATATCACCAACTGACTTTCAAACGCATTTCTTTTATCCTTCGGACACCAATAGGAAAAAGATTTTATCTCTCTGAGCTTGTTCTCACGAACATTTAATAATTCATAATATAAATCCATTAACCATTAAAGGAGGTGTTGCAGTGCATTCCTGAGGTGTTGCAGTCTTTCTTTTATAGTTTGAAAGATAACTTTGGGTCAGATGCCTTTTCTCTGTTGGTGTTTGCTCTCTGAGGCAGCAGCAGCATGTTGATGAGCTCCGGCTCTGGTGTGAGAGGAAACTTTAAGGACTGAAGTCCTGCATGCGCTGAACAATGCGTCAGACATGGCACATATTCCTGCATGCACAGTTTATCGCAAAACCTTTTATCTTTATTTCTCCTTTTCCATCGCTTCCTGATATGTTTTGCCAACAGCTTTTAGGTGACAGAGGTCAAGTGCTTTGAAACACGTTTGCTAACAACCCAATTGTTTTCTGCTTTAAAATGCCAGGCTCCTGTGTTATCTTAACAAATTAATTATCCGTCAGTGTTTTGAAAAGCTTTTTGGATTTCACACCTCAACTTCTAAAGATTTAGCATCAGTGGGAAAAAGAACAAATACAGCTGAATGAAAAGGAGCAAGACAAGAGAAATAGTGTCTTGCTGGCAGGTGGAAGATAATTCGGGTTATAACGAGATGTTTGATATAATACTTTTCGATATTCTCTTTCTCTGCGTGTGTGTGTGTGTGTGTGTGTGTGTGTGTGATCAGGATTCAGCCCATCGGGCTCGTGGAGCGGATTCAGGCCATAGCCCAGAACATGTCCGACATGGCCGTGAGGGTGGAGCAGATCCTGCAGCGCAGCATGGCCAGCAACAAAGGTACGATCCAAACCACGCGGACGCACCTGGAGAATACCAACCAGGGCCGGATCCCCTCAGACGAATCCCCCGCTGTCCATCTCAAATCCATCCAATCTGAAAACACTCCCCCCCCCCCCCCCCCCCCTCTGCCCGCATAAGCCCGACTGTCAAGCCTTCATCCGACTCCTGCATGCAGGATTTATGTCGAGCGTGCGCCGGCCGGTTGATCATATAGAACATGACGGACGTTGTTCACAGCACATTACCTGTTCAAATGGCAAGCCGCTGTTTGTTGCCGGGCTGCAGCAGCAGTACAGTGCTCCACCGGTGCTGCCGAATCATACCAACACGGCTACAGGATGTTTAAATCATGATGATGAATTACCGCCCGGTTAATGGGATCTGGGCCTGTCAGCTTTCTTTATTAGCCCCCACTCCCGCTTTCTTTATTGGGTGCAGAATAGAAATCGGACGGCGCGATTTAATTCACGATTCAATTCCACACCTCCATCCGCTGCGTTGCACTTTATGACTGAAAGCTATTTGCCTCGCTGGCTCATTAAAATGCATCAGATAATTTGCCCTGTTGCCGTAATGTCTGATATCATTTAAATAAGGCTGGATGTGAAACCTGGCAAAGTTTTGACAGCAGCAGGCAACGGCACTTTCCGTGGTGAGGGTTCTGCCGTCATCATGATAATCAGACAGAATGGCTGGCAATTATTGGCCTGTGATTGTGCTCTTCGACGCTTGGCAGGATGCTGGCGGAGGAGCTGCAACTGCTCCTTTAATTAGGCTCACTGGAGCCGGGCTCCGAGGGGAAGAAAGAAGGGCAGAAGGAAGGAGGGGAGAGGGAAAAGAAGGGAAGAGAGAGCGGCAGGAAAAAGATGGGGTGAGAAGGAAAAGGGGGCAAGGAAGATATGGTGGGGGAGGGGGGGTGGTGGCAGGGGTAGACTATGGATAGTAAATCCAGTGAGTGAGATGGAGCAGAGACTTGGCCATTCAGCTGGGGACTCCGAGCCTTTACAGGAGCTCGTTAGCTCTCTCTGCTCTCCAGTTTATCTCCGCTCGTCCCGGAGGCCGGAGGATATACGACGTAATGCAAAAGACAAACAGACTTAATGCCGCGGGGAAGCACTGTTAATCCCTGTTTGATCAGGAGGAGCCCTGTTCGGGCTCGTGAGGGCCAAGGCTGGCGGTAATTATACATATATACGATTTATAAAGCTGGGTTGTTGCATTGCAGAATGAAACCTTGCATAAAATCTAGTATATTGACCGAATTTCAAGATCGCGGAATAAAAAACCGCGTATCTTGCGTCTCGCAAGCTTGTTTATTACCTTCCTCTTTGTGTCTGACGTTTGTGTTTGTGCACTGAAAGAAAAACACAACAACAATGCGGCTGATTTGTGCCGCTGTCTGCTGTGCGGGGTCTTTTGTGGGAGCTCGGGTGTGCAGGCTTTGATAAATACCCTGCGTTTGTCTTTTCTCCACGCAGGCAGGGAAGGGACGTTAGGCCAATGTGAGACTCCTAAAGATCTCCGTTATCCAGACTGCGCCAGCAAGATGGATGTAAGTATCACTCTGAATCTCACTCCAGTCCAAACTGTTTCACACAGCCGGTGTCCTTGGGGACTCGTCGTGGTGCAACATACATTTTGTATAATAAGACAAGTGGACGTGTAAAGGCTGCTTGGTGGAGAACAGCTTGTCTGAGCGATAAAAAAACAACTAAATATAGAAAAGAATACAACTAGATATGGTTTTATTAACCCTCTGCACTGTATATCCATGCATATGCAGTGTGTACAATAATAGCGTTAACAATACGGCACCGAAGGGGGCTTCTTACGCTTAACGTGTTGATATCGGTGAAGAAATATTATGAGAAGACGAGAAAAATATGTGCGAGAAATATATACGCCTTCTGTTAAACATATATAGCTGAGCTAAAACGCAGCACATAGAAGGAAAAAAACAAATGCTCGGTGCATCGTTCTTAGTATCACAATCATGTTTATGCATGAAGGAGGCCTCCATAAATATGCCAGTCAGTCCCTCACCGTATGAATGTGTGAATGCATTGTACGCACACGCTCATTAGAGGCGGTTCCAGTGTGTGTGGATCGCTCAGGACAGCTGATCCAGTTCAACCTCACAGTAAGTTTTTTTTGTGCTCCGTCAGCAGAAATCAGAAGCGCCTCTAACCTGGAGCGGGAGATTCCAGCTATCTTATAAAATCCATCTAGCCTCCTAACAAAGCTGCGGTAATCTGCCTGCGTCCTCTCCTGGGACGTCCACTCTCGTCAGAAAATGAGTTGACCCGAGCGCCACAAAGCAAATTCTGCCCCGTCGAACATCTTCATCACGTTGACTCCACCTGTGAACGGAAAGCCATGACGAGTTTTTAACTTTTAAACTTTACTTCAAGTACCAATTATGTGGCGTACTTGACCTCAGAGGTCAAAAAGTTAATGTAGTCGGCTTAACTTCAGATAACATCGTTTTAATGTGTTTGTTTTCTGTGCACCCACAATAAAGCACCAGAGGCATCACATTAAGTTAAATTGTCACATGTAAGGGTTTGCTAATATCCAAATCATGACCGAGGAGTATTTTACAGAGCTCTCTCTGTCTTCCAGTGGATGCGGGCCCGTTGGACCTCAGACCCTTGCTACGCCTTTTACGGCGTGGACGGCTCCGACTGCTCGTTCCTGGTCTACCTGAGCGAGGTGGAGTGGTTCTGCCCCCCACTGGCCTGGAGGAACCAGACTGCCACACCCACCTTGAAGCCGCCGCCCAAGAGACAGGTAACATCTCCTTATCATCCATTCATCATTCAGCCAGCCGAAGGGGAAACACACTAGTTCCTCTAGTGCGAGGTCAACAATGCGTGACCTGATCTCTGCACGAGAGGCGGCCGGTTAGCGTCACACCTGTTCAGCGTGAGGAGAAGATCCATCAGGAAAAGTACGAGACGGAATATTTCAGCCGGGAGTAAAAAAGACGACAGCAGTGCCGACTGATGGGGCTCACGGACGTGTGCACTCACAAGTAAACAAAGCTGTCCATCATCTCGCGGTGACAAGAAAGCTGGCATAAATGTGTGACTGCTAAATTAGTTCTAGTCGATTGAAATGATTAACTCCACGGTGCTGTTGAAATACTGCGACCGGAAACGATGCTAAAGAATTAACTTATTCCCCAACTTCATGCCAAACATTTAACGCTTCATTTTTTTGGATCAAAAGCACCTCGGAGAACGGGAACGCCGTCTCTCACAGGGAGCTGGCCGTCCTCCCTTCAATCACCCCATGACAGCCTTTTTATTTTCAGCATCCCTCCCTCTCTTTCTCCCCAGAGTAATGTACAGCCGGCAGGACGGCCCTGATGTGATTTCACTCTGCAGCGCTACCTTCTGCTCTAATTGCCGGCGTTCACTGACACTAATCCGGGGGCTTCCCCTGAGTACTCTGCATTTTGCTGTGCCGCACACAACCAGCTCTCGAGAGCGATAATTCACCTGCATTGTGAGCGTACAGCACAGCTCTGCATATTGATTTTGTCTTGGCGAGAATCGCCGCCTCGCTGTGTGTGTGTGTGTGTGTGTGTGTGTGTGTGTGTGTGTGTGTGTGTGTGTGTGTGTGTGTGTGTGTGTGTGTGTGTGTGTGTGTGTGTGTGTGTGTGTGTGTGTGTGTGTGTGTGTGTGTGTGTGTGTGTGTGTGTGTGTGTGTGTGTGTGTGTGTGGCAGACCGTCTGTTTCCACGCGTCGGTTTCCTCTTCTGTACATTTCTTAGTCCTCTGCGCTCCCTTATGCAGTTACTCCATTGATTAATACGCGCACGCTGGCATCGGGATGCGATGCAGTGATTATGGTGGGCAGAGGAGGAGATGTAAAATGAGAGCAGACTTATTTATGAGAATTATCCAGGAATCCCTCTGGCAACCTGTCTGAGAGGCCTAGCCCCAGGGCTCCAGCAGATAACAGGATATGACAGGCTCCCTGTGCTATATGCAGTCTCCTAAAATACTTACACTTTTTGGCAGCACTTTATAATAACTGCATGCTATTTGGCATTAGTAAGGCATGAGTAAACACTTAATTCATCATTTATAATGCATCGTATGTTCTTCTTATGTATGTTCTTTATCACTTTGTTTCTATTTCCCTTCTGTTGAGAAGATAACTGAGACTTTTGCGCTGATGGCCTTTAAATGTCATTCATAAATGTGTTGTAAAGCATAGATAGTCCTCACTTTAGATGAGGTCACACAGAATACTTAACTAACGACTAGTAACTACCTGAATTAATCATAAATTGCAGCAATAAAACACGTTTATAAAGCACTTGTAAACCATTAGTGCATCATCTATAAGTCCTCAATAATTGGTTTGCAATATATATTACTTAATTTACAAATGGGGAATCCATCATTTATAAAGTATGAAAACACAATCATGCAACGCATAATAGTCAAGTTTATTAATCCAGAATAAAACATTTATAGCTGTGTTTATGAATTGCAAACTAATGAGTCTTCATGTTGGAACAATGCTTTATAAATGATGAATTAAGTGTTTACTCATGCTTTACTAATGTGTAGTTATTATAAAGTGCTATCAACTGCTTTAGTATCTGCTGTTGGTATTCAGATTCATAAATACCGGTTCTTTAGTACGTTCTGCTGTAGAACGTCTGTTCAAGGTCTACATAAAGAAATGAAGCACATCCGAGGTTCTCTGCACTTCCGATTCTTTCCAGTGATTTTCACTTCTATCTTCCAGGCGGTTTTCCAGTCCGACATCGGGGCCCTGCTGGAGCAGGTGGGCTCCGGGAAGGAGTCCCTGAGCTTCATGAAGAGGCGCATCCGCAGGATGGCGGCCCAGTGGGCCTCGGCGGCTCGCCGGCTGGATGACAGGCTCAGCAGCCACTGGAGGGAGCAGAAGAGGGTGACTATGAGGCGCACATGCATATACGCTTCGGCACACCGGAGGATGAAAGTTGCGGGATGAAAGAACAAGTCTGTGTTGCGGTTTCATCTTTTCAAAGACTCGTGGTTGCAAACAGACTGCGGATGAGGAGCCAGTAGAAAGTGCTTTTCTCAGTTTCAACAGATTTTCTTTCTTTTTTTCTTTTTCTTTTTTCTTCTGTAGATCTGGAAACATATTCCTCAGCTCCAAATTTCGGCTTTAAAGAGAGAGAGAGAGAAGAAACGCTCTTAGCTCAGGATGTTTTGGATCAAACTTCAGAAAGCAAGGCCTTTAATGCCCACATGCGAGGCTGCTAAGTGATCAGAACTTAGACTAAAGTCTTCTTTTATCTGAAGCTGCTTGGCGTGAATCGATGAACGCTGAGGAACAGATGATGCAGAGTTCCTACCAGAAATAAGGGGAAATACACTGTAAATGTTTCAGTTCCTCACTAAGATGTATGTTACATTCACTATATTGTGCAGATCTTCACAGTCAGTGTTCAAAACTGCTCCGCTATCATCCCTTTATTGATGATTTATTTTTGCCTTTTTGTGGCTGTTTAATATGTCGGTGCCACATTATGATTTATGTTGAAATTCTGCCAGAATTGAATTGAATGTGAAAAGTACTGTATGGCTCAACCAGAGAATATATAGTAATCATATGCATGATATACAGTGTATATATATATATATATATATATATATATATATATATATATATATATATATATATATATATATATATATATACACGTATACAGTATCTCTACTGTCCATTAATGAGACACTCCACCCATTGTACACATCAAGTTCAGTTTCCTGGTCTCGATGTGGTCACAGTGATATCATCAGGGTTATCTGGGATGGGCTGAACCTGTTATAACGGTAGATATTGTGTTTTTACAGAAGTGGGCATCAACCCTGTGACTCATTTACATGCATGTGTCAAAGGACAATAGCATATTGATGAAGACCGGTGTCACTATGTGTTTGTTTTCTTCTCATAGTGTATTCAGAGCGTGTGAGCAGCGCTCTACGAATCCCTCTGTAGCTGAAAATCGGCTCGCAACTAAAAAAGCTTGCACAAAACAAGAGTAATGAACGATATTCATTTGTAGTGTTTTGCCTTTCGCCAACAGGCTGACAGTATCCTGGCGTTCTGCTGCATGTGTGTTTTTTTTTCTTTTACAACATTTTCTTTCATCGGCCAGTTTTCAGCTGGTTCTGTTAATAACAATTCGCTCTTCCAAAATGCCTGCTTCTCCCCGACCGGGGAGAGGGCTTTGTTTATTGTAATAGTATGTTTGACAGTATTAATTACTGTCCATTAAGCAGACCCTGCGGGCTTGGCTTCCATCGCTGAAACAGAAATATTTTTAGAGAAGAGAGCGTATCCATCCTGCCAGCCTGTGTTTCTTTCCACTTCCTGTTCTGTCTTCCTGTTCTTAGTGCACTTTATAACTAATACTCTTTGCTCGGTGACCTTGTGATGTCGGCGTTATGAATCATCCGTGTTGTGTTGCTTCTTATCAGTACTCTTAACTGGAAGCAGAATAAACTTGAACATGATGGCGAGTGACCAAACAAACATTCACCGGGGGGGAAGTGCACTTTGGATGTCAGTTGGCAGGCTCGTTAGCTAATTAGCCGCTCGGCTCATTAAACGTGGCTGCAGCTCGTCACTCTGATCCGATCAGATGCTGGAGGCGTCCGCCGCAAACCGCCTGCAGCTTATGAGCTTCAGTTAAGGTGTGGTTACCTTGTTTCTGGTTGTTCTCAGCCTGCCAGCCGCTGTCAGACACAGCCGCCTCACCTTTAGGCCCTTTGAAATGTATTTTATTTGGTCTGCAAAGGTGACTAAATGGCATTACATTTGAACCTGCAGGAGTCGTCCTACAGCATTCGTATTGCGTGTATTTTCTATTTATATCAAATGTAATAAGCCGGTGCCTTGAGGTGTACGTCTGACAGGTGGGACTCGTACATGTGTGCGGCGCTGCAGGCCGAACAGCTTTGCGGGAAGTCCATTGTGTCAGCAGTGTGGGAGATGACATCGTGGATTGGATTGGTATTTGTATCAGAACTGGGGGGGGGGGGGGGGGGGGGGGGGGGAAATGGTATTGAAAAGTTTCTAGTTATTAGATTTAAGTCTGAAGAGCTCCCATTTGAAAACCAATTTCGCCCAGTCGGATCCATAATTCGATAACAGAGCATTTGCCGTTTGGAGTGATGACAGCGTGATCTACAGTACAGATGGGAACTCACTGTCATGCCGTTAAACAAACAGTTGAATAAACGTGAGGTCTAGTAGATGAATAAAATGGAAAGTTACTGAGAAAAAAAATCTAATTTCATCACATATTTAACAGCCTGGAAATTCCATCCTTCCCCATCAGCAATTAAACCGCTCGCACATCGTTCTGCATTTCAATTAGTTCTCCGCAGGTCACTTTTCATTGAACCTCCATGCACAGCTGGTTGTATTTCTTAGGAGTAGTGAGATTTTTATTTTATTTTTCTCTCTGCTTTCTCCCTTTCATTCGTCACTCAATTATATAAAAAATGTGACCCATGCCAAATATCAGAAATGATTCCCATTTGAATCCTTTTAAAGCATTTGTTGAAATTATGTAAATATTAACTTCTCTACAATAACGGTGCAGAAATAGTTGCATTAATAAAACACAGCGCTGCGGTGAGCTGCCCTCTCCTCCTCCATTGACTTTATTCCTTTTCCTTTTCAGATTCTAGTCCATGTGGGCTTTCTGACAGAGGAGTCTGGGGACGTGTTCAGTCCCAAAGTGCTGAAAGGGGGCCCTCTGGGGGAGATGGTGCAATGGGCCGACATCCTCACAGCCCTCCATGTGCTGGGACACGACCTCAAGATCTCTGTTTCTCTCAAGGAGCTGCACGGGTGAGTTTACATTTGATTTATTCCTCTCTGATCAAGTTATTTTTCCATGCCGGCGGCAGAGCTGCTGCAGTCGATGGACAACGCTCGGCTTTCTGCGGGGACGTTTCTCACATCCATATTTAATGTGAGGCTACAGGGCAGGAATCACCCGTTGGTCTGTGATTTATTATTATTATTAATTGTTGAATAAAAAGGCTTTTGTCGTCCACTCTGTGAGGGATCGGCGGCCCGATTGCGGTGCCCCTGCTTGCGCACTCTCCCCGATCACCTTCGGCCACACAGATATACTCCACCTCCCCCCGCTGCAGAGTGCAGTTCCAGCCCGAGGGCTCGAGAGCACCTCCACAGTCCGTGCACCTCCCTCCTGCAGCAGCTCGGTGATAACCGGCTTATCGCTCGCCATCACAAACACAAGTGCTCATGCCAGCTGACACACTCACACACACATGTTGCTATGCTCACACTGCAGCGAGATGGTTGCATCTAAAAATATAAGACCGTTGATTGTCACACTGGCGAGGGGCCGTCGGAGGAGTTCAGGCAGGCCCGGTCTCTAACATTTTCTCGCCTCCGCCGTAAACTTTCTCTCCGGTTTCACGCTGGCTGCTCCGGGAAAATGACAAAATGTACGAGATGAGATTTTCTGTCGATTCTTTTCTCGCCAGTGGGGGCTGGAGCTGACAGACTGATGATAATGTGCGCTTGTTATTGACTGCTGGATCCGTTGCTGGAGGCCAGAGGTACGGCCAGTGATGAGCCAGAGCCGCCCTCTGATCTCAGACGTGTGAAGAAAAAGCCGCCTTGATAAGAATAGGCCGATGACATCAGTGAGGTGGGCCGTGCTATTATTTACCCCACTAATTGGTGTCGCGGTGTATTGAGTCACTGCACAATGTCTCCGTTGGGGAGAGCATCAGACATGTTTCAGGACATCGCTGAAGACTCACAGAGGAACATCGGCCACACGGCCAACAGACGAAGGTACTCGTCCACATGTGTTGGTGTGTGTTTGTGTGTGTGCATGTAAGACGTCGGGACACTGCAGAGAGAGAGAGATCTACTTTATTGAGAGATTTTTTTATATTTTCTGTACGTTTCTATGCACTAAGTGTGCTGTGGCGTTCCATTAGGGCTGATATTGGTCTCCATTCATCAGGAAATGAAATGTTCAGCCTCAGAGAAAATATAATGGAAATCTGAAATTGAAGGCAAGTGGATTTATTATCAGGCTCAGACCATATTCCCTCTCCCCAGGAAACACAACCCAGTGTACATACCCCACTCTTTTTACAGCCTTCTTGAATTGGCCAGTTAATGGCAGATGCTGAACATCCATAAACCCTTTCCTGTGACTATTAGCACATATAAAAAGGGAACATTTCTCTCCATCCCTTACTCCCACGCACTATCAAATTGACAGATCATTATGTGAGTTGTGCTCCTACAGATTGCCTCAGGCTTGTATCTATTTACATTTCCTGCTCTTCACTTTCCTTCGCCGGCTTTGGAAGGGAGTTTAATACCACTGAACCGCCTGCTGCGGCTCTTATGCGGACAGGATGGCTGATATGCTGAGCGGTGTCTCCGACAGAGACATTAGTCACAACGGGAGCTTCGCTGCGGTGGGAGAGGAGCTGTTGGTTTGCATCACATAATTGCCTCTAATTGGCAACCTTCATTCTCTCCGGTGGCTTCAGAGAGTTGGCTGGCGTCTTCCTAATCAGTTACGCTCACACATCGCGCCTTCAGCCAGTCTCGTCCGTTCAAGATCCAGCAGATGCTCCTCTGGGGCGCCACGTCTGAACACGCTTGTTTCAGGCTTTTCTCTTTCCACACACTCTTTTTTTTCCGTTTTTGCAACGCGATCTCATGCAACTTTTATGTCACTCTCGATCGACGTTCGTCACAATGCACCTCTCCTATCTCTGGCTCTGCTTTCATAAAAAGCCACGACTGAATATTGTCTTCCGTTCACCTCCTCGTCATCTCCTCAGGACTTTGCTGGTTTCAGCTGTGCAGCAGATTGTAAATGAAACCGTCCGCCTTTGATAGCGGAACATGAGACTGGCTACTGGTTGGCAAACTGGTCGACTGGGCATCCAGTCATGAAGAGAAGGAGGAAGATCCATGTGAAGCGAGAGCAGTTAACGGAGGATCAGGAGACGAAGCACAGTCCCGGTTTCCTGTGATTGAGGTGGAGGCTGAAGCGGCTGTGACATCACTTCTGTCAGGAACACCGGCACACCGAGGACGGAGGCCCCTCGGCGGTTTGCAGGGCGGCAAAGACAGCTGTCCCTTCCGCTCGGGGATCTCATCCCATCCCAGGGCGACGTGGGTAATTAGCCGGCGAAAGAGGACGGCGCCTCAGCGCGAGGAGGGGGAGGACGGAGGAGGGGGAGGACGGAGGAGGGGGAGGACGGAGGAGGGGGAGGACGGGGAGGACACGGAGGAGGGAGAGGACACGGAGGAGGGGGAGGACGGAGGAGGGGGAGGACGGAGGAGGGGGAGGACACGGAGGAGGGAGAGGACACGGAGGAGGGGGAGGACACGGAGGAGGGGGAGGACACGGAGGAGGGAGAGGACACGGAGGAGGGAGAGGACACGGAGGAGGCCAGGTTTAGCCACTTCTGTTGTGATTCCCTCTCTCTGCCTTCTCTTTCTTACTCTTCTAACTCACACACCACTGTATCTCCGGCGCTGCTTCAACACGGCGCTGCCGGGTGCGTGGACATGTTGCCGATGGCAGTTTTACATCAATCATGTCCAGCAGGCTTCACTTAACACATTAACACACCAGGTGAATTCACCTCGTTTTCTCCCCCGCAAACACACAGACGTGCCCGAATTGTGTGATCAGTAATCCGAACAAATTATTTAACAAATGTCAAACTGGGGGGTGGGGGGGTGGTCAGCGGTCTGAAATGCGCCAGCCAGAAGAATGGGAGTGATGACAGGCGTCGCGGGGCTTTCTGAAGTGTTAAAAATCAAAGCTGTCTTTTTCCCTCGAAGCTCCAACAAAGAGCCTCATTGGGCTGCCAGTCTCAGCTTGTGCCTCTCCATAAGCGCCGGTGCTCTCTCACCCTGCAGCCGTCTAATTGATGTGCCTTTGTTTCTATGCTTGGAGACTAAAACAGCAGCATTGATAAAAATAGCCGGTGTCGGCCATCAGTCGGTTAACGTCTTTCGAATGTGTCTTGGGCTCAGTGTAGTGCAGTGCAGTGTTTGTGTGATATTCCTTAATGTCACGATACAGCTTTTATTGTCCTAAAATACAACTGCGGTCAGTGTTTCTAAATATATGTTGCCCTTAAGGCTCGGTGTTTTTGTTTTTATAGATTTTCGCAGAATATGACCAGATTCAGATTCACTATGCACCCACAAATTGCAGCATAAGGACTTTGTTTACCGCACGCTAAGAAGTTGTGATGTTGACGGCTCAGAAAGTGTTTCTAGAATCGAAACTGCAGAAGAAAAAAAATCTGAATTTACCCCAGATCTTTTCTTTTCCTCATAAATGCCGATATATTTCCAGTTTTCCTATGTTTTTTTAAATCAAAGCTGAAGATAATGAGACCAAGTCCCTCTATACATTAACATAAAGTGAGGCTGTTGCCCGTGCGCTGTCGTGGAGACACATCAAATGGCCCATCAGCTGTTATCCTGCAGTCTCCATTGGCCGATTAGCATGCCGGACTCGGTTCCCTCCGGCACGCCGGCGCTCCTCTCTGCTCGTGTCATCCCTCTCACACGGCGGCCCTCAGTAAACCCGCCGCCCTCAGACCTACCTGCACATCTGCCTCAGCCAATCCCCCTCCCTGTTGGACATGTGCACCCTGTAATGCGGTGTGACTATGGAGTCTCCAACACTCGCTCCCTTTTCCCCAAACTGGTGAGTTGCCATGGTGCCAGTGGCCAGCTGTGAAACACAGAAATTGTGCCCGACGGTTGTCAAATGTTTTTTTGGGGGGATTATGTATGCAAGTCTTGCACCTTTTTGAGAGAGAGAGAGAGAATAAAACCATTCTTGTCTGTGAAGCCAGAGCCTGATATAGCTCATGTTTAAGAGCCACATCCAACACCGGTTAAAAACACAGTTAGAAACATCAAATCAGTGACTTAATCCTTCATTCTGAAGGACACAGCCAGTGTGATCTCTTCTGAAACAACTCTGTAATTGCGTTTTCTATATTTGAAGAGCAGCAGTGCTCAGGGACGTGTTTATGCTGCTGAGAGGAAAAAACTACATTTTCATCAAAACAAAGCGAAACGGCACCAATATACCGTTTATCAATACCAACAACATGGCTCCTTTATGTGTGTTTAATAGCTTTTAGAGGTCAGTGGAGCTGTAAATCACGGAGTTCTTGTTAGTGATGCATTCATTGCTGGTTGTGGACTCTTGTTGGGATTTGTTAATACTGATAAAAAGATTAAATAATGCCCGGCTGCGTCTGAAGGAGAAACAGGAGATAGAGTTGTCTCTGCCTGCTTGTGTGTGCGTACATTATAATGTGTGTGTGTGCTCGTGTTTTACAGTATGTGTGTACTCCCAGTTCCAGACTCCTGGCTCCTTAATGCACTTTAATCCCTTTACTATTCCCTTAAAGTTTGCCCAGATTTGCATATATCCAATTAAACCTCTGAACAGCAGCTGCAGTGGATCTGTGAGGAGTCACGTACGGTCATGTGATACATCTAACCGGGAGAGGCCATACAGGCCACAATTCAACCTTAAACACACACACACGCACACACACACACACACACACACACACACACACACACACACACACACACACACACACACACACACACACACACACACCACATGTGATATAAATATATACATACTACATTGTTATGTATCACAAACGGTATCTTTAGCGTGTGTGTGTGCGCGTGCACGTGTGTGTGCGCGTGCTCGTGTGTGTGTTTAGCCGTGCCAGCCGCGTAACTCTGTGGATGTCAGTTTCATTCTTGATTTCCTCAGAATCAATTGTAAAAACGTTGGTTATCCTTTTGGGTATTCCCATCATCCTGTTATGCCTTATACTTATGATTTATGATTTATGACCAATAAGAACTAGTGACATTGCCTTCATCCTCAACTGTACTTGTGATATGGTGAACATTATGCCTGATAAGAATTCTTTGGGGGAAAAAGTCAAAATTAAGGTGTAAAATATTTACAAAAGTATTAGGGATCATTAGGGATTAGTGTAGGTCATAATAACAATAATAAAGTTAAATAAAATGCATGACAAAATAATTTTAAAATTGTTTGAGAATAAAGTTGCAAATATACAATAAATAGTTGTTATAAAAAAAGAGATTATAAAGTAATATATTTATGGGAAAGAAAATGGTGTGAAATCCAGAGTGCAAAACTGTGGTAATGACAAATAATAATGGTAATGGTCGTTAAGGGAGCACATTGCTTCACTTTGTGAGGATGAATCCAAGTCATCGCATCACAGACGACACCGCTAAACACGGGTGACGAGTGCAAAGCCTTACTCTGGAGCAGACTCTCCATCATCGCTTCTCACCCACTTATCCAGGGTTGGGAAGCTGCAGAGTATCCTAGTCAAACCCGAAGGACATAATTCACCGTAATCGCTGGTTCACCGCGAGCACTTATGTCATGTGTGTCGCTCTGCCTTCAAACGCCGTCCCTTAAGAGCTTCAGTGTGTCTGTAGTAAAGCAGCAGGATGGAGTCTCCTTAGTCGGTCTTTAACAGGATCTGTGCTGAAAAAAAGTGGAATCAAAGATAGAAGTTGTTCAACCTTCCTGTAAGTTCTTTAATATTAATATGTATTCATGACCATTAAAGAAACATGTATGTATGTATGTATGTATGTACTCTTGACATGTATGTAAATGTCATCCTTATCATAATGAAATGCAGCTATTTATCATCCACTATTTTCCCAATTTCTTTCTCCTAAATATGTGACTTTATAATGTAAATGTATGACTTTAATCTTTAACCCCAGAAGAGTAGTAACACCATCACAAACCTCGGGTATATGCTACACGATATAATGTAGCTGATAAAATATACTTCTCATCAAAATATATTAAAATACAACAATACAAGGAAAATCGAAGTACTCTTCTTTTATTCTACCCTATAGAACTTCTCATAAAACCAAATTGGGTGAAAAACCAGGGAATGGTCAATAAAACATGATTCAAAATATAAATAATGGAACTATGAACTCAGACAAAAGCAACACAGTGAAATCAAAGTAACCACAATCGCACAACGTTAGCGTTCTAGGGTTAAAGCTGCAATGAAAAAGGAGTTTTGTTAATTATTCTTTTCCTGCAATAGCCCCAACACGTTCACACGTTCATTGTAAAGCAGACACAAGTTGCTGCAGCTTCCTGTATCGGGGCCTCACTGTGGTAAGAACCTGGCATCTGTACCGCCTCGTACTCATTCTGCACGTCATATACAGAACAGAAAGTGAAGAGCCCTTCTCCTTGTGTAAGTGCTGAATTGCCTGCAGTGTACACCTTTTGACTGATGAAACCGCAGTTTTAAGCACCGTCGGCTGACACACTCTGGCTCATTATCCCGTCTGCTGTAAAGGAACCGCTACGTCTGTTTCCAAAGGCTGCGGTGCTGACTGCACATGTTCACTGTCCAAAGAAGGATCGATACAGGCTCTGGTTGTGTGTGTGTGTGTGTGTGTGTGTGTATAGCCCCTGGGCTGTGCAAAGTGTGTTTCTGAGCCAGGTAGCGAGAGCAGGAGGGAGTACAGTGTGAGGTCATAGGTTATTGCAGCAAAGGTTTCTTGAATCGGTTTGACTACACTGGAAGCTTTCATATCTTCCATATCTTCTTTTCTTCACCGCTTCCTGTACGAGTTTGATCTCTCTTCTTGACAGAGATGCTTAGATTGCTGTTGGTTTGCTTTCCTTTTGAAATACGAAGCCTTGACAGAGCTTTTTTTTTTTAATATGAACTCCTTTGATCATAGAAAGTTTACATCTTCTTATTTTTAGTTATTTAACATCCAGGCCCTTTTCTATTGCCTGTAAGTTCTTCCGTTACACGTTGAGAACGCTGCAGTAGACGTGGCTGGTTAGCTAAGTGTGCCACATCTGTATTACACTTCCTGTAAGAAATGGAAATTGAAAGTGTCTGTGTTCGTGTGTGTAGTGGTCCCTCAGCTGTATTTTCATATTCAAACAAATGTTTTACAAACTGCCCCACGTTACATTATCTCCACATCCAGTAAACTGCATTTAGAGCGTCGTACAGATAAGCTCATCCACTTCCTCCTCTTCTTCTTCTTCTGCTGTACTGTTATTGCACCGTGCCGTGTCTCCAAAGGCCTGCTGAAGTTTGACAAAGCAGCACTTCCTCTCCTAATAAAAACAGACACACTGCGTTGTGTTCTCCTCAAACAAAGCGCTACCTTGATCCCAACTGAAGGCGCGGCGCTCTGAAGCCAACACAAGACAACACGTTTATATCTGCTGTCTTTCCTAGTTTTGCTAAGATACGGCTCTCTTGTAACCGCTCTTGTTTATGCCTTATTTCCTCAGGCAGCGGGTGCTTTGTCTCGGCTGATCGAGCCCGTCTCGTTCACGGAGCGGGAAAAACTAACGAGGACAAATTATATCATACGACACTGACTCGCAAGTGAATATTACGTATAATCGTAGTTATCGTATAATTAATATGTGTGGAAAACTAAATTAATAAAATACTTAAGCTAAATTAATGCATGTTGTAATCCAGTGGTTCTCCCCCCGGGGGGTACTTGAGATTTAAAATATATATATTTAATAAATATAAGTTCTTGACCTGAATTGTATATATTTTAGATTACATTTAGCTGACACTTTTATCCAACGTGACTTACATGCTATACAGTAGACTGTAGACACAGCAACGGTGAGCATTTAGGGTTAAGTGTTGCTCAAGGACACATCAACATGGACTAGCGGAGCTGGGGATCGAACCCCCGATCCTCTGATTGAAAGACGGACCTGCTAACCACTGCGCCACAGTCGCCTTTATATTCTATAGTAAATCAGACACTGATGGCACAGCGCCGTGTATTACATTGTTCGTTCAATCAAAAATGCTTTGATTAGGGAATTCCACAGGGGGTACATCACTGAAAAAAGGTTGAGAACCACTGTTGTAATCAACACTGTGTCCTAAACCCATCCCTTTTGATTACATACACCATATATACTGTTCACCGTTTGTTTTATTATTAAGTATTGGACTCACGGACATTATAGACCTGACCACGTTGAAGAGTCTGAGGATGAACGATATTCCAGCTCAATCTCTGGGGAGCATGAATGCGTGCTCCTAATTTCATGGCAGTCACGTAGTGGCTGAGACATTTCAGTCTGCAGGTGATGGATCAGACTGGCTGACTGACACTGTCCTCCACAGCTATGCCGCTAGTTGAAAACAAAGAAAGCGATGCGAGAGAGAAGACAACCCTGAGAAAAGGCAACGTTTATGCAGTAATTGCTCAGAAAGCATCGGTACAAAGACGTCTGGGGCTCAAATAATGCTTGAAAGCAACCATCGCTCGGTATCAGTCAGACGTGTGGTTGAAGCCGCCTCGCTGAGAACACGACATGCTCTGTCGTTCTTCCTATCCTCTCTCTCTCTCTCTCTCTCTCTCTCTCTCTCTCTCTCTCTCTCTCTCTCTCTCTCTCTCTCTCTCTCTCTCTCTCTCTCTCTCTCTCTCTCCCAACCAAACCCAAGTTATACAAGCACCCACACATATTCAGAGAAATGGCACAGTACAGCTGTGAAAACCCGAGCGTTTCAGAATCAACACTATGTGTTTACATCTGTACAAATGAGGAAATGTACACACAACACACACAATTTACTTCTTAGAAATCCTAAATCAACAAGCTGTCGTCCACACATGGATCAGCCATCATTAATGTTCAATGGGTGTTTACGTGCTCTCTCTTTATATATGTTTTCCCTACTTCAGCTCTTCTTTGGGATTGCAGACTGTTGTTGTTGTTTGGCTCTGCTCACGCTGTTTGGCTCAGTTCAACAGGACAATCTCATGTGACCCGTCTGCAGGTGTTTGGGGGTTCCTCCAGGAAGAGGAAGCTGCCCCCTGACAGGACCGCTGCCCTTTGACCTCATCTACACCGACTACCACGGCCTGCAGCAAATGAAGCAGCACATGGGTCTGTCACTGAGGAAGCACAAGTCAGTGTTATGCTCTCTCTCTGTCTCTCTCTCTCGTCTTGTCATTCCCATTTGTTTCCCGAGGCCTAAGTGCAGTGTTTGTTTGTTGCATTCATTTTGTGTTATCAGTAATTGCCTTATTGCTGAAATACTTAACTATTGGCTTATTGACTGGCTGGTCGACATGAGGCCGGAAACTTCACTGTGCATCAGCAAAATTCTCCCTTATGGGGGATCCAATTTGGCCTCTTTACACAGTGATCAATCAGCCAGGTGCAGGCTTCATCACAGCGCTGCTCTTCATATGCAGCACAGTGGAAAGTTGGAGTAGGTTGCTTAAAATTAGCATAGATATGTACTACATAGAAATATAGTCAGTGTATTTGTCAATGCTTAAAAAAAGAAATTCCCCACAATTCAAGCGGTTCCAAGCTTGTTTCTTTCTAAAAATTCAGTTTTTGTTCTTTTGTTCCAGCAGAATAAGCAAATCCTGTTTTATCCAAACACAGAAAAACAATGTGCAAATTGCAACTCTTGGAAGAAAATGTATTTATGGCAAAGTAAAGCGCTCATAGCAGTGTGCAGAGAGTGATGATCGCGTTGGGTGCAATGTTGTTAGACTGCATTGTGGGAGCTGGATTGCGGTTTGTTTTCATTCCATATTTTACTGGTGAGAGGAGATGGATACATTCATAAAAATAAATCACATTTCACAACAATTCCTCCTGATTCTCGTGCGGTTTTGATCTCCGTAAGACGGCGTCCTGGCAAAGCGGTCGAGGAAACAATCGGGGTCGGTCCAAGGTCAGCTGATCGACGAGCACTCCTCAGCCGCCACAGAGCGAAAGACCAATACTTTAATTTCCTCTCCTGCCCTGACACTGATTAGAGAGGCAAGGCATTGATGAATCTCAGATTGGATTACATCAATTGATTTTGGACTTCCTATAGTGTGAATATTCACTGCTTAATAGTGTTAATGTGATTTGCTTCTTCTGTCGTTGTAAACTAAAAGCGTCATCTCTCTTCGGTTCCTCCCTGGTTTTTCTGTTTGATTTTTCAGGGGAGGACATTAACACGACATCTTCTAAGATGCGTTAGTGTCGATGCTGTCAGAGGAGTCTAATCTATTCCCCGTCGAAGCGTCGCCTTCACATTATCGGAGAGAATTTAAAACATTTTCCAGTCGATCCAAAGAGAGTTCAGCATCTCTCTCGGATGTGGTTCAGGAATCCGTCCGAGGGTTTGGCTCAGACGGTCCAGGTCGTGTCGTGGTGGGCTCCAGCTGAGGGCCTCGTGGTGGCTGGGAAACAAGGCTGCGATTTAAGCCTTCAGGCGTCTCACCTTGAGGCTCGTAAGCTCGGCTCAGTGGGAGGAGGACTGGCGGGGGACGTTGATATCCATCACCACTGGCAGCTTTACGAAGCAACAGTCTGACAAGACAGTCAACGTGCTGAAATGAACTCTCGTAGCTCAGAATGAGGACGGCGTTTTGCATGGCCGTCGCGTTGTTGACGGTTTTCTGCATAATGTTCATGTAGAGACACCGAAATAGTCTGGAAACCTCTCGGTTCATTTTGCATTTCCAAGTGCTTATCGACATGTGATCATGTGACCAGGTCGGCCCGGTGTAGGTGGCCAACGACAGCACATTAGTTGCATTACTTAGTGAAAAGTGGGAAAAGGACAATTTAAACACACTACAGTGGGTAGAGATGAGCTGATGCATTATCAGTTGGAATATTAAACTTTTGCCAAATCCAATCAAGAAAAGTTTTGCATGCAGTTGATTGTTCTTCTGAACGAGTGCAGCGCTAATGCAATAATATGACATGATAATTAATCACATGCCTGTTCGGAAATGGGGCCGGTGGTGTTGCTGCCTGCAGCTTTCTCGAGAACCACGAAGCACTGCGCTTCTTTGGGTCCTGAGCGCCTGACGTGGTGTGTCACACACCCACGTTGTGTGTTATTCACGCTCTGAAAAACACACCGGAGTGTCAGCCAGTCACGGTCCGAAACAAATAGATCGGCCGATTTTTTTTTCCAATGTTTGTTTCTGAGTGTCATATGTGTCAAATTATGGGGAATAAACCAAACTCGGAGCAATTACTTTCATTTGAAAGTCGACTGTGATTTCATTTTGGCTCCACCTGATTCCCATTTCGTCCCAGGTGCCACATCCGAGTGATTGACACCTTCGGCACGGAGCCGGCCTACAACCACGAGGAGTACGCCACGCTGCACGGCTACCGGACCAACTGGGGCTACTGGAACCTGCACGGCCAGCAGTACATGTCCATGTTCCGTAAGTGAGCGGTTGTCTGGGAGAAATGATCTGCATTACTCTCACGCATGATATCAAAAACGCTCGTTTTAGAGACTGGAAAGTGCCGGCAGATTGTGCGCGATTATAGTCTTCAGACGAGGCCGAGCACCTCCAGTCAGACGCAGCAGACAAGGCGGGAAACAAACACAAGCATTCAGGGCACATTTGGTGAAATTGGTGACAGGAGAAGCTTCAGCTGTTTGTGTCGTCTCCGATTAATTCAGCGACAATCGGCAGCCCCGCTGCTCCCACAATACTTTCATCACAAAGCCCGACACCGCCGGGGCTTTCAACTCGGGTTTGAATTGACGGAAAATACTGTTTCTTTCTCCTTCCCACTTGATAGCGCCCCGCTGTAGTTTACCTCCTTTGTGCGCGCCACCATTCATCGTGTTGTTTTGTATCCTGAAAGTTGTAAGCTGTGGCACTTTAAAGCTGCGATCCAAAAGTCTTTGAAGGTTAAAACTACGGCGAGGATGACGGAGAAGACGGTGTTTTGTTAAGTTGTTTCACCTCATTCAGGGGATGAGACAAAAGTCAACCAGATAATGGATGTGAATGCAAATATGTCTTTTATTTCACCGATAAAGTTATCAGTGGCTTTGTTTTACAGTTATTCATAATACATCACTATGAATTTCAGCTGTATTCTCTGAACGGACGCAGCCCGGATCTCCACTCGAGGTCCTTCAGTTCAGTCGTATTCGTTTGAGACATCAAATTGGACTTTCACTGTTGTGTTTGTGGCTTTGTTTATCCTCGGCAGCCCACACTCCCGATAACTCCTTTATGGGGTTCGTGGCGGAGGAGCTGAATGAGACGGAGAGGCTGAACATTCAGCGCAACAAGGTCAACAATATGGCGGTGGTGTACGGCAAAGAGGCCAGCATGTGGAAGGTCAGTGTCACTCGACGACTGCCTACGAATGCTTTGTGTTTTTGTTGCATGTTTTTAATTTGTCAGATGAGACGGTTCAGTTACAAACATTTACAAAGAGAATCTATAATTCATAATGCATTGTGTAATTTGGTAACTTTAAAATGTTTACTCTGTGGCTTTGTAATGGCAAATGACAAATAGATTTAAAGGGCAGCTTCATGCTTCTCACAGATGTTATTGAAGGTGGGCGTGTCTTTATCGTAGGTGGGCGTGTCTTTATTGGAGGTGGCCGTGTCTCTCTCCTCCAATCCCTGGTTGTTTCAACCTTCACGTGTTTCGGTGATTTTCACCCGTTAGTGATAGAGGGTGAAAACATTCCGGATGGTTTTCCCATTGAAGAAGACTTTTCCTTCACAGGACAAGGCAAGAACAAGTTCATAGCTCCATTATTTATGTTTTTAATCATGTTTTATTGACGATTCCCTAATTTTTCACCCGAATTTGAGCCTTCTTTCAGGGTCACCCCAATGATACCTGTTTTTAGTTTTATGAGAAGTATTATAGGGTAAAATAAAAGAAGAGGACAATTCAATTTGCCTTGTATTTTTATATATTTTGATGAGAAGTATATTTTATCAGGTACATTGTATATGAAATATACCCAACGTTAGTGATAGTGTGACTATTTTTAACGTTAGTATTCTCGGGTTACGGTGACCTCTTTGCACACCAAGTCCATATTTTTAATCCACTTCGCACAGAAACACTGAATCTGATGTGTTTTAATTGCCTATTCATTATGAAAATTCTCAATATGAGACAAAACTGAATGTATTACGAGGGTGTAATGGATAGCGCTATTCCCGAACAGGGCTAATGAATTAATGACATGAAGCAGTCGTGTAGCCGCCTGGAGCACGATCACTCCCGTATCGTCTTCCACACGTTCTGGGTTTTCCGATTCGAAGCGGCTCTGCAGTCATCCGTCACAATATGTCTTTAAATTAGGAATGTCTGTTTTGGTGACTTTGTTTGATGCAAAGTGCTCGGAGACGAAGTGAACGTTATCAGTTGCCATTTTGGATGATGACGTCTTAGAAGAGAAATGGACTCTGAAATAAGTGAGAGAGATGTTGAGTCTCATTCCTCTTGCTAGATGAGCCCAGAGAGGAAAAATATATAATTCATCATGTTATGTGATTTCTTTGATTCTCAATTCAAAACAAATTTCAATACTCTTTTGTTCACATTATGTTCACCAGTGTATTGTTTAGTGTTTTTTTCTAAATCCTCCTTAGAAATAAATTCCTAAAGCTTCCATTACAGGACTTTGTACAGAACGAAACACATTTTCAATGTGCAGTAAGACGTGTTCTAGGGCACTCGTTGGGTAACGACTCCAGCAAAGTATTAATAGAAACATGATTAAGGGCAAAGGTTCTCAAACTGTGAGCCGTGCCTCCCAACTGAGGCTCAGGAGATGGAGGGCGGTGGGGAAGGAGAGTCGTGATGCAAAGACTCTGCATGAGGTGAACCTTCCTGAGTGTCATCCCGTGTTCTCCAGCATCGAGATAACCGGTGATTACAAACAGGAACTGCTATTTGTTAATCTGGCATACTTTTAATTCTGCCAATAAGCCTACATTTAAACAAATGTAGGCTTAAAAGCAGAGCTCAAGCTGTGTCCCAAAGGTGAAATTAAACCTGCTGTTGATGCTCCGCTGTAGTCTCGAGGGGGGCACAGTGTCGGACTTTGAATTCTTGCATTCATGATCTCATAATAGTCACGGTGCACGTAAACTCTCTCCTATTCAAACCTGCACAACACCCACTAGATGTTACGTTTCCTCCAAACGAGTTCGTCCTTCAGGAATCCGGCCTGAAGTGTGGTGGTAGAGGAACAATCGTTTTTTGGGGTTTTGAGAGCACATTTTACCTCCTGGCTCCCGTTCTCGCTGCAACTTTGAAGTGTGCTGCAGCCTCCCACTAGGTTTGGTTCACTTCACTGACTGCAGCTTTGTTCCTACACCAACACAACATGGCCTGTTTCTCTGAACAACTTGAGCTGCAGAGAAACATTCGTGCATCCGACAGATTGCACCGAGGAGCCGGTGGTGTTGGGGTCTCTTCCTCCACCTTCTGAGGCTTTGAGTTTCACATGAGAGATTTGGGGTCTGTAAAGGTCCTCTGAGAGGAAAAAAGTGACTAATACTTGATGTCGTATTCTGTCTTTTCCTCTATACCTGCCTCTGCCCTGCTCTTCACACCGTGTACTATTCTACATTCATCCTCCCACGATGCATCATTGATGGATTTCCACAGCTTCAAGTAAGTAAACCTGCTTTTCACTGGCAATATTGATTTTCTTTTTTTCTTTTTTTTATAGATTTTTCCTCTTTTTGTGAAAATACATAATTCACTTCAGTTGTGTTGTGCTGGCAAGAATTTATCAGAGCCTAACTTTTGAATGTCAGTTCTGTTTTAAAATATGTAAAATATCTTCAAACGTCTAGATCTGTTACAAAAACATGAGCTTCATAAAAAATGTTTTTTTTCAAACAGATTTAGATAAATAAAGGAATGAGGTTGAAAAGGTTTGTCATACTTTCCTTTTCACTGTAATTAATTGTAACTCCAAAGCAGAAGTAGAAAGTGTGATTTCATCTCCATGTTGCTCGAAGACATTAAAATGGCCCGAAATGAAAAACGAGGAATAAGACTCGGATGACATTTATAAATGATTTATGCCTTGAAGACACATCATTAGTGAATAATTCATATCGTTCCCCCAGAAACACTTTTTTTTGAGAAAGTAATTCCGTTTTACGTCAGTGAAATAATTCAAGCAAATTGTTTCCACGGGGCAACGCAGAAGATGGACATTGATTTAAGTCTGTCGGACCTTCACAGGTACTGGACAGTTACCAGCAACCAAATTGATGATGTTGGTGCTAACAAGAGCAGACTCAGCATTGTATCTGCTCGCCTCATTTCCATTAACCAATATTGTTCAGGCCTCGGTGATACTATTGCCCTCCCCAACACCTTTGGGCCGTTCTGCCCTTTCAAGAGCGGTTGTGTGTAATACTGATGAATCTATTCAATTAATTTAACCGGTCGGTGCCGGTGCTGCAGGGGGGAACTTCTCAGTGTGTAGTGTCAACAGTAAAAAGCTTAACTGGCATCATATGTTCAGTCTGAGCCGTCCAAGGAGACAATTATAGACGCCTGCTCTTTGATATGTGAGTTTCAAAGCAGCATAAAACAAATAATCTGCTCAAAGTCCAATTATTATTTGATACGCCGAGGGAAAAATAATATTCCCAAACACAAGGTGAGCAAAAGAAAGGCTAAAACAAACCAATGGGGTTCTGGTGCACTGAAAAAAAATAGTCCAGGAACTACACCGTGCCCATTTTTAAGTTTTCAGCTCATTGTGCGCCTGTTTCCCAGGGAAAGGAAAAGTTCCTGGCCATTCTGCATCGTTACATGGAGATCCACGGGACGGTCTACTATGAGACACAGCGTCCCCCAGAGGTGCCTGCCTTTGTGAAGAACCACGGTCTGCTGCCTCAGCAGGAGCTGCAGCAGCTCCTCAGGAAGGCCAAGGTGGGAACATCACTCAGGCTTGCATGATCTCCGAAAATGTGTGCGCTGACCTGGATGTGAGCAGCTCAGTGGATCGGCTCATGATCTCCTCCTCCTCTTTATTTTCCCGTCAAGCTGTTTATTGGGTTAGGCTTCCCCTACGAAGGTCCCGCCCCTCTGGAGGCCATAGCCAATGGCTGCATCTTCCTACAACCCAAGTTTAATCCTTCTCACAGCTCTCTGAACCACGACTTCTTCAGAGGGAAGCCCACCTCCAGGAAGGTAGATGCTCTTGTTTTTTTATCTTGGACATGAGGATGAAGGCACTTAAAAAAAGATAATAAATATTGAGTGCACATCTTGACTTCACTTGTTTTATTGTGATTGTGAATAATATATCCCATTTATTCCTCCCCAGGTGTCCTCTCAGCATCCCTATGCAGAGCAGTACATTGGCCGGCCGCATGTCATCACTATCGACTTCAATAACTCCGAAGAGTTCGATGCGACCATCCGTGAGATCATGAGAATCAATGTATGTTCATTTGTTGGTGTTTACCATCAGCACTACTCATTCAACAATCAATCGGCCGTATAATATTATAGCCTACCACAGTGCACCGCTGCATAATGAGAATATAATTTGCTCTTGCACGCTTTAAAGTCTGGCTTGACCCACTTTTGAAGCCTTCAGCCTTTAATAGACCTCTTCATCATGGCTCCTGCTTTACAGAAAAATGCTTAGCTGGCCCGCCTCCGCTCTCTACGTGCCGCTAATTGCTTGAGATATTATGCGGCTCAAGAGGTAAACTGCGCCCACACCTGGGTTTTCATGGCAACCTTCCAGAGGCCACCGCAGTGTCCGCAGCAGATCATAATCAATCACGCTGAGCTCAATCTGTCGCCAGAACAACACCGAGCTGCCTCTCGCAGCGCCAAGATGCATGTGTGCCTTTACCGGCCGGGTTTGTTAAGTAGACCTTGTGTGTCCTGCTGGCCGAGGCGAAAGGAAGCACCACTTGTGGCGCTGGTAAGTGCTCAGAAGTTGGATCCTAGTGGAAGGAAACACTATATTAATCACACAGGATGATTGGGCAAGTACCCCCTTAATTTAAATGATTAAATGGGAAAAAAAGAGCCGCTTCATTTTCCATCGTCTGGATGACTGATAACTGCATTTGTGTTTGATTCAGACACAGCTGTGAAAGAATTATGATTTGTAATCGCGGTTTATTGTTTTCATAGTTTAGATAATACCAATAAATATAGCATTCAAAGATGTGACATTTTGAATGCTATACTCTCCTACTGAGAGTTAGATGAGAAGACAGATTGGTCACTAAAAGCCAGTTAGCTTAGCTTAGCTTAGCACAGAGATTGGAAACAGCTGGCTGGCTCTGTGCATATAATACAAAATATAATATTATTATTAATTAAAACGTTATGCAGTGTGTTGCTCTGTTTCTTGGCTCTGAGCGGTAACTTCCTGTCTCCAGTGGTTGCGTGGAAACTTTGATTACACTTTTGTCTTTGTACTAATTGAACAAACAAGATATGAAATGTTAATTAGTCAGCTTTAGAGTTGCAGGTTGGGGGATTGTGTTACCTTCAGACAGAACCAGGCTAACTGTTTCCCTCCGTGTCGACTCATTGTGCTAAGCTAAGCTAACGGGCTGCTAGCTTTAGCATTATATTTACAGTACAAACATGAGAGTGGGGTCAATACCATTTACCCTAAATAGCAAAGCTTTCCTTCAGCTTCTGTATTTGGATAGTAGGAGCATATTAGATGCCATGTTTAAGTTTAATGAGATGCCTTCTAGTTAACTAATACATGTGGTGAAAGCTCATGCTGTTCTTTATTCAGCACATCTTCAGGTAGGTTTGTTCTTGTTGTGGATGTTTTACCTTTTATCTGTCAGCGAGCTCAAGAGTCTGACACAATGTTGCCTCATATCCTGATGGCTCCATGGCAACAGTGCATGATGAAGATGAGGCAGCGGATGAAGAAGAGCTAACCTGCCCGATAGCACCCTCGAGCCGGGTTTGTGTGTTTTTCTGGACACTGCTGCTCCGAGCACAACGAGGAGGAAGTTTCCTGTTAATAATAGAAATAATGGATGTTGCTCACATTTATTTATTTTTCTTTGTGCCGGAGCAATGCAATCATCTTGGATATAAGAATTTCCCAAAAAGTTTTTTTCCGCATGCTGAATTCAAATCACCCTCGATGAAGCATTTTTCTCTCTCGCTCAGATTCTATTACATAAATATGCCCAAAAGGCAAATTGCATTGCGGAATATCTGATGAAGTGCCAGATACATTTCATTAAACTCAGATGAAATAAAGTAATAAGAGAGCGCTAAAAGGAACACAACACTAAAAGAAACCATTTATCAGTTTAAAAGCCTCAGTGCTTCAGTGGGATGATAGTAAACAATGAGATCTCACTTTCGGTGCCATGGGAGACATTCATTGCACAATCACTTCCTGCACTGAGACTCCTGACAACGCGTCCAGATATATTCATAACTGAAATCGTAAACCTCCTTAAATCCCAAGACATTAAACTGCAGTAATTTCTCTACAGCAACTGCAGCATGTCTTCAGTCAGAATCAGAATAATTTATTGCCATGTTTGTTTTCACATTCAAGGAATTTGTCCTGGCGGAAAGTGCATTCTATGCACTTTATCTTATTTTTATATTCTACTGTTCAATTGTAAATATTCATTCATCCATGCATTCATTCCCATTTATTGCACTGTGTTTACAGTTAAATGTGTATTGTTAAATGGTAAATGTATGCACTTTTATTTAACAATAAACAGTTAACAGTAAACAGAGTGCAATAAATGGGAATGAATGGATGAATATGTACAATTAAACAGTATAATATTAAAATAAGATAAAGTGCATGGAATGTAAGTGTTATGTTAAAGTGGTGAGTGTATTTAAATATGAGGCATGAGGGTGTGTGCAGGGTGACCAGTGGGGTGACAGAGTCAGTCAGTGGGGGACTCGGGCCCTGTAGCTGTTAGCGTACAACACCAGAGCCCATTGATCCCTCTCTCAGTGAGTTACAATATGTTTCCTGTCATCAAAGAGTCAGACAGTGAGTGACATATTGATGTAGTCGTCACTAAACATAATTAAATCAGTTTTCAGAGCTGTCACCTGTGATGTATTAGGTCATTGATTTTAATGTGTGGTATGATATAAGCCTCACACAATCACGCTAATGAATATGTCCGCTTTGATTAACTATCAGATGTTCCTATAATTATGATATCTTATTTCTGTGGATGCACGCACACACACACACACACACACACACTGCACCACTGTTTCTTCATCTGTGTGAACATCTGTGCTTGCAGGTGGAGCCCTTCTTGCCCTATGAGTACACCTGTGAGGGGATGCTTGAAAGGGTTCATGCCTACATTCAGAACCAGGTGGGTCTCAAAACTCAACCCAGTCAGCATGCATGCTGGGTAAGCTCATAATGATGCAATACACATTATTTCGAGGTGCATTTGTTGCATCGTAGTAGATCAGGTTGGTTGCAGTGTGGTGGTGAAATGTGTGAAACCAGATGAAATGTGGCTCATAATAGAAGAAAGGAAATGCAGTCAGCTTGGTTCATAAATAATGTTACTAAATTACCATTGTGATCATTGTAATCAAGAGTTTGGGTGAAATACAGTAGTGGTAGTAGACAGTGTGTCTAATGTGTGTTTATACAGTACACATCTTCTATACAGTGGAAACTGCTGATAGTGATGTCTCTGTCAAATTGATCTCTACGAGCTAATTTAAAAAAAAATGTATGACATAAAATCTAAAGTAATGACAACATCAATATTTAAGAAATTGCATTGACAGTTTGAAAATCCAATGCAGCACTTTTCAAAGTGTTAAGGTGCACTCAGTAGACTGCAGCTCTCCGCCAGGTGTGTCTGCAATGTTTGAAACCTCAAGTGCACGGACATGTTTTTTTATTTGCACGTCTCACACAACCGATACTGATGCAGAGAGCTCTGCATCAGCTCTCTGCAGGCACGCGTCTCAGCTCCGTCTCACCGGCGCAACCGCGACTCGCAGCGTTTATACGCTTGGAAAAGGTCAGTTTGATTGTCAACAAAAAAAAAAGAGAGAGCCACAAAAACCTGCAGAGCGGCGGCAGCAAAAGTGAGCAAACAGTTTCCCCCACTGTCTCTGGGCGCAGAGCAGCGGGGATTCAGAGACTCACTCGGCTGTTTCATCACGATCGACCCCCCCGACCCATCGGGGCCAGAGTAGTGAGTGGGGCCTCAGCAGGCAGTCGATGGGAGAACAGCACTGCCAATAAAAGGGTTTTAGAGAAGGTGTCACAACGACACAGGCCAGGTAATACATACTGTACAAATGAAATAACTGTGCTGTGTATAATCCAAACACACTATAGTATAGATGTTTTACTGTAACAGATCATAATTAGGCTTCAGCCTAAAAGGGTATTTGTCGTGCAAATAGGCCTCCAAGCCGCCTTGACGGTGGTTTCAGTGCATTTCTAGAGTTTTAACAATCCTTCTCACAAAACATCAGCTTTTCCAAACATCCAGTCCTCCCATTTCAAGAGCTGTGATGCCATGATGGCAGTAAACACACTAAGGAGGCTAGTGAAGCACTAATAATGAAGACAAAGAAAATGTGTCTTCACCTCATTAGTCTTCGTGTTGAGGCCTCTCAGCTTCTTTGTTGACAGGAGAGACAAATACATTTTCTTTGGCATGTTGAGCCAATCCATTGTCTTTTCTCTAAGTGTTTGTGAGGCCCTTTTCATTATTTGTCGTTTGTCCATCTCTAGGAAGCCTGCTTACCTTCACGTTCGCGTTTTTCCTCAAACGTGTGTCGTAGTCTGTGTTAATTTCAGCGTGTGAGAGGAAGAATTCAAGCAAACGTTTACACAAGTTCCAAGAAATGTTGGCCGATAAATGATCGAGCTTTAAGAACAGAAAGGGCAAAAGGTCTCTTCTCATTTCATAGAACCATTAAATCCAACTAATGACCTGAACCTTTCATTTAGGTAGTTCATTTTCTGGGTTTTCTTATTTATTCATCCACAATATGTATTCCTCGACCACACTGCCTGGGTCGGCTATTAAATTCTTTGCAGGCAGCAGCTGCGAGTTCAATAGACGAGCGCGGTGACTCATTTTTTGCGATGACGGTCCTCGAGGACGACGATGAAAGAGAAAAATAACACTCGTACTTAAAAGTGGACTCGTGATCCAACCTTTTACGCACATGAAAATGTGAATTAATCCAATTACTATGTGTTATTGTGCATTTTACCGAAAGCGTTTACACTGAAACCCGTTTGGTTCGGTTTAAACAAACTGTCTGCATCGTTTGAGCTGGTGTGAAAGCTGTCAATCAACCAACGACGGGGTTTTATGAAAGCAGCTGTGTGATTTTAACATCCGCTGAATGTGCAATCTGTTCAGAAAGTGATTGTTTTGATCTATTAAGGCCATATATGACATATCAACGAGTTACCTGAGCATCTGTATAACCTGTCAATTTATACACACACACACACACACACACACACGTTTGGCATGTACATTTCCAGACTCCCAGCAGACTCCTCTCTCTCTTTTCTTTCACTTTTCCTCAACTTCTCCAACATTTTCAACCTTTCAAGTTTCATGTCTAACTTCTCAAGTCACTTACAAATTCTTCCCTCTCCTTTCTCCCGTGTGACTGGACCTCCTCGTCCAACCTTTATACAATCAACTCTTATGACAGCTCAGTAAACAGTGTCTGGATGATTACATGATTGCACACATTTGTTTTGTTGTGTCCCTGTAGCCGGGGAGAGAAGGCTTCAACCGAAAAATCACTTGATCGACTTTTCTCATTTAGCTGGACAGACACAGTGGTGGAGGTCAAACACACACACCGAGAGATGTTGGTGAAAAACAATCAGGGAGGACAATTTGTTGTGTTGTGGTTGAGCTCGGCGATGACCCTCTGACCCTCAGAGCAGGAGATTGATCCAACTAGACGACATAGATCTGAGACACCTGATTGAATGAAAAAAAGAAAAATAAAGTATAACCCAGTTTTGTTCCAGATGTTTATTGTTGCTCATGTGTAGGATTGGACATTGTCTTACTTTGATGAGTCAGTGTGAACAAGATATCACATAAACCTTGTCAATGAATACCAGACGACAAAATAAAACCTAAGAATTATGGGGATTTTCTCACAAAATAAACTATTTGAATAAAAAAAAAGATAATTACAAATAGTAGCATCTCCACATGCTCCTGCTATCCATCTCTGTATCTTAACCTTGCCCCTCACCATGCCTCGTTACATTCCTTGTGTGTGTGTGTGTGTGTGTGTGTGTGTGTGTGTGTGTGTGTGTGTGTGTGTGTTCGTCTTAAGGAGTGGAAGAGCAGCAGAGATGGAGAGATCGGAAGCCTAGTTATTGCCTTTGGGCAACAGGAGCCTGTTTTAATAAACGGGTCTGGAGGCCAGTGGGACATGTCAGAGAAATGTTATTACCTGGGTCTTATGAATAGCCCAGCTGGAGGGGGAATCTAATCAGGCCTCTCACCGGAGCCTAATTCCACCTCCAAACATCATTTGTTATTGGGTGGCATAACTGCATTCATATCATTTCCTGGAAGATTGACGAGGACTTGTCAGCTCTGATAAGCGCCTCCGTATCATAACGGCTCTTTTATTATTTCCTCTATCAGCTGTCCAGACCGTGTGTACCAGAGCTGAATGCATAATTTGTCAGAGTGTAGATTTTATTTTGCCTGACAGGTCAAAGTGTTTACAATATAACGCTGAGCCTATTTCTGATCTGGGTCACTCTGTCTTCTCACCTGCAGGACTTTTGCTCGCCTGAAGCTCCGTTTCCTGCGGTGAACTCGTCCTGGCTGAGCAGCGCTCCCGGCCCTTTCCTCCTCCTGCCTAACTCCAGCATCCTGGCCTGGGCCGCCAACGCCAGCGCCTACGCGTCCTGGCCCCCCCTCAGCGCTCTGCGCCTCTTGGCGTCGCTGGAGGACCAGTCGTGTGTGAAGGCGTGCCAGAGGGCGGGGCTTATCTGCGAACCTGCCTTGTACCGTTTCATCAACATTAAGGAGGCCTTCAGCGCGTAAGAGGGAAACTTAGTCGACAATATGGCCCCATTGGCTCCTGTTGGTGCATGTGGAAAATAACACTGCTCTGAATTGTTTTTAATCAGTATGCATTGGCTTTTTTAAATGACATAAAAAAACGAAAAGCTTGGATGTACATGGGGCGGGGGTTGAGCTGGTTTTCCACTAGTTAGGATATCGGCGGTTCGATCCCTGGCTTCTACATTCCGTCAGATGGTGTCTACGGAGTGAGAGGACCCAAATGCTGATGCACCAAGTACATTTATTTCTCCCAAAAAACAAGACGGGTCTCCCACAGACCAAATTAAAAAACATCAGGCATACACACAGTACGAGCCTCAAACTTAAACTAATGATCCGACCATGGGGGAGGAATCAAACAGGGTTTAAATACACGGGGAAGGTGCAGGTGATTAGACACAGGAGGAAACAATCAGGGACAGGGCAGACAATCACAGGGTAGGAAGTGCAGGGAAACAGAGGACACAAGAGACAAGGACTTCAAAATAAAACAGGAAACCAGAAACAACGCAAAACCATGACACGTTCAGCATATTGAAGTGTACTTTGGCAAGATACTGATCCCCAACTTGCTGCAGAGGGCCATCTTTGTGTGTGTGTGTGTGTGTGTGTGTGTGTGTGTGTATGCGCGTGAATTTAGCATATATATAGATCCTGAGTTTGTATGATGGCACTCTGCCGTCAGTATGTGAACGGGTGTGTGAATGGGTGAGAGGGTGAAAAAGTCCATTCGCCATTCTCAAGTCAACTGTATAGCCAAGATTGTGATATACAGTGCATTGGCCCTCTTCAAATGCAAAATGAATCTTATAATGTGTCCTTGCCCAATGTACCATCCACACTATTGATTACTTCTTGATTAATTCTAGACTACTTGAATCGCTCCTTCTGCAAAATAATAAATGGGTAACTTTCCCTCTCCACAGTGGCCATGGCTCATTGGCACTTTGAGTTTCAGAATTATGCAGCAGCACAAACTACAAAGGAAGACACCAGCTCACCCTTTTCCTGTCATGTCTCCCTTCATTATTTGTAGTTTAAGAGGCAGCATTGTACCATTCAAATTAATTATATTAATGGGATGCAGCAGAATAATAACGCGTCTTTATAGTTGTATCCTAATCTGTGTCCTCCTCCTCTGTCTTGGTTCCCAGGCTGGACCTCCAGTGTGACGGAGTGGAGTTGGACATGAACCACCTCTTCCCGGCCTTCTCTGCAGAGCACGCTGAATGTGGCCTGCAGCAGGATCCACTGCTGTTCAGCTGTGCCGGCTCCAGTGCCAAATACCAGCGCCTCTGCCCCTGCAGGGACTATCGTATCGGCCAGGTGGCGCTGTGCAGAGACTGCCTATGACCAGAGGAGGATCTGTGGACGGAGACTCTTTTCTAACACTCGGCGAGACCTCTTGGAAAAGGAGAGTCTTCGGTGAAATGGTGTACTACATAAACTCTACTCCTTTACCTCTGACCAAGGACTGGCTGCCAAAATTGTAAGACGGTATAACCTCTCAGGGAGCTGCATGATTGTACTTTGAATGTGGTAGGTTTGAAGCCTCAGTTTAAAGGTTTACATGGCTGCATTAGGACCACAGTCTTAACTAAAGTCGTGGTGAAACGTCTCATTTGATGGATCAGTTAGATTAGTAGAGAAACCATGAGCAATCAAACGGAGAGCTTTGGTTCAAAAAGAAAAAAATATTGCAAATGCTTGAAATTCACAAGTGTGTTTACTCAGTGTTGTGTGAATACCTAGTATCATAGTGGAGTTTGGATATTTGTACTAGATGCATCCAAAGCCATTTACACCATGTCCTGTAATGAATATATTTGTACATAAGTGTTGTTTAATAAAATACAAGCAATGAGAAGTTGATATCAGATATCATCAATCTAAGCAGGCAGTTCTTGAACATTCAGTTCATCTTTCATTGCTTCCTTCTCCCGGCTCCTTCAGCCTCGCATAGGAAACACTTTTTTATTTTGGCTCTTTCGTGGGATCCTGCTTCGACCGCCTCGTCTCCAGCAGCTGCTCCGGTTCATCTCACACAGCTCTGTGTCAGTTTGTGTTGTTGAACAGGAGCCTCTGTTAATATTATGCCTTGTTTTGCCTCAAGGTGTCCTCTAGCCCGGCACCTTTGTCAAGCCTTGCAGGGTCTAACTTGATTGGTAGTGCATGGAGAGGGTGAAACAGGAATATTGCTTGCCAAGTTCGCATACCTGTCATCTCCTCTTTCGGGCAGGAATGGCCCGGGGAGACTCTGGATCTTCCTTCCTACCCTGCTGACACAGGCAACACATGGTCCAGCTCTTTGGTGCTGATCCGCTTACCATCCTGTAAATGTATGGACGTCTCCGACTAAGAATTTACATCATAAAATGTGCTTGGCCAAGTCTTGGCTGATCATTGAATCATAAACGGCTGTATTTCAAAACTTAAGAAGGCAAAGGTCCTGTGCTTGTTCTTAACTTTTATAGACGAGCAATATTGGAAACTGTTAAGGGTTGAGTGTACGACCCAGAACCGGAGGGCTCAACAGCCGGTCGTAAAGAAACGCCAAGAACATCATTGGTCCCGATCTACAGAGCATCTGTGATATTATAAAAGCCCAAAGGATACTAAAAGATAATACCCACCCCATCCACAACCTTTTTTTGTTTTTTTGTTGTACTTTTCTTATTGGATCAAAATCGGACTACAAGCTGCATTTCGCAGCACAACCCTGTTGTCCAAGCTGAAATAGTCTGCAGGTCCTTCTACCACCAACTATGTCACTGTCATGTGAAACTGGGGCGCTGGCGGCAGGAAGAACAACAGATTCTGCAGCTGCGTCCCAAAGACAAAGAGAACAACTTCAGATGTGTGTTTCACACTATTTATTAAACTGGGACGAAGATAAGGTTGAAAATATGCAACGTTCTCATACTCATAAGTGTCGTGGTCCTCGGGTGTTTGATACAGTTTGTTTCCTGTTTTAGTTTGAAAGCCTTCGCATCATGTGTCTTGTTTTACTTCCTGTCTTTATGTGCCTTCCAGCCTTTTTGATTGTCTGCCCCGGCCTGATTGGTTTCACCTTGTGTGTTTAGTGTGTGTGTGTTTGTGTTTGTGTTGACTCAGATCCTCAGTCTTTCCCTCTGTAAGTAGCAGTCTAGCCATCGTTTGTCGTGACACACAGTGGTGTGGAGGACAGCGTTATCAGAGAAGCAGTTGTTCTACTTCCAGGAATAGCTCAGTCAGTGTAAGATCTTTTGGCAATCGGAGCTGAGAATAAATTAGTGGTTAGGTGGTTAAATGGTAGTAAATACAGTGAAATCTCTGGTTTATTCTCGTAAACGTCCCGGTGCCTGGGTGAATAGAGCTCAGTTATCGGTCACTGGGTTAGTGGTATCATGTCTTTTATCATCAGAATAGGACTTGTGTGATTTCTCTGTTGGCATCATATCCTGTGTGATAATAATCGGGATAATCCTCATTAACAGGTTATTCACGTCCGTGTAAACACCAAAACCCTGCAAATTAATTCTAAAGCAGAGCTGAAGCTAAAAGGAGCGTTTAGGTTAAGCTGCAGAGGGATGGGAAGACAAAGAGGAAACACAATAACACAAAGAGGAAACACAGTTACACAAAGAGGAAACACAGTTACACAAAGAGGAAACAGTAACACAAAGAGGAAACAGTAACACAAAGAGGAAACAGTAACACAAAGAGGAAACGCAGTAACACGAAGAGGAAACGCAACGAGGAAACACAATAACACAACGAGGAAACACAGTAACACAACGAGGAAACACAGTAACACAACGAGGAAACACAGTAACACAACGAGGAAACACAGTAACACAAAGAGGAAACACAGTAACACAAAGAGGAAACGCAGTAACACAAAGAGGAAACGCAGTAACACACAAAGAGGGAACGCAGTAACACAAAGAGGAAACGCAGTAACACAAAGAGGAAACGCAGTAACACAGAGAGGAAACGCAGTAACACAAAGAGGAAACGCAGTAACACAAAGAGGAAACGCAGTAACACAAAGAGGAAACACAGTAACACAAAGAGGAATCACAGTAACACAAAGAGGAAACACCTGCATGATCCGTCTCACATGGACCGCTGAGGCCTCCGATCAGCTTCAGCCGATCCTGAGAATGATCCTCAGCACAGTGAGACTGGGGTTCGTTCCTTATCTCTTACTCGACAATGCTTCTAGTAAGAGACGAACACTGTCAATGCACAAATTGGAATGTGAGTGTTAAACTAGACTTGAAAAAAAAAAAGCATTTTGAGGACGTGGCTGGGAAAAAGATGAATATAACCTGAGGCCTAAAGGAAACCGCAGCAAGGTTTTAATGACTAAAGACTGTTGGATTTAGTCCAGTAGATTTAGCACCAAAGAGAACAATAGGACTCATTTCAACCCTCACAGCATGGGGTCCAGTTACCGCCGTCACTTAGTAAAAGGCACATTTGCAACCCCAGATATAAAGAGATATAATGGCCTAATGAGACATTGTTGGAAACATTTCTCTTACAAAAAGATGTCAGTAAACTACTGATGCTCCCCGAGCAGGTACAGTTTAATGTTGCTCCAGTCGCCCACTCACAATGCACAGTCATTATTTTCTGAGATTTCAATATATTGACATTCAGCGAACAGGCGGTAACATCTTTCCAAATAATTAATTCTCCAAAGACGGACAAAAGAGGAAGAATGTCAAAGATTTGTCACGTGGACAATTTATTCAAACACACAACTCTGCATGACTGTGACATAATGAGTAGCAACTATCACGTTATTTCATATTCATATATCCAATCATATTCCTCGTGAGCCGTCACAATATACAGATACACTTAAAGACTAAAGCTGCTTCATTTCCACTGTAATCCATTTCTCTGCCCTCTGGTTTTGTTTGTGTTGGCCTTGTGAATGAAACCATGAAGTTGAAGTCGGTTCCCCATTAAATCACCTTTACAGATGGACGTTATTATATGCACAGAAACAATGCAATGTCACAGAAGTCGTTATCGTGGGAGCTGCTGCTCCACTGGAGCTGAAACCCTCCACTAAGATAAGAGGATTTTAATGAGACATCCTCAAAAGACAGTCAGAATGTTCATTTAACGATGGCGCCAGTGTCTCTTTGACTGATAGTATGGCCCATTTCACAATATGCCCATTTCGCCTCTGCAATTCATAATCTCTGAACTAATATTGAACTTTCTCTCAAACAAAGGAAAAAAGAATATATGTGCGCTGGCTGCAGCCAGGAAGGCTTTGACTCTTTCATTTTTCACTCTTTCTTTGACGCTTTCATGGTGGGAATTCAGGTGCCGAACAAAAACTTTGTATAGTTAAGAAGAAATAGAATATAAATACACCACTTCAGGGTTTTTTCTGCGAGTTGAAACTATAATGCTGCACCTACAGGAATGTATTTAGCTATTCAGCGACACAGAGAGGAAGAACTCACCTCTGCATTTGTTTTTCACCACTTTATAAGAAATAAATGCCACAATAAGAAGCTCTTAGACACCGCAGGAAGTCCACAATGATGGTTTTATGTCCTGCTTTAGCAGGTGTTTCGTCCGGACTACCTGTGGACTTCGTCCTCAGACATGCTGCTGCATGTGGATCGGTCTACGTGCTCTGATCGGAAGCTCAGCGGTGGCTATTTCAGGCAAACACGGTGAAGTGAGGAGGAAGAGAAGTTTAATACGGAAGAAGCCGTTTATCTCCAGAGCTGTGGAACATCTTCGCTGACCAAAAGATAACAATATAACTCCAATAATTAGGAAGAGCCGGTAGAGGCATACAGGCCGGTATCTTCACAGCCTGTCTATATTCAGCCACATCATCAGCAGGCCTCTCTGGTTGAACCAAACACTTCAACCATCCTAACACAACCATAACAACCTTGAAATGCTGTTTACTGATCATTCTGACTTCTGAGTAATAAGAAGAATGTGGAGGAGAAAATAAAAGCAACCTGTAAAATACACACAGTTCTTGTAAACATCCTTCACAGATTAAAGACCTTTTACACATGTACTTGTAGTAAGTCAGAAATTGACCTTCTTCTCAGTTGATTTATTCTCTCAGTTAATATTGTAGACACGAGTTCATGGTCTCGGGGTTATTGCTCGTTTCAAGTCTTCTTCAATGCAGCATGATGTTCGTTTAGTAACTCGTGGCCCCGCTCAGAGTCAATCAGATGATAAAGCTATCTCGCTAATGCGGAGATGTCCGGTTGGGGGGTGTCTGTGTTCTCGTCGGACAACTTTAACCCTTTCAGTGTTTTCACTTCATGACAGTTAATAGAAAGCGCTCAAAAATGTCTTCTTCAGCGTTGCAAAAACATCCACAATGGCAAAATGATGACAGTTGAAACACCGAAGTTGAGGCTTTAAAACATCACTGTGACAGTAATATACTTATATACAGTCTGTGGCTTCACCTCCTTAAAAGTAGTCTATTTTAAAAAAAATGATTGGTTAAAAAGCCTTTGTTGGAGCAATTCTCCCAAGTTCTCAAATATAGAAATGATGGTACAAAACAGAAGAGAAGATGTATCCTTGAACATGATCATATTCACATAATTCCCAGCATGGGTTGTATATATTGCCTATAATGTCTGGGCCATGATGAGGCTTGAGTGGGTTGTTTCAGAGCTGCGACACAGTGAAGGGGTCTTTTTTCACTTGTGAATCAGACGGGGGCCATGACACAGTGTGATTCATGGCATGGCAGGCCACCTTTTCTGAAACGAGAGGTCACACGGGCCTCCATTAATCACTTTTCTCCACACACAGCAGGCGTCTTCATCCCTCCTGCCTCACACTCACCTCCTCACCTGAGCCCGGTCCTCTTACCTACTTTTTTACTCTCGGTTTTTTTCTAGTCTCTCAATCTATCCCGGTTCTTCCTTCTTCTCATGATCCTCACCTCATGACCTCAAGGTTATTATTGTTTATCTACTTCTCGATGCTGAAACGTTCTCCGTGACAAATCATCCATTCGCTACATGAATTCTGTGTATTTGAGACTATCTGCGCCTCTGCTGCCTCCCACAAAGATAAATGCATCGCACATAATGACTCTCTTTCTGTGTGTGTGTGTGTGTGTGTCCTGTATGAGGCCTTTCTCCATAATAATAGGTTTCTGAAAAGCTGACACTTAATGGAGTGCACCTGTTATGACCAAAGAGCTGCAGTGTAGAAGAAATATTAGTCAGATTGAAACCCCATTCGATATAAACTGTGTTGCAGCAGGTCAGTGCCGAAACATATTATACGTGTATTAGTTATAATGGGGTTTTGGAGTTTAACAATAAAGCTGTGCAGTCATGGACAAATTTATGACTGCTCAGAAAGACACTGATCATCTGTTTTTGTATCCAATCTTGTTTTTCCCTCCTCCTCCTCCTCTTCATCACTCCCTCCCCTCAGCTACTTTATTGCATGTGAATGAAAACAAGAACGTAAAGTTCAACAGTTATTAAAGACCGTGAACACCCTTTATTGTAATTGCGTTCTTGTCCATTATGTAGATTAATTGGCTGGTTTGAAAATTGGATTAGTTTCACTCGTCTTTTGTGCTTGCTGCGTTCTCAAGGTTTGGAGGCAGGCGGTCAATATTTAGTTTGCACTTGACAACATGAATAAGTGAAATGGAAACTTGCTCAAGGTCCGTGTGCCTGTTTCTGCAGGATTGGATGTGTATGCGGCTCCTGAGGTAACACTACTGCTGTCCACTTCCAGAGAGCTCTGCTGCTGCATGATGAGGCGCTCTGGTCCAGCACAGTGAACACTGCTTCATTTCCACTGAAACACAGTTTCACAACTCAGGTGTGAAGTGGCAGCGCAATTATGTTGCAAACATATGGAATCACAAAGGTCCATTGTGGATTTTTACGCTTCACGTTTTTTGATAGGAACCAATCTACACTCGCGGTATGCTTGATTCGTTATATACAATCAAAGGAGAGTGGACATCAGCCGGAAACACGACTCCAAATGAATGATCATGTTGCTCTGTAACTGCTGAATGTGTGTCCCAGCGCCCCCAAAAATTGGGGCCAGAATTCTTCATCAGGAGGTCTTTCTCACTCCCAAAGTCCTCGTACTCCCATGGATCGATACCAAAGCATCTGATGTGACAAACCTGCACAGCCTGGCATTACAAGAGCATATAAGTCAATTGTACATGTTTCTAACACAATTCCACCATAAATATTAACATAAACCATAAATATGACTAGAGAGCTCCCCAAGTTATGAAAACATGTATTTTCTAATCCCTAGCTTGATGCCACACATGATTAGTTTACGACCTACGGAATCCGCCAATACCTCCAAATCCACTGTCAGACAAAGCCTCAGCAAGATTTCCACCACATTCCAGTTATAAAAAACTGAAATATGACTTATGGATGAAACAATATTCCACACGGCCTTGCTTGGTATGTATTGATGCATCTGCTTGAGCAGAGCCAGAGGCGTTCAAGGCCCACTTAGAAAGCTTGGGCATTTTTGCTTTCAGGGACCTAAACCTATGGTACACGAAATGTGCAATAAATGAATTACTAAAAATATTTAACTTTACTTAATCAAAGTCATACTTTGCAGCGGTACTGTTAACACACAGTGCTATTTTATAGTAGCAAAAAAAGCAATAATATGCATAATTAAATTTGTTTTATTTATGTTCTATCATCACCCGGTAACACATAACTGCTATATGAACCTCTTTACTAGTCTCACAACGTTTTTCTGTATATTATACCTTTTGAAATTATTCAAATAGCTCTTGTGGTTGAGGAGATATTCTGTATATAATCAGATGAATATGTATATAATGTTGTGTTCACAACTTGTTTCCGCTTCCAAGTAGTAAAACAAAAAAATAATAATAATTGCAGGTTTATAGAAGTTAATCAAATGTATGTTACTATGTGATTTATTTTTAAAAATATAAGTCTATAGCCAGCAGGTTGGTTATGTGAAGGATTCATTCTTGGCTGGGTGCAGCCATCAGTGCATTCCAGTACCCACACTAACATGCTATTTAGTAGACCGGAAACATATTTTGTATGTCCAAATACAGAGCGTGTCAAATGCAGTTTGCCAAAAAATACCCGGTAGAAGCTGGCCTTCTACATCTTGCTGGATGCTTTGTTGGCTCTTCCTCACGGATAATTGAGCACAAGGGTCAAAGTTCAAGGTATAAAGTTATGAGGAATGAGTATGTCCCACATGAACGCCTTCTGCATACAACAGTATTAACTTTGTAAGGGCAACTGCAGTACTAGGAGAAAAAATATGTTATTTGGAGGCAGTGAGGGAAGTGTCTTTTCTCAAAATGTTTAAATTATTCCTTTAAATTTCAGCAGGAGTAAAGTTAGCCTCTTTGTGTGAATATATTCTGAGGTGATTCCACTTAAATCCCAGTGGTCCTGTAGTCAGAGGAGAGCAGGAGTCCTGGGAAATCATTTTTTTTTATCTGGCTTCAGGTTCATATTTGTAACATTTTCATTTTCCCGCTGACAGAGCTATGGCCTCCAGGCAGTGTCTCATTCTGTTAGATATTCCATCCTCTTTCATTAGAAGGACCCGTTTCACATGAGACACATCTGTATGCATTTCCTCCGTAATGCATGTCCTGAGTGGCAGTGTAGAGCACAATGAGAAGTCAAGAGGCTACTCCACAGTCATTCTCTCTCACTGAGTCATGGATCCCTCTGCCAGCTGGCAGCTCCAGCAACAGAAACCCAGACTGCGTCTGTCACAGCTGTCTCACTGTCAGCCTCTGTGCAATTGCAAAGACCACTCCATTACTGAATCTATAGAGCGGAGTGTGTAGCACACTAGACGTATGAGAAATAATCCTCCACAGTCCTGTGTGGTAGCTTCGTGATATAAGAGGGGGGTTGGCTCAGCGTCCGGGTAGATCTGAGATGCTCGGTGACCACGTATACCTTCAGTCCTGACAACTAAGGAAGGCTAAGAGTCCCACAGTGGTCCCACAGTAGTCCCACAGTGGAGAAATTTATCCTCTGCATTTAACCCATCCTTACTATTAAGGAGCAGTGGGCAGCCTCGTGAAGCAACTGGGGGTTAAGTGTCTTCCTCAAGGAGACAACGACATGGACTGGCTGAGGCGGGGTTTGAACCCCGGTCCTCTGGTTGAAAGAGTGACTTGCTAACCACTGAGCCACAGTCGCCCTTATAGACAGTCCATCCGCCCTGTGACCCAGCTGTCTGAGTGGACTGTCAAGCCTCGTGGATAGGTGAGAAGTGGGAAAAGTCTACCTGCTGAGAAAAGATGAAGAAACAAATGATTGAGAAGTAGGATAAAGCACCAAGGCAGCTGCATTAAAGGCTCCGGGCTGGTTTTTATAAAAGTCTGGAAAGAGATGGCAGGAAAAGGAAAAGGGAGCGCGTGTATATGACAGCTTTTATTAGGGCATCTCTGGGCAACTTCAAAGTGGTCTTCTACAAACGATATATGAAGGATATACAGTAAAAGGCAAGAGGTCTCAAATGGGAATCATAGGGAAACATGTTGATCTTGATTCAAGTTGTTAGGACCTTGATGTAAAAAAGTTTTTGGAGAGATGAAAAGTATCATGCAGCTTTAGAGCCAGCATGCCGCATGTTCTTATGAGTTATTCAGTGAACTATGGACGATGCAGGGGGTGTAAAGGCTGCCGAATCAGATCAGAGAGAGACAGAGTCGAGAAACTGCTGCACCAGCATTAAAACACATTGTCCCTGCAGCTAGAATAGTGAGGTAACAGTGTGTGAATGCTTCTACTTAAAGGGTCACGAATTGGTCAAAACTACCACTGGGCAATGAAAAGCTTCAGCCTCTGTCATCGGAGCCAACGAGGGACATTTATTTCTCATTCATCTTTCCTTTCATCGGCCTTTCTGGAAACAAGAAGGGCGTTCCTGGATAACAGACTGGCATCAGGAGAATCTTTTCAGCTTACTAATGAACTACAAGTACAGCTGGAGTGACTCATGTGTCCTCATTGAAATGTTCCAGCTCTCATTCGACTCTAATAATGAGTGTGAACGTATGAGTGTGATTTATTGTATGCCTCTGCGTTCATCTGGAGCATTTGTGAAATTGGAAATCTGTGATCTTAGCGCATAGATCTTATCTTGTTTTGCGGAGGACAAGATCACAGATGACGTCCCTTCAGCAGCAAATGGCCTGGTGCCAAAAACGCACATCCTGTTGGTAAGTGATTGAGCTGTTTAGCCATGATTAAGATGTTTCATCTCCCCGAAATGCTTCTGACGAGTACCTCAGCTCCGCTGTTAGCCGGCAAAAGATGATGTTTGATAAATGATTCAACGCTTGGTTAATCAATTCCCCTGACTTCCTGTTTGTTGCTGTGGATTAAACCATGACTCAGCTCAGGGTTTTATAATGCTAAGTGATGCTTTGTTGGCGAGTGAGACGATCTATGTGTGATTGGTTGATCTCTCCAAATTAATCAGCTGCTACATAGATGGCTACCAAGGAACTTTAGGTCTTCCTCATTGTTTCTCCTGACAGTTACTTTGTTTTCTATCAGCGATTATTCAAGAGAGACTCGCTTGTCTTGCTCGTTGTCTCCGCATGCGACAATCTGCATGCTATATCAGCTATTTTGAGAAACCGAACAAATGGAGCTGCAGGAGATGCTTATTCCAATCACTTAAGCCACATGCACAAGAGAATGGTTTCCTGAGGTGTTGGGTCTTCGTAATGGCACTAAAACGAAGCAGCTGTGTGAGTAGAAGTGTGTGATTACAGGCTGTGCGACCAGAGCTCGGTGCTCGGATCGCATGAGGGTAAACAAATAAATCAGAGTGGCGTGTTTCTGTCACGTCTCTCCACGCTAGAGCCTCCCACTTTGATCGGCCTTAATTGATCTAATTGGAGCGGCCTGGCTTACTAATCACATGTTATCGTCATGTGACACAGATTTAGCTCTAGCCACATAGTGTGGCCTCACACAAAAAAAAATCCCCCAGAAAATTCTTGACTTCCTTCACGCCGGAGGGTTTCTGTTTGGCTCTCCTCTTTTTAAACATCGTCTGTGAAGCGCGACGTATCCCGAGATACTCAGCAGCCGAAAGCAGAGCACCACATTGTATCTTCTCCCACACACTCTGATGTCTGTTCACACGGAAGAATAAATGTTGATACGGAGTATATCTGGGTGTCTTATGCAATATTCTGCATGGTGATATCTTTACTGAAAATGACAGGGTGTGAAAATAAAATAAAGTCAATGCCTTCCAGTCGCTACACAGTTAATACAAAACAAGTTAATCTCAGTCAATCACTACATTCTTTCCCTCTGGAGATGTCCATTTAGTGAGAAATAGTTTGACATTTGGGATATTGGCTGCAGCCGGGGAACATATATACTAAGTAAAAAGCTTTTTACGGCGGGCTTATGTGGTGGACGGTTTCGTGACTGGGCACAGTGACTTTCTGGAGTCTTTGCTGGTTGCCTGGCAACCCAAATTCAGGACAAGACTATAGGAATTACAACAAGAAGCCAAGAAAATTGTCTGCCACAAGAAAGCATGGGAACGAGTGAGCTTCAGAGGTGCCGGGAGGCAGCTGTTGTTACTTTGAGGCGTCGCCAGGCTAGCTGTTTCCCCCTGTCCCCAGTCGTTATGCTAAGCTAGGCTAACTGTCCCCTGGCTGTTATACTTCTCTAAGCCAACAGAAATGAGAATTGTTTTATCTTTAATTGTCTAACTCTCTGCAAGATAGTGAATAACCCTATTTATCAAAAAAGTAAAACTCTTAATATTGTTCTAGGTTAATGATAATATAAATACATGTATCTGTAATCTGTATGTGATTAATAAAACATTCAGGCTGTTAACAAGAATTCATGCATGGCTCTAATTATTCACACTTTGTGACTAATCAGTGACCATGAACACCCGAGTCAACATGCTGATTTCTGACTAAACAAGTTAAAAAATGCGTTGATTGAATAAGGGGGTACTGAATTGGGATGAAGCAATAGGGCGAAGACGAGGTGACTGATATTGGATAACGATCCCTCCTTTAAATCTCCTGAATGGGTTCTTCTCTCCACACCTTCAAACGCTCCGTCGTCTTCCTCATTTGAATATGAAAGGGCACTGGAAGCATACATCATGATGATTGATTCCCAGCAGATTGGGGGGAAAGAGTAATTTGTCACGTTGTGCCTCGGAGTCCAGAGCATTGCAATCCGTCTTTATATCAGAAGAGCAACATATAGATCTGCTATAAGTAGCAGTTCAGAGATCATCATTACCCCTGGAGGAGAGCTGCAGCTGCCAACTCTATAGATAACAAATGTATGTTGACAACCGTAGCAGCTTGTACCCGTTAGCATTGCTCTGCTAGCCACGTGCCGAGTGTTGCCAGATCGACAGTTTCCAGCCTAACCACAACTTAAAACCTGTCCAATTCAACAGCAAACAGCCCAAATCCTGAAAAACCTAAAACCAATACACGAGATTACAATACACTGCACATACTTTGCATTTTTGCACTTTCTTTATTGTTTAGTTTCCTTAAATTAATACGCTCTGCTGTTTTATTGATTGAGTATTTTTTATACTTGATATTTTTGTGTCTATCATCAATCAATCAATCTATCTATCTATCTATCTATCTATCTATCTATCTATCTATCTATCTATCTATCTATCTATCTATCTATCTATCTATCTATCTATCTATCTATCTATCTATCTATCTATCTATCTATCTATCTATCTATCTATCTATCTATCTATCTATCTATCTATCTATCTATCTATCCATCCATCTCTCTCTCTCCATCTCTCTCTCTCCATCTCTCTCTCTCTCACTATCTATCCATCTGCCACATTAAATATAAGCATACAAATCTTCTCATCTGCATCACATAAGCACAGATAAAATGTTAAATAAATAGGGTATAGCAACCGCACATATTTCCATGTCAGTGTCAACGATGACGTCTGGGTAAGTAGGTCCTCCTTTATCCCCAGAAAACCCTTCTTCTTAAAATTAAAAGGAAGCTTGTTTAGTGATATTTTTTTTCACATTTCTTTCAAAAGCCCCGCCAAAATAGAATGCAGCCCAAATTGAATTTCCCAGTCCAACACTTTTCCTCCCTGCTTAATCAAAGGTAGCCATGCAGCCCAAGCAGGAAGCACTGCATGTGCTGTGATAGCATATCCTGCCATGTGTGGACGAACCGTGACCATTTCGGCACGCTCTGAAAGCTGCGGCCTTTCTCCGAACATGTTACAGGTTCCGTGGGGACGTAATCGCTTCCCGGGCTAACATGACCGTTGAGCTGGAAGACGCACAAAGGTGGCATCTGTTGTTGTTTTTTCGGGTCAGTGTCGGATGTTTGGGATTGCTGGTTGCCTCCTGTTTCACTGAGCGCTGGGTCTGTTCCCTCCATGTCCTATTTAATCCAATGTTGGAATATATTGCTCTCAGACGTAATTATTTTAGCCCGCTCCCGGGCAATGATGTGATTTTCTGTCTCACACTGACTTTCGAAGGCTAATTTTAAGCTTTCCTGCTCTGCTTGATGTTTCTTCGAACGAGTACTCGCACTTCAAGAATCTCCTTTCCCTCTTAGATGAGAGGAATGGGATTTCATAACTCACACCTCATTTCTCTTGTTTCAAATTTAATCCTTGAGGGTGAACTCAAGGCTGGCACGGTTTGATGTGGGGTTTTACAGGGGATAGATGGGAGACTTTAATTAGCCTTTGAATGTGCAACACTTTCTGCAAGACACATATATAGTATAACTCCTGACATATAGCTTTCATTTTTGCAAAATGTCAAGGTAGGAAAATCAGCTCATCTTTGTTCACATATACAAAATAGTTATTTTAACGAATACTGAACTTATTTCTGCTGTTCTTGTGTAAAATAGCAATTAAGAATGACCAAAATATCTGTGCATTAATGAATCTACAGCAAGCCTTAATTAGGACAAAACCATAATCTATTTTTATCAGAGATTCACCTCTTGGTTTGTTTTTCCTCAGCAGCCTGCTTTAAGATTAGATTCGTGAGTGTGCAGAGCAGAGAGCCTGGTGCTCGCATATGGGGTGAGTGTGTGTGGGAGGAAGAGACTGGGCGAAGAAATTACTTTGTTGTTTAAAAAATAAATAAAAAAAACACCAGCCTTTGCGTTTATATTTCACCAGTTGAAATAAATAGTTACATGATTTATTTTCCCTGCGATGAGATACTCGAGAAAAAAAAAACATCCTTGAGAATCAGACAGCTCATGCATAAAAAAACCTTTATTTAAAACAAACAGAGCAGCCATTCAAACATGCAGCATACACACGATTATTTCATTATTAATAATACGTGGTTTGTTTTGACCTTCAGTACTCAATACAGTATTCAATACATAGAGACATGCCATTGTAATATTAATCTGATACCAGCAGTGTGGTGGAGCTGATGGTGCTTTTTAATGAACATTTATAGTTTATGTTTTGGTCCGGAGCTTATTCCCACCTGAAAGACATGAGGTATATAGATTATCATTGTGTATTAATTTCACACATTACATTCAATATCATGTTTATTTCTTTTCATTTTCCCAATTATTGGTAATTGACTGAGGACCTCAAGTGGACGGTTGATGAACATCACGTTCCACTGTAAGAGAAATGTGACAGAAACTGCTTTGTCACTGCGTGCCGTGTTAATGGCGTTCACCTGGCGTGACATCGCTGCTGTCGGCTGTCTAACCTGCAGCCTTCCCACTCGAATGAAAGACAAATCCCTCTCCGGATTTAATTACGGCAGCTCCTTATTTGACCTGAACGCTGTCGCACTGAGTGTGTTGGTGTCTCGTCTAACCAGCTGGCACATCTTCAGATCAACTGTTTATTTCAGCAGATTAAAGTATTGTCACTGCGGAAATGTATGTTTCCATCTTTACACACTATATATATATCTCAAAACAGTCTTACAAGTAGGCTTTGTATTTGTGCCTCTAATCCATCATTATTTGTAAATAAACAACAGTTTGTTTGCCATAACTTTACTCAAACATCCCCATTTGCACGTTTTAATAGCGTCCACAATCCTAAAATCTACTTACAAATCATACATTTAGCATTTTAAAATGAAATTGTAGCCTTCTAATGAATCTAAACCAACTCGTGTGGATCATTTTGGCCTTGACAAGATAATGTTTATGGATAAAACGTCCGCTGTTATTGCGATGATGTCAATCTGTAGTCTTTTCACTGTAGAGGACAGAACTGCGTGATGAACATCAAACATTTGCAGGATAATTTGTTATGCAACTAAACAACTACAAAGTAATAATACCGCTTACCTCTATACGAGAATTAGGAAGGCATAATCAGGCCTAGAAATTAATATAATCAAGAAAACACTTACTTTGTCGCAAATAAACAGCAAAAAGCAAGTAAATTTACCGACACCTACTATCACCTGTAAGGTGATGAACAAATGTCAGGTGCAGAGCCAACTGGGCGAGCAGCTGGTTGAAGCTGCCATGTAAATTAATTTTGGCTGACCCTAATTTACATTCCTTGAGTCTAAAGTCAGTCATGTATGTCATTAAAGTCTTAATTTCATTCATACATGTATGAAGATCATATGAATGGCAGTCTAAAGTGCTGCATTTAGTTTAAAATGACTTATTTAAGCGTCAGAAGGCTGGAAACGAAAAGTGTGCCATAACCCTTTCCACATATAATAAGCAATAATTTATATTGTAAAAAATGATTGCACAAAGTATTATTTTAAAGCAAAAAAAGACAGCTTCTGATGCAGATTTTAGCATAGCTATTCTGCTGTATATTATTTTATTTGATACTAATACAAAATGATATGTTACTTAAGTAGGCCAACAGCATTTGAGAAAAAGTACTTGGTTGCATTTTAACATGCCCCCTGGGTTGATTACTCTACTAGACAACGTGTGATGTCATCATTAATACAAAATATGATCATAGTCTGGAAAATAACTTTTGTAAATTAATGTTAAATTTCCTGAACGAAGGCCATTGATTAGAAATGTAACAAATTATGGGCCTTCACAATAAAACGGCTGCACTTCCTACTCCCCACACGGACTTCCTGTTCTTCCCGGAAGAGGCGGAGCTAACGTCTGCGCTCTACGGACCAACGGACGGACCGCTCACAGTTTTACTTTTTTCGGGTTTAACAATACGAGGAACGACACTTCCACAGTGAGCTGGTAACATGGTGAAAGCACAGAAAGTTGGACAGCTGCAGTGACGCGTCACTCGTTTAGCGGCAGCCATTGAAAACAGCTGTAAGTAAAGTTCACCTGCTTCCGTTTTGTTTCGCCGCTCGGCCCGTTTGTCTCTAAATAGTAACGGCCGTGTGGAGCGTTTGCTCTCGGCCTCACTTCACCTCTCTTCGTCCCCTACTTGATATTATGTAACGATGCCTCTCTGGGGGGCTCGTATTTGTTCCCCTTCTCCCGGTTTTACCCCAACATCAGACGGAAGTCATGTGGAAGTCTTCCTGTCTCTGCGGGCTCAGCTGATCTGTTTACAAGGCGGCGCACAGCTCAATAACTCGTGGAAACTGCTGTCATCATGCACTTTTTCAATAATACGTCCGCTGTGTCATAATACTGTGTTTGTGGTTATCTAACAGGTTCCCAGTGAAACCCTTTCAACCATGGTGCAGGAATACCAGTCCCCCGTCCGGGTCTACAAGCATCCGTTTGAGTTGATAATGGCGGTGAGTAGCAGGGACAGTATTTATTGTTGTTATTATTATTATTATTATTATTATTATTATTATTATTATTATATAAGAATCATGCAGGATCCTTCATAACTAAACTGGAGACTTGGGTGCATCTGTGAGGATGTGGCCCTGACCCTTGCACACAACGTTTGCCCTAATTGCAAACTAAATATGAAACAGAAGTATATTGCAGAATAAACTGTATTCCAGGTCTGAGTTGTCAGTTTACACTTCCAGAAGAAGCCTGTCTGCCTCCCAGGGTCACCTGTCTCTCTTCTGATATCAACATACCTGCAATGAATGCTTGTTGTTGAGTAGAGAAGTCGCTTTTTATGCTTTTTCATGCTGAAGGACTTATTTCCAAGTAATTTACAAGCACATATCTGGTAAACACAATATTGAAAGTTGTGCTTCTTGATGAAGAAACTCAGTTTTCCAAATCTGTTGATTAAAATCAACTTGTCAATTAGCAAGTGGACATCTTAATAAATGATTTATTTGCAATGCAAAGATTATTGGTAAATATACATCTGTAGCTATGTGAGAGGTCAGGGGGCTTTGTTTTTTTATGATTAATAAAAGAAAAATCTAGACTATTGTGCATATGATATACCTTGAATTGCTGTGCTTAGTTATCAAGCAGAATTTATTTCTAGCTTTATTAATGTAACTGTCAAAAAGTTTTCTGCAGCATTATTCAAAAGTCATTCCAGGAAAATGCGCTGAAATAGAGATGAGATCTAATTTCCACTTTTTTTATTTATTTTTTTCTCCAATATGAATGTGTCATAATAAAGGGAAATGTATCCTTATGATACTGAAGCAAAAGTAGGACAAAAGGAAAAATTAAATGTGCATTTCCAAGATTCTGTTTTCACCCACTTTTACAGTCGGCTCTCTGCAGTTACACATTAAGCCAAATACTTTTTTTTTTTATCCTCAGCACTGAATAAAAACGGCAGCGCTGCAATGACACTTATCTCTGCAGACGATATCTCCTTCACCAAGCTGTCCTACACCTACACAAACCTCATTTAAAATGAAACTTACAGAAAATCACAGGTCTGAAATGCATCTTGCATCACTGCACATTATTGAAAAGGATCTCATAATGGGCCCTTTGTGAAACGTATATAACGGCTCCTGTGAAAAGATCCAGGCCGTGGCAGCCTAAAGGAGAGAATCCAGTGCATCGTCTTCCACATCCTCTGCTCCCATTTATGTCTGGACGTTGTCATTAGTCCCCTCGCTGATATCACAATCTGTGTCCTGGAGAGCGCTGGATGTTTAACCCGTTACATCAGCGCTGTCTCTTTCATGAAGTGGCCTAATTTTCCTGGCTTATGTAGTCTATGTACCAATATCTCCAAAAGAAAATAAGTAATGCTGCACAGCTAATGTGAAAAATGATGGTGGAACATGTTGTTTTCTGACAGTATAGAGAGAATCTTCTGAGCCCATTAACAGTTCTACTCTGCTCATCTTTTGTATTTTGTGCTCCAATTATGCTTTTATGCTCAGAGCTCTGACAGGAATAGGCAGAACGACCATTTCAATCAGTCTGCGATCAGGAAACATGTTGTTGTACAACACGCATGCTGCTATTTACCATGGCAACATGTCCCGTTGGTTTAGTGGATAATGGCATCGTATTGATTAGATATCGTGTATGCTGTGCAATATCAATACATACCGTGTGTGTGTGTGTGTGTGTGTGCGTGTGTGTGTGTGTGTGTGTGTTGCTAAAACATCAGCCCTTAAAGGGACAGTTTATCCCCAAATCAGAAAAAGACATATTTTCCCTTACTTTTAGGGTTATTTATCAATCTAGATTGTTTTGGTGTGAGAGGCCTAGTTTTCAAGATTTTCTCAAGATGACACACGAATATTAGGACTGCTTAACTCATCCTCCACCATCCATATATAATATTCTTTTAAATTTTTCCTCTGCAAAATGGGACTGCAATTTGAATTTCGTTGTACAATGACGTATACAACCTTGTTACCTGCTGAGCAGCTTCAAACCAGGTCATGATTCGTGGAAAGAGACTTTGCTGTTGAGTTTGTCAATTGTTTTTATTTATTGCCATGTGGAGCACACAAGCAGAGTGCCATCTTGTCCCTTTTTTATTGGAGAGAAGGCAGACATCTCCACGGCATAGATCTCCAAATCTAGGCCACTCACACCAAAACAGTCTAGATTGATAAATAGCACTACAGGTAAGTGGAAGAATATGTATTTTTGGTTTTGGGGTGAACTGTCCCTTTTACGTGTGAATTTGCAGTCGGGGGAAAAAAAAAGGAAAATCCTGTCTCATTTGATCCTCTGCCCTTTTATTACACTACAGTAGGTTGTGCTCTGCATACATGTTTACACTTTATAATGGAAGCAATAGTTGTATCTTTACTCTAATCATGCAACAATCAGTCAACAAACAGTCTTTACTTTACTTTATTGCATCAGTAAAACCACACTGCTGCTCGTTGCGTGGACTGAGGACTATGTCTTTCACCCAGCGACTCAATCAATATTTACAGGTGAGCTGTGGTCACCGGGGCTTGGACAGATGGCCGTGCAGTGTGCTGTGGGCAGTAAAAGGCAACTCGCAGCTTGTAAAAGCCGCCACAGCAGCAGTCTGTGTTTATTTAAAGTGCTAAAGCCACTAACTAATAAATGCTTCTTAACCAGCCACAGAAATGCTGTGCTGTAAATCACATGTTGGAGACTCGAGCACCTGTCCAATCAGAGAGCTGCCATGAAGTGGGCAGGACAAAAACAAAAACCCTCACTGGGAACAGAATGTACAGAACCAGGAGGACCAGTGCTCTCCAAGAAAAAAGAAGTACAGTGGGAGAAAGTTCAGTGGTCACGGTTACAGGGATCAGCTGCTTTTGCCTCTAAAAGCTTGTGACTGAATTGTTTCTCTACAAAAACTGTTTGAATCATTTGCTTCTGGTACCCAAGTATTCTGCTGACAGTGTTTTATGTAAGGTCTTTCCATTCAGAACAGCATATGGAGGAAAAAAATGAGTATTACTGTTTATTTTTCTGTTTGCCTTGTCGGAGCCGGTCTGCTTTCATGGCAGGTGGAAGTAATTATTTCTTGATGGAAAAACGTCTCCGTGAGCCTTGAAGAGGCTAAGAGATGCTGAAGTGAAGCTGGTTGGTCCTCGGGCTACCTTGTAGAACAAATGTGCACGGGGGGAAAGTAGTTGAAGCCGTGCTTGAAACGTCTGTATTTCATTTTGAAAGAATGAATACAATCTAGTAAATAGCAAGATTTTTATTTAACAAAAAGCTTTAACACAAAAAGATGAAAAGCAAGATTTCATTCTTAAAAGATAGCGGAGGCTCTGTAACTAGAAGTTTCAGCTGCGGCTTGCTACTTGGTTATACAAATAATGATCCAAATAATTATACCACAACTGCACGTAGAGCAAAAACTATTGTATAAATATAATTATTATTATTTTTCTATAATTGCAGATTGAATGCTGCTATAATAAAAGCCAGAATGGCCTCAGCGGGTCATGCACAAGGGAGAGTATGTGTAATTATCTGTTATGTATGCTCTGCATGTTCTCTTGCATTGGAAGAATATTTGGAAAAATGAAATATGATAAAAGAAGAATTTAAACCATTGAAAAGGGGGCCCAATTTCAATGTCGGCTTTGATAACATGTCAATGTGGACTTACTGAAAGTGGTTCAGTGAACCAAATCTATATTTATAACATCAAGAATAAATAATCTGCACGTCTCTGTCGTACATTTCTTTCTCATGTGATTCATCCCCCCCCTCTCCCCCCCCAGGCCTACGTGAGGAGGTTCCCCAAGTCGCCCCTGATCCCGGTGTTCGTAGACAGCGAGGTCCTCAGCGAGAGCCAAAGCAAGGACGGAGCCACGCTGGTCACCGAGAGGCGATGTGTGATCGACATCGAGGCGCCGCGGCTTCTTAAACGGGTACCGTTGAGACCGTCCTCACAGTTGATTTAATCCCGTCCTTTTGTTTTGAGGAACAAAAAAGAGAACCGGTTGATATTTCTTTTATAAACCATCACATCCCTGATTTTGTTTCTGCATGCAGATTGCCGGTGTAGACTTCCTGTACTTTCTGCAAAAGAACACATTGAATCGCAGAGACAGGACGCTCCGGATTGAGGTCCACAACGAGACCTTTTCCAACCGGGTCATCGTCCGGGAGTGCTGCAACTACACAGTAAGCCCCAGAGTTTAATGTCTATCTGTGCATGCCAGTAAACATCAGTTGTTTTTTTTCCTATTCAGTGCGTGTATCATTGATCTAAATGATCTTCTTATATTGTGCCAAATGCACTGAACCCTTGTGTCAACAGGTGGAGTCTTTAAAGTCAATGCCGTGTGACTCAGTCACATAATACCTACCCAGCTGAAACATTTCCTGAATTTCCACCACATAACCCCCAGTGGCAATATTGTTTCCGCTGCGTGTGATCACTTCATCTGTGACGTGTATTCATTATTTAGCATTTTATCGCTGCTTTTGAACTTTGCTGTGACATACAAGTGAAATGATAAGTACCGTGATGCATGTAGTTGAGGTTTCGGTGTCCCGTCACACGTTTCCATCCTCTCTCACAGGTTCATCCAGAGAACGAGGACTGGACGTGCTTCGAACAGACAGCGAGTTTGGACATTAAGTCTTTTTTCGGCTTTGAGAGCACGGCAGAGAAGATAGCGATGAAACAGTACGCCGGCAGCATTAAAAAGGTTTGCTTCTCCGGATCTTTAACTTTTGCATTAATGGAAATCCTCAAATGTGCTCACGGTATTTGAGTTCTGGGACCTGTTGAGTAGGTCTGTTCTTGCTTTACACGCTTATGTGATAACGTCACTTGAACCTGAAGTCTCCTTCCTGTGTCGTAGGGTAAAGAGATGATTGAGCACTACCTCAGAGAGCTGGAGGAGGAAGGAGTAACTTACCTACCTCGCTGGACTCCCCCTGTTGTGTCCAGCCCTGCCAGGCTCCAGCTGCTGCCCCGCTCCACTGCCAGAGCCATCCCAGTCAGCGCTGCAAACACCGGCCTGGACAGCAGAGACCCGAGCAGTCCTGCAGAGACAGCGGCCGGCTCCCCCGACGGTCAGTGTTTACTAAAGTTAAAATATGTATAATTCATGCTCTTCCTTCCTCCTCGACTTGATCACAGGACATGCATATAAAGGATAAATAGTATTTGGTGTGCGCTAAGCTTTTAATCTCACAGCACGAACACTCCTCGACGCTATTTCAAAGAACAATGTTGAGGAAACGGTAAGCAGAGCAAAGCTCGCAGAACCAACTGAACCGATTTGTTTTTTTTTCTCATGTGGAAAATGCAACACGTCCTCGTACCTCAACGACAGAACGGGTTGTTTGCCAACATCTCCCTCAACGACACGTCCAGAGTACCAGACGGCTCGTTGTGAAATGTGGATCAAATTGTAAACTGAAACCGCTTTGCTAAGTTTAAGAACAGAAAATACAGACGTTTGTTACTTGTATGACTCAGGTTACGCATGTAAGTGCGTTCCAATACTTCTGTGACTATTGTACAGCTCCTGGTGTCTCCGATTTATGCAATATGTGCTAACTTTACACTTCACATGTGTTGTGGCCTGCAGACAAGCTGGATGCTGACTACATCAGGCGTTACCTTGGTGATTTAACACCTCTGCAGGAGAGCTGTCTCATTCGACTGCGCCAGTGGCTCCAGGAAACTCACAAGGGCAAGGTCACTTAAACACAAACACATGTTTGCGCAATTATGAAAAATACACATTTATTTCTGGACACTCCCACATGCCAGACTTCTGCCCAGCTCTTGCATGTACTGTAGATTACAAATAGACAGTAACAAGCTTAAGTGCACAATATGTATTAATATATATACCTTTATAGCAGGTTCAATAAAGTAGTTTGAGTTTGTGTGTAACCTGTATAAACTGAAAAAGAAAGAAAATAACAAGCCTCCATTGTCGAAAAGGTCAAATGTCTCTGATGTTATTAGTCACATCACCGTCACTGTGCATCAGAGTTTTGCTTGTTGTTGTTGTTGTTGTTGTACAGATTCCAAAGGATCAGCATGTTCTGCGCTTCCTGAGGGCCAGAGACTTCAACCTGGACAAGGCCAGAGAGTTCTTGTGCCAGTCGCTGACCTGGAGGAAGCAACATCAGGTGGATTTCCTGTTGGACACATGGCAGCGCCCACAACTGCTGCAGGACTATTACACTGGAGGCTGGCACCACCACGACAGAGGTACCGTGAGAATAATACTGGCCTCCTGCCAATTCCATCTTCATCTCATTTCCATCGCGTTTATCGCACTGTTGTTGTGCTGCAGTTTGTCTAGACGAGTGAACACTTATCAGTGATCGTTAAGATATATTTAAAAAAGCTTCCATCATTGCTTTAACACAGCTCAGCTGATCCACCAGGGTTTAAGTAGAAACCTTGTGACTCATTCTGCCTTTTGACTGTGTTTGTGTGTGTGTGTGTGTGTGTGTGTGTGTGTGTGGTTAAGATGGCCGTCCTCTGTATATCTTGCGTCTGGGGCAAATGGACACTAAGGGCTTGGTGCGAGCCTCAGGGGAGGAGGTGCTGCTGAGACAGGTGACATGGACACACGCACAAGATTTACGCCTTTAACATGCATGTGAACATTTTAATAAAAAATATCAGTCATGCTACAACTTGAATGTGCACCAGGTCCTGTCCATCAACGAGGAGGGACTGAGGCGATGTGAAGAGAACACCAGAGTCTTCGGTCGACCCATAAGGTGATTTAAATACGAGTCTGTATCTGCCAGTGTCTCATTGGCCAACAGATAATCGTGTGCTCGTGTATCTGGTCGTGTAATGTCTCTGCCCATGTGTTGGTCAGCTGCTGGACTTGCCTGGTGGACCTGGAGGGTCTTAACATGCGTCACCTGTGGAGACCAGGTGTCAAGGCTCTGCTGAGAATCATCGAGGTGGTGGAGGGAAACTACCCCGAGACTCTGGGCCGCCTGCTCATACTGAGGGCGCCCAGAGTTTTCCCAGTGCTCTGGACCCTGGTGAGAATAACACTGAATAACTTGTTTTTTTATGTGTGCACGTTAATGTGGTTTTAATTCATCATCCGATGGTGGAAGAGCAGATGAAGATTAATATAAACGAAGAAGAAACCATGCAATATGTAGATCCTGATGGGTTAGATCTGACTGCTGCTAAATACAGAAAGATAGTTTTTCTTAATGTATATGTTATTTTTTTTTATTTTTTTTTTTTGTATCTATTTGCAGTTTATTATCTGTATTCACTTTATTTATGTTGGACAAGAGAGAAACCTTTTTTTAAATTCATCTGTTTGGTACCTTGAAATTGACAATAACCGTACAGCAATATGTCATAAATACAGAAAATAAGTGATAAACAAATATTTGAAATCATTATCCAAATGAGTAAAAGCAGTTGAGGCATTAAATAAGCAGATTTAAGTTTGGGCTCTCAGATGTTAAAGCTAGAACTATTTATTGACGTATAGAAAATTAAATCAGAAATGCTAATATAGAATCGGTTATTATGTTAAAATCAATATCAAGTTCATATTAAGATGCTTAGCCACTCAATAAACCAGCCAACCTGTTCATTTCTTAAACATGAATAATTCAAATATTCTATACTACAGTTCATAATGTGAATGTTTGTCTCATGACTCTTGTCTGGTTTCCAGGTCAGCCCCCTGATTGATGAGAATACACGCAAGAAGTTTCTGGTTTATGCTGGAAATGATTACCACGGGCCAGGAGGATTAGTGGACTACATTAACAAAGAAGTGCTCCCTGACTTCTTGGGAGGCGACTGCATGGTGGGTTTTAGTCCACGGCAGGCAGAACATGTTGATTTATACAACAACAATGTGACCCAGGACTTTAAGTGTGTTCAACTTTATTTACAAACTTTTTTTTTTTGTATCCTTCTGCCCTCTCCAGTGTGACATCCCTGAAGGAGGTTTGGTCCCCAAATCTCTGTACAGGACAGCAGAGGAGCTGGAGAGTGAGGAAAACCGCCTGTTGACTGACTCCATCTATAAGAGTGCCAGTATTTTTAAAGGAGCCCCATATGAGGTACAGTCTCCGCCTTGTTTTAAAACGGCTCTCAAATACACATGAAGCTAGGCTTCCTTAATGGTGCATAAAGATGAGTCCAAGGGGTTTTGGATTCTATTCTGTGGATGAGGGTGCCACCCGCTGGTGGAAATCTATGCTGCAGCAAACTATTTGATTAATGGTCTTTTTTTCTGCCGGTCTGTTTCCGATCTCCTGACATCCTCCTGCAGATGCTGATCGAGATCAACGAGGCCTCCTCCGTCATCACCTGGGACTTTGATGTGTCTAAAGGTGACGTGATCTTCCACATCTACCATTCCAAGAGGGCCCCACAGCCCCCCAAGAAAGACACTCTCGGGGCCCATGGCATCACGTCCCTGGGCGCCGTGAACGCCCAGATGATCGACAGGAACTGGGTGCTGGGCCAGGACTACAGCATGGTGGAGAAAGCCCTCACCTGCAAGGAGGGAGAGAGTGTACAGGTCAGAGATTATCCTCCATCCATCTGCACTCTGTCCTTTTCTTCTTCTTCTTTATTTGTCCGTGTTTACTGTGGTATCCGTCAGCACAGACTCAAACTGATCCGGTTGCTCTCCTCTGTTCAAACAGGGCTCCCACGTAACGCGCTGGCCCGGCTTCTACATCCTCCAGTGGCGCTTCCACAGCTCCCCAGCCTGCTCCGCCTCCAGCCTGCCTCGAGTGGATGATGTGCTGGCCTCGCTGCAGGTCTCCTCTCACAAGTGTAAGATCATGTACTACACCGAGGTGCTGGCCTCCCATGACTTCAGGTCAGTCTATTTATTCCACTCAGCTTCTCTCTCTCTTGTCGTGTCCTGTTTGCTTGCTGTAATACTGAAGCTGTCTTTCATACAGGCTTCAGCGCTCCTGTGTGGGTTTTTAAAACAACCAGTGTTATTTTTCTAGACGTTTCCATGTGTTTTACAGACATTTTGTTTTTACACCTGTTGTACTGTTCATATGTTGCCCGTTTGGTTTTTACAGTAACGTATTGGGTAGAATCAGGCCTGAACATTTCTTTTCTGTTGTTTTCTAGAGGGTCCATGACCAGTCTGGAGTCGAGCCACAGTGGCTTCTCCCAGCTCAGCGCCGCCACTACTTCCTCTAGCCAATCACACGCCAGCTCCACCGTCTCAAGGTAGCATCTGCCCGCCAGATGTCTAAAGCAGCAGTGACCGGACAATTTCTGACATCTAACTCCAACTGTGCCTCCCATGAGCCTTAATCACAGCCTCTAATGAGAAGTTGACCTGGCAAATGGAGCTGAGGAGAGTTTTCATGAAAATGTAAATTACAAATATTTGTATTATTACTTGAGCAGGACCAGTAAACTTCATTGACCTCTAAACTATGTATTCAATTGTTCCTGTGTATATGATGACTGACATGTTTTTTGTTTTTGTTTTTAATAATGTTATATAGGGCACCAACTAACAAGTTCAATGCACGGTGCAAATGTTGAGTATTGTTTTGTGTAGTTGCACACAGCTTGTCTCCCAGAAGCTGCTTTTATCATCCACAAGATGTCAGTGTACTCTACTTAACTGCTCTCAGATCTGCAGTGTACTCAACACAGATGTTTACACTCACACACACTGTCTGGTCTTTTAAAGATCCCAAAATCTAATTGTTTAAATAAATAATTTATCACAAGCATTAATATCGATGTTCGTATTGTAACCTCCAGAGTGTGTTTGTGTCTTGATACTAGATTTGAGAAAACAATGACTGCAGCGCTGCAGTGGGGGTAGTCATTTTGAGTCATTCTAAAGATGGGTTATAAATCACTTTTACAGCAATAGGTGAGACGTTAAGAGCGAGCAGATGATATCAAATCTCTTTTTAAAATATGCAGTGCACTCTCTCTCGATTTCATGTAAGGTTGTTTTTTTGGACTTGTTCGTCATAGCTGCTGAGTTTTCTGAGGCTGCTAATTTGAATGCAATATAGTGCGGCCCCTTGTGATCTGGCACAGGGCCAGGCAGACAACTGATTTACATAAAACTTTCATTTACATAAACTTATCAGATGCTTCCAGCTAAAGCTTAATTGAATTTCCCAGTGTTTTTTTTTTCCTTTCTTTTTCTTGATTTGCAAACTTGTGTCGTGTTGCTGCTTATCCCAACGCACTTCACAAGGTGGATTTAGTTATCTCAGGGCTTGATTGATCCGGAGCCTGACTTCCTGCTGGTCAAGACAGGGCTGTTAGAAAGAGGAAGTGTAGAGACTTTGCCAGAAGCTTATTTACTGAACTACCCAGCTTGCTCTAATGACCTCCCAAGACACACATTGTCCAGATCAGCAGCAGCACCTCTTTCTCCTGATGCACTTCATTTTCTGTTAAAAACCTTCTCTTCCCGAGCAGTTATGTGATTTAAGGCTGAATTATTTTACCGCCACTCACAGGGTTGAAAAACAAGGTACGATATACAGGTAACATTCGGTAAGGCAATCAAATGCTCCTAAATAATGCATCACTTTTATACTGTATCCACATCTGTGGTTGACCTGAGACGACCTCGGGAAAGAGGGACGGTGGCTGACCTACGGCCACCAAGTGTTGCAATGATTCATGCTTACATTATGCATTATTGATCAGAGAATGGGTATTAAAAAAAAACACTGACTCAACAGAAGCTGTTGATCTTCCCAAAACTCATCTTTGTGACAGAGAGGCACCAGCACATATAAAGTTATGTAGCATGTTGGGCAGCCTTTATGGCATCATGAGAATGATTCATTCTGTATTCTCAGGCCATCCTAGAGGGCACTTCATCACGTTTTATCTACAAACCAGGCCTTCAACAGGGCCCTTTTGTTGTGCTTTGTTTTGAACATCAAGAGGCAGACAAATAAAAAAAAAAAGAAAGATGGGCTCACCATGATAGCGTTACTCTGAGGACCATGAATTCATACAAAATGACATGTCAATTCATCAAATATCCCTTCACATATGTTTTTCACCCTCTTCCTCCAAACAGATGGATAAACGTCGTATTTAGCACACCTTGCATGTGTCGAGCCTGGAATAAGAGGCCATCTTTGTAGTTTGTGTGACAACTGTGTTTGCTGTTGAGACACTGGACCTCTTTTTATGGGATGAATTTTACCTCCCGCTTCTATTATAAGTAAAGTAGAAAACTGAGTTATGGTGCACAGGCCAGTTAAAATGAGTCCTGTCTTTTTGGGATACGAGCATCACAAGAGACAAACTCAAGATCATCTTGAGTTTGTCTCTGAGAAACAGGTTTAAAGATTCCCCCTCAACTGAATGCCTGTAGAAACTGCTCTCTTTCTCTATTCTGCCTCATAAAGTGCTGGTTGAGTTGATGCAGTCCATTTAAAATGTTGAATAATCCTACAACCAGGAACACTAGATCTCTTAATTCTGTGATGAGCACAGCAGGCAACGGGGGAGGACTGCACTGATAATGTGCTTCTAAAATAGTCTCAGACTCCTTGTTACAGATATAAACATCCCAGCCTTCACTGGGAATATGTACATGGTAATGAATACTCTTTCAGAAACACCAGAGGCAGGCGTGGGGACGTCGGGATAGTCAACAAAGGGCTGGATTTCTTTTTGAGGGGTTGTTTTCATTTTAGTTTTTCTCAAAAATAATTACTCATGAACCACTTTCAAAATACCAACATTCTGGGACGCCACGGTTGAAGGATCAAAATCAAATCATGCCACCAAACTTCTCAGCCCATCAAATCCTGCATTGATGAGGCTTTGATCAAATTTGTTTTGATCACAAATCGTAAAAAAGAAGAGCGCTGAATTATTTTTAGGAGGCGAGACGCACTTTGTCCAGGATTGTTTGTGTGAATGTGGAGCTTGAGTCCTTTGTATTCCTGTGATGTGTGCACGCTGAAAAACTGTAAATGTTTAATGCCTCCTCCATCTGAGTTGTGGACCTGTCTATTTAACTAATCGCATATGGACTGGGTTGAAATTAATTTTCTGACTTGATGCAGGCTACTAGTGGGCTGGGCCTGATTAATATGTCCACAAACAAATAGGTACAGTCACATCTGTTTATCTCTGATGCTTCATAGCTCTCGTATCTTCTAACATTGATTTTTCTCCGCTACGAGAAAAGGCCATCAATCTATCTAGCTTCAATTTAGGCCAATTTCTGAGTATTGCCCTCATCTGCAAAGAACCGTCAAGTCATGTGTTGTTTTTATTGGTTTCCGAACATCAGAGCGGTTTCACTGTATTTCTCTTTTTGGCTCCCGGACTTCTATAGATGACATTTCCATTCCTCTTACTCTAAATGGCCATTGAACTGTGCCGGTCAGTATGGGCCTGCCCTCCCTAATTGTTACAGTGAGGAACACATTTATCTCTGCCGAGTTTTGAGAGGATACCAAACATGTGTGTCTATGGAAATCTCACAATATTGATTACTTGAAGAGGGGTTCTCAAATATCTAATGCTTGTAAATCAATACAGTTATGAAACCCGGCAGACAGGAAAAAGTAACATTTTTGAAAGGTTACACTAATAAATTACATTCTTCACTATTCAGAAGCTAACTAGTTAACCTCACTTACTAGACCAGCTAAACCAGACTAGCTAACTAGTTAACTGTACTCACTAGACCAGTTATACTAGACTAGCTAACTAGTTAACCTCACTCCCTAGACCAGCTAAACTAGACTAGCTAACTGTACTCACAAGACCAGCTAAACTAGACTAGCTAACTAGTTAACTGTACTCACAATATCAGCTAAACTAGACTAGCTAACTAGTTAACTGTACTCACAATATCAGCTAGACTAGACTAGCTAACTAGTTAACCTCACTCCCTAGACCAGCTAAACTAGCCTAGCTAACTAGTTAACTGTACTCACTAGACCAGCTAACTAGTTAACATCACTCACAAGACCAGCTAAACTAGGCTAGCTAATTAGTTAACCTCACTCCCTAGACCAGCTACTAGCTAACTAGTTAACCTCACTCACTAGACCAGCTAAACTAGACTAGCTAACTAGTTAACATTACTCACTAGACCAGCTAACTAACTATACTACAAGGGGTAAATCATTTTATGTATTTAACTGTCATGGAAATGGAAATAAAACTGGATGTGTGCAAAGTGAAGCATGCATTAGTGTTGTATTCGGCTCTATACCTGGTTGTGAAATGTTCTGTCACCATCAGTGACCAGCAGAGCTCCACTAGCTTAATGATTGCTTACTTCAATCTTGCTAAAATGATATTCTCATATTCTCATGATATGCTCTTGTATGAAATCTTCACTCACATTTTTAAAGGCTGACATTTGAACACATCATAGCAAGAAAACCACAATTAAATGATCAAGTTAATGAGGGCTGCGATCCATTTAGCTTCACCAGTTTGAGTGCTGACTGACTGATTAATGGAGCAGAGCCTCCATTAGTGCTCTCGCTGGTTTCCCTGCTATGATCACTTCCAGTGTCTGCCATGGAAAAGGCCCATTCATTATTTTAGGCTGCTGTGAAGGGACTGACGGCGTCACAACACAAGTGACACCCTGGGCTTTACAGCACATGTCATCATGATGAGCAGCACCTTCCTCCCACCTGTTGTCCATCTCGCTCATCATCGTCATGGCCATGTCACACGTAGTTGGAAGTCAGTAGCAATCACCTGGACTACTGTCTCTGCCAGGGGACAGTACTGGGCGGCATTTCAGGCATCCATCTTTGGTCCTCTTCCCCTACCAAGCCTCCCCGCCCCTCATGGAGCTCAGGTTTGCCTTATTGGCAGGCAGAGGGGCGGGCGAGATCCCTCTACACTTCAATGACGCCGCCGTCTACAGAATAAAGAATAGAGGACGATCAAGGCACATGTAGATGAGCTTCTCGTGGGACCGGCTGCCATCTTGTCTGCCGGTCCCTTTTCATCCATTCAAACTCTGTCGGGGAGTGAGTACAGTCTGTGATGTGTGGTTGTCTCCGTACCACCTGCTACCAAGTTAACGTCTATTAATTTGCATACAAAAATGCAAAACATCGTCATGTTCCACTTTCTCAAATGTGAACATTTGCTGCCTTTCTTTCTTATAAAATACTAAATTTAATATTTTTAGATACTGGATTGTTTGTTGAAGTTAACTAGTCATTTGAAAACAATAACAAGGTCAGCATCTAACGATTATTTTCACTTACTATTAATCTGCTAATTAGTTTCTCTATTAATCATTCAGCCCATGAGATGTCATAAAACATTGAACTCAAGGGGAGGTCACAAAGCAGTAAGCCTTTCAGCTTACGAATAAATAAGATTAAGAAAATATTGAAGACAGAAGCAAATCTATTAAGTTGAGAAACTAGAATTAGACAATTTTGGCATTTTTGCCGATCGATAATTTCATTATATTTCTGCCGGTTTACTAATGATTGTTTGACTTATTGCTGATGTAGACATAACCCTGGGATTTACTAAATTGTCCCGGTATTTTGCATTATTTACTGACATTTGCAGGACCAATCTTTATTTTCCGCACCGATCATCGGGGGCGTTTTTTCATCTGAAAACTTTTAATCTCTGAAATGGACTTTTTAAGGCATCGGCTACTGCATTATAGTGAGTGTTAAAGTGCAGGAGTATCCTGCATTTAATAACGATTGCGACAACGATACACCCAGAACAAGCCTGAGCCTCTTGTTGTTTCAGACGATGCTTTAGAGAACAAGAGCATATGAAACGCAGCCAAACTGTGTGTGGAAAATGTTTTCTGGCAGCGGTGTCCGCTCCCCCTCTCCGCCTCTCTAACATTATGAGGTAGTTACTGTAAGCCGGGCCCATAAGCGATCCCTAGATGCAGGCTGGCACCGCACCACTCAGTCGGCTTGTGACGTCTGTCTCCCCGGCTTGTTCGAACTACCTGCTTCATTGCGCTTGCTAAATTAAAATAAAATATTCTCAGCATAAAGGGACACCTATTCTCTGCTGACGGCAAGCTAATTGTCATTTTGAGTCTGATTGCAGAACATTAAAGCTGCTGCAGGAGACGGAGCAGCTTATTGGCCCAAGCTGCCGCTTACTGCCGCAACTCCCTGTGGCTGAAGTTATGAAGGAAAGGGTGCTGTGTGGTTGTTTATGGAGAGAAAGACCATGAAACGCCTCAATACGTGCTACGATTAAGGTGCGGCCCGTGTTATAAAAATTGTAATTATGAGTTAATGCACCCATTGGACATTTTGGAGAACAAACTTATTCACTTTCTTGCAACCACAGCTGATTACACAGATTTTGTTTTTACAGTGTATCAGTTCAAATGTAACAGCTAGCTAGCAGCTAGTTAGCTTAGCTTAGCACAACAAAAATGGGAATAGTTGGAAAACAAAATCCACCTACTACTTTTATTAAAGATCACATATTAAAATGTTGCATTTTACTTTGTCTAAGCATCGTGTTTAGTGTGAGAATAAAGTTTCGCCTCCACTATAAGATATATGGACTGGACCTTTTCTTGGCCGAGAATAGTAACTGTCTGGAGTCTTAGCTGGTTGCCTGGCAACTACTCGGAGCCAAGAATGAGTCCTCATGCTAAGCTAACCCACCGGCGTCTCCGGCTGCACGCCGTACAGACATGAGAGCTGTGTCCATCCTCCCATCCATCTCTCTGCAGGAAAGCAAAGAGGCACATTTCCCAAAAAGAAGTCCTCGTCCCAGCATACTGTGCTGCAGCTGCAGAGTCTAAATGTCAGTTTTTACATTTCTAAACTAGAGGGACATGTTTGCAGCTGTAGAAAATGTTCTTGACTCGCCTGCCTGTAGTTGAGGGAACGGCTTTGACGGGCAGCAGAGATGAGATATGGAGCGTGACAGGTCTGCCTATTGTATGTGCCTGAGGGAAACTCCTCACCTGTCAGGGCCCAAACGACTGGAGGCGAACGTGTTCGCCGTGATTCTTTCATTTCAATTCCTTGTTTGAATATTGAAATGAACAATCTTCCCTCACTGGAGTCGCATGAAGCTGACGGGGGGGAACGTGTGACAGTGATGAAGCCCGGCTGTGCTCCTCCTGTGTGGTGTGAAGGCATTGTGGTTGTAATTGCCTTCAAGACCGGCTTAGGCTCAGGACCAAGGATCTTTCGGCTGTGATCTGTTAAGCCTATTACACACTTGTTGCGCAAAGACACACAATCCTGCGTGGATGAAAAGCGTGTGTGAGAGCCAATTTGTGCCATTTGCTTTGGCGTCGGCGTATCCAGTGACAGTACAGCGCACGACTTATGTTTTCCGTGGATCATTAACAGAGTAGACAATGCATTGAATTCAGAGGTCTTTGATTGTTAAAACCAGTTGGATGGAAACTGGCTGTCAGGGTGCATCTGGACTTTTATTGCCTGCTTTCATTCTGTGATCTGATGCTATGCTGCGAACAGGGAAGGGGAAAGTACTCCTTCATGAGTCGACTGCTGTCAATGTGCAGCTGCATCGGTGGGAGATGTTGGCTTTGCATTAGCAGTAACTTAATGCAGCAATAAGCGAACTTCTCCACAGACACATTTGTAATGTAATACTTAAATATGACACTTCTTTCGTCAGTCATAGGCTCAGGCCATAGGTCATAGGCCATAGGCTCAGTGTGTCACCTCCCTCTGTGATGGTTAATGACTCGACTTGTGTAGAAAGTGTTTTCATCATCAACTCTCAAGCCAACGCAAAGCAGCAGAAGTAGAGCATATGGTTCAGAGAGCAGTTCTGGGGGAAAACAAAAAGTATGAGCCTGATGATCCATTGTGATACAATCTGGTGATAAGTGTGTTTGGACAGTTTCGAGCAGGAGCCCGCTGGCTAAACTTGGCAGAAATCCTCGACAGCTGCTCGGATGACTGGCCTGCTTGTGGGCTTAGATGACTCAACAAATGTCTTTTTCCAGATAAAAAGGACCCTGACGTTATGAAAAAAAAAACACACAAAAAAAACGAACAACCTGTTATTGAAATACTGAAATATCCCAAACCTGATGTTCATTAAAGGAAGTGGAGCCCATTAATACCTTGTACACCCACACGATTTATGGCCTCTTCATGTGAGGCAATTCGCAGTTAAATGCGGAGGCCACCTCCAGAGCCTCATAAAGAAGCTGTCAATTTAACTTCTTTTCCCAGTACAGTCAGGGAGCGATAGCAAGGTTACAAGTGCATTAAAGTGCATTAAATCTGGCTTTTAAACCTCCCATGTTTCAAAGAGCCGAGAGCGGCGGCCTTGTAAATAAAATACAAGTAAGTATTCTGATACGGTTCATTTCAGTGCAGTGCCAGAAAATGTGTTTGTTCTTCTCAACCTGTGTGTCTTGCTCCTCTACTTTTCTGTCAATTTTTATTTTCCACAAGACGTGAAGGCTCTGGGTGTGTGACTAAAATCTCACAAGTGTAACCTTGTATTGGAAAACAGGAGGATCGGCTCCCCGTGGATTTTTATAACCAGTTGAGTTGGTTTATGGAAACCCTTCGGCCATATCCGCTTAGGATGCTTGGACGTTGTGAACAAAAAAAACATGTTTTGTTCTCAACAACACAGACATAAACCAGCAGCAAGAAAATGAATGAATGGACGGATTGAATTATTATATTATTTAGGCCCTGCGGTAAATACAGAGTATTGCAGTGGGCAGAAGATGTTGACTTGTGTGTAGACAATCACCTTTATCTCAGATCCTAAGTCTTATCAGACACCGCTTTGTGGGTGTGTGTGTGTGTGTGTGTGTGTGTGTGTGTGTGTGGCACTCGCCATATGTGGAGGAGGCGTTTTTGTTTGTAACGTTGGACCCGTGTTGTATGATTAAACATGATATCCCGCCGAGTTTTGCATCTGTTGTTGTTTGTGTCTCTTTCAGCATGTGCAGTCCGGACAGTGGAGAGATCACATGGGTGGAAATGGCTGTTGGCTAAATTCTGCGGATGCGTCTCATTCATTATGTAGAAAGACGAGAAGCGTCTTTCTACATAATCAGACGAGACGTCTGCCTTGCAAATGTTTTAATGATGTGAAGAGAGGTCACGCTTAAAATTCTGCCTTTTAGGATTTTAAATACCTTTTCCCGCATGGTTGTGTTCACGTGCAAAGCACCATTTGTCTTAAAAACGTAGTAAAATGTATTTCACCTGCCAGCTTATCCATTATTATTTTTCTTAATGTGATGTAAACCTGGTCAGATGATGGCGACGTGCTTGTTAGGTGTCTCACCTTGTTGTTGTTGTTGTTGGTCTCCAGAAGAACCAGCACAGATGGACCCCTGAACAAGCAGTTTATAATACTTATATTTTTATTTATGGTTATGATTTAGATGACTTGCACACTGTCAATCTGAAAACCGTAACATTTCTTAATGGCAGTATATGAAGAACATTTCCCACACTGTAGATGTGCCAGTTTTAAAAATGTTCGCATGAGGCACCGCAGAGTAGATAGGAACGCTACATCAAACACAAAACAGCTGAAAATACAGCTTGGAAAGTAGTTTAAACTGGTAGTTAAAAAAAATAAAAATATTTCTTTGATTTCGAGCAGTGGTAAGGGATTCATTTGAACTGATAAAGTATGTTGTATTATTTAAAGTGCATGCAAGAGAGAGAAAGAGGAGGATGAGAGGATGACCTTAAGACTGTCCGCTCACTTTGCAGAGCTGGACGAGTAGTTCATGACTCCTGTAAACTCTGCCGCCGCCATTAGAATGATAATTGTATTTCGGATCAGCCGCTACACTCCCGGCTAACGCATAACTTACGATATGTTGTCGAGTGACTGTTATCAGACGCTGATAGGCCTGTGTTCCACCTCTCGCCTCCTTGTGATCGGGTACAGCGTCGTGTCAGCTGCAATCAAGAAGTCGCTCAGTCAGGATCAAATACCGACTTTCATCCGGATTTAGATTCACTCTCTTCCTGAGGATCAAAGGTTCCGGGGCTGAGGCGGGATTATTCAGCAGGGAAAGGTGTAACTAAAGCATCCAAGACCTTGAACTTTAGCCAAGAAAGGGATTTTCTATCTCTCAGACTAATTAGAGTCAAAGAGAGAGACTTTATAGTCTTAAAATGCAGTTTCCCCTTAAATTAATGCCTGTCATGCCATATGCAAGATGTTTGCATCAGTTGCATCACTTGACAGGACGGCCCGGTTGCACCTGTGATAGCTAATCCTTTAATGAGCCTTCCATCCTGCACACACACACACACACACACACACACACACACACACACACACACACACACACACACACACACACACACACACACACACACACACACACACACACACACACACACACACACACACACACACAAACTTTTATGACACATTTGGAAATTATCCATTAGGTTTTTTTTTTAACTGCTCACATCCCTTGACTCGGCGTTCATTGCCAGCCCAGCAATGAAAATTCATTACAGTCTTTCGCCTTAGGTGAGTACTGGTTATGTGCAGAATTTCATTCTCACGCTCCCGGGGGGCTGCACCGCTGAAACATAATTTCAGTTTGAATAGTTTTCCAGAGGCCTGCGAGGTCCTGCTCGATGCTGAAAGATGCGACTCTGAGGTGACTCGTAGGGTTTTTGCAATTATCTCTCGGTTATGTGGGTTGTACCGCGGCGTTTTTGTTTACCTGCCATGTTTGATAACCAAGGGGTCGAATATTGCTGCGGTACTGAACCTGTTCAGATCACTGCAGTCAGGTGTAAAACACAATATCTCTTTCATAACTGTTGTTTGCTCTGAACCGGAACAAAGGATCTCTGCAGTACACGTGTCCTCCTCACGAAATCAATTGCAGTACATGCTGCTACTGACATGTTATGATGGGAGGGGGACATCAGGGGGTGTGACTCAAACACGTCTGGGTGCAATGCAGGAAAACAGTGATGCAAACTTACTCTTTTATAGAGAAAGTTTAAAAATCTTTTATAAAACATTTTTGCCTTAAGCAATTATACCAGCAGATTGCAATTTGCTGCAACAAAGTAGACAAAATGTTGCTTCTGATTTGCCTTGTGATGGCGCTAATGGGTAATTTAGCTCCCAGCTTTGCCCATTCCTAATTCAAACTGAAAGCTAATTTTGTGTTTTCTAATGTAAATTGTTTGTCCAAGTATCTCATAAAACCGGCGAATAAGGAAAATGAAATGTGTTGTAATGGCCCGTGTCGGTGCACTGTGATGTTAATGAAACAGTCGGGATCAAGACGGTGTGGGACATAATATCAAATATGAAAAGTAGGGAGCACAGAAGCTCACAAGGTGTCAGGGCTTTTAATTATTCTTGCATTGTACCCTGCTGGGACCCGATATTTCAAATATACTCTCCACTAAAATGTCCAGTTGTTCCCCGTAGACTTGTTTTTCCACTGTATCTGTTTACCAGGAACTGGTTAGTACTCTATTGGTCCTGCTTTTTGAAGGCTGCATTATGAAGCAATCTCCTTTTTTTTTTTCATCCCTTTCAAACTTCTGCTGCAGTCTGAAGACTGGGTTGTGCCTCCGAGCCAGTGGATTGAACTTCCCGATATAAAGAGCAGAGCAGAGGTGATTTATGGGGGTTTCACTCCTGCAGCACAAATTAGCAGGACCGGGGTTCAATTATGCACAGTGGTGGTCATGGCCGCTGTTATAATGAGGGTCGGCAGGGTTGGAGCTGGGACCGGAGTCAGAGGGAAGCTCGGCTCTTTGAATGACGGCCGGCGCTGCCGCAGAGGGAAGAAGAACCGGTTGACACAGTTGGTGCAACGTTCCCGACTTCAACCGTCTCCTGAACAGGTTTGGAGGGGATTTCCCATCATTCAACAGTCAGACGTCTTCTTCATGTTGGTTCTCTGACTCACCGCTGTGAGTTGTACTCTCGGGTACGGTGGCCTGCTTTGGCCACCCGGAGGCTCTGTCATTGGTGCACCTTCATTTATTAGGCAATCCTCGGTCTGCTCCCAAACCTGTCTGTCTTCCTCATGCAGAAAATCTCTGACAATACTCTTTGCGTTCTCAGGACTTCTTCACGCTCACTTTCCCAAATGCCAGAAACGGAAAGGGGGAAAAGGGCTTTTGTGCAGTCTGCACCCTCATCATGCAACATGTTGCAGAATGATTTAAAACTCAAAGAACTGATACCAATTACTGCCTTTGAATCTAAAATGAAAGAAATAGAGGCAGGTACCCTGCAATGTCAATGTTTCTTAAGGTTACGTCACTGTCTTTTAGCTTTTAGATTCTTTTAACTTGTCTTGTTCTGTGTTTTCTGTCTGTGTTTCTTATGTTGCTGCCTGTCTTGGCCTGTCTCCCTCGAAAAAGAGATTTATAATCTCAACGGGACTCTCCTGGTTAAATAAAGGTTGAAATAAAAAAAAAAAACACGTTGTCCATCCTCATGTCATTACATGGTTGCTGTGTGTCTACGCTCGGTCCGGTTTGCCCTTTTTTTCTGTTTGGTTAGTTCATCGCTCAGCTTCGTTTTAACCCCTTTATGTGCATGGCTCTACCGATTTCCTATAAACGTGTTAATCACAATGTGAGCTGTAGCGTAGCTAACGTCTAACAGTCCACTCGTGACCCCGTGTTAAATAAATACCCATACCATTGTGCGATTGGTGCAGTAACCATAGTGTGAACTTGATGTCTTCATTGAGTTGCTGACCCTCTCATGTTTCCTCACACTGTGCCGAGCCTCTCAGCCTGTGAGCCATTCCACTGATCAATAGCATCGCTAACAAGGCTATGTGGGGAGAGCGGCTCCAGCCAGCCTGTTACTCAGAAAGCCCATTGTCATCCACCCACTTACGCAGATAATTGGTCCAGATACAACATTTCTATACGTCGCATGTATTGTTAGAGGTGAGTCATGCGTGCAGCAGCGAGGCAGCAAAGAGAAACGTGAGACGGAGATAAAGAGGGCGGTTATTAAAAGAAGTATGCAGAGGATGAGGAATGGAGGAGGATTTAAAGGCAGGAGGAAGGAGGGAAGAGAGTTCCCGGTGTCTGCTCGTGAAATCAGAGCTGGATGTTCTGATTGCAAATGTCGTGAGTGGTTGTGATGTTTGTGTAGACTGATGGACAACGAGGTCGGATGGTGACCTGCGGAGTAAGTTATGAAAACGGCCTGTAATGAAAACGCATCCGTACAGAGAAAGGGTCTCGTGGACACGATGACCACACAGGCGTTGGGATGTATGTTCACGAGCAGCGGGGTTCATCCTGCGCCGACATTTCACGATTGAAGTGCATACTTGTGGGTTTTTCCACATATTGTGCTACATTTGCAGGAGACTGAAGCGAAGCCGCTGTTTGCTGCTGATCAAAGCGCAAATGAGACGGGGATGTTGTCAGTAATGCTTTTTTTTTTTTGTTCTTTTCTTTTTTACCATTTATGCATTTTTGATGTTTCCCACCACAAACCAGCGAGTGAAGCGCGGCGGTCTTCGGCTCTTGTGAGCGGGAAGAACTGAGCCTCCGAGTGATTTACAGATGAAAGCTGTCAGCGTCACCCTCTCCATTCAGGGAGCCTTGAGAACGATGTTGCATCAGAGCCCTTTGTGACAGAAGAACAGTGTGTCTGAGTCTGAAAAGTGAAGTGACACCTGGAAACGAGGCATTACAGCTCTACCTCCACCATCATAATGAAAAAACATCCAGTTTGTCAGATAATGACTCATCTTGGTGTTCATGTAACATAGTGGATGATCAGTGTCGGCGTGGAGAGGAAGTTATCAAGTGATATTATAATATAGTGAATCTGAGCCGACTGCTTCTGTAAGTGTTCCAGTAACGATCACAGACCTGCTGGTCACAAAGACACTGGATCTACATGTTTATAGTTATGGTGTGTTTGTTTCATTTAGAGCTGAAACTGTGAGTCAGCCTACAGATATTTAATCAGCAGGTATTTCACTCGTTGAAATTAGGTTTTATTTCCGCAAAAATAACTAAATAAATTGCTTCCAGGTTTTTGAATATAAGGAGCTGAAGCTTTTTAGGGATTTTGAAATCCCAAGTCATTTTGAATAGCTTATGTTGGCCTCTGGGGATGTATTCCAGAGTCTCACCCGTAGTGTCATGGTGTCTATGTTTGCAGGCTTATTTGAGACCCTTCTGAACGTTGGGCTCTGCACAGCTCCGTCAGACCACTGCAGAGGAAATCGGTCACAGTGCATTTGATGGAGAAACCAGTGGTGAAGGCAGAAAACGATTAAAGACAAAGTATAGGCATGAGACATGTAGCAGACGGGAGATTATATTATTTATGATATACATCCGAGCGTGTAGGTTCTCACCATATGGGACGGACTACAAGAAAGACTTCACATGTTATCAGTGTGCAGATTACCTGGTGGCCATCGGAGGGTCCGCCCACCTCGAGAGCTCTCGTGTAACGTTAGATTTTTGCATCGCATTGCACACCACAACAATATCTCTATTTTATGTTTGTGAATAGTTTAAATTATTAATACTGCTGGACATGCTGAGCATTTCAAAGACATTTTAGTGACAGTAATAATTTAATAATAAGAATACGATTCTTCCACAGACCCCCAAACATTTAGCTGCTGAGGCTTCAGGAGGAAGTGTCGCTCACAATGTTCCTCACGCAGATTGTTATGCAGAAAGAATCTTGTAATGGGAGACCAGTTCACCTCCCACTAATCTCCCACTAATTGAAGCATATTGCCTCTCTGGAAGCTTTAAGGTGGATAATAAGCAGCTTGATTACATGCACACACACACACACCTATACTCATAGAGATTAGACACGTGTATGTATCCATCTCACCAAGCAGACCTCTGCTACCTATCTCATGTGCTCAATGACCAGCCCTGCTTTCAGAGGCACAATAACACAATTCAGTTGTTGGGGAACAAATGAAAGATGAGGCGGTGTTTTCATGAGGACTGAGTCATCTATTGGAGGAGAGCCACGGCAGCCACGCCGGCCCTCTCCCCAAGGACACCCCCATTGCTCTTTGTGTGTGTTTGTTTTCTAAAATCTCCCGTGACTGCGTGCACACTTTGGTGTGTGTGTCTCTTTTGTGGGCGGCCGCGTGATTCATCATCGTACCGACGCCCTCTCATCCGCAGCACCGGATTAATTTGTTAAAGCTCAGTTTCCATTTGTTATCTAGAGAGCGCTGCATAAAGGAACAACTGTGGAGGGTGTGAGTTGTGGACGGGCCCGATGGCGTGTTCATTAACACGGTTGTTTAATTTGTGTGCACCTGGAACTGGCCTCCCATTTGTCTGGATGTGACGTGTTCGGCCCTCTTGTGTTTTGTACAGTTGTGAGGCTCACATTACAGAAGAGGGTTTCTATTATTTATGAGTCTGGCCCATTCGGTTTGTGATTCAGATGAACTGAAACCATGTTGTGAAGAAAAATATTGTTTTCTTTTATGAAAAATATCAGATCTTTGTCCTGTGCAATTTATTTGATCTGTCCTTCATGACCATAGAGTAAAGTAGCTTACTGTCAAACACAAAACCATTCATCGTAAGAGAAGCGCTGAGGAATAAATCCCTAATTACTATCATTTTAATGTACTGTGTAAAAGATGAGATATCCATGACCTTGGTCATGAATAAACCTTCTCATATTTGTTCATGTGTATGTGTTTCGTGCCGGTATAGTACGAGCCAGCTGGAGTCGTAGGGTTTAACATTTTGCTATTGAGTGCACATTTGCAATAAGAGCTGAACATTAACAAATTATTTGACAGAAAATATATTTGCATCCCGTAACTGAGGCAGGAAAGGAATCCAGTATAAGTCGCTCTGCTTGTTGTTGTAAATGCTAATCACGCTGCGAGCCGCTGTCCGCTCGCATCACGCGGCTGTCGTTGACATGTTTGTTCATAAATACGTGATTGATGAAACGGAGTCGGCCACAAAGCAATTTACTGTAGAATAAACTGCGAGGAAGCAGAGGTGAGCGGGGTGCAATCTTGTTAGCATTGTGTATTATACACTCCACAGCTGAGCTAAAGGAGGTAGCGTGTTCTCATTACTGAGATGTGATGCTGAGAGAAGACAGTCCTTTCTACACAAAATGTAGATGCATGTTTTTAAAAACATTTGATATAAATGATCTTTAGTTGTGCTTTATGACCACGTTGCAGTATGTAGTTTATAATAAAGGGTAATTTTGTCATTGACGCTCATGTCCTTACTAGAACAGTGTTTTTCAACCTTTTTTGACATTTTCTATAATAAAAGAAAACAACCAAAAAAATGACAAAATGTCCCATTGTAGCACAATACAGCATTTATGGTTGGTAATTACTGCTCTACCTATTTAATTACTATTCCAGCCACTATATTGCAGGCTCAGACGCTCAACAATGGCAAGTTATTTGCGGCAAATAAATAATATTTGGTCACCGATTAAGTGAAATTGGACATTTTCTCACGACACATCTGATGATCTCTCACGGCACACTGGTTGAATATCACTGTACTAGAATATATCCCTATCCGTAGCTTTCCCTCAAACTCCTAAATAAATACACACTGGTGTGGATGCTATTCTTCTACAGGCACTGCTTTTGTTTCCCCACACCAGAACTAGAACAGTCTTTTTTATGTTCGTATTCCCCAAGTTTCCTTTGTCTATTCTTTGAAACGCGGTTGTTTGATGTTTGTTCGGGCGCCCTTTGTGGTTTGACTCACACACAAAATCTTTCGGAAGATTTGTTTCTATTTTTTATTCATCAGCTTTGCAATAAATTGTTTAAGTTTCCCTGCAGCCCATTTCTGTTGTTCTGGAGATGCAGTGCTGAAGACCACGTCCACTCAAAGTGACCGAGACTCATAACAGCACTGCTCCAGTGGTTTTAGTCACTTATTATTAAATTTCACTGACGCTTCACATGCTTTGACTTACATGCTATACAGTAGACTGTAGACACAGCAACGGTGAGCAATTAGGGTTAAGTGTTGCTCAAGGACACATCGACATGGACTAGCGGAGCCGGGGATCGAACCACCGATCCTCTGATTGAAAGACGAACCTGCTAACCACTGATCCACAGTCGCCCCTGTATTATTAATATTATGACACAGGAACAGCTTCTTTCCACTGGCTGTCACTCTGATGAAGAATTAATCAGACTCCTCCATCTGCACTACTCTACTGCTGTGTCTTTAATGTATTTTTTATATTCTGTATGTATATAAGCATGAAGACCTTTGTGAAACCGGAGTCAAATTCCATTTATGTGTAATCACACATGGTCAATAAAGCTGATTCTGATTATTATTCTGATTATTATTATTATGCAACACAGTGATGAGCTTGACCAGACATGGCTGATAGAGTGACCTTGGATTAGATGTCAACATTTTTATGGTACAACAGCTAAATCATGGCATAATCGACTCATTTCATCAACCGGTCCTTTATTTTATTTCATGAGGCTTTGTTGCTTTCAGTCTCAATATGTCACTCTCCACCATCTTTATCAGGCTAACATTGCAACACATCTAAGCACCTTATTGTTTAACATTTATTACATCCAATTTCCTCAGCAGCTGTCTTATCAGATGCTCCAAAATACACATTTACATTTCCAACACAGCATGGAGCGGCCACACTGCCGTGTGTGTGTGTGTGTGTGTGTGTGTGTGTGTGTGTGTGTGTGTGTGTGTGTGTGTGTGTGTGTGTGTGTGTGTGTGCATGAGTCACCATCTGATAACCATATGTGGAAAAACATTGTGACTGTCTTCATTGAGACACATCCTGCATAAAGAAATATGAACACAAGCAGCAAATACTGACAGCTTGATATCGGAGTGCAGATGAGATAACCTGAACATTTAGTGCTACGAGGTCGTGTGTCTCTTAATTTAAGACTTTTTTTGTCGGACGGATTTTAATTTAAGTCCCATTACCGCGGTGAAAGAAACCGAGAATCTGAGTTGCTGCAGCTTTGGGAACCGGAGATAGAGTGAAACGTGTTTCAGTAGATGAGGCAGGTGGTAGTAACGGTGAGGATAAGTAGAGCATTTGTGAATGATTGAGCGTGTTACTGCTCAATTTACAGTAATAACGTAATACATCTGCTTCTTCCTCTGTGATCCGAAGACGAGGAGCCCGTGTTTCCATTACGAGGAGCGGCCGATTGTGTCCTGAGGCCGGTTATAGAAGTCTGTTATTTCTTTGTGCTAAACAAACTACCTCCACTACTGTTGGGATTTATTTTCTTCTTTCTCACAGTAAGTCAGAATAAATGCACGGCGGTGTGGGCCAGAACAGAGCTGCCGGCTTTTTGATGTGACTTTTTGGATTATACCTGTTGTCATTCGATTCCAAGCCGTGTGCCAGAGGAGAGATTTGGATCATTGTAGTTAATACTCCCTCTGCACTCTGATGGGAAGGTCGCTCAGAGGACCACAGAGTGGACCAAAACATACAAGCAAAAACATAAATGTCTTCATGAAAGCTACGGTTTGTGTCTCTTGCATTGAATCAATATTTTTGTATGTTTCCGAACACCGCTGACATCATCGTGATGCCGATTTATTTTGACATGAACTGGCAGAGTTTGCTGCGTCGCAGCCGGAGTAAACACATTGAGTGAGAAGGCATTAGTCAGAATATGTTTGAAACGATCTGTAAGCGGGTTAAACATGCAGAGCCTCTATTACAGGCACTATTAGACACAAGCTGTGCTAATGTAGATCCATGCACACACATCATACAGCTGTTGGCAACACTATCACACATTTCATGAATTAGAGTTTACATATATTGTGCAATTTATTTTTTAAAGCATTTATCTGCTGAATCTTTATCTTTCTTTATTAATTGATCATATAGACTATGAAATCTCCATCAACAAGTATCAGACGAGAAAAAAATGGTAATATAATAATTCAAATTCACTTTTGAGAAGCTGGAACCAATACATGATCAGCTTCTCTTTTCTCTATAATTGAATCAATTAAACTGCCTGCATTAACCTGTCAATAAAGTAACTGATTCATTCAGATGTGATGACAGGATGCGATGACGAGATGTGATGATGAGATGCGATGACGAGATGTGATGATGAGATGTGATGATGAGATGTGATGATGAGATGTGATGATGAGATGTGATGATGAGATGTGATGACGAGATGTGATGATGAGATGTGATGATGAGATGTGATGACGAGATGTGATGATGAGATGTGATGATGAGATGTGATGATGAGATGTGATGATGAGATGTGATGATGAGATGTGATGACGAGATGTGATGATGCGATGACGAGATGTGATGACGAGATGTGATGATGAGATGTGATGATGAGATGTGATGATGCGATGACGAGATGTGATGATGAGATGTGATGATGAGATGTGATGATGAGATGTGATGACGAGATGTGATGATGAGATGTGATGATGCGATGTGATGATGAGATGTGATGACGAGATGTGATGATGCGATGACGAGATGTGATGACGAGATGTGATGATGAGATGTGATGATGAGATGTGATGATGCGATGACGAGATGTGATGATGAGATGTGATGATGAGATGTGATGATGAGATGTGATGACGAGATGTGATGATGAGATGTGATGATGCGATGTGATGATGAGATGTGATGACGAGATGTGATGATGCGATGACGAGATGTGATGATGAGATGTGATGATGAGATGTGATGATGCGATGTGATGATGAGATGTGATGATGCGATGATGAGATGTGATGATGAGATGTGATGATGCGATGTGATGATGAGATGTGATGACGAGATGTGATGACGAGATGTGATAATGTGATGATGAGATGTGATGACGAGATGTGATGATGCGATGACGAGATGCGATGATAAGATGTGATGATGAGATGTGATGATGCGATGACGAGATGTGATGACGAGATGTGATGATGCGATGTGATGATGAGATGTGATGACGAGATGTGATGATGCGATGACGAGATGTGATGATGAGATGTGATGATGAGATGTGATGATGAGATGTGATGATGAGATGTGATGACGAGATGTGATAATGTAATGATGAGATGTGATGACGAGATGTGATGATGCGATGACGAGATGCGATGATGAGATGTGATGATGAGATGTGATGATGCGATGCCGCCTGACTCTCTGCAGGGCGCTGCAGCCAGAAGGCACCTTGGTCAAAGTGAAGCGACACTATGACATCTCCCTGTGTGCTTATGTGTGATCTACATACTTCAATACACCAAACGGGCCTCACTGAAGGCCTTTCTCTGGATCATTAGTCCTCTGTTTATTTCCCCCTCTCCTCTCCTGTCACCGAGGGAAACTAATTGGCCCGAAATCTGTAGCGTCCAAAAGCCACCATCCCACTGTATTTTCCACACGCAGGCGAACCCGAGGCCAGACTCTCGCAAAACCCAACTTTATTAACATTTTCTTGACAAAGCCACTTGCCCTGAAAGGAATACCCAGACAGAGGTTACAGCAGGAAAGGTCAAAACTGAGTATATGAGTTTTATTAAAGGATACTGCAGATTTTAATATGCTGAAAGGTTAGACAAAGTAAATGGTGGTGGGCGACGGTTATCCTGGAGTCCCAGAGCACCTTTTCATGCCAGTATCCTGTATTCTATGGAGAGCTTTCACAACCTCTGTCCTCTCCTCCTGTCACTTGTCTCTGGGGGCTGAACTTAGTGGTGGCATACACTTCCTGCCTATTCTCTATTTCCTGTCTCGGCAGCCTAACCAGAAAATCTATTTGTTTTCCTTCACGCCGTGCTGAACATATTAAGTGGCGAGCCGTAGCAGTTAATGATCTTTTTGATTTGCATCCTTTTCCCATTTATGCTGCATTCATACACACACGTTCAGGAAAATATCAAAATACCTCCAGCTTTACGTCTCAGCCACTTCTCGTTCATTAGCACGGCGGCGCTCGCGGGGAGAGCTGACACCGGGACACCAACGAGGCTTCTGCACTCGGTAACGGCAATTAATTGAAGACAGATTATGGGACACTGTAATGACTGTTGTCCATTAGTGTACTGATGGTCCTACATGTAGTCTCCAGTGTTAATTACCGTGACATGATCTGCTTCGTCTATTTGTACATGAATGGATCTTTTCCAGCGCTAATTGAGAGCAAGTTATACATTTTTACTGAAGATCCGTCAGCCCTATTATCCTCAAACGCTTCGACAAATTAGAAGAGACACTCCCCGCCCACTATGACTCGAGTTATTCTCACTAGCTACTTAGCCCTGCTTCCAGTCTTCATGCTAAGCTAAGCTAAGCTAAGCTAACCTGCCACTGGCCTCATTTGCCGTGCAGACATGACGATGCTATCCCTCTTCATCATGGTTACACCCGAACAGGAAGAGCTTTTCTGGCTGTGAGCACATGATGAAGGGTTGGAGGAGGAGACGAGTAGTACAAAGTTCAAGTCGTGTACACACACACACACACATTGCCGGTTGCTCATTACGTGTGCTGTAAGGAGTCGGTGTGTGAACCTCCCCGGCGCTGCAGCGATGCAGAATGTGGAAGATGGGACAGTCATCGCCAGAGGAATGTTCTCCACCAGGCGATGCCGATGCTATTATAGTCTCCCTGTCAGGAAGGTGCAGCGCTTTTATCCTCTGGAGTCTGTGGCAACTATTGCAGAAGCAGTTACTCCACAGCACAGAAACCTGCATTTTACAGACGACGAATCAGGAAAATAGTTTGTGGATTCATTAATTGTGAATGAATGTTATTGTGAGCTTATATTTCAGCTTATATCTCAGGCTTCATTTCAGGCATGCATTTTCATTTCATTTCGTGTTTCTGAGATGAACCATGCAACCCCTGATGATGGTCCTTTAGACCGAAAGCTAAAAATAAAATGTTCTCTGCATAGATTTAAGTTTCTACTCTTTTTTTTTCATTTCAGACAAAGCCGGGTGAAGCGGCGGTTATCCTGCATTTTTCCATTTCCATAAGATGAACCTTGGGTGCAGGTTTCATTGTATCTGAGGAGGATGAATTCCTTTGCATGACCTTTTTCTAGCATGCAACAGTCATGTCCTTTACATTTCTTTCTACAAAGGACCAGCCTGTTGACTATGAAGTCCAATGCTACACAACACAATGCCAGACAGGAGTGCGGCAGGAAGGACGTATCTCTGTCGGCCAGCCAGGTAGTTGGTGCCACAAAAAATTGAATTTGGAAAATAAATAACCTGATGGTTGGTTACACAGAACCATCTGAGAAGGACACTGTTTGGGAAAAGTCAGGCACTTTAAATAAAATACCTGACAGGTGATTTGATGAACCATCTGTCAATCAATCTCTTGCCGAGAGAAGAGCGAAATCCTCTTTTCCCTCGAGAAAAGCCGTCAGTGTCGTTATTTGGGGAACAGGAAATGCAACAAATTTGACTCATTTCTGAGTTTTAGGACTCATTCCTGCAGCCACTATATGTAGAAATCATTATACTGTGGTAATAGTGTCATTCCGAATACTTTTTCCTAATTTCACGAGAGGAAATGTGTTTCATGGAGTGGCCCAATGTGAATTTCCCCTGAGGTGTATTTTGTGATCCAAAACATAATTGTGTGCCGTGAGATAAAGCATGAAATAGCTGCATCTGAATGTCCTTGGACACGCTGACTCATTTGTCGAAGTTAAGAAGACGAATACAGTAGAACAAAATCTAATCAGACCTCCTCCCACCCAAAAAAAAAACCTGTTGATTAAAACAACCCAGGCTGTTGCTGTTTTGTAACTTTCCCACCTGCTGTCGACTGCATGTAAACACCCGGGTCTTGTTTTGACAGTTTGTTTCATTGAAAACCTCACAGAGTGCCAGAGCTGCTCCCGGTGCCTCCGAGGTCATGGATTATTCATGGGCTCACGGGGCGAGGAGACGCGGCCCCGTTGTGAGCCGTGTCACGGCGAGCGTTGACGGGGCCGGTTGCATCAGGTCATCCCAAAAAACAAAACTGTCAAGCTTTCAGAGTTTCATAATCGGGAATAATCACGAGTATTGACACGGTCATGTCGCCTCTGGTGCTGTCTGGTAATAGTGATTTTACACGACACGCTGTTGAAACATGCCCCTAACGATTGGTCAGTCGAGCCGACGCCCCCTCGCGCTCCTCACCCGCTTTGCTGTCGGCGCTCCCTTTAACTCATTTGACACCATCCCACAGTCAGAGGCGGCCATGGCAGGAGGGACACGGTGGTGTGTGTTGTTGTGTCCGTGGGTTGAAATGATGAAATTATCCTGTAATGTTTGTGCCGTGTTGTCGACACTTTCTCAGAAAGAACAACAATTAGCCATTGTTCACATCAGATGGATGTAGAAGCTGCAGAGAAGCTTGTGTTTCCTTTACGACCTCCATGTGCGGTCCACATGCATTTGGGGCGGCTGTAACTCAAGGGGATGAGTTGTCCTGAAGCCACACGGTAGCCGGTTCGATCCCCGGTCTCCTCATAGTTTGTGTGTCCTTGAGCAAGACACTGAACCTCCTGGTGCTTCACAAGGCTGCCCACTGCTCCTTAATTACTAATGATGGGTTAACATTCAGAGAATGTTTAATGAAGGATACTTTCTTCTTACTACTGAACACAACTAAGTGCCACTCATTCATTATTCACATGTGGGCTTGTGTATTGGTACTTTTTCCTGTTTATCTCTAAATTCTTTCTCCCGTTATTCTGTGTCCATAATCCGTTGTGATTGTGTTATTGCTCTTGGGCTATGCATCTTATAGTCGGCCAATAATACACCAATATGAGGTAAAGTGGAATGTTGGTATTTGTATTCATAATGGAGATACTTAAAGTGTTATTTGTAGCCTATAGTATCTCAACTTTTTTTCAGTGATGTACCCCCTGTGAAATATTTTTTTCCACCAAAGCATTTTTGGTGGAAAAAAAATATGTAATAGACAGCGCTGATTTAATACAATTCAGTTTATGAACATACACTTATATTTTATTCAGACAGACAGATAGACAGGATGCTCGTACATATTGTGCAGCAGAATAAGTAATTATTTAAGAAATATTAGATATGGTACTCTTCCCTCAAGATAATTTTAAATGGACCATTATTTGGACTATCAATAACAACCAAGCTTAAAGACAAATGTACCAGAAACAGAACATGAACACTGTATGGATAAACTACAGCAGCTCATGTTCACTCCCCATCAGAGAGACTGCAGCTGTACTTTAATGTATGGAAGATTCAGTGTATTGTGTTCTTTGCTTTTCTTTTAAACTACTTTTTTTTTGTCTTTCTCCAAAACGGCACCAATCTGACACGTTCTGTTTATGCTGAGTCAACGATTCAAGACTAAACGCTCGTCCCAGTGAGACACTCCTCTACAGGAACATCACTCTTTAACGAGAGAGTGACACGGTCATTATCGTTTTCTACATTTTCTGGACATTTGACTAATACAAAGCTAAACAAGGAAGTATTGTCGATGGCAATCCAAGAAAGAATTTTAATGGAAATACTTTCTCTCTGTCTTAATACTTACTGCCTTTTCTCTAGCAGTTGCAGACGGTGCATTATTTAAAAAACGTGGGTGTACAAAGCACCTGATTATATTTCTTATTTTGTTATTGTTAGAAATTGAAGATTCATACATTTTTCTCCAGTGACAGCCCGCCGTGCATCTTTATTTCCTAGGGTTCTCTAAGTTTTATGCAAATCATTGTTTTGCAGGTCTTTGGGTCGTTGGTGTTAAAGTCCAAGTCGGGTCACAAATCTTTTTAGATTTGTCGAGTCTCAAGTCATCAGATTCGAGACAGGAGTTCACCTGCCAGTCGCTTCCTTCTAACATGAGGTGTCATGTGATCCTCTGGGACGCTGGAAGCTGCCAGCCAAGGTCATCTTTGATGTATTTCCCTTTCTGCAGGTCAGAGGAGACGTTGTGGACTCCATCAGGGGTTTCCAGCGCTTCCTCTCGTCCCGACGAATAGACGAGGCCTTTTGTCCTCGGCTTTTGTTAACGTCCTGCCGACAGACTTCCTCTCGCCCTGCTTCTTTAAAACCTCTGAGACCACGGAGACCTTGTGACAGGAGGAGCTGCAGTAGTACATCTGAAGGGCCGTTCTTCCTCCAGCTTTTCAGCGCTATTATCAGCCCCCTTTAGTTTTTTTTAATGGTTTCTGCTTCTTCCTCTTCAGAGAGCAGGGCCGAGGTCTCGTTCTCCCTCCTTTCATTTTTTCCCTCCTCTCCTCTTTGTACTTTCAGCTTAGTGCCAAACTCTGACCGGACTTCTCTTATAAAGCCAACTCTCAAACTGTGATCTGCTTCATTTCCTTTTCTGACTTCAGATTGTTTTAAAGGGTGCAGATCTTCTTTTCTGTCGTTCCCATCTCCTCTTCTGTCTTCGCTTTAAACGTATTTAAAAACAAGTCCATATAGGTATAGCTGTCCTGCATAAAATGATCATCTCAGTTATCCAAATTGTGTGTTTTTGCAGCAACACATTCTGCTGTGACCCTGAGCCTGACTTCACCATACTTGCTTGTACACTATTTGTCAGTTGGATTTCATTTCCTGCATCTCTGCTTTATTTGTGCTGTTTGTAATTGCTTTTAGTCACCTTCAACTCTAAGTGTACCGCTTTATTCCAGAGAATGTCAGTGTTGTTGTTGTTGTGGCCCACAATGCTGCCAACGGCTGGAGCACCGACGGCGGTACGATCTCCAGTCTGTTGAGTCCTATACTGGGTGCTGGTAGTCTGACATTGCAGAGATCTTTAAATCTCTAATAACTAGATCATGTTTCATGTCTTCACTCAAAATCCTTTGAGTTTGGAGTCACACACTTGACCTCTCCAATATCATTCTTTTGTCAACATTTCCGTTTGTGTTTAAAATACATGACCTCCAGTTGTTCTGCAGGATAATCCTACTTGTTATGTGTTTAATACCTCTGGAGCAATTAAGTGTAGATTGAAGTCAGCTTAACTTGACAGATATTCCATCGGTTCATTTTGCTACCGATTCTTCATTAATTCGGTTTGCACCTCTGTGCGGTATACACACCTTTAAACAAGCTCACAGTATACTGAACTTTACAGACATATTTTATTGTACTTCAGAGAACAAAGATATTCTGTATCCTCACAACTTGGGTTCATTTAAAGTGTTGCTCCTTTGACACCACTTTATTTGTCCGAACAGAATTGGACTGCAAACCAATTTGTGCAGCTTGTTTGCAAGTCTAACAAAGTCTCTCACTTGCCAGTTTATTCTTCATGGTTTGATTGTTCTCTGTTGTCTGTGCCCGTTTTTTAGTGCTGTGCACTTTGAACATGTTTACTGTTGACTTTCAGACCGTAGAATTTGCGTTTGCTGCCTCGTGGTGCACCTGCTGTCGGGTTAGGTTAGGACACCGTCGCTTCCTCCGTCACTGCTGGCCTCAGCGCCGCCGCCACCCCAGTGATTACTCTCACACACGGAGTATACGTCCCGCTCCACTCGACCTGGTGTGTGTGTGTGTGTGTGTGTGTGTGTGTGTGTGTGCGTGGAGGTAAGGGATGAAGGGCTCTGCGGTGGCTGTTTGTGATTGACCTGATTATGGAAAACAGCCCCTGGCATGGCTCCCAGAGGGTGCAGGATTTGTGGCATCTTCATGAAAAATATTCCTGTAGCGCCGGCTTCTGTCACAAGACGCCTGTGGACAAAGCCCGGCTGGCAGCCTGCCAAGAGGGAGAGGGAGACAGAGAGGACCGTTTTAAAGAAGGAAAGGCATGGAGGGAGGGGAATTGATGGTGACGAGGAGGAGGCATTCATGTCAGAGTTATGCCAACTATTATTGATGTTAGCATCTTAGTGGTGATTACAGTCAGGTGTGTGGGGTGCTTTAAACAGGCTATGTCACACGTTGCATCTCACGCTGTGGAAGTGAATCAACAAAAAATGACAAACTAAGAAAACATTTTCGTCATTTGAAGACTTTTCACACCGACACAATCCATTCAAACACCGTTGTTTGTGTTTTATTATAGTAAATATGTCCTTTGCTTCTTCATATAGATTGTATTATACCGAAACGTCGTGCACATCTGGATCTAAATAGGACCTTGTGTGCTGACTGCATCCCAAACAATGCATTGCATCTGTCATTGCATTGTTTAATACTTTTAGGATTAGCAAACTGAAGCTGGAGATGGAATATAATCCGGTCTCGCATATATAGATTACATGTATAAATTGAAATGCCATTCAGTGCTTGGGTCCACAATAGTTGCAGCAACTGCCCTTAAACATGATTATGGGTAGAAGAGATTACTCTCTTCTACCCATAATCGTAATTTCAGTCCGAGCCTTGGAGAGGGAAAAAGCGAACCTCCCCTTCATCGTGCAGAGGCAACACGTAACGAGCTGCAGAGAGCGGCACTGAGCCAAAGCAAGGGAGGCCGCCAGGATGTGTTGGAACGCACCATTAATCTGCTCTGCCACCCTGTAGACAAGAGGAACTGTGCTCCAAGGAGATGCACTGACCACACACGCCTGCACTCCCACGGTGTTACTTTGGAAAAGATAACAATTTGCTGTTGCACTGCTGGGTGTTTTGATCAGGCAGACATGGGTGGAGCCATGCTGGTCTGGGATCAGTGGACATACTGTTAATTTGTGCAAAGAAACTGAGGGTCATGAGACTATACATGCACCTACATTTTTGTTTACTGACCGGAAGTAGAGCTTCCGGGTCCGCCATGTGATTATCATTTTGTCATAGACTTATATTGGGAAATAAACATCACTTAAAAAGCACCTTATTTCGATCATGAGGTCCTAAAAGTTATTTTGTCATAGACTTATATTGGAAATAAACATCACTTAAAAAGCTCTTTATTTCAATCATGAGGTCCTAAAAGTTGTAATAAGCACTAATAACTGAATCCAGAGTTAATAAGGATAAGGAGGCGGGGTTAAATGAAACTCTAGCAAAGGAAACTCTTTATTTTTTTGGATCGAAAGCTCAAAAAACAGTGTTCTCCACATAGATATCTATTCTACCAGTTCAAGTTGTTAAATTGGGGCCTGATCTTTGTGAACTTTGGTAAATTTGCTCAGATCAGTTTGAACATCACTGTCAGGATGTTGGCTTCATGAAGGCTTCGGCAGTATAACTGTCACAAAAGACAACCACGTAAAGTTTTCTATGTAACCCAAGTGTACATTGTAGAGTTCACAACATGTGTAATGTACAAACAACATCAGTGTTTGCACTTTAAACAATCCAAAATGAGAAGTAATGAGATACCTACTCATCTGGCAAACACCTCGAGGAAGTAAAAGAAACAGGGCTGTGATTTTGTGTCTGCATTTCCCTCGAGGAGGGGCTTTTTTTTTGGCATATATTTGGGCTGAGGCTCGTTGGGTGATACACTGGACGGGGAATTTCCCATGTCAGGAGGAAATCAATTATTCATTCAGTGGCATGGAGGGTTGAGCATCACCCTGACAGCTGCAGAAGTAGCTCTGAGATTTAGGACAAGTATGGATGGGTGTGCGTCTCATGTATATTCTGTCTCACCATGCGAGCCAAAGTCTTTTTGTGTCCCTCCATTGGCAGCGTTGAAAGCCCATTCTAAACAAACAAGCACTCTATCACGCCAATAATAATTATATATAGCAGTAATGTATGCCAAAGCCTTATTATGATGAGGTTTAAGTAGAGCATTACAATATTTTACTTATTAGATGAGAATTGGGTAGAAAAGGACACATTGTCGATGCTAGCGGGTGAAACAAAAGGCATCCTGGTGTTTTGTGAGAGTCAAGTTGTTGGTTTGAATCCAAGAATCCAGAATTTATTAAATCTCGTTCCCGTCACTCTCCGCTGAGAACAATTAAAGGCTAAAAATCCGTCAAAATAAAAGCATGTCTCGGCGTTTTTGCCGTGATCGGCATACGATCCAATAAGAGGAAAAAGTTGATTTACGCAAATGATGCGATAATCTTTTTGCTGTTTAAAATGCATTTCCCTGAACAACAGTTATCACCAAATGCCGATGTCACCAGTTTTATCATCTTTCAGCGAAAACGGCTCTAACTCGGCATCAGTGGGACAATTACATTTCTCCCACGCCCACCTCCAGTGTTTGTTTTCCATTTCTCTTGTTATGAATTTTTGCTCAGCGACTTGATGAGACATTTACGTTTGCCTTTTATACAGTAAGCCTTCCACATTAAAATAGTACTCCACCGATTTAGCTCTGCACGTCTATAACATGCTGAACCCACGATGGACAGTTTTTGTACATTCTTCTTCCTTGTCAAAACCTAGTGCCTACAATACCCACAATGCCTATGGGCTGGTTGAGGTGTTAGGTAGCCTTGATCCACTCGTCTCGAGCAGAGATGACGAGGTTACGCTCACGCTAACTGTCACCGACTCAAGTGACATCACTTGAGGCAATGCATGCCTTATCACCAGCCACAAAAAGCTTCATACAACTTTGTATTTGTGCGGTTGAACTCCCCAAACCTTCATTTTTGTAAATAAATGTCCGTGGCTATTTTATTTTGAGATGCACATTTTTCAAAAGCTTTCTGTGATGTATTATATTTATAAATCCATCCCATGAAAGATGAACATATTATTAGAGCATATATTATTTATAATTCCTCCAGTTCAATTTGAAAAATGACTATTAATATTGTTTCTTTATTAGATTTGATAGTCAAATGTTGATACAACCACCAGGCTGTTTCAATATATATGGCAGAAAAGTATAGCGCAATGTTGTAATGACATTTTCTCTAACTGGACGATGTTGAATTTTAATTAAATACCCCTGCGTTAGGCTATTAGTGAACTACTCCACAGTCACATTGGCTTCATGTCACCACCACGTAGCTACAGGCGGATTAGCGTTCGGTGTGATGTCATTTGGTACATGGGTCCAACCGCCTTTTTATGACCCGTAAAAGCTTCAAAATTCACGTATTTACTGACATTTTACACTGTAGAAGAAAAAAAAGATGTTTCTAAACAGTCAGGCGTGATGGATTTATGTCATGTATTCAGACAAAGAGTGAAATAAGAGCAGGCGGGTGTGGTGGATAAATATCACCTCATAATTGACCTTTTCTCCAAACCAATTTGAATGGAAGTGCATGAAGGCACAAACCAATTAGGGGGCGGAGGAAAGCTGGGGATAGGTCAACAGGCTGGCTATTATCTGGCTGGGACAAAAATATACCTGACGAGATGTGGGCCAAGATTTAGGTCAAGAGAAAGAAAGACCTGATTTGGACAATTGTGGTCTGTAGGTCAATGCAGCCAGCTGGAGGCGGAGGAGGGAGTCGATTTCTTCCCCAGGCCTCCAGTGGCCACTCGAGACGAGATCCTACTGTTTGTATCTGTCTGTACATGTCTGTGTGTGTGAGTGTGTGTGTGTGTGTGGATATCCAGGTGTGTTTGTGTGCGACTTCTGCTTCTCAACCAAGGAAATCTTCAGTGAAATCCAAGCCCAGATGTGTCACACTAGCTGTCTGTAATGGCGGCGCGATGGCTATGGGCTGCAGTTCGCCCGATGCCTGGGGAGAAGCTATTGATGTGGAGACGTCCCTGCAGCTCAGAGCTGGAGGATGGAAACCAATTTTTATGTCACATGTGACCCGTCTGTGGTGGGACGGGATGACCTCGCTAACAATAAAGAGAGGACCTTCAGTCTCCAAGATCTCAAAGGCAACCGACAGAGATACTCAGTGTGTTAAATGTGTGTACTTACAGTGTACTTGTAATCTCTGCACTCCTTTGTGATTCTGCTGTATGTTTAGGATGCTGGAGTCCACAGTGTACTTGTACTTCAAGTCCCTGTGAACTTCACCACCTTGAGATTGCCACTGAAGACGGTTTTCTGTTGTGTGGAGGCAAGTTCATCTAAATCACCCCGCATTCTTCTGTTAAAATTAAAACATTTGTATTTGTAATTGTTAGTATGCTCTGATATTTTTCTAATTGCCATAATTTAAATGAGATTAACTAGGATTTCACTATAATAATATAGCCTGTGAGAAATATATGGTGAGGACCTTGTAAAGATACGCCACCTAACATCTTTCCTTATCGAGTGTTGTTTTTCCCGAATGTCACATCTAGACTCGTTTAGCGTCACACTGGATTGTGTGAAAAGCTGTGATGTGAAACTAATTTCATTTACACATTTAAGACGGGTTTTGTGAGAATTAGATGATGTTTTTTTTGTTGGACAGAATGTAACTCCAGTGTACAACAACATGGAGGCTGAACCAAGACTGGAAACGTTATTTCTCCTTTCAACCTGGACAAAGGCAGCACGTATACGTATGTCTAGAAAGGATCCGACTCGTGTAAAACACAACAGATTGTGTTCATGTGTTCATGTGTTCACGTTCACAGCCTCCACACTTGTAGAAAAGTTTCATTTGCAGTTCTGTGTGGCACGTTTACCTGATCATTTGATTGTAGATTCAGGTTATCCTGAAGTAACGAATCAAATTCAATTTGAAGGTTATTTTTTATTATCTTAAAGTTGCAACAAGTCATTTTTTTACGTTGTGTATTTTGGCGCCCCCTGTGGACAAAAGCGATAATGTTCTCCGAGCAGCTCGGCTCCTGGCCGCACTGCTCCAAGTGCAGGGAAGCCGGATCTTTAGGAGAATCAGTATTAAATTCATAACGAGTCAAGAGTGAAAAATCAACAGGAAAACGGTCCTCTGCTCTGTGAGGAACATCCCGTCCACCCCGGAATCCTGATCCTCTCCGAGTTTGTTTTTTTGGAAAAACTGCATCGCTGCCAGTTTGATTTTTTTTTTTAAATAAAAAATATTCACAGTCAAGTATTTCACGTTTTTATGCTGGTATATTTATTTATATACAAACACCAGAAAGGGAGCAACGTTATCATTATTGTTGAGTCAGTTTTCTGGACACCTGAATGTAAGAAAGTATTCACTCTGGTTATAGCTCTGTGTTTGGTCTCCACGTAGTTCTTCTAACTTTGTCTGTTTGGTGCTGAGCAGGAAGTGGTTTTATGTTTTTAGGGGTTTACTTTAACGAGGGACCCCTTCACATGATCAATTGTTAATACACTGTTTAATTATAGCACTAAGTTTAATTATAGCAGCCACATTTAATGGTCTAATTGGAACATTTACAATGCACACGTGAACAGGACTCTGGAGGTCAAATGAAAATCTTCTAGTCGTATTTAAGACCATATTTCTCTAGATTTGTGTGTCAAAAAGTGTGTGCATATTTCGCAAATAAACATGTTAACACCTGTATATGATTCAAGTATCACAATTTATTACAAAAACTAGAACTTTTTTTCATCTGTCCGTGTTGCCATGCTTTAAGCATATAACAATACAGTATAAAATCTCAACCCAAAAGTCATATCGTAAAAGCAAAGATCATAGATGCTGACGCAGCATTTACAGAAGTTAAGACATGCTGTTACTGTACAGAGAACATTCCCATTGAAGTACGAACATCTGCAAATTGCGCCATTATCGTCAATGAATTGCATTTTTCAATAAACGATCCGATCCGACCCCATTCAGGGTGTTTCAAGAAACGGCCTCTTTTTAAAATGAATTCACAAGAAAATAAACACAAACACTCTGCAAATCATAATGAACGTGCTGAGATTCTTCTTCTTTTTTTTTTTTCAACAGCCCAAGGCACTCAGGCTCAAATGTTGGCAATAAATATGTAATTCTTTACACAAAATCACGTCAAGCAGGTGGTGGTAGAGAAAGAATCGTGAGAGAGAAACAAAGTCGTCTATTTGGCCTCCTGAAGAGCACGTTCTTTTTAAAGAAAGTCCACCGTGTCCTTTTTCACAGTGAAAAAACTGGCAGTCGAGACGGAGAAGACCTTGAAGAAGTCCGTTTTGCTGAATTGCGTGACATCTGTTGGCTAAACACTACATAACTTCCTGCTGTATTTTTGATGCCGGCCCGACACTTCGATCCCCGAGAGCATCCCCCGCCCTCCGGCGCGTCAGCGGCTGCTTTTTTTCCAAAACCACCAAGTAGGCCTGACGGTGCGTTCGAGCGCCACAGGGATGCCAAGGTGTCCATTTGCAGTGAACTGTCCCACAAGAGTATTTGGTAAAAAAAATCTATCAAGTGTCCACAAACGATGTTTTCAAATATCTATAACAAATCCAGATGCTATTCATTGAAATAATCCAGATTTTTTTTCAAATTACTTTACCAAGGCTGTGACAACAGAGTGGCTTTAACAAATGCATCCATCTCCTCTTCCCGGCAGTTCAGTTGAGCTGGCGACAAGCTTCAAATGTCCACTTCGAGGCACCTCCGTAAATGTCAAGGCTCGTCTCCATCCACGCAAAAACATTGCCCACCTGCGCTTTGCTGCTGCACGTCGCTAGATTGTATATCTCTCCGACGGATAGTTTACGATCCCAGATGTGAAAGTTTGCCAGGTCTCCAACGAAAGCTTGTGTTGCGTCAAATCCTCCTCCGAGCGTGTCCTGTGGGTAAAAAGACGAATGGATTTAATCAAGGAGGATATGATGTTCATATCCCTCTGGCTGCTTTATGGGAAGGCCCAATATCTTGACCGGCTAAATTGAACGAGGCATGTTCAATCCACTGGGATTCTTGATGAGTTCCAGTTAAAGATCTAATCGCCTTATTAATAAGCATGCCATTTACAGCAGGCGCGGATTCTGAAATTGAAATCCAATTTCCTCTTTCTTTTATGTCACAAATGAAATGTAAAAATAACTTTTCCACAATCTTTCACATCACGACACACACTCAATAATCCCTACATGCCTTGTGGGCTTTACCAACATCCCGTTATGGTGAACAATGCGGTGAAGATGCTCTTGGTGTTGCCTTCGTGGCGGTGAAACAGATGTGTGCTCACCTGCTCTTGACCGAGGATCAGCAGGCCCTGCGGTTTGATTGGATGATACGGAGCCAGATTCTCTCCGCTCCCTCTCTTGACGCCATCTTGGAAAGCTTCCCAAACCCCATCCCGAGTGGTCCAGGTCACGCAGATGTGATGCCACTTCCCGTCGTTGATGAGGAAAGGCAGCTTAGCGACCTGGAAGAAGACGGACACGACGTGAAGGTTTGCTGCAGTGAGCCACACACACACTCTGGCAGCGTAAAATCAATAAACACACAGAAACATTTCCTCTGCGTGGCCGGACGTGCCTTGTCATTAATTAGGATCTCCATCGGGTTGTTCCCCCACTCTATGAGGACCAGCTCGTTGGCTTGACCCGGAACTGCATAGGAGAAAGGTGTGCCCACTCCCGGAGACGCGTTGGACTTGAGCCACATGCACACAGTGAGGGCGTACATCTCCGGCAGACTCTTCTTCACTTTCGCGTACATGTAGTTGGTCCTCAGTGGGAACGTGAGCTGGAATTTATCCAGAGGCCTGTTGTCTCTCTGACCTGTGGAGAAGAAGTGTCAGTGTTTTTTCATTCTTTTTTTTTTCTTCTTCTCCATTTTATCAAACATATATCATCCATCCTGGGGATTAACATACTGTAGGAATTACATGTTACACAACGAATCCACAATCTCTAGATCTGCTTTAATCTGGCTTGATAAATCCACCACAGGAGTGCTGACGTTGTTAACCTTCATCTGGTTTTCTCCTGACGCCACACCTCTCTATGTCACTGCCACTAGAGTATCTCTCTCTCTCTCTCTCTCTCTCTCTCTCTCTCTCTCTCTTTCTCTCTGTCTGGAGAGCTCCGTGGTTTAACTTCTGAAGTGACTCACTGAGCAAACGGAGGGACGCTGTTTTAAAATTGTTTAATCTGCATGAACTAGAACAGGAAACCAGATTTGTGCGGATGAGTAAAACGTCACATCGAGTGCTCAGGTCATAAAAAGATTATAATATCAAACTGGATGTGAAGAGAAGAGTTTTTTTTCTATCCATTTCCGGCCTCACATATAATAATCGCTCGCCATCTGATCTGATATCTCCCTCATGGCGCTAATATGAATCATTCTACTCATATCTGCACTCTGATGTGCGCGCGCTCTCCTGAGCTGTCTACCTTTCTCCAGGTCGGTGATCCTCTGGTGGAGGGACGTGAGGGTGGACTCCACTCTCCCGCGCTGCTCCGTCTCGTTCCGGAGTCCGGGCTTCCCCTCCTCGATGCTGTTCACGCGGGACAACACCTGCTTTTCCAGGTCGTCGATTTTACTTTGGAGCAGGTCTTTGAGGCTGTTCGCCTGCACCGAGTTGTTAATTCTGCTGAATTGCTGTTAGGGGGGAAATAAGCATGCAGCTTAATGTACACAACGAATATGAGTGGGTATCATAGAAATTCACTTTTTTTCTCCTTCCTATTCTATATAGTATATATCAAGCAACTTAAGTATATCTGGCAATGATTATTTTCTCTTTTGTGAAAATTACATTATCTCCTATCCTTTTTTTCTTCGTATTAGTATTATTATTTTAGTTATTGTAGTTATTATCGGTGTTTTGTGTGTGTCGTTGTAGTTATATTAGTCAATAAAAGGGGCTCGGTCGTAATTGGGAGTTTTGCGCAGAGTCGCCCAAAGTGATGGAAGTGTCCTCGGAAGCAGCAGCCTACCTCCAGGTTTTCTAATCTCTGCTTCAGCGACTGTAAAGTCTGTGATAGTTGCGCCAAAGTGTCCGCGGGGCCCCTCGATACGTCCCCCATCGTGTTTTTGCTCCCAGCGTCTTTCCTCCGGCCCCCGGGCCGCGCGTCCCCGGGCTCGGCGCCGCTCTGGCTCTCGCATCGAGCCAACTTTGAGGTCAGTTCCCTGATGGTCTCTTTTTGGTTCATGATCGTCTCTTTCTGCTGCAAAACCGTCTCCCGCAGCTGCATGACCGTGGTCTTCAAGTCATCTCCTGGCACGCTGTTCTGCAAAGTGGCTGCGCAAATGTCCATATCCTTGGGCACGGACGTGCATATGAACTGCGTCTGTCCGCCAAAGTCTTGAGACGAACTCTCCAAAAACAGGCAGGAAAATAGAAAAAGTCTCCAACTGATTCCGTTCTTCGTGGCCCGCATGTCTGCGTTGTGGATTGTTTTGGTGGAGGAGCCGCAGTGACTTGACGCGCTCGTGTCCCGTTGTTGTTGCACTCGGTCTGTGCAAGTGCAGCCGGTTTTATACAGCGAGCTGGTTCTGCGCAGAGCAGGTTCACTGCATCACGACCGGGAGGGGAGGGAGCCGCGCCGTCCCTGTTTAAGCGGCTCCGGGAGCGGCGTCACATCCAAGAGATGAAACCCATTTTGCTTTCAGGCTGCCACATGTTAAATCTTTCATCACTTCGACTATTTGTCATTTCTCGCTGTGTTTGATTCATCTGGAAAACTCGCAATTGTAGGCAGCGCGGGCTGCGTGGCGGGGTGCCAGGAGAACGGTGTTTGTTGTATTTTGCGCACACGGGAAACTCTCTGACACACACACACACACACACACACACACACACACACACACACACACACACACACACGCACACACACACACACTGTAGGTGGATGGAGATTCAGAAGTTACTGCAATTTGTTGTCGGCGGAGTCCCCGCAGATTCAGCACCAAGGAGAGCTCCAACCACATCACAGAGAGCCGAGGCGCGTCTGGAGACGCGAGGTTTTCTGTTGCTGCCTTTTTTCTCTCAACTGAGAGAAATGTACACATTCACTTTGTGGGTGCATGAAGACTGCAGATCATGCAGATGTGTTTTTTTTGTGATCAGACATGTTTATTTGATGATGCTTTTATTTTTTCAGGTCAAACTCATAGGCTGGCTAATTAATACTCACTAATCCCCACCACAAACACACACACACCCCTTATTTCCACAGCCCCTCTCTTGTGGTGGGGATCTGCTCTCCATATCACTGCTATAATCATCTCTCAGTTTCTCAAAGGATAATCTGTCCTCAAGCAATTCATTCTATCTATCTATTATTCAGGAGGGACACTTTTATTATTTTTCCCGTTGCCCACTCTGCTCTTATCTATTCGGTCAGTATTGAAAATAAAATGAAAACATTTTGAATAAGTGATGAAAACATATCGGCTCTCGGATTAGAATTGATTTCTTTGCGAAGATGAACCTGGGGAGAGGGACGGAGCATGACACGCAACAGTCTGCACCAAATGATATTGATGGAGGAGGTTAGAGGTCACAGCGTAATTACTATAATCGGTTTGTAAAAGCTCAATGGTTTATAGCTGCAGGATTCTTTTAACCGAGTGGATATTAACAGGGAATGACCCATTACACTGTTGTCAGAAGGAATAACTTTATTTCAGAGCATTATCTGAGATCTGGGTCAATTATACTGTATTTAACAGCGGCTGAGAATGACTGTGGCTAAATGGTGCATTTAAGGGACTTCAACTTCATCATGCTCTCAAACATTTCCGGTTGCATTCCAGGACGTCATTCATCTTAAAGTCTCTATTAAGTCTCTTGAAAGGGTCATGTGGATGTTTTTAAGGGATTTTCCGTTTGTAATCAGAGTTGATGGACTGTTTTTGATGTTTAATAAAAAAGAAATGAAGCTTACAGGTGCAAGAGGAAGTAATTTATTTTAAACCTTTTAGTGTGGTATGAAAGTCCTGAGAATAATTTCATTTAAGGTGATGTAACTGTCCGGATTTGTGCAACAGGTTGCTAATGGAGGCCTCTTCACCTCGGCAATTCAAGGAAAGGGACGAGTGGTGTAACACAGGAAAAGACAGGTCAAAGAAGTCAAACTCTTTGCTCAAGCAGAACCAACCTCTGTGGAAATCCAACAAAAGCATTCACAGAAAACCAAACTGTGCAGAGTCAGAATACAGATATTTAGCTGCTTTGGGTAAAATATATTCAAACAAAAAAGTGAAACTTTATTATGCAACACGGATCCTTGCTCTCTCGCCCTGTCAGAGTCCCAACTTGCGAACTTGCAAAGCAAGACGTGAGTAAACAACTTTTTCTCTATACCGCATCAACCATCTGGAAGCTATGTGCTGGTTATATAATTACACATCACAGACCACAGCTCTCTCCAGTTCATCACTACCTTACACAATTATGCCATTATAAATGAGAAGAAGTTTCAATATTGGACGTTGTGGGATTTGATCTGACGCCGTGTATTACCAGGGAAGCCGGGACATCTTCTACCTTCGGGACCAAAGTGGCTTTGCAAGCCGTCCAACGTCCAGCTCTCATCCTGAATCCAGGGCTTCTCACACCAACGAGTCAGTGCCATCTGCTCAAAGAACAAAGTCCTTCACTCCTCTGCGCTCCTCACAAATGTACTTCATGTCTTTCCATCACCCCAACCCCTCCCTGCAATCCTCTCTCCTCTCCTCTTCCTCTCCTAAAAAAAAACAATAACTCAAATAGACACTCAAATAACACTGTTGTGTTTTAGCCTTTGCAGTCTCTCAACATTTACATTTTCTTCTGGATGCCACAAGTTCACCCTGCAAACATATTCAGTTCGAATGTGATTTAAAAAAAAAAAAAAAAACACACAAAAAAATTGTACCAGCTGTCGAATTTATAATGGTGTAAGCCGTGGTGTGCATGAAATAATAATAGGGTTTTGGATGAAATGATTATTTGTTCTTCCAAGTCACTGTGCTCGACGCTACAGCAATCTGTGACACTGGAGATACTAATCTCATACAAGCAGCTGCCAGTAGCTCTTATCACAGTCCTACACACTATACTGCTTCTGTTAGAGCTGCTGACGGGCCACCATCCACCTGTTGTGGTGAACAGCATCTCCTCAATAATGCATCCAAACACAGTGGAAATGCTTTCTCCAGCACCGGAGATCAATAGTTGTAATTTCACATGTTGGCATCCTGCCGTGACTGGCTTTTTCTCGCTGATTTCTTACTCCCTCTCACCTTCTGCTGCAGAGTGGTCACGGCCGTCGGGTGGAAACATCCAGCGCATTTCAGTTGTTAGCGTTAAATCATTCTTACGTTTTCAAGACCGAGGAGAGTTTTGGGAAACGTTTGGGCCGGGACGCAGCACTTAATAGCAGAAATTGTAAAGTGCTGAGAGCTGATTCTTACCCTGTGTTACAGGATCAGTCCCTCGTTCCCTTGTTCCCTCGTTCCCTCGTTCCCTCGTTCACTCATTCACACATTCACTATTCCCTATGATAAACAAGAAGAGTTTACACTGAACTGAATGGCAGACAGTAAATCAAAATAACTAGTCTTCTTTGATTATTCTATATTTTCTATATTTCTTTTCTAATTTTAGATTTTCTTCATGCCCAGTTCTTGTTTGTTTCTTTTGATAAATAATACTGTTTATTTTAAATGTCCCTCAATGTGAGGTTGTGAGAAAAGTACACATTTGGTATCGGTACATACATCATTTTTGCATCAGTGTTGACACCTTTCAAACCACAAAGGTAAAAATAAAAATAAATGTAAAATAATTGTTTAATTTTTAGGGAATCCGGCAGCCACTTATTTTATTGCCGTTTAGATTTCTATTTATTTTTCACGACTGTGGCTTTGTCTGACTACTTCCTGTCTCTTAACTGTGTACTTTCCCTTCTTCAGATCGATTTCACATATTTCCTCTGTCAGTATTTCCTTGTAACTGCACAAAAATACAGTGAGAAAACAAGTATTCACAATTGAAAACACAGTCTACAGGATACTTGCATGGTTGTCAGATTTCCCAGCAGTCCCTCTGATGCATCCATTTAACAGTAAAACCCGACTGATTAAATCTCAGTAATTAGAGAATAAGCTGCACACCCACAATGTAAATATATGAACAGTTTGCCGGAGGAAGCTAAAGGTCACCAACACAGTCGACGTAACCGTTGTGTGTTTCCCGTAAACAATGGAAGGTATTTCATCTTTTCTATGAGCAAAAGCCTAATTAAGCCGCCTCACCATACCAGAGTAGAAAGCAGCTGCCATTGTGGGGTCACTGGGACGTTAGTATGCTGTGGCTGTTTGGAGCGAGGAGAATGTCAGGCGGTTACCAGCTCAGTGTAAAGTAAAACAGCCCAGAGAGGCTAATTAAGACAAAGACATTTGTACTCATAACTTCCCATCACTTCCCTGCTTTTGAGTTTTCCCACACGGTCTCCAGATGGAGGTTTTCATAGTACATTTGCTGTCCTTATGTTTTATTAAAATGTGTGATTGAATTATTTTTCCCCTTCTGCCTGAGCTGAGCGCCCATCTGAAATTGATACAATGCATCATCTGACATTGGGATCATTTTCTGTGCCGATGTGACAGAGCTGTCCTCCTGCTGAAGAAGATGAGGGAATCTAACACATAGAAGGCTGTTGTTTATCTCATTGCACAGAATATGTCATGAATGGATGCATAATCCATAAATGTATTCCTGTACACTCCTGTACATCTCACTCATTCATTAATGCATATTTCTGATTGCTCTTGTGCACATTTGGATTTGATGGTTTTAAGCCTCTGTGCCGGCAAAATTAAATAAAAGTGAAGCCAATGCGGAAGTTCCTTAAACGTGCGTTATATCTAATGGCCAGCAGGCGGCGACTCTGGTTACAAAAATAAGATTGTATAGAAGTCTTTTATTGTATAGAAGAAAATAACCCTACTTCTCACTTGATTTAATTTTCAGAAAACACTGTCAACATGAGTTTGTCTCATCATCATATCATCATCATATTCAAGTTTTTCTCGAGAATAATGTGTATTTAGTAAATTATGTCCACATTTAGAGAAAAAATAGACCATAAAGCACATGTGGCCTTTTGACAATGTCACACGAATGTCGATTAGCTCTTTTTCTACATCCTAATTTCAACATCATAAAAGATGTCTGACCTGTAATCAACAGCCAATATATGCTCACCTTACTTTACATGTTTTTAGACAAAAGATGATAGACAAAATAACCTTAAAACTAAATCAAATTAAAGGAGAACTCCACAAATGTTGCACCATAATCTCCGAGGAGAGCTCTACTTTGCCCGTGCACACGGCTCTATGATGACGTCTGTGGCCTTGTGGAGCCTGAAACAATAACCCTGATGATGCTGTCAGCATCTCGTTGCAGATGCATTTAAACATATGCAGTATTGGGCATGTGTTGGCATAATGTTAGGATCCTTTGATATATTACATCATTCCCGTAGCTTTTGAGGCTCATTGGCCTCTTTCATAAGTCCAAAGTCCTTTTCCTTAAGTGCACTGTCATTGTTCAGGCGACCCACTATAGATGCATGGCAACAAGCCGTATGAAAATGAGGAACTTATTCCTGTCATCCATCAATAACGAGGGGAACTCGGTTTCTACAGCGCATTGATTTCTTTTTGTCTTCTCAATGCCATTTATGTTGTTTTTGACTATTGTTTAGGGATGAATACAAGCCGCATGGCAGTCTTTCAGCACCTGAAGGGAAGTTACATTTTGAATTAGGCGTCAGGCATTGTATCACATCAAAAACGGCCTTGTGGATTTGATTTCAATCTCGGCTCAGATTCCTTCAGCACTGCTGAAGACTGGCTTCTACCAACACTACTGCTCACATGTATTGCTTTGAATAAAAGTGTTGTTGTTGCTGGAAGTCTTGAGCTACAGATTGTGTGACCATTTTTACAGCAATTTCACAAATAGCCTTAACGTGTGAGTTATTATTAAACTCGCCCTAAATCCAAGTTAGCAAAACTACTGAATGCAAATGATTTATAGACGTTTCCCTTAGAGCCTGATCATCCAAAATAGTTTTTTTTCTGTTTTGCATACAAAGTGACAGAAGCGAAGGTTCAGCGTTATGTAAAATTGTATGTAAATGTAATAAATAACCACAAAGGTTTAGACCACACACTAACTCACTCCTGCATTGTCTGCTTCTCTGCTCACTTGAGTCTTAACCTTACGTTACTGTGAGGAACTGGACCGACTAACATCTGGCTTTACTGCGAGCCGTGACAGGAAACACTACCACGTGTATCCACAGGGGGCGCCAGAACCAACACGAAATCCAAGTTCCTCGCAGTAGCTTTAAGTTCTCGCCATGTAAACGCTGCATTATGTGTTAGCACAGTAGATGCATGTAAGCGTGTATTCTACATGTGTATGGCATGTGTTCATGACACTAAGCAGCTAGTCATGCATGAGCAGTGTGTGAAGGTGGGAGCCTCATGCCCGGGCACCTCTCAGCTGTCAGAGGAGCTGTGGAAGCATGACGCGCTGTCAAGAGATGCCGTCTAATGAAGGGATGTACTCTTGCTGAACAACACAAAGGGAAAACTGACTGACTCGCTCAAGGCACCTTCTCTCTGCAGAAGAGACTGAAGACATCCTGCTGGATCACGGCGAGCAAGACAAGTAAAGCTTTCTGAAGAGAAAGTTATGCCTATTAAGATTCAAACCCACCCACACTGTGTTAGTAGACGGAGGATTCCTGACTGTGTTACTGATAAACAGGAATTACAAAACTTAGACGACTACAAAATTCAGATTCCGGTTTTTCCAGATGCTTCTTTGTCTTTCAAATAGCTGGAGTTGTTCCAAGATCACGTCCGGTTTAATTCTGCTAATTAGCCCTTCAGCTACGTCAACATATTTGGCACAATGTGTAACCTGTCCAGAGCAGCCTTAATTAAAGGTCCCCTGTGGAGCTTTGGCCCATTAGTAATGATTTGTTTGTATTTCTCACGAGCAGCAGATTTCATGCTATTCCACTGATCAACAGTTGGTGGCGGTAATGTGCAAAGACATGTGCGGATATTAGAGCGTATACAACACTGAGAATCTGATTAATGAAGGCAACATAAAGAATACACATGCTGTGTAGTTGTGCGTGACATTTAATTTAAAATGAACTTTGTGTGTTTACTAGAAGCGTTCACGAGGACGCGCTGCTACGCGCACCAGCATGTTGGCATCGGTTTCACGCCATTCCACCGAATAACCTTTTCCACTGCACCGAGAAATGTAGCAACGTAGAAATACTGCAAAGAAAGGAAGTCCAGAAAAAGTTTCCTGGCAGTTAACCATCAGGCACGGCGCCAGGATTTCAATTTTGGCGTTGAGCCTTTTGGATGCAAAAGTTAATGCTGTTGTCTTCTGTTGGCGGTTTCCAGCTGGTTGTCTTCAACTGAAAGGAAATGACCAATATCATGCTGTGGAAGGCGACTATTGTGTTTTCATTGAGGAGATAGCTTATTATTTTCTTGTGTCAGTTCATATGTTATTTATTACAAAATAGCCTGGATCGATCTGTTGTGATCGATCCAGGCTATTTTAGATATATGGATAGTCATTAAGGACGGGCCAGCAGGCCCATTAGGCCCACCCACAACAACACGCCTACACATGGAGATAAACAATGCATTGTTTTAAATGTTTATAAGAATGCCTTTTAAATAGTTTTATGAGGAATGAAGAATAGTCAACGTGTTTCTCATACCTAAAAGATATACTCAAGTAATTTTCTTTCTTTTTTTTATTAAATAAAAGAAAATCCACAAGGTACCCTCAAAAGATGAAGATACAAGTGTTCTTTTGATGTCGGGAAATTGTCTGATGGAAGTCTTTTTCTTCATGCAGAACTTTCCATGTATATTATGTGAGGGTAGCAGGTTCAGTCGGTACCAAAACAGCCCACATATGTCTCACTGTGGCAAAAAAAAGACTGCGAGAAGCCTGCACGCAAAGAACAGACACATGCTGTACTCAGTCACGCGCAGAGAAACCTCCATTTTCAACATATCTTTATTTCTCTGATTGGTGATGTAGATAATAAGTTCCACCAGATCGCCTTCAAGTCCTCGCTCAGGTCACAACCCGACCCATTCAGCGGCCATTCGGCTGCATTTGATTATTCCTCGTCGAGCCATATCCATAAGTATATTACTGTGAGTATTACAGTTTTTGCCTATTGCTTACACACGTTTTGCTAAATTTGGCTCATTGTGTCAAAACTCTACACACAAGCAAATAAGACACAACACTGGGAAATAAACCATTCGCATCCATGTCAAATTGAAACTCTGCTATCAAAACCTAACAATCCTTTGTCAAAATGTCACTCTGATGACAAAATGATACCCACTTGCATCATATGAATACACTTTCAGATCAGCAGTAACACACTAGTTTACTTTATATAAAAAACTGCAGTCTTTTGTTTTCAATGTTTTTATTCAGTTCCATAGAGGGCATGTTTTCACAACAACCAAAAAAATGAAATACTGAATTCAAAATCTTTACATTAGTATATTTTACAGTACAGTAAATTCAGTTAAATCAAAAATAAAACAAACAATACACTACTGTAAACACAGAAAAACACAATTGTGCGCAAGTGGGCTTATGGATCCTGCCGTCTGTTGGGGTCTGGCCACAGGATCTCATCAACGTCACAAGCAATGTCTTCTCTCGCTAAGCATCGGGGAAAATATCCCTTATGTCCTTATTATGGATGAAACTGTGAAGCGGCTTAGATTAGGATGGACTCTCTGCCCAGCTTCCCTCATAGTCAGGCCATGGTTTATGACATGGTCCACCAAAGCTGCTCTTATGTCATCTGAAATAATGGTCCTTGCGTGGCCTCTTTGACCACATCCTCCTCTCTCTCTCTGTCCTCCTCTTCCTCCTCCTCTTCCTCTTCCTCTGCCTCTAGCTCTCCCTGCCTCCATGCTTGCAAAGTTGTCAAAATGGCTTACAGTTTTTCTTGATTGCTTTGATGCAGCAGTCAACTCAAACTCCACATTTTCAAAACAGTTAACACACAGGCCGAAACAGTGGCACTCATGGTCGAAATGACACATTTTGTTTGCAGAAGGCTCTAACCGTGCCAAAACATTTAAAATATGCAACAAAAGCAAATTTTGCCTTCAAACAACACAACTTGCAAACAAGTGTATGAGCTCTTCCAATCAACCATTACACAGTGGACAACAAAATACAAAATACAGCACTCAGTGCGAATCAGTGCACCATTGCTTGTCATTGTAGCCAATTACTGTACGTAGCTTTCATGCCAGTGCCATTTGTTGTCAAATTTGCCTTCTTGCAAAGAATTGGATCCAGAATCAGAAATGCTTTGATGCAAATTTTATTGATTCCATTGATTCTTTTTTTCCAACTGTGGCTGAAAACTGAAATACTTTAAATATTACACAAAATACATGTAAACCAAAATAAAATCTATTACAGTAAAGTATAAGAAATAGCCACTATTGATACTCAGTCGCTTCTGTCTTGACGATGGGGCCACATGGCCTCATCCACATCACATTCAATATCCTCTCTTGCAACCCAGACGCTGCACCTTTTAAGGCCTGCAGACTGATTGCTAATTGAAGATTTGTGTGAAGGAGTGTCAAACAGGTGCTTCAGTGATTTCATACTGATGTAGGTAGTTTCTAATAGTTAGGAACAGATGGTTTCTTTTTGGTTACCATAGCTAAAACAATGCAGTTTGGACTGCTTGAATGACATCCGTGTTAACTGTTCTGCAAAAGGGTGGGGAAAATGTGTCAATCCAATGAGAAAGGGTTAACACATTTGCAAGAGGTGTCTTGTGCTCTGCTGAGACAGTGATGATGAAAACCGAGTGGATCCCAGTTTCTTTAAGCAGGTCAAAGCAATCAAGAAAAACTGTAACTGAGGCCTTTTTGTAGCTGGCTGATTGGTGTTCAGTTTTGTAAGTAAGTGTTTTCAGGTGTGTGTCTATGTCTTTTCAATTAACCAATGTGTGTTGTATTTTGAATAGATGTGTTTTCCCAATGGTACCCTGAGATTTCATTTTTGAACTAAGTGTCTTATGTATGAAATAGTGTGTAGTGTCTAGGCGCAAGTGTGTTGCAGAAAGGAGCAAGTGTGTTACAGAATTGCAACTAAAGTGCAAAGCAGCACTTTTGTTTAAGGTATGGTTACACTTTGTTTAAGGTATAGTAACAACAACTTCAAGTTATGTTACTTTGGTTTAAGCATGTGTCTATAGTGTTCAAGCAACGGATAAAAACTGTAAAGGCTACTGGCTGCATGTGATGTCCCAGCAGGGACGCCATGCTTAGAGAGTTCTGGCCAATAGAATTACAGTATAAGCGAAGAGATATAGCTGTTATGTAATGTGGGATAATCTGAGGCCATGTAAGTAAAGATGTATTGATCTTTCCGTACATCAAGGTCGCTTCCTCTCGCTATGTCTTTCCCTCTCTGTGTGTGTGTGTGTGTGTTTGTGTGTGTTTGTGTGTGTGAGAGGAGGGACTGATGCCGGTGTGTGGGGAAGATACAGTCCACACTCAAGAGACAAAGTGCCTGTAGTATGTGTACTTCTGACTCTCTGCACAGTCACAGTGAGAGAAGGCATGGCACGATGCTTCAAGCGAGAAACAAGGGCAGCAAGATGATGAAGTCGTTGATAAACCTTTACGCCTCTAAATGTCAGTAACTGAGTGAATCACTCCTTAATGCTCGTCGATGATGCCGATCGCCAACCTGTAAAAAGAAACGCCGCGAGTCCCAAATGGATGCATAAATCAGCGCTTCACACACTCGCACAACTTTTCTCTGTGAACTCTGTTACCCAGCAAGCTTGCGCTGTGTGTGTGTGTGTGTGTGTGTGTGTGTGTGTGTGTGTATATATATATTTGAGTACGTTAAAAAAAGAGCAGGATCAGTGCCTCTATGAAGGCTCCCCTACCCGAGCCTCTGCTGGAGAAGATGCCTTGCATCTGTGTCGGATATTAAAATTGTGCAGGAAAATATTTCTGTACCACATTGCTCTTTGTGGGGAACAGAACTCAGACTGCAGCAATCTCTTCTTTTTTCTTCTTCTTCTCAACCTCTCCTGCTTATGTGTCCACTGTTCTGGTCTCTGCACAGATTTAAATGTGATATTTTATTTAATTCTCTTGTATCTTGCTCCATTTCTTCTTGTCAATGCAATGACCACTATCCCTACACACACACACACACACACACACACACACACACACACACACACACACACACACATTTGCCAGGCCTCTGCAGAGAGCCAGAGCCCCTTCTCGCCCTGCAACATCAATAATACAACTGAAGCACCCTTCCACCACTTGCTTCTAAAAATAGACCTTCTTTTTTGTTTAATATTTCATTTGCCCCTTCTATCTCTCCATCCCGCTCCCCTTTTTCTCTATTCATTGTCTTTAAATAGGTGATGAGGAAAGATGTCAACAGATGAGTCGACGCTTCCATCCACACTTACCTTCCATCAAGCTTTCTGTCTTCCCCAAAACCCACAAACCTCATTTCTCCAGAACAGTGTGTGCAGGTCGGGTCATCCCCTCCAGTGAGTCCTTTCATTGCTTTGTGAAACTCTGTGATATGCGATGTGTTAGCGAAACAACAAACATTCATTTATGTATTTATCATTGATCGATTACTTTTGCGCCAGACAAACACTATTTAAAAAAATATATATATTGATTCTCTTTGATGCTTCTTCTCAGCCCGTGTGTCTTTTGTTGTGTAGTTGGTCACTGCACATCCATTTCACTGTATATACTGTATAAACACTTCATATACACTGTATATACTTTGCATTTTTGCACTTTCTTTATTATTTAATTTGCTTAAATTGAATACGCTCTGCTATTTTATTGTATGCATTGTATATTGTGTATTTTCCATACTTAACATTTGTATATTATATTTGCATAATATATGTCTCATATGTAACTTTGCTTGCTGCTGCCACAAACACATTTTCCCCATCTATGATGAAGAGTAAATTGCAGTGAATAGAGAAACAAGCTGAACAAACGTGGTCAATCGAGATCCTGCCAAACAACCGCATTTCAGCATTGTCATTGTTAGCATGTTAGCATACTGCATAGCATTTAGCTTACAGCGTCAACATCAGGTCCAGGCTCAGAGCTTCCAGCACTGCAGTAGAATATTATTCTTGTTTCCGTTGTTTGCATTTTGTTTCATTAAAAATCATTAAAATCCTTCCAGAAGCACAGATTACAGTGGTTGGAGTAGAGAGGCAATAACAGCAGAGAAATTAGATCGCTTGAATCTAATTAGAATTGTATTAACCAAGATATTGTATTTGATCTGCTGCTGGATTTAAATATCTTTGTTTGATTCAAAAACCACTCAAAAAATTGTCTTTTTTTTTCAGACCTGCTTTAATCATGTAGTTGCCAAAGAAGTTGTCAAAGTCCACAGAAGTTGTCCTCGCGTTGTGTTCAGCAGCACTTTCCGAAACAGGATGACAGCTTTTTACCATAATCAGTATGTTTGAGCTTTAATCCGTCAGATTCAAGCAGAAGGGAAAACGCTTACTGAGACGAGTCTATCGGCTGAAACCACAGCCAGCCGTGCAGCACACATCCCTCGTGAACAATGCTCTTCCCACCGAGCGAGTAGAAGTTACCGCTTACGTGGGAAGTGATTTTCAGAGTGTGTGTTTGGTTTAGTGGTTGATGTTGTGCTCAGGCTGCTTAAATCCTCTGACCCCACCTGAGACTGCAGGAGAGGAGCTGACTTCTGTTATGTAAAGCATGTAATGCAGCTGCTGCATGCATCTGTAATGTGCAGCCCTTCATCGCTGCAGGTTCCTATCTAATAAGCAGCTTCTTTTTTTTTTTTTTAAAAGAATGATCAAAACAGCTGGAAACGGAAATATTTCAGGCCAGAAAGTCACAGAATACATTTTCAGTGGCGCATTGGATTTATTTTTCAGCACCATGAAGAATGGGCATGTTGACTATTTCAGCAGCTTTACAGTTTAGCGCTCTCTGGGCTCATCATTCACGATGTTTTAGCCCTTTGCTCCGATACATAACGTCAAACAAGAGCGTGCGGTGGATTCATTCTCTTTGTTTTCGCCTCATAAATCATTGCAGGTTCTTGTCTTGAGATGTTTGCAAACATATTTCCACAGCAACACAGCGTAATGAGGTGTGCAAATTAGTTTTGGCAGGCAGGATTACAGTAATGTTTGTTCAAGGCCACTGTATCACAGCAGCTCACTGTAATGATGATGGAGCTTGTTTTATTAAACAATATGGTTGGAGTCATGTTTACAGTGGCACGCTTCACTGAATCCTAAATGAGGCTGTGGCACAAAGTGCACAGTGAGATTCTTGTTGTTATGCAACTCCATTAGTGGACATAAAAATGCACAACACTGCAGTGTAATTCTTCATGACTTGAATCCAAGCACCGCGGCCTTTATGAGAAATATCCACGCTTGTTTGTTCTGTAAAGCGCTCTTTGATTATTAATACTTTAAACATGTTTTTTCAAGCCAGAATTTCTAAAGTATAAATATCGCGGATGCATCTGCAGGTCCGTGATGCCAGTGGGAGCTTTTCAGAAGGATCCAGTAGCCGTCTACCTACTTTAAAATCAATCGCAGCATGAAAACCCTCGGCTCTCACAGGACTGAGTTTCTCACTCGAGCTTTCTTTTCTCTCGATAACCTCGGAGACATCTCCCTGCGAGCGGGCGGAAAAGTTTGAACAGTTTTTAAAATCGCACAATATATATTTCCCGTCAAAGTACGTCCCGTTCTGACAGATACTTTGTGACAACAGTCACCGAACCGGTGCTAATGTGGATATACTTTACCACGGTGAGTGGGCGGAGCCTTTAAATCGCATCGCGTCAGCGACGCCATTAAAGTTGTGTTTCTGCAGTCAGTTGTAAATATGTAATTCGTGTACAGGGACTGAGCTCTGGAGCAGAGATGCAACAATAGTTGAATTAATCTGTGCACACAGCTCAGTGACTCGGGATGTGAATTGAAGAGAATGTGTTGAGTTCACTCTTTATTTACCGTAAGTAGAAGCAGGGCTCAGTAGGACTGCGTGTGCTAACATGCCTGAAAAATCAAAAACGGCAAACTTAATTTATCCAATGTCAAAGTCCACCGTCTACCCAACCACCGCCTACCGCTTGTGTGCAGTACGAGAACGTGACACTTCCTGGACTGGACCAAAAACATTTGGTTTATGAATCTATTTTTCACGAGGACCAGGTTGGTGTCTCATAATGCAGTCAGCGGTTCTCAAATGGGGGTGCGTGTTCCCCTGAGGGTACGTGGAGGCACTCCAAGGGGTACGTGAGATTTAAAAAAAATCAATGTAAAATTAGCATCCATTCAAAAATCCTTTAAAAATAGTAATTTAATAAATATTCAATAAAATAAGTTCATAAACTGAATTTTCTATATGTTGTATATTAAATCAGATCCTGATGGAACAGCACTGTGTATTACACCTTTTTTTCAACCTAAAAACAACTATTTCAAAAGGGGTCCATCACTAAAAGAAAGGTTGAGAACCGTCCTGATGAATCCTCGCTGCCTTACTACTGAACCCCGTGTCCCGTCTGTGTCCCTACTTTCCTCCGGAGATGGGTGGGAGGCACAAAGAAGGTGCGAGACAGCAGACCTTCGACTCAAGACATCTATCGGCAGCTTGGGACCGGGACGCTCACGTTTCTCCTGTGATCGATGGAGATGGCTCTAACAGCCGAGCAAGGAGGCCGATTAGTGGCGATCGACCCGAGCAGCCGGCGGTGCATGTCCGAGTCAAAGGTAATGTTTCACTGATTTAGGACGAGCAAAGTATCACACTGGGTCGGTCGGAGCTCTCGCCGCTGGGCTCCCTCAATAATTTAGTGCCACCTTGCTTCCTTTCCTCTTTAACCTCATGTTCACTCAGACTTGTTTGAGGCTTTGCGTTGTACATTTGCTCGACGAGAACTTTAATTACATCAGGAGTTCAGAAAGAAGCTGGCTGACTTGTTTGTGGCTAGACAAAAAGGAATTTCATCTCCGAAGGTTCTCCGGTGTTTATGCTTAGACAAATACTAAAAGCTGTGCTCTTCCAGTGGATCTTACAGGGCATCGCCGTGCATCTTCACAAACGGCCTGCGGGTACTCGACATGCACATAAAACACTGCATCTATATTTACCCTTTAAAAGCCCTGCCGGTGCTGCATCCAGGATGCTTTTGGAATAGCTGCAGACCAGCTGCTTCTTTAAAGTGGACAAAATGTACTTTTCCATTTTAGAGTATCAGTGTACCCACAGGACCTTTTGGTCAAACGCCTTCCTGTTACGAAGCATTGAACAACTAGGACAGTGATATGACCAGCGTACTCTGGCCCTCTGCACAGATTAGCTTACAGAACTCAGGCTCTAACTTTAGGTTAAGTTTAAATGTGATACGGGAGAATACTCCTCTTTTTAATTGTATTTCCAGTGAGGTTGATTTAATGTAGCGCTCTGCACCAAATGCTTCCTTTTACACTGCTACGGTCTATTGATGTCACACCGGCTTTGAGTAAGACAGGCCGTCTATTGAACTGGAGTATGCCAGCAGGAATAGAGAAGGTCTCCACGGCTCAGCTGCCTGCCGACGCCAGAGACGCACCTCGGAGCTCAGCAGCTGTCAATTCAGACTCGATGCGCCTCACAGGTGCCAGCTCCGCTCTGCCTCTTATAAGCTTTGTGCGTTGATGAAAGCAAACGGCCTGCCTGGGATTCAAAATGCAATACTGCACATTTCTGCAAAGTCAAACTGACCAGTCCATCAACTCACTGAAGGTTCAATATTGTCAGAGGGCTGAGCTCGCACTAAAAGCACAGCAGCGGGAGTGCACGTTAGAGCAGACAGTATGTACAGTACAGTGTGAGTGTGTGTGTGTGTGTGTGTGTGTGTGTGTGTGTGTGTGTGTGACTGAAGCATGCAATTGCTGGCGTGAGATGGTCAAGGAGCAGTGATGCAGCAAAATGAACACGTCATTCACCTTCAGTCACGTGCTCGCTGCTGGTCTCTGTGTTTCTGAGACTCGGCCATCTGTCCTTTTTGAAGGGATGGATTGGTGTCCTGGAATTAGTTTTTCCAAATGTTTTATTTTTTCCTGCCCCGCCCATTTCTTCAATTAAGTAGCCCTCTGTCTCTGATTTTCTACATTAAGTTAAGAACAAAAAGCTTGACTTTGATTTAAAGGGGTAACTTTTTACAGCTCCCATAGAGTGACTTTACTCCAAGAACATGAGTGAACAATTTTAGCATATTAGCCTTCATCCTATTTAGCTGACACTTTGTGTCTTGCTCAAGGCCACATTGACATGGACTAGCTGGGGATCAAACCACCGATCCTCTGATTGAAAGTCAGACCTGCTAACCACTGAGCCACAGTCACCCACATTTTTGTTTTAAAAATACGAGTAAACAAGCTGGCAGGAATAAGACGAGTGTGTGAGGTCCAGAAAAGTTTGTGAAAGTCTCATCAACCCGGCTGTTGTTCTGCCTTAACCCTGAGCAGCCTTTCAGCTCGGTGCGATGGTGACTAACTGTGTGTGTGTGTGTGTGTGTGTGTGTGTGTGTGTGTGTGTGTGTGTGAGCGGGCATCTGTAAGGCGGCGTGGTCCCAGTGCATGGCCCGCTGTGTCGGTCTGATCTCTGGTGGGAGACGCGGCTCTGGCTGAGTGGTCATGACCCTCCCACATAGTGGAGCGTGTGCGGTGGGAGGAAATGGAAAGCGACTGGCAGCGAGCACAATGCCCACTCTTTAATATCAGCAGCTAATGCATCCGATGGAAACACCTGCCGGGGAGCGCTTTCATCTCCCGGCAGCGATGCCGCGTCATTGTCTGGCTCTGCCTGTTTGATGGTTACTATAAAAAAATAAATAAAAGGGTGCCTTTTGAATGGCAGCACAATTGTAATTCACCAAAATCTTTCCTTACAGGGAAAATGGTACTTTTTAGTTGCGGAGTGAATCTTTATCGGCCGCCCAAAGCGAATGGGTGGCCGAGGACCGGCCCCGTGGGCTCTGCTGGACCAACCGCTCTGACCTCACCTGACTTTCTCCGTCCACACTATCTCCTGACCTCGCTCCGCCTATCGATTGGTGTTCGGTTCCTGCTGCTTTGTTTGTCTGACCCAGGCTGGCCTCCAATCTATCAAGAAGACTTCACTCCGCTGCCTGCTCTTGTTTCAGATGGACAAATCTTCCATGGCCACCGATCTAATACGTAAAAGACACCTGCGGCAACGCATTCATCCTGACTCCACGGGGAACGTCTTTATTTCCTCAAATAATGAGCACTTCCAATGTTTCATCATCTTCAATGATTTTTATTCTTTAGGGCGTAGTTCTTGCCTGGTTTGTTGGAGCTGGCATATCGGGGTTGTAGATTAGATACCTTTGTCTTTCCCTGTCTTTAAAGGTCATTGTCTTCTTATGGGACAGAACGTGTTTCTGATTTTGTGGAGTGAATTCCAGACTGTCATATCCAGCATGTTCCTATGCACCTCTTATGGCAGCACAGAGCAAAGTGTCCTTGAAACATATGCTCCATCTCTAATTAACGGGGAGCTCCAGAAAGGCCCAAAGTAGCCTAAAGCGTATACCCTTAATTAAAGAAAACAGTCGTCATGTTCATGTAAGTGGTTGTCAAGGCTGCACTTATTACCCAGGTCGAGGCATATTAATCATACGATGTGATGGTGAGTGTATCTTCTACTGCGTCGTCCGTATTCTCTCCCTGAAAAATAACAATAACAGCAAACTGGACCGGAATAACAGAGAGAACCAAAGTTTGTGGTTGAGCTCAGTCAGAGGCCGATGTGTCACCAGCTGTCGAATTTTATACAAATAACTAACTATAATAAAAATGGCTGTCATGCAGCTCGCTGCCAGGAATCATTCGAAGGTTGTTTACAGCTTGTTGTTCTGCAAAAGTTTTTCCTGCTGCAACCCGGTGATGTCCTGATTGTTTTCGAGGGCATCTGCGCAAAGTTTCGGTGGAATTACAGAAACAATGTGGCGTCTCTGATTGGAAGACGAGGAACTTCGGCACAAAGCGAGGCACCCTAGATGCATGTTGTTAACCCAGATCCTCAGTGAATCAATACTGGGGGTTGGACTTCACACGCCTCGTCCTCCTCACTGACGGGCTACCTGGGCTCCGTACGGTTGTCTCTCCATGTGTGGGAATCTCCATCGGATAAAACAAAGACATCAATAAGCCTGAAACGGCCTTTCTGTTGTGCAGCCAGGCCTCTTCCACCACGGTGTGAAGCAAGTAGAGCACACTCAGGTTCATGTGATGCTCCCTCTGTTGAAATGTGACTAAAACAGACATAATAAATACTAAATACAAACATTTTTTTTTAAAAGAATCTTACATTATTCGCCAAACAGTAATTAGCATATGTGCATAAGTCTCATGCTCATGATTGTGTACTGGGTTTTTTGTTAGCGGTGGTTAGCTAGCAGTTTCAGTAAAGATAAAGATGTAAACACCAAAATATCATTTCTCAAAATGTTAAATTTAACTGTAAACTGCACTGATATGTGTGGACGTTTGATTGATTGCAACATGTATTATGTATCTGTAGCTTGTTATTGATATCGGTGGTAACACAGATTGTATATACTGTAACTTTATCTGTGAGAGAAAGGACACTGGATATGTCCTGGAATGTAATTTAAAGCTTCTTTTGAGGAATCACTGCCAATAAAGCGAACGCAGCTGTTGCTCCTTCACGTGTGTGCATACTAAAAAGCTTCCAGTCATCAGTTTTCATCAGTTCCCATCAGCGGCTTCGCACCATCTCTCCGGTGGTGTTCACACACATAATCAAGTTAAAGACGTTATTTTAATGGATCAACAGCAACTTCACAGAGCTTCCAAGAATCCCACTCAGAGGAATAAAGGAATGGCCTTGTAGGCTGAACACATCGATGCAAACCCAGAGCTGATCCGACATGATGCCTTGTGCATGGCGAGCAAAATTTGATACAAGCAAATCCATTAACAATTGACTAAATGTCATCAATAAAAACCTGTAGAGCCCCACTGCAGTGCTTGTAACAGGAACAGAATCAAAATGTCTCCTTGGGAACATCTCCCGCGGACGAGCCCGACGCCCCCGCTGAGGCCTCACACGGCCTCTGTCGGGACTCTACTGTTCAGAGTGTCTTCTAAATCACGTAAAACACAAGCCGTGTGTTTTCACAATAAAATGCACCGTCCTTCTGTTTATTCATGAGTTTATGTTTCCATCCATCCAGAGTTTTCCCAGAGGAAGTGGGAAGAGTTACAGAAGGAAAATCTAGCTTACAGCGAGAATTGACATTCTCTCTTCCCCCCCCCCCTCTCTTTCTCTCTCTCTCTCTCTCTCTCTCTCCATCACCCCGGGTTGAGTCCATCCCAATGTGGAGGACAGAGCTGTATTATTAGGAGAGGGCTCTCCTCGTCAGCTGCGTGGGTTGTGCACCGTGGATCCTCGGAGACGCAGCCGAGCGAACGCCTCTCCGTCACCTTTAGTCTGCGGCACAACTCGCAGCCTGTGTGATGTCAACTTCTGAAAAGCGCCGATGTGGCGTCTGACTCACGATGCGTTGCCGGTGCAGTTGCAGGATGACAAATTCTACAGCACGATTCCAATCCACCCACGGCTCCAGTCACCCATGCAGTTTGAACAGCGTAATGATGCACAGGTCGGGTTTTGTGTTTTGCTTTTTCCTGCACGAGCACACAGCTTCTTGAGAGAGTAAAAAAATATCTCTTTCTTTGGAATTAGATTATTGAGCAAACAGACTGTAAGAAGTGGAGGTAGTCACTGTGAAATCAAGCGTTTTATGTATGAGTTTTATATGTTGGCCATCGCCATCTTGCTCTTTGCAACCAGACGTGACACGAAAGGGTGGAGCCAAGTACAAGGGGGTGGAGCCAAGTAGAATTAGTTAGTTGGTTGATTGGTCTTTTTTTTCAACCAATTTTGGTTGCTTTTTTTCTCGGTTAACCCATAAATCCATTCATTTTCAAGTCAAGGTCATGTTTAATGATTAATTAATGATATTATACAGATATTATTGTAAATAGGAAGTTCTGACTGAAATGTGTTATGAATGAAAATGTACTATTTCACTTGGAAAATAATTGTAGGACTTCTCTTCTTTGCTGGTTTTCTTTTATATCACACTTGTGTGAGAAGGGTGTCAGAAACCCTATTTTCAGTCTGATGCAGCACCAGGTGTGTGTGTGTGTGTGTGTGTGTGTGCAGGATGTTAGTGATGGCGTGAGGTAGAGGACAGGAGGCCCGTGACCTTTGCCACAGTCCAGATCCCAGATGCCGGTGTCACGTGACAGCGGCCAGCTGGAGGGATCAATGGCCTACACAGCAGCTGGTCAGATGGGAAGGATTAACGCGGTCCGGCAATTAACCTGCAAATGTAGCAGAGATCAGAGATGACATCGCCCAGCACGGGGCTTCATTCACCTCTTGTGGGTGTTTGGAAACCAAAACGTTCTTCAAATTACTACAAAACAAAAGCTTGTTTGGTCCACTGACTCCTGTGAGCTGCCAGCCATCAACATATAACGGACCTTTCACAGCTGTGGATCAGGTTTGGTTCGGGTTAGGCAGGACGGGTTGATCGGACTGTGGTTTTTCCAGAGAGGACAGACTATTGGAGGAAAAAGAATGATGCATTTAGATTAGTCTTGGGTGGTTAATATAGGACGACATTGGTTCTTGATAACGAGACCCCGTCTGACCTTTAGATAGAAAGTTGGGCTGATGACTGTATTTCTTGTCATTCCTCACTGAGGCAGAGGAAAACAAATCAAATGGCCCTAACTAGCTGTGTCGTGTGTGTGTGTGTGTGTGTGTGTGTGTGTGTGTGTGTGTGTGTGTGTGTGTGTGTGTGTGTGTGTGTGTGTGTGTGTGTGTGTGTGTGTGTGTGTGTGTGTGTGTGTGTGTGTGTGTGTGTGTGTGTGTGTGTGTGTGTGTGTGTGTGTGTGTGTGTGTGTGTGTGTGTGTGTGTGTGTGTGTGTGTGTGTGTGTGTGTGTGTGTGTGTGTGTGTGTGTGGGTGTGTGTGTGGGTGGGTGGGTGGGTGGGGGAAAAAGGTCAAAAAGTGTCATTGAGGCCAATTTGATGTTGTCTGTTTACACCACTCTGGGACAATTTGATGTGAGACTCAAACTGGGGGCAACACAAGCTGTCGAGTTGTGCTGTGGCTCAGCTATGAGGCAGCTATTCTCATCCTGTAGCCTATTCTGAGTTTCTAAAGAGACGGATCAATCAAGGCTGTCTGCCAGCGAGCCCACTGCAGGTCTTCATGTGGACGATGTGGGTGTCACAGTGAAAGGCTCACTCTCACCCACTAATGCGTGCATCGACTTGACTCATTCTTATAACACCGCTCTCCTCCTCCTCCGATCTGGAGCCACATAGCCGAGGATAAGATCTCTGCACTGCAACTGACTCACAGGATGAGCTTGTGTCGTTTCTTCTCAAATGAATCCACACACACACACACACACACACACACACACACACACACACACACACACACATCACGTGCCTCTGCTCTTTAGCATATCAAGGCTATGCTGCCTTACACCCTCCTGAGTCATGTGACAGCAACCTGTGCTGCCTGTTTTTTATTCCATTATTTTACCTGATTTTGCAGGAGAGCAATGCATGCTGGGTGATAATTCAGCCCTTTGACAGCTGCGTGACTGGACAGAGACACACACACCTCATGTATGTCCTTTTCCTTCTGAGGCCCGACACCTGTCGGCCCTTCGCTCTGAATGATCAATCAATTCACTGCTGCTAAAAAATGTATGTCGTTATTTAAGGTGGGCTTTTTTTTCTTCTTCTTCTTCTTCTTCCTCCTTATTGTGGAGGCAGTGTGGAAATCATTACAGGAGTGCGAGCGAGCAGGGAGAGAGGAAAAAGACAGGTTGAGGGAAAAGTGAGAGAATAAAAGAGAGAAAGGGGGTGACATTCACTAGTGGGAGGGAGAAAAAAATGAAATAGCAGAATTGATGGGAGAGAGGCTGGCTGTCTCACATGCAGTGATGGAGAGAAGGTCAAGAGGATGAGGGGCCGCTGCTTCAGAAATTACAGCTCAGCTAGTTGTTGGCGTTTCCCGATAATTTGCAGCCCCGAGGGGGAGAAGGCGATCGGTGGTGATTGTAGTGGATAGATATGTGAGGGGAAATACGTATATTACTATGGACTTTTCCCTGGCTTTCGGGGGCGGATCCATAAAGAGAGTGCTTATGGGAGGCGAGCCTTTGAGATGGTCGAGTTCAGAATACGCCGAGTTAATTCTGGATCAGCGTGAACGGGATGGGAATAAGGGTAACGCTTTATTATAACTACACGCATTTAGCATTAGTAAAGTATGAGTCCTGAATAATTGGTTTGCAATCTATATTACTTCATTGGTTTGCAATATTACTTAATTTACAAATGGGGAATCCATAATTTATGAAGTATGAAAACCTAATCATGAAACGCACAACCCCTTTAATCACTTTAGTTGAAATATAAATACATTTTAAATACTTTTTTTATTCCATCTGTATATATAATATTGCTATTGTGGATTATTCTTTCTTCTTAACTATTTTTCTTCTTTTTTTACTGTTTATTTATATTGTTTTTTATTTACTGCTGCTGTAATCCTGCAATTTTCCCGACAGCGGGACTAATAAAGGATTATCTTATCTAATCTAATCTTATCTTATAATATTCAAGCTTATTAATCAAGAATAAAACATTTATAACTGTGTTTATGCATTGCATACTAATGAGTTACTAATGAGTGTTCATGGAACAACGCTTTAAAAATGATGAATTAAGTGTTTATTCATGCTTTATTAATGCAAAATAGTTATTATAACGTGTAATTATACACGTATGTATTCTTTGACACTCCCGAGCATCAATGTGGGGTTTCTTTCTGGCTGCACAGCGATATATCTCATATATTTTACCTCTCGGTGGCATCTCTATTTTCCTCGTCATAAAGTCTTCATTCCTTGCTGTTCCGACAGTGTCTCTGTAGTCATGGTAACCTTTATCTGTCTGTGACCCTCACTTCCAGGAATGCAGCAATACAGAGACGTTGTTTTTATTGTGTCATTTGAAAGCTTCCCTGAAAGCTAAACGAAGCCTCGTCTCCTCAGCGGAGGGATGACGGGCGCGTCTGTCTGGCTTCAAACACAACGCGACCGCCCGCCTTGGATCCTCAAAAGGAAAAACATGCAACACCCATGACGGTGGTCCTTAATCAACATCACTTGGATCAACATCTGGGTCTTAGATCAGCAGCAGAGGCTTCTGGGTAATATCTCACTCATCTCTCATCGAGCTGTAAATCATGTCCGGCTCTCGTGAGCGTCGTGCTTTCCTCTGGAATAAATAGTGAACGCTCTTGATCACCAGGATCAGCTGATGGCTGATGCAGCCTCACAGGTAGACTGACAGTCAGCTGATCATCATAAAGAAGAAAGTGAGGCGTTCAAGGACACTTCGACATGCGAACTATGAGGAGACCAGGGATCGAACCGGCTACTTCGTGCTTTCAGGACGACCGCTTGAGCTACAAAACAAGACAAAGCAACATTTTTACATTTGTATATTTTATATTTATTTTGTCTTTTGGTGCCTCCCAACTCTGTTTGGTTTCCCCTGACTGACGATTAGTATTTACAGAAAGGTGCGTCTGCGTTGGATGAGAGACGACGGCTTAATTACAGCACGGATGACACGTCAACATAATTAATGGAAACACAACAAGGACTGCCGTGATACGGGAGTGTGTACTCCTCTTATGTTGTGTGCATGAGTACGAGGTCGGCTATAATTGCATGATTAATTGATAATGAACACTGTTATGTTCCACATTTACAAGTCTGCTATTGCTCTTTCTAAATGTGACTTTCCTTCGTGGACGTGCAGATAGAATAATTGGGAATGAAACCGACTCACTTTACCACGACTGTGCAAAAGAGAGAAAGTAAGCAGGTTTGGGAATTTCTTTCTTTTTATGCAACTCTTCCCGAACAAATAAGTGCAACGCACACACAAAGTGAGCGGCAGTGTGACGGCGTGCTCCGTCAGCCCCACATTTAGATGATCGCCGCGTCTCCTCTCTCCGACAGCTGGCCGCCCCCTTCGAGTGCGTCTGTTTGGGAAACAGCTATAAACACTTCTGCTGACGCGTCCTACGAGCAAGGCACCAGCTCGCCCCCGCTCGCCCTCTCCTTTTATTTGTCCACGTTTTGGGACATTCGTCTCTGACACTTCTGCCTTCACACTAGAATCTCATTTCCGCTGCTCAAAGTGTTGGAAACACTACTTTAAAAAAAAAAAAAGTGAGACAACAGTGTTTTGTCATTTTGGGCCTCCTGGGTCGTGATGTTTGACACTGACGTGTGTGTGTTTGTTACGTCCTTCCCCGTTGTCTCTGCTCGTCGGGAGGCTTGTAACAATCGCTGAGTACTGCAAGGGCGTCGTCGTAGGTCAGCCACGAGGTCCGCAGAGTGATGGAGGGCCCGTCTGCTGCGATCCAACATGTAGACAAGCCATTCATTTCTCCGTGCCTCCAGTCCCGAGGTTGACTGAGGTATGGAATAGTGTAAGTAGGTCAGTGTGTGTGTGTGTGTGTGTGTGTGTGTGTGTTTGCAATTACATGACAAATTGTGTGTGTCTGTATGGATGCAGATACATGAGGAGACGTCTCACTCCTCCATAATCCGCCGTGGCAGTTTACCTTGATGTGTATTTGTTTAGGAACAAACAACCCCCACCCCAACACACCCCTCCCAGCTGCAGACACACTCAGCAGCAGGGACTCACAAACTCTCGGTGCGCACACAGGAGCCAGACAGCCGGGCTGACTGTAGCATATTGCCACATATTGCCTCATGGGTGCTCTTATGCATCGTCACCCCGCTGCCTGACTCAGCCCGCCGCCCGCCGGCCCCCTCCCGCCCGCCGCTCCCCTCGCCGCACCTGGATGCAGCCCGCAAGACCGTGTCATCGTAATTTATTTCTCCAGGCGAGATGTAATCATTTCACATCAACGTGTTACTCTCCCCTGAAAAATCTGTTTCGCTGTCTCACGGATATCTGCAGACCCAGAGCGGTAGCCGGTTTTTTAATAGCTGGAACTCTGCTGCAGACACTTGCTGGAGCAGAATCAATGTGCTGCTCTGTGTGTGTGTGTGTGTGTGTGTGTGTGTGTGTGTGTGTGTGTGTGTGTGTTTGTTATGGTGTTGGTGGTGTTACGGCATATTTGGCGGCGCCTCGTACCGTGCTCTTGGCTGGCGGGCCGACGTGCTCCTGCAGCAGATGGTGCCGGCTGAGAACATGAACACTGCCATGCCCTTGGATGGGACAGGAAATCTCTCCTCCCCTCTCTTCCCTTGTTTGCCTTTCTCTCCCCTCTCATCACTCCATCCCCTCTATTATTCCCCCTTTTCGTTTCTCTTTTTTTGAATGAAACATGCGGGACAAGATTAATTGTGCACGCCGCTTCACTTTTTACAGCCATTCCAGTGCAATAGCTCCGCTAACAGCCCAACATTTTACTATGTGCGTGTCCCATGCGGTCTGGAGTGTGTTCCAGTGCCCCGTTGCTAATCCGCTAACCTCTGACCTCTGGCCGCTGGGCGAAGCTGTAAGCACGGCTTACCCTTCATTACGCCTGTCTGTCCGTGCCGGTTATTACTGCTAGTGGTTAACCCAGAGCTGCACAACAGCAGCTTTCTCCCCCAGATGTCACAGCAGCTCTCTTCCTGACGCCACAGTGACGCATTAACGTCATTAACAGCGTCCCGTCTGTCCGTCAAGCCGCCCCCTCACCTGTCTGCTCCTCCGCCGCCTGTTTACCTGCGAATCACTTTTTCACCCGGTACGCGTGGTGATTTGTTTTCCCATGTCGCCGTCAGCCTGCCACATGCCTCCATCTTCATAATTTGGTTCGTCTCCCGGCCTGTCGTTTTTAACAGGAGCTGATGGACTCCACGCGCCCCTTTCTGGATGACAGGATGACACATTTCCGTCCGTCTCGCGGTGCGATATTTTCATCCCGCGGCCCGTTTTTCATCGTGTCGACTCGATTGGCGCCATCAGTCACGAGCGCCCGCTGAGTTTTCATTATTCTATAACGCTCGGTGCGTTTATGTGTTTTGAGACCACAGATGCATTTAACAACACGAGAATGGAGAGCTGAGCGGGAAGCGGGGGTCAGAGGGCGCTGTGCTCAGACCGTGGCTGTCTGCGGTGGAGTGATGATGATGATGTATGTGTGTGTGTGTGTGTGTGTGTGTGTGTGAGGCCTTTGACACTAATACTGTTAGTGGACGCAGCAGGGATGAGCTACAGAGGTCATCAAATGGAGAGATTATCTCTCCAGACAGACAGTGGGACTTTTAAAAAAGCCCAGAGAGAGAAGTGTCGCTATTTGTAGAGCGCGAGGTCAAACCTGAGGCCAGATGTGTTCAGATGGGGAGTCACAGCAGTTATTGGCTGTTAGCATCATCAAATGAGGTAAAACGAAGTAGTACATTATTTCAATTGGTGGTTCCCATTGCATAAATATAAAGAAGAATAAACCTCTACATTCAATGTCTTACAAACGGTGTTGAATATGAAGTTGTGCTGCAACTACGACAAGGTTTCCTAGAAGAATAGCGTGAATGGATGCGTGTCACGGGGCGAAACAACCCTGGAAAGGGTTCCGTTTATTTTGTAAAGGATTGTGTTCCACTGATGTAGTTTATAGTCCTCATCTCGCATCCGACTTTGCAAAGTGCTTCTCGATAAAGCATGAAATTAAATTATTCTGAACAAAGGATTCAAACGAGAAAAGAAACAACACCTTCGTTTTTCAAATGAATAGTTAAATTCATATGAAATGAAACACTAACTTTAGCTAAAGTTGTCAAACTTTAGATAGATATTGCAGCAGTTTATTCCCTGACTTAATGACTCTTCTGGTGTTATTGCAGCACATTTTAGCATTCATCCTTTTTTCTGAAAATTAAATGACATTTATTTTGTATCGTCCAAAATCACAAATTATAATTTTGCCTCAGAGGGCTTAACAACCTGCACACATACAACATCCTCTGGCCCAAAAAAAACTTGAACAGGGAGAAAAAATGAAAAAGAAATGACAGTTGAGGCCCCAGTAGCTACTGTTCACAAAAAGTTAGTTTTGCTTTAATGAAAAAATTGTCTCAAGCATAAAAAAAGATTATTAGATTCCGTCTTTCATCTTATTTTTCCATTATATTATATATTATTATATTAAATATTACATATATCACACTACATTAAATCTGTCTGCATAAAAATGGTAAATACCATAAAAACACGAGTTTATGTGTTACAGCCCCTGCATGTTCATGTCAACAGCAGCTTGTCAAGAAACCGTTTCATCATCACATCATTTTATTTATTTATTTTAACCAAAAAGACTTTTTGAAAGCTTCCTTTAGTTGCTTGTCATCTCTGAAGTGAATAGATTTTAAGAAGTCTGTAACTGTCAGAGTTTACGTTTGTTTTACGTTGGCTTGAATCCGACCAGCTTCCCGTCGGTAACTCCCCGTTCCCATCCGACCCGCTCAGACGAGAGCGCAGGACTCTCATCCATCACGACTCCTTGATTAGTGCGGAGTGCACACACGCTCCGCTCTTTGAGCGCATAATGATGCAGCCCTCCCCTCCCCACCCGTACTTTACACACTAATGGACTGAGCCAGAGCAATCTCACCGGGCCCTCGTGTGCACTAATGGGGGATACTGTATATGGGTAGTGGTGGAAATAAAGCGTGTCTCATTATAGATAAAATACAATGTGTTTGCCGAGATGCGTTTCAGTTATTCTGTATGTGTTTTATTGAACAACACTGGTGTGAGTGATCAAAAGAGCCAGAGATGGCACCAGTCGACAGCAGGCCTTTTTTTATCTCTAATTTTATAACTGCCCCGAGGGAAGCGTTATCACCTGTGTGTGTGGTGTGTGTGTGTGTGTGTGTGTGTGTGTTTCTATGTATTGAAATGTGTGTGTGTGTGTGTGTGCCCCTCTGCTGCATATTGCTGCAATTTCTCGCAGTCTCATGGCCGCGTCCTGTTTAGCTTATACAGGATGAAAGCCAGGTGTGTTTAACTAGGCCGGGCCTCTGTGGCTCTCAGTGAGGAGTCACGTATATTGAAACAACTTTAATGACAAAACACTGTCAGGGCCCCGGGGTAGAGTGCAACGTTTTAAGGCGATGCATAAGAGCCTTACTGTGTCCACTACCAGCCTCATACAGTCAGACTGAACTCTATGAATACACTGAATCACAGTCTGAAAGATTTTTTTTTTTTATTGTTTCTTTTGTTTAAAACCACAGTGAATTGAATACCTTTTGAATTTTGATACCATCATCATGGGCCTCAGGTATAGACCCAACAATTCTCTCGTTAGAGGTACCCTGATGAGTTTATGACCTCTGGTGCAATGGAGCATTTTTTGTCATGTGCGTGCACGAGAAACTCGCATGCACACAATACACCGTCCGGCAATTGGTTTCACATAACCGCGGTTGGAGGTAATGCACCAAGAAACGTGCCACAAAATGTCAGGAGAGGGAGAGAGGAAGAAGACGAGCATCAGCTGCTCATTGTGAACGCTGAACACAGTGTTTTCCACCAGCGGGACAGAGCAGCAGTCACGGTGACCGTAACTCCGCAGGGCATCTTTAACCCAGAGGATGATTAACAAATGAAGCAGAAACAAACAATAACAGGAGATAAAACCTCTGTAAGTGAAAGATTATTTTTTTGAAGCACCAGGACAGCAGGGGTCCAAACACAGAGTTCAAGCTGTGATTTCCACCTCTTTTTATTGTTGCCTGAATCTCTCCTGTTCCTCTCCTGGTGCAGTAAATGTCTGCTTTTTCCATTCTGACCTACAGGTTTGTTTACACTGGAACAAGAACACACACACACACACATACACACACACACACCCGGGTTCAATGGTAAAAGGGCTGTGGATGGCTCCTCAGAGAGCGGCACGCTCAATTCCTCTAATCATGTACATCCCACTCGAGACGGCGCTGCAACGTATTGAATGCTTGAGTGTGTGAGAGCGGAGAGGAGGCCGGAGACAAATATGACTGAAGAACAATCAAGCAGGGTGAGGGGCTGCAGATTAAATCATTTCTCTCACTCTCCAATACTAAAGGCTGGCTGCACACGAGCTCTGCACGGGATCCGGTCAGCGGCTGTCGACCACGTCCTCGCCCCGACGTGTGGCAGCCTCAGACTGCGATGGTGGACTGTCGGGTACTGACCTTGCCTCCACCTCGGCGCCTGGCTGCCATCGGGAGGTGTATAATCATCCAGAGATGGAATACAGTCGTATTATTCAACTGTTAAGCCTGTACTGTAAATGCCAGTGAAAAGGTTACGGTCGACCAATCATCATGGTTTCAGCTCACTGCTCGCACCACTTTCAGCTATATATATATATATATATATATATTTGGAATTAATTGAGTAAAACCGGGATCCTCTTCTGGTGGTTCAACCCCCTCGGCCGTCCAAGTACATCATGCATGACTGCTTGTCTTCTCTTGCTCTCTGTGTGTGTGTGTCTGTGTGTGTGTCTGTGTGTGTGTCTGTGTGTGTGTGTGTGTGTCTGTGTCTGTGTCTGTGTCTGTGTCTGTGTCTGTGTCTGTGTGTGTGTGTGTGTGTGTGTGTGTGTGTGTGTGTGTGTGTGTGTGTGTGTGTGTGTGTGTGTCATGTAAATGAGGGTGTCTCCTCGCAGCCAGGATTAGCCGGCTGTGTACTGCAGAAGTTTCTCCAGAGTCTCCACAGTGGGAGACAGGAAATGAGGCCCGCTGCAGGATCACCTAGCGGGTGATTTGGAGGGAGATGACTTTTATCATAACTCATGATGATGAACCTCCTCAAAAAGCAGTGGAGAAATGTCGCTTTTTGCATATGATATTGTAACAGTTTAATACAATATGCTGCCACAATATGTACAACATAATAGTCATTTCTCTTTACCCTTTCATCCTTCCTTCTCTCTCTCTCTTCAGAGAGGTTGCAGACTTCTGCCCTTTGCTTCACCTCGCTCGCCCACTTTCCTCCCACACCGAGAGGCGAGACGATTCACGACATAATCCCCCGACTTCATTTTCATCATGTCTTGGTGACGGTGGCATTGGAAGTGAGGGGTCTATTCATTGAAGTAAATTACCACACGGGTAAGAACATTTTAAGAGTTTAGGGAGGCCCGGATCACGGTGACAGGTAACAGAGATTCACTCGTCTCATAATGCAAACATGATTAAGAAAAAAGGAAAAGAAAAGCCTTTGAGGCATAAAGGAAAAAAAATAATTGGAGTGAGTGAGAGGATGAGGTTTTAATCAGATTGGATCTGTGGAAGTGGATGACATCGGGGTCAAGAGAAGGACTCAGCGAGCTGGATGGATGCACAGCGTAAGCTCCCTCACATATTACACAAGTCACCTCCTGGCTTTTATTAAAACACTTCCCTACAAACCCAGAGTGTGTCCGCCTAACTGAGTCCACAGTGAATATGTTCATGTGTTATGTGGAACGATGGACTGACTGTGACCGTGGATCAGGAGGTGGAGGAGATGGGTTGTCCATTAATCACAGAGTCGGTGGTTCGAGCCCCGGCGTCTCCCGATGACGCTGCACCCCAAATTGTTCCCGATAATAATGGAGTGTGTGTGTGTGTGTGTGTGTGTGTGTGAGGCTAAAGCTTTGGATTAGTTTAAAACTAGTTTTTTGACGAAATTGTACTTTCTTGATTCTTGTTGTTCTGATTCTTGTTTGTACTCACGGTGAAATGCACTTATTGTAAGTCGCTTTGGATAAAAGCGTCAGCTAAATGAAATGTAATGTAAAAAACTAGTTTTTTAAATGTTTTATAAAGAGAGGTGAATCTCTTCTTTCTAGAGGAAGTTTCTTACCGGTGGCTGACTCACAAACTGCCCGTGATGACGTTAGCTTTGGCTTCATATATAAATCCATATATGACACACTGAGAATGGGAATCCAGGAAAAGAAAGAGTTTTTCATCTTCTTCTTTCTACCCACAAGTGGAATAAACCAAACACGGGAGATGCAGCACACTGTGTGCAGAGTGGGAATATACATTATTAATATTGGCACTATAAATCCCAGATGCTCACAGTTACTGTGTGCGCACTTGTCAAACAACTATTTGTCATATCCGCTGCATCATCAGAAACATAACGAGCCAACACACACACACACACACACACACATTGTCCCACATCTGTTGCATGATAATCATTTATGTGTGCCTCGCTGTAAATTGTACTGTGAATTCCAGATGTTGAGAGAGAGAGAGAGAGAAAAAAAGAGAGAGAGAAAGAGAGCGAGAGAGATAGAGAGAAAGAAAGAGAGAGAGAGACTAATTGTGATCATTTAATTACACTTTACTCTGTTATAAATTACTGCACCACTATCATTCAAACATGCACTTTAAAACCTAACGCTGTAATTATGAAATACATTTTTCATGCTCATCTTCAAGTTTAGGCGACGATTAGGGGGGACCTCCGTCGCCATGGTTACAGTAAAAACCACATGGCCGAGGTTAGAGGAAAGCAGCGTTGGCGATCGAATCAGGAAACAAGTTTCGTAGCTTCAGCATCAGACTGAACTCGCCCTCCACCGCAGAAAGGAAGACCGTCCTCCGGCTGCAAACTCTGCGGATTTCCTTTTTACTCATCACAGTCAGAAGAAGTCGACCCAGCAACTGGTTTGTTTGCAGAAGGTTTTCTGCAGCGTCTCCGCCCGCCTCAGCCGCTCGGCGGAGACGCTGCCAAATCTCACAGAACAAACAGCGACCAACTGTTCATTGTGTAACGAGTAAGCCGGAAGAAATCGACTTCTTCTCCGTCCGACTTTACTCATGAAGTTTATCTTTGAGGAATCCCTGCTGATCCCGTAGTGACATTAATACTGCTTTTTCCATCTGCTTCTCCTGCGGTGGCGTAGGTTTCCTCCTCTTTCCAGCTGTAATGCCGTCTGACCTCTGGTTGGAGTTTTCTGCTCCCGCTTGACCTTGATACGTCTTTTTTCAATCCCGGATGCAAACACACTACCGCTGCCAATGATTGATCAAATGTCTTCGTAAACTGTGTCATGAGGGATGCTGGGAAAGAGGCTCAAGAAGCTCTTGCTGTTGTGGTCTCCATTTATTGTGAAATGGGAGGTGAGATTTGTGGATAAACTAAAGGATGAAGTGTCCTTGTATGGCTAAATAACCCATCGATTTATCTGTGACACGTTGTAAACAGGGCTGTTAAATTAAGAAGTACAAAGAGGATGTGCAAGTTTAACTGCATTAATAAACTACGGGACCCGGGCCGAACCTGAGGTGGTTCGGGCATCTAATTAGGATGCCTCCAGGACGCCTCCCTTTAGAGGTTTTCCAGGCACGTCCAACTGGTAGGAGACCCCGAGGAAGACCCATGATATGCTGGAGGGATCCCCCAGAATGAGTTGGAACATGTTGCAGGTGAGAGGGAGGCTTAGGTCAGCCTAAGCGGATGAAAATAGACGTATGGATGGACGTCTATGGAAGGACCACTTAAAAACACATGCACTATTTCCATGGGGGCTCTAGGTGTGTGTTTTTAATTTATTAGTGTCATGATGAGCTTTGCTGTCTTGACAGTGACATCCTTGAAGCCAGCATTAAAGGCACAAACAAAAGCTTTTGATTGGACTCGTTTGGTCCCACGCTGACTCAGGAAGGTGTGATTCAAACCGAGTGACTAAAGAGTTTGCGCTTGTATTTTAGTTTTGCAATCTGTTCCTTCTGTAGCCAACACTGCAGTCTATTCAGAAATTGAAGAAAAAAAGATTGCTCACAATGGCGACATTCTTGCGGCCAGCCGGTGCATCTGTCTGTTGTGTGTCATCCACAAAGTACACACACCTATCTGACGAAAGCTCATTTCGAAAAGTGGAGATTCAAGGATTTTTGATAAATCACCATCACTGACTGAACTGGATTAAAGTGGTTTGTAATGACATTTTCTGAAAGAAAACTTTTCTCACCTGTCTCTCTCCCCTTCACACGCAGACACATGCATTATGTAGGTGTAATCCGGTGTGATGAAGCGGGCCTTTGTCAGCATCGCTCCCTTGTTTGCAGTTTCCTGGCAGTCGGCTCGAGGGTTACGTAATCTTTGGTGCCTTCGCCGCTGAACCGCAGCGTAACCGCGACACCTGCCACCACATCCTGACTGACTGCCGCCCGCAGGTGTTCGGCGTAAAGAGACTGAGATGGATGACGGTGGGTGATGAAGAGGTTGTTCGGGGGAACCTGCTGTCGAATGTGGACAGAATGCGAGAGCAGAATGAAGAGGGAGGTGTGAGCGCATCAGAGTAAAGAGTAAAGAAACTAAAGATGTACGTTTAGTCCTCCTGAGGCGCAGAGGGACAGGAGTTCATCCGAGATTTATTTGGTTTAATCTCTCGACACAGTCGTCCATACAGGAACTCTATTTCCCGGTTACATTACATGTCTTCAGATAGTGGGAGGAAACAAACACAGAATGGACCCGACTCAAACTCCGAGCTCGGAGCTGAGAGCTAATGAAACCACCGGCCTCCTCCTCTTGTTTGCTCCACTTCATCTTCCTAATGTCTCTGTTGTGCATATGAGCCTCTCCTTGCAACCCAGACCTGCAATCCAAGCTGCCCACCTGCTCCTTTTGGGTAGATCCCGCCCACGAGCCGCTCCCCAGTTCCTCCACCAGTCTTTATTAACTGGTGGAGGAACTGGGGTTGGCCAGTCTCCCTTGATCCTGGAGCAGAAGCAAGCCAGCGTCCCATTGGTCCAGACCCATTGGTCCAGAACTATTCAGAGATGGAGACGTGGACTTTACCTCCGCTCGCTACCAGACGGAGGCTCACTGGCGTCACCCACTCACAGTCCACCTCTCAGGGTGAAGGTGGTCACCCCTGCAGGGGTGTGCACATCCATCCTTCTCTCCATGTGTCTCAAGGTAACACTGTCCAGGTCTCGTGTCTGCTTCCTCCTCACCTTCGCTCATTAAAGGTCAACTAGCAGCGCTCCTGTGTGCTCCATCAGAAGGGCTTGTCAGATTTTTGACAAGCAGGATTTTGGGGGTTAACTTTCTGAACCACTCTATGCTGTGATTGGTCAGCTGGGCTGCAGAAAGAAACTTTTTTCATCCCTGATGACTATTTCTGTCCAACTTTAACTGCACCTTCACTTCATCTTCTCTTTGTGCCTTCATTTGTCTTTCCCTTTTCTTTTTTCCCTCTCAGTAGATAATTAACAATTCACTAGCCTTTTGTAAATCTCTTTATTCTTTGGTGAGACTCGAAGAGGATAAGTATTGAAACCACATTATTACATCACTAGCTTTTACTGCAAACAACTCATGATCTATCTATGATGTGTCTAAAAGAAACTTCAGTGTATTTGCCGGATTAGTTTGCTTTATCAAGGCTGCTGGATTCTGTCATTTAAACTGGTGCAAATAGTGCACGGGAAAAGATCCACTTTGATCTGATGAATGAGTGATATTTACCAGATATGCAGCTATTTCTTTAACAACTTTTACATTTTCATTTTTCAATGAACTTGCTGACACTCACCAGAATAATGTCACTTGCATTAACCTTATGCACCCCAAATGTCCCCAGATAGGGGGGTCTGGGTTAGACCCTGTGAAACTGTTTATACCAATATACCACTAACACATATAAGGGTTTTCTGAATTTATACATTACATTTAGTTGACGCTTTTATCCAAAGCAACTTACATGATATACAGTAGACACGGTGACAACGGTGAGCACTTAGGGTTAAGTATCTTCCTCAAGGACACAACGACATGGACTGGCTAAGCCGGGGTTTGAACCACCGACCCTCTGACAGACTTGCTAACCACTGAGCCACAGTCGCCTTTTCAATTTTTCAAATAGACCTTGTGAATGAGGAGATAATCAGGATTTAGTATGAAAAAAAACATTCGTAATTTTGGCTTTAAAATGTTTGGGGCGCATGAGTTAGTGTGGAGGCTCACTACACACACACACAATAGTAAATACCACATTGCCTCTGCTCATGCTCCACATCCACCGACCCGATGGATCCCATCCGAGCATGTTATTTACTGTACATTTCTGTTCTGTACGCTGCACTAACGCTTCTGTAACTAATCACCTGCAAAGTGGCCGTGCTCCAGGAGCAGGGATCATCCCCAGTAACTCTCGCATCCCATACTGGGAGCTCCCAGGGAGGCTGGTGCAGTCAGGCGTGGTGGGGAATGGGAATGAAGGGATTATGAAGGCCTCTTAGCATTTGCCCTACACAAAGACACACATTTAAAAGGAGCCTTGGCGAACCAAATTAGGCTGCCAAGTAGTGTTCTCTCTCTTTCCGGGCCTTCCATCTCCAGAGGCTTTGAAGGTCTGCGTCTCCGAGGGCTCCGCCATCATCAGGGAGAGATGAGAGGATTCAGGGGTTTAGGCCCTCTCTGTAACATAAGAGGCTGAGAGCCCATTCAGACTCAGACAGAGGAAGACGTGACCTCTGACAGATTAAAGGTGAAGGTCATCATGAGTACATTTGCAGCAGCAAAACAAGCTGCTTTGAAATGACTAAGATGTTTAAATCGCGTGAGACTGTCTCTGAATTACAAAAAGCAGAAAGAACGGATTCAACATGAGTGCAAATATCTGTAAAGCTTTACATTCAGCATGACTCACCAAATGCTTCAGACTGTGGTGGAGGTCATTAAAGGTCATATTTAACCATTTTAATTTCTCAGATCGCTGTTTCCAGAAGAGTTTAGGAGTGTGAATTTAAATGGTCCGTATTTTAGAAAGTGAGATTTTCCTGCCTTTTTCATGAAAACGTGTGTGTGTGTGTGTGTGTGTGTGTGTGTGTGTGTTTGCATGCTCATTTACAACTTTGCTATAAACTCTCTTAAAGATTATGGAGAATCTATTAGCAGCTGTAGGGGGTCTACACATGCACGCATAATGAGCATGACACACACACACACACACACACACACACACACACACAGCACTGATGGAGACTAAGCAGAGATAAGCCAGTGGATTAAAACGAGGGGACAGACAGTTATGCAACAGAGGAATGCTGACCAAGAAGAGCAGCTTTCTGGGTGTGGTCGTTTTTAATATCTCTGCAGTTCTTGAGATGGTGCCACACATATTGCTTTTCCTATCAAGGTGATTATGTAAAAACAAAGCTGACCTTTGAAGAAAAGTTCTTCTGCAGTCCCTCAAGAGAACACAAGCAGAACTAAACTGTAGGTTATATTTGGATGTACCTTTGCTTTTATGTACAGCTGCATGCACATTCAAATTTAGTCAAGCAGCTCTGCTCTCTGCTGCCTGAATGCGCTGACTCCGTTACAGCAGTGCCATCCTCCAGCATCACTGTTAGGATGTGCAGGAGGAACTCCCCCTACAGGCCGAGCGGTGAAACAGCAGCTCTCCTCCTCGCCACTGCAGCTGCTTTGAGCCGCTCGCAGGTTATCCTCCATCGCGGTCTGACCTTGACTTTGACCTCCTCGCAGTTTGAAGGTATTTGACTTGATGCAGATTCCTCTTCGGGTGGATCGCATCCTATTGTCGAGCTCCACAACAGAGACGTGGGAGTGAAGGAAGTGACTCCAGAATGAGATCGAGAGGCAGAAGAAGGTGGAGGGGAAGGATGAAGTGAGAGGAGAAGTGAGTCAGGAGGAGGAGATTTGTTTTCGCAATCTAGATTTCCGGATATTTCTGAGTGGGCGTGCATGACTTAAACATTATGAAATAAAAACATTGAGCATGAATTAATAATATGTAGATGTCTTAATGCAAATTAGATGTAAATATTTGATTTTAAGTGCCATATAGCACCAGACCGTTATGCATCTGTGAGACTCTCCTCCCCCCCTGACCCTGTCGGGGGAAGCAGATTCTCTCAGAGCAGATTCGGGAGCCGGCGTCTCCTCCTCCAGCTCTCCACTCGAGTCAAAGGGAATTCCTGAGCGGCGCTGAAACTCGCCTCGGCCATCTCATCTCCCACGCCGCCCCTCTGCCTCCCAGCTGTTCTGTTTTTCATAGAGTTTCAGATTAATTTTTTGTTTTCAAATATGCTTTTGTTAAAAGTGAGAGTATTTGTTGAATGGCATCGTGTCAGGCAAAACTGGATTATCCAGCAATATCAGATCCTCTGCTTCAAATCTGCTGGCTCGAGGTTTTACAACAATGTGTGATGAAGGTTTTTAAGAGCACAACTACAGGCTACACTTAAGCACTCACATCAAACAATATTCATCTTTCTTAAAGGAACAGTTTTGGGAAATACAATTTCGCTGTCCTGGAAAGGTAATATGGAAAGATCGATACAGCTCTCATGCCCTGCATTTTTTTTTTACCTGTTTCTCGTCGTTGTGCTCAGCTGAGCTCACCAGCTGCTACCGAGCCACCTGTCCACATATTTACAGCACCAGCATGATTGAGGTATCGATCGTCTCCTCTGACTCTCTGTAAGAAAGTAATTTCCCAAAAGGTCAAACTTGCTAGTAAAAAAAAAAAAAAAAAAAAACATAATAGGGCCTATTTAAACATATTGTAGCGACCCTTGGTTAAGGAAGGCTACGAGACGTTATCTTGGCTGTTTCTATGAATTAGTGTCGTGGTTCTCGACCTTTTTTCAGTGATGTACCCCCTAACCAGTGCAAGGCATTTTTGGTTGAAAAAAAGATGCAATACACAGAACTGTGCCATCAGTGTCTGATGTAATATATAATATATGCATTTCAGTTCATGAAGTTACACTTATATTTTATTGAATATGTATTAAATAACTATTTAACCCTCCACAGGCTAACAGGACAACAACAAAACATCCCATCTCACTCTCCGCCAATCCCAGGTGCCCTCGCATGCCCCGCCCACCTTCACAGCCGATGGACAGGTTCACAGCTTCCCAGGTCATGAGACCTTCACTGACCTTCTGACCTCAGTAAATACAATCATCATTACTCTTATCTCCAACAACGTCTTCCTGTTAACCAAAAACACTTCCAACGTAACAGGTTAACGTTTCGTGTCGCTCGGCTCGTCACAATACGGGTCTCGTGCTCTCCTTTATCCAGATTATCCTCAACAAGTCGAGACATGTCCTGGTTACCGTTGTCAGCACAGAAAATAGCAGAGTTGATGCTTTTTTGTGCGCTCAGTTTGTTGGTTTGGTTTCTTGGAATAATCAACAAGTCTCTCTCAGGAGTTTGAGGTCCATCTGGATGAGGTTGGTTTAGGCCTGAGCCGGGTACGGACTACACCGTGCATGAGCCAGTTATTAGTCTGAACCATATGGATGGCTCGGACCAACTGGAACCCTCTGGCTCGTCTGCCGACTCCCGACATCTGCTGGGCGAAGTATTCTCAAGATGCTGAACGTATCGGCCCGGCTTTGAACACGACAAGTAAGCAACGCACCATCTGATAGACGACAGTACTGGTTAGGTTCAGGTGTTGTTTTACCTTTTACCGCACGCGATATCTCAGGAACACCTGGAGGGAGGTTCTTCAAACTTGGCACAAACATGTATAATCATATTAAGACAATTTTAACCAAATGTCTAATAGGATAAAATGATGAAGCGACGACATTTCTGACAGACATTGTATAAAACAACCAGGCCATAATTCTAATGTCTGTCTTTTCAGCACCTGAAGCTCCTCTCCCTCCACGTTGGTCCATGCACTCCCTACCCCACTGCTCCCATAATCCTTTGCACTTTCAGTCTGCTCTCCTTGTCCTAATTTCAGACAATCCTCTGCTTGCCTCGACTAACGAGGTGGATTTTAATCATCCATTATCATTGCTTTGCCGTGGCAGATTTCCAATTCAAAGGTCACTTCTTTTTTCTTCTCCCACATATCAGAGTCAGAGTTATTTATATCATGACGTATTTTGTGATGTTACTTTAAACCGCGAGTCTTAAAATGTGCTATTTTGAACACGGGGAACAGTAACGCTGTTTATTAGAGTCACACCACTCAGCAGAAAGGCTCAAAGATAAATATTTTCATCCGCCACGGCTCAGATTCATATTCTCCTCTGTTATATTATCCTGGGGTTCCTCCGCCTCCAGGGATTCCTTCAGCTCAGGCAAATTATCAGTCAAGTGATGACGCTCATAAAACCCTGACAGGTAGCGTGAGCTCTGCTGAGGTGATATCGATCCACCGGCCATTCACGTGGAGGCATGCAAGAGAGTGAACGATTTAATATACCGCTTGCACCGCGTGCTCGTGGATAACAGCGACGCCCACACAGGAGCTCCATCAGGCCTCACTTCAGTTTATTCCTCTATTCACCTGTGTGCTGCAATGTCAGTTCAACTAATGATCACTACACACACACACACACACAACATCAAGAGGCTTCGGGCGATGTCGCTGCCTGTTCACCAAAGACTTGTTCGTCTTGCTGGGATCCATCAGGAGACATAGGTCATGTGAGCCGGGTGGCCATCAGAGACTTTGGCATCATGTGATCATTGTGATCAATGTTCAAATTAACAAGCAGGGCTGCTCTATGATGCAATATTAGATTTGAATGGGTTTTTTCTGTAAATATGAGAAAATGAATTGTCAAGTATATATCTTGCTTTGGTAGACGGAAAACACTAATTTCTGTCTTGCTATTATGAAATGAACTTTTCTCACCTCGGTGAAAATAATGTAGAATTAAAAGAATGAATGTAACTAACACATTCTAGTCCTTGATGAATAGAAATTAATTTTTTTAGCCAGAAAGTTTTTTTCTAGTTTTTTCTTTGTTTGAGTTCTTCATTCGTGTCAGGGTGCAACATTTAAATGGTAAATGTACACAGCAGCGGATGTTAAGTAAAGTTAAGAGTTAAAATGTGTACAAATATTACATATAATGCAGATTACTGTAGTAAATTACTAACAATTACAGTTATAGTCGTGATTTCCTTACTACAAAATACCATTTATGTCTTTTTATAAATGAATCACTTCCTCACAATGTTCTGCATGATGGAGCCGCTAGTGATGGTTTTGTTGGGAGTGTTAATATCTGATTTTGTGTGTGTGTGGGCGTGCACACGAGCTAGAACTGTAAGCACCGAAATGCTGAAAAAGAATGACACATTTGCAGTCCTTGGAAAAACAGAGGTTAAGCTGTCAGGTCTTTTTAAAGAGCGGTTTGGTTCTTCCTCTAATTCGGTGAGGGCTTCGCGAGGCCGCCTGCCTATTCACAAACGGAGAGCCCACACGTATTAAAACATCAAAGCCCGCTCCGTGCCATGTTGAACTGTGCAGAGATCCACGAGTTGCTGTATTTCCTTGCTGTCGATACGTGCCTTGAATGCATTAAGTAGGAGAGGGAGCGAGGGAGAGCGAGGGAGAGAGAGCGCGAGAGAGGGATGAATAAATAAATAAGTGTTCTTTTTTAAATCTTTGGGCAGTGAGAATCGGATGCATTTTTAATAGCGTGAGGTTTGCCTTTCTGTCTCCGCCCATACACCACCTCTTTTCACCGAGTGCCCCCGCCTCTCGTATGTATTTTTGAAAATCGCCCCTTCATTGCTACAGACCGCTTCAATAATTCACATGAAAAGTTTTAAAGAGCAGCAGTTGATCTTTCAGCCCGTGAGGAGCCAAATAAATAGTGAAAAAGTTTCCCATGTTTTGTCTTCTGATGTTTCCTCACATCACAACAGTGTCGGGAAGCATAACCCCGACTGAGAAAAGGCAAATACAGCCACGCCGTGAGCACATACGCGCACATATTGATTCTGCAAAAGGTCGGTGAGGCAAAAATGATTTATCATCTTTACAGTGGAAATGTATCTATTCAGGAAGAAGGCTGTAATGGCAGAAAGTGCTGGGGAGGTGCCGAGGATAGCGAGAGTTTGTGGCTCCTATCAATGTTTGCACCCATATGATATTTGACCCGTCTTTCTTGGGAAACTTGTCAGAAGAGACTGTATGAATATTCTCATCCCTCCATCTCTCAGCGGCTGGGATTCAAAATCTGCTGAAGACGGGAGCTTGTTGTTGTGTAAGCTGTTGAATGCTATGAATACATGCGTGTGGACGAGGACAGGAGTGTGTTCAAGCATTCTTACAGATAAGAGTCGCACACATGATTTGGTGCTGGGAAAAACAAATCCCATTGCCTTGGCTGGTCCTGGACGGTGTTTTCCATTCAATCGCACAACAGCATCGCGGTGCCGAAGCGGTATCGATCACTCACACTTCAAAGACCGCACCAGGCAACGACGTTTTCAAAAGTTCCAGAGAAAGTGAAAGTCTGAGCTATTTTGGAATATTGTAGAATAGCAGAGACGTACTCGATACTAAATCCTCGACAGAAGAGAGAGTTAAAAAAGCAATGAGACACCTGCAGAATCTTCCGGAGGGGAGGGCGGTTATGAGAAGACGCTGCGGGAAACTTTTCCACTTTCAGAAGTGTGCGTCTGCCCACTTGCATGTATCACGGTGCCGCATGCCCTCCTCGTGCATCTGGTGCGTGTACGGATAAAGAGATGAGCGCGTTAAAGTGTGAGTGCAACAACCGGGATAGCAGACGGCGCTCCTCCGCCGAGCAGCTTCCCGCTGCGAGAGCATAAGCGGCCATTAGGAAGGAGGTGCACGTGAGCGTGTTGCTCAGCTCACGCCGTGTTTCCTTAAGAGAAGCGGGAAGATTCATCCTCTTCCCGTTTCCCACCCCATCTCTGATGAATGTGAGCGCTGTTCCTCTATCGCCTCCACATATGGAAATAAATGTCCCTGGATTACTGGGTATGTTCATGTATGGGATTGCATCTCCAGTCGGGTTGTGTGTGCTGTGTATCAGAATAATAGCCCTCCTATGTTCCTACTGTAGCTCCTGTCAAAGTGACAGAAAGCACCTCTGCTCACCCGGCTGCTGATGTTGCACATGAAAGCCTCAAGGTTTTATGTCTTAGAAAAAGAGAGAGAGAGAGCAGAGGGGGTGGGGGGGGGGGATGGAGAAGTGGAGAGGCATAAATATGGAAATATAAATAAACTGCAACCTCTGGGGTTCCACCACCCACCATCTCCTCTGCCCTGCATCTGCTTACACCCTCCGTGAACTTTGTTATTTACCCTGCTGTTTGCTATTATTACTGTGTGTTTGTCTCAATCCTGTTCTTCTGGTCCCGCTCGGTGCTGCTAAGGTCAGGGATGTCGGCCCTGTTGTTATGAGCCGCCGTCACCGCTACATCCTCCTCCCGGCCCGAGGGGTATTCAGGGATGCTGCCGTGAAGAGCCTCATGTTTTTGTGCTTCAGACCTCCACATGTGAGCGTATACAGCCATGCTGCTGTGAATATGATGTGTATTCATATCTCCTCGCATCTGTCAGTGTTTTTGAACTAATGTTATCTGAAGATGAAGGGAGACTGCAAGGAAATGACTTGGATCCGTTACTAATCTTTTATGAGGGTCGAGGTAAATTGCATATTGTTATTATCGTGCATCATTTTCAATATTGTGATCATTATCACCGCAGGCTGCTGTCCAAACACTGCAGGTGCTCCATTGGAAAGGTTTAGAGTATGACTTCAAACAAACAGAAGAAACAAATATTACTTGCATACAAAATCTCAGGTGAATGATGCTTTTAAATCCTTTAAAATTGTGTAAAGGATTAAATGCTCCCTGATGCCCTGAGGCCATTTCCAACCCCTTTTAGCACATAAAGCCTTCTCTAAATAAACTGTAATCCTAAAACTGCAACATCATCCAGCTAAACAATAATGCTCTTCTTAGATACGGAGAGTTGACAATTTAGAGATACCCATTTTTTCAACTTTTTTCAACTATTTCTTGGGTAAAATGATTTGCATCCGAGACAACCTCCCTCCAACTCAATAACACAACACTTATTCAACATTATATCTTTTTCTTTTTTAATAATTTTCTCATTTTTCAACTGATTTGAAAGCAGGAACATATTTCACTTTATTCAGAATTAATTCCAGTTTATTCTAATACTATAATTGTATAACTGATACTTTTACTGAAGTGAAGGATTTGTTTAATCACTTCTTGAATAAAATGTTCATCCCGATGGAGCAATAAATCTCTTTACATTCAACGCTTGTTAAAGATATTACTGAGCTGATTAAACATGTCTTCCCTTCCATATATATTTTTTGTTTTATCTGTATTTTCACATCACGTACATCAAAGATAACAAATGACTCTGAGGCAGAGACCCTTGTTAAAAATCACAATAACTATCTTTATCAAAGCATAATTAGTTTTTTTCTAGGCAGGCTTGTATAACAGAACAGTAAAAAGAAGCGGCAGCTATGTTGTGATTGTAATCATAGAAACACCCAGTTTAATTATCACTTTGAATGCTGGCTGTTTGAGCAATGCAGGGCGCTGCCTGCTAAGGCAAACACTATTCTTTATTCAGGTTGCTCAAACAGAAGCACATGGCTCACAATAAGCAGGAAAATCTCATTAGTGTACTCTTTAGTCCTCTTTAGTACATCTGTGGATGATTGAATGCAGTATTCAAGGTCACAAGTAAAACTGTATACTAGTGGCAGGGATTGCATTAGTTAGAAATAAATCCCCTGAAAATGTGTCTCAGCCTCATGTGAACATCCAGAACAATATGCGTTTGCCCTGTGGGGATAATATTGTTCTCAATGTTCAGAGAGATCAAATTACTTAATAATAATACTTTACTTAGAACATTATAATTAAAGCATACAAATTAGACAGTTGTTTTTGCCTCGAGCAAGTTATAGTCATTATGTTTGAAGAGACACACAGTACAGTCATTTCAGTGGTTTCACTGAATTCTTATTAGTGGTATTCTTATTAACAACGGTTGTACATTATGTGCCCATAATAGCCCCCCGGTCTTAAGGTAGAGTTGTGTTGCTGAGACGGGTTGCTTAATTGTAGGGCCGTGCAAAAATATCCATTTAGCTTCTATCGCAATCATTTTTAGTTTATCAACACGTCTGCGACTACTATCAATATATTTTTAAAATCCAGTTTTGAAATTATTTAAAATGCCTACCTGTGTGTCAAACAACCTCCTCCTCCGCTGCTCTTTGTTAAGCCCCGCCCCCCTCTTCTACAGCCTGTTAGAGCTACCGTGGAGCCCACACTGTCACTAACTGCACTCCCTGAAGTAAAGCTGTCTACCTTTTAAAAACAAATTAAAAAACTAGCGGACAGAAAGATGTTTTGTTTGAAGGACAAATCCAGGATTTCAAACTAATTCTAGTTAACAGATCGCTAACAGATCACAGATGCTAGTCAACAATATGCTAACTTGCTCTGCTAATGTTTGCTCCACTGGTTTTTACGTAGAAATGTAACGTTTTTAGAAACGAACATCTCCTTCCAACCTCTTCGGGTAACGAGTATCACTATTACACAACCTTTCAAATCCATGAAACCAGCCTGAAAATGAAGAAAATCTGAAACAATTGCATGAGAGTCTACGGAGCATGGTCAAAGCTGTCCAATGCTCCGCTGTGATTGGCCAGTCTGAGGTTGAGGGGCTTAATTGAGGAACTGCCTGCCCTCTGCAAAGTAGTGCTGTAGGTGTTGTACAATGCTGCACTGTAAGGCTCCAGCACTTGCATTTCCAATGTGATGATTGCAGTAGTATCGAGGCCAACACTTAAATAGGGTATGGCGAAATACAAAAGGCTGGCCGTAATGGTAGTGCACTAAAAGTCCATTATCCTTTCACAATGTGTAACAATAATTTATGTGAACATTGTCTGCTAAATGCAATGTTTTCCAGATGGAGTTCTGAGTGCCGGGTCAGCAGCTGAGCAGTTGGACAGCCAAGTTAGCGAGTCCCCCACGTTCCCAGTGTTTATGCTAAGCTAAGAGTCCCTGTACGTGTAGCCTACAGATGTAGAGAGTGGTATTGATCTCCTCTTGGAGAAAGCAAATAAGCATATTTCCCAAAATGTCAAACTATTCCTTTTTAACCCAAAGACCAAGGATAACCTATGCAAGTTGTTCCCAAAGAGTTTTGTTCATTTCAATCTATTTATTGTTGTTTTTAATGATAGATTATCACATTTGGAGAACAGATTGGGCACCGTTGAACTAATCCAACCCTACTGACAGGATGACCTTTCGGGTTGCTAATGTGCTTTTCAGGAACGTTGACATCTAGAGCACACTGATTATGTATCAGCTCCACTGCAACATAAAGCTGATGCAGACACACTCGATGAGAGCTCGCCGCTCGGTGTGAGGGTCCATCATGTTGGACTCGTCTGAGACTGATGGCTTTCAAATCTACTCCCGCCGGCTGAACTCACACTGGATTCCAACAAACAGGGATAAACTATTTAGAGATTAATCCTTGTCTCATAGAACACATTCATGTGTCGGCCATGGTTTGCCTAAACCATTTGGGAAGTCCGGGCTGCCTGGGCTCTGCGTGCATAGCCGAGAGATGATATTGCACTTAGCGTGGTTTTGTTCTCGGCTGACATCCGGTCGGTTTTACTCCACGTGATCATATTTTAGAGTCCATCTTCTCCCCACTTGACCTCCTAAATGAAGCAGCCGGAGCGCTCAGTCCATTAACGCCACTCATGCACTCGCATATGTGACAGTTCCAGAAATAGAGATTCAAAACAGAATTGTTATCTAAGGTCGCCAGTATATTATTTGCTTTATGTGTGCAGACAAAAAAAATGTTCACCCCTGTAATTTGTTTTTCTTAGAAATGTTTTCCCCACGAAAAGCGTTTTACCCTCAAACACCTTCATTAGTGTCAGGGGAGAGCTTTAGTGTCACAAATAGACGACAGAATTACAGTTCTGGAGTATTGTATTTGTTTGTTTTTTTTCAGTTAAAATGAAAGAATCTTGTGTGTTAGCTTTCAAAGCCCATGTCAATTATTTCCACTAAATATTTAATGCTTCCGGTGTCTTGACTCGAGCAGTCGTTTTCACTTTCATTAGTTTTTTTCTGCCTTTAGAAGCTCGGACTAATTCAGCGCGACTAATTGCTTTCTCTCTCATACTTCAAGACGTCTCTGAGCGACGGTTCCTCCGAAAGCAGGATTTGTTTTTTAATAACAAGCGGATCTATAAGTAAAGATCGGAGGCTCGTCGCCTACCAGGGCTCGCAGCGAGGAATTAGTCCTGACAGCGTTATTGAGGGACATATTGTTTTCTGGGACGTTGGGCGAATTTCATCTGGTGAGCCCTGTGAGTGGATCCCAGCGAGAACCGTTAAAAGTGTGTTGATCTGAGACGTGGGGGTGAGCGGATCCCCTCGTGTTGAAGACGTCATGCATGTTATCCTCATGTTGTCTCATTTGGGGAATACGCAGAGACACTGTTGACACGAGTATGACGTCAAACTGAGCTGAATCATCTCTCCACCCTTGAACCGCCTCATGCTCTCTCTGTAATGTGTATACAAGAGGATGAGTGGAAGTAATAGAAGCTTCTCCTCATCAGCACCAGCCCTGTTTGCAGCTGACACTAAATACGGATTATCTCCACCAGTACAAGGTCTATTTGAATAATTTCAACAGTTATAATATACACAAATCCCGTGTGAACATATGTAATGCGTATAATTCTTATATGTGTTAGTGGTATATTAGTGTATGATAATACACAAAAAAGAAAAAGGAAATAAAAGTAAGAGAAATCTTAACGATATTCCCAAAGGCTTTTATTTATTGTATAACATAGCTATAGAGTATATGTGCAAAGTTTGGCTTTGATTGAGTGAAGTTAAGTATTTTTAATAATTATTTTTAGTTCACACATTTCGAGAAATCGCGGGAACTCGTATTGGCGAACTCTGGAGGTTCTAAGGATTCCAAAACCGTTGACTTTTCGCGTTTAGCTTCTTGCTAACGTTTTTAATCAGCATTTTTTCGAAACTCGGGGTGCATTCTCGAGCCACTTTGCGTTCACTTTTAGTCATATTTATGGTTTATGCTAATGTTTATGGTGGAATTGTGTTTCTTTATTCACATAGTATATGCTTTTAACTATGAAGTTCAGACTTTGCTGAATCTTTTGTATTTTGACATCAAATGGGTCTGATATTGATTATGGGTTCTTATGACCACAGAAACACATGATTAGAGCTCATTTTAATAATCTATCGTAATGAATAAGCTTTGTGTTTGAAATAGCAAATGTAAAGTTCAACACATCAGTGGTTCTGCTACTTGTCGGTGGCTAATGTGAGTCAAATAGATTGTAAATGACATGACTGAGTCAGTTCCCTTTATGTCTCATAGCTGCTTGTTCAAATGTTACATTATATTTTAGGGTGCCTGATATATTTATTCAATAGTTTGTGCCCTTAAATATTCCCACAATGGAGCAAAGTGCAATGTCCATACATGTAATGCTGCATGAGTAACTCTGGAAAACAGTGTGAGCACAGTTGCCCTCCTCTTTTGCGTGACCCAAGGTCAAGGTCAGAGAGTATAATCTGCCCTTTCCCCCCCTAAGGTGCACATACTGCAGTCAGCATGAGGACCCTCTCCAGTGACCACCAGCAGAACATCGGACCTCAGAGTCCGACAGCAATAAGGCAGCTGGCTCTGGGAGGGTTGGTGGTTGCTGCATGATTGGCTGAAGTCCATAAATATGAGTGACAATAGGTAACCGTAAAGAATCAAAAAGAAGAAACAAAAACAGATGCATGGTATAATACTGCATAAACACTAGAATATGGCATCCGCTGGGGAAATAAAAAGAAATTAGGCTTCTGCATGTTTTATCTGTAATTTCATTTTCATTGCGTCAGGCATTGCATTTTATGTGAATCTATATCAATTCTGAAAATGTGCACTGATGAGGCACCAGCTCTCCGGGGGGCTGAAATACAATGAATTGAGTTAATCATAGAAAAGCTGGACAGTGAGGGGAAAAAAAGTTGGGAAAGTGAGATAAAAAGATGGAAAAGTGACCAGAGGTTGAAAGTGAGCTGTGAATATGGAGGAAGACAGTGGTGCCGCTAGCTAATGCTTCGGGGCTGCTTTAGTTACAGTACAGCCACTCTGACATGTCATTATTAATTATTAATCTTCATTACAAACAGATTTAGTTTTGTGCTGCAACACAATCCCAGGTTGCCGCTCCCTCTTCCTTCCTACATCACAGACTCGTCGTTAATGAAACATAATAAATAAACAATGTGTCATTCTGCAATTAAAATGTTCATCTTGATCAAGCACAAGGAAATTACACTTTAATTGAATGTACTTGAAAGCCAATTTGAGCAAAATAAATAAAATGCAACTAATCTTCCTGTTGCGTTGCAATTTTTTTTTGGCTTTTTGCATCATTGGTGTTGCTTTTATTGACCGTGTTTTACTTTTGCCCCTCAGTGGAGCTATATATCACACAGACAACCTCCTTTTGGAGCAGCAAAACCTTCTTTTTAAACATCGGACAATATCATCTGATACTTTTTTTGGACTTACGCAATCAGGACACCTGAAATAAATATATTTCCTCTCTGCTCCTTCACCCGAGGCACGTCCGTATTATTGAGACGATTCATCACTGTCATCCCCAGGCCACAAAGACGTCCTACTGTATACAAGGACGTATGACATATCATCTTCCTCCGCTCTTTCCCCCCTCTAGTGGATCGTTAATGCAGTGCTCGTCCGCAGGACCCGACCTGCGTCAGTATTTATAAGCAGCTGTCACATATTGGCTGCATCACTAATTAGTCACTGGAAAGCCATTTGGGTCCTAATTACGGGCGGGGTCCACCGTGGGGGGCGGGGCTGTGGGGAGGATATGTGGTCACATGTACATCGCACATGTAAATGCGGCCCTTTGAGCGTCGTCCTCTGAGCATGTTTAATGGCACGACGCCGCAGTGCTTAAAGGGGTGATACAGGGAGAACATCCCGTAATGACTCATCTCCTGCGGAGAAAGCGTTCAATAAATTCAGACGCAGTCACTCATTTTGACTGCAAGTGGTGATGCGAGCCATATTGCCGTGATTAACCACGCTGGGACATGTGTGTCTTCATTACCGATCAGGATGCGTTACCGGGCTGAATTACATGTTGGTAAATGAGAAAAAAACTATGTGAAACTGGAACTTTCTCTCAACATGAGTGCAACATTTAAAATGAAATTTAAAAAGAAAAATTAAATCAAAAGATACTTTTACCGTAGTTTGTAGCATGCTCAGATTAAAAAATAGTGTGTGTGTGTGTGTGTGTACACTATGTCATGCAGATCATTTTCTTGTGTTTTTGTGTGCGCGGCCTGTCGACAGCCATTGATCCAGAACATTCTGGAGCACCATTTACCATCTGCAAAATATATACACATGTTTAGCTCTGCATGCCGTAGCACCTGTGAGCATCTTCTGTACTTAAACGTGTGTGTGTTTGTGTGTGTGTGTGTGCCACACATGACGCCTCATAAAACAAACCCTGATGGGGCTTCAGCACGTTGGTGAGCACATTGTCATCAGCTGGCCTCAGGCTTTTATGACCTGCCACACCTCCCAGTTCTCCCACAGCTCACCAGTGCTTTATGAGAGCTGCTCCCACACACAAGGCAGCAGAAACAGTGCGGGGGGCGGGGGGGGGGCTGAGATGTAAATTCTCGACTGCCTGCTGTTGTGAAGGTGCCGGTACAATCGCAGAGCTCTTGGCTTGTGAAGTATGTGTCCCCCGAGAGGGAGGGGATGCTGAGGTGGGCGAGGGGGATAACACGGAGACTACAGCATCCACTGACACCCCACTAACAAGATCCCCATCACCAGCACTCTGTGTTAGACATCCAGGCCTGTGCACGTATATAACAATGTACAGTGATGCCCCAACAGTGATGAGACGTGTGCATTAGAGGTTAGTGTGAACTGGAGGCTTTAGGTTTCGTGCCTTGTTTGGCTCAGCAAAACTAAGTGCCTCTGAAATTCCATTTATCCTGAAATTCACAGCGGAGAATTTCCTCTTGGCCAGGGATGCAGGTAGTCTTGTGAGGGTTGGGGGCGGAAGGTCTTTCTTTCCTTTTCTCTTTTTCCAAGCTCTCACTCTCGCTCCGGCAGTCTCTCTCTCTTTCCCTCAATTCACAGGTAATCTAGGCAGATGCAGAGCAGCTGAGGGGGGAGGCGCGCCGCAGGGCGCAGCTGACGCGCATCAGGATTGCATGGTGCATAAGAGGAGCGGCAGCCCGGGGAGCAGCGTCGCGAGATTGCCTCTTGTATGTGACAGACGCCAGCGTTTCTGCATGATCCAGGCCCGAGGTTCTAGTGAGGAGGTCGGAGGAGGCACGAGTCACCAGCCACAGATCACGAGCACGAGTCGCCAGTCACCAGCTACAGATCACGAGCACGAGTCGCCAGTCACCAGCCACCAGTCACGAGCACGAGTCACGGAGGACGAGTTACGAGCCACAGGGTCCACGACGCACGGCCCACCCTGCCAAGGAGACGACGCGTAGCGGCACCGAGATCGGCGTGACTATCTGTGTTCAATAAAACGTTGACTTTATTTGCATTGACTATTCTCTCTCCTGTCCTCTGTCCGGCACGTGGGTTCGCACCACCAAGTCTTACAGCCGAGTCTGACAGAATCTCGCGACCTAAAAATGTCGGACCCAGCCGGGCAGGATCCATTGAGGGAAGCGGTCGGTCACCAGGGGGAGATGTTGGGCCGACACGAACAGGTCCTGGTGGGAATGATGGCAAACTTGGAGCGACTCAACCGAAACATGGACAGACTGGTCGCCCGAACGGAACTGACACCAGCCGCCGCTGGGCCTCCTCCGGTGAGTGCGATCCCGTTGCCGGATCCAGCAGTAACTGTCCGAGAACCTCGGGTTCCTCTACCGGAGCCATACGCCGGCGAGCCCGGTGCGTGCGGGCGGTTTTTGCTGAACTGCTCGTTAGTATTCGATCTTCAGCCTCTTAGCTATGCCTCGGACAGAGCCAAGATAGCTTTTTGCGTTAATTTACTTCGGGGTAAGGCAGCGCAATGGGCCACGGCGCTATGGGAGGGCCAGTCAGGCTCGTTAGCTTCGTTTGCGGAGTTCACTGCGGTTTTCCGACGAGTGTTTGATCACCCGGTACGCGGGCGGGTGGCCGGTGACCAGTTGTGCGATCTGCGGCAGGGGTCCGGGTCGGCGGCGGATTTCGCCATCAAGTTCCGGATCCTTGCCGCCGAGAGCGGGTGGGGTGAACCGGCATTAATGACAATATTCGCGCGGGGGTTAGCAGATGAGCTCCGGGACGAGTTGGCTCCCCGTGATGACACGACGTCACTCGAGCAGCTTATCACAGTGGCGATTCGGTTGGACAACAGGTTACGGGAGCGTCGTCGGGAGCGAGAGGGGCGGACTTCACGTCCGGGGTTGAGCAGGGAGCCAGGCTTCACGTTTTCCGAGCGACGGGGAGAGGCCGCCGAGCCTCGGGAGAGTCCCGTCGAGCCCATGCAGTTGGGGCGCGTCCGGTTAACATCAGCGGAGCGGCAACGGCGGCTCCGCCTGCGGTTATGTTTTCGTTGTGGACTCGCGGGGCATAACGCCGTGACGTGTCATGAGTCCCCAAAAGGGGGGGCTCGCCAGTAGGTCAGAGAGTGCTGGTGAGCCCAAAACCGTCTCTGCGGGTCACCTCGGGTCCGCCGCCGTGCGTTTTCGCGGGGGGGGAACTGCTAGGGAGTTGTACGGGGACGACCCGCGTTCCATCGCGCATTTCTGTCGACGCTGTTCTTTCGGGTCCAGGGCTAGATCTTTCGGTAGAGGCCCTCGTCGACTCGGGGGCAGACGAGAGTTTTATCGATGCGGGGTTAGTAGAGAAGGGGGGGCTGCCGGTGGAACCGTTAGATCCGCCTCGACAGGTCAACGCGCTGGATGGCCGGTTGCTTGCGCAAGTGACTCACCGCACTCGTCCTTTGAGACTCTGTTTATCCGGTCAGCACTCAGAGTCAATCCAGTTATTGGTTATCCCGTCCCCCGCATCTCCCGTCGTTCTCGGGCTCCCTTGGTTGCGGCTCCACAACCCCCAGTTGGACTGGAAGTCCCTTTCCATCGCCAGCTGGGGGGTGGCCTGCCATGCTCGCTGTCTGCGAGAGGCCGTTCCGGCATCCAGAGGTCACGCAGCTCCACCGGCCCCGCCGGATCTGTCGGGGGTTCCCGTTGAGTACCACGACCTCGCCCCGGTGTTTTGTAAAAATCTCGCCCGGTCTCTCCCGCCTCATCGGCCCTACGATTGCGCCATAGACCTGCTCCAGGGGGCTCCCCTTCCCACGTGCAAATTGTATAATATATCTCGTCCGGAGCGAGCCGCTATGGACAAATATATTCAGGAGTGTTTGGAGGGGGGGTTGATTCGGCCATCGTCGGCGCCGCTGGGTGCGGGGTTTTTTTTTTGTAGCCAAAAAGGACCGGTCATTGCGGCCTTGCATTGACTACCGGGGCCTGAACGAAATTACGGTTAAGAATAAGACCCCGTTACCCCTGATCGACCCGTCTTTCGAACCGCTCTGCCATGCCCGCGTGTTCTCGAAACTTGATCTGCGGAATGCGTACCATTTGGTGCGGATCAGAGAAGGAGATGAATGGAAGACGGCGTTCAATACACCCATGGGGCAATTTGAGTATTTAGTGATGCCGTTTGGGCTCACTAATGCCCCCGCCGTCTTCCAGACTCTCATGAACAGCTTGTTTCGGGACATGTTGGGACAGTTTGTTTTCATTTACCTCGACGACATTCTCGTTTTCTCGCGGTCGCTGGAGGAACATCGTCAGCACGTGGGGTTGGTTCTCAGGCGCTTGCTGGAGAACCGACTCTACGTAAAACCCGAGAAATGTGAGTTTCACGTGACATCCGTGTATTTTTTGGGGTACGTGATAGCGAGGGGTCAGTTAGAGCCGGATCCCGCAAAGATTCGTGCCGTCGCGGAATGGCCTAGCCCCGGTACTCGGAAGGAGTTGCAACGTTTTTTGGGGTTTGCTAATTTCTATCGGCGCTTTATCCGGGATTTTAGCAGGGTGGCCGGTCCGCTCACCCGGCTCACCTCCACGAAGATCCCGTTTGTGTGGGGTCCCGAGGCGGCTGGGGCTTTCGAGCGATTGAGGGGATTGTTCACCAGCGCCCCCATCCTCCGGCACCCGGATCCGACGCAGCAGTTTGTGGTAGAGGTGGACGCGTCGGAAACCGGGGCGGGGGCCGTGCTTTCCCAGCGGAATCCGACTACGCAGAAGCTCCACCCGTGTGCTTTTTTCTCGCGCCGATTTAGTCCCGCAGAGCGCAACTACGATGTGGGGAATCGGGAGTTGCTGGGTGTAGTTTTGGCCGTAGAGGAGTGGAGGCATTGGTTAGAGGGAAGTCAGCATCCGTTTATAATCTGGACAGATCATAAGAACTTGACTTACCTCCGAGCGGCCCGGAGGTTGAATTCCCGACAGGCACGGTGGGCTTTGTTCATGAGCCGTTTCCAGTACACGCTGTCCTACCGGCCGGGGAGCAAGAACGGGAAGCCGGACTCGCTCTCCCGGGTGCATCCGTCGACGGAGTGTCCTGACCCGGGTCCCATCATCCCAGCCGACTGCATCGTGGGAGCAGCCACCTGGGAGATCGAATCCATCGTCAGGGGAGCTCTCGGGTGCGATCCAGTGCCGGAGGGGGGACCACCGAACCGCCTGTTCGTCCATCCAACAGTACGATCGCCGGTCCTGCAGTGGGGACATTCGTCCAGTTTGGCATGCCATCCCGGGGCCCGGCGGACCACGACCTTCATACGGCAGCGGTTCTGGTGGCCCAAGATGGAGGGGGACGTCCGACGGTTCGTGGCCGCTTGTGCGGTGTGTGCCCGGGGAAAGGCTTCCCATCAGCGCCCGGCGGGATTGATGCGGCCGTTGCCAATTCCAAGCAGACCCTGGTCGCACATCGCGGTCGACTTCGTCACGGGCTTGCCTCCGTCGGAGGGGAACACCGTGGTCCTGACGGTGGTCGACCGATTCTCCAAAGCGGTGCATTACATTCCCCTTCCTAAATTACCCTCCGCCTTGGAGACTGCGCAGCTCTTGGTCCAGCAGGTGTTCCGGCTCCATGGAATCCCGATGGACATCGTTTCTGACCGGGGTCCCCAGTTTGCCTCGAGGGTGTGGGGGGCCTTCTGCCGGGCGGTCGGCGCTACCGCAAGTCTTTCTTCGGGCTACCATCCCCAGTCTAATGGGCAGACAGAGCGGGCAAACCAAGATCTGGGGACGGCACTGCGGTGCGTGTGTGCCCAACACCCCGCCTCTTGGAGTACACATCTTCCATGGGTGGAGTATGCGCACAATTCCCTCTCCTGCTCCGCTACCGGCGGCATGTCTCCGTTTATGGTGTGTCATGGTTTTCAGCCTCCGGTGTTTCCTGCCCAGGAGGTGGAGGTGGCGGTCCCATCAGTGGAGGCGCACGTCCGGAGGATGAAGGCGGTCTGGACGACGGCCAGGGCCGCCCTCACCAGGTCCTCAGCGAACAATAAGAGACTGGCGGATCGGCTCCGGGCGCCAGCGCCGGAATACCAAGTGGGACAGCGGGTCTGGCTGTCCACACGGGACCTGGCATTACCGGTGGAGTCACGGAAGATGACGCCCAAGTTTGTGGGTCCGTTCCCGATCGACAAGATCATCAATCCGTCGGCGGTCCGTCTGACTCTTCCAGCGGCTATGCCGGTCCATCCGACGTTTCACGTCTCCCTGTTGAAACCGGTAGGGGAGAGTGAGCATAGCCCTCCGGCCGTTCCCCCTCCACCCCCCCTGCTCATCGATGGGCACCCGGCTCATAAGGTTTCGAGAATTCTGGATGTGCGCCGTCGAGGAAGGGGGTTCCAGTACCTTGTGGACTGGGAGGGGTACGGTCCAGAGGAGCGGTCGTGGCTGTCCCGCAGACTGATCGTGGGTCCTGATCTGCTGCGGGATTTCTACCAGGACCACCCAGGCAAACCCGGTAGATCGCCAGGAGACGATCATTGAGGGGGGGGTGCTGTGAGGGTTGGGGGCGGAAGGTCTTTCTTTCCTTTTCTCTTTTTCCAAGCTCTCACTCTCGCTCCGGCAGTCTCTCTCTCTTTCCCTCAATTCACAGGTAATCTAGGCAGATGCAGAGCAGCTGAGGGGGGAGGCGCGCCGCAGGGCGCAGCTGACGCGCATCAGGATTGCATGGTGCATAAGAGGAGCGGCAGCCCGGGGAGCAGCGTCGCGAGATTGCCTCTTGTATGTGACAGACGCCAGCGTTTCTGCATGATCCAGGCCCGAGGTTCTAGTGAGGAGGTCGGAGGAGGCACGAGTCACCAGCCACAGATCACGAGCACGAGTCGCCAGTCACCAGCTACAGATCACGAGCACGAGTCGCCAGTCACCAGCCACCAGTCACGAGCACGAGTCACGGAGGACGAGTTACGAGCCACAGGGTCCACGACGCACGGCCCACCCTGCCAAGGAGACGACGCGTAGCGGCACCGAGATCGGCGTGACTATCTGTGTTCAATAAAACGTTGACTTTATTTGCATTGACTATTCTCTCTCCTGTCCTCTGTCCGGCACGTGGGTTCGCACCACCAAGTCTTACAGCCGAGTCTGACAAGTCTGACCCAGATACTGCAGTCTGATGCATTATTTTGTCTCTGATCTTGGGCTAATTCCAGCTCGACTGAGTGTAGTTGCATCTGCAGCTGAAATTATGAGGCTTTTTTTATTTATTATTATTATAAATGAGCCTGTGCCGGCTCTACCGGGACCTGATGCTTTATTATGCGAGTCCACGTTCCCTCAGTCTGATATTTGGGAGATTATGGGATCAGCAGAAATTAGGACGCTGCTGCTGCTGCAGTGGCTTTTGACTAACATTAGAAACATGACTTGTATGCTCATGCACACACACCATCACCAGCATACACCTTTCATTTAGAGTTGGTTTAACTGCCTTTACGGGGAGTTCACAATAAACAATCAGCCGCATGCCCCCAATTTGCAGATTTGGGCGATAGACAAAGTTTGGTGCATCTTGAGTTGACCTCTCTTCCTTTACCTTTGCGCAGAAAATGAAGAGAAATCGAAGAGAACGTCGCTGCATGATACACATTGTTGTCTGATTACTTAGCGATCTTCTACATTATTGATATTGTTCATTAAGGAGAGATTAATTGTCTATTGGCAACCCCGTCGCCCCGGGTTAGCAGCGCTGAGTTGTAGCGCTGCTGACTGTGCAGGAGCTGATGGTAACAGGGTCTTTATGTCACTATGAATGATGCCACGCCTCCAGTCATCAGGCACCACCTCAGTCAGGTTGATCCCGACCTGTGGGCCTCACACTCGCGTGCACTACGTCTAGGAGAGGTTTGACTCGTGCAGAAGGAATAAATCAGCGGAGAGGGAACCGTGTGCTGCGTTCACTGCTCCGCCGTGTTGACGTTGATTTGAGACTCTGCGGTGGAAAACTGCTTTGGGAAGGCTTTCTGGAAACAACACAATAAAGAGACCTCGCCCTAATCATCGATAGCACCCATCTATCTCTGTTTGGCTGTGTGCACCGCGAGGCTCAGCACCTCCAGTGTGTGAGGCTTGTTAGCGGTGGGTGATGAGACACCCAGAGAAGGGACACCCAGAGGAGTGAGCCTGGAGGTGTCTCTGGTGCATGAAAGCCTCCTCTGTCTTCAAAGGAAGAGTTTGACCGAGTGCCATCGAGTCCATAAAGAGGAACCACAGTCCGGTGGGTGGGAAGCGCCATCGTGAGCAGAATGCCCCATTAGAGGAACGCATAAAAAATAATGAGCGCGTTATTTTTCCTTTTTTTTCAAACGCATAAATGCTCAATATTTGGGTTTTTACGGCCCGACGCTGTGAATCACTCTCCCTGCTCTCATCGGCCGTGTCTGCGGCCGCGGCATGCAGCTGTTTTCAAGGAATCGAACGGCTATAATCCAGCTGGATCTGTCGGTCCGGTCCAGCACGAAATGGCACGCAGACAAAGTGAGCAGCTATCTGCTGAAGATGGAGCATTTAGCGGCCGAAGAGCAGGATATTTCCCTCAGGGGTGAAACGGGATTAGAGATAAAAGGAGGGGGAATATTGCACTTAGTCTCCAGAAGTTGGAGACACGACTCCAAACAAACGTTGCTTTGTGTCTGCAGTTGTTCGGCATATTTTATATTGTGACACAAAGTGATAATTGGCTATATAAGTTCCCCCATGTGGCCAAACCCATCAAATTAGACTGTACATAGTTAAGGTTTGTTTGAGGCTTTTACTCATTTCCCTTTTTCCCTAGATTTTTCTGTTCCAGTGCAAAAGCAAGGACACACATTTTACTGCATTTTAGACTCAGCCTTCTTTTAGAATGTGCTTGACAGTAATATAAAGTAAATATTAAAAAGGGGGATGAAATGGAAATACAGTAAGCTGCTTATCATGCACCAGAGATTCTTTGTTGCTAATTTTTAACTTGATTTTCATCTTTTTTTTTTTAAAACACTTCAGAGCGTTTCTGACAGAGAGGAGAGGAAAACAAACGTAAAGTGGAGCCACGCATCCGGAAACCGCCGACCCCGAGAAGACGGCGCCGAAAACCTAAATTAAGGTCTTGACACCGTCGCTCCCTTAAGTGCAATTCATCAGCACATCCACACAGCGAGGAGAAAGAAAAACACACTTGTTATGAATCCCATTCACACGTCAGTCAGTGACTCACGGCAAACTCATTTTGAGCCGTAACCTTTATCCAGCTGACCACTGTGTTCCCTCATAACCGAGTCATAAATCACACATGACGCTTGTCACAAAGAGCAGAGGTGCAGCTCGGGTCTGGTGAGGCGGCTGCATGGAGTTCTGCTTCGGTGGCTCTCATCAAATATCATTCAAGATGATAATCCCAGTGGTGGCGGAGGCGGATCTGAGCTCTGAGATCTGGGACGACTGCCATTTATCTCCTCTTGTGTGTGTGTGTGTGTGTGTGTGTGTGTGTGTGTGTGTGTGTGTGTGTGTGTGTGTGTGTGTTGACCCGGAGGAACAGAGTGCATGCAGACACTCATTTGCCTGAGTTCAGCTGATAGTCCTGTCAGGGTTATTACAGGTTGATTTATTCAAATTACAGTTAAATCTCATTGTATTTAACATGTCTTGGCTGAAAGATGACATCTGTTAATTCACAAGTATTTCCTTGGAGGTTTCCTGTAAAGAATTGTGCCATTTTGTGCAAATAGCTACAGAGTTTAGAGTTTAGTTGTAGTGAGTTTGTAAGAGTTGTCATAAACTTAGCTCCAGCTTCTTGTGTTACTTTTCTTTGCAAAAAAAAAGACAATTGCCGAACTCGAGGCTTCAAAACCAGAATCCACAAACCAATGGGTGACGTCTCGGGTACAACGTCCACTTCTTATAAACAGTCTACTGCCGACTGGCCAATAAAAGCATGAAATATACCCAAATGTATGCATTTTGCAAACATGGCTAAATAAATGTCCTTGAGCGCATGATAACCTGATAAAGTCACCGATACTATATTTATTTTATCACATAATCATAATTCTCATCACCTTTTATCGTCACTGTTTGCTCAACATTTTAGTCATCAGTGACTTTCATTCACTTTATTGACAGTCGAGGAGCGCCGAGGGCCGACCGGGAATGAAACCCAGAGCGATGGAGTCCTTGTAAGAGCGGCACGCGAGCAGGAGGGAGGCGATCGGTAATCCACTGAGAGAGAGACGGGGATTGAAAAAGAACAAATCAGAGTGGGGATGGAGGCGGAGGAGCATTTACGCCATCATGACATCCGAAGGAAGGCAGACGCAGGTGGACGAAGCAATCACGTCCTCCGCGGCTGTTAAACCTGAGTTACTGCAGCTGAGCGGACGGTACATCAGCAACATGTGTACAGGAAACACACGCCGGCGTGAGGCGTGTGAGCACAGATCCCACTGAGAATAATTCACACGTGTATCGGTTTGTACGCGTGAACAAAATGAGCCGACTGAAGGGCTCGGAGCTGAAGACACACGTGTTGCAGCTGTGAGTACACGCTGGTTTCTGAAAGATGGAGTTTGGGTTCACGGCTCGCTGCCGCCTCTTTGGTTGGAGCGCCAAGAAAAGTCAACAAATCAAATGCTCATAACTCGATATCTCTGTAATTTCTGTGGCTAAAAACTCAGCATCCCAAGTGAGAAATTGGAGGATGTCACCGACAAATCTAACACTGGCAGGTTTTTGGGACAAACTGCACCCTAAGGCACCTTCCCCTTAAGGCTCCAACACCCGGCAGCAAGGACGGATGCTTGTTAACCACACACACAGGAAAAAAATAAATAATATTAAATAACTTCCTGCCAAACTGACATGCAGGTGGTTTAAAAACACGTCACGTAGCAGTCTGACTTGTGCCGGCATCAATGTGAATCTCACTGTTGAATATTATTGAAGCTGAGCTGTCTTGAGCCTTTTTATTAACATTTCAGAGCATGTCATCATCCTCTGAATGAACATCAGAAATCAGGTAACATTTTTCCAAGGGGTGTGTTTCAAATAAAACAGAATAGAATATATTTAGGATTTGTCTGCGGGCTTAAGAGGTGCAGATACTGGAGGGATTAACTTTGAATTTCCCTCCTGGTTGCCTGCATTCAACCTGCCACTCTAATCCCCTCCCTGCTCATCACCATCTGTCATCTGTAATCTGGACCACTGCTGCCCCGCCCCGCTCTCCTTGTTTCTGTTGTCTTTCTCATTTTCACCGCCCACATTATTGGCTGAAACAGACTTGGACCTCTGCGGTGTTGGAGACTGAGCTCAGATGGAGTGTGCACACTTACCTCGACGTAGATTCTTCAGTAAATGTCAAACCCTCTGGGAGAAGTGCTGATAGGGCACCCAACCAAGTAGCTCATTATTTCCTGCATAGGCTCCAATTAAAGAGGAATCGTATATATATCACATAACGGCCTGGATTGCTGGATGAAATACAGCAATCTGAGCTGGTGGAGGACCATCAAAGCAGCAGTTAAAAGTAATGATACGTGCAGACCCTGCTACTCGCTGACCTCTAGGCTGTCACCTCCTCTGCATGGAAGAAGCAACGGTGACAACCTCAGTCTGGACTGAAAGTGTACTCTACTTTCTTACAATAGCTGCTCCCAAAGTGTAATAAATGTGTGAAAATGTCCTTCGCCAAATTAGATGTTACTCTCCTGCAGAGGGAGGTAACTGAAGGGAAACAGAAGTTATCCTTCATTAATCCCCTTTGGTCTCCGCATGTTACCCATCCTGAGTAATTAAGGAGCAGGGAGCGGCCGCGAGGTGCCCAGGGAGCAACTAGGGGTTCAGTGTCTTGCTCAAGGACACTTTGACATGCGAACTATGAGGTGACCAGGGATCGAACCGGCTACCTTGTGGTTTCAGGGCGATCACTCATCCCCCTGAGCTACAGCCGAGAACGACAGTTGCATACTATCGGGTTTTCAGCAGGAAAAGAGCAATGTGTGTGTTTTCGGCTGTGTGTGACCGGCCTCAGTTGATCTGCACCTTCTTGTAACGTGTTCGCATTTTGAGGCCGTTATCCCGGAAAAAAACTCCTAAAATAACGACCTGATCCAAGGCGGACCGAACAAAACCGGAAAGGAATAGTTTGACCTTTTTGGAAAAAAGTGCTTATTCCCTTTTTTTCTTACTAAACAAGTTGGGTTTGTATTTTACTGATGCTTATTTTTGTGCAGTGACTTCCATGGCATCTCTGCTGGTTGCCTGGCAACATCGAGCAGGTTTTGGGGTCAAAGTAGAGGGAATGGTTAGCAACATGGTCACGATTTTTTTTGGGGGGGAACTAGCGTCACAAAAGATCGTCTCAGATCGGGGAATCGGACGTTGAAGCTGATGTTTGATCTTCATTTCGGTTTTCTGTTGTTGAACGCAGATACATTAAAATCAGCTCCTGCAGTGTTTTTCTCGCTGTAGTTCCTGTGGTTGTCATGGTTACACATGACGATTGAAACTTTCCACTGTGTCACGAAACATTCCCGACACACAAAGACACGTCGGTGTTCTCGGCTTGCGGCCGACGGCTTTGGACTCGGCTCCTCTGAGCTCAGATTCTCACCGCTTCATGAATAATGACAATTCAAAAAAGGCTCTCCGACATATGAAATGCGATCTGATTGCCTTCTTACCCCCCCCCCCCCACCCCCGACCCGCTGAGGAAGACGAGGCTAAGAGGAGGAGAGGGGGGGAGCCGGGATTGTGTGAAGATCAAAGGCAACTCTGCGGCAGGACAAAGGCGTCTGATCAGAAGCCGGGTGGATTCAGTCAGTAGATGCAGGATGTTGCCAGCGTGTTATTTCCCTCATGTTATGATAAGAGGCGCATTAAATCTGAATAAACCCCACTGGCTCTTCCGTCCCTTCACTGTATTCAAATCCACCTGCAACTCGGTGTGAATATATTTCTGAGCATCGCCAAAGGCCATGAGGGGGTTAGCCTTGCAATAGCACAGGGTGAGGCTGAGAGGAGTCTCTTGTCAGGCGGCTCTCACACACACATCCATCATCTCCCCTGAGTGTCAAATTAGCAGGAAGCCGAACAGGTGGATGTCACGGAGTGAGCAGGAGAGAGATTGAGGTCAGGTTTGTTTAAACTGGTTCCATTTGGATCTGAATAAGCATGTTAAGAAGATGCAGGGTTCAAACACATTTTGACCAATGGATTTCCATGACTTTGGACCATATTTCCATGACCAAACATTTTGTGAAATCTATACAAGAAAAAGTGAGAACATTTTGTATTTAAGCTAACAATGAGGATTCCAAAGCATACAGTATTCCTTAAAGGACACGAATGAGACAGTTCGATTAAAAGAAAAAACATTAATAGATATACTCAGTGTATGCCTGCTTACATATTGATTGTCTTTCTTTTAAAAGCATATTCATTATTTCAAACTCAGCGTAAATGAACAACATGAACACATGAATATAACACCTTTCCATGACTTTTCCGAAACCTTTGGGATTTTATTTTTTTCAAGGACTTTTCCAGGCCTGGATGCAAGCATTGTTGTTGTCCTCAAAGGGCTGGTTGTACTTGTGACACTGTAAAAACTACTCCCTAAAATATTGTTTAATAACTGTCTTTGCATTTGATTATTGTTTTTTCAAGTCTAAAAATATTGCACATGCATTTATATGAATGTAAAAACATGTCAGCAATGTTCTCTATAACATAAATCCATTTAATTCATGGTTAAGAAACCCACATTAATCAAACATCAAACCCACGTTATTACATTAACTTTGTTGAAAAGGGCATAACTCTGGTCCAACAAATAATTGTTAGCCGCTAAGAACATGTGTGACAGATGTGGTCTGGGGCTCACCTGCTCACATCCTTTAGCGCTGCTAGTAAAATGTATTCTTCTGGGATTGCAGTCTGTCTTTTAATTCTTGGACAATTTTATGTTTTTCTCGGAGGCTAAATTTAGCGTACTTGGCTCAGTGTTTGGTGTCAAATGCCGACGTGAATTGTACTCCTTCATCACCGACATTAACTTACCGGGGTTTTTTTTTTTCATAGCCTCTGGGACTCAGAGGGGTTCAGAGCCTATCAATCAATACCAGCCCTTAGCAGAGCCACTGGTGTGATATAGCAAAGAGAAATGGCACATCCCGGCCTCACAAGTCAATATAAGTTAATTTGTCATGTTTATAACAATATTACACAAATATGAACTTAAACCATAAATATGACTCAAAGTGGCTGAGAATGCACCCTGAGTTTTGAACGTTAGCAAGAAGCTACATGCGAAAACTCAACGGTTTTGGAACCTTAGACCTACAGAGTTCGCCAATACCGCTGTCAAGCAAAGATACGCACAAGAATGTTATTTTTTGTCCAGCAAAAAAAATTAAATTGACTTACTTATGGCTGAAATACGAATATCCCAGGCCTTCCTCCTGCCTACAAACAGCTAGCGGCACGGAGCAACCGGATTTCAAACGAGCACCGTTCAAGTCCACCGAGGACTTTCTATCTTCAGCGGACTTGACACGATTTCTCAAACTGTCTGAACTAAATTAATTATTAGAAATACATAACTTCACTCAATCAAAGCCAAATACTTCTACCATATGGACCAATAACACCAATAACACACACCAATAACACACAGGTTTGACATTTTGAATTTCAAAGTTTTTCAATGAGTGCCCAATAAAGGGTTATTCGCCTCTGGGGTCAAGTACCAGATGGATTTATCTTATTTTTCTTCTGAAGCAGGAGAGAGTGCGACTTGTGTAACAAATAATTGGAAATTAGAGCTCCCTGCTAAGTTGGGCAGTATGGTGACTTTAAAACTGTATATTTTATTCGGAGTCTCCTGAATTGCCTTTAGGCGTCGAGAAATGTAATGAAAGCCGTGTTGGTTTTCTGCTAGGGAGTGTGAATATTATTAGTGTGGCTCTACGTTATTGGGAGCAAAGCAAGCAAAGATCTGAGGCTGTATATGATTACAAACAAATATATCATCTAATGCAGAAGCTTATCTCTACTACCAGAAAAAACTCCTGTGAGACTAGTAAAATGATTTATGTCAAACTAAATCGCTGTGTTTACTTATCAATTGCTTTCACCAAACACACGTCTCCCCCTTCTGGAGCCACGCTACCCGAGAGCCACGTAGACATCCACGTTTATCACATTTTGATTTTATTCTACTGACTTTGGTGATCCTCTGAAATGTCCAATAGCAGTTTGCTTTTTTAATTTACTATTGGATGGATTGTGATGACATTCATGCTCCACAGTGATGCACTGTACGAACTTTCATCCCCTGACCTTTTATCAGGCTCCTTCATCAGATCGACGTTTTAATTTGTCCATTATTTTGGTTTATGACCAGATGGCAACCTCCGGGTCTGAAAAGTGAAGCCTATATGGAAGTGTCTTCTCTCTACTGGCCAACAGGGGGCGACTCCTCTAGTTGTGGTCTAATTGTATTGAAGTCTATGAGAAAATTACCCTACGTTTGTGGTCTCAATCAATAATGTTTCAAGTCTTCAATCAGGGTTCATACGGTCATGGAAAACCTGGAAAGTTAATGGAATGTTAAAATGGTTATTTCCAAGCCTGGAAAAGTCCTTGAAAAAATGAAATCCAAAAAGTCATGGAAATGTGTTATATTCATATTGTTCATTTAGTTTGAAATAATGAATATACTTTTAAAAGAGAGACGCTCAAAATATAAGATGTAATAATATATAAGAAAAGCTTTATACTTTTAATCAAACTATTGTGTCTCATTCATTTGTCATTTAAGGAATACTTTATGCTTTGGAATTATCATAGTTAGTTTAAATACTACATTTTATCACTTTCATGTATACACCCAGATTTCACAAAATGTTTGGTTTAAAGTCATGGAAAAGTCATCTATTGGTCAAAATGTGTATGAACCCTGTTCAATACAGCGTGATCATTTAGAAAACATTACAACTTTAACATTTTCATATCTGTTTTCAGTTCATGAACGTTAACTGTCACATTTTTGGTCTCATAAAAATGTCTTGTTCGATGTTAACACTCTACTTGCTAGTCACTATCGTCATTGTGAGCCCATTAGCATGCTGATGTTCGCGTTCAGCTCTGTGTGCCTTCACAGGGCCGCGAGCCTGTAGCCGTCTCGCTTCAGCGCCGTTGAACCGAGTCCCACTACAGAGGATGAGAACCAAACCACTGAAATGTAACCCACAGAGCTCATCCAGACAACCTTTCTTTTAATAAGAGTTATTCATTTCAGATCCAACAAAAATCGGGGTATGGTAACCAATGCTAATGAAAGCTGGGGTCTGTAAATGTGCTCATATTGTATAATGATGGGGCATCGCACAGTTTAATGTGTTTTATGATTGAAAGAAATAAACCAAAGTGACATTGTAATATTATGATCCATTATCCTAAACAATCACCACACAATATGTTGCATGTGTTACACCCCTGAAAAAGGGGGAGAAATGATCACGAGAGTGATGATATGGTCTTTCTCACAGCCAGAACTTTACTGAAGTGCAATATACACAAACAAAACAATAATCAACACAGGAAGCGATCCACAGGAGAGCAAACGATCAACTTCCATTTCAGTTTACCCACAGTACATTTTAGAGCATTACGATAGTTAATTTAAAAAAAACACACACATTTAATATATACATACACACATACATATATATATACATATATATATATATATATATATATATATATATATATATATATATATTGTGGTGTCCCTAGGGAAAGGAGGAGTCCCCGGCGGCAGCTGGGGAAGGTAATTAACGAGCGTTACTTCCCCGTACAGGTGCTGCAACCCCTTGGGAACTGGCAGTGGACACACCTGTAGGCAATTCCCCATCAGGGCGCTATATCTACGACGCGGAACCAACGAGAGGGGGAAGAGGAAGCCTACGGACGGCTGAGCTGACGGCCAACCCCAGGAAGTGCCACCTGGGCCTGGAGGAAGCCCAGTACCTGGGCTACACCATAGGGAGGGGCAGCGTCCGGCCCCAGCGGCGGAAAGTGGAGGCCATCACCACCTGGCCGAAGCCGGTCACGAAACGACAGGTGAAGACGTTCTTGGGTCTGGTGGGGTATTACCAGGGTTTTATCCCGCATTTTGCCACCCTTGCAGCCCCGTTGCACGAGCTGACCCGGGCCAGCCGGCCGCATCACGTCGTCTGGACGGCCGAGGCGGACGACGCATTTGCGGCCTTGCTGACCGCCCTGTGCACCGAGCCGGTGCTGAGCACGCCGACCTTCAAGGACCCCTTCGTCGTCCACGCCGATGCATCGGGATCGGGGTTGGGGGCGGTCCTGTCACAGGTCCGGGGTACGGAGGAACACCCGGTGACCTATATCAGCCGTAAGTTCCTGAAGCATGAGCGGAACTACTCGACCATCGAGAAAGAGTGTCTGGCCATTAAATGGGCCTTGACCCGATTGCGGTACTACCTCCTCGGCCGGAGGTTTACTCTGATAACCGACCATGCCCCCTTGAAGTGGATGTCGACGGCGAAGGACACCAATGCTCGGATCACGCGGTGGTTCCTGGAGCTCCAGAACTTTACCTTTACGGTGGAGCACAGGGCCGGTAAGGCGCATGGGAACGCCGACGCCCTGTCCAGGAGGGAGGAGTGCGGTTGGGTGGACGCTCCCAGCCCCGGCATGGAGCTGGTGGTGGGGGTATGTGGTGTCCCTAGGGAAAGGAGGAGTCCCCGGCGGCAGCTGGGGAAGGTAATTAACGAGCGTTACTTCCCCGTACAGGTGCTGCAACCCCTTGGGAACTGGCAGTGGACACACCTGTAGGCAATTCCCCATCAGGGCGCTATATCTACGACGCGGAACCAACGAGAGGGGGAAGAGGAAGCCTACGGACGGCTGAGCTGACGGACCGACAGCCGCCGCTCGGCGTCACACCCGGAAAGATCCAGATAGTAACGTCTCGCTTCTGCTCTCCCACAGGACTGAGGACTTGAGGACCTACAGACGGCGAGGACGCCTACCCCGGACGGGAAGAACTTTAAGTTACAGTTATTTGCCCTTCCTTTCTGTTTCCCCCCCTTACGGATTATTAAATACTTATCTTGTGACTGAATTGCTCTGGTCCTGTGGTCTCATTTCGCCCGGAATCTTACCTCCACGCCTGGGGCGCTACAATATATATACACATATATACACATACACATACAAAATGGCAGCTACACTTGACACAGCTAGCTAAAACAGGCGGGTCAAAAACTCAACTCCAAAATAACCTGCAATAGACACACAACATTCTCAGGAATCATCCCACATCCATACCGACACCTTAACTTCACAAATGTAACAACATACCTGAAAAAGAGGGAGAAATTATCACGAGAGTGATGATATGGTCTTTCTCAAAGCCAGAACTTTACTGAAGTGAGAAAAGACCGCGAATTATGAGATATGTGGGCGGAGACTAAAGTAATCGATCTCAGATATTTAGATCAAGACCATTACGTAGATCAATTATCCCCTACACTGGTTATTTTTAAACAACCTTTTTAACATATCCCAGTGCAATATAAACAGACATCAAGATCAACATATTTATGCACATCTTTCAACTTGTCACATATTCCCCGAGGTTTGTAAGCGGAGACTAAAGTAATCGATCTCAGGGCACTATCTAACGATCTTTTTAACATCACATTCTAACAAACAGACAATGAAATAAACCTGCTAAAAGTGCACATCTTTCAAGTTGTCACACATGCATTACATTAGTATGTGTTATCAGATATTGCATTGCTAAACTCATATTAAATGCAACTTTTCTGCATTCTTAGTGTAAAGTTGTTCTCCCCTCGGCCCGACACGTGACTCTATGGTGGATGCAAACACAAAGTCCAGAGGATACAGCGTAATGGCTTTCTGGCGGCTGAGAGTCTCATCTTTCCTGCTTTTCCCAGCGTGTAAATTGGACCCAGTAATCGCCTCAGTCAGCAAATGAGATGATTTAGGGAGTCGTTTGTGGAAGACAACTTTGAGGTCAATTGCATTTAGTTCTGTTTTGCTCTGGCCTCCTCAATATTTTCTCACATTCATATTTTTCTTAGCAGCTGTCGGACTTTAATACCTGCAGTAACGTCCGATTAGAGAGCGTTCCCTCTGCTTCACGCCATTTAAAACACGATGGTGCTTCTAATGGCACTAACCGGCAGCTATTACTGTTCCCACAGTTTCATCTTCCTGTTTTCCTTTTGCAACTTTATTCGGCTGCAGAATATATCACATAAATATACGGTATGCCTGGTGGGAATGTTAAAGACATAGTTTGATGTTATGGGAAATACGCTTGTTTGTTTTTTGCTGATAGTGAGATGAGAAGATTGATAGCACTCTTAACCTGAGAGTGGTATTGATCTTCTGTTCCCAGTATCGGGTTGGAGCATCGACAGCCCTGGACTGAGAGGGCTTGACTAAAATGTGGTTTGTTGTACCCAAGTGTATATTTTTGAATATTTAGTATAGTTTTATCACACTCCACTGGCGCATGTTGAAGCGGGGAGAGATTGGATTTTACGAAACTGCAAACAAATCATGCAAAAAAAAATTGACAATATTGCCACCAACAAAAATTACTTAACATCGCTGTGCAGACTTAAAATAAAACTCTTTTCTACATATTTTGATCAGGTGAAGTTGCGCTTTTTGTCAGGCGATCCGTATTATCAGAGTGAGATGTGTTTTACTTCTGGATGGGTGCACTTGGGTTTTTTTTTTTTTCTGTTTGACGGATTATGTAACAGTGATGTGGGGATTATAGGAAGGTGAAGGGGCCAGTCAACAGTGAAGACATTGTTTCCAGTTGCAACCTCTTGCGTTTGTAGCAGTGCACTGTTATCCTTATGAAGCTGGGTCTGTACTTGCCATTCTGTTTCTCTTGTTATTAAATTTAGCTATTGCATTATGCATGCGAGGAAATATTAGTGTGGCCTGCATTCGATTGCTGGAGAGGTTGCCCTTGCTCGGGATTGCCTGCAGGGTCTTTCCCTTCAGTCAGCGAGCCAGTTGGCCACGCCGCCGCACAATAACTCAGCCCGTGGCCTCGACATCACAGGAAGTGTTCCAGTACGACTCCCTCCAAACCTCACAACAGAAGTCTACACTGATTACCCAAAAACGGTTATGAAATGTTATCCAATATACATTTGAATATAGGTTGGAACAGAGCAACATAATTGATTATTATTGATTCTTAGTTATATTCTAAATAAAAACGTTTTACTGGAAAGAATATATTTGTATGTAACTCCTTTGTAATCGCTAACATTTTGATTTTAATGACATTTTCTGACACCCATCTGGTGCTGATGTCTACTGGCCGGTCGGCCCAACACTTTGGTCCTTAAATATATTGACAACTAATGGACGATCGCCATGACAGACATTGTATTCATGCTTGACAAACCTACAGACCTACGTGGCCTTTCCTCTGGCGTTACCATCACTTATTCTGAGGAATATCTCAACATAACATTCATGGTTCTCAGAGGATGAATCCTACTGAGCTCCATGATCTTTTCCTCTTTGTGGTTTTGAAGGAAATGTCTCAAGTACCACCAGACGGATTTAAAATCTGGTTTACAGATGATGAACTGTCATGTTTTTGATGATTCTCTGACATTAAGATCGCATCATCAGATCAATTGCAGTTAATTCAATACTTTGGTTAATGACCAAATTCTTACAAAGCTAATGACATTCCCATCAGCCTCAGCTGTACTTTGTGTTTCGTGCTAATTAGAAAATGTTAGCATGAATTAAGATGAACATAGGAAACATTACATGATGCAAAATTATAATTTAAAGTAATTTGTGTAATGAATATGTGTGCAACACTGACGAGAAGTAAAGTAAGTAAGTAAGTAAAATGTATTTATAAAGCGCTTTTCACAGATAAAATCACAAAGTGCTGTACAACAGAATAGGTAGGACAAACAGTATAAAATACATACATATATCAAAGGAAAGGGACGCTAGTGAGAACCCATCAACCAAAAGAAAGCCCATTTCTACTCTTAAGTCGGCTTTCTTTCTAAACTAAAAGAGGTAAAGTATTCATACTGAACCAGCACTTTCAAATCCCTTCCAGTATCTGGTTCGGCCCCTGGCCGGCCCTCTTACCCGTGATCTTACTCCTGACTCTGAAAAATGCGACTTCTGTTATTACACAGAGTGCATTTTTAGCAGTTTGAAGCACCTTTTTGTAATTGTTTTGTATCTTTTCGGACCATTTTGTATGCTGCTCTGAGCTCCAGGCGCCTCACTTTTATCCACCCAGCATGCCTTGCAATTTCTGGAGAAACGCCTGCAGCACCCGCAGTTGAAAACAGTTCAGTTCTGAGCACAAATGCTGTGGCTTACCCACCACAAGTCCTCAATGGGTCTGAACACGGGACAATGTAAATGATGGTTAAGATGTTGGATCAGTCCCAATACGGAATAATATTCTACATATATTATATAGTGAAAGTGATACAATGTTACTGTCAGACTGCATTATATACAGCAGTCATTCCCAAATTAGCAACATTTCTTCCATAGTAATTTTATTTAACATTTATATCTGCAGTTAACCCATTAACCACATAAGTATTCATGAATGTTTATATTCTGATCATTTTATCCTACTTACATCAGTTAGTATAATACGTAATAGGGTACCATTCATTCTGTTTGATTAACTGATGAGAAGAATAAGATCACCTCTTAAATTTGCCTAAATACATTTATTTTATATCTAGATGTGTTTTCAATAGCAAATGCATATAAAAAAGGGTGATTCATCAGATTTTGAACTGGCTGGTTTAAATATTCAAGATAGTATAAAGTGTTGTGGAAATGGCAGTAAAACTTGTCAGAAATGTTCATTTTTGCACAAATTCCCTCTTCTCACCGTCAGATACGTCCTCATGTGAATATGATTGTGATGGTTTTCTGAAGTGGCCTTCAGAAAAGAAAAAGTTTATGAAACTCTGAATACAGCATTCACATTGCTCTTAATCCTAAATACAATACAGTTTTCTCTATTCTCAATGATATTCATGTTGAATTGGAGATGAATAGTTCTTGAAAGAAACTTTTAATTTGCTCATAATGGGATTCAACCCTCAAGAAACAACCGTATTGAGCCATCAGAGGCTCCCCTGTATTCTGTTGTGAAGAAGAAGCGAGCAGAGGCTTTCCGCTGGCTCGGCATTATTGGATGTGGAGAGTCATGATAAGTCAGAGTCATCTCCTATCCCAAGGACATGTTGGTGCTCACACTCCCACGGGCCCGTGCACTGTACAGACTACATTCATGAGCCTCTTGTTGTGTCGATCGTCTGTGCAGCTTTCATTAGCTGCTCAAAAGGAGCCTGCAGCGGTAGCTGAGGATTTGCATCTTTTGGCCTTGAGAAACAGGAAAGAGCGAGCGGAAGGGTTTCCTGTGTTATTGATCCTTCATGGATCGGCCTCTGCAGGCAGCACAGCCTGCGTTGTGTAACAAATGCGTTTCCTTGAGGAATCGCAAAGCTGCCCACATCCAAAAGGTACAGACGCCTGAACTCAAAGCGCCCCGCTCGGCCACGCCTGCAGTGGTGGACGATGTGGTCCCCTTCAGCCGGAGCAGAGTTACGTAATGCTGATGGATCCATTGATCATTTCTTAATTTAGTTTTATCTCCTGTGATCGCTCTGAGATAATCAATAAGCGTTTATCGTTGATCTTGATAATGCGGGTTTGCAACGCCTACTGACGATGACTCATGGCGTTTCTGGCTCCAGTGTCGCCACACAATGTTAATCAGCTGCAGTGGGGCTGCCTGTGTAAACAGAGTGAGATGTTAAACTGCGACTATCATCCATCATGCGCGATCGTAATCTCCGTCGGGCAGCGGGGTTGGCCGCCGCTGTCCGCTCGGAGAATAAAGCATGTAGGGTCATAAAGCAATCTCAAAAGGTTACCTCATCAGCGGACATCCCTCATTACACGGTGTTCTCATCACTTCCAGACACGATCTCTGGACCGCTGAGCTGGTCGAACCGAAACTGCTTCTTTTGGTTAGCACTTCATTATTTAGCAATTTTTGGGATGGGCTCCAGCGGTCATAGATAATGGATGTATGTGATGCAATCAGGGCACCGTTGAAAATGAGACCTGTCTTAATGGGTCTTCCCTGGCTAAATACAATTTAATGAAATGTTTAATGAATGTTAAACTCCATCTTTACTTCCATGAGCAACCTGCTGTACAGCCTTCTGCCCGAGCCAGCTGCTCGCTGTAGCTTCATATTAATAAAAGCATGTATTACTGTTCAATTCTTCAACAATAATTCACTTTCAATCCAGCTGCTTCGATGTTATATTTGCACCTTTGAGTGACAGTGTTAGGCTCCTGGAGTTTCTTTGTTTTACTTTTTTGTTTCCTCGTCTGTTGTCTTTCACCTGTCCTCAGTTCCCACCAAACCCCTGTAGACCTTATGTAACCTCAGACAAGCCCCGACTGGCTCCTGGGCCACACACACACACACACACACACACACACCCTTAGGCAAAGAGCTGCATGGACATTGAGTGAGACGTGCTGAACTTCACACCTTTCACATTGAAGAGAAGCTTAATTTACTCCTGCGATGGTTTATTGACCTGCTTGACCGAATGATTGCAGAGAGTCAGTAAATACTGTATCCAATGTTCTAATTTAAGAACATTAACTAGGAGCCCTCATCAGCTCCTAGTTCATGGATTTTAAATTAAAATGTCACTGAGCTTCCTCCTGTTTCTACAGTGTGAGATGAGCAGTGGGAGGGGAGAATTGGATCTTTTCTCAGGGTTTGCACTCAAGAGACACAAAAATCCCATAATGTATCGCACAGATGGGGACGTCTCTGCCGCTTTCATGTTTAAATGGCAAGAAAAGGAGGGAAGAGTTTAGAGTACCTGAAGATCTGTGGCTGCACTGGCAGCTTAAAGCGTTCAAGGGATGCTGAGGAAAGACAAATGGTGCGATTATGCAAACTGGGTTGTGTCAGCTGTGCTGCTTCTCTCTCACTGGGCTGGTTGTTTCTGCTCAGCATCCAAAGCGAGACCTGTGGGATGTTAGCCGAGTTGATTTGATATGTGCTTCAGCAAGGAACGTTTTTAATTCCTGCATGAAAAAGGATGTTTACGCCGTTTGTTTCCATCAACCAGTCTGACGGTTTTGATCTAAACCAAGGGAAGAGGGAAAGCTCTCCTTCCCTGGAAGTGTCGTTGTTGTGCGAAGGACAGTAAACTAAAAAAAAAAAAAAAAAAGAGAACAAAGACAGCAACAACAAAGCTGGCAAACTCTAAGCGCCGTGTTTGATGAGAGTCCCGTCAGGGTCTCCCAGTGGAAGGTGCACGTCAGGCCGAGGCAGAGCGTTGCCACTCTTCCTCCGGTTGCTCCATGCATGCCTGCACCGGACCGACAATGGGAGGGTCTGTGCCTTTCAAAGCCTCCAATACGTGCCCGAACACTCTGTTGCCTTTTGAAATCACGGGGGAGCCGGCGGGGGGCTTGCTGCTGTCGTATGAGGGGCGCACTTCTCAATTCTGTTCCTGGCTGGAGTCTTGGCACTCCAGGTGAGGTGGGGCAATAAAAAAAACAAAAAGTGGAGTCCACCTCCATCCTTGTTTCACATTGACTGACTTCACCAGGTGCATGTTAAGTTTCAGTTCAGAGAGGTGGAAAGCACAGGGCTGTTTACTGAATTCTCTCACATGCTTAAGTAAATCCTCTTCAAAGTGAAGGGGGATCATCACTGACGGCTCAGACAGCTCATGAATCTGTTCGGAGCGCAGAGGAAAGGTGAGAACTAATGGCAGAGCAGCCGCCAAAGGGCTTCAGAGTTTGGAAGACTTTCCAAAGGAGATCATAACAATATTAGAGTTATTACATTTTCATGACTTTTCCACACTCCCTCAACTCCCTGCAGGTTAAAAAGAAACAAATGCATTTTGAAACACAGTAAACTCAATTTCTTTAGAAAGGTACCAAAGACGATATGAATACCAGCAGAAAAGTACATGCTTGGTAGTAGATTATACAGTATATTACACTTGATATGAGAGAAATCGTCAAGAGACCGAGTGCAGCAAAGCTGGCACTGAAGATGCAGCTTTCAAGTGTTGCACTTTCTTCTTTTACTGGGATTGTGTGCGACTGATGTGAACTTTTTGATGTTGCTCAACTTATGAGCCGCTCTGGCGCAGGACTCCAGCAAACGATAACTCAAACTTATTTTTATTTTTTTTCTTCCATTGACCAGTACGAGGCTCATGCGGTCTAAATCATGTTAACGGTCCCGACGCCCAGGAAACCAACAGCCAGCTTTCCAGACTTCTCCTTCACAAGCTGACCAGTCCAGTATCCCCAGACATTAAACACATTGGTCGATTCCACACCTCATGATTTAGGTCCATATTATGTTTGGTACAAATACAGGAACTAATGTTCAGTAGCGATTTGGAAACTAATGTACCTAACAGTGAAAAGCTTCCGGTTATTGAGGTGAGCCGCAAAAAGACTTTAATAAAGGAGAGCAAGCGAGGAGTTCAAACCTTGGCTGATTTCTCACCTGCACACCACATCATGAAATGGGTGTGAGTGTCCAATTCTCAGTTTTTGGAAAGTTACAGAAATGGGTTGACAGATTTACTAGTTCCGGCGTTGGAGAGATGTGTCACAGACCGGCTTCTGCGTATATTGCTTTCTCTAACCGTATAAACGTCATCCCGAATTATATTCTAAGAATAGTTTATATTCCATAACCATAATATTTCTCGACCTTAATCCTTACAGTTGGTATGACGCGTGTATTGTAGAATCAGAATAGAAATGTAAGCCATGTGCGTCAGAAATAATCTTTTGTTTCCAACATTGACGTTCTTGTCTGGTGACGGTGTTGAAGAAACACATCGAAACCTGTTGCTGCTGAAAGGAGTCAAATCAACAGAAGCTCTGCTCTGTTAGGAGTGCACGAGTCAGTAGTACACGAGAGTCAGTAGTGCACGAGAGTCAGTAGTGCACGAGTCAGATGAGAAGCCTTGCATGTGCACATGTCCCAAAGCATTATGCTGGCATGGTGATGTTTAGGAGAAGCTATTGAAGCCCTTGTAGAAAGGGTCCGCTCCCATTGGCTGCCGTAACGGTGCATTACGAAGACAGACCGGGACATCTGAGTTTCAGCTGAACAAAGCAGTGCGGTTAGGATATTTCGGGGCCCCTGGAAGTTCAGAGGACCCCCTGCTGGCCGCTGATCGCTGTTCTTGGGAAGAGAAGCTCTTATTAATAATTCAGCGCAGGAGCCACTTCATTACCAGACGCAGTGCTTTGTCCTCGGTCAGCCACAGCATCAGGGAGCGCCATTAGGAGGAGCAGGCAAAGTGTTAGCAGGTGTCAGTCCCTTCATTAGCGCTCTTGTGCACCACTCTTTTCAACATATTATAGTCCTCTGATCAACTCTTTATATCCATTCAATGAATTTTTAAAATCTGGGGGCAGATGTACCAAGGCCCACCTGTTCTGCAAGGTGCACCTTTCTCATCATTGAATATGCTTTTAAAGACTAACTTTGGTATTTTTCAACCCCATCTATTCATGTTTTGTCTGTCTGGTGACTAATGATAACAGGCTGCAAATGTGATTGAGTGTCTGATAACATCTTAGAAAGGACCCTGCAGACAAAGTGTTAAGGAACTAGAACCACAGTGGGCCGGACTCAAAACAGAGTCAGAGGCAAGGTGCAAAAACAAGGTTTTACTTGAGCGGGGTTCGGTGCACAGGAAGTCAGTCGAGGTAGGCAGAGGTATCAGAGGTATCCGGATAGGTGGCAAAACTGTAGTGAACAGAAACAGGTCAAACACAGGGAAAAAGGCCTGTACGCTCAGGAAACATTAGAGACCAACTGGCAACGGACAAGGAGTCGACACAGGGGAACGAGGCACAGGTGGAAACAATGAGGGCGGCACACGAGGAGGGAGGAGTCTGACACGAGAGGCAAGGTGAGTGACAGAAAACACAACAGAAAACAGACAGTAACAGAACTACCCAGAAGACCTGGGTGTAACACAAATATGTTGTTTATCACTTTCAGCTTGTGATTTGTCATGGGACTTGCTGGAAGACAACGGTGAAATCAATGTGACACAGAGTTGGTGTCGTTATCTAAAATGTTCTCAATCTCACTGAACGGGTCGTTACAATCAGGTAACAACCTGAGCCGGGCAGTGGGCGTACATTAACGAGCAATTTCATTGCAGCCCATTTAGCAGCTTTATGCAGCGTACTCGCTCAATACTGGACCTCATCGATCACTTTTAGTTGCTTTGATGCACACCAAGGGTGGTGATGAGGTGATCAAGAGAAGGTAGGCTTGAAAGAAAGTGTTGCACACTTTCAATTGTTGATCTTGAAAAAGGCCTGTGGGCCAAAACAAATAAAAGAAATGCAAAAAAGGGAAAATAGGGTACAATACAATGTGTGACCCGGTTAATAAAACTCAGAGTAAATTGAAGCCAGAGATTAAGTACCAAAAATATGTTTTGACAAATTGGGTTAACTAAACCTCACTCACACCAGAAAGTAAAATCAGGGAGTGATAGAACGTGTTTTAATACAAATAACTTAAAACATATTACTAAAATCACGCAACACAGGGAAGGAGAGCTCACTAATTCAGACCCAACAAGCTGGACTCTGCTGCTCTCAGGTGTGTATGTCTGCTAGAAAGAAAGGCCCAGAGCTTCCCACCCCCTTTTATAGGCTCTGCCCCTTTATGGTCTGGGTCCTTAATTGTGGGCTGCCTGTGGCCTGCCTTACCACAAATATAACCCAAATAGTATGAGAAGAGAGGTTGATGCTGGATTTACTGGGATTATGCTATTTAAGGCGAGATTTGAAGGACATGAAGGAAGACGGTCATGGAAAACCTGGAAAAGTCATGGAATTTTAAAATGGTTATTTCCAGGCCCTGCAAAGTCCTTGAAAAAAAGTAAAGTCCCAAAAGTTTTGGAAAAGTCATAGAAATTTGGTTTAAAGTCCTGGAAAACACATTGGTCAAAATGTGTATGAACCCTGAAAGGGAAAAGAAACCGTGCAATAAACATGGGCCCGTATGAAACAACAGACTGATTATGATTATGAAGAAAAATGAAGCAATTAAGCTTTTATTAATGCAATCAACTAACATTACTTAACACAATTTCTTATTTCACAAATTGATTGGCTACGGCTGATGTTGTGTTGATCAAACCAGCTCAACCATCAACGAACGCCACTAAACTTTAACTCCACATTAACATCCAGGTCTACTTGATTTCCACCCGTCTCTCTTTCCCTGCATCTTCACCGATGAGATCTTACTTAAATACTTTTATCACCTCTGTTATTTCTTTTCTGAGCTCAGTGATCTCGTAGAAATCCCTCCTCTGAACTGCGGCGATGCGCTCGTCCGGGGTTCAGCAGCTGATTGCATGATGAACGCAGTTCCTCAGCCAATCTGGCCCTGAATATGTCAAACAAAGAACGTCTTTATTACATAATGCAGGATTATATACAATAGATCCCAAAGTCAGTGCGAGACCAACCCTAAATGCTGACTCATGAACAAATAATGAACATTGTTTGGACATCATCATTCATGCGATGGGGTTGGCTGCACATCATGAATTATTCCGTCAAGTGTTTCTGCTTGATCAAATTCAGCCCGATCGCACATGCATGTGTGAAAGGAACACAACCGCCAAACAGTTGTGTTAACATGACATTTCGGCACCACAGGAACGATGCAAATGGCCGTCGTGGACACGCATCCATGAGATTATGCGGCGCTCGGAGCCGGTGATGTCGTATTTAACAGTACGCTCCAGCCGCGAAGTACAGACGCTCGTTCAGTGGCCCTGAACGCCACACACGCCCCTCGTACCCCTCGAGCATCACTCGTGGTTGTGGCGGGGACGTTGTTTGAATTATTAAACTTCCGTCTTCAGGGGACGTTCGCTTCAGGCCAACCGTCGGTGTTTGACGCGTTGCATGATGTTTTTACTGATCTAACTAAGTGGTTTAATTTTGAACACACATCGTGCCACCACTACATGAAAATGTGTTTAGAGGTCGTGGTTCATTTCACATATTTCCGTGAGATCACTTTGGATTTCCATATCTTTTGATCACAATTTTATCAGACTGTCAAATACATTGGAATCAACCTGTAAAATCCCCAAATAAGACAGCGAGACAACCATAACCTATAGAAACGTGTACAGAAATGTACTCATGACCGTGACCTGACTCCGCCTCCTCCTGTGCATCACTGCAAAGTGCACAGCCAACACTGGCCTATTGTTCCTGCCTCTGCATTGCTTTGCATATTAGTTCCCCTGAGTCATTCTATATACATGCATTTGGCTTGATACCGCAGCGCCGCAGACATGAGTACAGCGTGCTTAGCCGTTGCTATAATTAAATCACATAATTGAAGCCTGAGAGATTGTGTGTGTGTTTGTTCTCCGCTCTAATCACCATGCGCCGCTATACGTCACCCACGTGGGTACGCCTGTGTTGCTCTTTTCAATACGCCGAGTGTAAATGCCAAAGCCTTGCTTTGTCCCTCTGCTCATCCTGTAACAACCAGCCGCACGGCCAGTTTGTCCTCCCTTAACATCCTAGAAATACTCGTGTCAGCTGGTCTCCTCTCCGCCGGATGAATCTGCCTTTCAGCTCAATGTCTTTTTTCTGTTTCTCATCTCCAGTTTTTACAAAGCGCTGCAGTCTCTCAAATAATAACGCCGTGTGGGAGCGGCCTCTGAAGGCCGTTTAAGATGCTGAGTGCGGATGAGTGCGTGGCAGATTTTTATCCGGGTTATTATGTTCTTGGATCAGTCAGGAGGCCATTTTCTCCACCCGACACCCGAAGAGCCTTTTCAGCCGGCAGTCTTCAAAGCAGCTACTGCCACTGTCTGAGGCAGATGTGCCCTCAGATCACACACACACACACACACACTCAAACACACGCCTACATGCAGCTGTTTATGGTTCCCGTCAGGTCAGATAGAGGGCAAGTAAATAAAAGTAAGTTGTGTGTTTCTCAGCTCTGCATACTGATTGTTTTCCATCAAGCAGTAAGAAACATAATGTGATGGGAAAACAGCCACCGTTTGCCCCCGCATGCATCCTCTTCCTCACTTTGATGGTGACCTGCTTTACTGTCCATAACTCCTTCCTCATTATTCCGTTCCATATGTGTGTGTGTGGGTGTGAGCATGCATGTTGAAGAGCACTCGCAGCGGATTAATTAGAAGCAGTGGATGTAATCTTTGCCAAAGTGAATGTTTACAGGAGCATCCTTCACGGCAGACCGAGGAGTTTAAAGCAGGCGCAGGAAGTCCACTCCTGATGGTCCCTAACGCGTCACCAGAGCTTTCAACCGGCTGCTCTCACACACACACACACACACACACACACACACACACACACACACACACACACACACACACACACACACACACGCCTCCAGCTGCTCCACAACCCAGCGGGCAGGGTTTGTTTACTGTTGGGGACCAGGATGAGTGAGTTTGAGCTGAAAAGGAGTTTCTGAGCGCCTGCACTCCGCTGGAAATACTTTCTCCGTCTCATAGTCGCTGCCGATGATTAGCATGAACGACAGGACTGGTGCATTGCAACACTGGAATATGGTTGCTTGCATACTAAAAAGTAGTCAGGCTTTTTGTCTGTCTCTAAAAGCTAAATTTAGATCCATCCAGAGAGGAGTACACACACTTTGGTCTCTTCTCACCTCAGCGACTGCAGATGGGTGTTCGGGCTTTTAGAGGAGCTGTAACGATGTACTTGGTCTGCAGTTATCTCTGAACTTTGTTAAAAAACTGGGATCCGAACAGAAACGCCCTGCTCGCCTCATCATCCCAAAACATCTAAAGACACAAGATGTAGATGTCATTCTGATTCTCATATCCATATGAGCTAATCATTCATTAACATCTCCCAGTCTGTCCTCTAGTAACTCATCATTTTCAGTCCTCAAACACGACTTATTCAGGAACTGCTCCTTAAGGATTTATTCATTATCATGCTGTTTCCGAGCAGTTTGGGGCATTTCTTTGCTCCCGTCACATTTGACTCTCTGTGGCCTGCACCTCTGTGAACAGCACAAGCAAGGCTGGAAGCTGAGAGAACTCAAAATGTTACCATTAAAAAAAAAATATATATATATATATATATTTGGTGCACAAGTAAGTATAAGTGCACACTATTCAGCATTAGTAAAGCATGAATAAACACTGAATTCATCATTTATAAAGCATTATTCCAACATGAATCCTCAATTCAGTGTTTATTCACGCTTTACTAATGCCAAATAGCGTGTCCTTATTATAAAGTGCTACCATATATTTTACCATGTATTTAAATGTGTACAATCTCCACTTACAGCCACTCATGTCCTTAATAAGAGTTCATTACTAATGTTTTTGAGTCATCATTTTTAAAGTAAAGTAAACGGAACGCCACTCCGGATCAGACAGGTGAGAAACGCCTCATCAATATATTGTCATTTCAGTATCATTTCCGAATCCTCTGTAGAGAGTAGAGATAGTATTATGCCAGTGTAACACACACACACACATATCTGATATAAAAAGGCTAAGATGAAACCATAATGTGCGTGGGGGGCGCTTTAGGGCGGTGTGGGGGGGGGGGGGGGGGGGGGGGGGGTGTCAGTGATTCGAAACAATGAGATGTTTTCAAGTTAATTGGGATCCGCGCAGCATGTCCCTGCCTCGTTCTGCCGCCCTCGTACGCGGCCTCCTGCGACACCCGGCCGCTTCGCCGAGCTGCGTGCGAAGGTTTTCTGTGCTGCGCCGCGGCCGGAGAGATCCTGAGCGAAGGATTTTCCCCGGAGCCCCCGGAGAGGTCGGCACAGGGGTTCACGTAGGAATATCTGAGGAGAGAATCCCTTTTTTCACCTTTCTCTTCCAGCTTTCACCGGGATCCCACCAGGGCTGCCAACTTCAAAATGCACTAATGGGACATTTATGATGACTCATTAGGGTGTTTATGACTACCAACGTGTTTTATTGTGTGGATCTTTGTGTCTGTGCACTTTGAGAGGGGGACATCATGAGTTTCAGTTGATCTCCGTTTAGAAAGAAGCTGCATGTCTATATATTTGTACTAATCGTCCCTTCAGAGAACATTTGTTTCTGTAGAAGCTTCTCCCAATCTGATCACTCATCAATCGACATGATACGGATGATATAATAAATAATAATAATAAAATTTAAAAAGAAATCTTCCTAAACTGGGATGCTTTCCAGATGTGTTGCACACGTGTGTGCTTGGGCTCATTATCCAGTGTATTATGAGGAATCCTCCATCTTTTCATCCGGCCGTTGTGCCTGACAGCTTCCTTACTAATAGCCGAGCCGTTGCCACGGTTACGCTTTATTAATAATATTCCGGTCAAACTTTTCTTTTTTGTCTGATCACTCTTAAACATAAATCTCCGACATTCATCGAATACTTTGCGAAGGCAGCAGCACCAAGGTCACTCTGCACTCTGGGTCTTTGTCTGGTGCCGATGGAGGAGACGAGGAGGTGAGAAGAGGGAACGTTGTCTCTTTGTCGTCACCTCCGAGTGGCGGGAATAAAGATACACAACATGTTGATGCCTGAACACCGGCGCTGCCAACCGCTGGCAGGATTCCTGATGTTTTGATTAGTTTGGGAAGTCGGTAGTCGGGTGAAAAAGAAATGATTTTCCTTTTCCTCCGTCTTCCTCCAGCATTCCTGGTTCCTCGTCTGTCCGATCCGTCTGCTTCCTCGGCTGCGTCTCATTTCCATGTCGGGGCCGAGAGACATTCACCTCCACTTAACGGCGTGATCCGTCTCCTCCGGCTGAGCAGGCGGTCGAGTGCTGCAGTTCATGTGTTCTCCTTCTGCCTCGCACCTCGTATCCTTTCTTCCCTCCCTCCGGTTCCTCCTTAATAGGGAAGGGCTTTTGGAATAATTTCCACATTCGAGTTCGGGGCATTCAATTATTATACAGATGTGATATGTAGAAATGTATGCAGATATGAAGAAATGTATGCAGGAAGAAAAAAAAAAAGGAAGAGCTGGGTCCGAAATGTCGGTTTACATTGAACTCGGCTCTGCAGCCTCATTAATTGGATTTTTAATTGGATTTGTATTCATTAATAACTGAATTAAGACGTGTGTGTGTGTGTGTGTGTGTGTGTGTGTGTGTGTGTGTGTGTGTGTGTGTGTGTGTGTGTGTGTGTGTGTGTGTGTGTGTGTGTGTGTGTGTGTGTGTGTGTGTGTGCTGATGAGCCTTTGTTCCTCATCCTTCTGTGTGAGTCGAGCACTTCCACGATTTACGCTTTTTGAAACGGGTGATGAAATAAAAAGTAAAGATTATGAAATGAAACACATTTTCTCCACACAGGTATCCACAGAAACAGACGACTGTTCAATCACATTTTATTCATAGAAGGTTTCTCCTGCAACATCTTCGCTACAAAGGACTTCGCCAAGAAAAGAAAATCCCGCCTAAGTGATGGAGACCGTGGAAGCGGTGACAATGGCTCTGTTTAAAGCCGGGGTTTGTAATCTTCTTCTCAGCTATTTTTGTTTCATTTGTTGAAATTCTCATTACATCCTGAAAGCAATCAATGAATCGGATGAATTGACAAAGAGAATAAAGAATACAATTCCTGTTTCTGTGGCTGTTGCAGGACTGTAATAAGCCCGTCCATTTCATTTGTCCTGAATGTAATGAAGTCTTCCACAAGCTTCTGCTGGCTCGACAGCTGAGACTAACAATGGCTGTTGTTTACGTTCATACTCAATAGTTTTGGTTGAAGGCCATAAGATGGCAACTTTTTATGCCAGATTTATTGCCTTTTGGTTTCACGGTTTTGGGCTGTTTCTTGTTTTATTTTGAAGCCCGTATCTCTTGTTTCCTCTGCACTTCCTGCACTGTGATTGTCGGCCCTGTCCCTGATTGTTTCCTGCTGTGTCCAATCACCTGCACCTTCCCTGTGTATTCAAACCCTGTTTGTCTCCAGCCTCAGTGTTGGTTCGTACTGTGTTTGTTTTAGACTCCTGTTTTTTTTGTTTTGTTTTGTTTTTAATCCTGCTTTGATGCATTTTCTTCGATTTAAATTTACCTTACATCGGCACCTGGGTCCTTTTCTCTGGAGCTACCCGTGTCCCGTAACATTTGGAGCTAGTGCTGCTACTTATATTGGGAACGAGTTGGCTACACTGGGCTGAGTTTCTGGCTGGATGACTTTAAATAGTTAGTTTGTCAAGATAACCAACAACTGCCCGCCACGAAGAAGCAACTTTTCATGCTTACGGGTTTTGAGTTGTGTGTTACTTTAAGAAGTGGCTTCTTTTTTCTTCTTCTTTTTTAAATACAGCACCGTAGCACTTAAACCGACAAATTATTCATTTAACAACTCCAACAACTGAAGGATTTAGAGATATATCTATGAACCTTCCTTTGCAAACTGTGACATTGGGGGAAAACCCATTAAACGAAACAAGTTTTGACATATTTGACATTCTATATTCTTATTTTTATTCATCATTGGTGCTTCAGGGACTGGGTGTGGGATCGGGCCCCTGCAGCACTGCTGGGTGCATGTGAGCTTATTGGAGGTAAATTAGACTTTTTGTTCCCTTTCCTCCATCTTCAAGGACAGCTGATTGACTTGTTTTTCTGATGCGACTAAAAAACTAAGTCCTCTGTAATCTATGCTCCACTAAAACAAACAAGCTTGAAAATCATGGTGTTATTTCTTCAGCATTTAGTTTGCCAAGAGGTGGCAGAGGGCAACTCCAAACCTATAGAATATCCATTTACACTTAATTTCGTCCAATGTATTATTTCCAGCTAATTAGTGTTCCTCCCAAATGAGACCCATTGTTCTGCTATAAAGGCCACCACCAGCCAACAATGGGAGTTATGCAATGCTCTGTGCAGCCTCACTGTATTAAATGACTTAACCCCACTTCCCTTTTTAGTTTGACACTGAACTCCAACTGCTTCTCTCCTGTGTGCTGGTATTCTCCTTTTTTTTAATGGGCTGTTATTGACATTTACCGAGAAATAAGCAGAAATGCTATGCCTTGTACTTCCAACTGAGGTCCTGTCTTTACTAGCAGACTGGTTTCATGTTTCAACAGTTGAAAAAAAAAAGCTTAAAGGTGCAAGATATGGCAATGATAATAAAAAAATGAAATCAATAATTATGAAGAGAATGTGAGAAAGTGGTGTTAAAGACGTCAATGGATTACGTGTCATTGATATCTCATCCCAGCCTGTCTTTAACATCACTTGTACCTCGTGAGTCCTCTAGTCTGTCCTCGGTCCAGCATGTCCGTCACGTTGAGGGTCCATGTGCGATTTCATAGTCTGTTTATTGGATTAAATCCAAAGTGGCAGAAACGAGAACATTATTTGTATATTCCTTTTCATCCTCGCTGCCACCAGGAAACAACACGGCGCCGGGAGTCGAACTTGTTTACCAGAAAGTTTTCTGATCTCTTGTGGAGTCGGGGCGATGCCCCCCCAGGATCAGACCACCGGGGCGATGCCACCCCGGGATCAGACCACCGGGGCGATGCCACCCCGGGATCAGACCACCGGGGCGGACTGCACTACAGCGCCGCTGACTGGAGGTCTTTCTCCTGGAGCCTCCTGGTGGCGGGGCGGACGAAGCCAGTTGCTTTCTCGATTGAATGGATTTGGATCTCATGCAATAAACAAGCTATCTAACAACGAAAAGATTGTTCATGTAAACTATAGGCACGTAAAGATTATAAGATAGCGTAATTACGACCGGCTCTCAGAGCGTCAGCAGCTTGGTCCTGTTTTGCGTATTCTTGCTCTTTTATGTATATACAATAACTGTACATTTAGATTGTATGGACCCATTTCATTTGTTTTTTATTCCCTCTTTATTTGGAGCACGTGGCTTCATCTTACACACTGCACCTTTTTTAATAAAATCTTTTTACACATTTGCAACCTGAAACATTTCAGTGTTCCAGGTGCCGGTAGTAGCGTGAACACACACACACACACACACACTCGTCTCTAAATGAGTCCTGAGCAGAGCCGATGAATAATGCTCGTATTGATTGTGAGTGGGCTCTGCCAGATGCCCTTGCACTGACAAGAGACCACGGGATTTAAACAGAGCTAAACGCCGAGGTTAAACGCACGCTTTATCAGAAGCATCCCGATTAACTGAGCCCTGCTCTCTCTTGGGAGTTGATAACTTCACTCTGCACTGCCTGCTGGGAGTAGCACACGAGCTGGAGTGTTGGCTGGGCTGCAATACAAAACAGGTTTATTTTGAAACGCTGGATGCAGAAACACGATCTTGCTTGAGGATCCGAGGTTGGAGCGCTGACAATAGGCCTGCATGACGGATAATGGGGCTGCTCGTCGCTGTGCAGAGTCTTCTTGACTTTAGTGTGTCAGCACTTTACTTTGAAGATGAACCAGCTCCCATCTCATGATGTATGAGGGCCCAAAGAAAGACTCTCTGGAGAGCCTCTGTTCTGGGGAGGCTATTTGGAGCTTTTTCCTCGCAGCGCTGAGGATCCTCGTCTACCTGAATGTTTGAGTCTAACAAAAATACCAATGTTTTGGTGGTGGGCCAGTGGTTGTGAGCATCAGGCTGTATTCATGAATGACACTGTCACCTACTTTAAGTGAATACATGGGAAAACAACAAAATGTCCTATTACCTTCATATTATCCACATGGTTTCCCACTGTTTGAGCTTTTAGCGGCGCTCTTTTAATTACAGCATCTTGTTGGAGCCTCGTCCTCTGCAATGATTGAATGGCCCCGTACTGGAGAATTAGCACCACAAGCTATTTATCTCGATGCACACAGCTACATAATATTTGCACAACAGGTGTGCATGGAAACGCACATTAATTAGCATTTTTCTTTTGCGGGTTTCCTGGAAATTGGCACTTGGAAACATGTCAACAGTTTAATAGATCGCAGCCTCTGAGGCCCTCTCTAGTCGCCCCACAAATGAGAGAAAAGATGAAGTGATTGAGTTACAGGGCAGTTGGATTTGATGTTCTTTGATGCCTGCATAATAGATTTTGAGACTCTCACAGATGTGATCCTCTCTCCGCCTCGCTCTGTCTCACCAGGGTCTGCAGCAGCACTGCGACCCCTGGAGTGTTTGGCTCAAGGACACTTCAGCAGGGTGGCTCTAACAAGAGTCTCCAAACAAAACAAAAAATGTCGGAGAATGAAAAGGAATTAGGCTCATGTTCAAACCAGCATGTGAACAGAGGAGGCCTTGGATCCAGGTCTGTGTGGGGAGTGAGCACACAGCAGGCCTCTCAGAGCAACAGCCTCCTGTGGAGTTTCCTCATACTGCACACCGCGGATACATGCAGCGAGGAGGCTTGAAGCACACATCCGTGAGAGCTCACCGTTAATGACCCGCAGTACGGAACAATGAGCATGACTTTCCTCGGTGTCCCCTCTGCTTCGCTGTCCTACTGTAAAGCTGCTGCTGCACCAGGACCCGGGTTACTCAGTCTCCACAGTAACCCTGAGGGAGTCGATGCGGAGAGCCTGTCACCGCCAAGCCTCAGAGATCATTTATTATTGATTCAGCAGATATGGGGTGGGTGGAGCGAGGGGGGATAGAAAGAGACAGAGAGTGAGAGAAAGTCAGTCATGAGACCTATTTAGACTGAAAAATACAGGAGCGAGAGAGTCTGGAGGATGAGAGGAATTTAAAAAAATCCCTCCGCTGAATTAGTAAAACAGAGCAGTGATGTTGAACAGATAGTGAGTGAAGGAATGATGGAGCTGAGGTCGGGCATGAGGTTGAGTGGGACTCATAGCCTCAAAGCTTTGCCTTGTAGCAACACGCTCCCTGCCTCCTGCAGGCTGTTGTGCCAGAGGCAGGAACATCTCCACGTTGTCCTTCATCCACAGCGTTTCCAGTCACCCATCCTCGATGAGGGCCCCCGGGGACGCGACTGGCTGCACTCTGTCAAAACACACCGCGCCGGAGAGGAGGAGGAGGAGATGGAGAGTGGCTTTATAAAGTCAACAGTAGTCAGTCCAACGGATCCGCAGACAGCAAACACTCTGAAGGTGAAAGTCCTCCGTGCATTAAAGTGCCATGAAGTGGGTTTCGATTCACATTCTTTATTTGCACTTACGAAAAACTTGTTGTAATATCCCAGAAGGAGTTTTTAGGAGACTCAAAACGACATGTTTACATCCAAGTGAGGAAGGATGACGAAGCTCCCCTAAGCTTAAAGAAGTCGTCTTTATAACCAAAACCTTAATGTCTGGTTAAACCTAACCAAGTTATTTTTGTACCTAAACCTTAAACATTGCATCGTCAAACAAATTCCTTTTTAAAAGAGTTTTTTTTCCCCCTAAAACATTTCCCGTAGGCTTTTTTACCCTGTCTCTAGACACATGTTACAGTAGGATGTCTTTATTTCATTCAGAAAGACATCAGCATGGTTCACTGTGTTAAAAAAAAAAAGTCCAGGACACACGAACCCTCCTTGATCGAGGAAGCTTGTTTCCCGCGTCGTCTCGGTCAGAGGCGATATTGTTTGTGTCGATATGCATCACCGCGACGGTTGACTCAACACGCCGGGGTTCATATTACAGTGTGCAGCCGAGCCAGAGCCCGTTTGGCAGTCTGAGAGAAGTGCTGGCAGGACGGATGCCCAGGGCGAAGACATCCATCACACCGGCGCCCCGGACCCGCCGAGAACCGACGGCGTCAATGGTGCCAACCACCACGGACGCCATCAATCTCACCCCCCCACCCGATTCAAAACTCTCTTTACAGTCCTGACAATGCAGCGAACGGATGCGGGGAATATCACCCAGCAGAATGAGTCACGTTTAGAAGTGGGCTGCAATTAGAAGGAGGAGAAATCCAGCTGATATGTCAGGAAGACATAATAATGTCAGGTTATCACATCATTAGCACTGTCCAGCGCCAACGCCTCCACCCAGCCTCACTGCTCAACCCCTGAGTGTGCATCCAACTGATGTACAATTAAACTCTAGTCCTCTCCACGGCTCTCTAATACATGCATAATATATAACTATAGTGAGCTCAGTCTGAGGGGCTGCAAACGTTTGGCTATTTCCTACAATTGTGAACATTTTCTGTGTCTACGGTACTGTATAACATGTAAGTCGCTTTGGATAAAAGCGTCAGCTAAATGAAATGTAACATGCACGACTTTCAAAGTGAGACTTGTTGGGTTTATTTATTTATGAATACTATTGAGCAATTGCAGGAGAAGTTTAGCAAAGTAATGCTGTGTATATCAATACAGACCTTGAAAGGACTCAAGAATACAGAATAACTGTCTGAATGTTGAGGGAAGCTGGCATGTTAGCTCACTTTGAATGAACATCAAACACAGTGCTTCAAATGCTTCATGTTTTAGAACGACACTCGACTGCATTTGCCCTTTGTGTTTTTAAAATGCGTGATATAAAGCTGAGTGGACTCTGATGAACAGGCTTCCATCACCAGCAGGAGGAACAAGCCTGAGCATCCTCCTGACTGCTATCATTCATGCAGTGGTAACAGCACAAGTCAGGTAGGACAGTTTGCGTTGCAATAACATGGCGCTCTCCCATCAAGTTCACCTCTGCAGCAGCTCTGCAGACAGTAAAATGCACTTCTGCAAAGCCTGAAGACGTATTTAGTTTGTAAAATGTGGCACAACTGAAAGTGACTGGGGGCGGTATGCAGATATGAGCGGACTCATCTCCTGTTGGTCTTCAGCAGCTCTTAGTGGTCACAGTTAAGGACTGCAGGATGCTGCAGGGTTGCACTTACATCTGCAATTTGTGCTGAAATTTCTCCCCAAATGGCCCAAACACTCGGCCATAAATAAATCATGTCTGAACGCTCTGCAGTTGTTAAGATCTCCGTTGGAATCCTCTAAATGTCGTCAAAACACTGAACGTTTCGACTCATTTAATTAGAGATTGGACCGCGACTCGGGAGGAATCGCTGCAGTTCAGAAAAGAAACGGCGGACAGCATTAACAATTGAAGAGGTGAGAGCGGAGCCTTTAGGTTCTTGCATAATTCCTGATGTGCTTGTTGTTTCATTGATCCGGAGGGCAGTCCAGTCTCTGGTGTTACCGAATGCAGCCGGAGCTCAAAGCGCTTGTCATCCATATCAAACTGTTGAATTAAGTGAGACACGTCCTAGCCGGAGGGAGAGGCGAGGACCTTGATTATTGTTGAGTTTTCTCCTCTCGAGCACTAATGAAAACACGTTAAATGCTCAATTCCTAAGGAAGTAGCAGCTATTTCCTGGCCAGTCAAGCAGCACAAAGAGTGTGTATGTTAAGACGCCCCCCCCCCCCTCGTCCCCACACACTCCACCTCTCCCTTCCTACGGCCCTCCCTCATCCTTCTGACGGCCCTTCTGGCCTCCGTATCTCCGGCCCTGCAGCTGCAGGTTTGAATCTCACAGCAGTGGACCAGCGTCGTCACCCAGGATGGACTCCAGACCCCCCAGCCTGCCGCTGCTGCTCCTCACCTGCCTCCTCCACCTCTGTAAGGCCTCACTGCAGCGCTGCTTCCAGGCTAAAGGATGCTCCGGCACGTCAGCCGAATCTCCAGACTCTCACTTGTGTTTCTCTCTCTTTCCCTCTAAACTCAGGGCGCAGTGCCAGAGGACAGCCATGTGAGTAGAACCGCATTACGTGTATTTGACTTGTTGAATAAATGGTCTAAATGCTTTTAGTTGCTCCGGCGTCGAGACAGTTTCAGGTTATCCAGTCCTCGCTGTATTAGAGAAGAAAGCTATTTTTACCTCGCACTGTTATATTTTGCGGGATGGGCGTTGTATCACGCTCTCCTGGCCTCCTTGATGTTTCAAAGTCTTTTTGAAGGTATTTTTAGTTGCACAGGTGAAGCTGGGTAATCTTTCAAATCCGTTTGCATGAACATCCCAAACGTCGAATGGCTTTCAAACATGTGTCGGAATTAAAAGGCGTATTTGTTTTTGTTTGTTAATAATTTGACATAATTTGACGTTAGATGAATATGTGGACGCCACGCTCAGGTGTGTGTGCTCAATAAACGACAACAGCCAGCAGGCCGTTAGCTTTATCTTAGCATGAAACATGAAAAAGTGAGGGAAACCTCAAGCCCAGCCGGTTCTCACTTCCAGGGCGTCAGATACCGACGCTTTGTCCCGCCCCTCGGCCTCTGACACTGACGCACCAGCCAACCATTAGCGCGTATGAGACGCACCGGTCATGTGATGATGGTGGAAGTGGAGGCTGACGGGTCAAACAAACACAAGACTTGCAACCAGGAGACCAGTGTTCATGTCCCAAAGAGTTTGTTGTACTTATGTTGAGCTCTAGACATCTTACGTAGCTTGCATCGTTATTTTAAGCCCAATCATGAAGTTTTTCCTAAACCGTCAGTGAACAACGGAGTGAACAAAAACCAAACTGACAATGTGTTAGTTTCATTTCTGCCACTAAAGATGTCAATCTTAAAATAAAAGAGAGTAACCCTTTCATTTTTTAAAGGCTCAGTCATTTCCTGCAACAGCTGGTCACTGTAGTGTTGAGCAAACATTACTAAGGAGTAAATAATGTGTCTGTGGGGACTATTTTCATCTGATTAACACATTTGGTGCACTATAATATATAATAGCGTAGATCAATATCAATATTCTCATCTAACTTTCTGCAAGGAAACAAACACCAGTACGTGTTGCACCAAAATATTGAACTATTCCTTTAAAATTGCAACACCTGCATGTATTCTTTGACCAAATCATTTGAATTCAAGGTCTACAGAGCTTTGAATGAACTTCATCTCTGGACCATATGTATTTCCACAGCGTCAGTTAGTCATTAAACCGCCTCAGCCAGCCTCCATCTCTGAGCCCGGATTAGCGGCAGTACTTTGAGGATGTGGACTAAGTGATTGTTTCACGGCTACTGAGGCAGGTTTCACCGGGCCGCTGCTGCAGATGGAGAGCCCAAGCTGGGATGAATCAACACGGCTCTCCCGGGGGGGTGGAGAGGGTCAGGCGCTGTTTGTCAAAGCCTTTTCCTTCCTTCAGCTGCTCCTGCTTTCTGAGCAGCAGACTGGAGGCCGGGGAGCGTCTTCACCTTCGTTACGGAGAGAATAATAGACCCTGACTGGTGGATTGTGTCACTTGCTGTTACATAAACAAGACAATTATTTCTTTCTCGTGCATGTCTGTGTGTGTGTGTGTGACGTTTGGGCCTACAGTTTACACTATAGACGCCGTCGGCCTCACGATCCTCCCCAGCGGCACCGTTCAGAGCGGGACCCCGGTGACGCTGCGCTGCCTAGTCCAAGTCAGTCACGACAACTTTCCTCACCTGGAACACGAGTTCCAGCTCAGGCAGGACGACGTCCTCATTTACTCCTCCACCACCGAAGAAGACTCAATCACGTATGAGCTCGACCCGGCCAGGGCCGCCGACTCGGGGAGTTATGAGTGCCGAGTCACGGTCAAGGACAAGAGCAGAGCCAGCTTCAGCAAAAAGCTGGACGTCACAGGTAGAGCCACATATTGTACAGTAGATGTCTCAAACCAGGGTTTATTTCTTTTTATTTCATTACTTTTGTTTGTTGTTATTACTCTGGTCTGACAAGTTAGTACAACATGAAAATATTTGATACTAGAGCTGAAATTATTCTATGTATCAGCACGTTTGGGGGTGAAAAATCAACATAAACTCGTTGGACAAAACCAGTGTTTTTTGTTTTTTTGTTTTTTTTCAATTGATGAATAATTCACAATGCTCTCAGCCATTTTCCACAGAAGACTTAAGACTGATGTTCTGCCTTCTGCAGTATATGGAAAACCTCTTCAGACTTTCTTGAGTTAAATATCAATCACAGGGAACATTCTGGCTGCGTTGTTTTGGAAAAAGTTGTGCGACGACTCTAAAAATGTGCCCTTGGTGTTGTGTTCAGGGAATAGGACATTTGAAAAGGATAAACAATAAGAAAACATACTATGGATGCAGTAAAAATAATAATTTGAGTTTTTAAATTGTATTACAGCTGCTCGCATTAACATTTTGAAAGTTGGAAAACCTGTTTTGAAAAGTTTTAAAATTCCCTGCAGCATAACAACAAGGTATTTTGACTTAAAGCGAAATTAAATTAAAAAATGATTATAAGGAATGCAAATATTGACACTTTTTTAGTTGATGGCTAAACACAAAACCATGGGAATGGCACTTCAATGAATTAATCTGAGAAAGTTCTGGCATTACATACTTTTCACACCTCTTACGCAGGCAGCTCATATGTACATATATACAATCACATCTGAACAAACGGTAATAACTTTACTTGCTACCGGTTCGTCCTCTCCTCAGGCCTGCAGGCCCCGGTTCTGTCCCTGAATAACACTATGCCCTACGAGAGCGAGGAGTTCATGGCCGTCTGCAGTGCTCCGGGGGAGAAAGGATCCCTGGTCTTCAGGTTTTACCAGAGATTCAGGGACGGAGACACTCAGAGGATAAAGCAGACGGCGGCCACCGGGAACTCCTCGGAGACCACACTCGCCCTGAGGACGATTGGAGACAGCGCCTTGTACTGTGACTACGAGGTCAATTTGGTTTCCGGGTCCAGACGCTCCAACCGCAGCGACGAGATTACAGTGATCGTCAAAGGTTATTAGTTCAAGAGCTCATTTGTCTCCCAGAAAAGATCTGATTGCTTAAAGAGGCTTGTGGGATTGACTCTCCTGAGTTGTGTCTTGCAGGACTCTACATTCTCCCGACCATGAATGTGCTGCCCTCGCTAGAGGTCTATGAGTGTGAGATACTAGAGGTGGTCTGTATAGTGAAGAGCGCACTGAAGAACATCGTCGTATTCCTGACGAAGGACAGGAGGATCCTCAAGCAAGCCACAGTCAGCCTCAGCCATCGGTTCACCGCAAAAGAAGGCGACTCTGGGGAGCTTGTGTGCAAGGCAGAGTGGCACAACGTGCAGAAAGAAACGTATCGGAATATCACAGTCAAAGGCAAGTGTCTAATATCACAAGTCCAAAGCCTCTTCACGCCACATATTCATTGTATAGTGCTTGATGTCCTCCGTCCCACTTCCACAGAGCTCTTTTCCAAGCCACAACTGACCGTGACGTCCACAGACATCTTTGAGGGCGACCGCTTCGAGCTGACGTGCTCCGTCTCCATCTACGTTCCCGATAGGATCAGCAATGAAAGCATGCGCTTCTCCATCTACAAAGATGGCGTCAAGGTCACCAGTGCAGCGTCATACACCACCGTGGCCCAACCTTCAAAAAATGGCAACTACACCTGTAAAGCCACGTCGGCGTCTCTCACGTACTGCGCTGTAGAGAAAGAAAGCCGAGCGGTTGCTGTCAGAGCAAAAGGCGAGTCATCACACGCAGGAAGTTAGCATTTAGCTGAGAGCTGCTAGCATGGCCGTAGAGGCTCCTTTGTATCTTTGCCTTGTGCGTTTCTGTTGCAATGTCTAACTGGCTGTTGGGAAAACATTGTTTTAGGTGAACTTTCCCTCATTGATTATGACTTATGTGTGAACGTTTCCCTAATTATGACTTGTGTGAACTTTCCCTTATACAAAGCAAGCCAGTTAGGTGTCAAAGGATCTGTTATATCTGTATGTTCCTGACTAAAGACAACACATCATTGTTTATCAAATGGCTGGATGAAGGTTCGCAATAATGCAAAGACGTCGCGAGGGTTCTCGTAACTTTGTGTGTTTTATGGATATAAGGGAGACCTTTTCGATCTGTTCTTGGAGCAGACTTGGATATGCAATTTGTTAAGTATTGCGTTGTACGTCTGTCTCTGATCACCAAGACCCGGTGTCCAGTGCGAATCATGTTTCTAACACTGGCTAATTGTCTTATTCCCAGTTCCTGTTTCCAAACCCATGCTGAGTGTGGTGGGCGGTACGCTGGTGTTGGGAAAGCGCTTCCAGCTGCTCTGTCACAGCGACAGAGGCACGCTGCCCATCACCTACACCCTGCACAGCCCTATACAGCTGCCTCAGAGGAGCGTGGTGAGCCATCCCGGGGAGGAGGCCATCTTCAACTCCTCGGCCATCTACAAGACTTCAGACATAAACAACTTCATGTGCCGCGCGACAAACGGTGAAAACCGGCTTCCTATGATAGCAACAGGGCAGCAGCTGCCACGCTCGACCATCATAGGTGCGTTGGATGGCGGCTCACTCGCACAAATTGATGTCAACGCGCTGAGCGGCTGGTTCTAACGTGCATTTAACTCCGTGCAGAGCCTGTCTCGACACCAGTGTTGATGGTGCTCCCCGGCGGCGGGCACGTCTCCGAGGGGCAGGACGTGACGCTCGCCTGCTCGGTTGCGAGAGGAACTCCTCCCATCAGCTTCACCTGGTTCCACGCCGACACGGAGGGCCCTCTCTTCTCCCAGAAATCCTTGGAGCTGAAGGGATCCTACAGCATCAGCAGCGTCAGAGGAGAGCAGAGCGGGCAATACTACTGTGTGGGCAACAACCCGGCTAACGCAACCAAGCAGAGCCTCGCCGTCACCATCGGAGGTGTGCTTTATAGTTAACAGTCGAGATGATGGCCATGCACGCCGGCTTTGTCAGGGCCGAGTAGAGCTTCAAAGAGAGTTTTATAAAAATGTGAGGAAATTTGTGTGATAAAGTCTAAATTCTAAAGTTAATTTATTTTTTAAACATGAAATATGAGTTTCTCAAAGACTTTATAGCATCAGGCCATGTGAAAAAGAAGAATAACAATCTGGTTGTGTAGTTATACACCATGAAGGGACACAGATGGTGTTTTGACAGTTATAAGAATACTTTCAGACCAACTATAAATATTTAAGCATAATGAGTTTGAAATATAGACCTTACATACAAATTATTGGATGAAAAATAGTCAATACATACTTGATTAATAGATGGATTTATGTACACCCAGAAGTGAAAGGTCAACTGTGTTTAATAATCAAGTTATAATATAATTCATACCCGTCCGTACGTTTCATTCAAATGTATTCTGCAGTGAAGTTGGCCGGCTGGAAGAAAGGTCTCATCGCTGTTGTTATCCTCTGCATCCTTCTCATCCTGGCATTGATCCTCTTTCTGGCCTCAAAGCGACGCCTCCTCATATTCAAGAGGAGGAGAACTGGCGAGCTGTCAGTGTAAGTAACATTGCTTCTATATCAAAAATCATATTTCAGCAGCAGGAGTAGGTAGTGTGCTGACGCCCGTGCAGTTTCCTGTTTTTAATTGATTGTGTTGTGTGCCCACCTCTTCTTAGGAAGTCAGCCAGCACCAAAACGGAGCGTCTGAGCCTCACCCAGGCCGAGGTCAACGAGGCCGCCAACGGTAAAGTCTCTCATGCTGATTTAACACCGAGTGAAATATGATATATAGAGTCGGTGAACTCGTTTTGAATTTGTCTTTGTTTGCTGTTTTTTCTCATGAAAGTAGTGGTGTAGATTTTTCTGATTCAGCGACGAGTCTGGTGCTATTTTTTTGTCCTCTCTGTGTAGTCACTCCAGGCATGATTGGAAAGAGTGTTTGGAGTGAACATGCATCAGGCTCGGGTGAGTAGTGTGGAGACAGTTTTTTAATCCCAGAGAGAGAAAAAAAACTGACAATGTGTTAGTCTCATTTCTGACACTAAAGATGTACATCTTAAAAAAAAGAGTAACCCTTCCCTTTTTTAAAGGCTCAGTCATTTCCTGCAACAGCTGGTCAAGTGTTGAGCAAACATTACTTAAGGAGGAGTAAATAATGTGTCTGTGGGGACTATTTTCATCTGCGGATTAACACATTTGGTGCACTAGTATTTTCAGCTGCAGGGCAATGTGTTTGGGATAATACATGTTTGGCTCATTGTTGGTAAAAAAAAATACAGAATATCACTTATTGTTTCAATATGACTTTAAATAATATAAAATGTGAGGTATAACTTCCGCTTGCTGCTGTGTTGTGCTGCAGAGTCTGAGGACCAGAACAGTGTGACCGCTCCAGAAAGGCCTCCAGAACCTCAATACACTGAGGTGCAGATCCGCCCAGCAGATCCCAGCAGAGGTGTGACTGCGTCTGACTTGTATCAACGTAATGCATTTTTTTTGAATGAAAAAACACGGTCGTAAATAGGTGTGTTGTTGTCGCTGACAGCTCCGGTGAAAAAGGAAAACTACAGCGAAGTGCGGAACTCCAAGCAAGGTACGACTCCCGTCCTGCTCCCCGCTCAAATCCCACTGACGTTGTGCGGCGAGCGGAAATCCGGCCACGTTTGAAAAAGAAAAGTGGCAGGAAACAGGATCAGCCCCAACTGTAAACAACTGCATTGTTAGTGAAAGAATGTCCCATTAAAACAGAGGGCCCCCGCCGCCAGGTGTCCACTTCCTGCTGTCGTCCAAGACAACTTCCTGCCCGAACAATCAGAGCCAAACAGTATGAACATCCGTTAGGACCGAGTGAGCAAAACTCCATTGTTTCATACTGGTGGGGAAAACTCTCCCCCATTGTTCAGTCATTGGCTCCTAATAACTCCTCACGGTTTAAATGTCAGCTGTGGTGACACAAACAATGATGCAGCAAAGTCAAAGGGAAACAGTACAACATGGTCAACAAGTGTTTTGCTCTCTGGGCTCTAAGAGGAGGCTTGCTTGTAGATAACGACTTTATTACCACAAACATATCAGCATCAATGTGTGCGACATGATAAGCTCACAGTTTCCTGGGAAGTGGACACTGTTCATGGGAGATGACGACAATACAAACCCTCAGACTTTTGTTTCCTGAGCTTGTCCTCTGGCTTTGTTTTTGCAGGTGTTCCAGAAGAGGCCGATGCTGTACGTAGAAACACACACACACACACACACACATGCGCACACACACAATGCATGCAAAGGCAGAAACACACTCTGTTGTGTGAATCTGTTGTGTCTTTGCTCTGAGAGGCCTCTCACGGTGATCATTTATTAATAACAACATACGAAGTGTCTTGGAAAGAACTATGCAATTTGTCGCAATTATTAGTTGTTACACTTTAATTAATTAATTCCAGTTAAGTAGATTGGAGTGAGTTCACAGGAGGCCCACCTAACATTCAAACATGTGTCTACAGAAACTTGCCTTCTCTACTATTGTCCTCATTGGTCCTGCTGAACATCAGCACGTTACAACCACAATGTTAGCATGTTAGCACGTTAGCATGTTGATGTTAACCGCTGTGCCCAAGTGCATTCTCATGCAGCCTCTAGCATGACTGAAGACAGCTGTTTTCCTATTATTTGTACCAATTACATTTTTTTAAACTAGATTTCTAGAAATTAGGAAAGTAAAAAGTATTTTTTTAAATATTTATTTTTTCTCACCAAGTGCTGTGCAACTGTAGCTGTTCATCTGCACATTCTCAATACTTTATATATTTCGATATATATATATATATAGCCATCCTTCATCATCAGCCTGTGCCCCTCTCAGTGGTTCGTTCCTCCTCAGCAGGGGTCAGTGGAGTATGCGCAGCTGAATCATGATACGGATCACCACGGTGACCACGGTAACCACGGCGACCGCAGCATCCAGGATGACCACATAGATGAGCTTGACATCGGCGACGTTCACATCGACGCCGCTGACCACGGGGAGGGGAAGCAGGACGCCATGCCCGCCTGCTAACTGAGCAACAAGAATATTTATTCCTTTTTATTTATCCGGCTCGTCCGAGCAGCCGGAGTCCTTCGTCCTTAAACAGCTCTCAGCATTTATGTACTTTTTGTATGTTTGTATCCCACACATTCACTTGCTTTGCCTTTTGAAGGGCAAATCATAAAAAAAAAAAAAAAAGATGTTGTACAGTGAAGTGTTTCCTTTCCTTGTCCGGTGGTTGTCTGCCCAGACGCAGAGGAAAAGACGTTCAAGTCTGTTTCCTTCCACGGAGGTCAGGTGACCCCGTCCAAACAGAAAGGGGGCTTTGAAGTGATGCTGCAGCTTTGGGGCCGAGGTTTGTGGCTGCACACGGTGGTGAAGCCACCAGAGGACGGACTTCAGGCCGCGTGGAGACGCAGCGCCATCTGGCTGCGAGCCGCCTCACTGCGAGCGCCCGCCTCATGTTCCATTAGCTCAGCTTTAATTGAATGATACCACATGAGCTTATTCAAGGTCTCCAGACACCGGATATGTTCAGCGGGCAACTCAACACAGCCGAGGAGGACAGTGCACGTTAATGAACTCAGACTTTAAGTCTCAGAGTAATGAGTTAGAGTTATATGTCAAAGTGTGTTATGCAATGTTACACATGATTTACCTGTTGATTACTTCTTTAGGTCAGTGGTTCTCAAATAGGAGTACTTGAGGGCACCCCAGGGGTACTTCAAATTAATATATATATATATATATATAAAATTAGCATAAATTCAAAAATCCTTTAATAAAAAAAATAATAATATTCAAGAATATAAGTGTAAGTTAAACTGAATTGTATATATTCTATATTAAATCAGACACTGATGGTACAGAGCTGTGTATTACATCACTGTTTTAGATTGATTGATTCATTTAGCTATAAAATGTTTTTTATTCCCAAAGCCCTGGTTGATTTCTTCAAATTGTTAATTTGTCAAACAACATTATCAATCCACATGATGTCTCGCTTTTGCTTTGAAAACGACGTCAAGGATCCATTGTTGTTGATCCATTTTCTATTGATCGACAGACGGCTTCTACTTTTTATTGTGAGATCTTCATGATTGCACATTTTGTCGAGCCCATCTCATTGTAACTTTATTACAATGTCAGCATTTCATTTCTCAGTGAGTGCAAAGCATATAAACAATGTCCTATTTTAGTGCTATTTTAATCGATTGTTATTCTGCTTCTATATGTCTTCAGAAGCTGACCTTGCTCACAGACATGCGGGTGTCATTTCGACATGCTGCACCTGTCAGCAGGTGAGCTGGGGCAGAGCTGCTGGACCTGAACTCCAGGTTCATACATTGGGTTCACTCGGTTCACGGCATCTGCCGTCGACAGTCTGGATTATGAGGATTTGTGTTTTGACAGGAAGCTCTTAGAAACACTGACACCTGACACCACAGCTAACACCGACAGCCTGCCACTGGCTCTCACGCTTTCATCTCCATTCTTAGCACCGAGGAACCTATAGACTGTTCATCTTCATTATCTGCCTGCCTGGAGTTCCCACATGCTTCTGTGTGTACGTGCGTGCATGTGTGCGTGCGTGTGTGTGTGTGTGCGTGTTGTTCCAGTTCACAGAACTGTCTGATCTCTCCTCCTCGCCCACCTCTCGGCTTTGTTCACCTCTGCTGTCGTGCTTCACGAGTGTGTGCACACTATGTGACGGCGGGGTGCGGGACCGTGTTTCCAGGCTTTGCACCGTTCCCTCGGGCCTCCCGGCGCTCGCACACACACGCACAATGAAACGTGGGCCTCTTGGCCTCTGCGCTGTCCTCAGTGGCATCTATGAATGGATACGACTTCAGAGCCGTGCCAAAATGAAAACGAGGCCGCGTCTCAGTCGACTCGTGGTTAATTAATCACGTTACTTAACCGGGTGGCCTTGGCTGGAGGGAACGGCATATCCTGAGGCACACAGGAACTGATACTATGTGATGGAGAGTAACTTATACGGTATCAAAGCTGTCAGAAAATGAGTGTAATCACACAGATTGCATGCAGAGAAAAGCTTTGGTTTGATTTTTGGATGCATTTGACCAAAAGACAAACGCACACGGCCATGCAACACTTGTTTTATCCACAGGACGTGGTTCAAACCAGTGTGTTTGAACTGCTACTAAACGGTGTGTGAGACCCGGAGGTAGAGAGTGCTCTGAGGGCACGCTCGTCTCAGACACCGAACACTTTGCCCAAGGATGGTGCTGCTCGGGCCTTCAGATCGTAACTGTCAGGAGGGAGCATGGTGGATTTACTGCTGTTCCCAAAGCTACAATGAGTGAGGTCATGTGACCTGACACACCTTTCGGGTTCCAGTTACAAGCAGACATGCTGGGCGACTGGGCGACTGTGGCTTACTGGTTAGCAGGTCCGTCTTTCAGTCAGAGGGTCGGTGGTTCGATCCCCGGCTCCGCTAGTCCATGTCGCTGTGTCCTTGAGCAAGACACTTAACCCTAATTGATCACCGTTGCTGTGTCTACGGTCTACTGTATATCATGTAAGTCACTTTGGATAAAAACGTCAGCTCAATGTAATGTACATGCACCACTGGAGTAACTCTGCTACATGATCGATGCTTATGTTGCGTGGTAAGGAGGGAAAGCGGTTTGGTTGTGTACACATAAGAAGGGTCGAGAGGCCCGGCAGAGGCCTGCGTCTCCTCTTTATTACCGCACGTACGCTGCCCGTGTCTGCGCCACGTAACCCGATCCAGCTCCTCCTGTATCTGGAGCACAACTCCTGCACGGCCATTGGCTGCTGTGCTAAAATTAGCATATTGACCCCCGTGAAATGCATTCTGGGAATATCCTGCCTTTGACTTGCCTTATGGGGCCAGGGCTGGTCTGCAGATGCAGCAATGAGGTCATGGTGTTGACCTCATCGCTCCTGCAGAGGATCCGTTATGTTACAGAGGAGTCCTGAGCCACGATGTAATTATCCTGAGTGGATCTAGTTACATATTTCACATCATTATCCTTTTATGAGTTGATTTAATTCCTGAAATCATTCTTTCATACGTTATATTTTGCACATATGTTCTACTTTTGTGTTAATATGTTCTTATAATCAAGCCATTACAGTAGTTGTGATAGTAAAAGCAGCCGTACATCCTATAGGGGCTGTGTTCATTAAGATTAGCCATATTTCACGTTTAACCAACTTTACAGGACCGTTTGTGATTGCAACACAACGATTCAAAGGAAAGACATAGAAATAAAATCCCCATCTGCATCAACTCAAGTCTGGTTGTGCAGCATTATTCCTGAATTCCTGAATAACTGTAAAGGCAGAAAAAGAACAAACGATGGAGACAAATGAGACGTGCTCAATTCAAAGTTTTATTAGAAGAATTTGTATTAATATTCAATGCTAGTACAATGGGTATGTTTGAGGAATGGTTAGAAGTCAAACTGGTTATCATTGTTTCTAATCTCCACAATTTATTAGAGAATATTTGCTTTAAACTCTGAATCCGTCGACGCATTATGCAAAGGACGACCTCCATTCAATGTCAAGCCTTCCAAATAACTTTCAATAAAATTAATTGGGAATCCGCAGAGATGTTTATCAAAAGGCTGGTGTTTAAAGGCTCATTTGTCTTCCTGCATACCGCTCACTGGTAGGAGGCTCATTAAAGAGTCGTGCTGGGACGTTAGAGATGAGTGCCTGCAGTAGTCCGCAGTCTGTTTGAAACCTATTAAAAAGTGCGTGGATACAACTGAAAAACAGTAATTATTCATATGTCAGGTGTTTGTATAATGCGGCATTCCTCACAACAGTCTTCTGATGGGAAAATGGTGCGAGTACAGACCCAAGCAGCCTCATGGCACCGTGCTGTAGACTACAAGGGCAGCTCAGGCTTGCCGTCACGTCAAACACTCTTTTGTCCTTCGTGTGCTGCGTAAAGGTTAGATTCAGTAAGTCCACCTGCTCCATGTCCTCCGCCTTTAATTGCTTAAGCTCTCTCAGATCCAGGACATTGATTCTCCGTAACCTTGTGCAACCTGCTCGGAGCGGCGAGGGTTCACGTCCCCCCTCTCCGTTGACCACCGGCTGAAACACGCGCCCCCATTGTGCAATCGGGCATCAACACATTAGGCACACGTATGCACAACTTTTAACCCCTGAGCTCCTTTTCCATCCATGCAGGTTTCGGCTATAAGGTAACCCAATCCTCACACAAACAGGCGGCCCTGGTGCTGCTCCCACTCCCCTCTGTACTAAGTCCCAGTCCTATTGCTCTCCCCGAGTCCCGGACAGCTGCTGCGTCTGTTTACCGCCTTCACCTCTTTGCAGGCCGGCGCTCTTCAGCAGCGGTGTCCCCCAACGGGGACGCTGGATGGCTTATAATTGTTCTTAACAGTCTATAAAAGCTTTGAATATCCTCATGGGACTGTTTATTCAAAGCTGCGCTGGAAGCCTTTTTTTTTTTAATTCTGTGTTACAAGGGTGACTGGAAAATATTAGAGTGTAACGTGTTTATGAGGGGGCATGTGCAGTCGAGAGGCACATGGGTTCAAACGCCCTCTCTTGTGCCAACGCTTAGACACGGCCGGAGCAGTTATATTTCTCTTGGAGCAAAAAACAAAGCCAGATAACAGAGTTCATTCACCCCCACCAGTCTGCAGCTGTTATCTACGGGATAGCTATGGTATTCATCATTTAAATCATTTGTAATATACATTTGACCCAGAGGAATTTAACTGTTTTATGTAAGATCAAATACATTGAATTGAATACAATCATATCTTATCTAATGCCGTGTTTTTCAACCTTTTTTGAGCCGCGGCACACCAACAACCAAAAAAGTTGCAAAATGTGACATTCTAGCTTAATACAGCATATATGGCAGGTAATTATTGCACTACCTACTGGCATGGAAGAGTATTTAATTACTAGGCTAGTATTTAATTACTAGACCGAGTATTTAATTTAAGGCAACAAGATAATATTTCTTTGGACCGATTAAGTGAAATTGGACATTTTCCAACGGGACACCTGACGACCTCTCAGTGGTTGATCTAATGTTACCACTGTAACCGCTCTCAGAAACCAGAAACCAGTAAAGCCACTTTCACCCTGGACAGGAAACCACATCCATCCATCTGAATCCACAGGTGATATGTGTCCTGAATAAAACGGACTTAAGGCTTTAAAGGCTCTCTAAAGTCTTAACCACTCAAACTAAATCTCAATCTGAGAGCAAAGGCTAGAAGAGGGTTGAACATGTATATTATTTGAATATCATGGTGTTATCATGGCCTTTCATTCAGTTTAATAACAAATATGGAGAAATTCCCATGGAAAGTATGTGCTCATGACTCGGGGGGGTCAACAGGTTAAGAGGCATGGGAGCCACGAGGGCCGTGCAGCGTATTTTAGGACCAGGAGGCCGTTGGCCGGTTTCAACAGCAAATGGCTGAATTTATTTTTGGGTTGGCTTGTGTAGCGCGCCGAGCTCCGGGTGGGGACGCCCGCTTTGGTGAATTCCTCTGACTGATCTCGTGGTCGACACGAAGATCCACCAAGAACGCATTGCTCGATAAAAATGCTTTTGCTGTGTAACGCAAATATTAGAGGCATAATTTATTTGCTTTTCTCAAACACAATATCTTGGAGTCCCCGGTGTGCGTTATGTTATTTGTTTTCCTCCAAGATAATATTAAAAAAGTAATGCTTCTTGCATGTGAAGCATTATTATTGATTTGTGCTCAAACATTACATACTGTAACCTTAATATCTTCATTTTGCTGCTGTTAAACTATATAAGTCACCTGGCGTAGCTTCAGTATGCTGACTTCACATCTAATAGACAAAGGTCATTAAGAATATGATGACGAAGAACTCCAAATGCATCTAATGCTTATGATATTGATTTTCATTTTGTCCATGAGGGTGGGATGTTAAATCCAAGATCTTCTATTAAAGATCTGTTACAAATCTAATTATTGTGAAGTCTAACAGCAATGCTAGTTTCAAAGGTTGAGACCAATCGGTGACCTCCGGTCTTAAACCTGCCTTCTTTCTAATATCATTCTCAATTACGGTCCCAGTTAAACAGAGTAAAACAGACCATAAAGCAGGGTATGATTGGGGGCGTGGCTATCTTGTGATTGAGAAATCGCTGCCATGCTGTCGATTTTGGTCGTCCTAAAAGACACCCAGGAGTTGGCTGTTCCTTTTTTCAGGTTCGTTTCAGGCCTTGCTCCTCACCAGCTCAACCCTCTCTTCCAAATACGATCACTTCTGGCTCCAGAAACACAAGACGCTGACGGACAAAATTCCAAATGGGAACGACCAAAATGTCAAACTCCAGGCTGAAACTCGGCCGCGCCGTTCTTCTATTTAACATTCCTGACAAAGTTGTGAAGCTACAGTTTGTTGATGCGTACGATTATTCAAATGTGTGACTTGTGTTACGCTGACCGTTTTAGACAACAATGTCCGTGAGGACGGCGGCCTGCATTCATGACATGCTGGACACAGACGGGATCATTTACAGCTCTTATTTTTAGGCAATGTAGTCACCAACCTGCCTCCTACCTGCATCACGTGAGTCAGCTGGGTGTTAGGGAATGCATAGCGGGCTAGTTTGTGGCATATTATCGGCCCGGGATAAGCCTCCGGGACTAGGTTGCCAATAAAATGTCATTCTTCTGGCTTCAGCTCCATGTGTCCTGGACTGTTTGTCCCCAAATACTTGGCCGCACGAGGCCGGGAGCTTTCGTAAAGTGATACAAATGGGTCACCGACTGACTGTGTGCTTCCACAATCTTGTTGATAATAATTCAGAAAATGTTTGAGTTCCGGTTGTTTTTGACCTGAAAGATTCAGCGGCGCAAAAAAAACTGTTGGTGTCCAAATTCAAAACATCAAATTTTTAATAATATCACGATTAGAATCTCAGATATCAATAGTGATGTGCCGATGTATCATGTAGGGCTAAGGACGAGGAACAAATAGTTAATTAAATACAGCATAATAAAACAATAATAATACTGTAAATTAGATAAATATGAGATAAATTGCAATGAAATAGAAATCACACCACGATAAAAGCTTTTTTTTTAAGAAAGTTGAATTAGTAGTGTTATATTAAGAATCCTTTAAAGCAGAATGAAAACGCAGCAGAGGAGCAGAGAGGTCACGCATCGAGTGTCTAAAGTGTGATCCAATTTAGTTTTACTCTTCAGGGCTGCAGCTATCATTAAGGACGATGAGGTCATGTCCTCTCTATATTTTTAACTTTATTCTCAGGAAATGTGAGCTTTTTAAAAAAGCCTGTGGGGAGTTTACATTCTGTATATGTTATGAGCTGATTCTTGTACTTTCTGGTCTCGGTAGACTTAAATCTGATTTATTTCAGGCCAACATAAATATATACAAAAATATAGAGCAACTTTGAGTACTCTCAGTCGTAAGAGAGCTTAGAAACACAATCTGAATGCTTTAGATGTTAGGAATAAAACATACAAAAACTAAACAGGTGCTTGAGTAAATACAATATAAACTATTACATTTTGAGAAATGCACTTTTTATTGTCGATGTCTGGCCCATAACAGCAGCCCTCCCTGAGCCACAGATCACAGAGATACGGTGGTTAAAGCATCCTTGAAATCCTGACTCGGGACCTTGTTGACTAACTTTGAGAAAGCGGATGACACCACGTAGACGTGTGACCGCATCCCGGTTCTGTCAATGATCGCTGGAGCTAACATTGTCTTTGGCGATGCTCCACACACCTGGATGTTTTCAACTCTGACTTCTCGGTAATTTGACAGATCATGATGGCAGCCTGGGACTATGTATAGCAAGAAGCTGTAACGCTAGAGACCTCTCTCTGGCATTTCTCCAACAGCGGGCATAACAAACAAACATGTGCCGCATGCTGAGGTTCTCTCTCCTCCTGGTGTAGAGAGTGGAGGGGAGCTGGAGGGAGTATCTGCACCCCCACAATACCATATAAGAGATCTGAAACCTAATAGCTGTTGCGAAAAGTCTCTTCCTCGAGCTGTGAACATTCAAATACTCTCACTTCAATCTGGCTTTAATGAGGCCAGCAGTGCGGGGAGGTGACGATTAATAATGGCCGTTGGCATTTAGAGGTGGGATCAATTCTTGTAATATAATAATATCTTGTATTGAACATTTCCTGCTGGGATAATGAGTCATGTGATCTCCCTCCTCTGGTCGTGTTCATATAAATGTGCACGATGTTGTGAAAGTCCTTTGTGTTCTCAGCTCTGAAACGCAGTCATCTGCAGGCTTTCTGCAGTCACAACTGATGATTAATTTGAGTAAAATGTATGTGGAATATACCGCAATGCATTTGAGTAGCTGCTAATTACAACAGCTGGGATCCAGTTCTGGAGCAAAGTCCTATCTCAAGTAGTTGGAGTTGCGGTCCGAAACACAAACCTGAGGATCGCAGAGAAGCTATTTCCTCTGTTACTTTGGCAGCATCTGTGAAATGCCCAAGACCTCTTCCAAGGGATTAGGGAACCAGTTCAAACCAGCTCAGCCCGTCAGAGGAGTCTGCCCAGTTAAGGGACAGCTGGAGCACCAGCACACCATTAACACGCACTGCAGGCCACTCACAGATACAAACCTGTTGTTCTACATTTTTAATGGTAAATTTATTAAATCAGAAGATCAATACCATTCCTGTTGAGATGTTCCAACTCCGGCCTCCGAGGCCACATCTTGCTCAATGTGCGTCGGTGATATTCAGGCAGTCAAAAGTTCAGCGTTGTAAATAGCTACGTTTCTGGCCACCGTGTGACTTCGCATCGGCATCTGAAGGGAGAGGTTACATTTAGGGGCTGCATGACTACACTCCCATACATAACCTCCACAGTGCAAAAAAAAAGTTTATGGTGTATCTGGTTATGATGCAAAGAGCAGCCATGAAGGGTCACATGGCGGAGCTGCAGAGAAACGGAGAAACGAGAAGGAACATGAAGAACTAATACTCAAAGAGCTCCACTTTGTTCTAGAATTCTTCGCTTAGTCTCCTGTTTATACATCTATGCCTGCTGATTTTTTTATATTCAATCCTTGTTTTTTTAACCCTGTTTTTATGTCTTTGTATGTTTTTATGTCGTCACATGTTTGTGTTTTTTTTTTTTGTCAGGCCATCACTGTAAATAAGAACTTGTTCTTAATGATCTGCCTGGTTAAATAAAGGTAAAATAAAAATAAAAAAATAGAAGTTAAAGAGAATGTGTTTTTCAAATACACTTCTTATGACTGTAATATATTGCACCATCAGGGATGATGTAAGCGGACCAATCAACAACACGCCTATAATTAAACCATGTGCTATGGCTGTTTGCTGTTGTTTAAATGTCCTGCAAAACATCTCCGGAATTAATAAAACCAAAACAATGTCATTCACTGACAATTGGCTATTATATAACAGCTTCTAACCCCAACAAAGTAAATAGCAGTGCATTGGAGTTATACTCTCCCTCTTCTGCCGATTTAGCTCTGATATTGTTGTTTATGTGAGAAGATGTATATCTTAAGCAAGACTCAAAGGGAACACTTTGGATGTCAACCTATTTTATGAGGGGTGGGTGGCTGTACAATGGGTGGAGCCCGACAGCAGCCACTCTAAGCTGAAGTCACTGGATATTAGGCCCTAAAATAGCCCTACAGAGGGTATAAAGGGGTCCTCTCCCATTTTCCCCATCAGACGACAGTTCTGTGCAACAGCAAACGCACTGTGCAGACGATCAATTCCAATTCAGACGGGAGAAATTCACAGCAGGCGAGAAAAAGAGGATCGTACGAGCTAAAGAAGTGGATTGGATCACAGGGAAACAAAGGATTTGAGGTGTTTTGTATTCTGCAGAAACAGCAGGAGATACTCCGGCTGGGAACCGAAGGGATACGAAGCAAGCGAGGAGAGGACAAAAAGGACACGGAGCAAAGGATACTGCTCTTTTATTTGGATTGCTGTGTTCTCCTGGGTTTCTCACCTCCCTCCTCCCGGGCTGACAGCACAGGGGGAGGCAGAGTGGCAGGGATGAGGTACACCTACCAAGTGCCCGTGTCAACGTACACACGCAGCTCCCAGTACACGCCGACGTACCACACACCCACCTATCACACGGCCTCGCACTACACCCCGGCTACGCTGCACTACACGTCCGCATACACATCCGCATACACCTCTCCAACAAAGTACACCCCGACCCAGTACAGCCCGACACATTACACCCCGTCACAGTACACATCCACCTACAAGTCTGCATCGACGTACGTGCCCTCGTACAGCAAAGGGTCGCGCTACAGCTCAACACGTCGCACACAAGCGCAGGAAAGCCCTGCACCTGTTATACCTGCCGCGCCTGCAAAGAGAACTGTGCACTTCCCCAATGACATCATCTTCCAGGATATTGTCAGACGAGGAGACTTGGAGCAAATCGGTCGGTTCATGAGAGCGAGGAAGGTCCGTGTGGACACCCTCTTCCACTCAGGTATGTTCCCAATTTTTCAAATTGTATTTGACGTTAGAAATAATGACAGCCGATAAGGAAACTGGCTGCACTGCTGCAGCAGAGGACTGACTTCGTCTCGTGTGCAGGCATGGCAGCGCTTCATGAAGCCGTGCTCACAGGAAACCTGGAGGCGGTGAAGTTGCTGGTGAAATATGGCGCTGATGTTCACCAGAGGGACGAAGACGGCTGGACGCCGCTCCACATGGCCTGCAGCGACGGCTACCCGGAAATTGCCAGGTGACCTTTTGACCTTGCTTTCCTTTCTCAGCAAACTGACTGCACGGAATGAAACATGAAAGACTTTATCATCTGCTGTTGATTTCTCAAAAGCAATTTTTTTTTTTGCTTTTGTAATTACCTTACTGGATATGACGCTAGTAGCTTGGCTCTGAACTCAATGTTCAGAGCCAAGCTACTAGCGTCATATCCAGATAAACAGAGTCAGGGATTAAAAAACACATTTCAAAATGAAAAATGTATCACAATATACAAAACATTGGTATTCGGCATTAAGCAAGCCCAGGAATCAAAAGAGAGGATAATCATTAGATAGAAGACATGTGAAAACATAAGGGAGGATGTTTGATGTTTGAATTACATAAGAAGACATTTTGGACCTGATCTTTAAAACATGAGGCTTCAATACTAATACCACTACAATTTGACAGTTACAGTTATTATAAGCCAAACTCTGCTGCAGTAACAATATACTAGTATATGTTTTTTAATATATCTGAGAACCTATGGTTAACAACGCTGTGCTTCTTTCTCCGCTCAGTTATCTGCTGTCGATGGGCGCCAGCACGGAGGCACTGAACGAAAGCGGGGAGAAGCCGGCAGACCTCATCGACCCGGACTGCAAAGAGCTGGTCAAGCTGTTCGAGACGGGCTGTGTGTGATCGGGCACCAGACGGACCCAAGACGCAGACAGAAGGCTGAGCAGCCGCTTGGACGGTGCAATACAAAATAAACTTGTGACAGGGTGGAAGAACATAGTCCGGGGTTAGAGCCGTGTCACTGACCCTGTATTGATGGTGGTTCTGTGTGTAAATTTCAAAAGTTATTTTTTAAGGTGCAGTGTATTGCTTAAAGTAGTGCACATTTCTCTTTCTGGTGGTTTATTTCACTTTATTTTGCGTGTTTGTCATGTACATATCTGATTTCTAAAGGAAATAAGATTAAGCTATATCCGAGTATTTTGGTATTTTAAGTAGCTGGTAGCGCACTGTACTTTTCCAAACTATCATTATAATGCGTATTTTAATTTACAACACAGAATTTTGGCCCGAGATGTTTGTGTTTTATAGATTATAAACTATAGAGTTATCTATCCTCACTGCTGGGCAGAAAGAGGATCAGCCAAATTAATAATTGATACTTTGGTCATTAATACAAATTTAAAAATGTTACATTTTTAAAAAACCTTAGGTTTATGCTGTTTAAGCACTTTTACTGCTGCAGTATTTCCCCTGGTGCATTGCTGTTGTTTGCTGTAGTAGAAATATGAATGTCAGCAAAGAAAGTCTTGTACTTTTCTCCTCAATAATTATTTTTGTACCTTTTCATAAATAAAGAAATATTTTATAAATATGGTTGAGTTGTTGTTGTGTAGTCTGCACTGGAGAGAAAACACCAGTATTTTCACCACGATGTCTTTAGGCTGTAGCTTTTCGACCATCCTCTTTGTGTAAAGCATCTTTATATGGTACAAGATTACACAGATACACGTGCCCTCATCTTTTGGCAGGTTTTACTGCTGCTTTAAAATTGTAAATAATTACAAAATACATGCTGATATTCCAGGTTTGGCATCCTAAAATGAATGTAAAATGATAATACACTAGCAACAATGAAACAATAACTACCTTGTATTATTATTAAAGTGGAAAGATAGACATCATAAATCAACTAGAGGAACCTAAACATAATTTATCATGTACACGTATGAAAAAAAAAGATTTATCATAACAGTAGGGACTGTCTTTATCTATTATTATTCATTTTATTATTATTATGATTACTACTACCCTGGATAGACTGGCGACTTATCCAGGGTGTACCCTGCCTTCGCTCAATGACAGCTGGGATCGGCTCCAGCGCCCCGCGACCCTAAAGAGGATAAGCGGTTCAGATAATGGATGGATGGATGGATGATTACTACTATTATTATTAATAATATTATTATTATTATTATTATCTCGTCGTTCGGAAAGCCCTTTCACTTCCGTTTTGGTTTCCCGGAAATGATTGGTTGGCATTGGCAACGTTTTAGCCAGGTCTAACGGCGTACAGTCTCTGAATAAAGAAACCGAAAGGAAGGGTTGTTAAAAAAAAAGGTTTGTTGATTATCTTAAAATGGCGTCCTTTACTGTACATGTTGAAAATGTCATAAGTGCGTTAAGTGCATTTCTAATAAATATTTTGGGAGCGGTAACCCCAGCAACATATTAGCTCACTGAAGCTAACGTTAGACAATGTAAAGCGTCCTGCTAGCTAGCGAGCTGGCTAAAGTTAGCGTTAGCTAAAACGATTGTGTCAGCACATCTACAGTTATCATCTACAGTTATCGGACGTAGCAGGAGGGGGCACGAATCCCAACAAGCAGAACCTGTTTTAGAGGCAATACATAGTCCTGTCCATGATAATGTGAGCAGTAGTAGCACTGGGTTCGTCTCTGTAGCCGGATGCTAACAGGAGCTACTGAAGCTACTGAAGCAGGAACGTAAACAAAAGCCCCATCGGGTCGCTATCCTCACTCTTTGTGTTTGTTTCCACACGCACGGCGTCTCATAGCTGTGTATAAATGAGATCCTGTTAGGAGCTATGAGTTAACAACACTTGTAAGTAACGTTCCCTGACTGACGAGAAGTCTTCAGAGGATATAGTGTGTTTTAACGTCAAGTGACTCCACTTTAGTCTAGACCTTAGCATGTGTATCACTGTGGGCTAACCAGCAGCTTAACTAGTGTATTACTAAGTTAGTGTTGATGTCAATGTAGATCTGTGTTCTTTGATTTAGAAACAGAGTTATTAGATCATGTAGAAATGCTATACTTGCCACTGTTGTTTATTGTTAGAATTCAGCTGAGGACTTCTGAACCTTTTTATTCTTCAAATCCACTCACCATAGAGGAGCAAGGAGCGAGTACAGACTGCAAACAGAATGACCAGGTTTGTAACAAGTTGTGGCACTGAAGTGCTGATGCACAAGTACAATTAGACCAGCGTTAACAGTGTTTATTAATATGTAATACAAGTTGATTTTGTTGTATGTACTGCTTTGGGCTTGAGAAACTGAAGAATATTATGTTGAAGTTTAGTTTAAAGACTTGAAATGAATGTCTATTTATGGTGCTAATTTAGCTGTTTTTATGTTTGTGAAGCTCATCTGCTCCCAGGATGGTGAATAGTTACAAGCGGACTTCAAGCCCCCGATCACCGACAAACAGCGGGGAGCTTTTCACCCCAGCACATGAGGAAAATGTGCGCTTTATCCATGATAGTGAGTACAACTTCTCACATTGATGTGTTGAATTGCTTTTAAAATACTCGTAAGTATTTAATTTGAACTATTGCGGATATGACTCGTCTTTTCGGGTTCCAAAACTAAAAAGAGTAATATATTGATAATAAAGTGTGTTTCTGTATTTAGCATATTGTTCAGGTCAGATCTCTTTATTCGGACCACTTAATGTGCAACATGTAACATATTGCATGTGCTTTCGCCCTCAACACTGATACTCAGTGATTAATCTCTTTGATTGATTGTTTGTGTAAATGTGTGAAAGGTGCCCAGTGGAGTTTTCTCTAGTGTGAGTGTTACTCACCAAATCACATCACTGTGCTCATTGTGTCATTACAATGAGATTTCAAGTGTTATTGTGTGTGTCTAAAAGACGTGTCACATGCATTTCCTACCTCAAGAAGGATTTGTATCTTGGTGTGTGAAATAGTGTGAAACCATTAGCTTGACTATATATTGTGTCCCCTGGTTGTGCACCCTTGCACGCACAAGATAAACAAAACGGGGACCTGGATGAAAACACGTCACAGTGTTACTATCGGTTAAAGACTCCACAGGGAACCTTGAATTCCTGAGAACACTTTGTCAATGAGTTCTGACAGCTTGGCGGTGATCGCGTGGTGCTGATGACTACAGACCATTCCACAGATGTATTTCTAATGACTTCAATCGTCATCATTAAAAGTATAAATAGTGCTACACTATCTTAATCAGACAACTTAATTTCCCACTCTGAGTACAAGTACTTATATACTATGTAAAGTGCTAAAGAATTTGTTTGACATTTCGAAAATGGCAATCCTGCGTTATCTTCTTATTGACCTTGAGTCGGTCTAGTCATGTCATTACTAACAAGTCTGCGTGGTAGAATACAATCTCCTAAATGTAACAAATGCATTGTTGTCTTTACTTTTACTCAGCCTGGCAGTGTGTTCTCCGAGACATCAGATCAACACAAAATAGTGAACGTAATGACCGTGGACCACAGGAGTACGTTGAGAAGAACCCAAACCCTAACCTACATTGTAAGTAACAGTGTAACTTCCTAGTGAGGTGGATTGTATTTAGTATGTCACACTAAAGGATAAAGTTCATCAAGCACAGGCCCGTTAACAGCTTGTTTCTGTCTGATCTGGCAGCTTTCACACCAGTGGACCTAAGCGACCTCAAGAAACGCAACACACAGGACTCCAAGAAGTCCTAGTCTTTCTCATGACGGTCCAGTCGCTTCTTTCCACCCATTATCCTCGAGAACTTTTCCTCCATCAGCCAGAAAGTCAGCCCTGTTGGCCAGTCTAGCACAGAATGCCAATCTCATTTATCAACTCTGGACCATAGCAATGCCTGTCTCTTTCATTACCCGCTACAACTGACAACGAAGAAAAGAACCAGGACTCCAGGGAGCACAAATCCTTTCGTCTCTTGGTTCATGTTTTTTCAAGTCCCAAAATTTTCATATATACATTCTTTATGTGGATGGGACTGATGCAGACTTTCATCAAAATTTGCTGACATCTGATGCTGAGGTACAAACTGTCAACACTCCACGGGACACAAAAGACTACAGTCTTAAATATAAACCTTTTCTTTACTACTGCTACTTATATGACTTTGGAGGAAAATGTGAAAGGGCTGACTTCTTTTTTTTGTTTTTGTTTTGGAAGATATGATCAGTAAATTGTAGAAGTAATTGAATCGTCACATTGGGTAAACACTTTGGGCAAGTTTTGGAAGCCAAATGCAATGTAGAAGGCCAACGTTTTTATTATATATTTTCTTGCCCTCAAATGGACTTTACTAAGTAGAGACCTCCCCGAGTATGCTGCCCTTGGTTAACCCCCCTAAGCCTTGAAACAAAATGTTGAATAAAAGACTTTTACAGTACTTCTGCTTGTATTTATTTTTACATAAATACTTACTTAAACTTACTGGAGGGTATTTCTTAAAAACAGATACTTAGGAGAAACAATTATGCTATAGCATGGTCATGACATATTATTTTGATTAATTGATTATTCATTCAATTGAATCCATTCAAATCCATAACTTATCAGACAATAAACAATGTCTTAGAACCATTAAATTAAATGTGCTTGTTTTGTCTGGCAGGTATTTAGTTCAATGGAATGGAAGGCTGAGAAAACTTCCAAATATTCACATTTAGGATTTTTGCTTTGATTAATCAATGAGCAAAATAGTTACAAATTGATTTTCTGCCAATCGGCTCAGCTAGGATTTGGTCTGTGTGAGTTTTTGAGGGACATCCTCATCCAGTCAAACGCATGGATGGCCAAACGCGTATTACGTGATGACGTTGATTTTACGCTGCCTCGTACGCACCGAACCAGCTTGTCTATAAACAGCCGACACTGGTTGTATTGTGTATTGTCGTCGGATCAGAGAGCTGTTAAGACAGAAGGAGCAGAAGGAGCAGAAGGAGCAGAAGCAGCAGCAGAAGCAGTCTAGGGTGTATTTATTTTTTAAAGTTCGTCTACAGTTTAGCATTACCGGGGCAGCATAATGTCGGATAAAATGGATATGTCTCTAGACGACATTATCAAGCAGAACAGGCAGCAGAGAGGTGGAGGCCGGGGCGGCAGAGGCCGAGGCCGCGGTGTCTCCGGCGGCGGACGAGGAGGCCCCGGGCGTCTCGGAGTCAGCGGCGGTGGATTTGGAGGCCGAGGCAGCGGATCCGGCCCCATGAGGAGCCGGCAGAACCTGAGCCGCGCTAGAGGCAGACCAACGCCTTACGGCAGGGTATGAGAAAATTTGAGGAATTGGCAGAAAAAGGAGACAACCATCGGCAAAACATCCTTCTATTCTCCAGTAGGCTGCTAGCTAACCCTCGAGCCAGCTCGCTAGTCACGCGAACATAATGTTCGCTGTAACCGCCGAGTTTCCCTCAGGGATGCTCTATGGTTTGCTGTTAAGCATTAATGGAAGTTTTATGCGTAGTGTGTCCCTTCTCCCACCACCCGTATGTGTTGCAGCATTTTTTTTTTCAAGAGGAGGCCCTTTTGGAAGAGCGAGCGTGTTCGCCATATTGGCTCGCTAGCTAAAGCTGGATCGGGAAGGCCCCGGCGGCGCCATTTCGAATCCCGCACCGTTAATGATAGTCTAGCCGTCCAGGGTCTGTAACCACCGTCCACAGCAACGGTGAAAGGAAACTACTTCATCGAGAAAATTCACCCTCAAATGTTTTTTCACCCCACCACTTTTGGAGCATTTTGTCCTTGTATCGGCGGCCTTTGTTCGAAGGCGGCTGGTGGGTTTCACAACAAAGGCCGGGTTGTTGGCTTTTCAACCAGTATGGCGGTTACTTGTGGATGGATCAGTGGACTTCTACCCCCTGATATTGTTCATGTACGGCACAGCCTTCACTCCTTAAGTGTGAATGAGTTTAGACGAGCCCAACAAAGCCTCAGTCAAAATGGCGTGGTCTCAAAATGGACGCACAGATAATCCACGCTCACATAGTAGGCCCTTATCTAGTTTTTTTTTTTTGTGTGCAAACTACCCCCATCATCATATGGACTCTTCCCCCTTCATGAGACCCCATTTCGTGGCTTGGTAAAGAACTTTTGATCATGCCTGGAAACGCGGTGCAACGCTGGAGGCAACACTGCTTCAGATGGCGACCCCCTGTGTACCCGAGGATCACATCTGGAGAGCCTTGGGTTGGAGGCGCAGATGGCAAGAACAATGGGCAATGTTGGTAGCTAGCTGGGATGGGCAAGTTGTTTAGGGGATAGTATAGACATTTTGGGTGGGTCATTGAGTAAATGTATACAGTCTCAGCAAATACCTCTAGGCCTCTTTTTTTATTTTTTTTTATTGTATAAATTATATAAGTGATTTACAACATATTCCCTTATTGTTCAGTTGTTTGTACTCTGTATGTCCTCTGTCTGAACTGATTCACTTGCTAGTAGTGATGGGGTGGGCAGGGAACATTTGGGGATCCTCTTGGGGGGTGTGGGGGGAGACTGAGCACCCTGGCCCTGTTGGAAGTGGAGCCCCTGCTTGCCCCAACACCCAGCCGTGTGGACTCTGTGATTGACAGAGGCAAGGGGATCCTGAAGTCAGCAGGTGCGTTCTCTTTCATCTGTTGCAGCCTAAACAGCTTCCAGATAAGTGGCAGCATGACATGTATGACAACGGCTTCAGCGGCTTCAGTGGCCCTGCTGGAGGTGGCGGAGGAGCTGGTGTGGAGACTGGAGGGAAGCTCCTTGTCTCAAATCTGGATTTTGGGGTCTCGGATGCAGACATTCAGGTAATTGGATTTTTGCCCTTGTCCGTTTATGTATGTGGAGCATGTTTGCCACATTCTAAACCGATGGGACAAAGGAATAGCTACTCAGGAAATCCCCTCTTTTTTTCTTCTTCCAGGAACTCTTTGCTGAATTCGGAACTCTTAAAAAGGCTGCAGTTCATTACGACAGATCTGGAAGAAGTCTGGGGACAGCAGATGTCCACTTTGAAAGGAGGACAGATGCCCACAAGGCCATGAAACAGTACAATGGCATCCCGCTTGATGGTATGCCTCAAATTCAAACCTTATGCATCAGGGCCACTTGCTTTGTATTATGGCTGCACAAATACTTTCACTACTGTTGTACTGGAAAACATGTTTTGGCATGTTACTGACTTGACTGTTTCAGCACTACTGTCCTGTCTATATTGAGGTTCACGGTGTCTTTGTTACTTTAGGGCGGCCTATGAACATACAGCTTGTCACGTCACAGATTGACACACAGAGGCGACCTATGCAGGGGTGAGTGCAACCATCTGTTCAAGCAACTATACTGTGCAACATTGTGGACCCCTTGTGTGATGGACGCTGTTTTCAGTCTGAACAGAGGGGGCGGAGGAGGCATGAACAGAGGTCGCGGGACCGGCTTCAGAGGCATGCAGAGAGGCCGTGGAGGACGTGGGGCAGGCAGTACCGGAGGAAGAGGTCGGGGTGGTCGCGGCGGGGCTGCCAAACAGCAGTTGTCGGCAGAAGAACTTGATGCTCAGTTAGACGCCTACAATGCCAGGGTAGGTTCAGCAGTTAATGAAATGCCTGTCGTCAATTTAATAAAACGTGTTTTTTCCCCCAGCTTTTTTAATTGATTCTGGTTTGTTTTGCCTTTTTTCCCCCTCAGATGGAAACCAGCTAAGAAATGACACTCTGGATTTGTTATCCCTTCCTGTCTGCACAGAAGGGTAGTTGTTACAAATGTGCAGAATATTTTACACATGGTTGTCTTCTGATGTGATTTGAAATTGTTCCAACCTCTTCTTTTAAATGTCCGAAGTGTTTTTTTACCAGTATTTTTGTTTTCCCTTTTCCTGACTAAAATGGTTTTGGCTGTAGGTTCATGAATTGGGGTTATCCTGGTTCTTTCTTCTACCATGTAGTTAATGACACTTGTAATAAAACCTACAGTGCATATTACCCAAATACTGTCTCTGTTTCTATTTCCAAATATTTGTCCATTATTTTTAATTTGTTAACTTCAAAAGTATTGTGCTAAGCTTAAAAGGGATGCTTTTCCACTTGTGTTTTCTGAGTCTTTCCAGTATTCAGTCTAGTCTGCCCACTTGATATGGTCTGTGTGTGAAATTGGTAACAATGTGCATGAAATCAAGCTATCCATTGGATCTTAAGCAATGCCTCAATTTGAAGGCTGTGATACAGTTGCCTGAATTGTTTTGATCTTTTGGAATAAACATTTGTTTTGTTTTTTTGGAATCTACAATTTCTCAATGCATATTTGGCTCAGCTTTTTTACCAAAGTCACCCAATGAAATAATAATGAAAGCAATAACGTAACTGCTTGTTTCTCGGTCTATATTGCTTCACTTGAAAAGGAAATATCCAACAGCTGAGCATTATCACGATTAAACTGGCAGTTTTTATAACTCATGCGTCACTGCTTTAATGCTCTACTACATCCCAACCACTAGATGGCATCATGTTCTGTCAAACGTAATACGGGTTTTAAATGCTCTGAAGGCAGTGCCTGCGTGCCACGCCTATGAAACTGAATCCTACAAGTGTCTCTGTGGATAAATAACTTCTGCAGTCGCCCAAAGACTGCATGTTTGAATGTCCGCTCGAGGAGTGAGCCACGATTGAGGTGAAAGTGTACGTGCAGCATAACTCTGCATGCCCGCACGTGTCTTAAATACAACTTTTCCGGAGGGCTGTCTGAAGACATCAAGGCACTACGGTTTAAATCAACAAATACTGTTTCCGGTTTTCATGATTGAAACAGCTGGTTTTTTTTTTAACGAAATGCATCAGTTTGTATTTATGTACCTTTTTGTATTTGTACACAACATAAGTGGACGCTATAGCCGGAACACCTAATATTACCCCTGTTTATCATTGTAAATTATTAATATCGTTACTTTATCGGCAGTAATACCTCAATGTAAAAATACTACCGTTGGAAATACAGCTTTTACTTCATAAATTAATCAAGTAAATTAAACGACTTGACGCTGAGTACGCTTTTTAAAATATGCTTTTATTTTGAAGGCAGTCCACCGGACGTTGTCTCCCCTAAGAGCGGGACAGTAGCTCAGATTTTCTTCCGCCGCTTCACTTCACTCCCTCGCGCCACCATCGACAGGAGACTGTCCCAGTGTACCGGCGGAATAACGGTAAGAGTTGGTCAAACACCTCCCAAACTCTTCTCACAACTAGTTTTAGCCGAGCAGGTGAGTCTTTATACGACAAGCGCACGTGCGGAGCTGCTTTGGTGTCGTTAGCGAGGTTTTTGGCACCTGATGAGGAAGTACCGTTAGTAGCAACTTCTTTCACGAGACCACAAATGTACTCGACTTCGTGTTGCTCGGGCTGTGCCCGGTTAATATTAACGTTAAATGCATTGTAGTTGTAGTTTTAAAGTATCAGACTCTTGATCTGTTCACTAATTGCCAAGTCACTATAAGTTATTCGGCGGCGGTTATTCGGTGTGCTCGTTTCCGGGTGTCGAGCCTGATCCGAGCTGCCAGAGTTGGCCGTTAGGTAACGATCAACCTTTTGCATTTAGCTAATTGTTCACACAATGAGCGGATGCATTGACTAGCGGACCCACAGTGCACGCGGAGGGGTATTTTAGTCCGCTTTAGACGCGTATACATGCGACTCGGCTGTCATTTGGCACTTAAGGAACATTTCCTGCCACTTCCTGGAACTCGTGCTTTCTCTTTTTTTAAATTTGAACTGGCCTGCAGGGCTCACACCTTAAACCAGCCACCAGTTAGGCGTTTTAAATGTTTCATAGTTAAGTGGACATAGATTACACCTGCTGAGAACAATTGTGCTTCAAGTGACGGTCCCTTTTATGTACTTTGGTGTAAAGCTGTGTGCTGATTGACTGATAAGGAATTTTTTTTATGACATCACGTTAACCGTGAATCCTCCATTGTCCTATCTGCGTGTGCACTAAATGGTCCGGGAGATTTTTTTATCTTGGATTAACTGATTTGAGCTGTCCTTTGGATCTTTTATAACCGTCAGATAAATCATTTCTGTCACAGCCTTTTCATTTGCTTTGTCTCTACCTGAGATTGTGCAGCCGGAGGCCGGATGTCTCATTTTGCTGAACTCTTCCTCTGGTTTGACCTGGATGATCTTGAGTCTGCTCGAGGAGGTTTAATCAACCTAAAGAATGAGTGTGAGCTGTTCCCGGACGAGCAGTATAACCAACTACGAACAGTGTATATTGGATTTATTTAGAACGCAACGTCCTGTCTATTACTCAATATAAGTTGTTAAAAGCTTCACTAATGCTACCATTTATTTGGTTTGTCTATTTGATCTCACTCTGAAGTATTGTGGGGACCAATACAATGCTTCCCTTTGCCCCGGACAGCATCTTTTAGAAGCACATTATCTCAAAGATGGACTATATTGCAGTAAAACGTTTTTTATTTTTTTATTTTTTATTTTATTTTTATAAAAGGCTTTCACCCCCAATTCTTGCCTTAAAACCCTCAGTTGGTTCTGGTTCTGTGGGTTTATGCCAGCTGTAATATTAGGTGGTTGCTGTAATTGAGGGAAACCTTTATGTCACTGTAGTTCTTCATCATGTAGAGGCTGTTGCCTGGGGAAGCAGACCCCGATCTGGGAATAAGCCCTGACCTTTCAGCTGGCACCTTGGCTGTCCCATTCACTGGCCACTTCCTGCTGCTGCACTCAGGGATTTCTCATCGGCTATTTTTAAAGCTTCCTATTTGTTCTGGTTCTTCCTGTGATAGAGTGATGTTTTGTTTCTCTCTCTCTCTCCCTGTGGCTCATTTTCTTTGTGATCAGATCAGTCTTCCTTTCTGATTAACTAATTTCTGGGATAGACACCCTGCAAATGTTATCTTGGTTGCTAAAAGGCTCTTTGGCCAATATCTTTTCACTTAATCGATAATCACAAGCTTTCTGTACTGTTCCTCGTCCTATTTCAATTAGTTTTACTCTCACCCTCTTCTATATCTCTGAGGTTGATTTCCTCTACATCTCTGCCTGAAGCTCTGGTGTCACACTTCCTCAAAGCTTTGCTATGCGTTGCACTGCACCCTCAACTTGATGGGACCCAACATGATCTACCGAGTTAACATGTAGCCATCGCCTATCTTAATATCAATATAATTACAGCATCATACAATAGGGTGGGTTAGCCACACAGGTGGAACGTTGGTAAGAGGAGTTGGGCTTCAGATTTGAACCATGTGGTTTTGCAAGCAAACGGATATGAGTCAGTTATCTTGCCTGAAAAGGGAAGTTAACAGTAATTTCTTTACAGCCGGGCCTGCTGGCAGGCTGACATACAGTGTGCACTTGCATACACTAAACAGCTACTGCGGCTGGTAACTCACCTCATCGGGTATAGAAGAGTAGCGACATCCAGATATGTCTGTCACATCTCCACTCTTTGCACTGTTACCCACTCCGTTTCCTGTTTGTGAAAATCTAAATCTACACCACATATCAGCGGATATACATCTAATTCTGTTCCATTGTATGCATGAAAAAAGTGACAAAAGACAGAAATATTGTCAATGTGGAGTGCTTTTGAAGGGGTGTCCAAAATGACATCTGGGTTGATGCATTTTGTGCATCAACACATTGCTGAAGGATGTTCTCATCTCAAAAGCTCCTGTTGCATAATAACTGTGCAGAATCAGTTATGCACAACAATCTGTGGGGGCTGAATGGGTCCAAAACTTTGTCTGTAATTGATCAGCTTTTATTAAAGCAGCATGGTGAGGATACATTGAAGTGTGGCGAAATCGTGTTGGGAACAAAAGGGACAAACGCAAAGGTCTCTGGCAGCCGTGAGCGTTGCATGAAAGAGACTAAACGAGATCAAAGCAGCCGTAGATCTGTGAGCGACATCTTCAATCGGGGTGTGAAGTCAAAAGCTAAAGGTCGCTTCACAAAGGTTGCCAATCAATCCTCCGTTGCTTTTATTGAACATTCACATCCCGTTGTTGTCTCTGATGTAGATGCTGTGTTCCCCGCAACATTTTATGAGAGTATTGGTCATCTTCTGTAAGACTTCAACTTCCCAAATTATCAGTAGAGGTGGCTCTACAAAGCTCCTGTTGGGTTTCATGTTTTTCTGATGTCTGGCCGCCGAATGCCTGCTGCGCTATCGCCTTTGCCCTGTTGGTGTTCCTCTCTGTGAAGAGCCGGACCGGCAGCATCCGCTGAGTGATCCACGGCATCAGACGAAGCCAATGAGCTTACCTCAAATGACACTCGGGCATGAAGAAACGGAAAAACTGCCAAGCGTTGATTTTTGATTTTTAAATATAATTATTGTCAGCGGAAATATCAGAGTTTCACAATTATTTATCCGGGAATTTATTATTCAACTGCAGACATAATAATTTGAATATATTCCTAATAAGGCCAATTAACTAAGACATTAATTATCAACAACTATGGCCAGTACAACCACTTTTCGTAATGTTTGACTGCTTAAAAATTTTCATCACAAGATTCCTCAAGTAAGCAGTGACACGCTGTGACCTGCTCCCGCCGAAATGTTTGGCTTTAGTAAGATCCTTTATTAGTCCCGCAGTGGGGAAATTACAGGATTACAGCAGCGTTGCTCACAGTACGTAAAAGATTAAAAAAATCAAGTAATATAAATAAACAGTAATAAGCATAATAAAATAAAAACAGTAAAGAAGAATATTGAATGTACAGAAGAATATTGCATATACAAGATATTGCACAGAATGAATTAAAGTGCACACAGTACATTAGCCAGGTAGGTTTTTTTTACACCTAGTCTTTGACATCGTGTGGTGGATGATTGTTGGATTATATTTAAAGTGTTGCACCCCTTAGTTTGTTTATTTCCCGACGGTATGTTTTGCAAATTGGTTATCCATCTTGTACAACAGCTTGTAGATATCCAAAATACACCCTCACCGCCAATTTAAGGAGCTTTTTGGCATTTTTAAAGCTGCTCTTCTAAATGCTACGTGTGTGTGTGTGTGTGTGTGTAGAGCAAGAATGAAGGGGTGAGGAAACCACAGATTGCGTAGCTTCTACACTTCTCACCGTTGTGTAACTGTGGTTATAGCAGGTTAATCCCGACATCTCTAAAACACACACACACACACACACCACCTCTCCACTACATAAAGCCTGTAACATCCCACAGGGATTCCCTGGTCCTCATTGAGCTCGTTGATCTTCAGTAACGTTTGATGACACTAATGCCTCCTGTCAAAGAGAATCCTCTTGATATGTCACAAGTGACACCACCCAACCGCTTCCTCGCCTTTCCCTGAATGCCTCATTAGCCATAATCCCACTTTCTATAATCTCACAGCTCAGTGGTGTTGCTAAGGAACAGGCCTAATCTGAAGCCTCAGCTGCTGCCAAGCCAGGTTTATTTGTAAAACTGTGCTGCTTAACCCCGTCAAGCAAACAGATTATTCTCCTGTAGGCGAGAGCAGTGATGGTGAGGACACCGATGGGGAAAGGTGCGACGGCATCTCCAGTGTTTGTTTACATGATCTCATGACCTGTGTGTTGTTTTCCAGCCGGCTGAACAATCACCGGCTCATGTTTGTATCTAACCGGTTAGCCACAGCCCGTATTGTTGGTCAGAAAGAATGTCCACGGTGTTTGAACTAATCCATTTACTCACATTTACTTTTAATTTGCTCATTCAATGGTTTCACACTCCTGTCAAGGAGTGATGTGTCTGTGTGCAGACATTACAGAGCGCACTTATAAACAATTCAGTTTTAGTTTGCTGGATATGTTGCTGAGGGTGAAAGACTGCAAGGAAGCTGCACTAGTTCATGCAGACTAAGCAACATATAAACAAACACAAAATCTTAAAAAAAAGATACTTCTGCTAGCTTAGTATATATTTAGAATATCTTCTGTCTGAACCTGACCAGAAACGCTCGCACAGAGCTGACCCCCCACTGGCAGAAAAGGGATTTGTGCTTTTATGGGAAGCGCTTGCTAAACGTCGCTGTTCTCAGTTCCTGCTGGGCTGACGGCCAACTGTGTACGGCAGACACGATCGCGTGGAGAAGGCCGTCAGGCAGACAAACCAGTTTTTGTGCGCGGCGTGTCGGTTTGTAGACGTGTGATTTATTGTGGTTCAACTTCAGATCGTAAATGGTGTGTCGGGGGATCCAAGCGAAGACGGCATTTGCATTTATTTCTGATTTGTAGGCTTTTCTGTGTTGATTTATGATGACCTTTAACTCGCATGTTGATTTACAGCCGCAAACAAAACCCATCCCACACACATTCAGGGATTATTTACACTGAGAAGTCACGTTTTAATTCACCTTAAATAGAGAAGCAGTTTGTTTATCACCTCGTGCCTTCCCCTTTCATTCTCAGGGTAGTTGGTTTTTCTCTTCATAGATTTGATCACATCATTGACATTCAAGCGTCAACCTTTTTTTAACCCTTTATCATAACGTAAAGGAGCAATATGTATTATTGTGAGCATTAGTATAGAAGCAAAGAGCCTCTAAGAAGCAATCAAAATGCTCTCAATCTTGCACCCCTTTAAGGAGACATTTCTTCAGAGCAATAAATCCTCTTCTACAGTTTGTCGGCTCCGTTTCCGGCTTGGCTGAATCGCTTAAATACAGGAAGTTGTGTTCTTTCACAACGCAAATGTTGAAAAGAACATGCCTGCCTAAACCAGGAAATATAAACCCTAACTTTATCGCCGCCGAGCACATATTTAGCATTTTGTAAGCTGTTATGAAAACGGCTTTAGACGTGTGTGCGCGTGTCCGTGCATGTGTGCACGTGTAGGAGAACAGACCACACAGAACAACTCTTATGAGAGCAAAATCCCCCAGCGGCCTCTCTGCTTTTGCAGGTGTTGATCAGCGTTGTGTATTTCTGCGCCCAGCGTCTGTGCACCAGATGTTATCAATAGATCTTTTTTTTTTGCTTTTGCTTTTTATCAGCAACATTTGAGTTGTAGCACCTCTATGTTCACATGACGCTGATCTCACTTAGTTGTTGTGACGTTCCCTGCTGAGGATCGACTTCCTCTCTAATCAGGAGTGACTGGTTTAACCGTGCAGCCGGGTGTTCGATGTCCACGTTAGCGCTGCTGTTTTCTGAGAGACGGGAGAGCTCCGCTAATCATGTCCCCGCCCCGGGTTTAAACCGGCTCCACAGCCAAGCAGCCGGAGAGCATACCGTGTGCTGGCTCTCGTATGTGCTAGTGTGTACCTTTTTTTGTTTTTTTGTGCGCTTATTTCTCAGAATACACTCCGGGTTTCTTGCCATAGATAATGATAAAGGTGCAAAAAGTTCAGATGTTTTCCTCTGGATAAGTAATCTGTAACAATCATCCATCAGCCGGATGTCTAACCATGTGCGGCCTTGCTCCACATGGAGATCCAATTTCATTAAAGCAAAGTAAAGATACAAAAAAAAGATCTGTGTGGATCCCTTCTGCCTCTGTCCTTATTACTCTATCACGGTTCATACGGTCATGGAAAACCTGGAAAACTTATGGAATTTTAACATGGTTATTTCCAGACCTGGAAAAGTCCTTGAAAAAAATAAAATCCCAAACGTTTTGGATAAGTCATGGAAATGTGTTATACTTATGTGTTCATGTCGTTCATTTACACAGTTTGAAAGAATTCATATTCTTTAAAAAGAAAGATGCTCAAAATATAAGCAGGCATACGCTGAGTATATCTATAAATGTTTATTCTTTCAATCAAACTATTGCATTGTACTACATCTCTAACCTCTCTGCTCTCTTGCACAGCACACCATGGCAGAACAAGAGCCGACACCAGAGCAGCTGGAAGCGCTCGCAGCAGCCAACAAAGAAGCCGATAACCCGGTCAACTACAAACCTCCCGCCCAGAAGAGCTTACAGGAGATCCAGCAGCTGGACGACGACGATGAAAGCCTGCGCAAGTACAAGGAGGCGCTGCTGGGCAAGGTGGCCACAGTGGCAGGTCAGTGGTCCCTGGCCTTGTAGAACAAATGTGACTGCGACTTCATCCCTTAGCTCATCTACAAGCACACCGTGTTTAGCTTTCATCCATGTGAAGCAAAAACCACTGAAAACAGAATAAATATAAAATGTGTGCACGTGTGTCCATAACATTCTCCAAGCGGGTCACGTTGCCGTCGGCACGGTGAGGGATCAAACCGCTGTTATTTGTTGTGAAAACAGTTCAGGAAACGGTTATGTTGGTTAACACCAAATGAATAAACAGATTTATACTCAAGGCTGATGCATTTATGAAGTATGGCTTTTGTAAAATACAAAAGGGGTTGGTAGTAATACACCGTGCAAAATAATGTTATAGTACAGTTTTTTATATCGTATGTAGGGGCGACTGTGGCTCAGTGGTTAGCGGTTAGTGGTTAGCAAGTCAGGATGATTGTTACAGATTACTTATCCAGAGGAAAACATCTGAACTTTGAGCTTGGGGGGTCCAACAGGGGCGACTGTGGCTCAGTGGTTAGCAAGTTAGTCTTTCAATCAAAGGGTCGGTGGTTCAAACCCCGCCTCAGCCAGTTCATGTCGTTGTGTCCTTGATCAAGACACTTAACCCTCATTGTTCACCGCTGCTGTGTCTACTGTCTACTGTATATCATGTAATTCGCTTTGGATAAAAGCGTCAGCTAAATGAAATGGTATGTATGTATAAAAATATCTTTGAATGATGTTCACATTACCAGGTACATTTGGAGGTCCGTTAAAAAAAAAAAAAAAAAAAAAAACCCCAGCAATATAGAAAGTTATCATTTCCAGCAGAGGTTGACAAATAGTGTATTTTAAAGGCCGATATAATAACGATAGTTTGGAGGAGGAAAAAGACGATAAATCAACAAAAGGAATAAATGGCTTGATATATCGTCCATGTAAATCTCATTGAGAAAGCATGTTTGAAGAGATACTTCCCCACAGTTGTATTTCTCTCCGGTGCTATGAATTGATTGGTCTTATGGTCATAATTAATACTAATTGTGTATCCTGTGTGTCTCTCTCTCTCTCTGGTAGATCCCAACGCCCCGAACGTTGAGGTGACGCGAATGACTCTGGTATGTGAGGCGGCTCCGCAGCCTCTGGTCCTTGACCTGAAGGGTGAGTGGAGCAGACACGGCAGTTTGGGATCGGGACAAAACCCAACACCACATTTTTGGAGTATAAACCGATGATTTATAGTTGACGACGGAAATATTGTTTCACCTGAATGCAGACGCCCACGTTTAGGCAGCGCTCTTCCTTACAGCAGACACACTGGAAGAATGAGCTCATAGTAACATTAATTATGAGCAATGAGCTCTACAAATGCGGACTAAGTGGCCCGCTGGGTCATTAGTCTCCTAATTAGTAATGACAAGATTCCTGTGTTGGTGGGCTAATGAGCCATTTCCTGGTGGCTCTCCCTCACAGTGGGAGTTACAACAGAGCTGGGCTCACTGCGTCACCTGGTGGCCAGTATGAGTACTACCTTTAAAAGACGACTTTCCTTTACTTTTGATGATGTCATTCTTCCCTCTGTTTCAAAGTAAACAAAGCTGTGTTTCTTTCCCTCCCGGCAGACTTGGACAAATTAAAGAAGAACCCGTTTGTGCTCAAGGAGGGAGTCGAATACCGAATAAAAATCAACTTCAAGGTGAGAGAGTCTGGTCTTCAAACGCAGGATTTCTCTGTTTGTTGTCTCAGACTGTCGGAGTCCTGATGCCGTATGTGAGCTGTCTTTGTTATGGGAAGCTGTTCAGCAGGAAGTGATGCATGTCGCCATTTGCAGGTCAACAAGGATATCGTGTCGGGCCTGAAGTACACCCAGCAAACGTTCAGGAAAGGAATCAAACGTAAGGCTGCCTCGATAATCTCTTTTAAGCTCTGCAATTCTTTAGGTTGGTTATGAAATGACACGTAAAGAAGCCTCTTACCGTAAAGGAATGATTTGACATTTTGGGAAATGCGCTTCTGACTTAGATGACAAGATCCATATCCATTCATGTCTGTAGAGTAAATATGAAGCTATAACCCCAAAAACGCTTGGCTTATACCATATTCCCCCAAATGACGGACTGTTCCTTTTAAAACACTTGAGTTTAAAAAAGAAACGAGAACACTGAAGTTCGTAGCGTACGTTTACGTGACTCATTCTCAGTGAATAAGTAGGTAATGAGCCACTTATTAATGACTATCTCCCCACAGTTGACAAGTCTGACTACATGGTCGGCAGCTACGGGCCCAAAGCGAACGAGGAATACGAGTTCCTCACCACCGTGGAGGAGTCACCCAAAGGGATGCTGGCCCGCGGCACCTACAACATCAAGTCCAAGTTCACCGACGACGACGAGCACGACCACCTCTCCTGGGAGTGGAGCCTCACCATCAAGAAGGATTGGACAAATTGATCCCCCTCGACGTCGCCCCCCCTTCCTCCCTCTCGCTGTTTTTCCATTATTCCTGTCTGGATCATGTATCGATTGAAGCTTCTGCTCTCCGTCCATCGACGACCCTCTCTTCCCCCTTTCTTCTTCTTTTTCTAAATTCCAATCACTTCACCATTCCTCCCGTCGTAACGCGTTCGCTTGTTGGCACCCGCCCCTCTGAAGTACCAAATCTTTAAAAATAGAGGAAGCAACAATGTGCACAATCCAGATTTTGCAGTTATGGTTTGTTTTATAAAAGAAAAAAGTTAAAAAAATATAGTCTGTAAACTGCTTTTGGAAAAGTGATGAACTAATGTGATTCACTCTGCCCTTTAATCCTTTCTCTTCTTCCCCCCTTTTTCATTCTTTGATTTTTTTTTTCAGTCTGTTTTGTACAATTACCGCGATCTGCCTTGGAAAGCATGGTACAGGAAGCAGTAGTGCTGCGTGCACAGCTGGACACGGCCCTCCTAAAGCCTTTGAGCACATTATTTGTACCAGGCTCTTGGTAAAGTATTTGTAATTCAGGCCACGTCTCTTTCAAATGATTTAGCACCCTAAGAAGTCTGCTGAGAGAACGGGGTAAACTAAATGACCTCTGACCCCTCGCTGAAGGCGTGGTTCCTCTCCTGAGCAGGTTTCTTAGCAGCCATGCGGCCTTAACAAAAACCCACAGGAGGAAACCGACTATAGATTATATTTGCCAGACCATCATGTCAGCTGTTTTAACAATACTTGTAAACATGGACAGGGAATCAGGACTTTTATCACCTTTTTTTTTATATCAAGTTTGATTTGTAAAAGCAATTGGTGTCATTTACAAACATCTAGTATTTGTAGTTTTCTAAATATCAGTTTAATTAACGAGTCCCTGAGGTCATATTCCCGTCTTGTCCGAAGGCTGTTTATTACTCAAGTTAAATTACTAAAGCTGACTGTGCCTCTAGTTTCTACAACCACACGCTGCTCATCAGTGAGGTGAAACGTCGTCTGTACTCGACCTCTGAACCCGTACAGAGACATCGGTCCCCAACCAGACGTACAAGTGTTATCTTTTTCTAATACACTCCAGAAGTGCGGGCACGGCGTCGGCTCCGGCCGGCGCTCGTGTCTCGGACTGATGCTTTTCTAGGTGGTTGGGTTTGACTGAATGTGTGCCACTTGTGTGACCTACAGTTTACTGATCTCCTGTGTTCACATTAAAGTGTTCAGACTGGGTCCGCGTGTGTCCTGCTGCTTTATTATGCCGAAACACTTCTACATTTATATATCGTGTGCCATTCTTTGTCTTGAATGCAAAATGTTGAGAATGCATGGAGTGAATTTATCCTGTTGGACTCCAGGAGGAACTGATTAGAGGCTGGAGGTCAAAGGTGAAGTTTGACCACAGCTCAAGAATAAATGATCATTCTGACAATTGTCGTCTTGGTTAAAATAACTTGATGACATTTCCAGACATAATTCTAGTTCGACCTGCTGGAGGATCTGATTTGTTGCCTCCCTGAGCATTTAACAGAAGAACGAGGTTGACACATTTTTCATTTTAATCAACAGAAAACAAACTACAAGAAGAACTTTGACACTGGCAGCGTCAAACTGATTATATCGTCATTTATGACGCGATCAAACAAATCCCTGAATCATTCAGCGGCTCGTAACATGCTGTAAACCTCCTTCAGCACATCGGTTAGAATAAACCATGTAAACAAATAACCATCAAACACTTATGCACAGTACACTTTGGCAGCTGTCTTGAAGGATGTTTACCACCCGAGAAACTAAATGCACGCGGTCAAATATCACTATTGTATCATAAAGCAAGCTCGAGCTGTCCAAGCTTGTGTGATTTTAACTTTTAAAGTATTAATAAGCACTTAGTGGTTATCAGTCGGGTACATGCATCAAATGCCGTAAGTAGTTTCAAAAACAGGCTGCTTTTTGTTCTCTTAATTATTTGGCTTATTGGTTTCAATAAATACAAAATTAAACTTCTGCATCAGTAAATCTCAATTACAAATACGTCACACGCTATATAGACCCTGACCATCCCTCCATTCTAAATACTGGATCAGTTCTGGTCACACAGAAGAAAAGTATTTCATCCACATCAGAATCTGTTTTGGCATCCAAACAGTATATTAAATAATTATTGTGCAGCTGCTCATGTGTTACTTTTTTTTGCTCTTGGTGGAGTTCATGTCCCTCTTCGTCTTCTGCAAGCGGGAGAAGATCTCCTTGAACAGCGCCTTGTACTCCGGCGTGTTCTGGCTGAGCCGCTTGTCCACCTGCTCCACCTGCCTGCTGATCCCCTCCAGGGCCTCCGGCGTGGAGGGCGTTTGAGGCGGCGTGGGAGGGGCGGCGGCCGTGGCCCCTGACGTCGAAGGCCCCGCGCAGACCATGCTGTACTCCTTCATGGAGGGGTCCCTGGAGACCGGCCGCGAGGTCTGCACCCCGGCGTGGCACAGGCTCTCCTCGTGGCGCCGGCACTTCCCCAGCAGCCCTTCGTACTTCTCCAGCAGCGCGTGGTACTGCTCGTCCACCTCCCGCAGGATGGACATGCCGCGCTTGCGCACGCCGTTGGCGTGGATGGCGTAGCTGCCCTGACGCCTCCCGGAGGCGTCGCGGGCCGAGATGGCGTTCAGGGCCGTGTCGCTGCAGCTCTTCCTCACGGGGCCCCCCTGCTGCCCCGCGGCGCCCGGCTCCCCGGCAGCTCCCTCGGCTCCCTCCTCCGGCCCCAAGCCCTCCTCAGGGGTGTCCGTCTCGGGGCCGTTGCTGAGCAGCGTCTCCAGGCCGTCCTCCAGGCCCCCGAGCAGACACAGCCGGGACTTCCTCAGCTGCTGCATCTCCTGCAGCTCCGCCTCCAGCTCCTGGACCCGCAGCTGGCAGCCCTCGGCCCCCGAGAGCCGCTGCTCCAGGCGCTCGAACTCCTGCAGCACGGCGGCACACTCCCGCTCCGCGCCCTCCCGCTGGCCCCGTTCCGTGGCCACCGCGCAGCGCAGCGACGACACCACGTCCCGCAGGCGCTCGTTCTCCTCGTCCACCGGCCGCGGCTCCGCCAGGTCCACGCTCCCCGGGTTGGCCAACAGGAAACCGTCCTCATACCTGATGGCGAGCGTTCACTCACTTAATGACGCGTCATGCAGCCGGTGCACCAACCTGCCTGGGTTATTGGGCATAATACACCCTACAATAAATCTGATCATATTAATGGCTGGCTTTGAAGTTACTAAACATAAATAAATGATACAAATCTGAATCTTACACTTTTTATGCTGATAATTAAGTATTGTATAGATCACATTGATGCTCTGTTTGTGTTGACAATCTTCAGTTTTCATCTAATGAGCAAGTTTAATCAAATCAACTTTAATTAAATACATTTAAAAATGTCAAAACATGCAAATTCCACTACAGTTTGAGACTACAGAGACTCTGCTATGCTAGTTAGGCTGTTTTTTAACCGTGGTTCTAGTCGTTATGATTTTCCAATATACATTTGATCATATAACAATTTAAGGTCAAATTTAACTAATTTGACCAAATATGTAATGACTACATTTATGTCTGCAGTCGGCTTCAGTTGAAGAACTTTGATGAACCCAGCAGGTGTCCTGCAGAATAAATGTATTGGCACCATTCCAATCTGTGTGACAGGTGCCCCCTTGTACACACACACACACACACACACACACACACACACTGAACACTAGAAAAGGTAGTTAGCTAGTGACCTGGGCGCCGTGCACAGCTCCTTGAGGCAGGGGAACGAGTGCACAGTCTTGCGCCGCTCCGTCTTCTCTCTGCGGACCCTCAGCTCCTCCAGAGTCCGCAGCTCCTCCACCCGAGCCGTCAGGCTGTCCACCTGACCCTGCAAGGTCTCCATGGTGCCCGTCAACCTGGAGCGCACACACACACACACACACACACACACACACACACACACACACACACACACACACACACACACACACACACACACACACACACACACACACACACACACACGTTTGTTCAGAGCTTGTTACGTCATTGCCGAGCACGCCGTTCCCCTCAAGCCACAGTGAGCCACTGTTGCAACATAAAGAATGTGAAGGAGGAACAGAGGCAGCCATTGAACTCTTGCGCATTAAGACCACTGATGTGATTTGTGAAGAACTTTAACCCCGCCGAATATGATTATGGAAATGCTAAAGTTATTATGTCGTATCGATGTGGCAGCCTCCAGCTGGTTTATGCTCGTTTGGTTTCGTATCATTCCCGATAAAGAGCGATGGCGAGCGGTGACATCACTCCTGTGTTGGTCACCTGTCTATCTTCTGGTGCGAGGTCTTGCTCTCCAGCACCAGCTTCTCGTTGGTGATCTCCAGCTCTCGGGCCGTCACGTCCAGCTGTTCGTACACCTTCGCGTGCTGCTCGTTCATCTCCCGCAACATCTCCAACTGCTTGGACAGGTACTGCAGGGGAGACACAGTGGAGAGTCAAAAGGAGTTGATTATGGGATGCTTGGAGCCCAGAGGAGGGACCTCTGCATCGGCCAGGGTGAACATGTAAAGACGGAAGTATAATAAGTGAATAAAATATGGATTCCAATTGGATAAATAAAATATCTCCATGTAATGAATCATCCGTTACATCTTATACATTTTTAAAGACTATTTTATGTTTTAATGACATACTTGACTTTTTATGGAATGCAATATTATGACATTCTACACGTCTACTATACGTTGGCTGAACGCTTCTTTTTTTTATTACATACAATGCCACTTTTTGTGATATTTTTCAAAATACAATACCTTTCAACATACTACAATGACTTTTTGAAACTTTTTCGGCGCTGCCTTCCATGCAGGACTAGTGGAAGACCTGTGGGACGAGCATACCTCTATCTCCTGCACTTGCTCCTCGTTGTTGATGTACATCTGTTGCAGGGAGTCCTCCAGGTCATTGTTGCGTTCCAGAAGGGTTTTGCCGAGCTCGGCTGCCAAGTGCAGGTCTGACAGGAACCAAGAAAGCAGAACAGACGTAAACACTGGACACCAGGATCAGTTTGCACAAGTGCATTAAGGAGAAGCACCGACTGCAACATCTTAATACAACACACTGAAGGAGGACGAGGGACCTTGCAGATGCAACACGCCAACGCTTGAGTCGATCATATCGATACAAACCGGTGGCCATCTGCGCACCGAGGGGGGTCAGAGTAGTGATAACACAACAGAAGCCCGGCACAGTTGCTGGTATTTTACAACGCAGCTTGAAGCGTTACATTATTCATCTCCTCTGGAGAAAGGAAGCCTCGCTGGATGAGTGGGAGGAGGAGGAGAATCCTGCTGGCTCGGCATACTTGGAGCCCAGAACAAAACAGCATTGAAGAAGTGGAGAGACGGGAAGGAGCCGAGAGCCATCGGCACTCATTGCTGGACATGGGAGCAGTGTTTTGGGCCTGAGCATTGACACGAACACACACACACACACACACACACACACACACGCATGCATCAACGTAGGTGTGATGTACTGCATGCAGCTGGAATCCCTCTGTTTTACATGCTAAACAAGTATCATCACACGCCTGCGTCGTTACGTGTCTCCATCGCTGCTGAGGGAGACAGGCTCATTTCCTGTTTCAACAAAGCAGGACCGATAACAGAACACTGTTGTGCGTAGTGATAATGAGCCGAGTGAGAGTGTGTGAGGAGAGAGAGAGAGCACAGTGAGCCTACACACCCCCCAACACCCCAAGGTCCCAGCGCTGTTCCTGTTCCTGAGGGCCGACACGTGCAGAGTCTTAGTTATGTAATTTCAGAATTGTGCGCACGGATGAGGGGAGCAAGAAGCAGTGCTGAGGAAATAACCATCACCACCTGACGCCTAATGACGCAAAAGTGTCCTCACGTTCAATCACAGGCTCCCCAGATGACATCAACATGACATCACCACACCGCCATCTGCCCGGACCCACTTTGTGCGTTTGACAGATCATGATGAACTCGCATCTCAGAGCTGGCAGCCAAGAAGTTGCATAACAGCAGCATTTCTGGGGCGAAAGCATGGCCGACTTTGAGCCCATGCAGGATGACGCGTGCTTGATCCGAGCCCAAAGCCTGGAATCTATGATCCCGACTAAGGAGGTTGAGTCTGGGTCTCCCTAATCAGATCAACCAGGGGCTTATTGACTTTGACAATGCTGAGATGAGATACAGGCAGTATGGCAGCACACACACACACAAACACACACACAGCAGAACACACCTACCCGTCTGCTCTCTGACTAGTGAAATAATGAGACACAAAGCTGATTTAGTTATGTGGGTCAGCAGGTAATCAGGGAGGGTGGGGTGATGCTGAGGCTGCGGAGAGACGCACATCTCTCCTGAAACGCACCCTCAACGAAAGGGCATCCATTTACATCGTTACCGAGAGATCTGAAAACGCGCTGCATCACTTTATGCATCAGTGAAAAGGCCCGTCTGATTCATTCCCTGCCTTCGCTTTGTTCATTTGAGGTCACGGACATCACTGCTGTTCTGTTTTCGTGGTGAAAGATAGTCACAAAATGAAATCACTGATAGCTCAACTCCACAGTATAGGTGGTTTTATGCATTGTTCCCCCACACATCATACAACTTCCTCCACACAGATAATCAGTGCTTCCCCTCTGCGACACAGCAGAATTAACAGTGTTTGGTAGATATATAAAAAGAAAACTAGGAGGAGAAGCTGCAATGTAAGATGAAACAGAAACAACATTCACTCAGACAGAGAGACAGGCAGGCAGACAGGCAGAAAGACAAAGAGACAGGCAGACAGAAAGACAGGCAGAAAGACAGGCAGAAAGACAGGCAGAAAGACAGGCAGAAAGACAGACTATTCTGGGAAGCATGACTGACAAGATCAAAATAATTGCTGGAGGAAGAGCGCAGAGGAATTGCTGGAGGAAGAGCGCAGATCCGGATAGGAGATGGAAGGAAATAACAGACACATGCAGAGAAACACTCGCCGGAGCCCGAGGAGCGGTGTCTCACCTTGCTCCAGGTCCCGCTGGTCGTACCACGGCTCCTCTTCCTCTGTGATAAACTCCTCCATCCTGCCCGCACGGAGCATCGAAGCCGATGAAGCCTCCTCTCCTCTCTTCTCCTCCGGCGATGTGATCTGCGGACTCACGGGCGGAAGTGACAACAAACGGGCGGCGGCGCAGCCTCCTCCCAAAGTGTGTGTAACCCTTTGAGACGAACGCCCCGAGAGACTAGCGGCAGCGCACCTGCTTCTGGAGCCGCCTGTCGAGATGAAGCAAACCACGTGACCAGGTTCACACCTGCAGACATGAAATGAAACGGTCCGCCCGGCTGCCGTTACAGAGCCGCGGTGTCTCCTCCGTTAGTCTCATCAGTGTCTGATGTGCAGCGGGGCCCGGCAGACGCGCATCGGCTGAGCGCTGCTGCTGCGTTCATGTGCTGTGGGAAACTCCGGATTTATTGTGGGCACTTATACTTTGTACCCTGCTGCGGAAGCACCGCCTTTGAAAGGTTGTTTTTTTTACTGCGTTTAAATACTGGTTTGACTCCATCATCCCAGTTTAGTGAGACTTCAGCATTATATTACATTATATAATATAAATATCGTCCTTATTAAGGCTTTAAAAGGGGTTTGTTTAGGGTCAGCCTTCTACATTCATTCTTCAAATGTGTCTCTTTCAGGGACAGATCATCCCCCAAAAAGCACCACAAGCAGAATATCATAGTCCCATCATATTACAGAGAAGGCAGACATCTCGCCAAAACTAGGTAACTTACACCGAAACAAACTAGACTGATAAACAGCATTTCGGGCAAAAAGAAATATATGCATTTTGTATTTATTTATTTTTTGTTTGGGGGTCACACACTCCTGCCATGTTTTTTTATTTAAATGTAATCATTTACAATTTGCAACCCTTCCTTTTCATATTCTAGCTATAGGAACGTGAAAGGCGCAAATTACAAGCAGCAATGAAGGCACCACCACTAGAGGTGACGTCAACGTCTATTTGACAGTGTCCCCGGCACGGACGTCTCCCCCCTTGTCCCCCTGGTCCCCCAGGGCTCCAGTTGAAGACATTTGTGTTCATGAATATAACACAGAGTGCGGCTCTCACACTGCGGTTATTCTTATTCAGCATGGATTATTTATTGTAAACATTTAGGAGCAAACAGTAAATAGGCTGTGGCTGTTCAGAGCAGACAGCCAGGCCTCCAGTGCTCCCAGTACGCTTTGTGTTGCCTCTGGACTGTGGAGACAGAGACTGTGGCCTCTCACAGCTCCAACAGGCACTATGACTAAGGAACATTTCCCTCATGGAAATTCGTGTCACTAAAAAAAAAAAAAAAAAAAATCTGCAAATGATCCCTTTGTCCAGAAACATATATGAAAATAAAAATTAATCTAGTTAATATTTAACATAAATAACTAAACAAAACACACAAACCGGACAGTTTCCCATCATACAGTATCTCGTTGTACATTTACTTTGTAGCAGTAGCAAAAAAAACTAAAAAAATAACCAGCCACCATAACACAGAATCGTCTGGTTATTGTCAAATAAGTGTTCTTGTACATTTCAGTCCCATTTACTTCAAATGATGTGTTCTTCACATTACGGCCTCTCTTCTGTGGAGGAACATGTCAGTTGGTCCGTCCCTCTTTGACCCAGACAGAAATAACTCCACAAACATACCGTGTCATTTGATTCATATTAGAAGATCCCCAGAAGATGAACCATGTTCATGATCATGATCCCCTGACCTTTCATCTCGCACCATCGGGTCAAAATATCTATATCTAAATAACTGCAAAACACATGAGCTACAGCTGTAGGAGCGAATGTTCTGTTAGCAGCATGGCCTCAGCGCCGCTAGCAGCATAGCCATGCCATGCCAGCGCTGCTAGCATGGCCACAGCGCTGCTACATGGCCACAGCGCTGCTAGCATAGCCACAGCGCTGCTAGCATAGCCACAGCGCTGCTAGCATAGCTCGAGCCCAAGAGGCCAATGGTTTCCTTTTTTTTTCAGCTCAGTATAAAAATCAATTTGCACAGACTTGATAAAGGTGTTACTAAAGATGTAAATGTGGATTGACTTGAACAGAGAGTGCAGTACAACATAGTTGTGAACCAAAAAATAAAAAATAACCACACAATTTCCAGTTAATAGCTGAAACATATGAACAACACTCATTTCCTTTGTATGCACACAGATGAACCTCTGCCCTCTCAAGCTGTCACAGTTATTGCTTCATTATTGGCATACGCTGTTGCTGCAGCAGCAATGAACCTGGATAAAGCAGAACTCTAGGAGCAGCTCAACCATAAACCTGGTCAGCAGGCGTCTGTGGTGAAGCTTAGGCACTGACAAAAGGGGAAGGGCTTGACCCTTGAAAAGGACAAAGTTCCCACTTCCCATCATTCTTTGTTCTCTGTGGTTTCACAGCTGTGCGGTCTTTTAAGGTGCTTCCAGTCGGCCTCGCTCTCGCAGCGCTTCACTCCGCTGAAGAACTTCTTGATGAGGCCTTTGGCTTCTGCTTTAACTGGAAACAGAGACCAGCGTTAGAGCGGAGTCCACCGCATGCAGCGGAGCACAGATCATTTAGCCCCCGCTTACCTGAGCCTTTCCCCCGACTCCTCCCCTCCGCGAGAAGGTGCGATAAGTAGCGGGCGAAGGACTTAAACAACTCCTGCAGCGCAAGAAAACAAGAGCTGAGATTTCGTCGCACACGGCATTCTCATCTCTGCAAACAGGAAGTGATAATCGCGTCGCTCACCTTGTTTGCAAACATTCCCTTTTTGTAAAAGGGGTCCAGGCAGTGGACCACGATGTCAGCCGCTTCCTTCAGGGTCACGGGCTTGGGGGGCTCGCCGACGGGCAGCAGGGCCCTCTCCTGCACGTCGGGGTTGAAGGTCACTTTTCTGTCCGTGGGGCGGCTGCGCTTCACCGGAGGAGACGACCTGCTGTCCGCTTTCATATCGTCTGTCACCTGAACACACACACACACACACCATGAGTGCCTGAGGGGGAGCTCCATGATAGGATTGGATAGGAAACAGCCACTTACCCCTTCTGTGAGAGGTGGTGTGGCTTCTGTCTCCGGTTGGTTTGGTCTGTGTGAGCGGCAAAAACAATACGTTAAGTCACTTCTCCATCAAGTGTTTCCTAAAATGGTGCATTCAGGGTGCTTACTCTGCAGTGGACTTGATATTCCCTTCTGATGTGTCTGGAAGCCGCTCCAGCATCTCCATTTTATGAGTTTCCTCTTCTTCGTCCTCATCCTCATCGTGTATAACTATCACTTCTCTCTTTCTTTCTTCTTGAATCAGGTCCAGAGTCTCCGCATGTTCGATCTCCATGTCTTCCACGCTGACAGGCGAGTGTTCCTCATTGCTTTCTGGAGCGACCGCCGTATGAGACACCGCTGCATCAAGTCCCCTGGGCGTCTCCGCCTCCTCCGGGCTTTTCTCTGTCGTTTCTTTCTTCGCGAAATACAGGGAAATGTTGCGGGAGCTCTTTGCCGCCTCCGCTAGTTTCTGCTGCTTCTTGCTCACGGGTCGACCTGACTTCGTCGGGCTGTTCGTGGAGGCGGCGACGGCGTTCGCTCGGGCTCTGACGGACGACGTCACCGCCGAAGACGCTTCTGCGCTCGTCTCTCCGGAGCCTCCGTTGTAAAAGCCGCCGCTCTCCGTCCGAGTGTTGGACAAAGTGTCCGACATGGAGCCCTTCAGCAGCTCCTTAGCAGTCAGGAAGGGGTCGGATGATCCTCTCAGGCCTGCTCCCACTCGCTTACGCTTCATCTGGGGGAGCAATGCAAGAAAAGAATAAAAGTTTATATCAGACTACTATGCAGCCATAATAATCCACACTAACTGCCGGGTAAAGTGGGAGGTAACTCACAGAGTAGATCTCAGATGCAGATGTGAACCCCTGCAGCTCCGCAGAAAAGGAGCAGGAAGAAGACGAGGCTGTTTCCTCTTTGAGTTTGGACTCGTTCTCACTGCTGCTGTCAGCCTTGACACCGCCTCCCTTTTCTCCAGGTGCCGCTTTCTTCAACTCTGATACCTTTTAAAAGGACATGTGTCATTATACCTAGCATATATACCAAGGATGCTTTGACAGGCAGAGCGGTTAGAAGCTACCTTCTTCAGGACGGCCGCTTTGTACAAGTTGGAGGACTTGGTGCTCTTGAAGACCTCGTGTTCAATATCGACTGCTAGAGAGCGGGTGTCACTGCAGAGACATGAAAGTCACTGTAGAGCGACTCCGGGGGAATGAAAGGTTCGAAAGTTCACAATGTTTATGAAGGACGTTTGAGGCATGTGTCTGCTGACTTACTTGAATGAGTCTTCTGCCCCCTGGTGGCCGTATAGTGCTTCCTGCAGGAGGCACAGGCAGTGCTCTCGGGCCTGGAATAAAATATTAGGTTCATAAAATTCAAACTAAAACTGTCAGGAACATAGCTACTGATGTTAATACTATATATTATATTTATCTTGTTGAAAGACATTTGACAGAAAAGTTTGCAGGATGGAAACTTTCTGCAATACATCCGTCGCAGTCCCGTTCTTTTCTTTTGTTAATACTGCTCAGGCGACATGTCGGCTCTGCCGCCCGTCTTCACGCCACATGACTCACGAGTCACTGAATTCATGCCAACGTGTTAATGAGCGCAGCCGGCATGAGGAATGTGTTCGCAGCGGTCGGGTACCTTCACGGTGAGTCTGGGGATCTTCTGGCTGCCGGCCTCTCGGAGTGGGCAGTCAGCGTCTACACAGGGAGACACACTGGTTACATGGGCTCAGCCGGATGTACAGTCACAATACTTTGTGTATATTTACTAGTACTTTGTGTATATTTACCTGGGGGAACAAAGCCGTTCCTCTGAGCCTCTGCCGTCTGAAGAAACATGAGCAGAGAGAAGTTGATGCTCAGATATTCACTAAAACAAAGCAACTTCCAATAAAACAATGCACAGTAAACAAAGAGGTGACACACTGGTACACTTCTTCCTCTCTGCAGCGTAACCACTCTGCACAAAATGCCCAAAGATTTGTCAAATACGTAAATAAATGAATAATAAATACATCTTTTGACACTGTTGGCTTTAAAGATTGTCAAAAGAGAGAACAGCAGCTCGTTCCAATAGGGAATTTTCACAGAAGGAAAAATAAATGGGCTGTTGGATAAAATATTTATATTTAGAGCTCAATCAAGAATCAATATGAATCTTAGTTTCCTACAAAGAAGTCTTGACTTTTTTTTGTGTCACTTTTATTAATTTATTATTAAACATAAAAATGAGGTTCGTCAGATAATAAAGAAAAAAAAAATAGAATACTTTGCTATATTTTTTTCTCTGTGAAGTTATATTGTCATCCTACTGCTGTTTGTTATACGTGTTATTTTGTATTATATAAATAAATAAAACATAAAATAAGGATCTTCCATCCAATATTCTTAATTCCCTTTACAAGTTAATCTCAGTATGATCAATATGTCCCAGTGATATGCTTTGGCTTCAGCCTTCTACAGAGTTTATATGGGATTAGTATTAAATTACCAAAATATGTTTTGTGGGTGGAATAGTACATAAACCGCTTAGCTCAATTACATGAAGAGATTTAAAGTTTGAGTGACGTGGGATCGGGGTGACGCCGCCTCCTTCCCATGAAAACCTCTAATCCCTTATTTGTTGTTTTCTTTCTACTATGTCAGGATGGTGACATTCCTGTTTTTATTGATGTTGTGCTGCAAACTGGACGAGCTCCACTTTGACCTGCTGACACTTTAACTTCGATGTTGTGCCAAATTCCACTAAAACATGTGGGAGCGATTTACCACAATCCTGACTTTCAGTGGGCTCAACAGCCGCAGCCTGCGTGCTGCCAACAGCTGGCCGGCAGACGCACAAAGACACACAACAAACACAGCGTGGAGCCGTGTTTCTAGTTCTATCAAATACAGCTTTCTAAAACGCGTTCGAGCGTCCATCGCTGTGATCCAGTACCTTCCGTATGCTCATCTGCTGCCTGAAGAGGTCCGAAAACTGCTTTTTCCTCAATGAGCCGCCGCCGCCGCCGCCGCCGCCGCCGCCGCCTTCGTCGCCGCTACTGGCGCCCTCTTCGTCAAACCTGCAACGTGAGATGTCGGTGTCAATCTCAAGGTTTCACCACTACTTTACGCTACACAAGCAAATCCACGTGGGACCAACGTCCCAGAGGGGTGTCCTGCCTTTCAAAGCCGTAGCCCTTCCTCCCTCCTTCGTAGAGGCCTCGCTGGAAGCCGAACGGCCCGGCGGCCTCTTGGCCGTGGGCGCCGGTCTTGGTGCTGAGGACCGACGCCCGCTCCAGCTGGGCGCGCACAGCTTTGGGGTTGCAGCAGAAGTCGCAGGCACCGGCACAGTTCGGCGTCTGGTCCCCGAAGAACTTGGAGATGGTGGCATGGCGACAGCTGGTGGAAAGATGGCCGACACTTGTTAAAACTCAATGTATGCAAAGAGAGGCGAGTGATACCTCCCCTCCTTCAGTTTCATCAGGATCTTCAATTTTACACATTTGTTTGTGACGTTGACGGGTTAGTGAAAACTTTGTTGTTTCTCTGAAACCGTAAAAACAACAACAATATGATTACTTATTTCTTGGTGCACGTTTTGCTGTCGTCCCCATTCTTTATGTTAAGAAGTAGTTGCCACTGAGGGCAACCAAAGGCCGAGAGTTGGTTGCCAATTTCTCCAAACCCTGATTCATTCACACGGCTGAAGTTGGTTACACATCAGAAGGTCGAGCCGGAGGGTATTTTTGAGCTCGCGGCAAACGTCTCTCCATTAGTCACAGAGCATCTAGTGCATAATTGATCTATTAGCTTTTATATAACAGTCACACATTACTGTGATCAATATTTCTGTTCTCCTACGAGTCAAACGGACTCCGTCGGGCCATGAAATAGAAAATGCCACCTAGAAGATCGAGTGTTGACTTCAGCACGTCTCCATGTACCGAGAACAACAAGAGATCTGGATATAAATAAATACATTTCAGTTTTTTTTTTTTTTTTTTTTTTTTTTAAACACAAGTTATTAGTTGGGGGAGGAAGTTTGTTTTTTTTAAAAAGGCCTCATACTTCTGTGCCAAATCAGGTATTATGTAACAGCCAATATCACACCCACACACATACAGAGACACACACACACACACACACACACACACACACACACACACACAGCGTCTGATGGGAAACAGCCATCAACACACTAACTAGCAGGCTGGAAACGGGAACGCTGCTCATGAAAGAGAGCGCAGCAGCTCCACCAAAGGAGGTGGGGAAAGGCGGAGCGGCAAACAAAGACTCTGAAGCAACAGTCACTCCCAGGGAGGACTGCCAAAGAGAAAACAGCCTCTCAGGCAGGGGGAAAATAAAGTAAGGCGCACAGTCAAGCGACACAGCAGATCACTACAACGCAAGAAGACACCAGGAATAACTCGCCTGGAGAAGAAGCATTAAGAGGAGCATGAAGCTTTTTTTTGTGCCATCTCACTTCTTCTTCACTCCACATGCAGTCTCATCAGTTCCTGAGGAATTCCTCCTCCTCCTCCTCCTCCTCAACTTAATCTCAACCAGACTTATCTCCGGCTGATCGTGACGAACACTCTGACGAGTACAACGCCCGGCAGGTAACTCCTCCAGAGGAGGCCTGTCGTCTTCATCACGTCTCCTCCTCATCAACTGGTCTGCTGACTTCTGTAAGTCAGTCTGAGCTGCGCGTGTGAACGACGACGGAGACTTTCACAGGTAAGTGTTTTTCATTGTGAGCACTCGAGGAAAAGTCCATGTTGGGAAGAATGTGTTCAGAAAAGCAGGCTTGTTGGGTGCAAACATACATCGGGCATTTAAAACTGTACCGGCATTACCAAAGGCACGTTTTGAGTCTTCTGGCGTCCAAACAAACACTCAAAGAGACGGTGGGGAAAAGTCAGAGTCTGATAAGTAGAAGACAAAAGTCAGATTGAAAGGCAAAGTTTCATATATTTTGGTTTCAAGAAGGAATTGGATATTTAAAACTGGACACAAACAGGATCTAAAATGAACACGAACAAAGCATCGACTGTGCAGAAATGTCCTTTATCAGCGAGGTCCATCTGATAACAGCAGTGAACTAACGACATAAAGCTCTAACGTGATAACAGCCTCCGGTTAGACATCTGCATGTTCCGAAATCTCAAAATCATCTGCCATCCAAATTCTGCTGAGCAGACAGTGGATGCTGTAACTGCATAAAGTAGCATGAAAACATTCAGCAGCACTGAAGAGTATTTGGTACTCAGTATAACAATACGGTAAATAAATCCTTTCCGTCATGAAGGTTACAAGTTTGTGTTCGTGCTTTATAGAATCGTTGATTCAGCTTGCATAACTTTGTAATGCCTACCAGCAAGCTCAGTCATATAAATAATTATATATATAAAAATTATTTTATATATACTTTGTATATATAATTATATATATAGACTTTGTTATTTTTGAACGGAGACAGGCTTCCCTTGTTTACAGTCTTTGTGCTAAGCTAGCCTGCGGCTGGCTCCAAGTACACACACACACACACACACACACACACACACACACACACACACACACACACACACACACACACACACACACACACACACACACACACACACACACACACACACACACACACACACACACACACACACACACACACACACACACACACACACACACACACACACACACACACACACACACACACACACACACACACACACACACACACACACACACACACACACACACACACACACACACACACACACACACACACACACACACACACACACACACACACACACACACACACACACACAGTTTGTATTATTTAGTCTTTGTTGGCGTTATGTTTTGTAATGTAACCCCATAGCAGCAAAACCAGCAAAGAGCTGAGCCGACACACCCAGAGGCCTTTCATTTACTTTAGACCACAACAACACAGGCGAGTAAATCACGTATCACTCGACGCTCGGAGCGCCACACAACACATCAAACACATTTAACACAATGAAACGGGCCGAGAGAGAGAGACCAATCCTCCCTTTGTTATGTTGTTTCACAGAGAGCCTGACAGGGGTTAACCTGTTGGTTATTGTGAACACCCTAAACCACACACACCTGTCGCTTGACATCAGTGCTAGTAAAACTCCTCCCACTTTCTCTTCAAAAAGGGAACCTCCAGATTGGGAAACCTTTAAACATAATCTCTCCGTGATCGCAGATAAAAAGCTGAACGTTTTGTGCTCGTGTCAACAAACCAGCCACGTGGTCTCGCCCACTCAGGCCGTCCGTAACGGGCAACAGGAGCCACATCCTGAAGACCGACCGCAGGCAAACAAACGAGACACTGTGCAAACCAAATTCAAGCACGACCTTTTCACTGTAAATGCTTCCGCCTCGTTAGGATGGATGCCAGAGAGGAGACGCTGAGCATCCTGGGGAACATATGGGTCAAGCTGCAGGGTCTTCCCCACGCCAGCCCGGTGGAGCTGGCAGCTTTCTTTGTCATCCTAACCTTCATCTGTGAGTCTCCTCTCTACTGCTACCCATTCCTGTTTTCCTTTTAAAAAGCAAGGCGAGCCGCTCACGATGCCCGTTGTTATCTCTCTCCTGCAGTGGTGGTCCTGCTCATGGTGGTGCTGACCTGTGTGAGCAGCTGCTGCTGCTGCTGTCGCAAGACCAAGATGAGGCGATCGAACATTTGAGAAAAACAGGACGCGGTGCAAATGGTCCTCGAGAAAACCACAAAAAGGGTTTTTCTGTGTGGCTGGAGTCGTATATACTCAACAGACATTCGAGAGCTTTCAGAGGCACGAGAGGAGCCCAACCCTCAAACAACAAAACACCTGACAAACACACTGAAGGACGTCCTGTCAGGCTGCCAAACACAGCCGCCGAGGCTGCCGCGGTTTCAGGAGAATCTACTTTCTTTGGAGCATCTCTGCGCTACACAGAGGAAAAACACTCTTCTGCCTCGAGGAAGCCCAGTGTCTTCAATAATGCAGGCTAATACACGGATTATGAGCTATAAAAGGATGTAGGATGATAAAAAAATGTAAAGAAACTGCAGTGAGTTGCACAGTGAGATACGAATACATACTTAAAGAACTGGCACTCAGAGTCACACCTAACCTGGTTGGTTCAGTTTAAACAAATCAAGGTATGTTAGTCCGGTTAGTACAGTTTATTCGGGGTCATGTTAAAGCTGTCAATCAAACCCCGGTCTGCTTTAAAGTGGACTCTGGTTCGTTTGTGGTATGTGATTCCAGCATGAATTCAAAAGCTAAACTTCTAATAAATCCATCTGCTGATGGTGAAATCTGTTATTTTTATTGATCTGTATATCACCTGTTAAAGCAAATCTTTTGGTAAAAACAGTACCACATATGCATGTCAGTGCCGGTATTTTCCCTGAATAATAGGATTCAACTCTGTGTACTTTGTCAGTTCTTTAAATCCATCAAAGTGTGTTCAAAACGCTGCATAAACGTTTGTCATTCAACAGAATCTGATTTCCCCAAAGTGGGCCCTGATGATGCAGTATGACGAACGCCAAAGCGGTCCAATCAATGAGTTACCCATCTGTCTGAATAATATCTTGTTTACTCCTCTTGGTTTGCATGTAAAAAGCCTGAAATACAAAAATGTATCGTTTTTTTTCTTCTTCATTCCAGACAAATGAACCAAACTACAGGTATGAAAGCTTGTTTAGAGTTTGACACGGCCTTCTAAGGGAGACGCTGTTTTCAAACCTCAAAGTGTTCGTTGACACTCTTCACAACAAAGCTGGAAACACAGATCAAGTCTGCCCTCTGCTGCACACTAGCTGAATTGGACGGGTTGTATTTAGAAAAGCACAGCATGCATCTAACAACACTTGTGTATAAAACTGCGTGTTATATTATGAGTGACTGACAGGTGGAGACGATACGTGATCATGTGATGCTTTGACTACACTTTTGTACGCATTAAACAAAAAGGTGACAGCCGTGCACCGAATGCTTTACTCACGCTTCTTGAGCACAGAACGACACCATGGCATCAAAGTCCTTGATGGCCGCTTTGCTGGCCTCCTTCTTAGAGCCACGCTTTTCCTGCAGACAAGTTTACAAAATGTTCACAAAACCTCAACATGAGCTGGTTACATTCTGAGCTCCTTGTTGTGCTGACCTGTTTGCGGGCCATCTCCTTGCGGATGAGGAAGTTCATCTGCTCCTTGTCTCTCGGGGAGTAGTACGTGCGACAGGAGGAGGGCAGTCCGTCTCTCCCCGCTCGCCCAGACTCTTGGTAGTAACTCGCCAGGGACTTGGCGAGGTTCCAGTGAGCTACAAACCTGCAGGATTAACGGAAACATTAGCGCATGCAAACTTAAATTCTGGAGCCAAAACTAAATGTTACATCAAAACCTCAGAGCCTCACCTGACATTGGCCTTGTCGACTCCCATACCGAAGCTGATTGTGGCTACGATAACCAGCACCTCCCCCTGCATCCACTCGTTCTGGACCTCTGTGCGATCTCCTGATCTCAGACCTGCAGGACAAAAAAAAAAAAAAGAAAGTTTGGAGACCAAATATTTGTGTTTTCTAATTCTACAACCACATGGAGGAAAAACAGTCTAACCTGCATGATACGCTTTGGACAAGACTCCAAGCTTGGTCAGCTGGTGAGCCACCGTTTCACAGCCTTCCCTGGTCCGACAGTACACAATCCCACAACCCTGTTTATACATATTACATACAGTAGGTTAAAGAAACCAGGGCTCTTATTGTTGTGTTCAGGTGGAAATGATCAGCTAATATTGGGGTCATCACAGCCTACAGGATAGATACACATTTTGATATTTGACAGTTTAGCACGATTTATATACACATAACATAAACAAACAAATTCTACAGAGATTGGTTTTCTCAAAATGTGACTATTTGTGTCCGGCCTGTAAACCTCAGCACGCTTTAAGGCTTCGCTCAAATCTGCAAACTTGTAAAGGAACTTTTCTAGCATATCAGAACCCTGAAAGAACAAGTCAAGTGAAAACTTACGGCTAACCACCGCTATTCAATTAAAATGTTTACGTTTCTATCGTTTCAAATGAGCCGTTCTTTGTCTACTGCTCCAACAGGATTTCAGATCAGTCGTCTCAGTTATCTCACTGTAAACAATCAAGCTTTTTTTGGCAGCAGATTCCAAAAATAAACAGTGGTGTAAATCAAATTGAATAAATCTATATAAAAAGGAGAAGCTCCACACAAACAATCCCAACCTGTTGATGAGAGCCGCTGTCCAGCGCCAGCGCCTCCTGAATGAAGTCGTAGAGGTGGGCGTAAGGGTTTGGCAGCAGCTCCCTGAAGATCACATCGTAGTGCAAGTTTTTGCGGAAGACGGGCGTAACGAAAGACTGTGGCGAGTGCAGCCTCAGGGACCGAGAAATGTCCTCTTGTACATCTTTGGTCGCCGTTGCCGTCAGGGCCAAACAGGGAACCCCCGGCAAGCGTCCACGCAGATCTCCCAGCTTGAGGTAGTCCGGCCTGAAGTCGTGACCCCACTGGGAGACGCAGTGAGCCTCGTCCACAGCCAGGTAGGACAGCAGGCCGCGGGACACCAGGCCGGTCAGGCAGGGCTGGAACGAGGGAGAGGCCACCATCTCGGGGGTAATATAGAGCAGCTTCAGCTTGGGGCTGCTGCTCCCCAAGTCAGCCAGGATCAGACTGCGCTCGCCTGCTGCCAGCTTGGAGTTGATGGAGCAGGCAGGGATGTTCAGACTCTGCAGGTGGTCCACTTGGTCCTGCACACACACACACACACACACACACACACACACACACACACACACACACACACACACACACACACACACACACACACACACACACACACACACACACACACACACGAAGGGATTAACACAGAACTGAGACGGTAATGGAGGAGCCCAACCACAGACGGAGACTGACCTGAATGAGCGCGATTAGCGGGGATATAACCAGAGTAATGCCCTTAGCCATGACAGCTGGCAGCTGGTAACAGAGGGACTTTCCTGCTCCAGTCGGCATGCACACAAACACATCAGCGTCACCTGCGGGGGGACAACACCAGTCAGCACCGAGTCACACGCTCACCTCTCTGACTGGACATTCAAACTGAGCCTCATCTCGAGCTAAGTATGAACACAAATCGTCAGTTTGGTGGCTGTTGCTAGAAGCTAGCTTTAGCTAACGTCCGCCAATTAGCGCAGAGATAAACTAGCTAACGCGCCTGTGTTCGCTTACCTTTGAGGACGGCTTTAACAACATCTTCCTGTACTTTAGAGCGGAAGTTGTCAAACCCAAAGTGGGTTTTTAAAGCTTGTTTTATAGTTGGTGTTGCCATCGTTCGTCGCTCTTTAAAGAACTCATGCAAAGCGTCCCGGGCGTCGTCGCACACCGATGACATCACAGGCAAAATTGAAATTCAGTATTTAGTCATTCCATGTTATTTATTCATATAAACATTTTAATTTACGTTTTTTTGACATTTGTGTATTTATTGCGTTAGGTTGAAAGAGTTCTTCATATTTTGATCATCATACTCTTGATTATGTTTTGTATTATTCATTTCATCTAATGAAATAATGTGTTCATTAGGGGATGCCCATAAATCATGTGATTTCTCTGGAAGTTTTTAAAGATAATGAGTTTAACGAGATGCTCGAGGAGTTTCAGGAAATAGGGCCCTCTAAAAGGTTCTTGCCAGCAAAAGCACAACATATAACAACAATATATAAAATATGATATGATATTCAAACCTGCAACAATTGTAACTTGCAATATTTTTCCATTACAATTATTCAAAGCACAATTTAATTTAATTAGCACAAACTATTAAGGCTGGAGCTCTGGAGCCTCAGCCAGTGTGGTTCGTCCAGCCTTGTCTAGCGTTACATAGTGATCTCATTAAGTTAAAATCCTTCTCTAATTTATTTTCATGTAAAACCTTTTCCTCACTATTTTACAGTGACACACAGTGTAAGTGTCTCAAGTTTTAAACTGAAATGTTATATCTTCAGTCTAATAATATCTTGTAAATCATTTACTATCCGTTTCCCTTTTACCTCAATATTAGCGTAACATGTTTGGAAACTTCAAGAACTCTGAATAGAAAACAAAGTTTAAGAGTTAACTCACTCTTGTATGAGCCACTGGTGGAAACATAAAAGATCACTGGTGCTGTTTATATACTCTGCTCCTCCACGTGGCCTCTTTTTGTGTGCTCTAAATATTTAGTGGTAAGGATATAAAATAACCACAACAGAGAAACAAGAGAAGATGCTGAGGCTGATATCTGACACACGTTTATTTACCCAAGATACTGTCCCGGTTTGACTAAACCAACCACAATTCAGCTTTCAAGGTCAGATTTCCCTTTCTAAGTAAAGATTTTGAATTTTTTTACTGTGCTTTGTTCCTTTTTTTGTGATTATATATAATGTAATGTCTATTATACTAATAAACAGACCAAAGAGTAAGACTTGGATTTGGTTTATTTATCATTCACAGACATAAATGTGTTCTTACTCCTGGGTTAATATTGCACAATAGATTACATTAACACTATCGGTTACTTTTCAAAAATACATGTGTGAGCAAAGAGGAGCGCTGTAACTCTATAGTGAGGAAGTGTTTGCAACAATCACATCAAAGCAGCAGCAGCAGCAGTAGCAGCATAGAGAGGGGTCACATAGTGGAGCTATTCAATAGCACAAGGATGGACTTTTACATCAGGATCTCTGATTTCTCCCAGTGATTATCACATAACCGTAATGTTGTACTTTAATATCTACTGGAGTTTAAAGGAAGAGGTGACAGGAGTAGACTCAACCCCAGAGGCAGGGCGCCGGGCAGATGCATTGGCTCCTAGCCGCTGGGGACTTGATCACCAGATCCTTGATGATCTCCACTGTACCAAACAAGGGGAACAGCTTCTCGTCGAAGCGCTCGTTGTAGGTGTAAATATGGAAGTGTTTGTCCACGTCATAGAAGGACAGCTGGCCGCGGTCGTAGTCGACGTAGACGCCCACCTTGCGGGGGATGAGGCCGGGCGGCAGGGCGGTGTACGGCACCGTCAGGGCCTTCAGCTCGGTGCCCCTCTCCAGCCGCAGGCTCAGGTAACCATTATCTGTGTTGAGGGACTTGAAGCCTTTCCTCAGGGCCGACTCTTTGGCCACGCCCAGCCTCCAGTCCCGCTCGCCCACCTCCACCTCCCAGTAGTGGCGGCCGGAGGCGAAGCCCTCCATCCCGACAGCGCACCACCAGCCGTCGAAGCGTTGGTGGTAGTTGGGGATATCCTTCCTCTCAAAGCCACAGCGCATCCTCTTCTCGTCAGGGGAGATGAGCAGGTCAGGGTTGGCTGTGTCCAGGTCCAGAGTCACCTCCACTAGAGAGAAAAGTGACGGGGATTACATTAGCACACAGCTTCTGCAGAGATTATACTCAACATATATGTTGATGCAATGCATGCTGTACCTGCTGCATCTGAGATCCAGTCCCACACTGTAAAAAACAAACAGGGCTTTAGTTGTAAGAGATGTCTGTCTAACAGTGTAAATGTATGTCAGTAGATAGAGACTGTCAAACCAGTATGAAAGGAACAAACGGTGGGTATTATAATGATGAGAATGTTCAAGTAAAGGAGAGGTTGTCTGTCCTGACATTTCCAAACTTTTAATTGATGCAATATTTTGACCTTAACAGGCAAATATCCATATGGACAAAAAATGTGAAACTAAAGACAAAAGGTGATACCTCCAAACTATTTATTACTATTTTCACAGATAAAAAACATTTAAAAAAGGTAATAAAAAAGCACTGCAACTCAAACAGCAGCCAATATCCCCATACATGACATATATCATCTCTAAATTAGTTGTATTTTTCTCTTTTTTAAAAATCGTAAAACAAAAAACATTATACATATCACACGACCTTAATAAGCTAAACGCCTTCTCTTTGGGTCATAATATGTAATTTTCTGTGCGTAGTCGATATATAAGAGCGTTGTTTTGTATCATATGATCTCTTAATTGCAGGTGGAGCTGTCATTTATTTTGGTCTGCCTGTGTGGTGCAAAACTACAATGAAATATATTTCTATTAAAGCGATAAACTCGACAACACTGAGCAGTCAGAGTGTAACTTGAAAGCAGTGCAGCCGTTGCTTGTAATGGTTTTAAGTGCATGCTGATATCAAGGATATCCCTCACCTGGTTGAGGAATGTAGGATATGGCACCTGGATGGAGAAAGTAACAACTCATCAGGAAGGGGAAGTCTCCAGATTCAGAACAAAATTCAACTTGATTCAGTTTTGATTTACAAACCAATCGTCTGCGTCTTCTGCTTCCACATGAGCCACTGCTGCGGTATGGTGTCCTGCAAGAACACACCAAAGGAGGTTTGTGTCACACCTGCACAGTAAACAATGAGTGAAGCAGGCTTTGGGAATTGCGTCACTGGACTGCTACCTTATCCGGGCGCTGCACCATCAAAGTCCAAAACACCAGCTCCATGGCACTCAGCAGATTGGGCGCGCGGCCCCACCGCCAGGCCGACTGCAGGTCCTCCAGAACCTTTGCCACAGGCTCCCCGGGCCACACACTTTGCTGCAAGTTCACAATAACAATAAGCGTTGTGTATTTATGGAGCAGCTTTCATAACAACCAAATGCAGCTCAAAGGGCTTCACAGGAGCAACAAATCAATAACACAGGTATTTATAACGTTGGACACGAGAAGCAAAAACAATAAAATAATAAAATCCCCGAAACAGAGATATAAAATAGGATAATCGAACAGCCCACCTCAGGCTGAGCTCTCAGGTCCTTGACCCAGTTGAGGATCACAGTTTTGGCCTCCAGCAGGTCCTGCTCATTAATCATATCGGGCTGTTTGACCTCTTCCACCTCTGGCCAGCCGTCCGTCTGCATGGGCCTCTTCTGCACACACAATCAGCCAAACCATGAGCGGTAACACCTCCACACACCTGCAGGAAGCATTGCCCGGTACTCTCCCTGTGGAGATGGGTTACTCTCTCAGATAAGCACCTTGCTCTCCAGCATGGAGGCCCACTGCAGGGTGAAGACCCGGCAGAGAGAGCTGGGCCAGGTGTCATCAAGGTTCCAGATGTGCTCCAGGACTGCGGATCTCTGCAGAGGCAGAACGGAGAGACACAAATTCAGTGTGTGGTCCCTGTTCGACAGCTGAGGCTGAGATGCACTTCCTCCTCAGTGAAATGAGGAACATTTATTTGATTTTTTACTGTGTCTCTGGTGTGCACTTTACCCTGTTTGCTGATGTAATCCTGACATTTCCCCACTGCGGGACTAATAAAGGAATATCTAATATAATCGAATATCTTGCTGCCCAGTATAAATCAACCTGAGAGATAGTGAATGACCTAAACACACACAAAATGTAATTGTAATATGGTATTTATATATTATTGTCTAACAATTGCCACTAAAGCCACATTGAATTGAATTGACAAGCGAGGGAAACGTGGTTGGTGATAGACAACAGAGGTGAAGAGAAGCCCTTTGTGGTACTCGCTCAGACCAAACTATTTCTATTCTCATGAGTGATTTGTTACCTGGCATACTCGGCTCAGATCTCTAGCCAGATCCACAACGAACAGCTGGTCCTCATCCAGAGGCTCCCTCTTCTCAATATTCGCCCTCTTGTGTGATTCCTGCAGGACGATTAAAAATGGATTAAAAAAGGATTTTTTGAGAGAAAATGGTTTATAAAGGGAGTTCTCAGCACAGAAATAAGGACATTTGAAGGACATTAGTGCAGCTTTACAGGAGCCTTAGAGAGTAATGAAGTCAGAGTAGAAAGGGGGGGGGGGGGGGGGGGGGGTGCACCAGAGCGTGTCTTACCTTTATCTTGGCCGTAAAGTTTTTGGCCGGCTCCACCATGAAGTGAAAGCACTGCATCATCTTGGCTGGCCTGTAGTAAGTGTCCTGGAATAAACACAAATATGTGTTTGTTTAGGAATTATATAATTCTCAGATTAACAGTGGTGGAATGAACTCAGTACTATTTACAATTTTACATACTTTTACGTTACATGATATATGATATGATTTATGATATTTAATATTCTTCTACTCCACTACATTTGAAACTCATATTTACTCATATTTTGATGTGTTTCATAAGATACGATGCAGTACTGTATAATACATTTAAAAAAAGTAAAACTGTCTCCATGTTGATGAAGTGCAACAATAAGATGATCTTACATTAAATGATTGGTAACAAAAACAAAATAACATAATGTTCTATAATAATTAACACTTTTAATGAAGAGTACTTTTGATACAGAAATGAACCAACCATCGCAGGGTCAAATCTTGACAATGAAATATAAAGATTGCTAATGTTTCCATCAAAAACAGCAGTATGTCATAAACCATTAACCATGAGGGATGTTCTCTTGGCCGTGAGTGATCAGCATCTTAACTAAAGTGATGGATGTCGTGTCCTCGGCTCCAGCAGCTGTTACTAAACATGTAAAGTTAATAAAGTCAAATATTAGTCTTTCATGTCCTCGTATCGGAGGCCGGAACACATAAATGAATCATTGACTGGAGCAGAATCGAGCTGGGATGACCAGTTCAAACTGGTTTTCATGCCGACCCAGACTGAGGATGATGTGGGTGAATGCACTGGCATAAAGGAAAAGTTGTTCGTGCATGTTTATCCACAGCTGGTTTGTTTATTAATTTAGTTATGCAGGTTAATTATCAAAGAAAGTTTGCAGCACATCAAGCTCCACAAAGCTGCAGAATCATACAGTACCTGTGTGTTGTGCAATACAATGTATGCAGTAATTACCAGTCATAAGCTGAAGGCAAGAATTATTAAACTCAATTTCCCCAAAAATATAAACAAGTGAAAGATATTTGGATTTGCAGAGACTGAAGTCAAGCTAGAGGCTGATTGAAACGGAAATGCTCCTTTAGAAAGGATTATCAGTGTCGTGGGAAAACATGACGGTGCAGTTTCTGCAGCGTGAGAGCGACAGTTCGAGGCCAGCTGATGACTGCGCATGAGGTAAACACACCTGCCGCGTGACTTTGCGGCAAACCTATATCCTCACTGCGGTTACACTCCCCGTGCACGCCGATCAGATACTTTATCTGCAGCTGTGCATGCAACAGAGCGACACCATTAATACGTTAATGCCGCTCATGTCATGTAACGTAACTGCAGTGCGGACGTGCACAACAACACAAATGGCACACGGTCGGTAACGCGCACGTAAGGCACGAGCCTACCTTTCTCCTGAGAAGTTTAGTAAATAAGTTTTCTTCTGGTCTTCCCGTGAAAGCGAGCAGCCGTCCGTGTCTGGAGGAGGCGCGCGGGCTGTGTGCTGCAGTGTCTGACCTTGTTTACATGCCAGACTGGCTGTCGGCTGCTCGGGCGGGTTCGGGTATCTCCGTCAGTGACGAACGAGTTCTCCGGCGGACGAAGCGCGCCGCCATGTTTCTAAGGTGAATGTTTATGACGCGGCACTGACGTAGGTTTGCGTTTGGATAAAACGTGTTTTTTAAGTGTTACATATTATATTATTACTATTTCCTACTTCTTTTTGAATGTTAAGGTAATCCATTAAAATGTCACTTTAGCTTTTAATACCTGGAGTACATTTAGTTGATAATACTCCGAAGTAATCATTTCAAAGCATGAATTTAGCCTGTATAATTGTTACACTGTTGTATTACTTAGATTGTAACTTAATGAGACTTGATAGAAATATCAATAACACAGGGAATACTGTTGGTCTGATGCTTTCTTTCTGATTAAAACATTGAAAAGTGTGGAGATTCTTCTCAAAATAAAGAAACATTTGACCAGAGATTGTTTTTAAAGACACAATTTATGGGCTAATTTGAGACTCCCGTCTAATTAGTGTGACTTTAGAGTTCCACAAACAGAAGTCTCTTTGTCTTTTTCAGCCAAAGGGATCGACTGGTGACACTATTCTGACCTCGAATGGGCTTTTCACTGAAATGACTATTAACATCAAACACGGTCATGTGATCCAATTTTGATATAAATATACTGCCCACAACTAGATTTTCTTGATTTACTGAGAACAAAAATACAAAATACACATTCTTGGTGTTAACAGTATTAAATACTCTCAAACATTTCTCATACATATTTACACATTTTATCTTTTATTTCCTTATAATTTCTATTAATGAGACACATTTCTGAGAATGTGCTCTCATTATTACATGTTTGTTTTTGAATCTTAATAGCAGCTCATGAGTTGAAGGAAAAACATTCACGGAGCTTCAATTAAAATCAGGGTGAATCAAGGGGCAGGCAATTCTCTGCAGATTAATTAAAGAAAATTAAAGCAAAGGAAAAATGTCCTTTCCGTCACGCAAAGTACACAGTCATGGGTATATAACTGCACTGGCAAAGGACAGCCTCACTGTGTTTGGCTCAGCAGCCGTTTGTAATTATAGATATTTATATTCTTATTAAATATTCATAATGTGTAAGAATAGTCCGGCATCAAATAACAAAAAAAGGAAGGATTTATTACATTTGTTTTCAGAAATAATAATGTGGAGTCACTCTTTTTTCTTCAATAAATACAGTACATGACAATGTGCAGGACATACATTTGGCATGTGTGCATAGCAAAAAAAAAAATCTGTGATAAAGAAAAACCAAGCAGGAACTAGAGATGCACTGATGCTGATACTCAAATAGCTTCTTCTGGTATTGAATGGCATTATTTTAATAAATACCAATTTGGTACTTTTATGTATTTGTTTGTTACATTCTGTTTCAAGTTAGGAAAACAATGTTTAACTCAAGCCTGATGTTGCCTTACACATAAAAGTCACTTCCACACAGTGAAACACTGGCATCAGATCGGTACTCGCTATCGAGTGACACCCAAAGACAAAGTGTTGGTATCGGGATCGGTGCATCCGTACAGGGAACTTTCATTTGGTAACCGCTCCTCTTCCCTCTGCTCCTCGAAGCCTTCTGGAGAACATAACAAATCAATATGTCTATAAGCTATAAATAAGAGAGAAATCATCAAGAGTCCCATCTGCCTTAAAATAACTAGGCATGGTGAAAAAAAAGGGTAAAAGTGGTACAAAAAACAAACCCATCTGTCTTATTATAACTTCATGAAGGCACTCTCATCAGCACCAGGTGCTTCATGGCGTCTGACAACGTTACAAAACTCACAATGAGTCTCTGGCTCAGGAACAGCACAACAAGAGGAGACAGGGGTTCACTGACAGGATCATCAACAAAGTAAATAGTGGTTCTCTTTTTGGTATGTTGTAGTCCACGACTTCAAGGTGTACCAGCCACCTCAGAAATGATGAATGTCCAGGGATCCTCAGCATGGTAGAGTACAGGAAGTGTTTTCAACAGTGCCGAGCCAAAGCCGTCTTCTCCCGATGCCCCTCTTTGGTTGCTCCTTCGTCTTCTGTCTCTTGAGGTATCTGAATCAGCTCGTGTGAAGGATCCAGTCTTCAACAAGTCGTGTTTTTTTCTTTTTTTTTTTGGTAACTTCCTCTAAAGCTTTCAGGTGTGTTTCACATTCATCATTGGGAAGCTGGCTCAGTAATCAGTCACACAGGTAGAACATTGCTGTTGGCATCCCAGTTGATGGGAGGAGGCGTGTCGGGCCTGGAGCCGGTGTAGATACTCTGAGGAGGGGAGGCGTCCAGACCGGATGAGAGGATGTTGTACGGCAGATCCACGGAGTGGCGGAGGCTCTCTTCATAAGTAGGAGGAGGCTGCCGGAAAGGAGTAAGAACAAGACGGATTTTAGAGACAGAGTTTGACAGTACACCACTTTGTTAGGTACACCTGAACCGGAGGAGCTGGACATCAATGGTGCTCAAACACAGTAAAGGTTGAATATTAAGATGTCCGCCATGCTCTCAGTCCAGAAAGTTGTTTTGTTGCTGCTGTTGGCATTCCTATTAATGCATTAAGAAAATGTATAATAATAATGATAATTTAAAAAAAATGCACAACGTTTTGTTTTTGTTTTGTCATGTGAAGCATTGTGTGCAACCCTGTGTTACAGAATGACAATAAATGATCTGTGAGCCTTGAACAGTTTAACGCCATAAGGTCTAATTCTATGAATCACAATGTTAATTTAATTATATGTTGTAGCATTGAGGTCATTAGCGGTGGTGTTGTCCTGGACAAAGTTTATATTCTGGACCCCTCATGTCTGTAAATATAAGGAGGACAAACACCTCAATATAATGTAGTCCAATGCAACATGCAACACTGAGCATGGTCAACTATAAAGCTGCAACAGGTGTACTGCAGATTAAAATGCTAAATAATGGAAGACCCAAATAAAATCTAAATAAAAGTATTTGGGAGTGACTGAGCCAGAGGGCACTGTCCTTGCTACTCATCCATTTGAGACTAGTACTGTGATTTACAGACAAAGAAAAAATAAACTTAACATAATCTACACAAGTCAGAAACAGTATAAACACTAAAGGTGATAACTGCAAAAGGATTCAGGGGAGACAGACAATGTTTTTCCCTGCAGGATGAAAGTGTTAGAAAACATCCTGAGGTCTGATATCCATCCTTGAAAATAAGTGGATCATGTTGGTATTTACTCTCCCAATTAATCTCCCCGTCAGTCGCCTGGAACTTGTTTTTTATCCAGTGCATTATCTTTCTGATCACATCTGGCTGATTCCCTTTAACCGACTGGGTCTTCTTATCTTTTAATTGCTTGGGGACCCTCAGGCGACAGGAACAACCCCACAACCCTGCCCTCTGTGTGACACACACACACACACACACACACCAGGCGGCTAAGTTTTACTACCATGTCCACAGGACAGACAGGAGCCGATATTAAGAGGCCATCAGTTCAACTTTAGTTAGGGGGAGGGAGACTTTTCCGTGACTGGTGATGGGTTGTCTGGAAAGTACCGTGTGTGTGTCTTCTTTGTGTGCGTACGTGTGTGTGTGTGCGTGTGTGTGCGTGTGTGTGTGTGTGTGCGTGTGCGTGTGTGTGTGTGAGCGATAGATGGGCAGCCATGCTAAGGATTGTTTAATTAAGGAAAAAAAAGGGAAGGTCAAAGTAGAAAAAAGCAGCAGAAGACAAGAGCACAAAGCTGCATTCTGGTGCACTGTTTGCACTCGGGATGCAGGCTTTAATTGTGTTTGATGTGCCTCGTACTCATTACGTTGTTTGCTCAAGCGTTGTGCGAGTCAAAAGCTCAGCGAAAGATCAACTCGGTAAAACCTTGAAACGCGGCCGGCAGCACAATTCGGCGGCGAGCACGAGATGAGCTGATAGTGAATCCTGTTTACTGCTCTCTGAATGCAGTCTAATCTTTGAACAAGCTCTTGTTACAATATTGTATGACAGCGTGGTCATAATAGAAAGAGCCTGCTTCTTATTATCTCCGTTCATTGTGAGGCTGCACGCGAGGGGCCTCCATAATAAGATGAGTTTATATAAGATTTAGCGCTCCTCCAGCTGTAATAGGAGTTCAACATCTTCTGTTCCCAGGCTTAGCGACAGCACCTGAACAGACTTCATTGTCAACGCATTTGTGACTGTATCAAGTGCCGAGACGCAGTCCCGATTCCCTAATTTAACTGACCTCGGTCACAATGGGTCCATTGAGGCCGAAGCGGTCCGCGATCATCATGTGGATCTGCCTCTGGCGGTCCTTCTTTCGGACGCTCTCGTAGGAGGGGAGCCTCGGCAGGGGGGCCTCCAGTGTGGGCAGGCTGTAGCTGGAGGGCAGGCCCACGTAGAACAGCTGACCCGCCTGCTGAGACACACACAGGCCCGAACACAGAGGGACACTCATGAGGGACACTTGGTGAGGGACGGGAAACAGAAGCTGTTTAAGTGCCACTTTAAAGTCATTGAAAACGTCCCCATAGAGGCGGGAGCTGCCTGGTGTCCCCAGTGGTGTGTGTGTGGTGTGCACACAGGAGGGAGATGCTTTGAGTGGCTGGCCCGCTCACCTGAGTGTTGTTGTCGTCCAGGATCTGAGTCGGCTCCAGACAGGGAGATCCCACCAGTGTCTGCCTGCTGCTGTAGTACTGAGGAGGAGCATCCTGTAAAACAAGCAGTCACAACTGGAACAAGTGTGTCTCAGAAAGCAGAGCATTAAGAGTGGTCCTGCTGCAATTAGTCACTCCTTTCAGCATGTCCATGCCTTGTTTAATCACTGTAGACACTGCCTGGTTTAGCGATGCCATAAATTATCTAATCAATAAGAAGACCACCCTCCCGTTTCCGTGCCTCCGCCCAGTCCCACCCATTCTAAAACCAGACATGTCAGGGTCTCACTGTATGAATCCTGGAAAAAAAAAGACGGCAAGGAAAGCTCTGTAATTGCCTGGGGCCTAAATGAGTCTCCTTTGTGTGCAGAACAAAGTGATGTCCCACTGTGGCATCGGGGTCCCTCGGCAACAAACCACACCGTGTGGTCTTTCCAGTGCGTCTCGCTTCCCCTTGTAACTGCAGCAGGTACCTCCTAACGAGCACACTCCAGTGCACATTATGGCCTTGTATGTCATTTGGGCCGGCATTACAACAAAAGTAAATTTGTCGCCTGAGTTGGATTTTAATCCAGCGTGAGGATAAGAGGCGTCGGGACAGCTTTTAATATTATCCCGGAGGAGATTTCCTCTGACTAAGAAGCAACAAAAGTCTAAAAAGTGGTATTAAAACATCAGATTCATCATTTTCCCAGGCCTGTTGATACAAACAATGACATCACTCACACTTAGAGTGACGCAAACTAACGACCTTTGTCATCCTCGTTTCAGAAAGAGACTGGCGACACCAAAAAAGTGATGTCAAAGGTCACTTTCCCCTCACTGGTTTGTACTTTTAAGAAGCAAAAAAAAAAAAAAGGCCTCAAGGAAGAGAAAAAAAAGGAGACTTGTCCTTTTGTCTCCTGCCATTTATTCAGCCAGTGTGAAAAAGCACAACCGTGTAAAATCAGTGTTGAAGTCGGGGGAGGACCCCGGCGGCAGTGTGCCTTTTTTCACCGCCGCAACCTAAAGGAGATCCATTGTCCCCCTTGTGTCCCCAACACCCCCAGAGGGGGCGGCCCGCCATTCATGCTGCAAACTGAAGCAGGGAAAGGTATGTGACGATGAAGTTGGAGACATGAAATGTCCCACAGGAGCACAATGGAAGTGTTTGTGTGTGTGTGTGTGTGTGTGTGTGTGTGTGTGTGTGTGTGTGTGTGACACAGGAATGACAAACCTTCACTTTCTGTCTCCTTTTAATAAAACCGACACAAAGCCTTTTCAGTTTCAGGATATGATTGACTCTTGAGTGTATTAATTACCCCACAGCAAATGATATTATCTGCACTCTGTGTCCAGCCTGTCAAAGTGTATTTTGGTATTGAACTGAACGTAAGTTAAGGTTGTTTTATCCGCTATGTTGTGTACATACACGGCTGTGCTATGGCCACTGTTAGTTCCTTAAACTCCTCCGTTAAAATCCACAACTGAACAGAGCTTCCTGTCAGTTGAAGGGGGAGGCATGAGTCGCGTCTCTGCAACCCAAAGATAACACTCAAACTCCCCCCCGGACTCACGGAGGTGAGAAACAAGTCAGAAAGAGGAAGCAGAGAGAATGGGCCTCCAAGGAAAAGTTACTTCTGTGTTTACGTTTCCTCGTGAGCCATCGCCTACAGCGTCTTTCAGACAGCTTTCTTTTAGATTGAGCGATTCGGGATGTTTGAGGTGTAAAAACATAGATTCATAATGACAGCGAATGCCACACACTCCCTGAAAAACCTTCAAGACGAGGTTGTTTCGCATCACCTGCTACGCCGACGTGAGCAGCTAAATCTGATTTGCAGTGATTTAATTACACTGGTGCCGAAGTAGCGTCAATATGCGGGTAAGTGCTAATTCTGTCCGATTCCATTAGAGTTACTGTGGCGGATATTTCTGGAGGGCGGCTAATTCAACTGAGGCAAATCCACCGGCTGATCATGATCATATCAGGTTTATTGTGGTCCTTTTTCCCACAGCCATGCAAATTGAATCTGACACTTTGTAATGTTGCGACACTGGTGTCTTTGAGTCCCCCCCCCCCCCCTCTCTCTCTCTCTCTCTCACACACACTCTCTCTCTTTTCAGTGTGACCTCAGGATCAGAACTGAGCATATAACCAAAAGAAAAAGAAAATAAAAGAGCACTTTCTCCCGTTTATTTTGTTTCTTACCATATCTGCATGTGGCCCCTGATAGGAGCGGAGTTTGCAGCACTGAAGATCCTTCCAATAAATGATGGACAGCAGCACCACAATAATCACAAAGAACACCAGAGAGGAAACTGTTTGAAAAGCAGGAGAGAAGGACATATGTGTTCTTCGCTGTTAAACTAAGAGACAATCTTTTTTAAACAAAAAAATATTGTTTTGTTTGTTTTCTGGCGGTAAAACAAGTTGTAAAAGATCAATTTTGTCCTTTTTAACACTTCCAATCTGTGAATTTGGTTCAGTGTAGCAAGCTGAACCACTTTGAGTTTTGACTGACAGTCTGTCTCGTGCTATTTTAAAACTTAAAAGGTATATTTTATCTTCTTTGGCTCGAGCTGTCTATCAAAAACAATGACAGCTGGAAAATAATAGACCAATAACTTTGTAATTAATGATATATACAGAGCAATATGTGTATCAAATTAGCTGTTATCTACAGAAGGAAATGATCCTCAAGCCTTATCACAATGCTGCAACATGGCGAGATGAAGTGCAAATATCCAGGAAGCAGACCATTTAAAACCACTTTCCAGAGACTGATGTTTCTCTCACAAAATATGCTCTCTTCGTAATATTTTTGAAGACTTAACTTACAGGATGCAGCGACCACTGTGAGCTGATCCGAGGTCAGCTGTGAGGAGGGGATGGTTGGACTTGCAGTTGTGGACATCTCTTCTGTGTAAACTGTTAAAGTCCCATTGAGAAATCCCCCTGAACTCATCAGGCTCAGCACAAAGGCTCTCATCTTCCCAGAGAAGGAACCGGAGAGCGGCTCTGCGAGCTCCTCTTCATCGTCTGCTCGGTCCCGGACAGCGCGTGTGACAGACTACATGCGCGAGAGGGGATGAAACTCTCCCCTCGGTAAACATGCCACAGAGTGCGTGAAGCGCGTGAAGGCGCGTGAAGGCGCACCGACGCCCCTCTCCCCGCAGCGTGACGTCGCTCCGGCTCCGCGCAGCAGCCACCGTTTGCCACCAGATTAATCACCGCGGCTCCCCGAAAACACAGCAACGCATCGCGACTCACAGGCCGACCGCAAACAGTCCGAATGATGTTGGGGAGAGTAAGGCAGCACGCGGCTTCCTCCGCCTGCTCAATGGCATCCAGACCAGATTAGCGCACCGGATGCCTGAGCTGGAGTCCCGTTCCCCTGGAGACGCAGGGGGTCCCGTCCTGAGATGGTTTCCAAACACAAAAGAGACTAAATGTGGTGTTATATTCATGGAGGGGACACTTCTTTTTTTCACTTGTATATATTATAATAATTGTGACAAATGGTTGTGCAGGAGGCACTGATTCTAAAAAATGATGATAGTGAAGAAAGAACATACTGAAATAAATAAGAGGGATGAAGATCGGCATTATAAACCAATAACTTTAAGTAATAAGGATACAAAAATAGATTAGATGTATTGATCGCTCAATGTGATCAGGCTGGATTTATTAAGGATTATCTGACCCACCTCACGCCGTCTGTGCTTTGAATGCAGAGGAAATTATTTATCAGGGGGGCATACATCTCTTATGTGTTCTCAACATACTGAGCCTTTCTGACTGGTTCAATATGCTACATCATATATGGACTAAAGGCAGCAGGGGGAAGGAAGTCATCTGTAACTTGAGCCTAATACGAAGCTGTAGGCTGCTCCAACAAAATGAGGGTTAGAAGTATGTTCACAGTACTTCATAAACCCAGATTATTTTGGGATGAAACTCGGTGGGAATATGTGAGGATACAAAAACAAGTTCTGCTGCAAATATGTGAATGTGCCACAAGAAGAAGAAAAAAAAAAGCTAAATCCTAAAAATAAAAAAAACACAGGCTACAAACTTTGCAGCAACCTGAGGATGGCGAGCTCCGCCGCGAGCGCGCGCAGTTCAGAATGCGTCGTGCACGCGCTCCTCGTCAACCGGAGTCGAAAAAATGGTGGCCAGCGACCGAGTACAGAAGCTGCTCCGGCGATACAAACTAGCGATCGCCGCAGCGCTCACTATCCTCCTGGTCCAGGGGCTGGTGGTATGGAGCCTGAGGAGCCTGGAGGAGGGCGAGGCAGAGGTGAGTCTGGGTCCCCGCGACCGTCGGTGACACGGCGGCGTCTTCCGTGGAGCTAACCGCTAAGTTAGCGCGGGGCTCGCTGGGTGTTGTGATACAGGAGCGCGAGCCGACGCTAGCGGCGCTCCGAAACATGTCGGTAACGTTACAACCAGACCAGCTCTGCCTGCCTGTCTGTCTGCCTGCCTGTCTGCCTGTCTGTCAGCCTGTCACCGGCCACGGCACCAGACTAGTTCCGTGTACAACTATGAAACTACCGTTATTTGATAGAACTCGTTTCATGGTTGTTAACTTCACTTTGGGGGACAGACTCTGACGTCACGCTTCCTTTTGAGTCACCGTGGCACAGAGAAGACAGTGTTACACATCTGAGAGTTAAGAGGGCGTCTATGGAGTGATGCAACCTGTTTTAGGAACAAGTGGAAGTTATTATTCATAAACTCCATCATAAACTGTTCATGGCTCTGAGCTGAGGCAGCCTCGAGATATCCAAACATCTGCTCCACTGTTTGTGTTTGGACCCACCGGAGGCCTTTCTCTCACTGTGACCTTCACTAAGCTCTGGATCTTGCAGAGGGAGCATAGCCCAGGGATAAAGGTGAAAGTTGAGCCACGACATGCCACTGAAGCCATTCATTTAGCACGAACAGAATCCACCGCGGGACGCTTATCTCTGTGTGTCCCTCGCACACCTGGAGCGCTCCGCCTCGGGGCAGCGCCTGGGCCCGGTCCCCCTCTAAATAAGGTGAAGGGGGTTTGTTAACAGATGTGACTGTGCTCGTACAGGAGACTTTCTTTTTCTTTTGAGGCACACCAACACTGAGCATCGCCGGAATGCAAGCTGAAACCTGAGTTGGCAACGGTGCTGAAACCCGATCACGATGTATAACAAGTGTGAATAATATCCCTCCAAACATGGACCGAGTGCAGATCAGCGCCTGGAGGGTGAAGCCCCTGACCCGGGGATCATGGTTCTGCTGTCAGTGCCCTGAGCCCAGAACCAATCCACTTAAACACAGAGCTAACTCAGCTCAAGCTCAGTAGGAGCCTGACGGTGATTCATTCAAAAAGACTGATGACGTAATCCATTTCCATTTGGACTCACTTAAACGTGACATCGTGACAATACGTGTGACGTGTCATTCATCACATTGCAGATGCAATATGCCTTTTTAAATTCAGTCACCTGTTTGCATTGTGAGCCTCTGGGCTTTCTGCTCCCTCATCAGGTGCATTCAGGCTTCAACACGCTGCAGCTGAGAAATGTCTGTGGTGAACTTTAGATCACCTCAGACTGTAAAGGAGCAGACGAACACAATCCCATCACAGCTGCACACGGTGTTTGCTGCCCAGCTCTTCAGCTCAAACTGAAAGACCGTTTCCTAACTCGTGAAGTGAACAATTTAAAGTTAAAAATCCAGCTCTCATTCAGTCTTCGTGAACTCTGGCTTCAGTAACGGGACCCCGCTGCTCGGTGCACATGTCAGCCTGATATGAAACTACGTTGGCAGACGTCGATGCACATGTCAGCGCGCTGCGTCTTTGCATGTTTGACTGGAGAAAAAAAAATGCAGAATCACATTTCATGCTTAAGAATGCATATTAATCTTCCCTCCGCAGCCGAGCGGTGCATGTTCAGTCAGGGAGGCCGACGTGAACGCGAGTGGCTGGATTCCTCCGCGCGCTGTGGCCTGTGCGCTAACCCGCATCTGCTCTAATCGGTGGCTTGATGTGCGTGTTATATATTTAAAGCCCTTGAAGGGGGGAAAGGACTGAGGACAAAAGAAGAAGACTGCCATCCTCGTGTCACCCTCTGCTTTGCCTGTGCTCTCCCACAGAGCCGAGCGCTCCCCGCTGCTTCCCGCTTCAGCAGATGGCGACGGCGATATGGTTTCACTCCACTTTAATTGGAAAGTAAAGAGGCCTTTGAATCAATACTTTTTTTTTTTGACACGGCGGTGTTAATTAAAAGCTGTGGAAAACGAGTGATAAGGAAAATTGAAACATTAGCCCCGTGCTGCGCGCGCTTGTCTTCTGTCTGAGAACATTTACTCTTGAGGACGAAAATACCCGTCAGTGTCAGCTGGCAGACGATGTTCACGGTAGTGTTTTTATTTATACATCAGAGAAAGAAAATGTACAGACATTGTTGGAGGAAATGTGAAATCCATTTTGGGTACTTTGGTGCTGAGAAGCAAAGTTTTTACCCTGAATGTGTTTCCTTTGCATACATCTGGAAACTAACTTCCTGGTTTAGGACGTCTGGACCACAAGAGTTCTGCTGAAAGCTGACAATAACCAGGTTCCTCAAATGCACGTAAACTCACTGAGAGAGGCCTGCTGGTTGGTGACTGGGCTCCACAATGCTTCTTACTGTAGTGGGTTTGAGAGTGCCGTTGGCCACCAGCAGCAGCCTCTGCTGTGTTGGTTGGCACCGTGTCCTCTGGCTCCCTGATCCACCACGCCGTCCCTCCCTGTTCACGCCGTCTCTGGGCTGGCGGCTCGGCCGTATCGTCTGACAGAGGCGGAAAGCTCTCGGCCCACTCGCTGTTCTTCTTCCTCTTCTCCGAGCGCACATTTTGAAGGGCCTTTTGTGGATTCCGGTTATCTGGTGTGCCAAAGCTGTGATGCTGTTTGGCGAGAAGATTTAGAAATGGCGTGAGTCCATTTTTTTTCTTCAAAGCCGGCCATCCGTTTTTGAAGGTGTGATTTGTGCTCCAGTGAGGCTGATTCTCTCCATACACTTTAATTGGAATTATATTATACGCTTTGGATATGGAAACTGCAGGAATACGGCCATATTAATGATGGCTGTGGTGCATCTGACTGGGTCCTTACATTATTACAGCGCCTCACTGAACTGAAATGTTTAATTCCTGTTAGCCTCAAGCAAAGAGCATGGATGCAATATCTGACTTCAGTGATAATGAATCTGACTTCTCATATCCGTTAAAACGATGTGTTGAAATGAGAGCTGTGCGGTTAATAGTTTGACTTATTGAGTAACATTTCACGTCACATGTTCGACCTGCTGCAGAATAATGAGTTTTACAAGAAGTTTTCCTCTGACAGAGTGCTATATTGCTCTGTATTTAGTGCATCTTTTTTTTTGCACAAACATGCATATGCAGTAAAAACACATCCCCCCCCAGTATCTGTCTGATAAGGATTCCCTGTACGACCTCCTCATGAGGTTTCATGCTCGGTTTCCGTGTTCGTGTCTGCAACGCGTGACGACATTTGTAAGCATTCGTCCTGCATTCTTTTTGCCAGAGGGTGCAGACAAAGGTTGGTTGACGTCTCTACTGTGAATCACTGGATTCATTATGTGTCTTTGAGTGTGGGTGTCTATCCCAAACTGTGCTTTTTGCAGATTAGCTTCACAAAAAGGCAGAGGCTGAGCTAAAAATAACCGAGATCAGAGGGAAAAAAAAGACAATACAAGTAAACACATCCTTCCCTCCCGGGGCTCTTTCATCTCTTGTCTTAGTGGTGGTCTTAGTTTACCTCTTGTTATTCCTGGATTGTGAATCAACATCTCCTCCCAGTAATGTTTGTCCAAGATGTTCTGAGTAATAACTGGATTTAACATGAATTTTGATTATATGACCCCCTCACTCTTCCTCTTTCCTGCTGTCTCCCTCTCTCCTCTCTCTCCTCAGAGGAAAACACGACGGTCTAAGCTGCCGGACCACAACAGCCAGGACCTCAAAAGAGACGCCTCGGTTTGGGAGAAACAAAACTCTTTGTCGGGGAGGAACAGGGGCAGATGGAGCGGCAGGTCGGAGAGGACGGGGGGCACGGCAGCCAGCGCGCTGAGGAGAGGGACCAGTCGCAAAGGGGAGAAGCCGGGCGTCCGGCTGAAGGCTCCCCAGGAGCGGGGCATGACGGGAGCAGGACTGGGCGGCGTGGTCCTCCACGACCTGTCCAGCAGCCGCAACTTCAGCGAGACCCGGGGCGGAGCTGACGGGGCGGCCAAGTTGCCGGCTGCCTCCGTACTGGGGGAGCCGGGCAGCGTGGACGGGGCGCACCAGGCACCCAGCAGCGACTTTGTGCCCAAATGCGATATCGGAGGCAAGGACGCGCTGTCCGCCCTTCACCGCGCCGGGTCGCAGCAGTGCAGGCAGGAGATCGCCAACATCGTGTGTCAGCATCAGGCCGGGAAGCTCATGCCAGACGCGCTGCCTCAGTTCTGCCCCCAGCTCGGTGAGAACACGGATAGCGTGGCCACGACGCGTCTGATCATTTAGATGTGTCGTTTCCCCCACGGACAGATATCCAATCCAAACATTTCTCATTACCAAATGTTCGTGATATTTGTTTGTTTTTTTCTCAAGCACGTCTCTTTATATAAATCCTTCACGACAATTATCTTCATTTATGAAACGAAAATTTACAATTAGTATCTTTCATTGGAGATCTCGTGCTTTACATACTTGAGAACAACCGTTTTGAAGTCAATAGGATTTGTTCCCGTAAATAAAAAAACTAAAACAGTGGTGTTCATCGCCCACCGCTTGGTTTGCACACCAGGTACGGGTTGGACGCCACGGGCAGCCAATCGCTTGTGAACACAGTTGGTGGCGTTCATGCGTGTGGGAAGATTTGTTTGAGGGAAAATGTAGAATAAGAAGATGACAAGGCAATCCTATACATTTCACACATGAACTATTATGTAACCTGCTGAAATCACCTTCAATCCATGGAACAGTGTCTTTCTTAACACCCAGCCTACAAGTCTTTATCCTTTAAAAACTCTGGTCCGTACCGATTCAGCCCTTTATGTGTCCGTCCTCTTTGGCCAGGTATATCGAACCAGGTGCAGGCGTTTGGCGAGCTGGACAACAGCCTGTCCAAAGGGGAGAGCCCCGTCCGGGTGGCGTTCGTTCTGATGGTCCACGGCCGAGCTGTGCGGCAGCTCAAGCGCCTCATCAAAGCCATATATCACCGTGACCACTACTACTACATCCACGTGGACAAGGTAAGCCCTAAAAGGTGCCTTGGCCACCAGGCAGTCTCTATAGCATGAGCATGGCATCACAGTTGCCCTTGCTTGCACACGGACAGCACGTTCCTGCATGATAGAAATATCCACAGAGGAGAGAATTAATTCTTCTTCTTTAAACCTGGAGAAGGTTTTGCCGGTGATGCGAGCTTATTGTTTATTTATGGTTAAGCTGAACATTGAAGAGCGTATTTGGCTCCCTGCTTGGTTCTGGCTTCACTGAGCTCACAAATGCTTTTACCGGATAGGTCTTCTTGCATTATGGAGGTTAAATATACCCCGTGGGTCTCCCAGTGTGGTAAAGGGGATTAGCCCGGATATAGTGAAGTGTGGTTATTCTTAGGGGCTGGATTTAGTGCAGGAGAAGTCTGCACGAAGACAGGAAGACAAATGTGCGGCCGACTGGCGACACTGGGGCACCGACCTCTGGTGCGTTCAGTGCCGACCGGCGGAGAAGCCGGCGCCTGTCGTCAGTGCACCTGTGTTGCCCGGAGAGGCTGCTCGAGTCCCGGGGAGCCGCTCTGTTCTGCTGCCAAAGGACGCCGGAGAGGCTCACCGGAGGCAGTGATGAATAGGTAGTCGCTGGGCTGACAGACACCGTCTCAGGCACTCTATTTATCACTGAGGCCAAAGGCTGCTCTGTGAAGCAGGTCAGGCTGTACCCGAGTCAGGCTGCCAGCTCCTCTGCACTCTGTGATGTTTACACGGGAGGACTGCGACTTTAGGACGTTCTGTGGCTGTTGTCTCCGTCTTGACAACCACCAGGATCACCACAGGCACTTGTAGTGTCTGAAGGAGGCTCAATATAAGACTTGTCCACAAATGTCCGCTGTTTATTTGACTCAGGGCGGACTCGGTAGCACACCGTTTGTGCTTCACTTAACAAAACAATTGGACTTCATGGCCCTGAACAAAGTGTCTTTTCCTGTTAAACTGCCCATTTATCGCTTCAGGACCTTTTATTAGCCGCACTCATTTGCAAACAGGCTGCTTGTTAATGAGTTTGTAATTAATCTAATTAAAGGGAAATTGAACAAAGGATGTTGTGAACCTCCAGATCGTTGGCTTCCTGCGATCATCGGACTCGTAGCTCCATCTCCACTTTGAATGTCTGAATACAGTTTGACAGCTGCTTGTCTTTTTCAAGTCCTCCACCTAATGACTGAGTTGTATTCTTTAAGCTGAGCTCTAGCTTCACCTATTGCCACTTCGACAAGGAAAGAGGGAAACAAAGGCAGAAATAGCTCAGTTCTATTACCTCTATCATTGTGGCGACCCACAATGCAAAGCACCAGGCGGCTGTTGTTCTGCTCCGATCAAATTCTCTTTCATGGCGAGCCAGCGTTGTGTGGTTGTCTTGGCTCAGTGGCAGCTGCAGATCTGTGGGAACCACGTTACCGTTGTGATGTTTTCACTAATTCACCGGTTTGACCTTTTGCTTTGAAACCCTCCAGCGGTCCGGGTACTTGCACCGGGAGGTCCTGCAGATCGCCCAGCAGTACCCAAACATACGAGCCACGCCCTGGCGGATGGTCACCATCTGGGGCGGCGCCAGCCTCCTGAAGGCTTATCTACGCAGCATGCAGGACCTGCTCTCCATGCTGGACTGGAAGTGGGATTTTTTCATCAATCTCAGCGCCACAGATTTCCCCACCAGGTCAGCAGATTAACGCTATTGTGATGCATTTCCCCTTTTGTTTTGGTTGACGGTGCATCCAAACTCCATCCAAGTGTTAAATACCAGTATTTCCAGTGCAAACACTGGTGTTGTGCATCAGAGCCACGACAACATTTCCAGCATGTGTTGATTATTTCATCATTGCCCCGTTTCACTGGTGAAATCTTTCAATCGAGCGTTGAGATTGATTCCTTTGCTGACTGTCTGGCTGTAAAATTAGCAGCAGCCAAATGAAAAGAATAGTCTGGAAGCAGCATGAAATGGATTGTCTTCTCCACCGCATCGCAGAGCTGGCAGTAAACAGTCATCTTTCTCGCTGAGCGTTTTTTGTTGGATTTCTGGGGATGCTTTGATTGGAACAGACAATTTACTGTCAACAAAAATCCTGTCTAAAGCAGCTCATCTCACTCATGGATATTATCAGACGGCGGCGTTACATTTTCCAAAGAACCTTCTTGAAATTTGTTTTTTCCTTTCTTGACCGAACCCCCCTCTACCTTTCAATTCTCACCGTATCGCCTTCCTGCAGGACCAACGATGAACTGGTGACGTTCCTGTCGCAGCAAAGAGACAAGAACTTCCTCAAGTCCCACGGGAGAGAGAACGCCCGGTGAGTTTGCCAGCTGTCGGATACAGACCAGATAAAAAAAAAATGGATGTTTGCTTCAATTGGATTTTTGGGCAGAAATTGTCAATTCATGGCGAGCCTGTAGAGATATTCCAGGGAGTCGGCAGCAGCCAACGAGACCAATTAAGAAACCAATTAAGAAACTATTTAAAACTCTGCTGCTGATATCACAATCAGCAATGGTGGAACGAGCTCCCCATTGACATCCGGACAGCAGAAAGTCTCGACATCTTCCGTCGTTTTTTCTGACTATACCTTGAATAAAGAAAGTAGCACTTTGTAGTTTGGAAATTGTTCTTTCTTGATTCTTGTTGTTCTGAGCTTGTACTCATGGTTGAATGCACTTATTGTAAGTTGCTTAGAAGCGTCAGCTAAATTTATATTTGATTCTTCAGACAGAGCTGGTTTGTCGTCTTTCTATTTAAACCGTGCTCTGTCTCTTTTTGAAGGTTTATCAAGAAGCAGGGCCTTGACCGTCTCTTCCATGAGTGCGACAACCACATGTGGCGTCTGGGCGAGCGCAGCATCCCCGAAGGCCTCGAGGTCTCAGGTGGCTCTGATTGGTTCGCGCTCACCCGCCGCTTCGTCGAATACGTCATCAACTCCCAGGATGCCCTGGTGTCGGGGCTGAAGCAGTTCTATTCCTACGCTCTGCTCCCCGCTGAGGTAAGTACAGCCTAAGGTGGTCTGTTTATCTCCCGTAGTTGAGTTTGATATACAAGTGTGTCTCAGGCCTGTCCTCCCCTGCCAAGTCAGAAGAGCCCAGCAGCGGAGATAATGTAATACTTTAAGCTCCCGGGCGCAGCGTGCAGACGAGAGACGGGTTCATTTGAGTTTATCTCACTGTGTGGTTTGAAGCCTCAGAAGAGTTCCAGGTTCCCTGGTATTCGGGGCAGCTTTTTGCATTTTAGAGCCAGTGGATACAAACTGTTTGTACTACACAGCCTTTGTTGCGCCGCACAGCATGACGCGTGTTTCTACTCCTGCTTCCCCCCCAGTCCTTCTTCCACACGGTGCTCGGTAACAGTCACATGTGTGACACCCTGGTGGACAACAACCTGCGCGTCACCAACTGGAACCGTAAGCTGGGCTGCAAATGCCAGTACAAGCACATTGTCGACTGGTGCGGCTGCTCTCCCAATGATTTCAAACCACAAGACCTCATCCGCATCCAGGTGAGGGGGCCGGCTGCACCGCCTTGCTCGTAGTTTCCTGGTCTCGCGTGTTTAATTTGCACCGATTTTGGTTCTGTGTCTCAAAGGCTTCTTTTTGTTCTTCAGCAATTGACCCGTCCGACATTCTTCGCACGCAAGTTTGAGTCATCGGTGAACCAGGAGGCCATCGACATCCTGGACACTCACCTGTATGGCCAGTACGCTCCGGGCATCGTTGCCATTAAGGCGTACTGGGAGAGCCGGTTTGAGCAGTTGGATGGCGTGGGCTCGCTCAGTGACGCGGCTCTCACCGCTTACACTGCTTTCATTCGTCTTGGCCTCAAGAATCTGGCATCTACTCAGAGCAACCTGGAGGCCTGCAGGTGAGTCGACACGGTTTAATAATAATAATAATGCATTTCATTTTTATCTCTTCCTTCAAAAGAATCTCTTTACATATATAGTAAAAACAAATCAAACAGTTAAAACATAGTTAAAGCAACCCATATTTTAGATTTTGCGGAGCATCTGTAAATGATTAAACAGGTGTGTTTCTTTGCTGAATATAATAGTTTTTTTTCTCTCTCCACTCACTGCAGGTTCGAACCAGTAGGCTACCCTCTATTGGTACATGTGTACTTTTATGACGACCGTTTCCAAGGATATCTGGTGCGTCAGGAAGTCCAGGCTGTGGGTTCAAAGGTCAGGGAGACCCTGGAGATGTGGGCGGTGCCCCAAGCCACGCTCGTGCTGGAGACAAACCTGAAGGAGTTTGAAAGGCTCAAGAATCTAGAAGTAAGAAACACTTGTTGTCTAAAGACGACGAGGATTCTTCGTCATCATTGTGCAAACCTTTAATATCAAGGTACCTTAAGAAAACTGCTTCACAGGAAGATGTTCTTCTTGATATAGAACAATTGGCTTTTATCACGGCTTAATCTGACCAAAACTGAACTTTGAAGTTTAATTAGTTTTTTTTTTTTTTTTTTTTTTTATAAAAAGAGCAGAAAGTGTGAACATATTCTCTCTCCTTGTCCTCCAATAAGACATGAAAGTCAAAGACGAAGGAGGCATTGTATCTCTGTGTGGTGTCACATCCTCCGTTGCTGCTTCAGGACTCTAAGACTCCTTTTGTCTTCCTCTCTGGCAGATCGGCACAGACTGGGACCCGAAAGAGAGAATCTTCCGTAACTTCGGGGGAGTGATCGGCCCTTTGAACGAGCCACTGGCGGTCCAGAAGTGGGCCCGCGGGCCCAACCTCACGGTCACCATCGTGTGGATCGACCCAGCTCTGGTCGTGGCAGCCTCTTATGACATTTCCGTGGACGTGGACGCCGAGTACACCCAGTACAAACCTTCGCTGCAGCGCCCCCTGCGGCCCGGCACCTGGACGGTGCGGGTGTTGAAGCAGTGGGAGCAAGTGGCAGAGGTTCGCTTCCTCGTCACGCCCTTAACCTTCAAAGACAAGGAGCCGCTACGCAAAGGTGAGACGTGGATACACAGCATTTGATGGTCATCATGTGGGTCTAAAGGATAAAGAAGGCGATATCTTATATCTTTCTTATTGTCAACAATTCCCATGAAATATAAAGTGCTGCTACTCGACACATCTACTTTGTCTGTGGTACTCGGCCTATTTAATCCTACTGAAGACATACATCTTGACACAGTATTTACAGATATATATCTTACCTTTTTAAAGGTAAAGGTGTACAGGCAGACTCATGGGTCTGCGAAGGAGCTCCAAGCCTACATAATGAAGTATGCTCACAGATTCAGTAGTGTGTTTGTTGTGGATTATGTTTTAAATATTTCCGGCTGCAGAGCGGCGTATGTGGGATTGATCCACAATAAGCTGCACTGCCTGTGTTCACGGTAACGATCCTGAACACGTGTGGCTTACCGATGTGTTTTAAGTAGCTTTTGGACAACAGAGCTTTAAAGCAAAGGGAAATGCATAATACTGGCTTTGATCTTTTCATGGGATTGTTGGACTAGTTGAAGGTTTAAAGTTTAGTTAAAACCGTATTTCCCCCTTTCCATTTCTCTTTGTGTGTGAATGTCGGCTCCAGAAGAGGACAGCTGGCTCCATGCGGGTCCTCCAGGGAACCTGTACCTAGAGCAGAGCTTCCAGCAGCTGAGCTCCGTGCTGAAGCTGCCTCCCCAGGAGCCGGCCCTGCAGGAGGCCCAGCGTAAAGCCCAGCTGGTGGGTCAGCCCCTGGAGGCGTGGGTGGACAGCAGCATCGGGACCTTCTGGGTCACAGGCGGTCTGTGCGCCACAGAGGCGTCCTCTTGCCCGGCCATGGGGCCGTGCTCCAAGGCCTCCTGGAGCTCCCTGTCCCCGGACCCCAAGTCCGAACTGGGCCCGGTCAAAAGTGACGGGCGGATCAGGTAGCCCCCGAGAGAGGAGCCACTGTAGACTTCAACACATACACAGGGAGACCGAGGGAGAGCTGGAGCTGCACCGGAGAGCCTCAAGAGAACCGGCGTGAACCGGATGTCGCCTCACAGCTCGAGGGCACATAAACAAACAGATCTTCCTGCACTGAGGAGTCGAGACAGTCTCAGCGAAGTGGTGTTACAGACTTAAAAGAGGAGAGGGTGACTGCTGGAAATTTGCACATAGACGCTCGCAAGCGCAAAGACTTGTGTCATTGTTTGCCGAACGGTGACGAGGATGTATTGTTTTTATTTTTCCTGGCACACTGGTTGCCAGTCAGGGTCGGAGTCTGGGGGGGAAGAGAACCTCTGAGTGTTTGAACTCGGTTCAGACGCACAGTTTTTCGATTTCTCTCCGCTTTTAACGAATCGGGAAGCAGTTGTCAAAACTCGACGACAGGCTCTTCTTCATTTCAAGGGAGAGCGGAGCCCCTGAATGATGTTATTGTGCTTATTTTGAAGCATTGTTGTCGCGTAAGCATAAGGAGCCGACGGATGAAGTGCACTTTACTGTCAGACGATAATGTTAAACAGAGGTCACTTGGTTACAGTGAGGAAGTTAAAGAGTCGCGGTCATCACTTTCATTTTACGGGAGCCTAAACATGCACAGACACGTCACTACATACTTGGTACCTGTGTGAGGAGAGTGTAGAGATAGTTTTTCTATTTTAGTTGGGTTTACTGTGACATATCATTGAACATGTGTTTATTAATGTATTTGTTGTGTCTGTTAGTTCTCTGAACTGGCGGTGAAGTGTTAAGTTGTCTTCGATGTCCGTTATTGAAACAATACTAATAGTGGTCAGAGGAAAACAGCTGCAAGGCGGCGGATAGCCGGGTTACATTGAAAATGCCCTTGAAACGCATCACGAAACAATCTCCACTCAAAACATGCAGCGATAGTTTTGTGGCAACAAACTCCACCAGCTGATGGAGGCCGGTAACAGTGGAAAGCTTCAGAGCAAGTACAGACGTTAAGTTGAGGTTGTTTTGTCAGCTGTTGCGTTCAAGTTCAAGATCGAACTGTCCGGGTCAAATCCTCGGGACTTAATTGGGAAGCTTTTTTTTTTTTTCCAGAATTCTTTTTATTTCAAGCCAACTTCACGAGATAAAACTTTAAAGGAATAGTTTCAGTTGCTTTCTTGTCCAGAGTTACGTGAGCAGATTGATTCTCCTCTTGTGTTTTATAAATACGAGGCAGCAGCAGCAGCCGGGTAGCTTGATGAGCACGAAGCCTGGAAACAGAGAGCCGCGTTTCCAAAGGCGACGAAATCAGTCGACCAGAAGCTGAAGACGATCGCAGCTGTTTGTTCAACCAGGAAGCAAAGTGTAAAAAACACATTTCTGTTTTACAGCTGATGTGGACTATTTTCTTTTTTGGCTGGGACGAGCTACTTTCAATAACTAACCAATTTTTTTTTTTATAAAGGAGAACATATCCGGTGTTTATTAGTTTGGTTTCTCTTAGAGCCGGCTGCGGTCTACGTTCACTCCATAAGACGGCAAATAAGTGTATTTCTTCCCAAAAATGTCAAAAGTTTCTTTTAGAATCAAGACTTTTAAATTCTAAACATGGTTGGACGCAACACGTTGTACTTCCTGTGTAGTATTGTACATGTGCTCAGTTTTTCATTTCATTTCCTCCGATGAATTTCAATTTAACTCAAGTCCACCAACCACAATGTTAAACCCTACACTGTATGTTGTTGTTTTTATTTGCGCGTGATCAAGAGAATCTCAGCTGCCTTCACTTAGTGAAAAGATGAATTGTTTACTACAGGAGTATAGCTTCCAGAGAGTGCAATGAATGCCTTTTCAGAGGATAGTCCCCTGTCTGTCTGAGTTGGCTTCTTTTTAAACCTAATTTTAAATGTTCTTAAATAATAGCTGGCCACCATTTGAGTTTTCAAGTGACCTTGTTTACCTTGCTCCGTACAGTTGCTTCAGTGAAGCCCCAGTTTTATTGACACAAGAGTACTCGGCGGATCAGATGTTATTTTTCTATACAGTTTGAGAGGAAGTGTGTTGTCCGATCATCTCCAGTGCTCTGTTAATAACTGTCAATAACTGTCAATAACTGCTGTCTAATAATGTTGTATTGGACAGTCCCACCTGCTCGGTGTCATTTGAAGCAGATCATGTGTATTTTTTTGGGGGGTTCAGGTCTCTTGAGGTCCGGGCTGCTGTGAGAACCAGCACTGGCCCGTTTGAGTCATGATGAGCTCCGATCTGAGAAGACAACGTCCGCCTGTCACTGTTTGCCTCTGGGACAGCTCATCGGCATCCTGACTGATGACTCAATAAAAAACACTTTAAGGGTTTCGTAAAGCTGTTTTGTAGTTTTTCCTCGTCCCACACATCTCATGTATGACTGAATCTACTGGTATTATAATTGTAATTCTTATATTTCTACATTAAACCAACCTTTCCACTACATTCATAAGCGTTTCTCCTTTAAAGCAAATGCAGGAAGAAGGACATGTTTATGAGAAGGGGAGGCACTCTCCAGGGTGCTGAACGCTTCCTTGTTGTCACTTCCTTGTAGCAACGCCCAGCATGGTTTCTTACTTCATAAAAACTGTAAACTACACCTCAGTGACGCTCTCATACATATCTAGTCAGGTTTATGTCTTTATTCAGGATATAATCCTGCAGAGGAGGAGGGCCGGAGGTGATGACCGGCAGAGGGAGAGGAAACGTGAGCGTTTGTTTGCAGAAGCTCGTTCAGGCTTCAGACGTGATGGCAGACGCCGGTGACAGGCGGCGGCCGGAGGAGGAGGAAGAGGGGGAGGAGGAAGAGGGGCTGGCTTCCTCGGACAGCGCGTACGGGTCCTCTGCTGTGGACACGGAGGACGGACAGACGTCCACCACCTTCTACAACGAAGAGCTGACGCACAAGGTGATCCATTCTTCTCTTCATGAGTCTGTATGTTGTCCCAGAGGCTAAATTAAGCAGAATAGTGTCCATTAAGCCTTTTATAGTAATAGTCTCATTTTATTGTAAGTGCTGTAATTAAATTACATGAGCTCCCTCTGTCCATTAATAAATGCCCTTCTGCCAGCTAATTTCTCAAAAATGGTATTCAGGAGAGCTGTAACATTAAACTTAAAAGTATTCTTCATAAAAGGTGTATGGATACTGTGCATTTAGTAATTCACTCCACTGTCTGAATAATATCATCATTCAATATTTAATAATTCAAAAAGACATACATTGTTAATATAAAATGTAGCAATGAAACCGAAACCCAACAATATGATTAATTATTTTCATTTTTTATTTTTTTTATTTCAATAGATATATTTATTTCAAAATGTGCTTCAAAAGTATTTTATTATTCCATTTGGGATTTGTTGGTGATGTGCAATCATACATTTGTTAAAATATATATTTCTCTGGAAGCTAAATCCTCCTCTGAAGCTTCACTGCTGCAACCTTTCAGCTGAAAAGTAAATCATTGGTATTCATGAGTAAAATATAATCCTTTGTGTATGATCACATGCAGCAAATCAGTAACTGACTCCATCTGGATGCACAGATACACTTGTACACACACACACACACACACACACACACACATTCTGACGTATCATATCTAACACGGTGTAAAGCTCGTAAGAACTCAATCCTGATTTCTGATTTCTAGTTTTCTGGATTATTATTACAGTAAAAAGTCATAAATAGAATGACACGTTATGTCAAAATACAGTTTACAGTCTGGGAGATTAATTTTACTGCTTTTAAACTGCAGCTATTGTGATGATTTGATTCCATGAGCTTCAGGATCCTCAATAACTCGAGTATTCAATATTTGGAAAATAAATAAAGCTTTGTGTGTGAGGCTCCTGGTTGCACATTTTTTGGTTACATTTGTTGTTTTGCTGAGTCACAGCCAGCCAGAAACTACAGCATACTAACGACAGATGGCTCAACTCTCTGCAGGCCACAACGGGCCAATTGGATCTCAGTCCATGAAACACCCAATAAACCTGCAACACTGCTTTCTTTGAGTTCACACTGTAATATGGAAAAAGGTATAACCCAAAATCCTGTCATAACTGCTCGTTGTCAGACAAGACGGGACTTCACACACATGAAGGGATTAGGTTTTCTTTTTGGTTCAGTAATTATTCTTAATGTGGAGGCTGAACGTAAAGTTATCAGCATTTAAAGACATCTGCTGATAGGAACATGAAAGTAAAGACACACTCGCTCTGCCGGCTCAAGGAGAATCCACACAAGCCTGGCTCTTACTTAAATTATTAGTTATTCAAGTCATTTCAATTTTTCAAGAATTAATAAATAAAAGCAGTATTTGAATAAGGGTTGAAAACGATGGGATGGACGTTTAAAAGTAGCCAGAAATCAGAAAAAGTACTAGAAACATGAAATACTGGTTAAAAAAATAACAACTGTAATTTAAGTAAGGCAAGGCAAGTTTATTTGTATTGTACATTTCAACAACACGCCGATTAAAAGTGCTTCACATAAAAGCATCAAAACATAATGCAGAAGAAAACAATTACGAACATTAATTTCAAAACATCAAAAAACAGTCAAAAAGCAACAAGAAAATACAGAATACAAGTGGCAGTTTAAGAAATACAATGCAGTGTGATTCATACATTGATTGAAATCCTTTCATCTGGTTCAATTAAAGGCAACAGCCATCATAACGTGTATGGTACGACTCCTGCATGCAGCATGTGAGCGCGCTGGGCCTTTCACTGTGTAACGATCTCATTATGCAACATCTCTGGAGCTCAATGAACCCAAACAACTCTGAGAGATTTTGTGTTGCCATGGAGACCTTGTCAGCATCTCTCCCCCCCCCCCCCCCCCCCTCTTTTCCATACATCCATTCCCCACATGTGCTTCCTGGAGATAAACTGCCCCCTCGCTGCTGCTCTGTTCTCCAGCAGCGTTTGTCCTGAGAACCTCTTACGTGCCAGCGTGAGAACGTGATGGAGACGACATGAAATAGTAATATGTTGATTTCACGGCCGGCTGCACGCGGCGCCGGCACAGCGTGAGTCACGGTGACACGGCAGCTCGCCTCTGGTCCGTGTCGCTTGTACTTGAGGGCCAATTTGTGCTTGTGTACCTATCACACAGTGAGGAGGAAAAAAAAGCAGAATTCATCCCATTACCTGTTTTATTCATACCCTGTTTGAAAAGCTCGTCTTCTCTTTGCTGGATTTCTGGAGCTTTTCTCTGTATTTTCAGCACAAAATCAGCCGCCTCGCTCTGCGTTTCAGACGGCCACGTCTTCCACTTTAAAGCACCGGATCACCTCCGATTTTCATTCTGCTCTTCTGCTCAAACCGTCACGTTGTCGTGTTTCCACCGGCGAGAGCAAAGTCAGATGTGCAGAACTCGTGGATGTCGGTGATTAAAGGGAACGTTTTGCGAGCTGCAGAGCGCCGCGTGCTGTAGCGCTGAGCAGCAGGTGGGCTCTTTGAAACGGCAGATAACAGGCAGGCCGGCCTGCTGGAGGAGGAGGAGGAGGAGGAGGAGGAGGAGGAGGAGGAGGAGGAGGAGGAGGAGGAGGAGGAGGGTAAATGTCAACAAAAGAGGCGAGCATCTGCAACCGAGGACCTTCAGGCCGGACGCCCCCCAGCTGCCTCAAATGAGATGATAACCATGGAGACAAGGCCGACTGATGCCTACGTTCAGTGCAGTGGTGTCAAACCAGTAGACCCTACTGGGGAGGCCCACCACCCTCATCCATGAGAACTGATGTTATCACACCGGCACTGGGAAACCAGTCCTCAGATCTTTTACTGGAGCAGATAGAAGCACTCAGATATAGTTACCAGTCCTGCATCATTAGGGTTAGTGAAAGTACAGAAGGTCATATCATTAGGTACAGTAGATTGTTACTACGCATCAACGTGTATTTCAAGACCAGTTAAGATGTCAACTGAAGGGAAATCACTATTTCTGATTCATTTGTCGACAACGTTACTGTGATTGGAAAGTCCAGACACATAAAGTTCACCTCTGCAGTACCTTCTCCTGTGCACTTATTAATACAGACAGACACACACACACACACACACACACACACACACACACACACACACACATGCCCTCCAGTAACTTCCCACTTAACCACTGCACATTGCCTTCCCTCTTGAAGGCATCAAGCCGTCACATTGCATTACAGGACACCGAGCTGTGGGCTGAGCAACACATGAACATGTACAGTAACCTACACTATTACACACACACACACACACACACACACACAGGGTTCTGGCCTGGGGCGATAAGCGAGGAGGCAGCAGAGGAAACTTAATGCCGCATCCCTCTCTCCCCGCAGACGATCCTCGTGGGAGACAGCGGAGTGGGCAAGACCTCTCTGCTGGTCCAGTTCGACCAGGGCAAGTTCCTCCCGGGGTCCTTCACCGCCACCGTGGGCGTTGGCTTCACAGTGAGTCCACGCGTCCTGTCCTCCACACACCCTCCCTCGCATGTCCCCCCCACCCCCCCTTCCCCAGTGGACTTCACCCGAGGGATCAGAAGGACATGTCACCGCGATGCGCTGTTCGTACTGAAGTCGGTGACGTGACAGTGAAAGATGTTGGGCTCATTTAACGTATGATTCTTTGGCTTTGTGTCATTGCCATTAGAGCGGCACGGAGACGAAGTCAGAAGTATAAATGTATAAAATTGGCTTTGCCATTTTGCATTAGCATGAGGTTAGTGTGTGATTCAAGCTTCAAAAAGGCCTCCAGGGAAACAAAATAAGTCACTCGGCTGCAGCTGCATGCGACTGGATTTAAAGTAGGGTAAGACAGACTTGCATCATCTTTCTGTTTATTTAGAAAGGGCTCCATGCAGGTGGTCAGAATAAAGTGCCTTAAATGCACAGAACATATTTTTGTTTGTTTTTGTTATATATATATATATATATATATATATATATATATATATATATATATATATATATATATATATATATACATATATATATATACATATATATATATATATATATACATATATACATATATATATATATATATATATATATATATATATATATATATATATATATATACACATATGTATATATATATACATATATATATACACATATATGTATATATATATACATATATATATATATGTATATATATATACATATGTATATATGTATATATATATATGTATTCATATTATAACCTTTCACCTCCATTTAAAGCTTTCTCTTTGCACTGATTCCTTATTAATACCATCGATGATGAAGCAGAGTTCCAGTCGAACATGTACATACAATAACTTAACACTATTCATAATTAAATCAACCAACCAATCAGCTTCATCTACAAAATGCATGTTTCATCTTCATGTCCATGTGTGAGGGGTGAGATGCTGCCTGCAGCGTGCCCTGACGCACAGAGGCTCCTCCATGTGTCCGGACGACAGATCGCACGTCAGTTACGTAACATGAAGGATCTCTGGCCGTCCGTCGCCCCCGTCGCCACACAGAGGAGCGGGGCAGCGCTTGAACACTGGGTGGAGACAAACACTGCAGGACAACGTTCATTTCCAGGCTCAGTGAAACCATTTTTGACATGTATGACATGCTAATTTAATGGGATATTTTTGTAAGGAGTAATTTGTGTGATTGACATGAAGAGACTTTGGATTGTTTGACCACGTGAGGCGAGATATCCAATGGGTTGATGGAGAAAAAAAAGATATTATTAAAGGAAATGGTTCATAAATGCATAAATGGTTCAAGGTTTGTGCGCCATTTTACGCACCAATAACAGTTTATCTGTATCTGTAGGAGATCATACATCAGGGGTGTTTACACCACCAGGTCCCAGATCAGCCTCTGCCCCCCTCCCGGGTCTCTGCGCTCCTCTCTGACCCGCTCCCGGATCGAGCACCAACTGTGGCGGATGAGTCAGCCGTCGGCGCGCTTGACCCCCGCACAGCTGTTATTGGGGACAGTGTCAGCCCGCAACACTGACGGATGTTTTCACTCACTAGAAAACAACCGCGCTGGTAGCTGCCGACGTCCTCGCGCGCTCAGTTAACCACCTGCCCACGCCAGGACGCAGAGGAACGCTTCCGCCTGTTCGTCACCGCCTCCCTGACTGGTGGCTGCAGACGCGCGGATTGTTTGTCAAGTTTTGACCGCGTCGCTTCCGTCTTTTCACAGCACGACTGCAAGGTGTGATTTGTCTTCTTCTGCTTCTTGTCCTCCTCGCTTCGCCTGGTGATCATTCCGCGGCCACACGCAGTGATGCTCGCAGAGGGGCTGGAGGCTGGCGGACACCGGGACTGAGCGGCGGGCAGCTCGCAGACACCGTGCGCGTCTTTCTTGGACACATCTCGGAGACAACTGGGGCTCGGCTTCTTCTTCCTCTTCCCGGCGTCGCGATGTCCGCGAGAAAGACGTCGTTGACGGACAAGCAGGCAAAAAACGGCACGTCCAAATATGTGTTGGAGAGATGCGCTTCTGTTAACGAGTATTATGACGTTGCGTTCAAGGTGTGTACATCCGTCTTGTCTTGAGCGCCGATTTTTGGGGTTTGTTTGTTTGTTTGTTCTTTGTGGTGCTAACAGGTGTCTACACGTAGTGTGGGGTGGACACACAAACAGCTGGGTGTACCTGCAGCAGCATCATGTTGCCTCTCCACGTTATGCATAATGAGGGAAACCTTTAACTGGATTAGTGCGTCTGTCTGTATGCGGGCCTCGTTCACTGACATCTAATCATCGACCTCCTGGTTGGATCACTAACAAGTCGAGGTTTCTTTATCCGCAGTCACTGATAAGCAAATATTGGCTGAGGGTGTACTTGTTGCTCCCTCCCATAAAATATTCATCAAAGCCGAGGTAACCTACTAATAATTGACTAGTATTTAACTGTTTAATAAAGACCCATGGTCAAAAGGAAAAGTTACATTCAAGTTGAATTGTGCAGTTATCTATGAACACTGTGTGTTTGTACGGCTTTGCCTCAGTGTGCTGGATGGATGGTATAGTCACACATCCTGTTTGTAATTATATTGATTAGTTTTGGATGCACGCTGCAGAAAGAAAACGACGAGAGTTGAAATTAGAGAGTTGGCTCCAGCATCTTGAGTCCTCTCTCCGGAGCGTCGCATGTCATTGGCAGCTCAGACACAATCACAGCATTTCCCTGATGATATGAACTGAAATCCGGCCAAAAACAAGAAATTGCACAACTTCACCACCCGGCTCAAACATCATGATCCGGTTTGTGAAACATTTCTTCTCGCTGAGTTGCAAATTCAGTTCCTCAGCTTTAATTTCCTCTTTGGGATGGGGGTGGGGGGGTGTAATTGTTTATCATACCGTCATGTATACACTTGTTGTTGTTTTGGCCAGCTGTAACCTTTGTCCCTCTTCTCTGGTGGGGGGTTTGCTCCAGGTGATGCTGCTGGGAGACTCGTCCGTGGGGAAGACGTGCGTCCTGGTGCGCTTTAAAGATGGGGCTTTTCTGGGAGGCAACTTTATAGCCACCGTTGGAATAGACTTTAGGGTGAGACAGCTGCTGCTGAACCGAATGCCTCATTTAAATGTTTAGCATTTCTGCCTTTATAGTATGTTTTCTTGTTACCACGGTAGAAACATTCAGCACCTGGGAAAAAAAAAAAAAAAATAACCTAATGATATCTTTGAAGGCAACGAGGGAGCCACTTGTTAGAGTCGCTGCGGCCTAATTATCACCTTATTTCCTCGCGGAACACTTCGTCATCCTGCCACGATGGCACCAAATGTACAAACCCTCTCGCCAATCAGCCGAGTTCACAGACCACTTGTGCTGCGAGGCTCTGTGGACGGCTGCGTAAATGCCTTGGCAGATGCCTGCCCACGTCCCTGTCTCCTGGAGAAGATTGGCTGCAGCTTGACTCAGTCCTGGAGGAATCTCACTGCTGACAGACGAGCTGCTACCCAGTCACATATGCACGCACACACACACACACACACACATGCACGCACACACAAGCGCAAACAGTGAAATTCAGCAGTTTGCTGAATTTTATAGCAGATTTCTGCTTCTCACTCTTCAGGGATGAACATGCAAATAATCTGTTTGGAGCTCGACCCCCCAGTTCCCCTCCAATTATAGCAGAACACTCACACTAATGGCAAGTCAAGTAGGGTGGTTTGAGGAGGAGAGTGCTGCATTAGAGTGATGCACCGTCTTCTTTGATGGTGGGGAAGACATTATGGGGCGTAATGGATGTCAGGCTGGGGTTAGACGGACGTTGGCTATTCAGAAGCTCCCACATTACATCTCGCCACTACTCAAGCAAAAGCAACAAGTCCTGCGGCCACTACCCATTCATGAAAAGCTTTACAAAGGGAACCGCCGCTGGTTTACACTGTAAAAAGAAGAAAAGAAAGGCACGGTGGACTCACTCAGGAGATTGTATGGAGGCAATGAGTGTTTTGTGTCTTGTGTTTATGTCAAGCTGCTCAGGAGCAGAGCCGCCTGAGAGGAGCCGCTGAGTCAATATGCTGAGGTTGTCCTCCGCGCATGGATGGGGAGGCAGGCTGTTGTGGCAGCTTGTAACATGGCCGGGCTATTTTCGGCATGCTTCCTTGTAGCAGTTAGTCAGCATGCAGGCTCTCACGTCAAAATTGAGAGGGAAAAATGGAAACCCATGGCAACTAATGCAGGGGTTGAACCATGTCCATTCTGCCAAGGCAGAGGATTCAGCAGGTGGCAGCTCTCGCTTCGCACAAGCAGCCCGGGTTTCCTTTTGTCACCGCGTAGCAATGCGTGGATGTTTTTGTGCGTTCGCGGGAAAAGGCGGGAGCTATTTGTGATGACCTGTCACCCATAAGCGGAGACGAAGTGATCGAGGAAGTGCTGCAGAACATTTTCTGGTCACACTTCCGCCCCCTCTCTTTGTTTTTGTCTTTTCTGCTGTGCAAGGTTGAGATGCGGTTGTGACCTGGCTTGTTGCTGCAGCAGGTCATTGTAACATAACCTCCCCCCCCCTCACGAAACAGAGCATGGTGAAACCAGTGTTTTGTAATTGCATGTTGCAGCACGGATGACAGAATACCGCACGCTATCTTAACCATTATTTCCACGCGTTCATCGATCATAACATTTAGCTTATTTTAGCGGGGTGCCTGAACTATTTCGAGTCGATCGTTTTTTTCTCAGGAAATCAGAGGGGCCCCCCCTACGGGGCCGCAGGAAATTAACGGGGGAGTCAGTTGTTATGCTGCCAGTCATCTTCCTCACTGTTGTGTAATTAAGTCTAATCCCGGGACCTTGTTGTTGTGTGGGTGTTGCAAATCTCTTTATCTGCCAGCATTTAAAGACACTTTTAGTTGCTTTGTTCTTTTTACCACATACTGAGTTTTTACTCTGCTGAGATGTTCATCATTCATTTATGCAGCCTGTAAAGCACATGGCGGGCTGTCAGTCTCTCACAGCTCCTCTCATGTTTGCAGAATAAAGTGGTGGATATCGACAACCTGAAAGTCAAACTCCAGGTGAGAACATGCCCCTTTCCTCCAGACCCGTGTCTCCATATTAGCCCACAAATCATCTGTCGACCCATATAAAGCCTCATCTGGTAGATTATGTACAGCATCAAAAATAATCTAAACAGTAATTATAAAATAATCGTTGACCTGAATATGCTTTACACTCCCTTGACATTGTTTGCGTTGCCAATCCAAGTCGAGGATAATGTAGACGGCAGTGTGCCAGCAGCAGGCTGTTACTCCGAGGCACATACGCGTCTATCATCATAACCTGCTCATTCAACACTGAGTGGGGGGATGCCGAAATTAGATTCTTCTGCCATCTCGAGTAAATCATTAGATTGTCTTTTCTTGCCGGGTCCTTGAACATGATGAAATCCTGTTATCATTTCCAAAATGGATTAGCACAATGTGTTTAAGTCTATTTGATAAAAATGAAGCTGAAGTGAGAGAAAACTGTTTATGGTTTTCTGGCTGACTGGATGAACAATAGAGCAGATTGATTGACGTAATATCGTCATCTTATGTCTTTTTAAACCAATTATTAGACAGGACCTGAAGACCACACTCTGCCTTTAGACAACCCAAAGGAATTGGAGAAAAACAGTCACGGCAATAAAAATGTTTTTTTTTCAGCTTTTCATTACCTTGATACAATAAATGAAATTGATTAAAAACATTTAAGTATGGGATTAAAGCATAACCACAACAAATTGTGAACTTTATGAGAGTCAAAAGCTGCATTGGCAGTTAGGGTGACTGTATTTAAAAAACAAAACAAACTGGGACCTTTAATCAAACCCCACATTCATGCACAAGCACATATGTGCAAAAATCTATGTTGTGTCTCCCAAAATCCACCAAAACATAGACGTTTATTTGAAAACAGTTTAGTAATACCATTAGACACAAAACACATGGATTAGATAAGTGTACTATAATATAATATTAACAAATGGCTTGTGAACGGGACAAACCGTACAGTTATCGCTGCTTTGCTAAGCTAGGCTAGTTAGCCTACCTTTTAGCATGACTATAGCGGTTATTCTCTACGACCAGCTATATTTGCTACCTTATTCACATATAATTTATGCCCCTATTTATGGTTAACAAGCTAAATTAAGATGTTAGTTCTTATTTAATTAACAGTAAACAACGAGGGGGTACAAAACTAAATGTAGCTTTAGCGGTTAGCTGTGGCTAACTTCTCTGACCAGCTTGGACTCGCTACCGACTGTTTGGTTTTGAGCCTTTAATTTGAAATTATAGTTTTTTAAAACTACATTTAAAAAAAGAAAGTCAGATTCTTGTCTGAACTGCTTTTAGACTAAATATATAGTGAGTGGATTTTGACCTTGTGGGACGTTGGCCGTGCAGGATTTGCTGCAAGTTCAAGACGTTCACTTTTCCCACGTTGTTGTGTAATTATGTGGTTTGTTACGCAGATCTGGGACACAGCTGGCCAAGAGAGATTCCGCAGTGTAACACACGCCTACTACAGAGATGCCCAGGGTAACCTGCTTTTTCATATCGCACTTCCTCGTGCTCTGTGTGTGTTCATGTGTGGGTAAGGGTGAAACCCATGTGACCTTTTTTTTATTTTATTAGTGTGCATAAAAAGTGTGAGTAGGTGTTGATGTGTGCGTTGCATAAGAATAAAGGTGTTCTGTTTCCTTTTGCAGCGTTACTCCTGCTTTATGATATCACCAGCAAGCTGTCGTTTGACAATACCAGGGTAAGACTATCAAATTACTTTCCCCTCCCACCCTCTCTCCTTCTCTCTCTCTCTCTCCCTTTTCACTCCCTCAAACCTTCTCAAGCTGAACGCTTCACTCTAATAAAGCAATAAAGGTGTTCAAGGATAAGAGGGACTCAGGCTCACCAGGATTGATTGGAGGATGGTAATGATACACAGCTCGGGAGGAGAGTGAAAATGCAGTCTTTAAGTGCTGGTATTAGTTTTGTTTAAACACAATCCCTCTTTCTTCCCCGCTCCTGTATCTGTCTGTTACACTTTCAAAGGCTTGGCTGACTGAAATACACGAGTATGCCCAGAAGGATGTGGTCATCATGTTGCTCGGCAACAAGGTGAGCGAAGCTTCCTATTTTTTTGCGTTGCGTAAAATAACAAATAAAAACAAGGTGGATAACTGGTCTTTTAACACAATTTCAACACTCTTATCACACTCGGACACGAGGATGCTTAAAAGCCAGTAAACGTCTCCTCTGAGCAGCGCAGAGGAACTCTCACTTAACATTTACAAAGTGAAACGCACTTTGTGTGTTTGTGTCTTCAATGATTTACGTCTTGAATTTCCCAGAGTGAAAATAAAGTTCGACACACTCGATTCTCCCCCGTCACCCAATGTTATTGGATCATTGTGACTGGGAAGGACAACAATCACAACCTGTGAAAGTGACTTACCACTGGCTCGCAGCCTCCCTGGCATGGAGCCGTTTCCTCCCCAATGCTGCTGGTGATGAGTTTGCAGTCGCTGCCGATAAATTTCTAAGCTCCCTCTGGCGGCTCAGAGAGGACTCACTCTTCTCCAGGGTCGGAGATGTCACACGGCAGCCGCTCAGATCGGTTGCTGTGAGAGCAGCAGGACTGCCGGCATCCGTCTGTGGGAGCGCTGCTCTTCAGCTGGAGGTTGAGTTTCTGACATCCCATCAGTCTGAAGGAGCGCCGGCTCTGCAGTTAGCGGCAGATAAGAGGATGCTCGGCCTGACACGGCGGTGCATCACTGAAGCTAATGGCATGGGGAATCTCTGACCCTTCACCTCCTCTATGATGACTTGTTTTTCTCCCCTGCTGCTGTCTTACAGGCAGACATGGCTGCGGAGAGGGTGGTGAAGACGGAGGACGGAGAGAAGCTGGCGAAGGTAATGTGTGAGGGCGCCGAGCGGCCATGTTCTCTACACAACACACACTCCATTGGCTCCTCTAATGTTTTTCCATTGCAGGAATATGGTGTGCCATTTATGGAGAGCAGCGCGAAGACAGGAGTCAATGTGGAGCTGGCCTTTCTCGCTATAGCAAAGTAAGTCTTAGCGCTGATCAATATGTTACGCCAGCGTACCATGTGTAATGTGAAAGGTGGAGCTCCTAGAATCATCAGCTGATTTCTTTAAGCGCTTAGTTGTGGTTCTAGTGGTGAGACTGCAGATTGTACCAAAATCCACACCCTACATCACCCCAAAGACTGGAACTAAGGAGTGGACGTGGTCTTCGTGAAGACCCACCATTTCTTTGTAAACTGACATCTTTAGGTCTTGGGTTTTGCGTTTGCCATTTTGGCCCATATTGTTTTTTTGCAAACTAGATGTGATTTGAGAGGATGGAGCTAAGTACAACCAAATACTGAATAACACATTTTGAGGTGACAAAAAAATCTTATAATTCACTTTGATGAACTGTAAACACGCCTTTTTATAAGACGAAAACACAGGAACTCTCAGGCTGGACATTGTCATAGCGACCTGTCAATCACAAGGTAGCCTACTTTGTGATAATTTACTAAATGAACATCATGCTGTATTGAAGAAGACTTGAAACTAGCGACCTAGACCATAAACCCATGTTTACAATGTTTACTGAGATAATAAATGAAGTGAGACGTAGTCATTTTCTCATAGACTTATTTCTGTAACCAGAGGAGTCGTCCCCTGCTGGCCAGCAGGAAGAATGCAAGCTTAAAGTATATTCATGCATTGGCTTCACTTTATAAACCTGGAGGTTGCTGCCTGCTCATCTCTCCCTTTCAAGTGTTTAGAAGAGCCAACAGTGGCCTTCAGGTGCATTTAAGCCACCAAATTCCCCAAAACATGAAAGACCCTCTCTAATCAGTCTTTGGTATGTCCCTTCTGGGCTGCTGTAGAAACATGGCTTTGCAACATGGTGGACTCCATGGAAGAGGACACGCTCCCTATATATAGATATGAAGAGTTCACAAGTTTAAAACATGGTTATGAATATTATATTTAATATCTCACAAAAGAGCCCTTTTTAAATCCTACACACTGGTCATTGAAGAGGTTTATGATAAGCCAATTTTACCATGAATATCATTCATTCATTGACTTAAAGATATAGAACATTTTGAATTAGAACATTTAATTGAGTTTGTTCCTATTAAGAGATGCTGCCTTATACCATTATTTTAAAAAAACAGGGACTAGGGACTTACTTTTGGCCATATGTCATTTAATTATATTTTTCCATACAAGTTATGTTGTCGGGTTGTTTTTATTTACAGAAGAATTATTGGCTAATCTGTCTAGTGTTTTTATTCTGACCTCTAAATCATAGAAGTTTGGTTCCAAGATGCTGGAAGCAACAAGCAGACTTTTCTCTCCACATGAACGAGAGAAAACGACTGAATAAAGAAAAGAGAGAGAAAAAAACAAACACACTTGGGGATAATACAGAGGAGTTATTTTCACTTTTCTCATTTCCAGAGTCACCTAAGAGAATTCTCCAAAACAAATATGTAACGCTTCAAAGGCTTTGTCTTCTTTTAAATGGTCCACTAAAGTGAGAAAATGAATGCTTCTACAACAAAATACGCATATTTCTCTTGTAGTAAAAAAAAAGCCCAAACAAAATGAAATTCACTCCCAGTTTAGCTTGGGTCATGCTCCTGAGGTTTTACATAAAGGGTTTGTATTTTAATCCGACATCTCTCTGCAGACTGAGTTCACTCTGGTCGTCTCCCCTGAGTATTTTTATACTTTCCTTTGACTTAGTATTAATGCTCTCAAGCTCTCTGATTCCTTCAACTAATCTTTACACCTTTTGTTTTTTTCCACTCGTTTTTTTTCAAGCCAATTTCTTGTTTGTTCCTGTTGACTGGTTATAATGGGATTGTTCCCTGTGGATCTCAGCCGTAAACTGTGTAATTTTCTGCTTTTGAATGACAAACCTTTATTATTGAAAGGCAGAAATATGAACAGGATTGTTATTTCGACTAAAACTGACTGATTGCGCAGCATGTTCCCAGAGCTGTGGAATAAAGCACTGTGTGTGATTTGCTTTCTTCATGTGTATTTTAAGTGCAAGTTATATTAAATGATTCATGCCAAAGGCATTTTGATTAAAACTCAGTACAGAGAGATGTTTCTCTCCCTCGACTAGCTTGCTCTTTTTTTCTTCTTCATCTTTTTTCTCTCTTCCCTTCTCATTTTCTTGATTTGCTCACCCTGTGTGCGCTCCATCCCACACATCCACCCCCTCCGTATCCAACTTCCTGTCTCTCTCTCTCTCTCTCTCTCTCTCCGTCAGGGAGCTGAAGCACAGAGCGACACAGCAGCAGAATGAGCCCAAGTTCCAGATCCACGACTACATCGAGTCTCAGAAGCACAAGTCTGGCTGCTGTGGCAACATGTAGCTGATCCTGATCACCAGGCAGCGAGAGACACACACACACAGAGAAAGAGAGCGAGGGAGGAAAAAGAAAAAAAAAAAAGAGTCTGCTCTCTTATGAAAAGCTTATCCCAGCACTGAGACCTCGTCTTCACCGCTGAGCTTTTGGCTTGAATGGAAAGTGAATCTGGATTGGCCGCCATCCCTTATCTGAAATGTGAATTTAAATGTCATGCGTAGAAATGTCTGTGGTCTTTGTGGTGACAGTTGTATCAAACTACAAGTCAGGAGTTGCAAATCTGAAAATGCAATATCCATTTGCAGGGACGAACCAAAAACACGCTCATCGTTTTATTCTGCATCGCTGCAAACTCCAAATTGTTGGTTTGGGATGAAAAACACGAGGCCCTTGTGATTTGTGTTAAACCAAGTGTATTATTTTGGGGGAGGAGGTGTCTGCCTGGTCAGACGTATTGCACTAAAGGTTAACAACACCCTCAAATTCTTCCTGAAAATATATAAATATGACGAATGACAGCACAGTTTTTCGGCGGGCCCATCTGTCGTGTTTACTGCCACTGAAACAGATCCGGCTCATGTCTCGCAGGGGCCAACATTTGTAATAAAAACCTTTATAGGCTAACTCTATTTGTATAAGTTAAGTGTAAGTATTTTGACAGTATTCAACTTGCCTCAGAGAGTCATGCAGTGTTATGTTTGCTCGTGCCTTAGCTAATTACAGTAACTTGCTAACACATCGCTAACATTAGCTCGCTAACAGCAAACTCGTCCCATTCCATCATCATTTGAGTCGTTGAGTGCTGAAATGATCAGCTAGCTACACTTGCATTGTGTTAGCTCTTGGAATACATCATTGGCTCAAAATGCGTCGCACGTAAACGTAATTTGAGACAAAATATATTTCCCTGGAACCATATTTCACAACGTTTGGCCGTAGATTTTAGGAGGCAGGGCCGTAATGAGTCTTTGTGGTTATGTGAACGGCACATGGCAGATGTTTTAGTTTGTAGTTTGACTTCCTGTTTGTAATGAAACTGTGTTTGGTCGCTGTCCAACAGAGCGTCAGTAACCCGATCATGTCCAAAGTGAGCTCACCTCTTTGACCTTAGTTCGGTCCAGCGGCGGCAGCGAAACACTGAAAGCGAAGCCCGCACTTAATCTCAGAACTGTCACCTTTTCCATCCTCTAGTTTGCAGTTTTATATAAACAATTAATAGGACTGTTGGTGTGGATATAGCATTTTTGCCCTGCAGCTCTTAGTTTGTGTCCATCCCTGTTTTACCAGACTGTGAACTGAATCCCGTTCGGCCCTACAGTCTTCACCATCATTATTCGCTGACTCAGCGTGTTTGAGAAGTGGACTTCAGTCTCAAAGTCAGATTGTAGCTAAATGGTCCCGTCTGTTCACATCTGTACTGCTGTTAGATAGAATAAAGACAACTTTTTGAGGGCGCTCGCCCACTGTGTGTCTATCTGTACATTCAATTCAGGGCCAGCGAGACTTCATTCAAAGTCCTGTCCATGTAAATGTGCTGGAGGATCATCCCACTGCTGGCTTCACACAAAGAGATAATTATCTTCACGTCTTTGGTTCGAGATTCCTCAGCATGCCATTTTCCTTTTACCATTCACACACACACACGCACACACGCACACACAAGAAGCTCACAGCATTATTAAACAGTGTGGTGTCGCCTTTAACGATGGATGTTGTTGTTTAGACTGTTCCGAAAGCGTTATTTGTTCACGCGCCGCATCGTGTAACTCGTTTCTTTGTACAATGCTCATTCTGAATGTTTGCTCGATGTCCCATTTGTCCGTCTTCTGAGGCGTCACGGTGATCACAAAGTGCCATGAAAAAGTGCTTTGTTATCATATTACATATATAAAAAAAAGTATATTTTGTAATGTTTGTGGTGTTGTTTTATTGAAGTCAGTCTTGTCTGTGTGTCTTGTGTGTGTTGGGCTTCTGGAGGGATGGGGGGGAAGCCACAGGATGTGCTGAGGTTAATGAGCCACAGTGTGGCAGCAGCTACACTGTTTATTCTCTAGTAGTTGCATTAAAAACAAGGGTTTTATCAATTAGACGCTGAGCACGTGTGGATTCTGTATTTTAGAATCTGTCAGGTGAAGTTAGTGGACGTCATATGGAGCAAATTCCTAATTAACTGTCCTGGGCTGTCCACCTGAATGCAGCGCGCCCACTCACATATGAGTCACACTGACACATCCAGGAGCCTTTACTTTACTGTGAAGAAAAAAAGTGACTTTCCATCAACTTAACTAACAGCAGCCCTTAAACATGCTGCAGTTTTCAGGGCTGACGCTCCGCTGGCTTTAAATTCCCAGGTTGGAGAGTGCTGAGCGATGCTGTCTCTGCCCTCTTATCAGGTCTGCAAGCATTTTTCAGCTGAAAAGTCAAATCCTCCCCGAGGTTTTTACTTCAGGAGCCTCCTGCCGGGCGCTATTTTTTACAAGCGTGTCAGTCATATCTCTGAAGGCCCAGAGGGCTGTGGGTTTACTGGCTTCAAAACATCATTAAAACTGTATCTTATCTGATGGCATATCAGAAGGCCATACATCAAGCTTACATATTACTTATCACAGCTTATTCCGTTTATAATTACAGCTTTATACTATATTTAAAACCATATTACTTTTATACACCACAGGGGGGGGATTACATAAATCAAAATCACTGTGGAATAACACAGACATACATATTGTATATATATATATGTCCCTTTGGCAAAACCAATATTAATGGATGGATGGATACTTTATTGTTCATGGTGAACATTTGCTCTAATTTCTATTATTTTGTGCTTTTAATTAAATATAATAAATACAGTATGTATCAGATCAACTGTGCTAAGTAAAAACACAGAAAGGCAGCATGTAAGTGTGAAAAGGTGGCTCTGAGATGCCAAAAATGAACAGGTATTCAAAGCAGTAACGAAGAAAGAGAATTACAATTTGAAAAGTGTTGCTCATTTAGGGAATATTAGGCAAAATCTGGGGAACAAAACTATGATGCAATTTAAAGAAAACTATGAAAAAGAATAAATTCAATAGAGTCAATAAAGTTTTTAACACACAAAATAGAGGGTAGGGGCAGCCCTATCTGGCGCTTGGATCATCATCTTTATTTTCCTGGACAGCCTCGGTCTGTGTTTACTCCTCCTGTAGTCTTTTTTTGCATGAGGCTGCCAGCTGGGCCGGTCCCTGAACGCACCTCCCTCTTCCTGAGTGGCTTTTCTACTTTTGTCGCCCACCGAGAGGGAGCCGAGAGTCTAAGCGGACCGGGTTCAGGTTCAGTCCTCGGGTCAGGACCTCAGCTGTCTGATAGCAGGAGTCTCAGTGGGGATTTATTACAAGTGTGAGGACTGACTCTGACTCGCGAGTGGAAGTGGACCAGAGAGTGGGACAAACAGCAGCACCGTTTCCCACGGACTAATCTCCCCAAGAGGGCGGGGGTTGTGTGTTTTTACTTGAAGGGGGTACCACTCATTCTCACACACGCGCGCACACACACGCGCGCGCACGCACACACCACTCTTCAGCAGCATCCTGAACAGGTCGCGTAGTCATTCCCACTTTAAACAAGACGTTGAACCATGCCGAGCAAGAGCCAGCATCCGCGCCCGCGGCTGTGCACGCTGGAGAAGGGGGACAACGGCTACGGCTTCCACCTCCACGGGGAGAAGGGTAAGACGGGGCAGTTCATCCGGTTGGTCGAGCCCGACAGCCCGGCTGAAACGTCCGGGCTCCACGCCGGAGACCGCCTGGTGTTCGTGAACGGGGAGGACGTGGAGAACGAGAGCCACCAGCAGGTCGTGTCCCGGATACGAGCCACCGTGGGCCGGCTGGTGCTCGTGGTGGTGGACCCGGACACCGAGCAGCTGCTGAAGAAACACAACATGAAGTGTCTGAAGGAGTACGTCACCGACGGTATCCCGTTACCTTTCGACGAGGAGGAGGAGGAGGAGGAGGAAGAGGAGGAGGTGGTGGTGGTGGTGGTGGTGGAGCAGCAGGAGGACGGGACGGTAAACGGGGATGAGCGGCGCGCCAAAGGGGGTGAGCTGGAGGAGGAGGAGACCCCCAGGGAGTCCACGCCGGTCCCGGAGAGGAACGGGGGGGAAATCCACGTGCACGTCGAGAAAAAGCTGAGCATCAACTCTGAGAAGGTGAGTCAAAGTTAAAAAGTTTCAGCACTGTTGCTGTGCTATACAAAAAAATACTTCAATTAAAAGCCCCTGAACGCACCACCGAGGGAGAGAATAGGTGCTCTGTGTCTAAAACACGGATACCAGCTGCTGCACCCACATGCTGCCAGGCTGTGGGTGCAGGGTCAGCTGGCTGGCCCTTTACTGTGGGTGAGAGGACCAACAACAACAGCTTAGGGGTCTAAACTAAACTCTGACCCCCCTCTAGTCTGTTGCTCAACTTTCTCCTCTCAAATAATGTCACTCTGACATGTTTCTTTTCTGCAGTCACTTGCAGAATTTGTGTTGTCACCACAAGGTTAAGCATTAAATTAGCATCAATGGCACTAAGACATGGTGTTATTTCCCTTTAGAAACCAACTATAACACATACTTGACATTGCTGAGCACTCCACAACAAACAACAGGAAATAGTCTTTTTTCAGCTAAATTCATTTTTAAAAACGTTGATCTTTCTAAAACATTGTGGGCTCGTTCTCACTCTGCAGTGGCCACTTGTGTGTGTGTGTGTGTGTGTGTGTGTGTGTGTGTGTGTGTGTGTGTGTGTGTGTGTGTGTGTGTGTGTGTGTGTGTGTGTGATCTCAGTATGGTTCATTAAAAGGCACTCGAGGAGAAGAGGTCCCCCTCTAGTCTGGAACATCTGCGCCCCTCGCTGCTGCATCTGGGATGTTTACCCCCGAGGTGGTTTCTGTCCGTCCAGCTCTCCTGCTCCGTAGTTTCTCTCCTGTAGGTGGAGGTGAGGGGGGAAGAAGGGCCACAGTGGGCAGCTCTGTCTCCATGTGACGGCAGATAACCTGTGTGGTTATTAATATAGTAATTACATCGTTAGGCTTTTCTCTGGTGGAATCATAACCAGGATGTTCAGTGTACGTTTTTGATGATCTCTCAAGATGACAGAGGGTCAGGGAGGTCAACAAGAGGGTGACCCTTTGAATCTGTTTGGGGAGAATAACGGAAACTGATATTGCTCGGGAGATTAATCTAGATGTCGTATTTTGGTTAATGCATTATGATACAACATGAATATTGGTCTCAGTTGGTATTAATGGATTTGTTTTACATCTCAAATAACTATCTGCAAAAACAAAGAAGCAAATACCGCCGTTAGGCATCTTTCCCAAAATATCCTTTAAAAGTTGGGACGGAAACTAAAAGTTATTATCATGAAAGATAAGCTCTCACTTGTTTTGATTTTTTGATTAATCGTGATTAAATCAGTGTCCAATGTAGCCTCCCTTCCAATGTCTTGATTCGCTATTAAGATATTACATTTTAAATTATGGACCATAATTTTGCATTTGAACCTGCAAATATATATATATATATATATTCTGCCGACAGTTAATCAATTTGTTGTCTAATAGTTTAAGTTCTTGCTGAATTACAGTTGAAATTAGAGCTGCAACTAACAATTATTTTCATAAATGATTAAATTATATAATTGTTGATGAAATTACAAATTGTTTGATTCTTATCGGATGGCCTTAAAATATCAGCATCTTCAAATATTTCCATTTTAGAAGGTGGAACAATGACTTTGAGGGGGTACTTGTACTCAGTGGTGCTAACAAGGAAAACCGATGCTGATCGTCCTGTTTCCTCTAGCACAGCCTGGAAAGCCACAGTGTCATCACTCAAGCTTTGGCATGTTTCATAGGTGGCCACTCACTGCTTCCTTGCATCATATTTCTTTATATACAGTATATTTATATATAATAACAGCGTAATGAAAGCTGTTACACAAGCCGAGCACGCAGGGCCTTCTGGAGTCATGTTTCTGGATTAAAGGCCAGCTCTCGAGCTCTGCTGGGTCCAGTCGGTCAAAGGAATACGTGCCGATTGTTCCTGTTTTTGCTCTCGGTATTCTCCACAGATGGTTTCACGGAGCTGTGGCAGTACAATTCATGTGAGGCAGAGGGAAGTGGCATCGAAACGAAACAATAGCATCGACCAAATCCTTTTCACCTGTTTTTATTTCAACAAACTGTTGACATTCGGAGAAAGATCCAGGCGGAGTCCCGCTGAGCCCGGTGTCGTACAAAACGAAAAGAAAGATTTCACAGCTGCAGACGTTCCCTAGGGACGGAGGACACAGTGGAGGGAGTGTGCGAGGGTGTAAATTGGACTCGAGGGATGCTGTTTGGCGCGTGCTGTGTCTCTATGTTACAGTCTGAGCCACCTCGGGGGGTGGGGGGGGGGGGGGAGGGGTGTAGGGTTAGGGTCCTTTGCAGTGGCTCCACTCTTTCTGGAATTTTATCCCAACATCCTGCCCGGCATTCCTGTGCCCGAGCCCTGTGGCCCGGCCAGTGACACACACACACACACACGTACAGCTGTGGGGAGGAAGACAACACACACACACACACACACACTCACTAACGTCCGCACTCCGCCCGTCTGGCCTCAGTGTTTGAAGCGACGCCTTCTCTGGGAACCGAGGATCCCCCCCCCCCCTCTTCCCCGTGCACGATTGCCATGGTTACACTGATGTTGTGTGTATGTGCGTGTGTGCAACGCATGTGTAGCGTATGTAAGTGTGAGGATGGAGGTAGGCGAAAGTGAGACAGTGCAGGGGCGGTGTGAAAAAATGACACAGAGTGACGAAGGGTCAAAACATGAAGAAAATAACAGCCGCTGTCGTCATCGCGGAACAAACCACACACACACACACACACACACACACACACACAAAAACTCAAAAACACATCGCTGGTCCAAAGGTCGTTGTTTTGTTTACCGGGCAGTAAAATCTTTTCTCCGCTATTGTTGAGGTAACAGTGTTCGCTCTCAGCTCGCATTACAGAGATCTAGATCCATCAGCTTAGCCACAGAAATCCTGTGTCAAAATATTTGACTTTTATTATGTGCACCGGCCCTGTTGTTGTTCCACAGACCAGGAATCTTAAAATGTCTTATTGTGTCCCACCAACAGTCCCAAAACCCAAAGCCGTCCACTTAACGATGACACAACAGAGAGAAATCAACACATTTCAACTGCATTTAAAGAGTTAACTCTATAAAATGGGCGATTCATCCGTAAAGAAGCATTTTGCTGTCAAACCCATGGAAATGTTTTCTCAGGATCTGCGTTTCTCAAGGCGGCTCTTAGCTGTTTCTCCAGTGATTCACTCAGATTCAAGAGAGAGTGTGAAGGTGAGAAGTGTTTTTGAGAGCCTTCCTCGCTGGCTGCCGGCTTCTTACATAACTCTCGTCTTTAAACACTAATGACAGGAGAGGCAGCGCGCCGGTGCCAGGTGAACCTGGCTGCGTCTGGATGTGAGAGTGTGTAACATTGCATCTGCGGCGTCGCCATCGAGGACGCTGCTCGGAGGCCTGCAGCGAGACAAGGAGGCGTCTGTGTGTCCTCGTGCTGGCTGTCACTCCCCTCCTCTAATCTGAGCCTCTAATCAGCACGATCATATAAAACCTGATTAAAGAGCGCGAAGCCCTCCATTGCTTTCACCACACACGCTCTGGCTTTGCATAGTCGGGCCTTTAACTGTGCACCGTTGTTTTCCCTAAACAAATCAGGCTGAACCTGGTGTGTGGGAGGATTCAGTCTATGTTTGTGCTGCGTTCAGTGCCGTGTATCGGCGACGGTCTTTTTAAACCGGCTTTCCAAGCGGCGACGGACCTTTTGGAAGCGATTCTTCAGCTTCGGCTTTTATCCTTTGTCTCTGTAACCTCACGTCCACGTGACCTTCCCGTCTGTGTTCTGTCGCAGCGACTTCAGCGTTACGGACTCACACGTTTTCAGACTTCACCGTCCACATCCATCTGATGTAACGCCTTCAGGAACCGCCCGAGGATACGATTCTTCAGTTCAAAGAAGAACACACGTCAGCTTTCGACGATCATTAGTTTGTGAGGCACGAATGGCCACACCTAGAGAAGCTGTCTGTGGGACGCTCGGCCTGTGCACAGACCCCCGGACGCTCGAGCCGGTTTCCTGTCATTGTTGTTGGTGGAAGATGCCCCCCCCCCTCCCCGCCTGTTGTCTGTATCGGCTCAGGGCTCAACACTGACCTTTAAAAGTGGCTGCTGGGTTGCCTAAGTCCAAAATGGGACGCAGGCAGTTATACGTCGGCTTACTGATGAGCGTGTGAAACGTAGACATGTCAATGCACATGTTTCTTATTCAGGTTGATGATCTGGTTCCAGCCAGTTTGACGGGGTTAACCGAACCTTTCACTCAGACAACTTCATTTGCTTCACCGTTGGCTCTAAAACAGAGGCCTGTGCACCAACGCCCATCCAGCTTTGTCTGGTTCTGGGAGTGTAACAGCAATATTCAAATAATGTAACAAATTACAAAATGTATACATTTAGAGTTGTCTTGCTGTTTGCGGGCCTTATTTTGCGGTTGCCTCTGATTTCCACCAAAGGCCAAAAATGGGTCGCCAATTTCTCCAAATGACTCCTTCTCGCCCCGCGGCCGGCATCCTGCAGCTCGTGGCAGGACATCAAACTACGGCTCCGAGGTTCGAGATCCCACCGTCTCCATGAGTGTGTGAGCAGAAGAATCGGCTAAATGCCTGCAATGCAAACAGGATGCATACTAAATAAAATGCAACACTGGTTGAATAGCTCGTCGCTCCTGCAGCAGACACTGCATCATGAAAGTAAACAGTGTCCCCAGCTGTGTTTGTTGGTTTGCTTATCATTGAAGCCATTGTGACAAAGCCAGGTATTGTTCAGGCTGCGTTTGGTGAGCGGAGTGCGCGTCATCGCGTTTGTCGGCTCAGATATACTCCGTGATTCATTCCGACTAGCCTCACGCGGTCTTGTGTTGCGTTTGTCTCTATTTTGTATGTTTGTTAATGTATGTTAATGTATCTGTGTGTGTGTGTGTGTGTGTGTGTGAGAGTGTGTGTGGTCTTGTGAGAAAGTTTTGAAGTCACCCTTCCCTTCGCTGTGAGCTTCAGGGGAAACGGAGAGGGTCGGGGGCTTCATCAGAGATTTGTCTATTCTACAAGTGTCCTCTATTTGTTTATGATAACGCAGACGCCCCGTCTCAACTGTGTGATGTCACACGTATGCGTGAGGTGATAGGATGATAAATATGAGATAATAGAAAGGAGATGCATTTAGACATTTTGCCCATCAATCACCGGGACTGCAGTATTACCACATGGCCTTTTGGATTTACAGAATATCATAATGTAAAAATGCAAATGCTAGAACAAAACATGGTATAAATATCCCTCATCTGTCAGTCTTGTGTATCTATCAATAGCAGCTAAATATAGATAAATGCACTATAACTGTGTATCACAAGGTGATAATAGAGATAACGATGTGGAAATAACCAAACCCACACTCATATGTAATGTTGCAAGCTGTTTTTGTGTGTATTATGGGCTGGAATCTTGAGTAACTCATGACACAATTCACGCCCAAGAGAACGAAAGTCACTGCTGTGTTTCTGCAACACAGTCACGCACATTTCAACATCCTTCTGACAAAGAAGTGGAAAGTCGAAAAGGATGAAAACATACCGTGTTCAGCCTCGTTGTGTTGGACCTTTTTGTAACTGTTCAGACGCAGCGCTCGGAGCGATGCCGGGAAACAAGCGGAGAGAGAAGAGTGGTGAGGACACGCAACAAAGGTCTGCACACGGACCTCAACCGGAGACGTTGACATTTCATGGTCAGCATCTTAAGCCCTCCGGGGTGAGGTCATGAGTACGATGGTTTAAATGTCATAAAACTGTAGGAAGGCACAGCCGTACAGCGGTAACGTCGCAGGAGAACGTTGCATTGCTCCATTGATTAGTTGACAACATCGATGTTGACAACATTGATGTTGTCTTGTAACGCTGCCGCTGAAACTCCTCAGTGACGTCGGTCCACACAACAGCCCCACTGTCCCGTCCGAGGCCCCTGTGGCTCAGGTCAGGGGTGGAACCTGCACCCTGTGTGTGTGTGTGTGTGTGTGCGTGTGCGTGTGCGTGTGCGTGTGCGTGTGTGTGTGTGTATGTGTGCGTGAGGGGTGTAGTGGGGTTGCTGGTGATTGGGTCTCATGGGATTCTGGACTCCACAATGCCACATTCCAGTTCCCACTCCATTCTGCTGAAGGTTCACCACCCCGGCCGGACAATGAGCCGGGGGGCCGCGCCCTGCCGGGGGGGGGGCGGGGGGGAAGTGACTGGCTGCTCGCCCTGAAATAGACTCACCCCCCGCCGTCCACCGCCTACCTTCCCGCTGTACAAGATGCCATAAAAACCAAGACAGAGCAAATTAATGTATACTGTGGGTGTGAATATTTACTTAAACTAAATGCTCCCAAACTAAGGAAACGTAGGAAAGATCCAAGATGTCAGCACGCTAACACGTTAAAGCAGGATGCTGAACCTGGAAAACACACCTACCTCTGCTTAACATCAAAAATGGTTTTGGTATCTATAATATCTGCGTACAGAGTCTACAGAGAGTACAGATATCTGCGTACAGCTCAGCCGCTTAAATTATATGAAGGCGTCATGGAGGGTGCGTCCGCTTTGAGTGACAGGTGGGTGTCTTCCCTAGCTGCTATCTGTCGGCCTCTGATGAGGCCTCACAGAGCCGCGGCCATGTTTTCAGTATTGTTCTTCTCGTCCCTTTGCCTTTTGCTGCTCATCGTTTTCCCTTTTTACGAGCACGGGGAAGAATAACGACTGCCTTCACCAGTCACACCAGGAGAATCCATCACACCAGAAAAGAGATTAGATGGACATGTTTCCGCTAATAGCAGCCTCAATAATGCAGCACAGCCACGAGCCACGTTTTGATTAAAGGGCATGGCTGTTTCTTGAGAGGTAACGCTCTATCACGAGTGCCTGCTCGCTCCTTCACCTTTGTAATAATCGCTAACTTAAAGTTAAAGCACACCGAAGAAGAGGAATGTTATTTTTCTTGAATTATAAGAGTGTAACATCTACGACTAGACACAAATTCAGCCGCTGACTGAAAAGCTCGCTTAGCACCGGTTATCTCAACATCTACATGTTGAGATATCTAGAGCTTGCCTTCCCCTCTTTCTCTAAACGCCTCTCAGGAACAGAAACGTGTGTTCGAGGCCGCTGAGCCGACGCTGCATTCAGGCCTGCGAGGGTGGAGGGTGGAGGGTGGAGGGTGGAGGGTGGAGGGTGGAGGGTGGAGGGTCGGGGACAGGAAGACTGGCCGAGGAGATAAAACTTGTTGACTGTGATAGGACAAAACTGTCAGTCAGCGTCGGGCTGATCTGATGCAATAGTGATTTTTTAAATTTTAAGTAAAGGCTGCAGAGTGGACGAACTAAAGATGAAGTTCCTGCTCGCTCCATTTTCAAAGATCTCTCCATGAGGTCTTATCGGTGCTTGCACCCCTGCTGAGATGAGTGACGGTTTCTTCCCCCTAAAGAGTCCATTGTAACGGGAACCCTCAGCAGAACCTTTCTTTGGTGTCTTTTGTCGAGCCGGTTTGTCCCATCCACTAATGGCGGGGGGGCAGTAGGGTGCTTTGTTCCCCCCTCCGCCTGCCTCGCAGCTGGTTCAACGGTCCAGCTTGAAATCCAACACCCCCGTCCCGACCAGGAGAGTGGTGCGCTCCGCACACTCAGGAGCTCAAAACCTTTAGGGTGTAAAGGGAGCCAGGTTCACGTCTAACCGTTATGCAGTCTGTCCCTGAGGCTTTATCTGCGTCATAAAACGCCACGTGGCAATCACAAGGAGGCCAAAGATGTGTCCCGTCCCCGAGGACCCACGGGGCCTGGCGGCGTGTCACCTCAGCGGTTAGTCTGTATGCTGATCAAAGAGGCTGAAGTCATGGGGGAGCTCGATTATAAGAGCAACATGGGGGGGGGGGGGGGGGGGGGCGAAGTAAGCAGCGGGGGAAAGGGTGATACGTGAAGATGAAAGTGAGGCTGCCTGAGAGGACGCACAGAGCAGCTGAGTGTGACAGCTTCCAGTTGATGATCTGCAGGACTCGTGAGTTCAGCAGAGGCTGCACGGACAAATCACATCAGTGAGGCGGCACGTAGTTACATTTTCATCATGTGACCTTTTCTTCTTTCTTCCCCCTTTTTTTTTTTCCCGATGTGAAGCAAAAAGAGCAGTGGAGTCAGAGAACCAGGAAGCCCACAGTCACAGAAGTCCTACATGTGTTCTCCTTTTGTACAGTAGTTACACATCAGTCCGCTGGCTAAGCATGAGGAAAATATGAAGCAAGTGGCATGCTGAGTGGCAGAGCTGCAGCCTCTGGCATCACACACACACACACACACACACACACACACCTTCACACACCAGCTGCTCGCTCCATGCCAGAGTCGGAGTCGCTCGCAGCCTCAGCGCTCCTCTGTCGAACAGAATCAGCAGGAGAGACTGACAGATGCAAATCTGCGGCGGCTGAGTCGGTGGGTGATTAACATGATGGATGGATGGTGTGGAGGCTGCCTTTTAAAACTCCCTGAGAGGGTTTAGAGGATGCAAAGCAGTCACTCTGGCCTGTCAGGCGCTCACTTACCTGCGGGTTCCTCAAAGGCCTCCTTTTCTGAGGCTGTATGCATGTAAATGCTGACATTTGATATGTCTTTAACACTCTAGCAGCGCTAGACGTGATTGGTCTGCTGCTTTGGTCCAGACGGAAATATAGTGGAGGGGTTTCGATGAGATTTGGTCCAAATATTCATGATCCACCGAAGATGAGGTTCACATCAATGAGAAGATATTACGAGCATGAAATACAAAGTAATCCCGTGTTACTTTCTTTCATGCACGTCAACATAAACAATACCGTGCATGGTAAACAAATAAATCCTAAAACATCTGTGCTCTTCGGTTAGCAAACAAAAGTTTTTATTTGTATATAAAATATTCACTGTTGCATTCCAGGGAGCAACATTATTTTTAATGAGCGCTCCCCTACGTGCTGTACGGGGTCTGCACACGTCCCCGGGCCTGCAAGTTGACCTTCGCCCCGGCCTCTTATCTATTAACTATCGCAGCTTCCTGAGGAAAACCAGAAACCAGTCTAAAACAGGTTGACATCAACCTCTGCTCTGGAGCCTGCAAGCCCTCAAACACGCAGATAAACTTTGAGCTGGAGCAGCAGACGCAGTGAGATCCGGGAGACAGCCGTGAAGCGCGTTTTGGGAATATTAACACGGGCCCTTGTTTTGTTTTGGAGTGATTGGTATTCAAGGCAACTGCTTATTTGTAGTCGCCAAAGCCTTTCAAAGGCTGAGCAGCGGCGATAGAAACTCTCACACGTCGGCTGATCTTAAGCAGCAGACGTCTGCCTCAGATGTGACGCAATTCTACGTTAAATATGACAGGATTAGTATACAAAGTATACATGAGCGGCGACACAATGCATCACAATCTGTGTCGCTGAAGACCAAAACAAACCTTTGACGTCAGTGAGATTAAAAACGTTTTTTTTGCTAAAAATTTGAAAATGTCTCGATTTCTCACTTGATTTATTGATCGTTAACTTGAGTTTATGGTCTAGGTGGCTAGTTTTAAGTCTTCTTCAATACAGCATGGTGTTCATTTAGTACACGATGCTCCCATTTAGAGTGAAACAGACCACAGAGTATACTTCAGGGCTACCTTGTGAGTGACCCGTGGCCCTTGTGGGACGACCTGTCCCTGTTTACCATTCCAACCTTTTCACAGAGCGCTATCAGCTCATGACAGTTAGCTGTAACGTTACGGTTTCCTGTAAATGTCTGATTCAGCATTGTGTTGCACTTCACTCCACCCTTCTGGTGTCACAACAAAGACGGCAACGGCCCAAAATGCCCAAACTCAAGGCCCCAGAAGTGAAAAGGACGGTCCACCAACCAACGGGTGACGTCAGGTGACCACGTCACGTGACCACGTCCTCTCCTCTCCGACGCCGCTGGACTCCGGAGGGAAACAGCTAATCTGTGTCAGATTCGCCCCGCAGCCGCGCACACCGGCGTTTCAGAGCAGCTCGTTTCTTTTATTAGACGTCAAACACACTTACTTCACTCTGCGCTCGGGAGGCGGTGTAGTAGGTGTGCATATGTTGGGCTGCGTTTTGGTGTTTTAAAGTCAGGAAGTTGAGCCGGCTCGGAGGGAAGCATAGTGAGGGAAGATGTGTCAACAGTTCCTGTTCAACACTTCCCTCCTCAAAGGAAAGTTTGTGTCACCGAGAGAGAGTTCAACCTCGAAACGCTGGTTTCACACAGTAGAAAACGACGTGACTTTGATCTTTGAAGTGATGCAAACTGGCCGAAATGTTGACAGTGAGTTTAGATTGTTTGACTGATGGACTGAAACCTTTTATTGTTATTTGGAGACACATTATTTTCGTGGTCCCAAAGCGAGAACATGACTTTTGATGATGTCCTAAATGTTTCCAGGTGGACTTTTACAGCCTCGTTGTGGGTTAACAACACCCAAACTACATGTGAGGAAGCAGCACCAGCAGATGAATCTGTGTTTGCTGTGTTTGTGCCGATGTTTCAGGGTCTGGGAAACGCTCTAAACTAAATAAAGAACCCGAAAGGAAGTCAGGGTTCATACGGTCATGGAAAACCTGGAAAAGTCCTGGAGTTTTAAAATGGTTATTTCCAGGCCTGGAAAAGTCTTTAAAAAAATACAATCCCAAACGTTTTGGAAAAGTCATGGACATGTGTTATATTCATGTGTTCACATGGTTCATTTATGCTGAGTTTTAAATAATTAATATGCTTTTAAAAGAAATACGCTCAAAATATAAGCAGGCATACGCTAAATATATATATACAAACTATTGTCTCTCATTCATTTGTGTCCATTAAAGAATACTGTATGCTTTGGAATCCTCATTGTTAGTTTAAATACTACATTTTCTCACTTTTTCATGTTTACACAGAGTTCACAAAATGTTTGGTCATGGAAATTTGGTGAAAAGTCATGAAAAAGTCCTGGAAATCCATTGGTCAAAATGTCTGAAATAAGGTCAAGCTTGTCTGAAATAAATATGTAGTTGTTGTCCCCACTGTGTACACAGATGTGTGTGTCGCTCATCAGACCTGTTCGGTGTGACTTCAGTGTGACTTCATGATGAGGTTTACGACATCTCGGCTTGTAATTCACAGAACGTCCCATAAAAGCTCTGCGGCTGTTCAGCTGAGTTCATCAGATTTCTACCGTAACGCTACAGAGAACTCTCATTGTAGCCGTTGTTAACACGTGAAACGCACACACACACGCACACACACACACACACACACACACATCTTGACAAGTAGTCCTGGCTTGTGTGTGTTCAGCAGATTCCACAGATTTCAGCGCCGCGTGGAGATTCTTGGTGCCTCCACTCCTCTCCGGCACAAGCCCTCCTCTGTTGCTGCTGCCAGAGCCGCTCTCACCCCGCACAGGGACGCCTAACGCCAGCCCGAGCACCCGAGCACCCGATGGGTGCTAACGGCACGCTGACGCGTTTCATCTGCTTTCAGCCGTCCAGCACATAATTACGGATCGCCGAGAGCGCTGTACTGTGACAGGGATCGAGAGCTGGCGAAGAAGGCCTCGCATGAATCCCCTTCTTTGCTTCAATGCGGTTGTAGACGACAGGTCATTTTAGGCTCTCAGAAGAGTGAAGGTCAGTAATAAGAACAAACATCATTAAGCTAAACTAAACCGCTCAGTCTGTACTTTGGATTGCAGCTTTCACATTTAAAGGGCCATAAAGGAAACGGGTGCTTCTCTTGAAGTCTGGGTGTAACACAAGAAGAAGTGGCGGACGGGCAATCAGAGACAATGATTTCTGTCTAATCAGTGACCATTACGACGAAGGCCTCTTATGAGCAGCACGTCTGGATCAGCAGGCTCGTGATGGACGCCGACACGTCGTGCTGCGTTTCAGTGGCAGCAGGTGACATGAAGCTTTTGTCAGCGCTCTTTTTGTTTCACCCTTTTTCCGCCCGATCTTCCCAAAGTTCCCCGGTGATTTAACGACAGCTGCGAGCGACAGTGTGCTCGGCTGCCTCGTTACTTTTGTCGCATGCAGTCTGAGCCTGTGTGTGACACCGTGTCGCATTTCCCATGAGGACATTCACACGTCATGGGAAAGGGCCTTTAGTAAAGGCACAGAGGTCTCCTCATCTCACTCTTTGTGTTTTCCCAAAATCCTTTTTACGGCTGCACTTTCTCTGCAAAATGAAGCCTGTGAGGGAAAGTTCATCCCATCCCTGATTCAGAGTGAACACACGAGGCGAAAACAAACTGCAGAGAGACTGGTGTTTGCTGTTTGCTGTTGTTGCGTCACACGACTTCGATGAAAGCGCCACTTACTCTCATTTGGAGCCGCCGCAACAGTTTACGGAGCATGTTTTTCTTTCTCAAGGTGCTTTACCGAGCCAAAACAAGAGAGCGGTCCATTCTTGGCGGAGGTGGGCTGGGCGTTAGCTCGCAGCGATTGTCTTACATAACACCGAGAAGTGACGATCACTCATCGCCTGGGCCAAGTTGTACACCAGAGAAAACGTTGAGTCGGTTGCAATAATGTCCGCAGTTCACGTGTGCCAGTGTTTTCTGTAGAAAGTGAGTCAGACTTATTTATAGTGGGACTTCATTGTCGGGGAGTGTACAGTTGACAGAAGGCGGGCGCTGTGATGTGGAGGGAGTGTCAGGTCAGACGTGGTCGCACTGACAGATTATCCTGACCAGCGCTTCTTATTTCGACCTCTTTGATGGCGAAGCCGTTAAAGACCCCCTTTTCTAAATAAAGAACCTGCTCCTTCCACTCAGCGGAAGGGAGGTTCTTTTTCCTGGATGACAATATGGCTCTAACTCTTCCTGCCATCCCTGAGTGGGACTGGACGGGACGGGACGGGGTCGAGGGGAGGCGGTCAGGGGTCGGCGCCCAGCTTCCATTGTCCTGCTCGGAGCCTGCAGCGAGCAGGGAGCGGACCACACCGGAACCGGTCCCTTCCTCAAGGCCGGAGCAGCGCCTCCCCTCCCCGAATTCTCCGCAAACCTTTCCCAGCAGACCTCCAATCACATGCCTCCAAGACCCTCTTCCTTCCTGGCGAGCAGTCTGGAGTCACGTGGAGTCCAACAGCAGCTTCAGTTTGCACTAAGACTGTTAAAAACACACTTCACAACACACCGGCGGCCACCTGTATGTTCAACCTGGGCTTTATATTCATGGTTAACGACTCACTGGAGCTCTCCGTAATCTTTGTGCCTCTTGTTCTTCCTGAACCCATGGAGGTATTTTGTTATTTCTTTAAATAAGCTGCGTGTCGCATACCGGTGTATTAACACGCGGCCTCTGTTTCCTCTCCTCCAGGAGGTGTTGTGCGCCGAGCGGCGGCCCCGACTCTGTGTGATCCAGCGAGGGCCGAGCGGATATGGCTTCAACCTGCACAGCGAGCGGGCGCGGCCGGGCCAGTACATCAGAGCAGTGGACGAAGACTCTCCAGCAGAGAGGGCAGGCCTGCTGTCCAAGGACAGGATAGTACAGGTACTGTGGTGGGCCTGAGGCCGAGCACCGGGACCCCATGCAGGGCAGGAAGTACGCGGCAATGAGACATTATTATTATTATTATGGTTCTGGGGAGAAGATTTTAGTTCAGAAACTCCTTGAACCCATTAATGTAAGTCCATGGCAGTTTACGGTCATTTACCTTAATTAATTGTCCTAAACAGAGTCATAAACAGAGTTACACAAAGATACTCATCATATTTCAGCTCCATAGGCCTTTTTTTTTTTACTTGGACAAAAAGAGAGAAGGATAGTGTAATGTGTAGTCAGACATCACCTCCTTAAAAAAGGTATGAGATAAGAAGCCTGTTGACATCATAAAGGATTATTTAATTATTTGTTCATGCCTTTCTAGTGCTCCACTAATTCATTGGTTATACGTGTGAAAATGTACCCACTGCCTTTTCTGAATAAGAGTTACAAACATCAATGAATGATGCTCAATATCAGGTCTCAAAATATAGATTATGGCATACTTTTTTTTAGATGGAATTAGATGGTATTTTAAAACAAAATAAATCAGATTTATTCATTTCCACCAAAAGAAAAATACTCTCTGGTAGTATCTTATCTGTGGGGTCTTAAATACACACAGGACTGTCACTGTGAGCAGCATCACACCAAAATAATCAGCTTCTTAACTGGTCTGGGGTCTGTTTTTACTGTTACTGGCCTAATAGACCATATTTTAATAACTAATGTCCTTCAATTATACACCGTAGTACAATCAGCCGTAGTTTGTCAGAGGAATCACAACTTCTGGTTCATCACGTGACTCCAACATACTTTTTTACTTTGGGAAAGAGACGTCTGTATAACTCCATTTTCTTCAGGTGAATCAACTTCCCAGTACGACTTCACACTCTTATTTAAATCATTAGGTCCTAAAAGTTGTAAAATGCATTACTATCTAAGTCCTCGGTTCATGTGAATGAGCCGGAGGGCTGGAGGTTTAAAGGTTCAAACACCGGAAAATTATGTTCAATTCTTCTGAATTTTATACGCGGAGGCCAAACCTCTTTTCATAGGAATGAAGTGATCCAAGGTTTCCAGATCTCCTTACACCCCCGTCAGGAACTAATGCTGTTTGGGAAAACTGGACATGGAAAAGTTCGGGGACCTTTGTTCTAAAAGATATTGCAACCACAAAACCTTGTGGTTGAAATATCATACAACCATACAGGGCTTCCACTTATTATTTAGACTCATTCATGACTCAACGTGACTCATTCAGGGCCGAACATTATTCTCACATATATATACACTCATATTCACTGATGTGGGCTATCAGCGTGCCTCCCTTCACTTCCTAACTAGAGTGAAAGGAAAAGGAAGACTCAGAGGAGAGGGAGGACAGAAGGGGTACAGAGGGATTAGAGGTCCCACAGGGACCGGGGTCTGTTTGAGAGTCTGGCGAGGGCTTTCCAGTCCCCCAGAGGGCCCCAGACAGCCTCACCACCCACTGAGGAGCGGCGCTTTGTGGGGAGTGGACAGCCATTGTTTCTGCTGTTACTGGCCGAGCAGCTATTGTCCAGCTTCCTCTGTGGGACTGGCTTAGACGTGCAGGTCCACCCTATGACCTAACACACACACACACACACACACACACACACACACACACACACACACACACACACACACACACACACACACACACATGCCCTCTGAGACATTTCTCACATGCTTTCCCATGGTGATTTAATCCCAGAACACTCAGCTGACGTGGGACTGAGCCACCTGACACGTTACTGTACTCCTAAAAGTTAAAGTGTCACACAGTCGAGTACCCGCACAAATTAAAACCAAAGAAATCATGATTATTGTTATTGAGCACATTGGAACATTGTTTTGTAAGTTGAAGGAATGTGTGTGTGTGCGTGTGTGTGTGCGTGTGCGTGTGTGTGTGTGTGTGTGTGTGTGTGTGTGTGTGTGTGTGTGTGTGTGTGTGTGTGGACACACAGGATTTCCTGCCCTGTAGCCTCTGGCAGACAAAGTGATAATATTGAGAGAGAAATCCTTGACAGTGATAAAACAGTTTGTTCTTCTCTGTGGGAACAAAGACACGAAGGAACAATAATAACATTTTTTTTTTGTTTTTTTTTAAGTTGGAAGGATTTCTATGCATAGAAATAAAAGAAACTAAAACAACGTTTCCCTCCTCAGGTGAACGGCCTGTCGGTAGAAGGGAAGACGCATTCAGACGTGGTGGCCGCCATTAAAGCCGGCGGAAGAGAGGCCCGTCTGCTGGTGGTGGACCCCGACACAGACGCCTTCTTCAAGAGGTGCCGGGTGGCGCCCGCCTTGGACCACGTCTCTGGTGAGCACACGAGACCATGTCCCACACGAGACCATGTCCCAGACGAGACCATGTCTCACACGAGACCATGTCCCAGACGAGACCATGTCTCACACGAGACCATGTCCCACACGAGACCATGTCCCACACGAGACCGTGTCCCCATCGCTGAGAGGCTCGTAAAGTGTCGCTCCAGGCTCATCGCTCTCTTCTCCATCAGATTAAAGTCCACCACTCAGTTTATTGGCTCTTCTCTCCTCCTTTAAGTCTTTCTCTTCCTCTGTGTCTCGCTCTATCCTGTATGTCTGTTCTCCTTTTCTTTCTTTCTCTGCCAAGAAACAGAGACAGAGACGGAGACCACTTCCTGCCCCCCCTTCATGTTGATGCCCCGAGGAGAAAGATAATCTTTCAGACATGAATAGATCAGATCAGAGTGGGAGCAGCAGTGTGGTTTGTATGTTAAGGCTTAAATGCAGATCTCTCTCCTCACAAGAGTTAAATAATCACATTGAAACACTCAAAACAAAAATACACTTTTTTAATTTTCTGGATCTTTCAACTGCATCCTGTGGCCTTCATCAGCAGATGGAGCTTGTTCAGTTGTCATAGAGACCGAAGGCCTCGAGATATGGCCGAAAGCTCCAGAAAAGTTCCAATAAGAGAACCATTGTCTGGACTGGTTTGTCAAACTGCGATTTCAAAGGGCAATAAATGAATACACGACTGATTTAAGGGATTATCCTTTCGTGACCTTCTCTCCGCTAAAAGGTCAGATGTTTTCATCCCAGGGGCTGAAGGGGAGCCGGTGCCTTGCTCAAAGGCACCTCGACTCGACTCGGGTCCTGCTGTACCTGCCACGGCCCCCAGGGGGCGCCCCAGTACAGTGTGTGACAGGGTTTCTGTGTTTGAGGGCTGCCCCTCCACAGAGAAGGATCCTCAGGCAGGTGTGTGTGTGTGTGTGTGTGTGTGTGTGTGTGTGTGTGTGTGTGTGTGTGTGTGTGTGTGCCCATCATAAGACCCCTCATGTAAACATGCTGCTGCCAGCTGTTGGCATCGCTACCGACTGTGAAGGAGGGGTGAAGATGCTGCCCTTTGCCTTCTGGACCGAGGAGATAGATTTTTATTTTGTAGATGTGTGTTGATGGTTTATGAATGTTCCCAGTGCTCCCAGTGGATTATTAATACATTACATAGCTATATATATATATATTTAAAGGCACAGGGGTGACTTTGTTCTGTGTTGTTTACTTTTGTGCGATGACCCTCATAAAAGGGCAAAAGAGAGGCGAGTAGTTTCCTGGACTCTTAAAGCCTCCGGTGTTTCAGTCCAGGATTAAAAAGAACAACGGCCCGCGGGAGACGGATTCCAGTGAGGTGTTTCCCAGGTAACTGCCTGCACTTCACATGCTGCCCACTCAGAGAGCACCTGCCTCCGGCGACTCTTCACGTCAACAGGCTCACTCTGAGGCTGAGGCTGGCCAGCAGCTTTGTTTGGTTTCCAAGGCGCTCGCTCCAAGTGGCCTCTCAGCCCGGAGCCAGAGCCGCATCGGGCTCCTGTCACAGAGCCGGGGACACAAACGAGGGCGACTCCAATCCCAGATTAACGCTGGAGGACCTTGCTATATCTGGCTATATCTCCAGCAATAATCATCATTAGCTAGAAAGGCGTTCGGGCCCGAGGATCAGAGGGATGGAAGGTATGATATCTGTGACGATGTCTGTCTCTAAAGTGAGGCTTGGGTTCAAGCGTGGCGACACGGCGCTGCATTTGAAAGAGGGTATGTAGAGGGTCTGTGGGGGCACGGAGGACCAGGATGAGCAGCACCTCTCAGCAGATGAACCATGTGTGAATAATAGATGATCAGCTCATACCTGCCCCGTGTAACAGAGTAAGTGTTGGTGGGATGAAAGGTGAGCTGCAGAGAGACTCTTGATCTGGCAGAGTGGAGCTGATGGAGCAGCACTGAGAGGCTGCAGGTCTCGTGAAGTGGCGTTCGCTCTGACCGACAGGAGAAAAGTTGTGTTTTTGGGGTGCGATGACTGATTTTTGTGTCGTTTTCATGTTCGCAGGTCCGCTGCCTGAGCCGGTCATTAATGGAGGAATGGATGAGAAGGTAAGATTACACCGGCGGCACATGCACATATCATCTGGTTTTGGAGATCTGCTTTAGAGCGAAGCCAAAAGTGGGATTCGAGCTTTGAAGTGTGTGAAGAGCTGTCGGTCTCCCACAGTGGCCACTTCCCATCCTCGCCGATGGAGCCGCTGACAATAACAGATGTGCTTTGAATAAGCCTGCTGCTCTGGAACCGTCCTGCAGGCCGAGGCCGATCAGGGCTTCAAAGTGACACGTTTTGGTATTCAAACAGAGAACGAGGCGCTGCTGAAGTCCGTTATCAATCACAGAGACGTGTCCTGAGCCGGCTTTCCTGTCATTGTCTAAACGTTCTGGCATTCTTTGGACGGTGAACCCCACCCAGCTACTCCATTAACTTTGAATTATTTGAAAGGACGGACTGTGTATTCAAAATCAAAATCCTCCTTGACCCACGGTGTTGTATAAAAGGTCAATTAAAACTAGAAGCTTCTCTGAGCTGAGGCATGAAGAATGTGGCAGCTTCATGTTAATCCTCTTGAATATTTGGGCGTATTCCCAAAGAGACACTCTGGCCACAACTTACGGTAGGCGGCAGGTCACTCACAAACCTTAATAATGAGTTTGACATTTTGTAATATTGGCCTGCACAATTAATCAAAATGTCATAAAAATTGCAATTTGGCCGACTGCAGTACATAACATTTCAGAAGGTGTAATATTTGTAAAAATGTAAACGTGTGTCAAAGTACCAATTTAATTAAATAATGTTGTGTATGTATATAAATATATGTCCTGGCCTATACATTATATTCTACAGACTTTGCAAGTACAGATCCACTGATCAATTTATAATGTTTTTCAAATAAAATCTAAGAATAGCAATTTCATTTACATTTTTTTAGTTGTGCAGCCAAGAGTTTGATGCAATGACACCACAATAAATACATATGAAGCTCCAGCCAGCAGCTGGTTAGCTTAGCTTAGCATTGAGATTGGAAACAACAGCTAGCTTGGCTCTGTCCAACTTGTAGCATAATCGGTCTCTCAGGCTCACAAACTAAGACAACATCTCTTTGTGGAGTGCGTACATTAACATTAATGTGTGTTCAGACAGAACGAGATGCAAATTTCAGCGGTGGCTCGACTCCACAATCAGAGGAAAGAGGCCGTTAGCTAGCTCCAGGCTGCGTCTGCTTGACTTGAAAACCTTTTCACCTCGAAAGAAACATCAACGCTCATCCAGGAGCTTCATTGTCATGATTCATAAACGTAGTGACGAGATAAAAAAATAAATAAAAGCAGAACGGGCAGAGGGAAACACACGATCACTTGTTTCCAGCTAGCTTAACGTCACAGCTAACGTCTGCAGCTGTTTGGGCCAAAACATTGAATTGGTCATGTGCCATATTTGGCTCTGAGCTGTTGCTCATAACGCCGTCTCTAAACTGTTTTTGTATACTTTATACCACAAACAACCTATTATCAGTTAATTAGTGAGTTTTAGAGGAGCTAGTTAGGGGATTTTGTTAAATTTAAAGAGCCCCAGAAGCTGATTTGACCCTGTTTCCAGTCTTAATGCTAAGCTAAGCTAAGTAGCTTATTTATAGTACAGATATACGAGTGGTATCACCCTTCTCATTCAACTCTCCACCAGAAAGAGAATAAGCGCTCTTTCAAAGTGTCAAAAACTTTTGCTTTGAAATCCTGCAAAGTATATTCAAACAAACACAAACTGTGCGCGTGTTTGCTTTTCTAACCCCTCCAGAATGCTTTTTGACGGCCTCTCGGGTTACCACAGTGTCTTGTTCCCAGGTGGACACACTAGACTTGTGTGTGTGAATCAGTGTTGATGAGATAGATAAACTAAAAGGAGCTACTGTGCTGACCCGTGGCTGCCTTTCCGCTAGTGAAGGGAAGCCTGGGCCGGGCTTCCCGTTACTCAGGGACCACAAGTGCTGCAGTGAAGTTAATTGTTCCTCGTATTGTTGCGTAACAGACACTCGTTAAAGAGTTGTAGGGCTGAGAGGGAGGGATGGTGTGAGAGGTCAGGGACAAGTTGTCTGTGAGGTATAGGACGGCTTCTTTAAAGGGGTTGGAGTGGGTAACAAATATGTGACATGCTGATTATTATACTGAGGCTGCGGACACGTAAATGCCTCATCCTGTAACCTTTGCAGCTCATTCAAACTTCTGCAAAACACACGAGGGCAGGAAATATGCTGGAATTCAACCAGGAAGAGAAGCAGGAAGAGTTTCTCTCAAAGAATCTCACTCAATTTAAAGTGTTGCCTTCACCTCGAATATAATCCACGGAAAAACAGATTCCCTTGTTGGTGATTCCCAGATCACCAAATTAGCAGACATATTCATTAAAACTCCTCAGGTGCCTCTAAGTAACCTGTATTAGTAGAAGAAAACAACTCAAATACAAGGTTGCCTCCCTGTGGTGGGGGCTGGTACTGCACCACAGAAAAGTCACACTTGTTGATGTGACTCTTGTAAATGTTGATAATATTCATAAATGTCTCAGTACTGGTTTGTTGGTATGATAATGTTGATGATGATGTGTGTGTGTTCCCAGGTGAATGGTCGAGGGGCCAAAGAGAGGGACTCAACGCTGTCCGTCAGTCCTTCTCCTTCCAACGCCTCGTCCAACACCTCGCTCACCACCCCGCCCACTAACACCCCACACGAGGTACGTGGTGTATCCTGCAGCACGACAATACTTCATACCGTAAAGTAGACCTAATGTCACACACATTCTTTCCCCCTGTTTTTGTTTTAATCATTCAGGGTTTTGTCGCGGACGCCATCCCAGCGCTCAACTTGTCCCTGCAGCAGGTCAAAGAGCTCGCGCACCAGAAACGCTCCAACAAGAGGGCCCCGCCCATGGACTGGACCAAGAAAAATGAACTCTTCAGTAACCTATAGGGCATCTCCGCCCAACTCTCACTGATTTTATAGTGATTCTTACAAAGAGGCATCAGAAAGACATTTGTTTTGTATCATCATGACATTAAAAGAGCAGATTAACTTTTCGGCATCAGACAAATCAAGGCGTTCTGTAAAATATAGTATTCTTATTATTATTACTCTTCATGCTATTATATAATCCAGATATTCAATATATATAATAATATGTTTAATGTGATACTAACAAAGAGAGCTGCAAATGCCAATGAAAGAGAACTGGACCATTGTGTGTGTGTGTGTGTGTGTGTGTGTGTGTGTGTGTGTGTGTGTGTGTGTGTGTGTGTGTGTGTGTGTGTGTGTGTGTGTGTGTGTGTGTGTGTGGACCCTGACAGTCCCTGCTGGCCAGAGTCTGGTGCCTGTGAACACAACGAGGAGTTGATTGTTATGTTTCAAGTCATGACCGTCCTCCTCCTCCTCCTTCTTCCTCCTCCTTCTTCCTCCTCCTTCTTCCTCCTCCTCCTCCTCCTCTTCCTCCTCCTCCTAACAGCAGGAGTTAAACCAGCCCGACAATCAGTGCATCATAACGATAGTTTACCTCCTCGTTAACATCTGACTGAACAGTAATGGTTTTATTTGAGTAGAATACAGTTTACATGTTAAAGCCCTTTTTTGTGATATATATAAAAAAAAGATAAACATAATTTCTTCCCTCATGAAAAATTAATTCCTAACATGAACTGATGACTTTAAACTGGAAATAACTGTGTTTTAAAGATGATTCTCTCATATTGTCTCTTTATATATATACATATATATATATATATATACAGTATATATCATCTCATATAATGCATATTTCATATTTTTGACATGAATTCAACTCCCTGAAATGTCCACCTTCAGTCCACACTTTGTCTGAATACACAATATCCTCTTTCATTAAATGTGAACCACCGTTTATTATGAGTAACTTATACCGTCCTCTCTTTGCCATCATATGTCTGCTGTGAACGACCGTTCAGTTCACATTTTGAGCGTCTGGAATATTTTTATCGCTCTCGTGAGAAATTAGATTTTTACACATTTTTATCAATGTCTTAAAAAAAACGTAATTATGTAACTTTGAGATGATGTATTTCTAGAAGAACGTCGGTGCTTCACTAGATTTTATGCTTTTGTTCACGTCATTAGTAATGAGAATGGTGATGATTTTTCAAAATAAATGATTTAATTATTTTTTTTGTAGCTTGTGTAAGAAGTAAGCGATTTCTTTGCTGAAATAAATCCGTCATTACAACATGAGGTTGGTTTTTATTCAGTTATGTGAGGAATAATACAAAATCTCTGGTGTGCTACAGAAACTTAAAGGCCTTCATAGAGGACAAATTACTTTTACTCAATAATTCAAAAGGTAATAATCTGAATGAGGCCATAAAATGTGGTTCTACAAAGTTCATCTTACAGTGATGCATTATATCATAACTTGTTTGATCAATTATTAATGACCACACACAGCATTGTAAAACAGTCTCACTGTATATCCAGTTAAAGCATCGCTTCAGGCTTGTCTTTCATTAATCAAAACATTTAAATGATATGAACAACCTTCATATGATGAAAACGCCCAGAGCAACAAGTCGTGTGTTTGTGCAGATCAAAGCTGGCATAAATATGTGTGTATCATCAATGGATCACATGACTTCTTGTCATGATGAAACCACAGAGTTGATAAACGTTAATGTGTAAATGTTGTTTTCCGCTGCCCCCAAGTGGCCAAAGATTTTAATTATTGCAGGTTTAAGGTGTCAACGTTGACCTTTTGACTCATCCGTCAAAGTAAAATAAAACTGATCCGGGATCAGAGATGCAACAAGTTAATTCCATAGAAAACACTATTATCTGCTATTTTAAGGTAAATCGGAAAAAATGTAGGGAACAATAATTGCATTTAATGCTGAATTATTCCTCTCAGGAACCAGAAATAATTTGTCTCAAGAGGCCTAATTAAATTCTCACTTCATAATTCTGATCCCATTAAAGTAAAATATATGCATATTACATATTCTGATATTAGTGTCCTCACACCGCTGCTTTCTTTAAGTAGTTTGAACCACGCATTCAGACCTTTAATTTACAGACACGCTCTGCGTTAACGTCACATTTTATTCCTTCGGGCTGTCTTAAATTGTCTTTTTTTCCCAGCGGGCTCATGCTTGCGGTTGATTGTCTGCCCTCCAACACGGCACTCTGTCTCCAGCAGCTGTCTCCTCCTAATGGCCTCGACCTTTCTGCTCCTTCTGGCCACGCCATCCCCATCACGGCTCTCTGTCACACCCTGCGTCTCCGCGGGGTAATTATCATAATTGAACCTTACGCCATTGACCGACATGAGGGGTAAATGGTGACTCGCCATGGACAGATAATGATGACGGTTGTTATAATTGGCTATTAAGAGATGCTTGTGATTATAATCATAGCGGTATGGATGATGTTCAAAGGTGGGAGAGCTAATAATAACTGACATTGAATTAAAGGGCCAGTGCGGAGCATTTTTGGGAGATGTATTAGCAGAAATGGAATTATATCATTCATAACTCATTTCATTAGTGTATAATCAGCTTTAACTAATTGGTGTGTTCTCGTTAGCGAGGTGGGCCTTGTCGCCCAGAACGGACAAACCAAACACTAGCTCTCCTGGGAGCTTTTTGCCTTTTTAATTTAACACATTTGTGAAACTGGGGTTATTTGACTGCAAAACCGCGGTGAAACCATGTTATCACGGTTTTGCGTTCGGCGGCTCACGTTGCCACAGGAGTGAGTGGCGGAGGGTTATTCACCCACGAGATGCCATCACATCCTGAAGAAGTCTTTTGGGGGCAAATAAATCACCTCTGCAGTGTAAATAAAGACAACGAATGTACAACCAGCAGCCAGTTCACTTAGCTTAGCACAAAGACGAGAAACAGCTAAACAAACAAGACGTGTTAAATAGAAAGTAGAGGTCCTGGTTTCAGTCTTTGTGCTAAGCTAACAGCTAGCAGTGCATATAGCTTCATGCTAAGTGGTAATGATCTGTTCTGCTAACTCTTTGCAAAATAGTGAAATATAAGTAAAAAGTAATACTTTGAAGGCCTGTGAACTTCTTGATGATTTTGTTGATGCTGTTCTTAAACTATTGTTGACTGAGCTCGTTTAAGCAACTCATTGCACTCTTAAAGCTTGAGCTTTTACAGGTTAACAGAAAGAAATGCGATCATAAATTGTGCATGTTTCTTACACTTTATAGCTGGCTTGTCTTTTTCTTGAGAACTCAGTCAGTCAACACACACACACACACACACACACACACACACACACACACACACACACACACACACACAGATATACCGAATAACTCCTCAACAACTTCTCTTCTTTTGGCTGCGTTAGCTCACCGAACTACAGGATCAAAATGATGATGGGGGATGGAGTGACGTGGATAATTAAGATGATGAAGGGCAGGTGCAGGTCGTGCGCTGGACCTTCACAGCTTAGGTGCAAACACAGCTGGTTGCTGGGCAACGGTGTCCGTCGGGGGGTCCTTGTAAGGCCTGGAGCCAGGGTGAGAAGAGGGGTCGACACAACTCTACCTTCAAACCCCTCAGCACGCTAAAAATAGAGCGGCAGTGTGTGTGTGTGTGTGTGTGCGCGTGCATCCAAGCGTGTGTGTGCTTGTGTGTGTAGAAAGCACTGTGGAGAAAATGACAGACAAAAACATAAATACATGGAATAAGTGACATTGAGTGTACAGAGGAGGATGGAGGAGCCTTGGGGAAGGGGCGGCAGGCCAATGGGTGAAGTGTGACGCATTAACCGAGCGGTGCGTCAGTCGGCTGTAATACGAGCGTCCTTCTGTCCGTCTTCTCTGAGAAAACCTCATCCCCTCCTGCCTTACTTTCCTCATGCACACACTTACACACTCACACCCCATCTCCTTTTATAAAAATACCCAAGGACAATCCTCACTATTAATAGGAAGTGTTGTCAACTGGCTCTGGAGAAATGAGACCTTCTGTTCAGCTAACTATTTTCGCGGCCCTTTGTAGCCATGACCCCTCACTTACACTGTCAATTACATTCGTTTTCCAGACTATTAAAGACAATTAAAACTGGTTTTATTCATACGACACAGACAGATATCTCTTTTCAATTAAATTATAAATGCTGTGTCAAAGAATATCAACAAATAACCATGAAAACATGTGTCTTTGCCTAAATTTCTGAACAAAAATGACGTCTTACTCGAACATTAAATCATGCAATCTGCTCACGTCTTACTCTCCTAAAAGGGCCATGGCCATTGTTTTCTGTCTGAGTGCCCATCACAGGCTCATAGAGAGTTGAGAGCAGCAGTGATGGACTCAGTGTTGTATTATTTACTGGGCTCCTCTTTCAGCACTGGGCTCTTTTGGTTCCAGCTCCGGACCGGTAATCGAGCTCCACGCATACTGCAGCTGATTTATGGGCCGCGGGGTCGCCGTTCTGCAGCCCCGCCCTCAGCGGTGCCCAGACAGCACAGACAGACATCTGCATCCAGAGTCTTGGAGTCGTGTTTGCACATCGGGAGACGCGACTATGGTCTGTGACACAAGTGAGATTCTTCATTGGCTGTTAGCGATATCGGTCGGGAGGTATCGGGCTAAAGTAAACTGATGCTAAATCTAATGGGCTAACAGTTAGCATCCTCACCATGACCTGACCTCAATGTCCACATGGAGATAAAGAAACATTGTTGTTCTCGTAAATGAAGCCATAGCTTGGTTGATGTTGACGCCAATATTAAGCCAATTTTAAGCCAATATTAAGCCAATTTTAACTAACTTAACCCACTATCAGGACTAAGATGTTTGAAAATAATAACCCCTAGAATCTGCACCCTGCTGTGCATATATAGACGTTTCTGGTGGAGCATGTCCGCCGTTCATCAGAACCCTTCAACACAGACCGGTTGACGTCTCTTTTAGGGGGATCTGACACTTGCATCTCAGTTCTTTTGCTTGAAAAACATGTTACCACCCTCCAAACCTACACAGAACATCTTTTACACCACAGCCCCTTAAACACTGAGTGGTAAACCCAAAGACATAGCTGCCATGCCATGATTGGACACTCGCTGCTGCAGGAATGAGCTCTAAAACCCTGAAATGAGTCTTTGCACTTCTGGTCCCCCTCGCCTCAAAACCGATATGTTCTGAGTGGGTTTTGGTTTAGATGCATCAAATCAGGTCTGTGGTTCACACAAGCTTTTTGTCCTACGATACCTCTCTTGTGAAGCTTTTGCATGTCTTAAAAAAGGTTAAATGAGACTTTTAGCATAGTGGTGGAGATGTGAAGTCATGTGACCGTGGTGTCGGTCGGTAGTAGCCTCAGGTTAGCGTTTTACTACTAGCCATCGCCTTTAAGAAACTGGTTTAATTTGTCAACATCATCTTGCTGAACAAAACGCGTAAGTATCATAAACATGTTTTTACCACGGAGCTTAATTTCTGCAATCATCCAAAACACAACGGAAAAGTACCGTTAGCTTTTTGATGAGGGAGCTAGCTCCTCTCTGGCTGGCCTCCAAACAGACGTCATCCCTGCAGCACTCACGTCTTATTAGAAATGACCCTCTGGGAAACCAAACGTGGTGTGTGTTTCCCTTATGTGTGTGTGTGTGTGTGTGTGTGTGTATCCTGTCTGTGTGCATGCGTGTGTGTGTGTGAATGTTATTTAGCTTGTGTAATCGTTACTGAAAAATGGTTTCGCTCTATCAATAAATACTTGACTTCTCGACAGGGGCAATTAATGTACCCTCCTATTGATGATTACCGTTATGGTGTGAGCATGTTTGTGTGTATTTGCGTGTGTGTACACCCCAGGAATAGGGCTTGGTTTGAAACAGCACTTAAAGCTTAGCACCATTCCAGCTAAACACCTGTCACACACACGCAGACACACACACACACACGGACACACACCCTTGCATTTACGCTCACACTTGGATGCCCACACACACACACATACACACCTGTCTGATGCATGCCATACACTCTGTCTGTCTGTCTGTCTGTCTGTCTGTCTCACACTCACACTTGAACACATTGTGACATGCTCAGAAATGTTGACACTTGTGTCTGCAAGGTCACATTTATATATCCTCTCACATGGCTGCTTGTTGTTCTGATTGCAGCCTTCATCCAAACTGCCAGCAGCTTCTGTTCTCGCATATTTTTTTTTCGGGGGGGTTGGGCTGTGGTTGTGTGTGTGCCACGTTATTGATAAAAGCAACCAATCAAATACAATTGAACCTGCCGCTGCAGCATCTTCCAGTCCTCCTCCTCCTCCGTTGTCTTCCTATAAACTACCAACAAAGAGCCACAGCTGCAAAACACAGACTCTCGTCCTTCACAGCCTCCACATCTCTCTCTCATCTTCTTCTCAGCGTACTCCCTCCATCTTGCTCGACACTGATCCATCATCCTGTCACCGCCCATGTGCACCCAGTCATTCCCAGCCTGCCGCGCTCAGGCCCGTATATGGCGGGGCCATCCGGCAGGGGAGCCACAGGGTTAAATATACTCCGAAGCTCGGAGAATGCCAAACTCCTCCAGCCAACCTGCCAGAGGTTAGCTAACACACACAATGGGCACATGTGCTCATTGTCTCATTAGCATAAGCATTTTCTGCGACCAGTCTTATGAAGCAAAGTAATATCTATGAGGCGCATTCGGGAATGTTAAAACTCTTCACCCCCTGATCTCAGAAATCTGAACACACAGTATGAAATCATAAGGAAATGTATAGATTTGAACACATTGATTCAAGTCAAATCTAACATGACCAATCAAACAGAAGAAGGTGCAGATGCAAGCTAAATCTAAAACTTAACAAATTAAGATTTTTTGGGGGAAAATGTAAACCTAAATTCCAATGTTGGTAATATTACTTCCTGTGGGTAGAAAGGTTTTTTATCATTTTCAGGTGCAAAGAGTGGCCAGGATTTAAGAAAGACTGATGTTGTTATAAGCCCCAACACGCACACCCAGAAAATTGGGATCAGAAACAGATTTTTTATGATTTTGATTTTTTTCATTGATCAATTAAACTATTCCATCACAACTTAAAAATGTGAAATTTAAACATATTGAGCGAAAACATATTTAAATAAGCTCATGGCGTATGTTGGAGAACGTGAATTTGCTGAAAATGTTCAGAAAAATGACCTGACCTCATTGTCCAATTTAAAATAAATGTGTTAAATGTGTTCAAATGGAAGAACCCATCCATAGAATATGTGGATCTAAATCGGTTATTTATTTTATTTTACGTTTTTTTAAAGTTACAATAGGAACTTTCATTTTGTGGGTTTTAGCGCCCCCTGTGGACAAAAGCGGTACTGCTCCAGAGCTCAGGTAGACGACCCACTGCTGCCGGGCAGGGAGCTCCACCTCTCCACCTCTAAATCTCTCCACCTCTAAACCTCTCCACCTCTAAATCTCTCCACCTCTCCACCTCTAAACCTCTCCACCTCTAAACCTCTACACCTCTAAACCTCTACACCTCTACACCTCTACACCTCTCCACCTCTACACCTCTACACCTCTAAACCTCTCCACCTCTCCACCTCTCCACCTCTAAACCTCTCCACCTCTCCACCTCTACACCTCTAAACCTCTCCACCTCTCCACCTCTAAACCTCTCCACCTCTCCACCTCTCCACCTCTCCACCTCTAAACCTCTCCACCTCTAAACCTCTCCACCCCTCCACCTCTCTACCTCTCCACCTCTAAACCTCTCTACCTTTCTATCTCTCCACCTCTCCATCTCTCCACCTCTCCACCTCTCTATCTCTCCACCTCTCCACCTCTCTACCTCTATCTCTCCTCCTCTAAACCTCTAAACCTCTCCACCTCTCTACCTCTCTACTTCTCTACCTCTCCACCTCTCCACCACTCCACCTCTCTACCTCTCTCCCTCTCCACCTCTCCACCTCTAAACCTCTCTACCTCTCCATCTCTCCACCTCTCCACCTCTCTACCTCTACATATATAATATATATAGAATACATAAATACACATAATTTTAAACAGACAAAGGAAATGAAACATAAGTTAAGGAGAACAAAGTAATATCTCTAATGATCTGACAGCCCATAATAAAACACATTAGCAAACACACTGCAGCTCGGTCTAATTTGCATTGGCTACTGTGTATCTCACAGCGAACCCAGACACGCTTCCACACGTCAACAAGTTATAAATCAAAGAGATTTAAATACAAATAGCTGGTATCGAGGTATGATGTCATCTAGTCAGAGACGGGACAGGCTTCTGTGAATTAAACATGTTGGCTCTTCAGGGCAAAGCCCAAATCTTCTGAGGAGAAAGTGTCTCTTTATCGGTTTCTACTCTCTCTCTCTTGACCTGAGAGAAGAAGAAGGGGGGCTGAGATGTGTTGACATAGCCAACACGAGAGGCTGGAGTGTGTCCTCACTTTATGTTCTCAGCGACACACTTACTTAAGGGGCGCGCCTGGCCTTGGTTTACTTCCAGGGACAGCTTTCGTGGCACGTGGCGGCAAAGTGATGAAGTGGGTGAAATAGAGGACAAGAAGCACGGGCGGCTGAAACGGAGAACGGGCTGATTTCAGCCAAGAGATTGTTGGGATGGCAGGAGACGGGAGTGTATTCACACAGAGGCTGTCACCGTATCACATCCTCACCACACGGGTACCGTGGTCAGAGGAGTGTGTGATATTATCGCTACATCTGGAGAAAATTGTGTCTTTAGTTTCTTATGTTGGCAAATTAATTACACTCAAAATACCAGAGGAGTGATTTAAGAGGCGCTGAATTATTTACACAATATTATGATGTGTATTACTAACATTATAGAAATGTGTTTTTTTTTTATTGTAGGGTATAAGATGACACTCCTAATTCACACCTATGAATTGAGATAAAATAGTTACATTACAAAAGCCACCAGAGCAGAGTTTCACATTTTCAGTTCAGGTTTGCGATGAGAGAAAAAAAGCTGTGAGTAACTTGAACACAACATATACATTATTGCACTATTCAAAATTAATTAAATTACCTTTTATTTAAAAAAATAATGTCAGCAAAAGTGAATAATGCTAATGGAGGACAATGTCACATAATGACTACTGTAACTAAATACTCTTACATAAAAACTTATAAACATTACTGTTAGTCATCAGCATACACCATAACTATACTCAACCTCAACTTTAGTTAAATTATTAAACAAGTCAGGCTCGCTAAACTTAGACCAAACAGTCAAACTAGGCACTGCTGATCAAATATTAATCTAGATTCTGTTACTGCGTTGGATATTTCTCGCATCAAATGCTTTTAGAAACATAACTTTAATGTTCTGTTCAGCTGTAAAATTATAAAGTTTGTGACCCGGTCGCCATGTTTAAGAACCAAAACCAAAAGCCACCCATCGGCCGGGTTTTATCAGCAGCTGTGTTCAAAGAATACTTTGACATTTTGGAATATATGAACATTTGATTAATTTGAGAGGTGTCAAAGCTCTCATCTGGACACGTTTTCCAAAAAGTCCAACAACTCTTTAAAGTGTGTTCATATTAATCATTTCTCCCTAAAAGAGGAAGCTGTGCTTTTTACTCAGTTCACCGGGAGAATAATCTGTTAGCGCTCTGCACACTCGTCCCCACCTTGATGTAACCTTCGAGCCTCCGTGCAGCATCTAGGGGGGTCCTCCTCGCCTGCAGGGTGTCACATTCTCAAACCGCCCTGAAAGAACACAGAAATTCTGCCATTGTGTCATAACTGCCTGCCCGCATGCCCCGTGCACTATTTATACCAGAGAAGCACAACTGCTGCTATAGGTACAGTTACAGTGGGGCACTTCAAACCCCAGCTGCCCTGCCTTAGCTAATAATACGACGCGGTATACGCACTACCTACACACACACACACACACACACATGCACCACTGCTTGCTCTGCTGCTGCTTTTGGCCCTCATCATCCTCCCTCAAAGTGCTTCCTGGATCTCTCACAGTGATGAGCCGCCACAGGCAGGCAGTCCCGACGTGCCCACCTCCCACACCGAGCCGCCTGCCAACGAGCTCTCACACACGCGAGCCGGTTACATCACAGCCTGTCCCCGACCCAGCTCCAAATCATTATGCACATAATCATTCCAGAGGGAAGGACAATGTGGAAGTCCGCTGTCAAAACTAAAGCACAGAAATAATAATAATAATAATAATAATACACGTGTCAGACATTCAGAGCATTCATGTTTGACTGTCTTTCAACATTTATTTTTCACTAATAAAGCGATCTGATGTCACGTTGACATTAAATGGTCTTTTTCTGTAGATGAGAGTCAAAAAAGCCACATGAATTCTACTTTGCAATATAATAAAAACACAAAAACGTCCAAAGGGGATGAAATACTTTTCAGAAACTATGTAATATTTTTTTTTGTGTGCCATTATGCCGAATAAGCCATTTTTAGGCGGTCAAAGCCTACAACACGGTCTACAACACGGTCAACTTCCAGACAGGGCAACGCCGTGGGAGCAACCTGTCAATCACAAGACCCCCTAAACCATAAGCTGCTTTATCATCTATTTGGCTCTCAATGCCATAATTTACTAAATGAACACCACAATATGGAAGAAGACTTGAACGATTGAGACCATAACCTCAAGTTTACAATGTTTAATGAGAGAAGTAGATTCACTTTCTCTTTGACTTTTATTCAATCTGACTTATTTTTACCGCTTGGTAAGAAACGTTTATGTTCGATTAACTGGTTAATCAATTAACAGAATAATAACGCACTTTGCCCCAATTTTAAGACGCCTGAGTTGATAATTTAAACGGACAACAGAGCACCCAGGGGTCCACAGCAGAGGACGTCCTGTTGTAGGACGTCTGTGTCCTCTCTCTCGTGTCATGATATCCTCGTACTTAAATATCCTAAAGTCAACAATCACAACAGCAAACATGACACCAAGTCAACACGCTGAGCGATGGCACCTTGAACACATCAACTCCAACTCACAGGCCCACTTTAGCCAAGCAGAGCTATTTTAATGACGGAAGGATGATGTGAGTCCAATAAAACAGGACGAGTGTGTTTATGTTAAGGTTGGGGAAGTAAAACCAGTTTTACAAAGGTTGTACAGCTCGAATGACTTGATGTGCAAAATCATTCTTTCCAAGTAATGATCCCAAACTAGCTTTTCAGGAACTGCCTTCTCACATACGTGTGTGTGTGTGTGTGTGTGTGTGTGTGTGTGTGTGTGTGTGTGTGTGTGTGTGTGTGTGTGTGTGTGTGCCTGCCTGCCTGTGCCTGTGCCCGGGTGGTGCAGCATTATCGCTGCTGTGTTTTATTAGCATTAGAGCACAGTGCTTAGGATGAGCTGCAGTAACCCGATCCCAAAGGGAGATTGAGCTAAATGTCAGTGAGCCACCTTGAGCTTTGCACAGCTACAGCCGGCCCACAACAGCCCGGCGGGTCAGAGGGGAAACACACCGCGCACCGAGAGGAAAACCGCTTGGGGGCAGATAAATGAAAGAAAGAACGAGGTGAACCTGCAGGGAGTGAAGATGAGGAATCAGAAACGGCCGGTGATGAAGTATGATGCTGATGACAGTGACTGGTCAGTTTCATCCACTGTGGTTTTATTGTGTTCAGAGTTCAATAATCAATACGGACTGGTGTTCAAACACAGATCAACTAAGAGACACCAGCCAAGATGCTTCCCCACCTCCTACCCCTCTACTTCCAGCACCCTTGTTCAGATCACACTGATGTCAACTGCACACCTGTAGGGTTTTGTACCCACACACACCTGGCAAAGCACTCAAAACAGCTTCTGTGCAGTAAGGGGGTGTGAAATCTGCCGCGAGACCCATCAACGTCTAAAATCTAGTGTACATTAGTGAAGCACACACTAAAGCCACGAGAGAGAGAGAAAAGGCCCTTGATGTCAGCACACCTGTAGAAAACTGGTTATTCGCTCCTAGATGGGATCAAAAAGCACACAATGAGCGTCTGGATCGCTCCATGATGAAGAGAAAAGAGAGAGGAATCTTGGTGTGAGCGCACCAGCAGCCTTTACATATTTATATTAACATATTTTAAAGAAGGCGCTTACTTATTTGTAGATGAAGTGCGCCTATCCTTCTGGACAAAGATGTCAATGACTTTAGTGTTGACGTTTAGGAGACGTTTGAAGTCTCCTTGCTTTAATGTAAATATCAACCAAGGGCGAAGCCTTCTCTGTTGCATTCTGCTTGCTGCAGAATGGTCCTCGCCACAGATGTGGTGGTAGAAGTGATAGCTAAGACCAGCTTCAGACGCTCTGAGTCTCCTCCACATCGTCAGAAAGCAGCAGCTGTGTGTGGACAGTATAATCCCACCAAATCAGATCAAAGAATATGGGATATCTGGATATCTGGATAACATTATAGAATATTATTTTCCTCCCATCTCTGATAGATTTATGGTGGCGGGTATTCTTATTTAACAGTTTTAGTTCATTACTTTTCTGACGTGCACAGAGCGAGGTCAAGACCATCATTTAGTGGAAAACTTGGCGTAGATCCGGTAAGTGTTGGAGGATAGTTTCTACCTAGAATTGGACATCCACCTGACAGATGATGCTCGTGGGATGCGGTTTATATGAGGGTTTGGTCGACCTCAATACCAGATACTAAATTGCTGCAAGCACCTCAACAGTCTTGAAAAACGGCTCAGATTAAATCCTTCTGCCAGTGAACACATCTGAGGAGCTGACGTGCGGCAGACTCGTCACCTTTTTTCAGCCAACACATGCAACAGTTTAACATCATGTCAGAGCTGCTGATCGATGAGGCGTTTTAATACGGTTAATACGATGATTTCTTCTTCTTTTTTTTGTTGATTTAGTCAGTAGTTGACAACTAATTGATGAAACAGTTAATTGCTGCAGGTCTTCTCATTTCATTACATTCTTAATTACCACTCGACTACAGATCCTCTCAACTCTTTCAGTTCATTGTCCAGCTGTCTGGAAACTTGTGCTTAACTTTCACCTGCGTAGGTTTTCCATATCACTTTAAAAAGCTGTGAAATGTCCATGTTGTGTCCACAACTTCATTCTGTTGCCCCCAAGTGGCTAAAAAACATTGTTATGCTATTGGTGCAGCTTTAAAGGGGGAGCCATACAGAGTGGTACATCTTCATCCTTCAACAATCTGTCTCCAAACTGTAAACATGCTTAGTTTCCACAGCAATAAATGTCTCCTCTTTCCGTTTCTTCATCTGTCTGTGTTTGTGTAATTATGAGGACATAACTCTCATCTTAATCACCACATCTTAACCCTGAGACATTGTTCTTCTCTTTGATAGATGTATAGATATGAAATGTTTAGAAGTGGAAGAAGTATCCAGATCCTTAAGTCAAGTAAAAGTATCAGCTCAACAATGTAAAAACAAATAAAATCATGCATTCAAAAGTAAAGTAGAATTATCATCAGAAAAACAGACTTATCAAAAGTGAAAGTATTTTTTCTGCAGTGAAATTGCTTCTTATTAAAATTATTATTTATTATTTTATTAGATAGTTAATACAACATTTAAGTAGTAGTTAACTGTTTGGAAGTTTAGTCCAGTGGGTTCAAACCTAAGGGTCAGGCCCCTCCAAACGGTCTCAATATGAATCTAAGGGGTCGGGAGAGGAAGCAAACAAATGCAAATGCAAGATTTACAAGATAATCAAATGTGTTTTTTGAATTCTTTATTTGTAAAATAACTAGTACAATACTCAGTACTCAGTACCTGAAGCGTGTACTTACCAAGTATGAAGTAAATGTACTTAATTACTTTCCACCACAAAATTAGAGATGCATTGAGGCGTATTGTGTCAACATATAAATTGGACTATTTACTTTATTTAACTTTGCTTCAGCTAAAGTGAAAGTGACCTTTTCAAAACCTTGAAGTTTTTGGACATTTCCTTGGAGTGTGCGAGCGTCCACAACGCGGTGTTCAGTTACGTGTCCCCTACCTCTCATTCAGAAAGCTGTTGTTGCCCCTGAGCATGCATGTTCTCTGGTGCACATCTTATTTCCAGCTTGCCGGGCAGTAGACCCCTCTGCAGTTGTTGCCCCCCCCCCCCCCCCCCTCCACCCCCCTGCATACTCTCCAGCACGGGGCCATCCCTGCCCACCTATTTGTGATGTTCTCAGCCAATGAGAGGCCAGTGCATGGTGAGCAAGCACCAATGAGGCCACTTTTTCATCTGTATAAAACTTTTCAGGACAGTTTGCCGGGTTGCACTTTCTGTCAGTTCAGGGCTCCGAGAGGAGAGCAACAGCCCAGAGAGAGAGAGAGAGAGAGAGAGAGAGAGAGAGAGAGGAAAGAGAGAGAGGGGGTCGAGAGAGAGCCAGTGTGAACGCAGGGGGGTTGCCAGTTTTTGATCCCAATCCCACACTTCAAGAAAGTGGTGGGTGAACTTTTGAGCTTCACTTGTTTTAACTGTCAGGCCGGCCTCAGACTTGATGTGAATGTTTCTGTGCTTTCTATCCCTTCTGTTCCCGAAGCCTCTCCGTTTCAGCGAGGATGGAGAACGCATACATGAAAGAGTCGCCAGACGTTCTGTCTCACTTCGGCGTCACTGAAGAAACCGGCCTTTCACCTGAGCAGTTCAAGAAGAACCTGGACAGATACGGCTTCAACGGTGAGGGAGATGGATGGATGGATGGATGGAGGGATGGATGGATGGAGCATTGGAAGGTGTAAAGAAAGAGTAGTAGTGGATTGAGTGATAAAGCAGTCTCAGGATGAAGGAACACATGTTGTTTGGATTTAGCTTGGAAGAGAGAGTGAAAGCCACAGAAACACAGAGCACCTGAGAGGGTTCGCAAGATTAAAAATGTCTCAAACACTGAAGAGAAGGACGAGAAGTAGTGATGAACTGGCACTGTGTGATGTTTTTGATGGAGGTCTAACTGCGAGGGGGGGGGGGTGATGTTTGTGGAGCAGGTGCATCAGAGTTTCAGGTTTCTGACAATCGCTACCGGCTTTATCTTTGATTGAAGATTACTTGTGGACCGACCGCCTCCCTCGGTGGGATGGAGTTGAGCGACGTCTGTCTGCTGAGGAAGGCAACTGAATGCAACTGAATGCCTTGTAAAAAATGTGTGTAAGAGGACTTTGAGCTTAGAGTAAAATGTGGTATTTGAGAAAACACCTGCATTGTAAAGGCATTTTAAACTGGTCACAGCAGGGATGCATAGTTATAATTGATAACATTAATAATCTCTCTGTTGTATTTAACAGTGTCCCTTGAGCTGGGACACCTGCATTAAATGGAACAGAACAGTTCATGTTATTTATTACTCTAATTGTGTAATTATGCCCGCTGTTTAAAATGGCTATTTGTAAAAAAAACAAAAAACAAGAGCAACATGGAGGTGTCTACCGCCTTCTCATTGCACTAAATCGTATGTGGTAAAATGCATGTTGACAGAGTATCTAAGTAATGAAGGTAACTGTAAAGGTCAGTTATTAAAGTCACTTTGTTTGTGTCATAAACTGGCAGAGGTTCAAGGGACGAACCAGCTGCTTCCTCACGTTAATTAAAACCACTTAGAGTCCTATCAATAGTGCCATAGATAATAGTTTCTGTCAGGTGGTTTTGATTTAAAACGATGCAGTAAATGTGGCGTGCATCTATGCTTTATTAATATTGTTTGTCTCTCTTCACCCACAGAGCTGCCAGCGGAGGAGGGTGAGTCCACTTTAAGCCTCAAACACCTGCTTTTCAATTATTTATGTTTGAATCACACGTCCCTTTAACTTTGTGCCACCTGGACACACCTGTTCCTCTCACTTCCTGTGACGACGTTTAACCCACACCGGTCATCGGCTTCTTCTCGTGCTGGTTATTGTGACACAAAGTACTAATAATACGTTCACGCCACGCACTAAACTCAAGATATCAGCTGATCAGCTGTTGGATGCATGGCTTCGACAGTTGTTGTCCTTTTTAACTGAAACTAATGTGTCCTGCCACGATAGGTTTACTATATTAACTTGGCCCAAAGAATATAGAAAGTAGTAATATCCACACAAGTTTCACCATGCAGATCATTTATGTGTCAGATATTCTTTTTAATATATTTATCGTTGGCTTCATCACAATCTACTTCACCTTTGAGGGTGATGGGGACTGTGTTGCATGCAAAAACCTGTACATCATTAAGATTATATTGATTTATACGGTGTAAATATACATATAGGTACACACACAATTGACCACACACACTTTTGCTGCTGTGTTTGATGTGATTTGATGAATATGTTTAACAGGAAAGACCATCTGGGAGTTGGTGATGGAACAATTTGAGGACTTGTTGGTCAGAATCTTACTGCTGGCCGCCTGCATCTCTTTTGTGAGTTTGCTCACTTTTTCTCTTTTCCATGATACAGTGTGTTTGTGTTTTCCTTGTTCAGTACCCACATGCAGAGGTTTTACAACATGGTCATTGTGTATTTAAGGAGCTTGCGGTGAAAAGACAGATGTTTTTTTGCCATTTGGACAAATGTGCTACATATTAGATCTAGATGTCGTTCTTTTACTACTTCACTTTTATTTTAAAGAGACAAACATCCCTCATGAGAATGAAGTGTTAAAAACAAAAAGCCAAGAAAAGAAGAAAGAAAAGAGATTATACTTTCTCAAAACTCAAAAGTTATGGTTCAGACCTGTTGCTTAACAGTTTTTTATAGTTTGCCACAAAATATCATTTTTTGTATGAGATGACACGATTATATTATCATACAGAAGATCATTACTAGAAATCTGAGAACCCTACTTTTCTTTTTGCCAAACGGCATCATATATTCTAGCAAACTTTTAGCAAAATTCTGCAAAATGTACATGAACTGTAGATAATTTTGTAGTTTTCAGTTAAATATGTCCTTGTATTTATACTCATGCATGTAGCATGTTGAAGCCGACCAATCAGACGGTGGTATCCATAATTAAAGCACTTGCATGACCTTGCTCCCACTCGTCCATAACAAGCTCCACCAATTAAATGATTATGTTTCAGTCTGAATTTATGGACTACCAATCAGAGAGCATCAAATACTAGCTGCTCACTCAAAGTCGTTGCGAATAAAGAGACGTATACTGTCTAACGCCTCACAAACAGAACCGGCTCAATAAAGAACCTGGCGCTGACGTGAGAGGTGCTGCATCTCTTGTGACCCCTCCACTGTTTTGTTTGTCACGACACACACACTCACACACACTCTGGCCGACAAACACAGTGTGTACATCACTGAGTTATTAAATTACATTTGGACCCATGTCCTCACTCTCATTTACACCAGGAATCCCTCTCTCTCTTTCTCTCTCTCTCTCTCTCTCTCTTTCTCCGCTGTTGCTCTCTCCAAAACAGTTTTGTGGAGGAGAGAAGGCTGGACACATTGTCTTAATCCTCGATCTCTGCCCTCCGGCCTCCCTGCACAGCTGTCACTATGGCCTTAGAAGGCCTGACGGCTGTGTGTGTGTGTGTGTGTGTGTGTGTGTGTGTGTGTGTGTGTGTGTGTGTGTGTGTGTGTGTGTGTGTGTGTGTGTGTGTGTGTGAAATAGAGAGAGAGAGCAAGATAAAGAGAAAGAGAGAGTGTGTGCACATATGCATAGCAGGAGCTTTATTTTAAGAAAGTCTCAAGCCAGGATGAGAAACTGTATCCTTAGACAAAGGTCAGGGATGGAGGGAACGAGGGATGGCTTGCAGCAGCAGGAGAGAGTGAGAGACAGGGAGGAGGGGGGGTCGAGGATTGGGTTGCACAATGGCATTGTTTGTGTGACAAACGAGAGCAATAGACTCGGAGTCGTGTACGGTTTCCAAAAGCGAGAACACCAAATGCTGCAGCTCCATGGCCGTCCTATTCATACCCACAGGAATGTCCGCTGACAGCCTCTGACGCTCGTCGCCGAGATCGATCGTGTCTTTGAAAGGGAGGCCGGGGCGAAGACAGGCCGGAGAGCGTGAGCGACTATTTTTGGAAAAGGGTGAGAAAAGATGGGAGATGAAGAGCAGGCGGATGAAGATTATGACGAGGAGGAGGAGCAGAGCGCTGGACGAGGAGGATGACGGGCCTCGCTCCGCCGGCCTGCAGCTAATCTGTGTCAATGTCAACACGGAGGCTTTCCGAAAAACAGACTCCCGCTCAGCAGGGCCGACACGTGTCGGACGGGGGAGTCACATGCGGAGGAAAGACTTCACGCACCGGGTGACATAAGAGACAACAATGACACGCGGCATTTGATCCGCCGATGGTTCATAACTGTCAGAAATAGATGGATCTCTCCTGTTTAATGCTGACCAGCAGTAAAAGATGATACCGTCTCCCTGAGCAACAGGTGCACAACAAAGTCTCCCCCCAACAGTTATGAGGTGTATCAATAACTCAAGAAGAAATCCGTGTGATTATCTGATTAACGTCTTCAACCCCAACAGATCCTTGATACTTGATCCTTCATTACAAGAGATGTCCAAACCCACTGACCTTCAGAGATGACAAATACGGAAAAAGGGTTTTGATCAGAGATCAGAGATGCACAAAGAGATGCACAAAGCATGGACGATAAAATGGCGCCGTGATAAAAGTGAAAAAAGAAAACCATAACCTCAGTGGGGCTGCAATTAAGGGTCCGAATTATCAATGTCAGATAAAAAAAAATTCAACTTTATGTCAGTAAAGTTTTATTCAACCAACATTAAGAAATGGAAGAAAGAAAGACAGACAATCCTAGAAGCAGAAACCAGAGAATGTTTGGCTTTAATAAACAATGAATTGATCATACTTGTTATTTTCTGTTGATTGATTAACGGTTTCAACACTAAATCTTTCAGCGTGAGGAGGTGTTGGGTAAAAAGTGAATCTTTAACAACCTTTTACAAAGTGGCATTGTCAACAGATCAACACTGAAATACATTACAGTCATGTAAGAAGTCAAAATGTTAAAAGTGTCATTGCCATGTGATCATAAATGATTGTGAGGATTTTCCGCTTTTCTGTTTTCATATGATTGTTAATTGGATGTCTTTGGATTTTGGACTGTCAGTCGAACACAACGAGCTATTTAAGGACTTCACTCTGGGCTCTCTGTCGCTTCACAGCACAGAAATCCTAAACGTCATAAAGTAAAAGATATTTTTTATTCAAATGTGCGCTCTGACATGCTCTTCCTCTCTCCGTCTCCCTCAGGTGCTGGCTTTGTTTGAGGATGGCGAGGAGACTGTCACTGCCTTCGTCGAGCCCTTGGTCATCCTCCTCATCCTCATTGCAAATGCTGTGGTTGGAGTGTGGCAGGTCAGTGAACACAGAGAGAGAGAGAGAGAGAGAGAGAGAGAGAGAGAGAGAGAGGGGGGAACAATCACAAGGACACATACCTGCCCCTGAATGCTGTCTTTCACATACACCTAAATAGACTCTTATACTTAGCAACAGTCACACACAATAAATCCCACGCGATGGACGGCCTGTTCGGGTCGCAGCCCGTGTCCTTTACAGCGAGCACACGGGAGCTCTGGAGTTCGAGGGAGTCCAGAATGAGAGGCATGACGTCAGCCGGAGGTGAAAAGGCCAAAGGTTAAGCCAACGTGGTGGCGAGGGGGGAGAGGGGGAGGGGGAGGAGGCGGACTGGGACCCTTGAAGGCTCAAACTGCAGTCTGCTTTGTTACAATCCACAGTAAAAATACAGAGCGACGATTGGGTTACCACGGGCCTGGGGAGTGTGTGTGTGTGTGTGTGATAATGTGTGTGTGTGTGTGTGTCGGAGGGGGTTTCATATGAATCCTGCGGCAGTCATTTGGAAACTATGCACAAGAATTCACACATGGTGGGTACGGGGGAGAATGGAGGGAGGGAGGGAGGCTGGCATATAGCAGGCTTTACACTTTGAGGCGGTCGAGGGCAGCCTTGGAGGAAACCACTGAACCCAACATCCTCCGATGGCTCCCCGCACCGCAAACGTACACCATGTTCACTCAAGATGTGTTCAATGTCAAACTTTATTGATCATTTTGCATCCCATTACCCAAATGATGAATTACGTTTAAAGACGGAGTTACCTTCATTCTATTTCCTTTATATACTTGAATTGTTTATGAGCTGAATGGATGCTAACCACACCTGGCATTAAGAGAATAATTGCCATAAGTATATTGTGACATCCATCCATCATGCAACATGCATCTTATAGTCTTGTGCTATTGCATTTGATTGTTAGTAATACGTATATTTTATGTTTTGTTCTGTGTATCTTTGCAACAGGAGCGCAATGCAGAGAGTGCCATTGAGGCTCTGAAGGAGTACGAGCCTGAGATGGGGAAAGTTTACCGGTCGGACAGGAAGAGCGTGCAGAGAATCAAGGCCAGGGAGATCGTTCCTGGTGATGTGGTGGAGGTTTCCGGTAAGATTCCCAAAACCGAAGCGGCCCTCTCTTTTCACCGCTTTACCTCAGAGTCCGTTCAGCCACTGAAAACGCTCCAGGATCAGTCAAGTGTAAAAATAGGTGCAGCAGCAGTGAATCCTCAGGAGATCCTGTAACTTCAGTGTTATAAGGTGACTCATAGCAATCAACAAATAAGCTGGCTAAAGCCACGCAGGGTTAAAGGTCGAGCCCAACTTTCTGAAACTGACCCTTCAGAATAAGACTGGCGAGGTGTAATACAGGAGAGGGGGAAGCATCTGACCAATTCTTCCTACTGCTCAATTTTAGCGTGCATTCCTGCGCATGTGCCCTTTTGTGACGCAGAGGTCGAATGTAAAAGATAAGACTGTGAATGCAGTGCAGCTGTAACGAGCCGCCGGTCTGTGGGAATTATCTTTTTTAGTCGGGAGATGAGGAAAAAAAAAGGAGCAGCAGCTGACATTGTGAAATTTGAATTAAGTAATGATCCAAATCCTGATATAGTCCTGGATACTTTATACTAAGAATACACTTTAATAATATTCAGAACACACTTTAACTATGTAGCACGTCCTAATAATTAAGCCAAAGCTCATCTCTGCAGCTTATACTAGGACTTCTCAACCTTGGATCGAGAAAGCAAATGTTTTACGAACTGACGTGAGTGGTGATAATCGACTGCAGCTGAAAACATTTCAAACAGATGACCTTTGCCCTAGAAACTCTTATTCATTTGACTCCTGTTTTCACATAAAGAAAAAATTAGGCTTCTGGGCCCCTTCGTACATGTGCGTGTGCGTGTGCGTGTGCGTGTGCGTGTGCGTGTGCGTGTGTGTGTGCGTGTGTGTGTGTGTGCACATGTCTCCTGATGTCCTTGAGAATGAACATGGGCCCTTTTAAGGCAATCACAGAAAAAAGGGGTGGAGGAGAACTGAAGGAACTTGCTGCTGGAAGAAAAAATAACAAGCTTGAGTATAAATACACTTAATATCGACGGCCGGCTCCCTCCTCTGTCTCTCCCTCTGTTTGCTGTACACCTGTTCTTTTCATTTCCCCAAGGTCTCCCTCTCCCTCTGTCTCGGACTGTGGTATCAGTTTTCAACAACAACACTATCCACCCAGAGTGCTAAAACCAGTCAATCAACCCCCCTCACCCCCCCCCCCCCTCCTCCTGCTGCAGTCACATTGATATGAAGCTGTTTGTGCTGTCACCCTGCCAGAAAAGCAACAAATCAAAATGGTCTGATGAACTTTTTTGTGTCTTTCTCTGTGTGTGTGTGTGTGTGTGTGTGTGTGTGTGTGTGTGTGTGTGTGTGTGTGTGTGTGTGTGTGTGTGTGTGTGGACACTAGTTGGTGACAAAGTGCCAGCTGACATCAGGCTCATCTCCATCAAATCCACAACCCTGCGTGTGGACCAGTCCATTCTCACCGGTAGGTATCGGGGGTGAAAGACGGACATGATGTGTTTTGGATGTCCGCTTCCCAACCTGACCGCCTCCCCCTCAAACCTGTGTGTCTCCCGTAGGCGAGTCTGTCAGCGTGATCAAACACACCGACGCTGTCCCGGACCCCCGAGCCGTCAACCAGGACAAGAAGAACATGCTGTTCTCCGTGAGTCTTTTTTTATGAGAACTTCTCCCCTTTGACCCTTAACGAAATGTCATGTCGATTTCCCCAATATCTGTTGAGACATTTCATTTAAAAATCACCAAAAGTAAACCTCATGGCGATCACCAACGTCAGTAGCATTCAACAAAATGTCATGGCAATCCATCCAATAGTTGAGGTATTTCAGATTGATCCAGATTGACCAACTACCTCCCTAATGGTTTTTCTCCATCTTTGCTTAAACTCCGATCAGGGAACCAACATTGCTTCAGGAAAAGCCACTGGTATCGCTGTTGCAACCGGCGTCTCCACTGAGATCGGAAAGATTCGTGACCAGATGGCCGCCACTGAGCAGGAGAGGACCCCTCTGCAGCAGAAACTTGACGAGTTTGGTGAGCAGCTCTCCAAGGTGGGTGAAGCAGATCGACGACTCTGAAGCAGGATCACCAGTGACGATAGTTATCTATTTATTCATTTAGTAAGAAAAGAGGACTAATACAGTTTTGAATGCCTTAAAATGGAAATGTCTCACACCTCCCTCTGACTTCCTGTCCTGCAGGTCATCTCCCTCATCTGCGTGGCTGTGTGGATGATCAACATCGGCCACTTCAACGATCCCGTCCACGGAGGCTCGTGGATCCGCGGGGCTGTCTACTATTTCAAGATTGCTGTGGCTCTGGCTGTGGCTGCCATCCCTGAAGGTAAAGTCTAGGATGGGCTAAGGATGGGCTCTCCTAATGTGACGCTCCATTAAAAATCAAATGAGGACCACTGGCTGATTGATCACTACAATATTGTACATTGAGGAAGAAACTCCATTGATTTTGCTCATCAAAGTCTGCTCACAGGTCAGTAGTATACAATATAGTAGACAATAGTATACTATTGTATATGTGCCAGGTGTTGACAAGGAAGAAGAATGTGTGGAATAAAAAAGACCACATCTCTCTGCTGCTTTCATATTGAGTTTTTATAATAGGAGCCTCTTGGAGTTTGAGTTGATTTCCTCGAGATGTGAACCATCCAGAAGAGTACAACTATCCACCTTCAATGTTTGGGGTGGTTTTGATGACAGGCAGGAAGAACAGCCGAGATCTTTTTAACTTCACCTTAACCGTCCACAGTGTTTACTTCCATGTGTTCTGGTCTGGCCAGGGATCCACGACCATGATAAACTCATGAAGGATCTTCAGCGTATCTGGACAGGAAGCCCCACTCCAACAATAGATGATAGTTGGAAAATATTTGGTCCTTAAATCAAGCGCTTATTTAGTTACTCAGCTCTGTATTTACATCTAACTGGTTTGCCATAAACACTTGAATCAGAAACCTTTTTGCCGCCTGATTGGGACCGGTGATTTAGAGGTGGTCACATTCCTGCCCGTCACATCAGAGTCAGCTGCACACCGTGACGATGCTCATCACACGCCACGGTCCGAGGATGCCAAAAGGACACCATCATCTGCAAAGACAGATAATGCCACTAAACTGGACACTCTCCAGATCTTCTTCACACCATTGGCAGAGTAGAGTTTTGCCAAGAATCAGACTGAAGGGCTTGCAGCAGCCCCCTCCCACAGGAATACCCCAGTCTGGGTGTCCTCCAGCCGATGGGTTTAGAGGCCACAATTGTTGTCAGCAACCCAGTGGCAGGTGGTTTCCAGCAGACATGTCAGATCCTTCTTTCATTCATTTAGTTCTCCTTAATGTTTTCTCCATCTTCCACCAGTGACTGTTTATTTCACTCTTGCCTAATCTCTGGTTCCATCCACCGCAGGTCTGCCCGCTGTCATCACCACCTGCCTGGCTCTGGGAACACGCCGTATGGCCAAGAAGAACGCCATCGTCAGGAGCCTGCCCTCTGTGGAGACCCTAGGCTGCACCTCCGTCATCTGCTCCGACAAGACCGGGACCCTCACCACCAACCAGATGTGTGTCACAAAGGTAGGTTCATACCCGCCACACCAATTTCATGATCAATCCAGATAGGTGACGGGGAATAAGAGCAGATCTAATGGAATATGTGTGTGTTTTTTTTGTTTCCATGCAGATGTTCGTTATTGACAAAGTCGACACTGACAATGTTTCCCTCGGTCAGTTTGACATCTCAGGCTCAAAGTACACCCCCGAGGGAGAAGTGTAAGTGTCACAAGAGTTATAAGATGAACTTATAGGACCCTGCACACACACAAACACCATAACCCATTGCTAAACCTTTTTGTTTTGTTTTATTAAATATGTTTATATCTTTTTTTGCCAGTACAAAGAACGGCATGTTGGTAAAGTGCGGCCAGTTCGATGGACTGGTTGAGGTGGCTACCATCTGCGCTCTGTGCAACGACTCTTCTCTGGACTACAACGAGGTCTGCAGAGCATTCAGGACCATTTCTGCTCACAACATTTGTGGTTAATTGTGATACACGGCCGACTTCAAATGTACGTTTGTTCTGTCTTATTGCTCCATGATGCAGTCCAAGGGCATTTATGAGAAAGTGGGCGAGGCCACAGAAACAGCGCTGTCCTGTTTGGTGGAGAAGATGAACGTGTTCAACACTGAAGTGCGTGGCCTGTCCAAGGTGGAGCGGGCAAACGCGTGCTGTTCGGTAAGTCGACGCAAAATATTCCATAAAGCATGTAGCATGTTATCCTGGATACAAAGACATTTTGTCAATATCCACCCAAAAACTGTTATTTCAGGTTTAATTGGAAGTGGAAAACACAAGAACATAAACAGCGTGATAATAGATGGGCTAGACTCAATCTGGATTTTAGATAATTTTCCTCCAGTTGACCGTCTTCTTCCTCCTCATTCTCTAACAGGTGATCAAGCAGCTGATGAAGAAGGAGTTCACCCTTGAGTTCTCCAGAGACAGAAAGTCCATGTCGGTGTACTGCTCTCCTGCCAAGTCGCCCAAAGCCCCCGTTGGAAACAAGATGTTCATCAAAGTGAGTGTGACACAAGACATGGGTTCCTGTGAGGAGGTTCTGATAGTCACAGGAGTAGAACAGACAATACACTTCATTCCTTGGTCATTTGACCGGTACAAAAGTAAATGTTGATTGTTGTGGAGCGGTGGGGAGTGAGGTGGAGGGACCTTTAGACCCAACGCTGTTCGGATCTTTCTCTAGCACGCTAGCTAACTTGGCAACTGTCCACTCTATAATAAATTACTGAAATGAAGTTCAATGAATCAAATCATACATTATCCAAACACCCTATGTTAACTGTCTACAGGGGGCTCCAGAAGGGGTCATTGACCGCTGCTCGTACGTCCGTGTGGGCACCAGCCGCGTCCCTCTGACCGACCCGGTCAAAGACCACATCCTGTCGGTCATCAAGGAGTGGGGCACCGGGCGCGACACCCTCCGCTGTCTGGCACTGGCCACCTGCGACACACCTATGAGGAGGGAGGACATGAACCTGGAGGACTCCACCAAGTTCGTCAACTATGAGGTAGAGGATTGATGAAGAAACCTTCAGGCAGAAATGAAAGACACAACAGATTGTACAAGAAGACAAGAAGTTTCTCATCTGCTTGCAAGTAGCTCCAAAAAGACACTAAATATTTTGTTGTCCTTTTTTCTCCAGACTGACTTGACCTTTGTCGGATGTGTTGGGATGCTCGACCCTCCCCGTAAGGAAGTCATGGGCTCCATACAGCTGTGCAGGGCTGCTGGCATCCGAGTCATCATGATCACTGGTCAGCAGACGCAAAGCAACACAATATTTTAATCTCATTGTGTAAGAAAACAAACAATCTCTTCACAGAAACAACTAAATCCTCATTTCTGTCCTCCCAGGTGACAACAAAGGCACAGCCGTGGCCATCTGCCGGCGTATTGGCATCTTCACCGAGGATGAGGATGTCACTGGCAAGGCCTTCACCGGCCGGGAGTTTGATGACCTCGACCTGTACGATCAGAAGATCGCTGTTCGAAAGGCTGGCTGCTTCGCCAGAGTGGAGCCGTCCCACAAGTCTAAGATCGTTGAGTTCCTGCAGGGCTTCGACGAGATTACCGCTATGGTGAGCCGAGAAGAGCGTAAACGTTGTCGTTTCTCGGGCTGAAAATGGAATAAAACCATTACCTCAAAGTCTCTTATCTCTATCTACCCTTTACCAAGACTGGTGATGGAGTAAACGATGCCCCCGCCTTGAAGAAGGCGGAGATTGGCATCGCCATGGGCTCTGGCACTGCCGTTGCCAAGTCTGCCTCTGAGATGGTCCTGGCTGACGACAACTTCTCCTCCATTGTGTCCGCCGTTGAGGAGGGCAGAGCCATTTACAACAACATGAAGCAGTTCATCCGCTACCTCATCTCCTCCAACGTCGGCGAGGTCGTCTGGTGAGTTCATCCTCGCGTCGACGGAGGTGACGTGTGATAATAACTTCTACTTTAGTCAAAACTAATGAAATCGACTTCCTCTCTCCGACACGCAGTATCTTCCTGACGGCCGCCCTGGGTCTGCCCGAGGCTCTGATCCCCGTCCAGCTGCTGTGGGTCAACCTTGTGACTGACGGCCTGCCCGCCACCGCGCTGGGCTTCAACCCTCCTGACCTCGACATCATGGGCAAAGCCCCCCGCTCCCCCAAAGAGCCCCTCATCTCTGGCTGGCTCTTCTTCAGATATATGGCCATCGGAGGTAAAACGCATGACGTTATTCAGAAAGATCCCTCTTCCCCCTGGTGGTTGAGCCGTTTGTGTGTTGGGCCAATTTATTTTATTTGGTCTGAAACGGCTTTTTTTTACAATGCTGTCATTTAAAAGAACATTCACAGAGAATGTTCATCTAAACGATGTTGATGAAAAGCTCACACAAGCATCGTCCACATGTTTATTGAAGACTGTGGATTTTAACTGTTGGATGAATAGTTAGATCAATGAAAGACTTTATTTAACACAGTAATATCTCCTCCAGGTTATGTTGGTGCTGCAACTGTGGCAGCAGCTGCCTGGTGGTTCCTGTACTGTGATGAAGGCCCAATGGTTTCCTTCCACCAGCTGGTTAGTATTTAACACTATTATTTGTGTACTTTTCCCTCTCAGACGCCATGCCAGACTTCAGTAAGATGTTGTGTCTCTGTCTTCCCCCTTAGTCTCACTTCATGCAGTGCAGCGAGGACAACGAGGACTTCACCGGGATCCACTGCGAGGTGTTTGAGGCCGCCCCCCCAATGACCATGGCTCTGTCTGTGCTGGTCACCATCGAGATGTGCAACGCTCTGAACAGGTCTGACGGCACGATGAACATACTTCCTGCTACGCACCCACCTCGATGAGCGATAGACGATATCCTGACCAGTGGTGTCACGTAAAGTACATTCACTCAAGTACTGGGCCACAGTACGCATTTAAAGTACTTGGGTTTTTACATTTGATTCTGTAGCACAATTTTTTGGAAGAAAAAGTACTTTTACTTTTGAGGGTTAGAATGCAATACTTTAAAACTGCTGTATTGGTGCTTTTACTTAAGTACTTCTACATCCACTGAGTAAACTACATAACAATATTTTTTATTTTTTTGTAAAAATGTGCTCTCAATCAAACAACAATAACAGTAAAAAGCGAAGGCAGCTGTAATACAAATGCATATGATATAACATAACATTACACCAATGTGGGTCACTTTTTATAGTGAGCACTTATACTTACTTACCCTAACTTATAAAACAGAGGTTACCATCATATGCATGCATGCATAGTTTCAGGAGTATGATATCCCTATAAGTTAAAATGATTATGATAGAAACAATACCCAACATATAATGTGTCACATGCTCATCCTTCAGATCCTTTTGTCGACATTTATCTTCCCACATTCACACTTTCACATGCCCTCAAACATTTTCAGTCTGCATTAACGTTCACCTCCCCCATCCAACCCCCACCTTCCTCCTCCTCCTCCTCTTCCTCCCTCCCCCCCTCCCAGCTTGTCTGAGAACCAGTCCCTGGTGCGCATGCCCCCCTGGAGCAACGGCTGGCTGGTGGGCGCCATGAGCCTCTCCATGTCCCTTCACTTCATGATCATCTACGTCGACCCCCTGCCCGTGAGTCTGGCCTCCTGCACCACATCCTCTTTCTCCAAAAACAAACATCCATCTCCCTCGACTCCTCCCTTCCTCACACACACACATATATATATATACACACACACACACCCTCTCCAACCTCCATGTTGCCATTGCTTAAATACTTAACAGATGAGGAACCGCTCAGCTGCCCAAATTACTAAGAGAGATGGGATTTACAGTTGCATACAATCAAACCAGCTGCTCAGCTTTGTGAGCTCCTAAAATGGTGCGATTCTTTTTTTTTTATGTGAATTTCTATCTTAACCCACAACAGTGTGAAGGTGCAAATTCACAGAAATGACAACACATTCTTCAGAGGGAATAATAGGACACTGTCATAGTCCTATGAGGAGTGGCGTTAGTGTTGTTTTACCGCTGGCTTCTTCCTGGTAGTCGGGCATCTCGTCTGGCAGCTTTAAAGCGGCGTTGCTCTCGTCCACAGATGATCTTCAAGCTCACTCACTTGAATGTGGAGCAGTGGTTGATGGTGCTGAAGCTCTCCTTCCCAGTCATCCTCATCGACGAGGTTCTCAAGTTTGTGGCTCGCACATATCTGGAGGGTAAGCTAAGCACGTGACCTGTGTACATGTTTCCTTCATTCTGTATACCTACTTTTAAAATAAAGTGTGTTTTTTCACATTAAACTTGACTTCATCCTCCTACTTTAACATCTTAACCTGAACACGTGCTACGAATGTCTCATTTGTATTGATTTGTAAAGAACATATTGATGAATGGAATGTTATGGAATAATTTACCTCCCAATTGAATGTGTCATTTTCACCTCTTTTCTTCTTCCTCAGTTTTAATGATCTCCCACCCTCTTTCTTCTAATCTCCATTTAGTCTGATGACATGTATCTAACTTTCCCCTCCTTGGATGCTGTTTTTCACCATTCCCTCTCCGACAGTCTAAACCTATCCCCCTCCTCCACACCCCTGTAACAAACAGGTATTCCCCTGACTCATGCTAAAGGCTAACGCCCTCTGCATCGTGCTCAGATCTGTTGTTTGTGTCTGTCTTGCTAATCTTTCTGGACTAATACATTTGGATCCTGAGTGTAGCTGGGATCAGTTTGTCTGGCTTTACATCTTTCTTGAATTGTCAGTAGAAATCTAATCATTGGTCTCAGCATCATGCATAGTTGTTGTTTATTATTTGAAGTTTGAAAACGTTACTTCAGCTTATTGCTTCCAGTAGCTTATAGATCCTCTAAAAGTAGAAACAGCAACATTGGCACACGTTGACTACGCATTTAACGTCAAACTAATACTGTGCATTTTGCTAAAAAGGGTCAAAATGTTGCTGGATTACTTCCTAAACAGACCTTGTATGCTCAGTTTGTTGTGATTATGTAAAAGGAACCTTCTAAATTTGCCAAACAAATGTTTTTACTGTGTTTAACTGGAATGCATATTTACATTTGACAGTATTTTAGCTAATGTGCATTATTTTTCCCCACTATGTAAAACTGGTGTTTGGCTCACTAACTAGAAATGTATATATATATATATAAATATGAGGATTTGATTTTGGGAAATATGCTAGTTCATTTTCTTGCATAGAGAATTCAGCTATGGAAAAAATTGGTCTCGTAAAAAAAGATGTTTTCTCCCTTTACACTTTGTTTTTTGTACATAATAAACCAAGAAAATATAGTGTGCTAATTAGTGAGGTGTGGAGGAGCTGGAAGGCGTTTTCTGTTTCCTTTGACAGAGACGTTGTTAGCCGTTTGGTTATGCTAAGCTAGCTGGGATGGAGGAACAGTGTTCAGCTCATCATCCGGCTGACGAGAGGCAACACATCAAATTAGCGTATTTCCCAAAACAAACAAACTCTTCACTCAAAGCGTTTCACGACTCAACCTCAGCACACTGCCGTCAGCTGACCCGCTTGTTTTGCTCTGCAGGGAAAGTCTAGAGGCAAAGTGCGACAGAGCGGCTGAAGCAGAGAGAGAGAGAGAGAGAGAGAGAGAGAGAGAGAGAGAGAGAGAGAGAGAGAGAGAGAGAGAGAGAGAGAGAGAGAGAGAGAGACGCAGAGGATGGAGAGGAAGAGGCCGAGCGCTGCCACTGAAGGAGCGCCTGCCAACAGCCGCTTGCCGTGATGGAAACATCGAGCGGCACAAAAGAAAACACATATGCCATCTGAAAAAAACACCAAAAGAAAGCTGCAAAATATTTTTTTCTGTGTATGTACTGAAGTTAATATATAGGTGAGAGTTATTAAAAATACTGTGTCGATTCTATTCTTAAAGAATAAAGATATGTATTAAAGAAAGTCTTTGACGTCGTTGTTTTCAATTCTGTTTGTTTATATATATATATATATATATATATATATAAAAAAAATAAATAATGCCGTTAATAGATGTTGAGCACTATTTCCTGACATTAATTAAGGTTAAGAGCAGGAACAGGAATAATAATAATTAGTAAACATGATGCAACTAAAAACTTCCATTAATAAAAACAAACACTTTTATGAATGTAGTTTGGTTTATGACAGTTGCTGCACAAGTGAGACAGCGTCAGATAATATTTATCACAATTAAAATACAAATTGATGTTTAATTCTGTAATAATACTTTAAGACTAAACTATCATCTCTGTCAAGGTAACTCTTTACATTATTCAGGGTTTTTGCAGCAGCTGTACTTTGTATTATTTTCAAGATCATGTATTTCCAAATAGGTTAGATGGAAATTATCAAATTACACAGTATATTAAAGTATATTGTATAGAGAAATATATTATGCACGTCAGTCTTTTTCATTTCCTTTGACCCTTTTTGCATATTAGGTGGCTCTGCATGGCGCTCTGAGCCCAGGGTTGAGAAACCTTATCATAATGTTCGAATATGAACTCAAACGTAGAAGAAAAGATTGTGACAGCCTATATTTCCTTTCCAATATGTATTAACACTGAACAATCTGACGAGATGCAACACATTCATATTTCTTCATAGAGTTCACCTCTGTCCAAATTCACAATCAGGAATTAGCTTGGAGTTTAAAAGCGACAAGATTAGTTAACGATGCCGAGCTAAAACAAAAAGACAACAATAAATGCATATGATAAAAATCCCACCTGTAGTGCAGTTCATTGAGGAGAGTTTCTACTTTGTGTCACTGTTATTCATTATTGCACTGTGATCCGCTGCTTTACAAAGAAGATACAAGGAAATGTTTGCATGGGGAAATGATTGCATATCAATTAGTGAAATAGCGAGTGTTGGACTGCTGAGTGTTTTGCTGGAATCATGTCAGTTTAACAGAAAGCATTTACATGTGTATTAGTATAGGAATAAACTGGTTACTGGATGGAAGAAAAAGGGAATGTGAACAGTTTCTTTTTCCACCCAAAGCATTTCAGCTTCATCATCACTTTGGTAGCAAAGCAACAGTTTCAGTCACCGACACGGAACAGTCGCCTCAAACACCAACACAACGTCTCTTTAGGAACATCCGATGTTAGAAGTGCTAGCAGCACCAGCTGTGGTAATCCCAGTGGTCACGACAGTATTTCACGTGGTCGGTTGGTCCTTAGTGGAGAAGTTAAATCGTCATCGGTGCTCTTTGGTTCCAGTACATATAAATAAAAAAAACTCATGAAGCGTCTGCAGGCAGGGAAGAGGCTTCACTGATTCCCTCCTCCAAGATTTCTCTGACTTGCTCAAGAGTCTCAGCCTGCCGAATTACCTCCAGCTTCACCTGAAGGGACAGACGGGGATCAACGATACATATGGAATTGATTGCATCAATTTCTAAAAGAAGAAGACATTTTACCATTTTTGTTTTGTTTACCACCACTCCTCCACTCAAGCAAACTTCTACAACGGTGTGTTGCTTCTCACCTGCAGCGACTGGGACAGCTGGACGAAGTCCATCTGGACCGTCTGGCTGGTGTCAACCTGAGAGCGCAGGCTGATCACTTGGCTTCGCAGCTCCAGACCCTGTTGGTGCAGGGACGCCTGACAGACACGGAGAAATCGTAACGATTAGAAAATGGATTAGCTAGCGGTAGCATCAACAAAAGAACGCACGTTACTATTTGTAATACTCGCAATGTAAGCGTAAGAATTCACGAGTCTTATGGATTCACGGCCCACCGCTATGTGTCACACTTGTTTCTCATCATGTTCATATTGTGAAGCAGGCTTCACATGTGCATTTCTTTCTTAATTTCCTGAAGCTGAGACCAACAATCATGATTAATAATTCCTCACACCAGAACACCAGCTGAGCAAATAAAACCCAACTTAAGTGTTTTCAAAGCTTTCAACTGCGTCTCTTGGCCTTCCTCTGAGGATGGAAATACTCATTGCGGGACTTAAGTATGTAATAACACGTGGTTGTGCAGTATTTGGGTGAGATTAAACAATCTCTGTCTCAAATCTCAAATACTGCACAATACTGGTAAAGGACTCCATCACACAGGAAGTTGTGTTAAGCCGCTAAATAAATTATTTAAATAATCAGGATCAGAGGAGCCCACTACCGCCGTAGTATAAATAATCATCACTACAGACTTCACCGAGGCACACAGGCAGCAGTGGACGTGTAGTTAAATAAGCAGCTTGGATTTACTTTGTCGGCACTGAGGGTCTTGTTGGTGCGCTGCACATGAGACAGTGCCACCCGCAGGGCGTCCAGCTCAGTGCGGCAGGCCAGCAGTTCAGCCTGCAGCTGGTCCTTCTGACTCTGGATCCTCTCCGTCTCCGTCTTCAGACTGGACAGCTGCACTGCACGCACAAGGAACAACGGAAACATTACAGCTTCATTACAGTTGCCTCTTGTTTTATTAGTTTAAACGTCAGTTCTGTTGGATAGACGACACTGCACTCACCAAGGAGGGAAGGGTAATAAATCTGAATGAAATGTAACGCTAAACCAATCACAAGAGATACTAATTGGCTTACCAGACTAATAATACAACTGCAGACTCACCTTCTAAAACTTCTGAGGACAGTAGTTGCGTGTGGGAGCAGGCAGGGGGAGAGAGAGAGAGAGAGAGAGAGAGAGAGAGAGAGAGAGAGAGAGAGAGAGAGAGAGAGAGAGAGAGAGAGAGAGAGAGAGAGAGAGAGAGAGAGAGAGAGAGAGAGAGAGAGAGAGAGAGAGAGAGAGAGAGAGAGAGAGAGAGAGAGAGAGAGAGAGAGAGAGAGAGAGAGAGAAATTAAAACGGTGTCAAGACAGTCAGTGATGCAAACCTTCCCTAAACAATAAAATAATCCACAGACCGTCCTCCTCAGTCCGGGCGCTCAGCTGCTCCCTGAGGTTGACAATCTCGATGCGAAGACGCTCCTCGCAGTGCGCTCCCTGGAGGTTAGAGTCAACAGTCAGCACACGCATAACAGTAACCGCCTGCTTTAAAAGTTGTTCAAGAACAAACACAATCTGATCTTCAAATTAAAGACACCAAATAAATAAACATATGTCTATTTGTGTGTATATATATACACACACACACACACACACACACACACACACTTTCAGAGGACATTGACAACCTCCGATTAATTAAGTTGTTTCAATAATTTACATTACATTTAGCTGAGGCTTTTATCCAAAGCGACTTACATGATATACAGTAGACCGTAGACACAGCAACGGTGAGCAATTAGGGTTAAGTGTCTTGCTCAAGGACACAACGACATGGACTGGCTGAGCCGGGGTTTGAACCACCGATCCTCTGATTGAAAGTCGGAATTACTAACCACTGAGCCACAGTCATCTCAACAACTATCTGAAATGAAGTAAAGAAGCAACTAGCTAAAAGGAAGTTAGATTTAAAAAAAAGCTTCCCACAGGTTTCTGTTCCCTTCACACCACTACGGGAAACTACTAACTACATTATTCTCATTTAACCAGAAGTGAATTAGGTCAAATACATTATTTTACCATCCATGTTTGCATGAGTTTTTTGAAAATGGGTTTTAAGTTAGTTTTCCTCTAGCGGAGCAGAACAAATGCAAATGAAACCCTAGACCAGTCGTTCTACCTGCAGTGTTGCTGGGAATGATGAGCTGGAGTCTGGTCCCTCATCCTCAACCTCCTCTCCTTTCAGTCTGGACAGCTCAGTGCACACCTTCCTCTGGGAAAAGGACAGCTCTGCCTGGACACACAGATGCATATTTTAACACCTACGTCGGCTGAATGAGGTCATCTTACTTTATGTAATACGTAATGTACAGATCAAGTGGCTCCTGTTGGCTTAATCAAGTGTGATGGATGAGTGAGTCATGATGCACTTGGGTTACGCATTTATGGTAAAAACTCACTTTATGAGCCGCAACTTCGTTTCTGTTCTTGGCATCGTTGTCATTTTAATCAAGATGGTTGAAATACAACCAACCACATACAATTTTACATTTTAGGGAAATCTAATGTCTGTAAATATGCAGCTGGAGCCAGCAGCCAGTTTGCTTAGCATAAAAGCTGGAAAAGGAGGTTAACAGCTGGCCTGGCTCTGTCCAAAGAGAAATACCTCTAAAGGTCACTAATTAAATACTCTTAGTGTAATTTGTAAAACTCTGACTGAAATGTCAAATCATTATATTGTGAGCTGGCGGTGAGGAAATTACTCCTTGAAGGTAAAGCACCATCCCTGACAGAGTCACGAACACTCTGCAGGATCGACAACACTCACCAGCCGACTCTGGACGGCATTCTGTGATTGGCTGAAAGATTTCTGCAAACCCTGGAGGAGGGCCTCTGAAGTGTGGACCTGACACTGGAGCATCGATACCTGAACACACACACACACACACACACGCACACACACACACAAATGAACATGAGTGCACGTCTGCACGTACTCTCTCACTGCTGCAGGCTCAGAGCGGTGCCGCTCACCTGTTTGTGTGTGTGGTTGGTCTGTGTGTCCAGCTCCCTCTCCAGCTCCTCCTTCTCAGTCTGCAGCCGATTCACCTCCCCTCGCAGCTCTGACACCTGCCCGACACACCACACCCACATTACACCGCCACCTCATTTGTTTTTGGGGAAGGCTTTTGGTCGGACTAAAAACTTTTGCGTGAATGTCATAAAATTGTAACACCTGACCTTTGATATGATAGGAACTGTACCTGAGCACTGAGTGCATCCCAGTCGCCGTGCGTGACCAGCCGGTGTCCGGCCGGCGGCAGGTAGATGGCTTCAGGCACCAAAGTTCCCGTGGAGACCAGCGAGTCGGTGTCCTCCTGAGCGTGGAGTTTTCTGGGCAGCGAGGGCGTGTCTAACGAGAAGGACGACAACGAAGCCGAGTCGCAGTGCCGCAGTGAAAAATAGGCCTCTGATGCCTGAGGAGTCCCTTCTCCCTCCCCATCGAGCTCTGCTAATTGGTTGTGCCTCCTGTCCGGCGACAACATGGTCTCCGCCTCCGCCAGGCCGCTGGTGTTCAACGTGGAGGCTTCATTACTGGAGGCTTCTGCATCCATCCTGCCTCTCCTTCCACTGATCTAACAGGTAGAGAGAAAACAAATAACGCCTGGGATTAAGTCCAGGAAATTTGGAAAGGATTTGAGAGAAGAAAGTCAAAGACTGACCATGTTCTGTCCACTGGCTCTCCTCCACTCCGCAGGCTGAGACTGAAGGACAGATATCCTGGCCTCATACTGCGCTGCAGTCTCTGTGGAGACAACAGGATCATGAAATAATGATCGAATCCTCCATTCGGATGAACGACATCCAGTTTGTCTTAATGGTTGAGATTCATAAAAGAAAATATTTTCAGAAACTCACGATACCTTAAAAAAGTAAACAGGTGTCTGCATTTGAGGTTCAGTTTTATTAGCAAGACTTTCAAGTTATAACAATAAAGACATCGTTTCAAGTATAACTTCACTGACATGTAACCGTTTCCCTCTCCTGGCTCCTTATTGAATACCGTAACTACATACCAACGTTTTAGTCGGCTTTGAATTAGGAGCTTTGAATCAAATGTTTAACTCATACTATTGATTGAAAGTAAACAGGGTAATATTATTTTTGCGTCATTTGGCCTCGTTTAGAAATTAAACAAACATGGGGGGGAAAAAATGAAAGGTACGAAAAAGACTTTAGAATGTGAAATCAGATAAATGTGCACACAAACCTTCACAAACGTACTGTGCTTATCACGTATCACACATAAACACACACTGACCTCTGAGAGCCTCCTGCAGGGACTGGATCTCTTGATCGCATTGTTTTTGCAGCTCTGCCAGTTCCTCCTGTTTGCTCAACTCGCAGATCGTCGCCACGCCCTGCCAGTGTTCGGCCTGAGCTCGGAACTCGGCTAGCTGGGCCTGCAGGCTCGCCTCTGAAAAGTGACAGCAAGGTATTTCAGCTTCGTTACGTTGTTTTAAAGAGGTTTGCATCTTCAAAACATGGACTCACACGCATATGGGAAACAGCAAGGCCTGTAAATGCTTCACTGTAGTATCAAAAGAAAGGTCATTAATCCATGTGCTTGGACCTTTGCAGCATGCAGCCCTAAATTATTTGCATTATTTAGTTATGCAAAGCTACAAAGCATGTCATTCTTGTTAGGTGTGCACATAGTAGGTCGACAGAGCCGTCTGACGGATGCACCCAAATCCTTTAAATATAGGTCAGCCAGTCGCGTAATAGTGTGTTTGTTTATTTTGACAAACATTTTCATGAAAAAGGGAACATAACAAATTGTTCTCAATCCTTAGTACACTGGGAGATCAATGAGGATAATGAGCTAACTGACTCCACTTGATGTACAACTAGCAATAATATCAACCACTTTTTCCCTCCAAATAAACATATATTGTCTTTACTTCTGACCTTCTACTAAAACCCAACATGTAGAAAGGTATTGAAGTGTTCAGCCTTCTGTTTGCCACAAACCAGACTGACACATTTGATCAAGGTGACAGTACTGAAATAACCATAAAGCCATTGTACCAAATAAGAACATATTATTTGAATACTAAGATAATACTAAGTATGTTTTTCAGGGTATATTATTACCATTACATCCTTATTACCATAAATGATTACAGGTGCCAAATAAAAGGGAATTATTGATTGATTTACGGCTGTAAAGACTCAATGTGTTATATTTCTCTGACTATTGTTGGTGAACACAGCTGAGGGTGTCTGTCTTCTGATGTAGGACAACTTCACAGCTACACCTGTAGTTCCAGTTTGAAGGTAACGTTTAGCATGACAAGCTGATCCACCTGCAACAGGTTTTAGTCCCAAAATGCCCCATAATTACAGATTAAGTAGTTATGACTCGAGACTCTAAACCAGGGGTCCCCAAACTTTTTCCTGTGAGGGCCACATAACTTTTCCCTTCTCTGATGGGGGCCGGGGTCAGTTTGTAACAGAACCCCCCCCGCCATAGAAAGAAATGTGTTGCTATTATGTTGAACAGGCAAGCTTTATTACAATATATTAACATTTGTGTCACTTGGAACTGATTAAAACACATAACAGTAATACAACCTTAGTTACAATACCTAAAAAATATTCTGCACCAAATAAATAATAAAATAAATGAATGAAAAACGTTTTGCAAAAATGCCAATATACAGTCACAGTCTATTCTTGTGCTGAAGTTGCTGTATTTCAATGAATTTCGGATCAGGCTGGTATGCTTCACTCCCCATATCCAGGACACCGCTACACTGCCTTCGTCGTAGGTCACCGTCACTTAAACTGACTGTTCCCTAAAGTGCAAAGAAAACTTAGCCTAGTCTGCACATGCATGTTTTAATGTAATAATAATTAACTTAAAACAGGGAGACAATGTTTACACTGTCAGCCATGATAGTACACCTCAACACAGAATCAATTTCAGACCTCACCTGAAGCCCTGATGGTCCAGCTGCTGCTTCCTCATCATCCTGCACTGCATCTGCAGTGTATTTCTGAGTTTCCTGAATGCATTTTAAAATAATGCAGGTTTGCACTGTGTGGGGTAGTTACTACTAGCTAACTAACAACGACCTGGGCTTTTTGATAGCTACTTAGCCTCTGGGTGAAAACACTCCGTATATCCCTTTTCTTTTTGGGTGGCATTTTCCTATCTATAAAGCACAAAAGGGTCAACAACATTCATGCTGAGACCAAACGAAATACTAATATGAGGCTTTATTATTTCCCGGTGTATTTTAGTAGTTTACCGTGTCAGATGAGTCCGACTGCCAGCTCTCATTCTGCATGTTACGTTCACGTAACTTCGGTGTTTCTGACTCCCCACTTTTTGACTCGCAGGCTCGAGGGCGCATTGGAAAACATGGACTTTTTTTTTTACTCTTCTGGGCGATGAACATAGTATTATACTAGAAGAGTGAAAAATCCACTTCACGGTTTTTATACTATTACAGATGAGTTTGTGCAAACTTTGGACGGTGGGGACAATTGTGTCTTTTCCCAAACTTTGGTCGTGACTAGTCCCTATGGACCCTATGCAAACCTACGCCCTTGGTTCAGGGGGCCGGGCCAAATGTGGAGGCGGGCCGTATCCGGCACGCGGGCCTTAGTTTGGGGACCACTGCTCTAAACAGTCGTCACGTAGCTGCGATAAAAGTACATTCGAGGCGTGACAACGAGCCCTCTCGTTGCGGTAGGGTGGTTTAGAAGAGGTCCGCCAGTGTTACGGTTTAATAAGCAACCGTGTTAACTGGCGACATTCATCCGAACGCGTCCGTTGTTGTCGTAGTTACAGACAGCTGTTGAAAATAGGAAGAGAACACGTAGCTGCCCTCGTGAATGCCGCATTGTTTAGTTTGTGTATTATATATTATTATGTATATGAGAGGGTTTGACACTGTATTAAAATGTTAAACAATGTTATACGTGTTGTCTTTCCTATTTTTCGACACGGCTGTCGTAAATACGACGACAACAGACGCGTTCGGCTAAAAGGTCGCCAGTTAACAGGGTCGCCTGTTAAACCGTAACACCCGGAGACCACCGGTTGAACGCCAGTTAGCTCGCGGCTAGCAGCGCCCGTTCATTCCTATGGCGGTCAGCGATGCTAACGGGCCGTGAGTCGGTGAACTGACCGGAGCAACAGGTTTCACTCACACAGCAACACGTTCACGTTCACGCTTTTCTTTTTTAAGTGTTAGAATTGGCTCACAAGCCGTCACGTGTAGAGTAAAGCCGGCTCAAGTTTAACGTTGCTGTTTTTTTAAGTTGTATTTTTATTACCTGCGTCTTCAGTCTTGGAGCTCATCATCTCGCCAAAAATAAAAAAAAATAGAAAATAATAATTAAAAAAACACAAACGAAGAGTCTCAAGAGTCCAAGAAACGTGTCGGAGTCATTCTGCCCGAGCAGCAGGACTCTGGTCTGGAAACGTCAACTTCAGGAAACAACTTTCCCCGGTCTGAGCCTGCGGAAATCACGTCAACCTCCTTCCTGTTCTCAACCCTCTCTCCCTGTTTGCGTTAACTGTCAATGTCACCGTTTTTTTTTTTTTTTTTGCTTGCTTTTATTATTGTTTTTGAACACCGAGAGGAGCGTAAACGTGTTTTCTTCTTGTCGCTGCCACACCCCGGACATCACGTGTGGCGACCACTGGAGGTCACTGAGCCGCGTTATTAGAGATGTTAATACTGTAGCATCATTTATTTATTTTTCTTTTGCAGATTTGGCATTGAGATACTTCAATGGTTGAAAAAAAAATATTCTTTTGAAACTGTAACTACAACTGTAACTATACATATTTATAATAATTAATATAAGTTTTCCATTTGATGGAATACAAAATTGCTTATTTTAATAATAATTAAGTGTTAAGAAGATTAAGTGTTAAGTAACCTTAAACATTTTTAGGTTATTTTATATTTGACTTATAGCCTTATAAATTATGAAAAATCTTTTGAAAAAATAAAAGAATTAATGAAAGGAAATCCCCCAAATATTGAAAATCAGATTAGATTCACCTGCATTTAATGTTTTCCCTAAAGGGGAAAAGGTCAGTGTACTGAACACTTTCACATTGTGCAGAAGATCCTGCAGCTGATTCTTTATCTTCAAGGTCGTGTGCTGGATCCTCGATGTTTAACTGGGATGGAGGAGCTCTGAGCAGATGGAGCGACCTGCACATCCGTCACGGAGAGACTCAACCTCTCATCACATGAACGGTCCAATTTCCTCCTTTTAAGCAAAACAAATATCTGTTTTGCAGAAAAGTCTGTCCTTTACCACAAAGCTAGTTGGAAGTGCAAAGTGCGAAATGCTCTTCAGCTGCGTGTTATCAGCTTTGGCAGGGCGGTCACTCTCCATACTGCGTGCTGATATGATGTAAAGTCCTGTGTCATCCTTTACAGCGGAAAGATTGTGTAATCACGATGATATCGTACACGTTCAGCGGGACTTGATAAGGTTTCATGTTGCAGTAAATCATATCTAAGTAATAAACTTAATCTGTTGAATAATGACGGATGAAATAAATCAGAGATGTTAGAAAGCAACCTTGATTAAGCTGGAAACTGTATTTTCTTGGCAGGGGTCTTTTTGCACCTGCTTCCTTTGCTTGATAAAGGCATGACTATTCAAGGTTTATAGTTTCCTGCGTTTCCTTTTCAATTTAAAAGGAAAAAAACCACAATCCAAATGACTGTTGTACGTACACACACACACACACACACACACACACACACAGGTCTATTCATAGAAGTGATCCAATCCAAGCCCTGATACTCTTACAGGCCTCTCTTCGATTTTCATCTAGAAATCCGATATCTCCAGCAGGAGGACACACATCCTGTCTTTGCTTTCTCCATCTGCAGTCAAACAGGGTGTGGCAAAAAAGAAACTAATGCAGAGCAAGATATTAAGTAGATTCTTTTCATCAGGGCGCCAGTCTACCAGAAGAAAAGTAGGCATTTGGTGTAGATACCGTTTCTCAAGAAAGAGACGGCATATTAAACACTTTTTTATTGAAGTATTCTGTAATTAAAACATGGTCACAATGTAGAAGAGGAAAATAGAAAAAGTTGTCACTGGAAAAATGTTTGCTGGATGTTTACTTAATTTACAGGTGTGTAATAGAATATTCTACATATTAGCAAACAGACGTTCATGATTTGAATTAGTACCAAATATGTAACTTCATAATACCAGGTAGTCAAAGATCTGTAGAAAATGCTGGTGAAAGTATTCAAAAACGCATGTAAACCAGTGCTGCACGTCCTTTAACCAAAATAAAATGTCTCTGATAAAGGAATACTATAAATAGTTTGCAAATGTTTACATATATTAAAGTGGTATAAGCCTGAAATATTTTTGACTGGAGCAGAGGCACAAAATACATGTATATAAATGCTCACAACAAATACGTAATCAGTAACAAGAGCTCATTTGGAAAACAATAATCTGCATGTAGAGTATTTTTAGAGGGTTCCCAGAGGAAACGGCATCTAAACAGTGAACGGGGCTTTACGGTATCCAGAGCACCCGACCTTGGATGCGTTTCTACGAGTGTACCATGTGCTTATCGTTTACGTCCGCACCACAAGACGCTTGGCGAAGCGTCCGTTTGGTGTGTGATCTTTACAAGTCCATGTCCTGGTCGCTGACACTCTGGCGAAGGTATTCTTCATACAGCTTTTTCTAGAGGGACAGAGTAGACGGTTCAACACTATACGGTCTGTTATGTTGCAGTATTAATGCAGTCACACAGACGGACGCATACCTTCTTGGCTTTGACCACCTCCTGAACGTACTCCAGCTTCTCATGCAGCTGCCTTTTCTGTTTGCCTGAAAGAGTCGGTTGAGTCCTGCAAGGGATTGAAGGGAATTTGATGGGATTTGTTATTAACATATAAGCTAAAGTTGGGACTTATTTATTTATTTTTTATCATTTGTCAAGTGCAAAGCTTTAAATCCAACAGAACCCAGAATCACATGAGTCTTCTTAACACAGATTATATTCTTGATAAAAGTGTCACAGCTTGAGTAAAAAATTATATTAAAAGGGAAACATATGAACAAACATCAGATACTACATATGGTACACATGTAGTTTATGTACAAAACACGGCTGCATCCAACAACTGTCAATTAAAATACATTTTTGCAATGAATCAAAAAACACATTTGGTCATCATTTTTGTGTGACCAACTGCAAAAACCTAATGATATTGTATTGATTATAACACATAAAGGCAAAGCAGCAAATCATTTTGACTGGAACTAGGACATTTTGGCACGTATTGTTTGATGATTAATTAATTCATTAATTAACTAATTCCACGAAGGATGTTTTGTTTTTGCTTCGGTTTGTTTGTCAGTAGGATTACAGAAATACTTCTGGCCCGATTTTCATGAAACGTGGTGGAAGGATGACGCTCGCACTAAAAATGAATTATGAATGAGTTATGTTTTGAAGCCGATCCATGAGGAATCATTCAAGGCATTTGGCCTCGGCGGAGGTCTGGGCTCTCTGAGTGCCCGTCTAGTGAAGTATAGTTGTGTCCATTAGAGAAAGCAAAATAAATAAAACTGAAATTGAATTAGCAAAATTATCTGAAAATAAAAAAATATATACATATATTAACGAGGTATTATGCTCTTACTTGAAGGAGAAGCGTGCGATGATGAGCAGGAGGAAGGAGAGCAGGACCATTCCTGCACAGCCGTACAGCTGCTGCTCCACAGAGAGGGACTCGAACACTTTGACCATGGGAGTCTGTGGATTACAGGAGCAGCTCCAATCAGACGCCACTGCTTTACACGGGAGACTTGGCAACAACCACAGCGAGTGGTAGTTGGACACTCACCAGGTAGAGGGAGAGCGTGTCCATGCCCTCGCGGCCCAGAGCTACCTCCAGCAGCTCCTTGGACAGAATGCCCAGCACCAGTAAAGCCATCAGAGCCAGAGGGACGGTGAAGCCCAGCAGAGTCAGGAGGCAGCTCTTACAGCGCGCCCGCCGGTTCATAGCGCTGGTCTGCCTGTGAGAGCAGAGGGCCGAGCTTATTCCCTGAAGGCGTCACGTTAAACGCTGCATACGTACTGCTGCCGCTTAGAAAAGAATCAAACTATAGTGTCCTCTGTGCGTTACCTGTCGTAACTCAGCGTGTCGATGATGGCCTCGCTGATGAGCTCGCAGTCCTTCTCCAGGGAGTTGAGCGTGTTCTGGACCGTTTGGTTGATGGTTTTCTCGATGGTGCGACAAACCTCCTCGATCTGGTTTACGCAGCGACTTGGCTGAGAACGGGAACGAAGACAACGTGTACCAGTCAGTAAAGTCATATCACCATCTTTAAACTTAATGATTTTATCTTAATAATTTAGGAAGCAGAGACATCAACCTTTTAGAGGGGAACAATCACATAGGGCTCCATGAAAGGGCAACTCTCACCTTATTTGGATTAGGAATGTAGATGGTGGGCATGTCAAAACCACATTTGTTGAGTCCTGGTCGCTTGCAGAGCTCCTGGACAATCTGCATCATTACTCTCTGAGACAGACGGTTGCATAAAGACAAAGAAATAAGTCAGAGGGAAGTGAATGTGTAAATGTGTGTTCTGTGCTCATGCATACTTTAAAACCTGCACTGGAAAAGACTCTTGACAGCAGCTTTAAACTACCCACACACATTCACATGAAGAGGACATGTTCTATTTTAGGTCACCATTCCTCCTGGAGGGGCTTTACTGGAGATATATCACTGCATTTTTGTGGAAACATATTGTTCATATTGTGTGGATAATGTTTATTCACTAAACTGAATGAACAAGGGAGAATGTGTCCCAAAACACAAGCTTATAAGTCATGCTGTTGCTGTGCTAACCTGTCTGTCCGACTCCCCCCCGGCCTCGTCCGCCTTGCTGAGGTAAAACCGCAGCCGATCCCCGTGTTTCTCGTTCATGCGCTCCACGATGTTGAGGGAGCGCTTGCACAGAGCCTGACCCATGGGGTCAAAGAAGACCAGAACCAGGTCACAGAGATCGCCTGGGAGGGAGCAGTTTAACACATTAATTAAAAGAAATTGATCAGTATTGAGAAACCTAAACAAAATAAATATGTATATTATTACTATGCATAATTGAATTAACAGAACCTTTGAGTCACGCTATTTAAACTTTGATATATTTAGTGATTGTTGTACAATATTTTCTCATTTAGACGCAGAATTTAGTATCATGTCACAGTTTCATCACGATGTGACCTTATGATTTCACTAATAACTACAGTCAACGGGCAAGGTCTGTTCGTGGCAACTCACCCAGCCACATGATGACTTCATCCACGTCAAAGGGATACTTCATGTCACCGTCCACCAAACCTGGGGAATCCACGAATGTCACCAGGCTGAACCGTTTCTGTCGCGACGTGCAGATCTCGGTGCTCAAGTACTCCGAAACACCTGGAAATCAATTCAAGAACATCACAGATCAGATCAGCAGTGATCACTTCACAATGAAAGAAAACATCTTTTATGATTATAGTAGTATTGTAAAATAAATTCTTCTATTTTGCTTCAACAAATTTGCAGCTCATTAACTTGAATGCTTGCTTGAGTAGCATGTTATAAACTCATAGAAAAGAATAGGGGAACATTTGTGATTTGAGCTAAAAATCTAACCTTTGAACTCCTGCAGAGGCTTGAAGTGTGGATATAGATGAAGGGTTGCATTTCCCTAAAGAAAGACAGAAGCAGATTAGTCGTAGATAGTTTGTGAACCAGGCATCAGGATCCCCCGAAGAACTGAAAACACCAGAGAGGAACTAAATCAACTTAATGTAATAATTATCACGAAGAGTTACATAAACATCCATAAAACAGTCAATGTTGCGACATGAGGAATACAACTCAAAATTCACAATTTGTTGCTTCTTCCTGGAACAAATCATTTCTTACAATAAAAGGCAGCTTATTGTTTTAGCACAGTCACACTCACAGTGAGAGATTCTCTCTTGCGCCCACTCGTAATAAAGTTGAAGCCTTGGGTCTCAATAGCCACTCCAGTGCGCTGGATGTGCTCTTCGACATACCTGACCAAAAAAGAAAAGGAAAGGGTCACAAACTATTTAGTGATGCACAGATGGCGGATGAACATCTGCTTTTATGGTCAGTTTTATCACCTACCAAACAAAATCAATTAAAAACTATACTTCCTGCAAAATCAATACTCTGTGCTGGACTTAATATCTATAAAGTACAACGGGACATACTTTAAAAAAAATGTTTACCAGTTGATGAAGGAGCTTTTCCCAGCTGAATGGTTCCCCATCAGCATCACAGTGATCTTTTTCCTGGGGGGCAGCAACTTCACATTAACGGTTTCGGCAACTGAGATCAACCCTGGACAGAACATGAACAAACATCAAGGATGTGTCTATCAAGGATGTGTCTATCAAGTTAAATTAAGTAGAACTGGAAGTGCTGAAGGGCTCAGATGAGCCAGACCACTTAAAAATAAAATTAATTACTGTACTCCATTCATTCATTCTCCGATGACCCAGAATCCTTAGCACCACCTCTGTCGCTCTCGTAAACGGACTTTAAGAACATTGCGAAAACTTATATCACGAGCTAGCATACAATGCATCAACGCGGTGACGTAGCTGACTAATATATCAGTGTTTGGCAGCTGGGCATGGCTAATAAACTAGCATTAACGCTAGCTAGCGCAACGTCAGCCGAATCACAGTCCCACGGCCAGCGAGTTAACGGTTAACGGTCAACTAGCTAGCTGACCGGTGAACCTCAGGGCCGCAAACTTAGCTATCGCAAAAGGTGAAGGTTGGAGTGGTCTCCAGCGAGGGTTTGAGTCCAGCGGAACATGTCAGCCAACTCACCACTGTCAGGATCCGTGTACAGTTGATGACAATCCCGCAAGATGCGCTCGTCGCAGGACACGCCGCCGGTTATAGAGTCCGCGTTAGCAGCACTTCGGCTCTTGATTTTCCCAGACATGGCGAGACGGTGACGATGTCCAACTGCGAGAGAGGTTTGTTAAAACGAGGAGGCTCTCTGAATGAACCTAGCTGTGAACAAAGCCGGTTCGCCCTGTTTGAATCGCCCCGGTTTGCTGAAGCACGGGGCTGAGACGTACCTCGGCCACGTCGTCAGCTTAAGCCGCTTTTTTCTTTGTCGCACAGGATTCTGGGTAATGTAGTTCTTCTATTGAATTAACGTCGAGTCATACGTTTAACCAGACCAGCCCTAGACTGAAAGCCAACAGCAGCCACTCAAGTGGGAGAAGAACAATAATAAATACATGTTTAAAATGATAAACATGTACTTGTTATTGTTCTGATAAAGATTCACACCCTGTTCAAAAGTCATACCTACATTAAAAAAAAATACAACTGTGTCTGCAGTAAATGTATAGGAGGCTGTATAGTGATAAGGCAGTATAGCCTGCTGCTTTGAGTGAGGAGAATATCTGTGTGGCTCAAAGCCACTCAGGAATGCATTACAATCAATTTAGTAAATGACTAGAGTGACCACCCATTATACAGAATTACCGTTTGGGTCTGCACTCAGCAGGCGAAAAGAGCAGTCCCAGTGCACAAAGCACACAACTTTACAGTTTAAGACAAACACAATAAAGCACTGAACAAATATTCATAATAAAATGTATTTTTCCATAGATTTTATTTTTCCCTTTTTCACAATGAGAAAAGACACACGTCAGACATTGATGTAATAGATCTCTTGAGATCAAACAAAAAAGTGCACTTCATAATGCATAAGGTCTCCTAATGCGACTGTGTAGGCTGAAACATAATGACGGCTGCTGTTACACGTACTGCGAGACCAGAAATACAATACGCCATGTATAATAAGCACCGTCAAAACACTTATGTTATGAGGGAGTCCAGATTAATAACAAAAAACAAAAAGATCAGACCGGTTGATGTCAGTTCTTAATTTATTAAGTAGACACCTCTGTGTGTATTTTAACATTACAGCATGAACAGACAATCCATGCAGCAAAGCCTGATGTGTAACAGTAGTCATTAAAATGAAACTAATCAAAATTCCAATTATTTGACTGAGCATCCTGCCATTACTTTTCAATCACAATTAACAGAAACAAATAAAATCAATCAGAACTTTTTGAAGTCAAAGGTTAGAGGACCATGTGACTGGCAGGTTACAGATACGTCTGGGGACATCTGGATGGGAAGTAGTCTCCCTTCCTGCAAACATCAAACGCTGCCAGCGCTCTGACTGTGAATGCGTCAGTGGCGATGGTAAGTGGCCTGGGTGTACTGGGAGTCTATAAGAGCTGAGTGTTTATCTGCATAAGTGTGATCATTTTTAAGATTATGCTTTTAGAAACGGGTTTGAACAGCAGAACCTTCCCACGCACAGCTGCTGGTAGCATACCTTAATTAATGCAATTGGATATCATGTCCTGCAGACATGTTGAGGCCTGGGCAGCAAAAAAACAACAACATAGGATCTGTGGCGCCTCCTACAAAATGAAGCAGGTTTTCTTTTAAGAGGTTCTCCAGCAGCCACATTCATTTCCCTTTTAGTGTCTAGTTGACATGCTCACTAGTTTTATAGCGGACAGCATTTTCACATCACACCTCCTGAAATCTGTTCGTTCAACCAGAAAACAAACATGTCTTATTGCAAATACATGGTAGTCTGTTGTTGACTGCCTCTTGATGAAAGCAGTGTCCACGTGTTGGCGTCTGTATCGTGAATCCTTACAGATACGAGCCGCTTCATGCATAATTCTCCCCCCCCCCCCCCTGCTTCATCGCAAAAGACGCCTGGCAGTGAGATGACACCCTCCCATGTGAACATTTTGGGGAACAGCAGGCTGTCGAGTGTGAAATGGCCTTTGCTTCCACCGTCTGTTACCACTTGACAACACGCATGTCCTCTAGCTTCGGCCTGCCTGTGCTCAGCTCCGGTGCACTGCGGGGCTGTGTGCACATCTTCTTCCTCCATTCACGTCCAGAGATCAAAGTCCGGCTGCACCTTTTCATTTTGATCGCCCTCCTTATGATATCACACTTAAATTAATGTAGTATGTGTTCTGTTCAGCAGCTCATTGTGTTTGTTCTTCCAATATCACGCTTGGTTAATGTGATCCTTGTTAACATTGAATTAATTAGCATAATTAGTGCCAATAGAAATAAAGTGGCATGCCATGCAGCAGCACCTTGCATGTTACAGTGTCGTGTTAAGCTTCTTCCAAGAGGTTGATTTCGATTTTTAATGAAAATGTACATCTCATCCCTTTTTTTTTTTTCTTTACTGTGACAAACATCCAGCAGCAGCTCTAACATGTCCTCTGAGCATTACTGAGCATACAGTCTATATTAATCTAAACCTGCTGTGCATTGTATAACCTAATGAGATACATATTAAGCATTCACTAATATTATTATTATGTTTAAACAAGTGAGGTACGTTTAGGCGTCGTGCATCCTAAGCACACAGAGAACCACAAGGCCCTCCATGTTTTCCTTCATCGTGGTCACGTCGGAGTCGGTCCTCCTTGGTTACCAGTGAGCTTTCCTCTCTTTGGCAACCAGCTCCAGGAAATAGGAATGGTTGGCATACAGTGGGAAGGACGAGTCAACATCAACCCACTGGACTTGTCCTGCGTCATCGCCGGCTTGCAGCGGCAGCTCGCTCACGCTGTTGCCTACGGTAACAACAAAAATATGTCATCGCCCTACAAAAAACGTGTTTCTTGTCACCAGAGAGAAATTGTCTAAAGAACACGTTTTTTAAAAATGGTTTGCAAATTGCTGGAGCTTTTGTCGCATGAATTAAATACTGGATTACTAAAGAAGAAGAAAAAATCTAAATAAAATCATTGATACCTGATTCGTCGTGGAAGTTGACAGCGACCGTCTCCATCCAAGCATTGTCAGTGTTCCTAGGATCATCCACGTAGCCTTTGTAGACCTGAAGAACAAAAGAAAAAAAAAAAAAACATATTCTAGTTTTTCTCATAACTGAATGTGGCAGGAAACTACTGAGTGGCCGTCAGCGGCGGACCTGAAACCCTGCCGATTTGAAGAGTTTGCCGATGCGCTCACTGATTTTTGCCCTCGCCGCTGCCGGGAGCTCCAACGAATTCAACGCTTCTTCCGAGAACTCCCGCTGCAGCGTGAGAGAGACCTGCTCCCCTGGATCGACCATCCCCTACAGAGCAATCACACCAATAAGCAAGCAAGTCACAGGACCGTGATATCTTACAAACCCCAAACCACTCCAACCCTCACACGTTCATTTTGGTTTGAAAAAGAAACGTTGAAGCCACCAACCCCAGGAATGGCCCACTCCCCACAGTCTTTCCTCCTGATGGCCACAAACTGCAGGATAGGCCGCTTGGAGACGGCGTGACATATCTTTGCTTTTTCGGCGTCTACTTTCCATCTGCCAGACAGTACAAGACATACATCAGTCCATCGGGTATTTATAAAAAATAAAACTGCAAAGTTCCTTTTGTTAATTGAGCTTCTTTTTAACACGGAAAACTGTTCTGTTTCACTTGTATCACGTTCAGATGAAGCTTAAATAGCACGGTGGTAATGAGTAGCACACTTGAGTAATGGACTTTGGTTTGGTGAGCCAGTATCTGGGTTATACAGATGGGTAAAGTAGAGCAAGGGTTACCTGGTGACAATGGGATCTGCTGCGTGATTGGGTCCCCATCGGCCCAGCAAACCTCTCCCAGTCACCCCTGTGCGTCCATGAGGATTTCTACACCAGTAAAAAGCAAATTTGCAAATGCATTTATAAGCAGTAAAAAAGAAGAAATGACAAACACAAAACTCTTTAGTAAAGAGCAGACCTTCCAATTAAAGACTCTCACAGACTTGCTCTAGGCACTCTTCTTTACATGCTTGTTAAACATACAATTTTTCAACTTTGCACCCCCACTGCGTTTCCAACTGGTGTTGTTGTTGCAAGGACAACCGGATTGTTTTCTGTTTTACTCAGAGCTTAGCAACTAGCAAAAATCCAGGTTACGCATTTTGTTTCTGTCAGTCATTTAATTCTTCCGCCATCACATTGATGGCTCTTTGGTGTCTGGGCTACCGAGGAAGACAAAAGCAAAACAAAAGTTATCCTCTTCCACTTTTGGTTGCGCAGTGGTTGAAACCTTTCTTTTGTTCCTTAAATCAAGCATTAACTTTTCCAGGGAGATCACCGCATAGTGAAAGTGAGGCTTATAGCGAACCAATGTAAACAACAATGGTGTCACTGTTCTACAGCGATCACATTGTGCATCAACAGTTACTTAATAATGATAAGTTAAAGCAGAATACTTGTGTATTGCCACTTCAAGCAAATATTTTGACATTTTAATGAAATGACTCCCTGCCCTGAGCAGATAGACCTAAACATAAAAGTAACATTTGGTAAATGCTTGCTCAGACATTAGCCACCAGATAAACTGCTACACAAAGTGTTGTTACTGGGACTTTCTTTTGGACCCATTTTAGTCTGTCAAGGGTTGAAAATCACTGATTGTAGATCTAAGTTACCTGTTTTTTTGCTCAACTAATCACTAAGTGAACACTCACTGACTGAGTGTTAGAACCATTTCTCTTGGTGTGCGATAACTTACAGTGGCTTTCCCTTTTCAATTTTGTAGCTGCCGTCAAAGCTCGTCCTGTCCACACCACCATCCACAGTGTTAAACTTTGCAGAAAGAGAGCTGTGAAATAAGAAAAAGTCATCGGCATGATTAAACTCCAGCTGATCTTTGAAAACTAAGAGCAGAGAATCCGAAAGTCAGAATGTCTCACAGTTGCGCACCAAGAAAATAACTACATTAAGTCAACTTACACAGTCTTAAGATGTAGAACTCACCCAATATCAGGATCCGCCCATACTGGTTTCTTTTCTACTGAAGGGTCGGTGTGGTTGACAGGATTATACTGCGGCCAGCTCTGACTCCAGCCCATCTTGTCATCAGGAACAAGGAAGCGCTTGATTTTGGACCCGGGATACTGGGGGCATCTGGACTTGACATTAGGTGCTGCTGAGGATGGCATTGTCCAGACAATCGTGTAGAGGTTAATGCAACTGCTACTGATGGGTCTGATGGTTTGACTGGTCCTGAAAAGGGGAGAAGATGAGTGGCAAATGGCCGACCTGCAAGGGAAGAAATATGAGACATAGAAATCCAGTAAGTAAGCCCACATCTTCCTTCCCTGCAGCAGCCCCGGGCCAGCACCACTCCACATGCACTTCTCATATACACACATCCTCCCTTAAGTGCTATGAGCATAAATCTTCTGGCATAAACTAACATTTAAAATTCAGCAGTGGACTCATATCATGACATACTGCATACACATCTGTTGCCTAAAGTATTGATGGTTTGGTGAAGCTATTATTTGTTTGACATGTCATATCAATATGATATTACATGGAGAAGGAAATTGACTATATATATATATATATATAGTACATCGATATAAAAACAGCAAATGGTGTCCACTGTAATATTGACTTGCATATCACCTGGCTGTTTAAGAACAGAAACGGTTACTAAAGCCCATGACTACGTCTACTTTCGATTACAGACAAAACTAGTAACAGAGTGGATGAGAACCTATCCACTTGTCCCCATGTTTATATGCTGAGTCAGTGTGGCGTTTCATTAAGCCTATCGTTTGTTGGTACTTACCAATATAACGGATATAATAGAAAATAGGACAACGGTGATGCAGCAAGCTACGTGATGTCAAATAGTCCACGCTTATTTAAACATTTATAATAAACGTTATACCTGACTCCGTGGGGGCAGACTGTATACGGAAGTCCGAGGAGAGTGAGCGCGAGACGAATCCGGCCGATCCAATATCGTTGTAGGACGAAATGTACCATTCCTTGCGAAAAAACTAATCAATAGTCCTAATTCAAGAGCCACAACAGGCGTGCAGCGCCAAGTATCCAGGAAGTGCACCGCCCGACGCGGTGTCGTCAGCAAAGGGGTGTGGTCACGGCAGTCGCACTCGTTTCCATGGTGATAATATTATTATAGTATTTATGTCTCTCACAGAGAAATTTAAAAAAGTAGAAAAAATGCGTGTATTGAAACCGATGCCCTATATTTTATATCTAAAACGTTATAGACTTAAAAAAACACAATTGCGTATTTAAATTATTTATGTATTGATTTAAATACGAATACATTCCTCCGTAAATGAGTGTAAATGACAGTCAGTTGTTTATTAGGTTGAAAGATGACAATTCAAGGCTGTCAAGAAAAACGCGAGGATAAACAATATGGAAAAATTAAGAACATGTTTATATTATTATTGGACAATGACAATCATTTGTAAAAGTTGCTCTACAGACGTATTTAATTAGTTAAACTAGACATATCAAATTACAGCAAATACAATCTCATTCAATCTGTTTCGATATTTGTAATATCTATTTTAACAATAATTATTTGTCAATACTAATTGGGACTTGAAGACACGTCCGAAATTGTAATAACAGGTTTTCCTATACATTAATATGAATACATCTCAAATATAAGGCTGAAAAATACATATACAGTATTATAATGTACTGTCAAATATAATGAAGGCGTCCTCTTTTTCCTAATGTAAATCGTGACATACAGTGAAGTCCTTGTACAGGCAAACAAAAAGTACTAAAACATGACGGTGCTGGGCGGCATACAGGGTTGGACAACCACACAAATCGATAAAATTTCTATTTGGTCATAAAGTCTGTTTTTCTTGTCACAACAGGCTGCATGCAACATATCTCGGCACGCCCACTCGTAGCTGCTGCTGCATGTTTATTTTGCAGATTGCGCTTGTTTCAAGTCAACTACAGAGCTGCACGGGCGGTGCCTTCAGCCAACGGACGTGACTCCGCCCAGACGAGCCACCCTCGTGAACACATCTAACGCAACTGTATTACCGTAGTTTGGCACGCGCATTTACGCTCGGCGCTGAGAGCAAATCCGGGCTCGCGCACGAAATCCATTTACACTCAGTTAGTAGAGAGGGCCCCGGTCGAGTCGCTTTGCATCGTTAGTAAAACAATCCGTCAACTCGAAGCGCCGTACAGACATAAAAACCGATCTGAGAGCGGGAGAGCGGTTTGGAGAGGAAGAATGGCGGATTCATGCCCAAGCAGCACCGCGACGGTCGGGGCCGCAGGCTCCAACAGCGTCGCCGCTGCTGCCGTGGCCGCTGCCGGGGCGGCTGGCACGGTGGCGCAGGATGGAGCGCCCGCAGCTACGGGAACCAAGGCCGAGTCCGTGAAGGGCCAGATTTTCGACGTGGGCCCCCGCTACACGAACCTGTCTTATATCGGGGAGGGGGCGTACGGAATGGTCTGGTGAGTTGTGCTCGTCGTCTCCGCAGGGCCACCGTAGTGTCCAACGTTAAATACAAAAAAGTGCTAGCTAACGTAAGCCGTTTGTTTGCAAATACCGTTAGCCAGCTAATCCTAACCGCCGACGGCAACACGCGCCGTCCTGTAAACGGGAGCGCGGTGTCGACGTGTGTGTGTTTCAACCTGCTGGCCGACATTCAGACGCTGTTGAACACGAAGACAGCTCGTGTTGTGGTTAGCGGGCTAGCTACAGGCGTGGCTATGAGCTTTACAGGAAACAAGATCGGGGGTGATTGCGCAGGACGGTAGTCGCTATCCGATGAGAAATCTGTTTGCATACTGCATTCAAACCGCACATTTGAGTTAGTTGTCGCCTCAGTCATCTAACACGTCTGGCACCATCCTCCAAATCACATTGATCTTTATTTGAATTCTGATTTGTTAAACGTTAAGCCTGCAGAAGAAAAGAAAAAAAGCTACTGCAGAGGATGCAGTGTGATTTTTGTCAGTTGTCGCGAGGCCTTTCCTCGCGTGGCCGCTGTGTGTGAGAGAGATCCACAGCCTAGTGTGGTCATGTTAAAAGCAACCCTGTTGCACTTGACATGAATGCCAAGTCACGCAATGGAGGCTGAAGCTGTGAGCGCGATCAGATGTGAAGGTGGACATTTAGCGTGAGAACAGAGGCCCACACGTCTCAACGAGATCACTGTCCATTTTAAAGAGACATGTGTCAGCACATTGTCAACACCCACTGGTTGGTACAGTGAAAGAACAAAACAAATAGTGTACATCTTAGGACCCACTCTATATCGTTAGCCAGGGTGTACAGATGCGTTGTGTCCAGATGTGCCTTAAACAGATGTTTTTGCTCAGATCTCTGTGTTTGTGTCACAGAATTTGAGCAAATGTTGTACAGGCGGGTGAACTTTCCGAGTGTGTTGTGCAATAGGAAAGCACGCTTTCACAAATGAAGAAGATGTGATGTAACTGGGGTTCCTGTTGAAGTGTCTGTATTTATAAAAAAAATAAAATAAAAAAAACTAGCTTGCTGTATATATTTTTCTCAGAAAGGGACAGAGAATTCAAGGGTCCCAGAAAGGCACTATTCACAGCTACTCTCAGCCTCCATGTACTTTCCACCTACACCACACTGACACTGCACCTACACACCTACATTAGCTCTCAACAGATCTAAGCAGGAAGACGAGTCGCACATGCATCTTGCCGATGGAGAAAGTCTGCTACGCCCTTTTTAGCCCCAAGTGTCAGCCCAGTTTCTGATAACGTCATTGTGTGTGGATTGAACAGAGTGAAATATGAGACCTGTTTTGTGCTTCTTTCCGCATCCACCCTATCCAGCTCTGCCATGGACAACGTCTCAAGCTCGCGCGTAGCCATCAAGAAAATCAGCCCATTTGAGCACCAGACATATTGCCAGCGCACACTGAGGGAAATCAAGATCCTGCTGCGTTTCCACCATGAGAATATCATCGGCATCAACGACATTCTCAGGGCACGGCACATTGACAGCATGAGGGATGTGTATCCTTTTTAAGGCGTTACAGCAAGGGTCCTCCTGTATTTGTGTCACTTGTTCTCCAAGCATAGATTGAATCAAACTCTTCTATACACTCAAAAAGTATTCCTTTAAACATCTGGCTGTAATGCATTCAAAAATTGCTTTTTAAGAGTAACTTTATTGCAACAGCTTTGATTTTTTTTTCATTTTAAGTGTGTGGGAAATTGACAATTCTGCGGTAGCTACTCCAAACAAATAAACAAGGCGTTATTAAACCAGCTTTCAGTCCGTTTACTCTCTCGCCTTAGTGTAGAGCCTCCAGAGTTCAGTGTAATGGGGTAATAAAGGAGAAAACTTTGAGGCAATTATGTTTCCCGTGGTCGCCATGGCTGGACAAATTACATTTTTGGCTAAATATGAAATATAAAGTATTCTAAAATAGTTTTTAGGTACTGGGTGTTACTGATAATTGTGTTTTGAGATTTCTTTTGGACTGGCATTGTAAACAATGCAAATATTTCAACTAATGATTTACAATTACAAGAATAAGAAGTACGGTAATGTCTAGGCATACATGATATTTATTTATCAGTCCTCAGACTGAGTGACTCGTGATTTTCAGAGCAGTGGACTGAAGGTTCGGCCAAAGGGCTGCACACGACGGCCACTTCTCTGTGAAAAGCTGCTTTTTCCACTTAAAACAACTTAAAGGAAATGTGTGATGTCCTTGTATTGTTTTGTGTTATGTCTAGTCTCTTTGGCTGCTCTACTTTGTTGGTTTGTGTTGTTGCTGACTTGTGATGGTTGCTGATTTGGGCAGATGTAACCAAATCCAGGGGACAGCACCAGCACCACTTTTCACGTTTTATCCTGTATGGAGCTCAGCTGGTAGCAGCGTTGCACACTAGGGTCTCTTCCATCGGTCAGCCCTCTTTGTTGTCGTCCTTGACCCGCGCGTCCTCCCAGCTACATCGTGCAGACCCTGATGGAGACGGACCTGTACAAGCTGCTGAAGACCCAGAGGCTGAGCAACGACCACGTCTGCTATTTCCTCTATCAGATCCTGCGAGGCCTCAAGTACATTCACTCGGCCAACGTGTTGCACCGTGACCTCAAGCCCTCCAACCTGCTCATCAACACCACTTGCGACCTCAAGGTCAGAACACACACTTGCACACTACACATCTTTTCTGGTAACTAGGCTACTATTATTTTTTTATAATTTTGTCCCGCAGCAAAAAACACATTTTGGAAATATTGTTGTATAATAGTGGAAATCCTGCACTTATGTTTTAAATGTAGTTTAGGTGGGAAACATTCCATGTGATTCAAAGTCAATACGTGGTAACTGGTACACTTCAGTTTTGGAAGTTAGTTAAAAAGAGGATATTTTTGTAAGCTCACACACGTACATTTAAGTTGACTGCTTATTTTTATTTAGCCAAAATAGTTTTACACGAGAAGCTTTGTTTATTTAACCATTGGTACACGTTGTAACTTACAGCGCTCCACAAGATTGAAAAAGAATGTCAGGAATGTTGGATGTGGGCGATGGATTGACCTCGGCCCCTCCTTGCTTGTCATGACCCCTCACTCATCAGGGAACGGTTGAATTACAAAATATCAGCGCTGAATCAAATTTCTTATTTGCAGATATTTTATATCAATCTACTCGTTGATTTGTGAGATTGTAATCATTTATCTGGAGGAATTTCCCATCTCTAATTCCAACGATGTCTCCCTTTCCAGCTGAATGGGCAAATAACTTTTAACTAATAAATTTCACCATGAAACTTCCCCAGTTGATTACTTACATGAGGGCAATTATGTTTTCTATGTCAAGTTTTCAGAAATTCTAAGTTTTTATATGCAAATGAGGCATTATCTAATGCTGACCGTTGGTGAATTTAATTGGAGCTTAATTTCAGTCTTGCTTTTATTTCCTTAGTGCCTGGTTGTCTTTTTAAAACACTGAAACCCGCCATAATACAGGCATCGATATGAGCCATGAGGGTTTATCTTCGCCGTGTTGAACAGCTTCAGTGAACACTTGTGAACTCTCAGCAGCCAACCACCAATCCCTGGATTAGTTGATCATGTGGGAGGAGGGAAGAACAAAGGCAGCACATGTTGCAGCTGCTTTCTGACACATTCCCCTCTTTATCTAAATTTACCCTTATTACAGCAGCTATAAGTTACATATTTTACTTTGTACCACTGATAATGTGTCTCTTTCATATTCCCATTTAATATATGTATTGTAATACTTCAAATTGATTTAGAATACTTGATCTACACATTATAATAATAAAGAAGCTGACAAAATCTCTTCCTTCTGTGAGCATTGGTGTACAGTGTTACTCGACTGGAATACTAACTGGCCCCTGCATTTCCTGCAATTTGGTATTTTTAATAAAAAATAAATATAATTTAGATGTCAAAATGAGGCCTCAAGATTTATAAAGTAGAGCAGGTGGACATAAAACTTAACTGGTAACACTGTATCTGAATCCTCTGGATTAAGGAAAGTGTACAGACTCACTCGTGCTCAGAGGCTTAAGCCTATGAGTGTTGGGGCTACTTGTATGAATATGAAGTTTCCGACCTCTGACCCTTCGTGTCTTCCTCAGATCTGTGACTTTGGCCTGGCGCGGATAGCCGACCCAGAGCACGACCACACAGGCTTCTTGACCGAGTACGTGGCTACGCGTTGGTACAGGGCTCCAGAAATCATGCTCAACTCAAAGGTGTGTGTGAGGAGCCGGTGGGGATGCTGTGTTGGAACGGACAGCGTTTCAGTCCATTGACTGTTTGCACTGTGTGTGTGTGTGTGTGTGTGTGTGTCTCAGGGCTACTCCAAGTCCATTGACATCTGGTCAGTGGGCTGCATCCTGGCTGAGATGTTGTCCAACAGGCCCATCTTCCCTGGGAAACACTACCTGGACCAGCTCAACCACATACTGGGTGAGGTTTCACTCATTTCTACCCCATTTCTACACAATGTGAACACTATTTGAAGTACCTTGTATTTTTATTTGCAGGACATTTGCGTTTGCATCTACTCCGGTTTTCTTTGTTGGCCCCTTTGTGCTGTTTGAATTAGTTGTAATTTAAAAGCATGAACTTGCAACCTTTTCAAAATTCTTCACTCGAGTAACTCAACCTTTTTGAAAACGGAACTCAACCAGTTTCAAGTGTAACTAGAGTAAGACGTGGCATGGCAGAAAATAGGGCGATCGGCAGCCTTGTTGTAAAACGTCCCTCGCCCTCCTCTGTGCAGGCGTCCTCGGCTCTCCGTCTCAGGACGATCTGAACTGCATCATCAACATGAAGGCGAGGAACTACCTGCAGTCCCTGCCTCATAAACCCAGGATCCCCTGGGAAACCCTCTACAAGGCGGACACAAAGGGTAATGGCGGCACGCCACATTATTTGTTTGTAAGCTGGGAATATGAGGGCAGGAAATAAGACTGTAGCAACATATAAACTAAGCAGGGGAAGCAGGTGGAGGCAAAAGCAGCTCCGTGTGGCCCATCGTCAGCTGTGTATCCACACTAACGTACACACAGGAGGCTGGAACAGGTTGAAGGCAGCAGCAGGTTTATAAACCTGAAGAATATTATTTGTATAACAGGCTTTCAACGTGTGATTATCTTTTTGTCAGATGATCTGTACAAAGCTGCTGCTGCATTTTGCTTTCACAATAAGCATGAAGGAGAGAGTAAAGTTTAGAGCTTTCATGACATTAATAAATGTGTGTTCCAACTATTGAAATGAGTCCAACATATTATGGTTATTTAGCTTGGTGGAACAATAAAATCCCACTCAGTAGACCTCTAACTTTAATTTGTACATTAAAATATTGGATTATGTTTTATATTTCCAGCGATAAAGAGCTGAGAGGGTCTACTCATCACTTTTCAAGAAGTGGCACCCTTTTGTCTGCTGTTTTAATGGCCTGTCTGTTCTTGCTACACAACATTAGTTGTGCAGAGGGAAAAAAACAAAGGAAATATGTGAACTGGAAACCCAGCAGTTTGTTTGCTTGCTTAAGTAAATAATTAGATTATTTGAATGTATACCGCTGTACTAACTGAAGCTCTTGGTGAATCTGACAGCTCTGGACCTGCTGGGTCGCATGTTGACCTTTAACCCCGTGAAGCGCATCAGCGTTGAGGAGGCCCTGGCTCATCCTTACCTGGAGCAGTACTACGACCCCTCAGATGAGGTATGCTGGGATGGAGCTCCTTATTTCATGTCTATGTATTATTATTACACTATTACTGCAGCAAAAGGCAATCGGTGAAAAGCTGTGAATCAGAACTTTGCCTTTTCATTCTGTCAATATTAATAATGATGTATTCTACCGTCTACAGAGGAAAAACATACTTAATAATATTATATTCCATTTCTCCCAATAGATCCACTTCCTACATACACACTACACAATACACACACTTCCTTTTATTTATGAGATTTGCACAAACGTTGGAGGCAGACGAGCCTTTTTTCATTCAAACATGTTTGTCATTGTTTTCAATCATCAGCCGAGATTTAATTGTGAGCCTCTCTCTCTCTGCGTTGTGCTGGGAAGCCTCTTAGCTCTGTTTGGAATGCAATTAGTCTCCAGTTTTCTCCAGGGTTCAGCTGGAGGGAGGGCAAAGAACGTAATCACATCTCTGTGGACTGAATCCTACTGCTGCACTGTAGAAAACCAAATGGTGGATTTCTCTACCAGTTTGTCCAATTTTCTTTTATACGTGTCCTTTCACGTTTTTATTCTTGTGGCCTGATCACATTTCAAACATTTGACGTCACTGTTCGTGCTGCAGAAAGTCTCTCCAGCTTTCCCCACTTTAGTCTTAAGCATTAGTCTTAAAGCCTCATTTTTATATAAATTGAATCTGCCCCTTATATGTTGAAGCGTATGCAGCATGTTGCAGCAATGCTCTCCGAGACTTTATTTTAAAAGCTATATCTGAATGAAATGGCTCACCAGCTTTACAGGAAGTTGTGTTTTAATGTGTGCGTGTGTGTTTGTGTGTAGCCGGTAGCGGAGGAGCCCTTCACTTTCTCCATGGAGCTGGACGACCTTCCCAAAGAGAAGCTGAAGGAACTGATCTACGAGGAAACCGCTCGTTTCCAGGAAACCTACCAGGGATCCTGAGACACACAGGTACGTGAACAAGGCTGCTTACTTTGCAATCACACACACACACACACGGTTCTGCGGGTACAGGTTGCGAAATGCAAACATATTCTAGAAGGGATTCCTCCTCAGGTATTACAGGTGCTTCAGCTGATGATGCAGCTACAGATCACGCTCGTTTTCTTGGTTTAAAGTCTTAACGGGTTTAACTGAACGGTAAGAGGCTACATCATGTAGCCTCTTACCGTTCAGTTAAACGGAAACACACACGTGAGCTGGAAAAGAGATTGATGAGAATCGGTGTTGTGTTCTGTTGAAGAGAACCGTACCCCCATGTCCGAAGGGCTCTGAAGAGACTTTGTTGTGATTGGACACCACTAGATGTCAGTGGAGCAAATGCCATTAATGCATTCATACGAACTGGTCACTCTCATTAAGTTAAAAGACAATAGTAAATATACATATGTGGCTCCGAGAGTCGAGAGAAACAAGGAACTACCGAGACAAATGCTCAACGACTTCCTGCTGCTCATATTTAACGCCTATGGTTTAAATGAAGTGAGGGAATTGGTCTGAAAGTGGACTCAGGAATTGTAAAACATGTCCATGAGCAGCTACATATGATTATACATGACGCCTTATTGTCTTTTAACTTGTCAGCAGAATGTCAGAGGGTGGTCAATACATTTCCATTTAATCAAAAGGCGACTGTGGCTCAGTGGTTAGCAGGTCTGTCTTTCAATCAGAGGATCGGTGGTTCAAACCCCGACTCAGCTAGTCCGTGTTGCTGTGTCCTTGATCAAGACACTTAACCCTCATTGCTCACCGTTGCTGTGTCTACGGTCTACTGTATATCATGTAAGTCACTTTGGATAAAAGCCTCAGCTAAATGTAATGTAATATAAAAGGACTTGGATTAGTTTTTTTCCCCCTAATTATGAAACTTTCTATGTCAAATACTTAAGTCATGTTCGCAGTATCATCTTAAAACATGTCCAGGAGCAGCTACATATGATTATGTATGACTGTTATTGTCTTTTAATTTAGTGTTGGTCAGCAGAATGTCAGAGGGTGGTCAACACATTTCCATTTAATCAAAAGGACTTAAATTAGTTTTTTTCACGCTAATTATGAAACTTTCTATGTCAAATACTTAAGTCACGTTCGCAGTATCATCTTAAAACCTCAAAACTTTCAACAAATGTCTTACTTGGGGTCATACATTTGACCGTTAATCCGGTCAGCTGTGATAACATTGTCGCGGCACAATGCAACGGTGCAGGAAGATAAACCTGCAGGGACCGCCAACATCGACACACAATGACGTTTCCTCTCTGTAGCTTTAGCCGTCTGCAGTTCAAGGCGGTTAGATTTAGCGAAGACACTTGTTGGTCTGAACTCCTTTGGCTGTGGTATTCTGCACGTCTTCATTGTGACTGTATTGGACTTTTGGGTCGCACATCTTGGTTCTGCTACTTTTGTTTCAGAGCAAATGGTGAGTGGGGGAGTCTGATTCTGTAGGAGGTAATGGGATCTTTTAAGTGGGACCTAAGTGCATTTTTTTTTCTCATCTTTTTTTAGCCCAAACGAGTGACAAAGCCACAGACGCTTTGAAGAAGAAGACCCCAAAACGACATGCTAAAACAAAAAGAAAAAAACCAACGAAAAGCGAAAACAAGAAATGAACATTTAACTGCTTATCTTTCCATTTTCTACTGCAAGAGAGCTAAGTTTAACTTTGATTTCTGTGGTTGGGTGGGGTGGTAGGGTCTGTTGAACTCATACTGTTTCAGTTTTGTCCATGTTGGACTCTCCCTCCTCTCACCTCACGTTTGTTTTCCTGTTGAAAGTCTTGCCTCATCCTGTCCCATCTCCGGTAACTGTCCCGTCCGGACCATCCTCTCCTGCACCTGTTGCTGATCCGTCAGTCTGAGCTCTCTCTGTCGCCGCCTCTCATATAAACTACTGTATTAACCAACACCATAACTCTCTTGTCTTGCTCCATGTAAATTACAACCTGGACAAACCGAGGGCTAAAAGAACGGGGATGCTAATCGGGTGTATGTATATACAAATATATAAAAGCTTTTTTTTTTTTTTTCTCTTTAAAGTGTGCTTGTCGCAGTTTTTGTTTGTACACTGTTGTTCAAGTGTTTTCAGATCAGTTCGGAGTCGTATCTATGTTTTGGGGTTTATATTTGCGAGTACTTATTCTTTTTCTTTGAACATTTGATTTTGAGACAAATATTCAGTGTTTTTATCGGCATGTTGGCAGGTTTCTAGATTTCTTTGTCGTCGCTCTTTTTTTCTTTTCTTCTAAAAAACAAACTGTATGATCATATGAATGCATGCATTCCTGAAATCAACCAAAGTGGCACAAAGATGCAGGGAACTTGGCTGGGGAGCAACGAAGGAATAATCTCTCTGTCGTTTTGAATCGTACCGTAGACGCATCTCTTGACCGTAAAGCTTTTTAAGGGCAGACGAACCGACTATATCCAGGAGGCGCTACATGATTGGACCAAAACAGAAATGAAAAGGCTTTACGTATAGTCTCTATAATTGTACGTTCATTTTAGAGAAGTGACGTATGCCCCATTTTCCAGAACATTGTTTGTTTTTATGGTGGATGGTGCTGATGCGAGGCGCTGGTTCATCGTTTCTGTATCGTCCATATTTCGCCCCACGCCGTCCCCTTTATAGCTGATCCAGTGTCAGTATCCCCCTCCCAAACTAAATTACATTTCTTAAACAAATGCATGGCAGTCGAGTGGTGAATTACTCTGAGCATCACTGACGCCCTCGTTTCTCAACTCTTAAATCCTAAACTTCACCCAATCCTTCGTTTGCGGAGCCACGAACACACTGTACGTTCTTCTGGAAGATGGGGCCAGGTTGACGTCGGCGTTTCCATCCCACCGCGCTGTTTTTTTTTGGTACTGCGTTTCTATCTGCTGCCGTTTGATTCAGAATGACTGTACGGAGTCAAACGTGTACACAGGCTGGGGCCCCGACTGGCGGCGACGGCCCGGATCTAATCACATTCATGTATTCAAAGTGGCCATATTTAAATGCGGTCTCGAGAAGTGCACTTTCCCAACGAGCATTTTCTGATTATGATCTTTCTGGCTCATTGACGCGAGTGTTTGAATGTAAACGGCCCGAGTTACTGGAGTCTGTCACTGCAGCTTAGTGTTCGGCATTTTTATACAAGAGCAGCTCCTCTTCTTCGACTACGAAGAATTAAAAAAAGAAAAGAAAAAGGGTCTTACGGGATGGAAAGATTCACATTTCGACAACTTGCATCTTTAAGACTGTTGTTTATCAGAGAATTCAGAAAAGTTGTTTCCCAGTTGTAACTATGACTTTGACGCGTCATTTAAAAAAAACTCCCATAATACCCAGGAATGTGTGAGTGCTGTACAGTTGTTCCCGCTCGGTGCATCTCCACCGTTTCTAAAGCCTCTCCTGCTTCCCCTCCTCCTGTGTGTCTCCTTTGCTACCTGTGAGCATTCTGGATGTTTATTCTTCGATGTGGGTGATTTGTAATGCTTTCTTTGTGTGCATGTGTATTATGTCTGTGTCCATATGTTCCCGTCAGTGGCTGCTCCCTCCTCTCTGTTCTGGATGTGACCGCTAACGGCTGCTCGGTGGAGCTCAGTCTGCACTAATGTCTGCCTGTTGCACTGGGACCAGTAGAGATGCCCCCTTAAAATGGACCAACACATGCACTGGATCCTCCCCCCCCTCTCTCTCTCTCTCTCTCTCTCTCTCTCTCTCTCTCTCTCTCCCAGGGCAGGCCTGTGATGCTAACAGACTCCAGATCTGGAGCGCTCACCGGCTTCGCCCTCTTGCAGCAAAAATCATGAATTTGTTTTTACGGGCTGTTTTCTCAGAAGCCATAGCCAGCACTCTGGGATCGGTGTGAGGCTTTCTGGTGCATGTGGTGATACGCATACTTTTATTCAACCTCCAGATTCGCCATGCTTGACTCAAAGGGCTGCCCCCCCACCCACCCCTTCTCCTCCTCCTCCTCCTCCCCCCATCACTGACTTTGCTCCCACTTTTCTCCTCCCTCCTCCAGAGAATCATTGCCCCTGACTCGCCCGGATCTCAGATCCTGGGCAGTCACACATGCAGGAAACTCGCATAACTCAATCAGCACGTCTGCACTTTGTCTTTCCAGCCACGCTCTCTCCCGTGTGTGTGTGTGTGCGTGTGTGTGCGCGTGTGTGTATGTGTGCTCACTGATCGTCTGCAGTAATTTAAAAAAGTGTTTGTGTGTATCTGCTCATCAGTAACATAAAGCCAAGACCTTTTCTTCTTCTCTCTCTCTCTCTCGTGTGTGTGTGTGTGTGTGTGTGTGTGTTTGTGTGTGTGTGTGTGTGCGCACATGTGTGTTAGGGTCCTCTCCCTGCAGCTAACCGTGCTTTTAAAATTTTTCTTTTCAACCGACACAAACAGTTGCACAGACATGTTGTATGCGTTTTAAATGTATATTTGGTCACCAGTCAACCAGGCCCAGCTTGCTTGCCCTTCTTTTTTTCTTCTTCTTCTTCTTTTTTTCTTCTTCTTCTTCCTCTCTCTCCAACCGACCTGCCATCAGACCAAACATCATGGGAACGAACCAAGAGGACCACATTTTGCAATCCTCCTGACAGACACACACACACAGACACTTCCTCTCTCTTTCTGAGGAGTGTTTCCGTGTGTTTGTGGAAGTTGCACTTAAACACACCACACACATTCACACAGTATCGAGTCTAAAGGCCCGACCGTCACGAGGCCTGTTTCCAGATATTGTTGTTTTTAAATGGCTGTTCTTATTATTGCTATTGTTGTTGTTATATTGGTGAGTTTTTTTTTTTTTTTTTTTTTTTTTACATTAAAGGGAGTTAATGTTGTATCTTTTTTTCTTAATAATTAGGATGTTTTTCTTTGTAATTTTTCTTCCTTATTTCTCTTCTGGTCGTGATTATTATTGGCAGTCTTCAATCTTTCTGAAACCTTTTTTTTTTTTTTTTTTTGATTTCCCCTCTAAGATCTTGTAAGGAATTATTTTAAAAGAAGATATACGTAGATTGTCAAAGAGATATGAGTTATTGAGGGTTATAGTCTGTATATTCTATGGGTATTATGAATTAAACGATTAACAAAGAAACAGAATTATATACATATAATTAAATAAAATTTCCTGATACTGTTACAACTGTGTGGATGTATTTTTGTTTGGTCTTGTGTTCTCTTTTCCTTCTATGGTATTTTAAGCCCCTTTTCAGGCTAAACTCTAGCTTGAAAACTAATAAACAGACTTCAGAAGTTTAAAATAATATAACATGTGGCACAAAGCTTTCTAGTTATCGACTATCTTAAATGATATACATTTTTATATCATTTGATGCTATGCATCGCCAGATGGCCCAGCCCTACCAAGACCCCTCGTCTGGGGGTCTATTTGTGGGTCTTTACACATTTTAACGTATTACCAAAATCCGCCTCTTTCTATGAATCTGGCCTCCCCGTACACACGAGTATAAACCCGCACTGCAGCGTCCGTCTTGAAACAACAGTTACAAAGACGCTTTGTAGGAAGAAGGAGAAACAAACCAGTGAAAAGTGTATTAACAAAAGAAAACATGCAGCAGAGCTCTGGAGCTGGTGTCACTGGATGTTACCGTGGAAACGCTGTTCATCTGGTGTTGCCATGGAAAATTATAACCATGGAGACATGGCCCCTAACTTTTAGGTTTAAAATGAGGCTTTATTTATTTTTGTGTCACTACAGACCAGTCAGAACCCAACTCTGGACTGAGAGTCGTGATGATAAATAACTATATAAATAAATAACTATATAACTATATAAATAAATAACTGTATAACTAAATAACTATACAAATAAATAACTATACACATAAATAACTGTATACCTGCTGCATACCTGCATTGTGAAGCCAACTTGCTCTTCCAGCTGTGCAGCTTTCCCTCCTTCCTACACGACATGTCTGAGCACAGCGTCCCCGCCGACCCTGATCCTTAGGAATGGCGGCAGCAATGTCTGCTCATAAGTAATATAAGCATTATAAGTGATATAAACATAAGTGTCATAAGCATTATGAGTGATATAAGCATTATAAGTAATATAAACATAAGTGATAAAAGCATTATAAGTGATATAAACATAAGTGATACAAGCATTATAAGTGACATAAGCATTATAAGTGCTAAAAGCATTATAAGTGATATAAACATAAGTGATATAAGCATTATAAGTTATATAAGCATAAGTAATATAAACATAAGTGTCATAAGCATTATGAGTGATAAAAGCAGCCAAACGTGGAGTATGACCTGTCAAACGGACTCGTATGTCGTTTGACACCTGCAGACGTGAGAGCTTGCTGGAAAGTCACACTGAACTGTCATGTGAATATTCTTCTCGCTTCTGGTGAAAACCAGGCGTGTTGTGACATGTGGTGGTGGTGGTGGTGGGGGTGGGGGTGGGGGGGTGGGGGGGGGGTAGTTGTTGCTCCAGCTTTGCTATTGAAGCGGGACAATGCAGCACTTGACTCTGCTGACTGTGTGCTGTATGTATAGCGGGAACGCTTGTGGACGGGTGATTGTTCATGTGTTTCTGTCCCAGTGGGTCAGAGTGTGTACATACCTCCACACGCCACCTCTCCTTTGTCAAATACACACAGGCGTAGGAACCTGCTGCCCTCCCGGATGTGGCCTTTTGTCTTTCCTAATTATCATCTGCAAACTACGTTAATGCACAAATTAAAATGAGCACATTCAATCTGGAAAAGACAAATCAATGCCCACAGCTGCTTATTTATCCTGCGATGTTGCCGGTGTTATTATGTCATGATTGCATCATTGTTACCCAACCTCACACTCCAAACCGTGAGGCAGAATAAAGTAAACCCGAGGTGCCCAGGTGTGACACACACACAGCGCCATGCACCAGTAACCCAGCTGAACAAAACCAGTGTAAAGAATGGTATTCTTTACAAATAGTATTGCCACAGGCAGGGGAGCGTCCAGAGAGAGAGAGAGGGAGAGGGAGAGAGAGAGGGAGAGAGGTGAGCTCTGGGTTAAGAGCTGGTGGTTTATTAACATATTTTTACAGCTCTGAAGGTTTCGGCATTGTGCAAGACGGAGACGGTCTTTGCCCTTTTCCAGTCCTTCCAGTTTTGTTTCTTCTTATCCTCCAAGAAAGACAGAGGCTCGTCTTCAGTCAGTTTGGATCCGTACACTGTTGCAGATCTTCATCTCGCTTGCTTCTGTCCGACCTCCTGAGAGACTGCAGAGACTCCCCTGGACGTGTTCGGAGGGAAGGATGAGCAGTTTTCTGTACTTCCTCCTGCCGGTTCTGGGTGGATACACGCTCGGCTCGGTGTACCTGCTGAAGAACCCACACATTCTGCACAGGAAGAAACGCACAGCTTTCTACTGCACACACATCTCACACAGAGGAGGTAACGGCTCATGTCTCTCACTTGTTGCACACACACCCTGTCGGCTACAGCGCTCATGTTTGATGAAGGTGGAAAGTTAGTGTTCTCAATCTTAACTTTGAAAACAAATCTTTATTTTAAGGCGTTTTGTTCTTTTTAATGTGATCAACAATGCAGCAAGAAGCTCAAGTGACAGAACCAACACTGCACTCTGATTGCAAACTTTATTACTCTGGCTGTAAGGAAACATCTGGCATAGTTTTAATAATATCACTATGATGTTTTAAACACTGATGAACTCACAGTATGTTGCTGAGTGTGTCCTCCTCACCTACAGTAGAGACAGCGATGCAGCATTCAGCTGTGAGCAAACGTTTTGTGCGTTAGTGTTTTTTTTACTGTGATTTCTGGGACTGGTGCTTCTTTGCTGCCAGCTTCAGCCCAAACTCCTCTGTTTCATATCAGGATGTGGAGAGAGGCTAGAGAGCACGATGGAGGCGTTCACAAAGTGAGTACCAAACTCAACACACTTTTCATGTCGAGCAGGTCTAGACGCTTCTTTATAACTCACAGAGCCGCACTACAAAGGCAGATGCCTTAATGCTGGTTTAATGGGTTGAGACTGAAAGCGGAAGCAGTTTCTCAGTGGGCTGCCCGTCTGCCTCGACCGGTTATGTAGAGAGAGAGAGAGAGGTTTTATGAAATGTGCTGTGTTCTTTTTCTTTATAATCTTACTTGATGTTTTGTCAATATTGTGCTTTACATTCATATCGCTTTAATAATTTACTCTGATTCCATCTTTTCGGTCTAATAAGGCAGAAACTGAGTGATTATCCAGGCTTATAAAGTGACTTATGATTTATGATTAAGGAACTTACATTTAGCATCTTTCCACTTGCCTTAGCTGTTGAATAAACTGTCCCTGTGAGATTTTAGGCTTAACAACTGATTTTTTGGGGAAATATACAGTTAGGTCCATAAATATTTGGACATTGACACATTTTTCATTATTTTGGCTCTGTACACCACAACAATGGAGTTGTAATGAAAAAATCAAGATGTGCTTTAAGTGCAGACTTTCAGCTTTAATTTGAGGGTATTTACATCCAAATCAGGTGAACGGTGTAGGAATTACAACAAATTAAAATGTGGCCACCCTCTTTTTAAGGGACCAAAAGTAATTGGACAATTGGCTGATCAGCTGTTTCAAGGTCAGGTGTGTGTAATTCCCTCGATATTTCATTTACAAGGAGTAGATAAAAGGGTCTTGGGTTCATTTCAGGTGTGGTATTTGTGTTTGGAATCTGTTGCGGTCAACTTTCAATATTAAGTCCAAAGAGCTGTCACTATCAGTGAAGCAAGCCATCATTAGGCTGAAAAATCAAAACAAAACCATCAGAGAGATAGCAGACACATTAGGTGTGGCCAAATCAACTGTTTGGTACATTCTTAAGAAGAAAGAACGCACTGGTGAGCTCAGCTACACCAAAAGACCTGGAAGACCACGGAAGACAACTGTGGTGGATGACAGAAGAATCATTTCCCTGGTGAAGAAAAACCCCTTCACAACAGTTGGCCAGATCAAGAACACTCTCCAGGAGGCAGGTGTATCTGTGTCAAAGTCGACAATCAAGAGAAGACTTCACCAGAGTAAATACAGAGGGTTCACCACAAGATGTAAACCATTGGTGAGCCTCAAAAACAGGAAGACCAGATTAGAGTTTGCCAAAAAACATCTAAAAGAGCCTGTACAGTTCTGGAAGAACATCCTATGGACAGATGAGACGAAGATAAACTTGTACCAGAATGATGGGAAGAGAAGAGTATGGAGAAGGAAAGGAACTGCTCATGATCCAAAGCATACCACCTCATCAGTGAAGCATGGTGGAGGTAGTGTTATGGCGTGGGCATGTATGGCTGCCAATGGAACTGGTTCCCTCGTATTTATTGATGATGTGACTGCTGACAAAAGCAGCAGGATGAATTCAGAAGTGTTTCGGGCAATATTATCTGCTCATATTCAGCCAAATGCTTCAGAACTCATTGGACGGCGCTTCACAGTGCAGATGGACAATGACCCAAAGCATACTGCGAAAGCATCCAAGGAGTTTTTTAAGGCAAAGAAGTGGAATGTTCTGCAATGGCCAAGTCAATCACCTGACCTGAATCCAATTGAGCATGCATTTCACTTGCTGAAGACAAAACTGAAGGGAAAATGCCCCAAGAACCAGCAGGAACTGAAGACGGTTGCAGTAGAGGCCTGGCAGAGCATCACCAGGGACGAAACCCAGCGTCTGGTGATGTCTATGGAATCCAGACTTCAGGCTGTCATTGACTGCAAAGGATTTTCAACAAAGTATTAAAAGTGACAATTAGATTTATGATTATATTAATTTGTCCAATTACTTTTGGTCCCTTAAAAAGAAGGTGGCCACATTTGAATTTGTTGTAATTCCTACACCGTTCACCTGATTTGGATGTAAATACCCTCAAATTAAAGCTGAAAGTCTGAGCTTAAAGCACATCTTGATTATTTCATTTCAACTCCATTGTTGTGGTGTACAGAGCCAAAATAATGAAAAATGTGTCAATGTCCAAATATTTATGGACCTAACTGTATCTGCATAAATATACTTTTATCGCTAAAATATAGAGCAGAGTATTTAAGATGTCAAAGGGCTGCATGACAGTAGAAGTGAGCAAAAGCTCCCTCACAGTACGAGTAACAAATGCATCTGTACTGTCCAGTGCGGTGGAGCAGGGCACACAGATGCTGGAGATGGACTGTCACCTGACCCGGGATGGACATGTGGTGGTGTCACATGATGAGAATCTGCTGAGGCAGACCGGCCACGACGTCGCCATCTCCGCTCTCAGCCTCCAGGTGAGAGGCGGGATCCCACAGGGCTGTTGTTAGGACAAAGGTCACAAGGTCAAGCTGAGACTGAAGCTCCTGCTGAGGCCAAACAGCAAGTGGCAGGGGGACGGGTTTCTCATAACTAACATCAATTATTAGCATTTAGCTATGTGCAAAACAGCTGCGTGCTAAGCCAAAGATTCACTTTAAACTCCCCTACGTTGCCTCGGAGCCACATCTAACACAGTGTGCGTGATTTCTAAAAAGTAACCGCACTGGACTTTTTCTTTAAAGTCAATGTGTGTTTTCAGTGCAGTTTGCAAACTACCTTCGTCAATGCTTCTGTGAGCCACAGGCCCCTGAACTGATGTCATAAACACAACTCTGCCGCGTGTTGGACCAGATTAAAACACACAAAAACCAGCTCCAGACCGCCGTCAACCCAAGTCAACAACAACGACGAGCGCAAAAGTTCTATTGACACATTTAGGCCCTGTCGCCACGTACACAGATATTAGCTTATGGACGAGAGGTCAAAACAAAAGAATATCTGTATGTGTGTATAAACATTAATATGTATGTCCCTCTGAAACTCAGAGTAAATGGTTACGTCGTTGCTGAATTACCTTCAGGTGAATCTTTGCATCCATCTATAATATATATCCTCTACATTACACCAAGAATACCTCGGATGAACCTTTTTTTATGTTAATCACAATCAATGTCACAACAGCATAACTTTATAATACAACTCTATCCATCTGCTTCTCAACTCTTTTAGGATTTGCCTCTGTACAAAGAGAGACTGGAGGTGACCTTTTATGATGGTGAGTTCCTCCTCATCTTATTCTCAATCATTTGGAAAGACATTTAGTGAAGAAGTAGGACAGTAGTGTGTGTGTGTGAGTGTGTGAGTGTTGACCTTAGCTGTCGCGCGTCCCTCCTCCAGGTCGCTACAGCAGCGGTGCCGACAGGAAGTTTGCTCTGCTGGAGGACGTGTTCAGCAAGTTCCCTGAGACGCCTGTCAGCGTTGAGATCAAAGAGGACAACAGCCAGCTGATACAAAAGGTGCAGTAAACCAAAGAATCTCCATAATATGAAACCATGCCTTTGTGACGCTCAGCAACTTTCCATTTGAATGCCAAGATATTGAAATAGCAGTCACTGTTTGTCTTTTTACGACCAAAGTTCCTGCTTTTTAGACTTCACGTTGCTTTAAACTCACTCACATAAAAGTGGAAATCTTTTAAAGTCAACACATCAACATGTAAGCGGACACACCTCCACATCTCACTTTTCTCTCATTCTCCTGCCTGTGCGTAGGTGTCTGACTTGGTTCGCCGCTACAACAGAGACGAGATCACCGTCTGGGCCTCTGAGAAAGCCAGCATCATGAAGGAATGCCGCAGTACGGTACATAGACCACCTGGGGGAGACAAATTCACAGCCAACATCAGTTTCTTTTTAAAATATATGTTGTGATTGCTTGTGTTGAAGTGATAACTGCGCTTGCATCACCCGGCCTGTCCCTCTGCTTCTCGGTAGAACGGCTCCATGCCGTACAGCTTCTCGGATAGCCGAGGTGTGCTGCTCCTGCTTCTCTTCTACAGCGGCCTGCTGCCCTTCGTGCCGCTGGGAGAGAGTTTACTGCAGTTCTACCTGCCGCGCATCATCAACAGGTGTGGCTCCACGCGCGTGTTATTACAAGAAGATGTTTGATGAGAGATTAATGTGTCCCAAGTGTACAAATGTGTCTGTTGTTTCTCTCTCTGTCTGTGTGTGCTGAAGGACGTTCATTCCTGATAATCAAATCCTGAGGAACAAGCTGGTCATCTCTTTGATAGAAAAGTGAGTTGAGTTTCCTGAGACTTTGTTTGTATGATGGTCGTCACCAACCACGTCAGAGAAAATAAACTTAAAGCACCAATGAGAAAGTCCTCCACAGAAGGGGTGATGCTTTTATGCAGAATCACATGTTGGAGTTCAATAATGTTTATATCACAGCCAGTTCTGGAGAATGTTGTACTGCTATTTTTGTAAATATATATATTTATTTGTCTCTGCTGTCATTCCAGAGTAACAATGAGGAAGAGTCTGTTTAAGCACCTCGCAGCTCGGGGAATTCAGGTAAGAAACTAGCAGAGTTGACTTTGTTTAGGTGCAACAGGAACGAATAGAAGACAAGAACCTAAAACACTACCACAAACTTATTATATGAGTTTTTCCACGAAATGTTGTGTAATGAACATCACGGGTCAGTATTTCAGGACTAACAGCCTCTCTGGTGCATCGTGTCCTGATGTGACTCATCTCTGCTGGGATGAGGTCACGCCCATCGTCCGGTCATGAGAGGTCACTGACTAGCTTGAGCAAAACAATGGTCATATGTCACAGTCTTGTCAGCTGCCGAGGGCCTCAACGCATGTGAATGCTCCCGAGTGATTCTGAGGTGGCGACTAAGAAAAGACTGTCCCCTCGTCAACCGCATAGACACTGGGGGGAGAACGTGGGCTCGTGTGAATGTTATAAATGAGAAACAAAGGAAGCTGTTCCTCAAAACCCTGGGAGCCAAACATCTGCGATACATCATGATTGCAACAAAGAAGCCTAAAATATATGTTAGTATTATTATTATATGATATATCAGTTATTTGACCACACTGCAGCCTGAACCAGTGATGCTCCGAGCTGAGACAACTGCTACCCGTCAGATTCAGGACAGCAGGGTTTTTTGTTTTATTGATTTTCAAGTCACGTACTGTGGCTCAACACTGCAGGACGGATGACAGAGAACTGGACTCCATCTGATTTTAACTTTAGCTTTACTCCCTATGTATTTGAGAAAGTGGTAAAAACGATTTTACGTATGTTTCTTTTAGCTGTTACGCCTGCTTGACCCCGAACCGATCATTACGATTGACCCGTTTGTCTTTAACTGCAGGTGCATTTGTTTGTGTGCAATAAAGACGAGGACATAAAGGCTGCATTTGAAGTCGGGGCCACAGGGGTGATGAGCGACTACCCGACTCTTCTGTCCCGCTACCTCTGCAGAAACCAAAGTCAGGATTGAACCCAAACATCATCGCAACAACAAACAATTACTCAGCAGCTTTCGGATGAGGATTGTGTAAAGAAAAGACTGTGACAGAGAAGTAAATACGAGAAGTGTGAGAATCATTTCCTCCACCGTGACAAGATCAGTCGAGGAGTTGTTGGTCTGTTCGACACCATTCGGCTCTTCATTGATCTGCTATCGGCCTCACGGCACAGCCCAGAGTCAACTGTAACGCTGTCGGGAGGAATTCTTCCTTTTTATTAGTGCACTAGACCAGTGCTTCTCAAATGGGGGTACATGTACCCCTGGGGGTACGTGAAGGCACTCCAGGGGGTACGTGAGATTTAAAAAAAGATATATTTTAAATGAGCATCCATTAAAAAATGATTTAAAAATAGTTATTTAATACATATTCTATAAAATATAAGTGTAAATTCATAAACGTATAATTGTATATATTCTATTTTAAATCAGACACTGATGGCACAGCGCTGTGTATTACATCTTTTTTTCAACCAAAAATGCTTTACACTGGTCAGGGGGTAATTATTTTTTTTACAGGGGGTACATCACTGAAAAAAGGTTGAGAACCACTGCACTAGACAGACAATTAGATCTTTGTGTTTATGTTATTTCATGTGTTGTGTATTCATGTATGTGTAAGAACGACTATAGACGAACGTGCATGTGGAGGAGGACATTGAGGAATAAAAAAATAAACATTTGTAAAAATATTTAAAAAATATAAATGAAAAGGGACAAAACATATGTATATGTGCACATGCACACATGTGGATATAATAATAATAATAATAACAATAATTTAATTATGTAAACTTGGCTTAGGGGAGGTCCAGCGGGGTCCCCCCCCCTTCCACATTTTTTTCTGCATCAACGAACATTATGGTGTTTTCTTTAATAAATGTATCAGTCAGCGATGTTGTAAAGAATCCCCCCCAATGATGGCTGATAGAGTCTTTTAGAGGTTTTAAAACAATTGGGATTGTGGTGGCATTCATGTTTGTTGGGAGTCAGGAGTTTTGTTTTATTTGAGTCAATCAGTTTTTTTTTTTAATGGTGCAGAAGTGTTTGTTTCTGAAGTGAATATTTAACCAGCTGTACCATGTAACTTAACATCCCATTTCAAGTGATAAGCGAGAAAATGTGAAAACGTGACTTTGAGTTGTTATTTTCTGGCATTATTTGATTGGTGGACTTTAGAAATACAAGATTGTTTCACTTGGATTCATGCTTTTGCATCCTTTTTGTGGTATTAAGATGAAAAGCACACAAACATGCTGGAAATGAAAGCCACGAAAATGTATACTTATTGGTTCTAAAATTATATCCATATAGGTGAGTAGAGTGTTAATGTAGTGTTTAAAACAGCCACTCCTCTACTGTACAGGCACACATAAACACAGGGTTTATATGTGCAGTTAGCTTCACCTGTGTCCTTGTTTTCCCAGGCTACGGTCAAAGTCCGGCCACACCGCTGTGAGAATAAACAACCAGTCTAGTGGGGAAACAAAGGCTGCATTTTTCTGACCTGCTTGGCTGTGCTTTGCAGTGTGACAAGTGAGTTAATGGATTATTAGTGGATCAGTGCAGACTTTAATACAGTAGATGCAAAGAGCAATCATTTAAATAAGTGACCCAGAAGAGAAATAATGCTCTTGTGAACAAAAAACATATATTATTATATATTACATGTTGGAACGAAATAGCTTTAAAAAAAAGTGTTTTAGGCAAATAAATCAAACCTTACAGGAAAAGCTTTTCAACAGAGCTGACTTTTATTTATTTAATCAACTTTGAATTTAGAATCAGTCAATTGTCATACAAATTAATCTGCAACACTTGTCATTAAAAGTATTCCTACAAATAAAATTGCACACTATAAATATGATTATGTATTGTTTGTCTTAATTAGTATTTTATTTTATTTTTTACATAGAATCATTTGCAGCATGTGTTTAAATACAAGTGTCTTAAGATTGATGTGCTGTGCTGAGGGAACCTTGCAGCTGGCCTGCATACAACATATAGGCTCCACATTTACACTGGGCCTCGAGACATGCAAATAATTCAAGAGACCCCAACAACCAGACCCCCTCTCCACATCTCCTGTCGATAGCAATCTAATGTTTCCTGAATCCAATCACACAACCGCAAACAATTGTTCCGTAGGTTGTGTAAGTTTGACCCACTCTGAAGGACTTTTATCCCAAATCCACCAGCAGGATGCGATAACTCACTAATAGCATAACAACAATCACACTGATAGCCATAAAGGGCTCATGTGAAGTCGCATCTGATTGGTTGACCCACATTCTAGACGTCACCGCCGCCTCCCATTGGTCGAGGGTGATTTGTTTTGCACTCTTCAGACTTCCTCCTCCTCTGCGCGTTTTCATAAACAAACCACATTTTTTTTCTTCTCCTCCCGCCGCACTGTCCTCCTGTCAGCCATCCAGCATTGTTGGACTCCGGCTCCTGTTTTTAACCCGCGGAGGAACTCTGAAAAGCGGCTCCACATTCAAAGAGACACGCGGGGAAACGGGGCTCCGCTGCAACCACCACCGGGGCTGCCCGTGTTGTCTTTGTCCGAGCACTCAAGCGCGTGGCCGACCCGTCGGACCGAGCCGACCCGCACACGACCTGCTTTTGATTAGATGATTGTCAGCTGTCGGTCATATCGGTTCGCCGTGTAGAGCGCGAGGAGCTTTCTTCAGGTGAGTCGACGGACACCCGAGGATTTCCTGCATTGCGCATCTAAGCTGCTGTAATGCGCGAGCCAGCCAGCCAGCTAGCTCGCGCGCAAGCTAGGTGGCCCGATTGCCCGATTTGTATCTTTAGCCTTGTGTGTGGCTACCTTGTGCTGCCTCACCTGTGTCCTCCTCAGGTATCTCCCCTCTGTTGGTTCCTTTAGAAGCTGCTGCATGCTTTGCCCAATGCTGGTCTGACTTTGTCAGTCTCTGCACACAACATAAGAAGACGGGCAACATTATTTACTAGATTCAGGTATTGTTATATAACGTTACACCTATTCTTTTTTTTTTTTTGCACCTTGCATAACAGGTATATATTTTTTTACCAACTGGCTTCAGCTTTGTTGTCCTTGTTTTGAGCTGTTTCTACTTGTACGTTCTTGCAAATTGTTCTTTGATAGATTGTAATGGCTGCTGCTGTCTAGCCCATGTCTGCAGATATAATCATATAATAATAATAATAGATACAATGTTCAGATGATTAACAGAAATAATCGTGGACTCGTAATGTTATGAAACATTATGAGATATGAAGTAAAAGTTATGAGGCTGTAAATCACATCTTATCATTTTGGTTTTAAAAACTTTGACTTACTATGTTAAAATAATACCGTTGACTATCCTTGCATCCTAATTTCTCATACTTTTTTTTGTTTCATTTTGGAAACGTTTTGTCCCAGAGTTTTGTCTTAAAATATCTTTTATTAATACGCAATTCACTTCACATAATCGTATAGAAAAAGATGAAAGCCGGCAAAGTATTTGTAAAGCTGCAACCAGCAAATCATTGGTAAATGCTTGAAATAAGAAATGTATTGTCAAACTGAACGTAGTTTGATCAGTTCCAGTATCGCAGGTTATTAATAGTTCAGGTTATGTTGGGTGAAGTCTTGCAGCGTTGCATTGTTATTATCAGTTGGGTTAGACGCTGATATAAAACCTCTCTTTGTCGAGCATCTTCCACTTCCTCACTGAAAGTTGCAAATGTAATCAGAGTGAGAATCTTGAATTTGCACGGTCGAACCAGTTGCTCTTAGGAGACACTAACGCCCATCTTGCTTTCTTCTCCCTCAGACATGGTGAAGCTGACGAAGGCCAAGACATTCCAGGCCTACCTGGACTCGTGCCACCGTCGCTACAGCTGTGTGCACTGTCGCGCCCATCTGGCAAACCATGACGATCTCATCTCCAAGGTCGGTATGCCGCCTCTCTTTTGTTGTAAATAATCATTCCAGGTGGCACGTAACGCCGCCCTGTGAGTCTCGCATAGTTTCGAAAGTGGGAACACTGGAAAAACTGGATTGACTTGATGCAAATAAAAAATCTCTCAAACGTAAAAAATTGTATATCATATTGTTGTTAGGTTTGATCCACAGTGGACACGGAGCATTTTTCTCCTCTCATTTTGTTGTTCTTCCATATCCTTTAGTCTTTCCAAGGCAGCCAAGGCCGAGCCTACCTCTTCAACTCTGTGTGAGTACTTTGTTTAATAATACTACACGTTGGCACAATGTATGTAGAAAAGTAGCTACTGCTGTTCATATTTTAGGTTTCCAATCATATTCTTATCTCCATAATCAATGTGTAGAGGGGTAAAAAGTGACTTCAGTTTTAATGTACTTTCTTTTAGTATTCCTTTCTATTTACTACTTGATTAAATGCTGTTCAGATCAGTGTTAGTATTCGATCAAGTACTTTTATGGGACATGGAAACAAAAATCAGTTGGCGAATGTGGGATCTTCTTTGTTTTCCCAGCGTATCATTTCCATAGTAAAGTTGTCCATGAAAACAAAGTCCCAGTATCAGACATGTTTGCACAAACCACATTGCCAACAGATAATTTGATTTTCTCTCTCTGAACCTTGAAGTTCACTTTAGTCGTACTATTTCTGGTCTAGTGGGTCAGAAGTACAAAAACGAGAGACCTTTAAATATCTCCAGCCCTTAATCTAACTTAAAGGTTTAAATCAGCTGTTTTAGTGAAGCTCTGTTTAAAATGGAAAGACATCTGCCCTGTGACTGTTTCATGACCGCAGTCTCCCCCCGCCCCCTTCAAAAAAGCAATTTAGGACAGTAGGTCAGGTTAGGAAATGTTAACAAGAGTAGTTTAATTACTGTGAAGCCTTCAGTGACTCCGCGCTGCTATTTAACAACACTGCGTTTTGTTTTCAGCGTGAACGTCGGCTGTGGTCCTGCGGAGGAGAGGCTGCTGCTCACCGGACTTCACGCAGTCGCCGACATCTACTGTGAAAACTGTCACACCACGCTGGGCTGGAAATATGTAAGTGTGTATAAAGTGCATGCTTCATGCCACCGATGCCCAGTGTAGGTTTTGATTTGCAGTTCCGCGTCAGATTTCACCTGTTGTCGGCTCCCCGGTAACGTTAGCAGGTTGGGATTTTAATCGTGAAGGAGGCATACAAAAGGTTTTGCAGTGGTTTTACTAAATGTGTGTTACTGAAAACCAGAAGCTTGCTAAGTCTTTATAAATATGTAAATGCAATGCCTTTCCATGAAACCATTTAAAACTAATATTATATATTTTACAAGAAACCTTTGAGGGGAAACAAAGGCAGATCAAGCTGACGAATCACCTTTCTTGTGGTGCCCTCATGGTATCTGTGTAGCTGCTGTAATCTGGATGTGTAAACACGTCAGCGGTTACATGTGTAGAGCCAGAAGCTACAATGTATCCTTTTAACACTTTTTTTATTCTCTCTACACATTTAACGATGTAGCTGAAGATGACATAGTTTCTTTTTATTGTTTGCATGAGGAAATATGTTATTAATAAGTGAAGCACGCATTTACACAATTTAATGTCACTTGTTTTTTCATTTTGTGATATATTACAATGTTTTGTAGGAAAAATATCTTTATTTATTTGTCCGTAGCTCCAGATACAAGTGATCATTTAGCCTAAAAATAAAACAACATATTAATCAGTATAAATGCTTTTCTGGAAGGAAAAACAAAAGTATTGTAGTTGATGTAAATTACACATTTAGAGTGTCTGCATGCCCTTCAATGAGACTATTACTGGATGGTACATGTGCATGGTAAAAGTCTGGTCTGAGCTTCTTTAATCTCCTTTTTGATAACGCTTATGCCCCTCCCTTCTGCAGGAACAAGCCTTTGAGCTGAGTCAGAAGTACAAGGAGGGGAAGTTTATCATCGAGCTTTCCCACATGATAAAGGACAACGGCTGGGACTGAGAAGGACATTTTCATCTTTCTTCATGACTTTTGTTCAAAGGTTGCATCCGCCTCGACATAAAAGGATTCCAGTGTAGCTTCCTCATCCCGCGTACGAGCCATCGCTGTGTCACTTTCACTTCGTACGGCTTCGCAAAGAATAGCATGTGACGCCTTATCTTTTTCTGCTCTTCATGTTTTTCCAGCGACCACAACAACACATTTGCTGATCTTGCTATCCAGATTGCTAGTTGTGCTGGGACATGGACTGAATGAGTGCAGGGTTTGTGTGTGTGAGACTGGGAGACGTAGTCACACAGGCAGGAGTGCGTGTTGGATTTTAAAGCGTGTGTTTGAGTGTTGAGCGCTAAACAGTCTCGCTGTGTGGGGACGAGGCCACCGCAAGTCATATAATCTGACCTTCTTCATATCAGATGCCGGTATTTGGGGTTTCCTTTTGAGTTTAAGGTGAACATTTAGACATATATCTGGTCCAAACGGAGTAAAGTCTATAGGCCTGTTTAACCCGGAGATCACTTATGAGTGATGATGGGGTGTGGAATGCTTTAAGCAGTGGGAGGTTATTTTTATTTTTTATCTGTGACATTCATGTTTTTTATGGTAAGGTCTGAAACACTTGTTCATATTTTGCTGGCAATCAGGATGTGGAATTAGTGATGTTAAAGCCCACAAAGGTCTCCTGCAGGAATTCTTAAATTGTGTGTGTGTGTGTGTGTGTGTGTGTGCGCGCGTGCGTGTGTGTGTGTTTTGAGATGTCTCTAGCTGGATGGTGTTGAGGACCATTAGCCCAGGGTTCCCATCTAGAGTTTCCACTGCTCAGTTAGGATATCTTCACTTTTACTTAATGCTGATGAGATCTATCCTACGTGTGTGTAGCCTAACACGGCGCTGCCCCTACGGATCCATTTACTCAATCGTGTTAGATCAAAGTGTGATTAGGAATATGTAGCATATTTATGGTGTTTTCTTTTCTTTTTTTTTATGTCTGCTTCTATCATTAAAAGTGTATTATTTTAACCTTTCATTAAAATACAGTGTGTCTGTAACCTGCTGTCAGTTTTCCTTTCCTTGGGATATTTTATTATACATTATAATCCTGCTTCTGAGTCCCACACAGGCATACTTTAATTATTAGGATAACACAAGTAATGAACACTAAGACAACATGCATGCCTGATCTCCAACACTTGAGAACTCCTAATCTTTCTGTCATTTTAACATACTTTTTTTAGCATTAGCGTGTGCCTTAATGGTGTTGCAACTATTTCAGTTTGTAATTTATTATGAAAACATGTTAAACATGTATGGAGCTCACATTTACAGGGAGGGGGAAATCCAACTGGATGCCAGCCAGTAAATCAGCCAACAGATGGCGATGTGGATACTTTTAGAATAATGGTATATTGGTACTTGGTAGTAAATTATACCTCCATGTGTATATACTATATATCGCTGTTAAGATACCTTGATGGTTCCATTCAGTTACAACACAAAGGGTCGGTTTTCAAAAGGCATTTCTCTTTAAAAATGCACATAATTCAAATAAAAAGCTCCAAAAATTATAAGTGAAGTAATGTTTCACAACATCTATAGTGAGTGTGCTTTCAACACGTCTTGCAACACACGTCTGTTTGTTTGCTGCAAAAAAGTAATTAAATACACGATGCCAACAAAGGCAATACATATTCTATTAAGAAAGGGATTGTTGAACTTGGAGCCGGACCAGGTCACATGATTGATCTCTGACCACGGCTAAGAATGTCCCTTTATGGCATGCAGTGGAGAGGCTGCTGACAGTCATGTGTGTGCAGCACATTTAGTCTGCTTTCACTTTTCATTCCTGCATGAGATTTAAGTACATCATCAAGACACAATTTAACTAAAGGCAGTGATAAATGTTATACAAATAGAGGGGTGTTTATTATTTTGTTCTTCTCTAATCCTCAATAGCATGTTACAGTAAGGCAGACACTGCATGGTACATGTCAACCAAGTAGTGACAGTGTTTTCAAACCCAGTGTACAGAATGTAAACTGTTCTGTTTTAGGGCTTTGGATTTACAGTACAGCAACCAGATTACAATAAAAAAAAAAGAAATGGATGAGTTAAGTCCCCATCTTAAATATTTATAAAATCCCTGTGAAGGAGTTGGAGCTGAAGTGTCATTAAAACTCAGCATATACTATATACATATACACTGCAATATATTTTATTTTTGCCAGAACTGCCAAAAAAAATGTTTTCTTATTAATCATCAGTCAATTTAAATTTCCACAAGGCTTGTATTAATTCATCATAACTCTTGGCATATGAGTTACAGTGAATTAAGTTATTTTTAAATTAGTCCTACATTCATTTATTATGTTTGTTGAGCAGGTGAGGACTTAGTGCCTTGCTCAAGGACACGTCAACAGGAGGTGGCCGTGGTGACGATCAGACATCAGGTGCAGGACAGCACTCTAATTAAATCATTTATTTATGCAGAGCCAAATAAGTAAAGTAAAACACACTTCCATTTTAATATTCTGGAGGATGAGTGATGTCACATTATGTAATGTTTGATCTCTTGATTATCCCCCCAGTGTTTTAAAATCCCTATGTTTCTATTTGATCAGCTGTTTTTTAGCTTGGGTTGTTTTTTTCTGTTCTGTTTGTATCCACTGTTTTTTTCCCTCTGTAAAGCACTTTGTAACCTTGGTATGAAAAGTGCTTTATAAATAAAGTGTATCATTGTGGAAAGCCAACTGTACATGCTTACTTTCAAGGAGGTGGATTATGTCAAGCTAAAACAAATATCATGACATGTTTGTCTTATACAAAAAACATCCTTCAAACCAAAACAGGTCTTCGGCTATAGACATAGATAACAAACTTTAACAGCCATCAAGACTCTCTGGCGGATGCTCTGAGAGCAAAGCACAATTTAGGAAAACTAAACCGTGGAAAGAAGGTAAAATAGGATGTGATTAAAAATGTAATCTTGACAGAAAATCTGCTCAAAAGAAAAATGTTCTGAAGTGAATTATGTGGTGACATGTTCTTATTGGGGGCTGCACGGTGGCGTAGTGGCTAGCACTGTCGCCTCACAGCAAAAGGGGCCGGGGTTCCAATCCCGGTCTGGGCGGGCCTTCTGTGTGGAGTTTGCATGTTCTCCCCGTTAATTGGACTCTAAATTGCCCATAGGTGTGAGTGTGAATGGTTGTCTGTCTATATGTGAGCCCTGGATAGACTGGCGACTTATCCAGGGTGTACCCTGCCTTCGCTCAATGACAGCTGGGATCGGCTCCAGCGCCCCGCGACCCTAAAGAGGATAAGCGGTTCAGATGATGGATGGATGGATGTTCTTATTGCTGACATTATATTTTACAGTGTCACCTTGACAAAGGCAGATCCAGGATTCGTCTCCAGGTCACTCAATGAAGACAGTCTTATTTTGTTTGTCTCCTAGAGAAAGTCTTTGATGATGACTTTAGATGACCTCTCCTTGCCAGGTTATGCTATGGTGAAAAAATAGGCCTATACATACTGCTGTATTGGAGGCTGGCTATACTGGATATTATGGACACTGTATTACTGTGTCTCTATATTATTCTTGTTTATTTGTTGTTCCATTTATAAATTATAGAGCAATCACAGTGTTTATGGTTTATTTTACTATCTACTCGAAACCTACAATTAATACGCCAGCATGTAGTAAACTAGAAAATTTCGCAAGAAATTTTGAAAGTGTGGCGCCTACTGCCGTAATAGCTGAAAATAATTGAATATTGCTGAATAAAGCTCAATATAGCTCAATAAAGCTGAAAATAGCATGATATAGCTTAATATAGCTCATTTTAGGTGTAAACTGCTGAATATAGCTGAATATAGCTAATAGCTGAAAATAGTTGAATATTGCTGAATAAAGCTCAGTATAGCTCAATAAAGCTGAAAATAGCATGATATAGCTTAATATAGCTCATTTTAGGTGTAAACTGCTGAATATAGCTGAATATAGCTAATAGCTGAAAATAGTTGAATATTGCTGAATAAAGCTCAATATAGCTCAGTAAAGCTGAAAATAGCATAATATAGCTTAATATAGCTCATTTTAGGTGTAAACTGCTGAATATAGCTGAATATAGCTGAATATAGCTAATAGCTGAAAATAGTTGAATATTGCTGAATAAAGCTCAATATAGCTCAATAAAGCTAAAAATAGCATAATATAGCTTAATATAGCTCATTTTAGAGAGAGAGAGAGAGAGAGACAGACAGAGGGGAGGGGTGGGAGAGACACAGAGAGAGAGAGAGACAGAAGGAGAGAGAGATACAGGGGGAGAGCCAGACATTCAGAAGTCAGTTGCCCTATGTGTGTGCGTGTATCTGTCAATCAAAGGTTTCCACGGTGATAAGAGCAGTTGGTCCTAACTAAAGGGAGAGTAACTAAAGGGAGAGTAACTAAAGGGTGAGTAACTAAAGGGAGAGTAACTAAAGGGAGAGTAACTAAAGGGAGAGTAACTAAAGGGAGAGTAACTAAAGGGTGAGTAACTAAAGGGAGAGTAACTAAAGGGAGAGTAACTAAAGGGAGAGTAACTAAAGGGTGAGTAACTAAAGGGTGAGTAACTAAAGGGAGAGTAACTAAAGGGAGAGTAACTAAAGGGAGAGTAACTAAAGGGAGAGTAACTAAAGGGAGAGTAACTAAAGGGAGAGTAACTAAAGGGTGAGTAACTAAAGGGTGAGTAACTAAAGGGAGAGTAACTAAAGGGAGAGTAACTAAAGGGAGAGTAACTAAAGGGAGAGTAACTAAAGGGAGAGTAACTAAAGGGTGAGTAACTAAAGGGTGAGTAACTAAAGGGAGAGTAACTAAAGGGAGAGTAACTAAAGGGAGAGTAACTAAAGGGTGAGTAACTAAAGGGTGAGTAACTAAAGGGTGAGTAACTAAAGGGTGAGTAACTAAAGGGAGAGTAACTAAAGGGAGAGTAACTAAAGGGAGAGTAACTAAAGGGAGAGTAACTAAAGGGAGAGTAACTAAAGGGTGAGTAACTAAAGGGAGAGTAACTAAAGGGAGAGTAACTAAAGGGAGAGTAACTAAAGGGAGAGTAACTAAAGGGAGAGTAACTAAAGGGAGAGTAACTAAAGGGTGAGTAACTAAAGGGAGAGTAACTAAAGGGAGAGTAACTAAAGGGAGAGTAACTAAAGGGAGAGTAACTAAAGGGAGAGTAACTAAAGGGAGAGTAACTAAAGGGTGAGTAACTAAAGGGTGAGTAACTAAAGGGTGAGTAACTAAACGGTGAGTAACTAAAGGGTGAGTAACTAAAGGGTGAGTAACTAAAGGGAGAGTAACTAAAGGGTGAGTAACTAAAGGGAGAGTAACTACAGGGTGAGTAACTACAGGGTGAGTAACTAAAGGGTGAGTAACTAAAGGGAGAGTAACTAAAGGGAGAGTAACTAAAGGGAGAGTAACTAAAGGGTGAGTAACTAAAGGGTGAGTAACTAAAGGGAGAGTAACTAAAGGGAGAGTAACTAAAGGGTGAGTAACTAAAGGGTGAGTAACTAAAGGGAGAGTAACTAAAGGGAGAGTAACTAAAGGGAGAGTAACTAAAGGGAGAGTAACTAAAGGGAGAGTAACTAAAGGGAGAGTAACTAAAGGGAGAGTAACTAAAGGGTGAGTAACTAAAGGGAGAGTAACTAAAGGGAGAGTAACTAAAGGGAGAGTAACTAAAGGGAGAGTAACTAAAGGGAGAGTAACTAAAGGGTGAGTAACTAAAGGGAGAGTAACTAAAGGGAGAGTAACTAAAGGGTGAGTAACTAAAGGGTGAGTAACTAAAGGGTGAGTAACTAAAGGGAGAGTAACTAAAGGGTGAGTAACTAAAGGGTGAGTAACTAAAGGGAGAGTAACTAAAGGGAGAGTAACTAAAGGGAGAGTAACTAAAGGGTGAGTAACTAAAGGGAGAGTAACTAAAGGGTGAGTAACTAAAGGGTGAGTAACTAAAGGGTGAGTAACTAAAGGGTGAGTAACTAAAGGGTGAGTAACTAAAGGGAGAGTAACTAAAGGGAGAGTAACTAAAGGGAGAGTAACTAAAGGGAGAGTAACTAAAGGGAGAGTAACTAAAGGGAGAGTAACTAAAGGGAGAGTAACTAAAGGGAGAGTAACTAAAGGGTGAGTAACTAAAGGGTGAGTAACTAAAGGGTGAGTAACTAAAGGGTGAGTAACTAAAGGGTGAGTAACTAAAGGGAGAGTAACTAAAGGGTGAGTAACTAAAGGGAGAGTAACTAAAGGGAGAGTAACTAAAGGGTGAGTAACTAAAGGGTGAGTAACTAAAGGGAGAGTAACTAAAGGGAGAGTAACTAAAGGGAGAGTAACTAAAGGGAGAGTAACTAAAGGGTGAGTAACTAAAGGGTGAGTAACTAAAGGGTGAGTAACTAAAGGGAGAGTAACTAAAGGGAGAGTAACTAAAGGGAGAGTAACTAAAGGGAGAGTAACTAAAGGGAGAGTAACTAAAGGGAGAGTAACTAAAGGGTGAGTAACTAAAGGGAGAGTAACTAAAGGGAGAGTAACTAAAGGGAGAGTAACTAAAGGGAGAGTAACTAAAGGGAGAGTAACTAAAGGGAGAGTAACTAAAGGGAGAGTAACTAAAGGGAGAGTAACTAAAGGGAGAGTAACTAAAGGGTGAGTAACTAAAGGGTGAGTAACTAAAGGGTGAGTAACTAAAGGGTGAGTAACTAAAGGGAGAGTAACTAAAGGGAGAGTAACTAAAGGGTGAGTAACTAAAGGGAGAGTAACTACAGGGTGAGTAACTACAGGGTGAGTAACTACAGGGTGAGTAACTAAAGGGAGAGTAACTAAAGGGAGAGTAACTAAAGGGAGAGTAACTAAAGGGAGAGTAACTAAAGGGAGAGTAACTAAAGGGAGAGTAACTAAAGGGTGAGTAACTAAAGGGAGAGTAACTAAAGGGAGAGTAACTAAAGGGTGAGTAACTAAAGGGAGAGTAACTAAAGGGAGAGTAACTAAAGGGTGAGTAACTAAATGGAGAGTAACTAAAGGGAGAGTAACTAAAGGGAGAGTAACTAAAGGGTGAGTAACTAAAGGGTGAGTAACTAAAGGGTGAGTAACTAAAGGGAGAGTAACTAAAGGGTGAGTAACTAAAGGGAGAGTAACTAAAGGGAGAGTAACTAAAGGGAGAGTAACTACAGGGTGAGTAACTACAGGGTGAGTAACTAAAGGGAGAGTAACTAAAGGGTGAGTAACTAAAGGGAGAGTAACTAAAGGGTGAGTAACTAAAGGGTGAGTAACTAAAGGGTGAGTAACTAAAGGGAGAGTAACTAAAGGGAGAGTAACTAAAGGGTGAGTAACTAAAGGGAGAGTAACTAAAGGGTGAGTAACTAAAGGGAGAGTAACTAAAGGGAGAGTAACTAAAGGGAGAGTAACTAAAGGGTGAGTAACTAAAGGGAGAGTAACTAAAGGGAGAGTAACTAAAGGGTGAGTAACTAAAGGGAGAGTAACTAAAGGGAGAGTAACTAAAGGGAGAGTAACTAAAGGGTGACCTGCTTGTTGAGTCCTAACATGTTGCACACCATCTCTCTTGAGTACGGCTGTTCTAACACATAGCGCAGCAAGCCCGTCTGGGGCTCAAACAGGTCCTACAAACAAAAGAAACACACAATGTAATACTGCTTTGTGTGTGTGTGTGTATCACATGTGTTAATATTCTACCTTGTCAAACGGCAGCATGCCTCTCAGAGCGCCATCTGTAACTCCTGGAAGTTAGACCCCACTACTAAGCACCTGTGTCACCAGGGTGAAGAGCAGACGAGATCTTAAGACTCGTATGTCTCTCTATGTATCTATAACAAGTATATGTGCATGTCTATGTCTGTTAATGTAGGTTAAATAACTACGTGTGTGTGAAACTGCCCTGATGACCTCATTTGAAGCACCTGTGTCACTCAGCAGTTAGTGTTTCCCACACGCGCGCGCCATGGTTACCATGGCGATTGGGGAAGCACAGCTCTGTCCCTTAGGGAGAGATATTTAATGAAAACAACCTGTCAAACTAATGAATTTGATAGGAAAACCGTAACTCCGTATGAAAAAATGAAGACATCGTGAGAAGCACAAGACTTTTGTGAACGTTTACGTGTACTTAAATGTTTGGTGGGTTTAGAAATGAGCGCTTAGAGGCAGTTCAGAAAGAGCCCCCGTTTGCTCATTTTGAGAAAACTCTGCTCCGATTTAACATGGGGCTGAATGGAGCGGTTGGCTGACTTCATGTCGCTTTCTTGCTTTTTGACAAAAAAGTAAATGTTTTTGGGACTCCACGACACATTTGTACAAGCAAGCACAAGATTTCCTACGTTTTGTACTATAAATTATGCCTGTAGAGTGAAAATTGTGGCAGTAATGGCAATTTACAAATATTTATTTCTGATGAGTCTGAAGCTGGTTCGTGCTCTAGCGATGACATCACGTGCTCTGAGCTGCCACATACACACCCATTGTAAAGTCAGAAATGGTCTGAATATTTTCCTAAACTTGAACAAATATTAGAGGAAAACTGTGCTAGCTATCAAAAAATGTCCAATTAGGAAAATAAAGTCCATCCTTTTGTTAACGTTTCAAAGGTTTAATCATTTCTCTACGTTAAAGTATGGCGAGTCAATATGGCCACAAAGATGAGTGTTTCTTTTGCTCTCTTCTGGCCGGAACCCCATGTAAGCGGATGGGACAATTTCTCGCCGTTTTTTGCATTTTTCGGGAAAACCGCCGGTCGAATCTCTTAGCAGGGTCATAGCACACGATTCCCGATCAGGCCGCTCGTTTTGATGTATTTTGTACGCATGTGCTGGCAACGCTGCGGGACGAGATACGGTCCAAAGTTTAGGCGGAAGAGGAATAAATAAAGAAGCCCGCAGGAGAACATAAAGTTGGGCTGCTGCAAGGGCTATGAGCCCTTGCTGGCAGCGCCACACTTAACTAGCGTTGCAACTGCAGTCAGTACACTTGCAGCAGAACATACCATATTATAGCCTACACACTGTACAAACTACTCATATAATATACTTTAGTATTACAAACTGGTGTGCGTGTAAAATAATTGGAAACAATCACACTCCAACGAGAATAACTTGTACAATATACTTTACGGTGCGTTAAACAACATGGGTTAGTAATCTCGACCCTGTTTGTTGTCGTGCACCCCCGCGTCCAAGCAAATGGATCGTTCCGAGTTGGTTGGTCATGTGACTTTTTCCGTATCGCCATTTTCCTCTTCTACACCGGTGATCTTGCTGACAGCTACGTTGTCGCCCCCCTCTCAGCATTTTAACCTATCCATAATCTGACGGTGGGACAAAAAACGGGAAACCTAAAAAAAGAAGAAGTCTGCCTTGTAGCTGTGTCGCCCCGAGAAAAGTGCGAGAATGTCTTCTGAGGAGAGCCCCGAGTACGCGCCTTTCTTCGCTGTGATGGGAGCCTCTGCGGCCATGGTCTTCAGCGGTAACTACACCAGCTCCTTCATCCGACATCTCGATATAACGGCGAGCTAGCTCCGCCAGATGTTCAACTATCATTCTGTCTGTCTGACTGTCTGTCTCCGGGGACACGGCGTTGGGGTGTTAGCTGAGTCGGTCACGGCTCACGCGCGCGCGCACACCTGCCTGGGATGCGAGGCAGAGGCGGGGGAAGGTTTCCACCTCACGCCGTCGCTAGCTGCCCCCTCTACCAGCCTGGTTATATCATATCAGGCTGTGATGCTGCCTTTCTTGGTGACGCAGACTCTCTGAGGTGGCAGCTGCACCGATCAGGCCGTCTGTAATCTGCTATAGTGTCTGTTATAAAGGGCTAGATCCTCGTGAATTATATGATGAATAAGATTCTCGCTGGGGATTAGTGCCAGGCATGTTACTCGCTGGTTTAATGTTGAGTGTTACAGGAGGGCCAGCATCTAGGCCTAAACATCAATGAGGGGAAGTAAGGGGAAATCCATCCATCCATTCACTCACTCGAGGCGGGGTGCACCAAGCTTGTCAACGAGGAAATTCAATATACAGAAGTATTTTGGAGGGATTCACAGTCAATCGATGTCAATTCGTGCAGACCCCTGTCTCTATGATGTGGAAATCATTGATGATTTTATTTTGACATCAGGTGACACTTTGTGGAGTTTGATCATTGAATGACAGTTGTCTCATATTTTGTATTTGTATAATATTGTAAATCTAGAGATGCAAAAATATAATATAAAATACATAAACCCAGTGTATATTACCAATCAAATACCAGAGCTCTCTTCCATAAATTAAAAATCAACCCAGTTGGTTGAATGTGTCTGTAGTTAAATCCAAGTTATAATTTATATTAAGTAGGTGTTTGAGGTGAAAATGGAAAAACAGTTATATTTGATTATAATTAACACATCAAGGCCCAAAGACAACTTGACGGCAGCGTTATTTGGTCTTTAGAGCTTTGAATCAAAAATATATTATACCCTTCAGTAAAATCTGTGTGCTGCTAAGGTTTCACAACATTTTGATGGTTCACAACAGAGTCGGTCCAGGATTTCTCGAGGTGACACTCGAGGCCGCTCAATCAAGCACAGAGTAGGCGACATCTGTGTAATGCTGAACACCTATAGGACATGTGATGTCCATCCTTATCAATTATCTATGGGATGCACAGTGAGGAAGCCGGCAGTACACAAGTGGCCCATGATGCATTTAAAATGAGAGGGATAAGAAGTTATGCTGTACCTTTATGCAAATTTGAACAGCAGAAAATATAAGTGGATAAGAAAACCACTATCAAATCTTCTCTTGATAATATAAAGCAAATAGTATTTTGGTACAGATATGTTAAAAATGATGGGTTGCTTATTCACACAATAGAGAGTCGATAAGCACATAGCGCTCAAAAGTGTCAACACTCCCACATCAAGTGGGAAGTGGTGGAGGGATTTATTTATTTTCTCCTGCTGGTCTTTATGATAAACGGATAACAGTTTTTTTGCTTGTCATCGTCTAACAGTAATTTGCCTCCACAGTGGGAAGTTCTCCAGATGACAAAGAATAGCACTGAAACTTAATTTCCTTTTGCATTTTTCTTCGTGCTGGTCAACCATCCGTAGAGAAGGATTGCTGTGTCCAGTAATTGTAGTAGATTAACCTCTACATGGGACAAAACCCCACACAGGATGTGGGTTCCCTGGTGAAAGCAGGGCAAGTGCAAATGCAAGAAAAGTGATTAACTGGCTGACAAACCGCTGGCTGCGTGAGTTCAATCAAAAACTGAACTTCAGTCTATTTGTTTGCACAATTTAAAATACATAAAATAAGAGCTCATGGGAGGCAGCAAGCCATGGGGCTTGTACAAAGTCCTTTACAAAATAATTAAATTGCGTATAATTGTAAATCTCAGACACCAAGATGTCAAAATAAAAGCAGATGACAGAAACATAAAAAAGGGAACTTGGAACCAAGAAAAGGCTTGCCTACTGTATTCTTATAGATTGACGATATTCTGAACAAACTCACAACGGGTGACCAGTGATGTGCAGTGTGACTACAAATATGTGACAAGCAGATATCAGGGAGACGTGAGGTGACAGCAGAGCAGGAAAAGGGAAACTTTTTAAAGTAGTCAGGTATTTAAGTGGGTGAAGTTTTGTGGGTTATCAAGAGTACAGAGTAAAACCATTATTCACTTTTTAGAGATGGTTTGTGGAGAAACTTTAAAAAAAAGTTGCACTAGTGAGATTTGTCAATACACTTCTTTTCTAAAAATGTATCCTATATAGCACTTTATTTCTCAGTTATATATAACTGGGTGGGAGAAAACTGTCAGTCGAGTATTTTCTGCTGTTTAGTTTGGTCTATTACCGTCGGACCGGAAATCGATTGTCTGGATTCATTATTGTCCCGCAGCCTCATCCGAATCCATATTTCGTTTGGGTTGAGTTGTTTCTGACAGGAGTCGTTTGTAAGTGAAGAATCCTCACTGACTGAACAGTTGAGTTAACAGGAAGTCTCTCCTCTCTCGCGCAGCATTAGGAGCAGCATATGGCACGGCGAAGAGCGGCACAGGCATCGCCGCCATGTCCGTGATGCGGCCGGAGCTCATCATGAAGTCCATCATCCCCGTGGTCATGGCTGGTATCATCGCCATCTACGGGCTGGTGGTGGCTGTGCTGATAGCAAACAACATCTCCGAGAGAGTCACCCTTTACAAGTAAGAGGAAGCCCTGATGCAGTAGTCGATTAGAACGGTGTTGACATTAATAGTGTGTTATTGCTGCTCGTTGCACATGGTTTGTTTGCCTTTGAGTTGAAGCACATACACATAAACGGCAATCTCCCAAATAGATTCATGAGTCAAGTAGTCCTAAAGCTACTGAAGATATTTTTAACTACTACTAATTTTAACCACCTGACAAAGACTGTTTTATCTGTTTTGCTAAATGTTTGATTTCTTTCTTCACGGTACATGTTTTATTTCAATTCATTTTGTACAGTCTAAAATCACCAATGTGCCTCAGAAGGCTTTACAATCTGTACGCATACGATATCCACTGTCCCGGGACATTACCCTGCTGGGCAGGTAGTGAACAGCTAACTGGTCAGAACTTGTTTTACTGAAACTGTTTTATGGACAAAAGTGTAGACGTGATGCAAAAACGCTCCGTGATCATGAAGCCCAATGTTTCTCTACATTTCTCTGGTTTTATCATTGAAGTTTATCAACTACATTGCAGACTGGAGTCTCTATCGGTGACAAACTGAGTAATTTCCCGCATTTTCATATACTATGATAATCTGGTCATGGGTCACATTTTAGAGGATTATGGTGTTTATTGCAACTTCAGCTGCTGCATTAACGCGCAAAGAATTAAAGCTTTTGATAATGCTGAACATCGAGCTGATTCCTAATCTAAATTATTTATTTTATTGCATTATTATATGTTTCAGGCGGTATTACCTTGTGCAATTTGTTTCTCTCCAACAGGAGTTTCCTGCATCTCGGTGCTGGTCTGAGCGTGGGCCTGAGCGGTCTGGCAGCCGGGTTCGCCATCGGCATCGTGGGCGACGCCGGCGTGCGAGGCACCGCCCAGCAGCCCCGGCTTTTCGTGGGCATGATCCTGATCCTGATCTTCGCCGAGGTGCTGGGGCTTTACGGCCTCATCGTGGCTCTCATCCTATCTACAAAATAAATGTCCGTATCAAACACCATCTCATTCATTTCACATCGAAGCAGCAAGAACAACTAGGAGATTTTCACCTACTTCCATTACACCCCGTGGGTCTGACAGGATGGGATGGCAACAGAAACACGTGAGCGGCCCACTTGACCGCTGTGTCCTCAGTAGATGTGGTCTATCCATTTTGTTTGAAGCCATCCAGTTGTGTCAGGTCTTGTGAGTACTGAACGGGCATGAAGATGTATTGGTTGTTGTGGGATGATGTGTGGACAGTCTGCTTGATTTGTTGTCTGATCTTAACCTGTACAGTGAACCAGAGTCCCTCCACCTCCTGTAAATGTAGTAACCAGTCTGTGCTGTGAGTGTGAGTATTAATGTTTAACCCTCTGCTCATTCTCCTCTGTTGATTTTTGTTTTCTGTTGGTGATTTTTGATTGCCATCCTCCGTTTGGAGACGGCTGAAAAATCATGCGCACCAGTATTTATTTTTCCATGTTCTTTTCGGGGACCGTTTTTTTGAATCTCAGTGGTGAAGAGCTGTCAATACATATTATTTTTTTCACTATTTATGGAAAGTTCTGAAGACTTTGACTTAATGAAACTGTCTAAATGGAATACTGTTTATTGAAAACCCTATATACATAAAATATATATAAATTATCTGTGTATAGTTAGATTCATTGCACTGTGGGTAATTGTTCTAAGTGCTTGGAAGTGTGTGTGTGTGTGTGTGTGTGTGTGTGTGTGTGTGTGTGTGTGTGTGTGTGTGTGTGTGTGTGTGTGTGTGTGTGTGTGTGTGTGTGTGTGTGTGTGTGTGTGTGTGTGTGTGTGTGTGTGTGTGTGTGTGTGTGTGTGTGTGTGTGTGTGTGTGTGTGTGTGTGTGTGTGTGTGTGTGTGTGTGTGTGTGTGTGTGTGTGTGTGTGTGTGTGTGTGTGTGTGTGTGTGTGTGTGTGTGTGTGTGTGTGTGTGTGTGTGTGTGTGTGTGTGTGTGTGTGTGTGTGTGTGTGTGTGTGTGTGTGTGTGTGTGTGTGTGTCTTTATGTTTAATATGACATTCTCCAACACTAGTATCGTTTACCTGTAGTGCTGCTGTCTTGATTTTTGTTTTGTTTAAGGTGACAGCTCACTGTTCAGCCATGCCTGTCAGATTTCCAAATAAAACTCAACCTCCTCCAGAACATCGTTGTCTTGTTGAGCCTGTTCTTCTGGTGTTCATTGAATGCCTTAACTTGCGGCGTCAAGTCTTTTAGGCTTTTCAGAGTCTAGAGCATCTGTCAGCATTTCATTGAGAAATGGAAATCGGGCAATTAATAGTTCATTAAATTGATAGATGGCTAAATGAAAAGGGAGAATTAATTAAACTTATTGAATGTCTCATATTAATATTGAGAATGAACATGCATAATTAATTGTGGCGTTTGTACTTTCTTAACTCAGAGAGAGAGAGAGAGAATTATGCAATGTGCAGGCTTCAACTTGGACGGTTAAAGACTAATTTAAGCTTAATCTTTTGAATACATTTTTAACACAAAACAAGAAATGTGGATTTTGTGCATCACTCGCATATAAAGCACTTCAGGATCTTTTAACGGTCTGAACAGGAGGAATTGTTACAGCAAGCTAAACCTGTTTCAATGCTCATAGAGGCGACTGACTAGTGTTTTTAAGCAGAATTGGAAAATATTTTACCATTTTCTTTTTTTCAGATTTTTTTTATGTTTTGTGATATTGCTACTTAATGAAATGTATAGCTTAATTCTGAATATTTCCTTCACTTAATAAATATAACACTCTGAAAGGGGACAGTCATCACAATACTTCTACTGGTACATTGTTTTGCTGATGATAAAATAATAATAATACAGAACTTCGACTGATATTGGAGTATTTCTGATCATGTTGCGCTTTTATTTTTTAGTTCAATAACATGTAAATGTCTCCTCCTCCGCTGTATAACTCAACACCCCTCGTTCCTCTGGAACAACACTGAAAACTTCCTGTGGAGGAGGCAGCGGGCTCCTGCAGAGAGCCTGTTATTGTTTATGCTTTGGACTGACGTAAAGTAGGTCATGGAAGAAGGAAGCTCCGCGAGCCGCCGTCGCGTGCTAACAATCAAAGAATAAGAGGCTTCGAGGAGCACCGTGTCCGGGGTTTCCCGTGGACGCCGGTTGGTGCACAAGGCAGGAACGTTAACGGTTTTCTCTCGCGCGCATAGCATCGCGCAGCTAACGGAAGTTAACTGGGTTAGCTTGTTTAAGCTAGGTGCGAATCTGCATCACCAGCCGAGTTATTGCGCCCTTTTTGTAATACGTGGCTAATTAACCGCGTAGTTACCCGACATCTACCGGTGAACTAAGCTCTCTATATATATATATATATATATTTATATATAACCAGCTGTCTGAGTTGAGACGCCTCTGACCTTGTTACATCCTGCTAACATTTTGACGCATCCGCGGTTCAAGGGGCGGAATTCTGTGTAGCTACCGTTAGCTGCTACCGTTAGCCGGGCTAGGTGGCCAACTAGAGCTAGTGAGGAAAACAACGCCGATACTCGTTTAGCTGATGATGACAATAATCTGTGGTCAAGCCACAAGACTAGTAGCTACCAACTAACGCTAGTTGGCGTTAAATCAAGTAGTTAGGATAATATGTGTGTAAGTTAACCGTTACCTTGCCCCATTAACTAACTAGCGTAACGCTCACTGGGCTTCATTTGATACAATAAACACTGACAAGGTTTGTACATTATCGTTGGCACGTGTTAGTGTTGACATAAGACCTAAGGACCGCAGCAACGATGAAGATAAATAGCTATGAGTCTTGACATGCAATGCACAAAGGAACAAGCAGCAATGTAAAAAGATACTCCAGTGAATTGCCAAAGACTTCTGTGTCTATGCTTCTCTAGATTGTCATATGTTCAATTTATTTTTTCAGCATCTGGACAGATGCCCTTCCTTCAGCATCTGGACTGAACCTTCTTCTCCTGGTGAGACACTGTGTGCCATGTCCAGGCGCAGCAGGAACAGTTGTGCATGGAGATATGTTTGGGGGGGGATACGAAGGGATGCCGATGCCCGGGCACTTGAAGAATGGAGCCATGATCGCCTAGAGGTAAGCGTACAAGGGCTGCTGTTTCCCCCATTGGCCCCAGCGTCATTGGACACAGGAGTTTTTGTTTGTGCCACATGATGACATTTGTTTCCCCCCAGGCAGGAGATAGGATGTGTCATCACCATGAGAGGTCGAGCCAAATGCACGTCAGCTGTCAGATTTTAAAGCCTCAAATTTGGCCATTGTAAACAGTGTGTGTTTGTTGGAGATGAGGTTTCAGTTATGCAATTCACTATTCCATCTTAGAGATGTAGATAAAAGGTACACTTTCCAATGCAGTGCCCGATGTTGACTTTGTAGCAGCCCAACATCAAAACCAGTGCTGTGTTGTTACATAAGCAATGCTGCTGGCATTTGAATTTGTTCTCTTTCTACATTGTTGCTCCCCAGTACAGTGATTCGGACTCTGAGGCAGACCTTTCCGCAGTGATGGTCCCTCCGGTCCCCAGTGCTGTGCCTGTCACCGGAGAGTCCTACTGTGGCTGCGACTCCCCAGCTGAGACCAACTACAACCCTCGTCTGCGAGGTTTTCACCAAGTTAAAGACTGCCACTGTGGCGAGGATGACCAAGGTACAGGACAGCTCCTGCATTTCAATGGCCCAATTTATAATTTAAAGGTTGATTAGGTGATGTCACTTGAGTTACACCATTTAAGCCAATCATGTAATTTCTTTTTTTTTTTATCGAGCTCTAAGATCCGCTCACATATTTTTCTCCAAATAAAATGTGACGTGTATTAATTGACACAGAGTAAAAAGCCAGTTTAAGTAAAATGTCTTGTTGCTTTGGCCACGAATGACTGAATGAGTTCTAATGTTTCAGAATTTGACTGGGTTTGGGATGGCAACAGCCGATCGGCAGCAACATTACTGAGCTGCGACAATCAAAAAGTGAACTTCCACTCTGAATACAGCTGTGGCACAGCAGCAATCCGTGGCTCCAAAGAGCTGGCTGAAGGGCAGCACTTCTGGGAGGTGAAGATGACGTCTCCAGTGTATGGAACAGACATGGTAAACCTCTACGCCTCATCTCCTAACACTGACCCTGCTGGTCGTATGTCACTCTTCCGAAAGACATTCACGTGTAGAGCAAATATTTGTCTCTGAATTGTTTTTTATATCTGTGCAGATGGTCGGCATTGGCACTTTTGATGTCAATCTAGACAAATACAGACACTCGTTCTGCAGCCTGTTGGGAAAAGATTCAGACAGCTGGGGTCTTTCTTACACTGGTAAGATTAACATGCTTTGATGTCGCAGCAACTTCTCACAATGGGAAGTGTATAGGTTTAACCTCAGTGGTTGTCTTTTTGTCAGGCTTGTTGCATCATAAAGGAGACAAGATGAATTTCTCCTCCCGGTTTGGACAGGGATCCATCATCGGGATCCATCTGGACACGTGGCACGGCACACTCACATTCTTCAAAAATCGCAAGTGTATAGGTTAGTATTAACATAAACACATACATATATTCTGTGTGTGTGTGTGTATATGTTATATATTTTTATTTTAATGCAATAAATACGGATTCATACTTGCAGCTCGTCACTGCTCTGTTGTGGCCAAACTTCACTTCTCAAATTACCTTTAACCTAGTTTAGCATTTCTGGACAACAATTTATTGTTACATATTGACTGACATAAACCAATACTGATAAATCTGCAACAAGCTGCCAGTCTACCATGGACAGCCCTAGATCTGGCTTCGCTTCAACCTTCGGCCTATAGGATTCAGGCGTAAGGTGGAGAGCTCTGCTCACAGCAGTAGTGGCTCCTCCCCCGTCCAGGGGCGGAGCTTTGCCTCTGTCCCCACTGGGAGCCAAAACCAACACCATGCTGCTGAGAGCCCAGGCCATATTTGTATCCCATATGAAAGAAACACACCTATGTACACATGTTTAGTGGGTATTCTCGACTAACATTAACACATGTGGCCCACAGTGTGGTATTTTAACAAAATATTACACATTTTTGTCACCCTTCTCGATGTAGGTGTTGCTGCCACAGACCTACAAAACAAGAAGTTTTATCCGATGGCGTGCTCCACAGCAGCGAAAAGCAGCATGAAGGTGATCCGGTCCTGCTCGGCGCCCACCTCCCTGCTGTACCTTTGCTGTGCTCGTCTTCGCCAGCTGCTGCCAGACTGTATGGACACCCTGGACGTGTTGCCGCTGCCGCCAGGCCTTCGCCAGTTGCTCCACAACAAACTGGGCTGGGTGCTCAGTCTCAATAGTGGCCCCACAGAGGAAACCCCGGATGCACCTGAGCGCCCCTCCTGCTTGCCCGCCCCTGCCCTGGTTGGACCGCACTCCTCTGAGAGCGACTCAGAGGGTTGCACTTCTGACCCCGAAGCCTGTCGGAGGAAGAGATGCCGCTGGACGTGACTGCCCAGCTCGACTCCTACCTCCCCTCAAACACTGACAGACGTTAATGTCCTACGGCATCTGATCTAGTGGTTCCTACCTGCCTCAAGCTTTCCTCCACATCAATATTATCCAGCGGCAAAGAATATAACCAGGATCGAGAGGTACGTAAGTGGGAAAACTGTGACGCAGTATTTCTGCCTACATGCTTCACTGTGATCTTCTCTCATGCCGTTCAGATATCTTCGCGCTCATCAAACATTCAGTATCCGAACCAGCTTCAGTAATAAGTAGAAACGGTGGGGTGTTCTGTTAGCTACCATAATTTGTTGCCATTCATGTAGATGGCGATAGTGAAAAGATGCAGGAACGGACTGTACAGTGTAACACTGAAGTCAAGTATGGCCAAATTATGATGGTCATTGTGGTACGTTTGCAAAAAGGGGGTTTCAAAAATGAGACTGTATATTTTAGGGATGCACTGATGGGCCGATATTGACTCAAATAGTTGGTATAGTGACAAATGGGACAATCTATTCAATTATATTCTATGTTTATAGATTGTATACTTTATATACTGGAATTTGAATTCCTGTTCAAGTTTTGACCAAGTTGTTACTGCATTTAAAATGTTTTACTCATGAATTGTAATTCTGATGATTTTGAAGATTTTTTGTACAAGTGTATGAGTTATTATTTCAATAATATACACCAATTTGGTGAATTTATATATGTATTTATTTGTTACTTTTGTTTTACAGAGTTTGTGAAGCAATTTTTCCTTACACATTAAATAAAGATCCCAGTCACTTACACACACTGAGGCATACAGCTTATTTATTAATTAAACACAGATTTCTGTACTCTGCATATACCCAAAGCCCAGATACCGGTATCTGTATTGGGACTGAAACATTGGTGCATCCCTTTTATATATATATTTTGTGTTTTCAACCTGTATGCAAATAATGTATATTGTTCTCAACCTCAATGCTAACGATGCATTATTAAAGTAATATGTTTTAAGTTTTACTGGCATCTGCCAAAGCGAGACACTGCGTCTTGTGAGTGAAACAGACAGGAAGTGACTCCCCAGAGGTCTGAGTGTATTCTGTATTTATTTCCCAGAGGTTACAACTCGAAGGCTTTTAAACAAAGATGTTTCAACAGATCAAAAACTTGTTCCAAGGAGTTTGAGTGAACCTGAATGTACTTTGCATCTTTTAGTGCTCCAAAAAATGAAAATATTCCAGCCATTATCTCCAACCAACTAAATACACCTATGGTTCTTGTTTCTGGATAAACATGAGGGGGAAAAAATTTGAAATATTGGTGACACTTCTGGCAACATCCATCCGTCACCAGCTTTTGATGGTTTGTAGGAACAATGGGTTTCCTCTTTTCTGAAAGATGTGAGCAGTATATCCTTGTTATTCACTGTCGCGCTTTTAAATCGGATCATGAGACTAGAATGACACTCAGAAGAGACTGCCGCACATGTAAAGTAACTTTTCATCACTTTGTTTTTTAGAACTTAATATAAAATGTTAGTTTCTTTGATTGACAAACTATGAGATTATGAGCAGTTTTAGTGTTTTTTTTTTTTACTGACCTGTTTCTGTGAGTGTGTTTTGGTTTTCCCAAGGCCTTGTCCCACCACTTCCTGTACCAACTCCTCTTACTAATGAATCATTCTCTATTCTAAATCCTTTTAGTATCAAACACTCTGCCTTTGTTGGTCTCAAAGCTGGCTCTAAAAAGTTCCTTGTTTTATACGAATTAGATTCCAAACAGCAGAACATTTGTTTCAATACGATATTAGAAACTTCTCAGACTGCACCTGGAAAAGAATAACTATTCATATTTAATAATAATCATTTTTTAAATACAGTACAGACAGTAGAGAGGTGGATTTATGCTGCCAAAGGGGTATGCAATGTTTCAGTGGCTGCTTTGATACTCATGAAATACAAACATTTACAGCCACCTTTCAGGCCTTCGGGGGCTGAGTGGTGTTAAGAAAAATTCAAGTATTACTTGATCGTAAATGACAGGAGGGGAGCGTTCGGGTCAGGTATGTAAATAACTCTTATGTTTGTTTCCTTTAGGAGTTTCAAACTATAACAATAGAAGTATAAAGATCGTGTTTGGCCTCGGCGTTGAAGCTATACAGTCGGCCAACTGCTTCGGTCATGATCGCTCCTCAAGGGTCCTGGTTCAAGTAGACGTGCTCAAAGATTTACGCTCCTATGCAATACAAGCATCTTATGTGATGATGGTTTTCAGAAGGAATGTGTGTTTTAAGATGGAGGCACTGACAACAGTGGTGAAGGTAGCAGAGGACCAGGATCGTTAGTCCTGAATCGTGTGACACGACACACTTCATACTGTCCAGTTGTGTAACGATTGATCAGAATATTCCCTATAGATCTAGTAATGTAAGAGATTAGTTGTAGTCCATCAGATGTATTTTTGTCTTATTTCACAGAATTTGTCTTAACGTTGATGCATCCAAGCACTTTTTCTTACTATTGTACTATAAATAGAAAAATTCTAAGTGTTTCTTCTATACTGTGTCATTAATAATATTGTATGTGAAGGCCTTTACTCACTTTTTTCTGTATAACTTATCAGCATGATTTCCAGCTGAAAATAAATGAATGCTAAATATGCACAAATGATTGGATGTGTTTATTAATTAGCAAGAAAACTGATGATGTCAAAGATGTCAAATTTACAAAATAACATTAACAGTAACGCTTGCCTGATATCACTTAAGTGTGCAGATTCAAAGGTCTAAACTGGGGCAAAAGTAACACTTGTTATGGAATTTGACCATTTTGCTTTATTAATAGAACATTTCCTGCAGGAAATAAATTACAGAATTTCAGATAACTTCTAACAAGGTCAAAATAAAACCAAACAAGGAAACAGTTCAGTTTCACATTGACATGGACATGAAACCCTGTGAAACTGTTAAAAAATATCCTGGACACCACAAAAATCCCACCTGTAGTCCATATACATTTAAAATCTTTGAAGGAAAAAAACTAAATCTGTACAAAGGCCAAGACCGCCATACTGTCTTAAAGTAAAAATATGTTTTTTCAGACAAAATAATGTAATGGGTATTTATAATTTGTGCATAAAATCTTTATTAATATCCATTCTTGTAAAATGTGCACTTGTTATTATTCCATCATTCTTTAAGGAATGCATGATTAATGTTCTAACTGAGAGGTCTTCTGCTTGATTTGACGAATGCGGAACCAAAGTGGACAGCGACAATTTTCAGGGAACCTTTTGCTGTCGGACCAAACGAGCGGAAGTTGTGTGTCTCGCTTGCTGAGGTCAAGTTGAGCTGGTCCTTCTCGTCGGGGACGTTCAGGTACTTCTAATTTCTGATATCTGAGTTTAATCCGTATCGATAGTTCAGCAATCGTTAAGTAACAACTCACAGTCGCTGTGAGTGGAGGAAAGGATTTAATGTTTTTATTTTACCATCTCTTCCGCTCGCTAACGGTTTCAGGTTAACCTGGTAAACGTTACATCAGGGCTGTAATGTGTTCATTCTCTCCATGTTGACAGCTTGACATTAATTAGTTTATCTTAAATAACTTGAATCTCCTGCAGGATAAACGTTGGCCGGCGTTTCTCCGTGAGCATTGTGGAGTAACGTCAAGCTGCTGCACATCAGCCTTCAGTCATGGTGAAGAAAAGGCGACTTCGTCTCATAGCAGACATGGCTCGGAAGATCCGGGCGTACCGGGAGCTTAAGTCCCGGCCGCGGGATTCCCAGAAATACGCCCTGGACTACGAGACGATGAAGCGGCCTCACACGGGGAAGATGCTGCCTGTGCTGGCCTGGCCGGACGTCCGCAGGGAGAGCCGCCTCTTCTCTCTGCTGGCAGGCATGAGGATGTTCGGAGTGGGCCGCCTCTTCACCCGCAAATCCTGGCTGGAGGACCACGCAGAGCCCAGCTACTGGCAGATCACTAAGGTCAAAGTGGACTACACGTCTGAGGTGAGAGCGGCTCACATCCATGCACTGCCACTGAGTTTCAGGTCTGCACGTTGTCATCCCGAGTGTATAATTGAGCAACAATGCAGTTGTTTGGCGTGAGGTCTGTTTGGATGCATATGTAACCAAATTACAAATTCCTGTGTTTTCCAGAACATGGATCATGGCAGAGCATGGGGCATCCTCACCCTAAAGGGTAAGATTGTACCCTAATTATTTGGTTTTATCCTTTTTAAAGGGTTTCAGAAGCATTTTAGGGGAGTTGCACTCAACAAACAGCTCACAGTACTTTTGTTGCATTTTGTGCTTGTCAGGAAAACCGGAGGGCGAGGTCAAGGAGGTGGACAAGGTAATGTACCACGACTGGCGCCTGGTTCCCAAACACATGGAGCAGCAGTTGAAGGACTTTGAGCCGCTCCCCGAGCCGCCTGTGCGCTACGTGCCCTTCCCTCCCCTGCTCCGCGCCATGATGCTAGCCCAGCACAAGAAGGCCTTCGGCAGCATAATGGCCACGGAGCCCGTCTTGCCTTTAAAGAGGGATGTCCTGCTCAACAAAGACTATTTCCGCAAGCAGGAGCAAGAGACGCAGAGGACGGAGGGGACGCCGGTGTGATACTTGTGGTTCTGAAGATGAGAATCTTGGACATTTGGACCAAATCAGTGTTGACGGAAGTTGTATTTCTTCTGTCCAAGCACGCTGGAATTCGTCACCTCCATGTCCCGATAAATCCTGAACTCAAATGACTTCTGTGCTATTTTCACCTGAAGCTGGCCTCTGAGTGTGATATGTATCTGTGCGATGTGGTAAATATTAAATGTAAGATAAAATACCGCTGCGATCAGTGTTTTTTTTTAATCATGAAGTAATTACAGCCTTGATAAATCTGAGAATGCACATTAGACATAATGACTGGGGTTCTGGTACGTTGACACCTTGAAATCGCTTTTCTTTGTACTGTCAGAGGAAAAGCAGTAGCAGAAGACTCCAGTTTCTGATTTAATAGCTTTGCCTTCCAAGTCGTAATTTCAACTGGAAAACCTGGGGAGCCCTGAGACATTGGACGTGGCCCTCAATATGGAGGTGTCTGAAAAAAGAACAAATATGGACGCTTCATATCAGCCAAATACTGTTGCTTAATGTTTTAAAAGCTACATTTAAAGGATGTAGTGTTAAATGGTGAATGTACAGCATTGTGTAATCCTCACAATCATCTTGATGACATCTTCTTACTCTCCTACTATATTTGTGGGACATGTTTTAGCTGGAAAAATTACTAAAAGTTAAAGGATTTATTATGGTTGTCACATAATTCCCATTATAGCTCCACCCACATACAACCTAAGCAGAACATGCATCTACCAGAATAACTGGATACACCTGTGTGATTAGACATGGCTTCTTAATCTGATGAGACTAGTAGTCTACATTTGTTGATTTATATTACACTAACATTTAAAATGGAGTAGTGCTATTGATTTTCTTGTGGAAAATCACAATCTGCAAAATAAAATCAACATTTAACTTTTCACTCTGTATGGTGAGAAAGTAAACAATGTTGCTTCATCATTTCTAACTTTTTGTTCAACAGCGCGAATTGACTTCCACAGATTTCCCCTCGCGAGCCTCGGGACACCGCGTGCCCGCGCTTTAGGAAACATTCCGAAACGTGCGTGCGTACGTCTTCATCCCGCCTTCCTTTTTTTTCCCTGAGTGACGTTCCTCCGTCAACCGGCGACAACAATGATCTGCCTGTTTTTGTCCCTGTTTTCTTACTTATTTCTGCCAGGTTGGTGCTGAATCTCCGCTTATTCTCCGCGTATCTTTCCTTATTGTTGAGTTTGGCCTTCAAACTTCATCTCACGGTTCTCTCTGATCGGTTCAACTGACAGGAGGAGGAGTCGTTAATCGGTGAAACGATGGTGTCGTTAACAGACGCAGTGTAATGTGAGAGTCGCTCGCCTTTGAAGTGTGATTACTAACTGAGTGGGTAGAACTACAGTTGGCTCGTGTACTAATATACAAAGTACTAATATTGGGGTAATCCACGTGTTTTCCTCGCTGTACAAATTCGTTGAGTCATCGTTCTATTAATAGCTCCCGTGTGTTAATGCGCTGCTACGGGTGCCGGTGGGGTTCACGTGGAGCTGTTGTCAACGTTCTTGTGTCTCTGAAGTAATACAAGCGAGGAGGGCGATGGTACTACTAGTAAAGACCTGAAAGTGATATTTGTGAATCTATTAATCACTCCTAAAAACTAACAAATAACATTTCTCATATTTTGTTAAGTTGTTATGTGTGTGAATGCACAGGGTGGAGATTCTGTCTCCAAGTAAAATAATTGTTTGTATAGCACAAGCGGATTAGATACTAATATACGCACTCTGCAAAAGTAAACACAGCTAATGTCTGAGTTGGCATCGATCATTCAGGACTGTTAGCGTTTTTCTTCGCCACCATCTCCTGAATGAATGATGCTGCCGCTCTCCAGTCTGTACCAGGCTGCCCAAGGTTGTCGCTCACGTCAAACACTTGTTGATTTGACCTTCGTCTTTGTCCTGTGTTATTTCTGATCCCAGGCTGGACTGGTGTGAATGAGCGCACCTTTATTGCCGTGAAACCAGATGGCGTGCAGCGGAGGCTGGTGGGAGAAATCATGCGTCGCTTTGAGAAAAGAGGGTTCAAACTCGTGGGCCTCAAACTTGTGCAGGTATTTGGGTTGTTGGCCTTTTCATATCTTCTCTTCGTCTTCATTCATGGTCCATATACATGATGATGGTTAATATGATAAATATATTCATGATTTTTTTTGTTTGTATTTTAAGTTAATGTGTGTGTTGTGTGTCATCAGGCGTCTGAGGATCTTCTGAGGGAACACTACTGGGACCTGAGGACTAAGCCTTTTTTCAGGGGACTGATGAGCTACATGAGCTCTGGACCAATCGTAGCGATGGTGAGATTCTCCCACATACTGTAAACGTGTCCACAGGATACTGAAGGCTTTTAAAAAAAAATCCACAGGGTGTTTGATTTAACTAATAACACACATAATAAGCTCATTTCGGATGAGAAGTAGTTTTCAATGCTCGTCTCCATACATGAATGTAATATTTGTGATTTTGCTTTCTGCATGCTGTAGTCCTGTGCGTTTGTGTGTTTGTTCAGGTGTGGGAAGGTTTGGACGTAGTCAAGACGGCTCGCAAGATGTTGGGAGAGACCAACCCTGCTGACTCGCTGCCTGGAACCATCCGAGGGGATTTCTGTGTGGAAGTGGGCAGGTGAGATCACCTGATGGGTCAGTCCTCCTCCACTGAGGGGAAATGTGAGGCCTTACTTACAGGAGGCAGCAGTTAATACCAATGAAATCTAGGATGGCTGCATTATATTCAAGTGTACCACTGGGCTGAGTGTGGAAAAAAAGATTCATAGTATAAAGTCAAACAAAGTTATAGTATTTTATAATTTAAAAAAAAGTTGCATAGCATGTCATTAAAATATTTTAGCATAGTAGCTCATAAAACATGTACTACTAGTAGTTACTACAGAATGATGCAAATAAATAATAATACCGGTAATCAGAACTTGGTCCGACTGTATCCGGATGTTCTCAACATGTCAGTGTTCCGGTTCCGTGTTGCAGGAACGTGATCCACGGCAGCGACTCCGTGGAGAGCGCCCAGAAGGAAATCTCTCTGTGGTTTACTCAGAAGGAGCTCCACTGCTGGGAGGATGCCGGCAGCCGCTGGATCTACAACTGACGCTCTGCATGAGCGGCGGCTCCTCCGTCCTGTCGGCAAACCATGTGTTTGTCTACACTGGTGTCATTAAGAGATGGAGCAAGTCTTACCCAAGATGCATTTTTCTTTGGCTTTAGTATCTTGTACGCTAGAAGAGACGTAATTGCAATTGTATTTTTTTGAATCTATCAGAACTACATTTCTCAGGTGAAATGTCTCTCCAAAGCAAACATGCACTAAGTGAGCAATAATTCCAACGGTGCGCTTCTGTTACAGTTTTCACTGTAGTCTTTGATTTAGTCTAGAAGCTCTTGTTTACATTTTTTTTAGCAATAAGTATGTGTGGGGCGGGGGCGTGGCTAGCGCGCCGACGGCCCGGGAGAGAGAGAGGGAAACACTCAGAACAGCTGCGTCTGACAGGACGCAGCTGTGGCGAATGAGTGGGCCGGGCTATTTAAGCCGGCTGGGTTGGCACGTAAGGGTGTGCACGTAAGGGTGTGCAGCGGAGGTGTGAGCGGCAGGGAGCCGTAGCCAGGGAAGTCATCACGTTTAGAACCTGCAATAAAGCACCTTTGAAACCGGTACCTGCTGTGTCTGAGATGTCTATGCGAGCCACGTATCCTCGGGTAGGAGGGAAGCCTGCCACAGTGGAGCCCAACGTGGGGCGGCCGTACCGGACCGTCGACGAGTGGCGGGAGTGGCTTGAGCAGCGGGCGGCAGAGCGGACGCCGAAGCAAGTGTGCCATAGCCGGGTGGTGGGCGCCGGGTTGGCGGAGCAGTTCCTGGAGGGACTGCCGACCCGGATGGCTGCCTGGATCCGCGGTCGCCAGCCCGCGTCGCTGACGGCCGCCGTCGACCTGGCCGAGGACTACCGGGCCACGGACCTGCCCGAGGAGCCGCCCGAGGAACCGACGGGTCTGGGCCGGCCGGCCCCGACCTCGCGGAAAGAGGCGCAGACGGCCAGGGTAGTCCAGAGGGAGACGGGGGTGCAGACCGCCAAGGCCGCCCGGAGGGAGACGGCGGTACAGACCACCGGCGCACCCGAACTGCCGGGCCCCACTTCGCGGAGCGAGGCGGCGCAGCAGACGGAGCCGCCGGCCCCGACGCCCCGGAGGGAGCCGGCGCGGCGGACCAGGGAGGCGCCGATCCGGGGGGACCCGGAAGACCCGGCCCGGCCGACCACCAAGGCGGGGCCGTGGCGAACACCAGCGCGGCGGGGGAGGCGGCGGCGACCGACACCGGGACCCGAGGACTGGACCCCGCCGTGGCCGGCGGCGAGCGCCTGGGACCGCCGCGACGCCTGGCCGGAGCCGCCGCCGCGGACCCCGGCACCGGTGTGCTGGACGTGCGGCAAGCCGGGGCACGTCCAGCTCGACTGTCCCGTGATGGAGGTGGACCTGGCGGCGCTGGCCGCCGACTATCCGGCCCCGTCACGGAGGTGGTGGTGGAAGAGGAGACGGGGGCCGCCGCGACCGCAGGAGCCTCGGCCGATATGGCCGGGTAGACCGGTCGGCCTCGTACGGCGGGAAGAGGAGCGGGAGCGACGTGGCTGGCTGGCCTCCTGGGGCAGCCAGGCCCGAGAGCGGCGCCCCGACCGGGGGGAGCTGCGCCGGGAGCTCGAGCGGCGGCGGAGCCAGCTCCGCTACGCCCGAGAGGACCGGCGGCGGGACCGGCGGATCATCAGGCAGCTGGGCCGGCGGCTGGAAAAGGAGCAGGCGGCTCGGGCCCGAGCAGAGGCTCAGCTGGCCGGAGAGCCCGGGGACAATTGGGCCGCGACCGGGTTATTCTTCCCCTAATTCTCTCTCTCTCTTGTGTTGCAGGTTGCCGCGGCGGACTGAGGGGGAGAGCCGGTTTGGCCCCGGGAGGGGGCTGGCGGAGAGCGCAAGGAACCTGCTTCCCGGGGCGCTCGATCGCCCTCTGTCCGGGCCATGTCCCGCGCCCGGGCCCCCACGGATGGAGGATGCCAACGCCCGGACCACCCGTTGGCATCTGGCGGAAACGCAAGTTAATTCCATGGTGGTCCATAGGTCGGGGGTGCAGATGGTCGGGGCTGACTCCCGCTCCCGCTCCCAGTGGGAGGGAGGGGGGGGGGAGTTGGTTAGACCGGTGGCTCCCCGGCCTAAGTCGGGCGGTGGGGGTATGTGGGCGGGGGCGTGGCTAGCGCACCTGCGGCACAGAGAGAGAGAGGGAGAAACACTCGGAACAGCTGGGGCTAATAAGCCCAGCTGGGTCCAACGAGTGTGGGCCGGGCTATTTAAGCCTGGCAGGGTTAGGTAGGGGGAGGGAGGGTGCTCGGTGTGTGAGAGCATGAGAGCGGTGCGAAAGCATACAATAAAGCCTGTTAACCCGCAACGCTACGTGTCTGTACGGTCTGTCCCGAACCATGGACGCAGGGGTAAGCGAGATCCCTGCCACAGTATGGAATGTAGAGCAATAAAAGCTTGTAATTCAAAATGTTCGAGCGATAACACATCAGGGAATGGATTATAAATGGCTGCATTTAAATCAACCCTGGAGGGTTATTTCTACAGGAAGCTTTATAAATATTCAGGTCATGTGCTGTGCAAAGTATTTTAAGTTACATAACAGCCAAACTGTTTACCACCGTTTTGCACATAAATGTTTTTTGTCTTGCAATTGTTAGTGAAAAAGTACTCCATAATATACAAGTTTCTCCTGTAGTAGTACTTCCAGTGAGAACCCAACATCATGGTAGCGATGAACAGCAATCGACTAACACCATTATTGCCTTTCTACACACGTGTTTCAGTTCCCTGTACTTTGAAATTAAGATTATGTAAGTGCAAAACGGATCACGTCACATAATACTTGAATGTAAAGTGTAGAAGTTTTAAAATAAGATGCTTGAATTAAAGAGAAACTGCACAGAATTAAGGAAAGACAATGTCTTTTGTTCTATAAAAGTCTCCAATTGCTGCTTTTGTCACATTTGTACTTTTCTAAAATCCCATGATGCAGTTTGAATTTTATTGGAATCGTCAAAAACAAGAAATCTGTTTTTTTCTTAATATGTTGAGTCAGTTAGTATGTTTGTTTTGTAAAGTCAGACACAAACACATCAGCTGTACTTTTTTTTCAGCACACAAATATGTTTAATATTGAATCCACACAGAGATCAATGCATGAATTTCCATACTGAACAAAGAGGATGGGCTTCAGTGTGTCTGGACCTTTACAATAATCCCTGTACACAGAATGACAACACATCACTGTTCACCTGCTTTACAACGAACCGTCTGATCAACAGCCAGTCAGATGAGAGGAATGAGTCTGGGACTGAACCCGTGACGCGTTAAGCTTCGGATGGTTTGAAATTGTTCACATGACTCGAGCGTGACTCTCTGATTCACATCAGGCACCAGATATTTCATGACATCCTCAAGAGGATTTTTGTTTTCATCATCAGGGTAGAAAATCATTAATCGAGCCTCGTAAAGCCCACACTTCTGTTTTGACCTAAATTTTGACTTTCCATGTGTTCCACGATGGGAAAATGTGACCCAAAGTCGTTCGCTATACACTACAATCTTAAATCCCACAACAAGACTCCTGGAAACCGTCTCCTCAGGTTTGTTTTCACTCTCACACACTGTCAAAGACTGTCGATCCGTAAACACCTTTTCCGTTAAATCCATTTAAACAAACGACGGCATTTAACAATCATGGAGTTGCTGATTAGCGTTATAGAAAAATCTGACTTCTGGTGGAAATGCAAGTCAGTGTTTTCATTCACATTTCTGTACCCGTGTTCTAGATTGTTATTGGTACAATTAATGCATGTTGGGGCTCTGGGCTTTGCGATAAGATGAGGTGGAGGCTTCACAGATGACAAACTAAGTGGAGGAAGAAGAGGAGGAACTCCGGGGCAGATGCATGACAATTGAGGTAAATATAGGAAGAGATACAGTGTGCTTACAGGGTGAATATAAGATCGATACAGAGGAGGGAGGTAGTTATGAGGCTGGGTTACAAGGCTCATGAAGATAGTTACAGTGCCATGGGTGGGACAAACGGGATGGCAGGCAGGTTACTAGATCAGAGGAGGTACTTACAAGGCCTTAAAGTTACAGGGTGACGGGGTAGGAGGGGATATCATAGTTACAAGGGACCATATGTGGCTTGGAGGGTCGTTTTACAGCCAAGAAGGAACTTTTACATGACCAGGGATAATTACAAGGGTCGGGTGGCTGGAAGCTTTTGGGGGCAGGAATAGATTTCTTGAAGGAGATGAGGGTGTGGGTGTTAAAGCAGATCCGGGTGTCACTCAGGTATGTAAGACACCTGCCAGACGATTATGTGGCTCCGCTCAGCTTTACACAGAGCGGGTTTGATCTGCGAAGACGTTCCACTGCTGTCTCCTTCCTCCGTCTCATCGTCCTCTCCATCTCCTGAGGGAAAACAGGTAAACAAAGCATGTAACACTGAACCTCACTTTGCTGATAAAAGTCTTTTTAGTTCCTTATTTCTGTATTTCACGAACCAACATTACAACATACAGGCTTGCATTTGTTTAAAGCATCAGGGAATAATCAAAGCAAAAAAAAATGTAAAGAACTATTTCAAATAATTTTCAAATATGTATGTGTATATATATAATAAACATAATTTAGGTGATTTTCTTCTCATTGTTCATCATTTTGCTTTCACACAGCTATACATAACGTATACACATGTTTATATGATGGTGTGACTGCTCACCTATACGGAAGTCGATGTAGCCCTCTCCTCCACTCAGCACCAGCACGTTGTGAACACTCTGGGCCTCCGCCTCTGGGGGCGCTGTTGAGCCCTGGCCCTCCGATGGACTGTCCAGCACGCTGCCGTTTAGGGTGGCCAGAACATTGCCTGTCACACGGAAGAAACATGTCAAGTTGTGGTTTACATTCATTTTGTCTTCATTTCAACCTGATAGACATTTGTGTGAAATCTCATATTAATCTTTTTTTATTGTGTCATAAAAATGTCATTGTATAGAGCATCACAAAAAATTAATTAAATGTCGTAGTATAGTATGTCAAAAAAACATAAGAAAATCATAAAGCATCACAGTATAACATGTCCTTGAAAGTTATGGTAAGTATGTCAATAAAGTCATTGTATAGTATGTAAAAAACACAAAATATGTTAAAAAAACATAATAGTCATTGCATTGTATTCTGAAAAAAATCTTTAAAAAAAACAGTATAACAGTAACAGTTTAATCAAAAAAGCACATCAAAATGTCAAAAAAGGTAGTACCTAGTTTTTTATGACTTTCTATGACTTTTCTGACAGATGTCAAAAAAAGAAAAGGTCTAATATTACTTCAAATAGTAAAAGTAGATCTTTTTATACAAATGTCACAAAACTGTCATGGTATAGTATGTTACACAATAATTTATATTAAAGTATGTGAAAAAAAGTTATCAAATGTAAAGAAAAAATAAAATGCAGTGGTTCTCAAATGCAGGAATGTGAATATTGAAATTAAAAAAAGAAGTAAAATTAGCATCCATTAAAAAATCCTTAAACAATAGTTACTTAATAAATATTCAATAATATATAAGTTATAAACTGTGTATTACATCTTTTTTTTTTTAACAAAAATGCTTTGCGCTGGTTAGGATTTCACAGCGGTTACGTGAAAAACAATTCATGGTAAAATCCTTAAAAAGTCAAATAGTATGTGTGTTTACCGGGGACAGAGACGAAGAACTTGACAGCATCTCGGTGTCCATGGAAACACAGCTGGGCCTGCGCCATGGAGCAGTACGGGATGAAGCTGCCGGTGCTCTTCTCAGAGCCGTCGTCCCCGTACACATGGATCACTCCCCCGGACGATGTGGGAGACACCTTGTTGGCTGAGGGGAGAAGAACACGGGAGTAAAAAAAAAAAACAACCAGGAGGTTTTAATAGCAAATCATATGTGGCAGCATGACAAAGATTAAAAAAAAGAAATAATACACCCACAAAAATCATCATATTTCCACAGATCAACTGAAAATGAGAAATGATTTTAGAATATAAAAAAAGAGACAATATTTGAGACACAAAGCACATCTTTTGCATGCAATGGATCCGGTCCACAGAAACACCTTTTAGGCATTGATACATTATGCAATGAATATAACATGCAAAGCCACCAATGAGTACAAGCCCTGCTCTCATATGCAGTACAAAGACAAAGAACTGCACAGAGAATATTTCTGGTGACTTTTAGCTCAATGTTCACAGCTCAAAAGGGACTAATTGAGGGCCTGATATTCACTGGCATTCACATTTAAGTAAGGATTACACAACAGGAAGCTTTACTCTGCAGACTCGGTTGCAGGGGACATGAAGGTTCGACCGGGCAAGAAAAGGTAGATCACAACAGCAGGAGGGAGGGAGCGCTCCCACTTACCCCTCAAACCAAGGAGCTGTCCTCGGTGAAGGACCACCGCTACAGGAGGCGGAGGAAAGGGGGAGGAGGAGGAGGGAGGAGGAGAAAGAGGAGGACAGTAACAGTTATGACCAAGACCGTCTGCGAAAGAGGGGAAACCACTGAGGGGAGGCAGGAAAACAGAAGGTGAAAAGAAAGACGAGGACGTTCAGGGGAGCAGGAGGAAATACGCTAAAGAAGAACACAGATAAACACATGTGGGGGAAATTACCCCGTTCAGCTCCTAATGATACAACTTGACATGTGAGCTGTTAGTTTCTGCAGTGTCTGAAGATCATGACATTAGATGAATTTCAGATCAGAAAAAAGAAAGTAAAGTCATGTCCTATTTGTATGGAACCCATAAAGACAATATTCTCTACATGTCATGGTTTAAACTTTAGGGGGGTTTAATTCAAAATGTTAAGTGACCACTTGAGGGTGCTGCTGGATTCGGATCAACACCAAAAACTCCCAATAATCTTGAGATAAGTAACATCCAGACAGACAAATCTGACCACAAAATATCCTACGAACAAGGTCTCAGGGAGATTTTAAGACTGAAAACTGAAGGTTTTGATGAGACTTCAACTGCTAATTACTGATCACCCCCCAGGAAACTTTCTCAAATGTGGATTCAAATGATGTGTTTGTAGCGGACAGAAAAAAGAGGCGTCCCTTCTTCCACCACTAGACAGGCTCTTCACTGTTTGTATTTGAAGCAAAGCTCATGACACACGTTTGGTTGTGAGTCACTTGTGAGCCATTTAAATGAAACTCACTCTCTGTCAGCGGGATGGAGATGATCACGCCGTTTCCAGTTCCTACCCAGAGACGATTTCCACCAATCAGAAGTGCTGTAATTCGCACAAAAGAGAAGCCCAGCTTGCCAGTGCCTGTGAATTACAACCAGAGTGAATGGAGAACACCAGCATCCTCCACATGAAGCAGTAAACTCAAAGTGCCCACGGATTCTCCCCAAAGAGTTCGTAGTCTCACCCAGCATCTTGCTGACGTACGGCTCAATGTCCACATCCTGGAGATGCTGGTGTGTGTGCGCATGGTAGAGCCGCAGGGTCGAGTCCAGCCTGATGGACACCCAAACGCCGTCACCGATCCACGCTAGCTGCCGCACCTGACTCTCCCTGCGAGGGTGGGCGTCGAAGGACTTCTACAGGGCCGTGAAAGAATGATGCGTTAACTCACTATTCGAGTTTTGTGTTATTGTTGCTCCCATTCATGACCGTGGATCCTTCACTCGCCTCGATCTGCATGCTCTTGGGCTGGATGACGTGGATCTTGTTCTTGTAGCCGCACCAAACCTTATCATGCACGACCGCCATGCAGCGGATGGAGTGGTGAGGCCGACCGAGGTCCATGAGGTGGTAGTTGGACAAATCCCACTGGCCATCTGTCGACAAAACCACACAAATGAAGTTATAATGATCTATTATTAACTAACAGTTACAAGTTACTAACAGTAACTATTTCACATCAGTGCTGATCAATAATGCAGCTATAGAAGAAGAACTATTCTGACTTTCAGCCTAAATCCGGCCTAGAAGTTTGATGTATGGGCGTTCTGCTTAAACAAATATTTAAAATCCAAATACCCTCCGATCTATGGAATATGGCGAGGGTCCCGTCAGCGAGGGCGACCAGCACACGGCCTTTCACGTGTCTGCAATTAGAGAGGAGCCTGCTGCAGTTACAGAAGTTCACTCGGACCAAACTGCACAACATTTAGCTCTAATTGCAGAGTTTAACTGTCTCCACCACTTACACCAGACTGAGCACAGAGTCTTTGAGTTTGATGGAGTGGAGGCACTTCTTCCAGTTTCCAACTGCTGAGTGGACGTAGAGCCTTGAGGGAGAACAGAGGCAAGATACTCCAGAGCACAACCAAACTGCATATAGAGTTCAAAAGAAGCCATGTCATGATATGTATATGTGCTACTCGGATGGAAGACACAAGAAGAGTCTCCCTATCCAGAGTGTGACTAATTTCTTCTTGCAAAAGTAAACTTACGGGAAAGGAAATGGTTGTAAGATGTGATTTTTGTGTGTCTTCAGCAGATGTTGCGTTAAGTGACTTACCAGCCGTTCTGGGCCCCGAGCCACATAGTGGGGGCCACGCTGGTGTAGTTCTTGGTCTCCTCACTTCCGTCCTCCGCCTCTTGAGGCTGAGAAGTTTCGTCTTTGGACTGACCTGCGCTCCTGTGTGCGCAGACGACACACACACACACACACACACACACACACACACACACACACACACACACACACACACACACACACACACACACACACACACACACACACACACACACACACACACACACACACACACACACACACACACACACACACACACACACACACACACACACACACACACACACACACACACACACACACACACACACACACACATCCTTCCCAGTCAGAAAAGGAGTGCATATTTCCCCGTAGACGTGCTCATTCCTGGCGGTCTTTAAACAGACAGCCTCTGGCCTCCTACCTGTCAGAGGCGTCCGATAGACGAGGCTGGGGGTCGGTGAAGACGTGCTCGGTGAATGGCCCTGGAGGTCCAGATCTCAGCTCCGCGTGGCTGGCCGTTGACTCGGGGACCTCCGTGGCCTCCGTGGCCTCCTCAGCCGACTGGGCCGGGTGGATCTTCCCATTCATGAGCGGAGCGGTGGGAGCTGAAGCCCACACACACACACACACACAGCATTAAGATAAATAGACAAACTGGTTAGCTTTACACCTTTCTATACCGGTAATAATTGAGGATGAGCCCACCTTGTCCTTTGTCCATTATGGGCGTGTCGGTGCGCGAGGAGCAGTTGCTCCGGGCAACGCTGCAGTTGGTGGCACAGCCCACGAGAGTGATGCCGGCCAACATGCCCTCCACGCTGCCGGCGTCGTCGCCTCCCGCTCCCACTCCTCCGTCACCGGGATCCAACACAATCTCTCCTGCTGGGTAGTCGCTCTCGCTGGCAGCTGGATACAAACACACACACACACACACACACACACACACACACACACATTAACAGGTTTTGTGTATGTATGTACACACAACAACAACATCTTTGCATCACACATTCTGGGTTAATTCCTCAGCAGAAAAAAATAAGTGCGGGAACAACATTTTTCTGAATTAATACAAACAATCTATACAACTGGATGCAACTATTGATTTACAACAAAAAATGTGTCAAAGTAGATCCTTCTCAATCGTAACTTGCGACTTGCGACGAAGTGTGTGGCGGTGTGTGTATCTGACAGACCCTGTCCTCTGCTTGTATTAGTTTATTTTCTTCTGATTGTCTGGTGTTCAAGACGGACACAGCCTGCATACTATGCCTTAAAGGATTGGCATATAGGAGATGGCCATTTGCCTTTTTTAAATATAATTCCCTCCCTTCGACATACCAGGTGTATAAAAACGCCACTATGAGGGGTTAACAACCACTTCCCCCCTCACCTGGAACACTGGAGATGCAGAGCACGTGGGCGTTGCAGACGTTGAACTGGTCGACCAGTGAGCCCGGCTGGTTGGCGTCGATGATGACCACCTTGCTGGCAGAGTGGGTGCTGGTGAGGATCCACACCCGACTGTTCATGGTGTCCGTCTCCTGGAGCTCCTTTGACTGGGAGGACAGAGGACGACGAGAGGAGACGACAGGGTTTTAACACAATCCTTAACTTTGTTTGTTTTTTTAACTCATCCATAATATGTGAATACGATTGATGATGATGGAAATAAATGTCCTAATATGTGTTTCTACCTTCCTCTTCTCCGGGGAGCTGTGGCTGCTCTTCTTGCCTCCTCCGTTCTCATCAGCGTGAAGCGGGTCGCTGCCGCCCGACGGGGCTTTGGCTGGTACCAACTCCTGGCTGCTGGCCCTCCATCCCGTCAGGTCCACTCCAGCTGCACACCACAACTACAAGCACACACACACACACATACACACAAACGCATAATTAAGTGCCACTTAATCACTTGAGAGTGACGTAATTGCTTTTTTTAAATGATGTTGTTGTCATTTTGGTTCAGGAAGAAGGAGCATGCTTTGTTCCTCCAGGTGGGACATCAAGCATGAAGTCTGATTGCCCCATTCCCCATTTTGACTAGAGCTATGGTGGTTCACATCCCTGGACGCCTCACCTTCCTGTTCGGGTCCTTCTCTACCAGAGGACGGCAGTACACCGGCACCGGGACATTCTTCATGCGGTTGTCCTCTTTCTCGACAGTGATCTAAAAGCAGGAAGTGATAAGAGGTCAGGAGACAATCATAGGAGTGAATGATCTTCTTCCAAAAAGAAACAACCTCTTGAAATGTTACTGGCCGATATATTGGCCTCTCTGCCTCTTCGACAATGGATTTATGTAGCTACACGTCAAATTGGTGCAAAATGGTGCTTTTAGAAAGAAGCTACTCTTTGATTGTGACACCAAAATATGATCTTTATGTCAGATTATTTTGCTAATAAACTTCATTGTACTGGAAATAACCTAATGGGATGTCCTGTTGTCGCCAGAAATTTAAAAAAAAATACACAAAGCAATGGTCCCAGAAACACAGGTAGCCGACACTGTTCAATCAGGTTAATGTATACGAGACAAGAGAAGGGAAGCCATGCTGGAGCTCGTTGGGTCTCACTTGCCTGTGGTCTCTTCAGCGGGCTGTCCTGAGCGCTGTCCGTCTGACCCACCACCGTCTGTGGGAGACCAGGGTTAGCGCCACCTGCCTGCCAACACACGTATAGCCCATTAGCCTTACACCACTACCGGGTCCGCCGGCAAATTTCATATACACTTCCATGATATTAAATCATATTTGGGCTTGAAACCAAAGTGGAGAATATGTTTTCTATTATTCATACAGGTGTTGGTTTGAGTTATATCTATAAATCACAAAGAACAAAACCAACATGAATAGATCATATTTCCTTTATGGACTCAAACAAGTGTCAACAAGTTTGAGCTTTGGAAATTTTGATGTAAATCCCACTTTATCACGTTATGTGACCTACCTGTTTCAAAAAAACTTGAATACCTCATGAATTATTTTACAAAGAGACATAAACAGACAAATGTTTGTATGTTTTTGTTGTGCATGTGGAGGGAGGTCGCTGATCATGTAGGACGAGGCTGTGTGTGTTTGTGTGTGTGTGTGTGTGTGTGTGTGTGTGTGTGTGTGTGTGTGTGTGTGTGTGTGTGTGCGTGTGTGCGTGTACCTGTTTGAAGCGAGACGGCACACTCCAGCCACAGGCCTGCATGATGCCGTCGTCGCGGCGCATGTGCTCGCGGACCTGCCGGTACTGTTCACGTCGCTGCTCACGACGGGCCAACAGTGCCGAGTCGCTGAGGAGAGACGCAACACTGTTACTGGCCAGTCTGGAAGCAATGGGAGGACGGGGAAGAGAAGAGAGAGAGAAAAGCGAAGCGTTAGCAGCCTGGCCAGCCAGCAGCGATGAAAAGATGAAGAGGAGAGAAAGAAAATAAAGCAACAGCAGTTGTTATCCGCAGACATTAAACTATGCTCTATTCTAGCTGAAGCAAAGGAAATCATGAAAATATATTTTTTTATGTTTTGAATTTGTGTCTGTATGAGAGTGTTGTATTTGTGTGTCTGTGTTCTGGCTTTAACTGAACAGTTCAATGTGCAACTTTACAAGTTCCACCATTAAAAAGGATCAAATCATCTCTCTAATAACATTTGTGCAGTAGCCATACAAGGCCTTTACCCAAGATTCACATAAGACAATATTCAGAATATTGCCTTTAACCATGCATGACGAGATTTGTCTGAACGGGATGTGAAGGCATTCACAACCAATCCAAGATGAGAACAATGTGTGAATGTAAACACAGGTCTCATCTCTTTGTGTAACCCTGGCGAACAAGCCGGAGGCCCTCTGCTCTCCAAGCTGCTGCAAAGCGAGCAAGCGACCAGGCGTTCAGACCAAAGCAGAGTGAGAGGAAGATAAGGACGGAGGCTTAGTGCGACGTGGCGGTGGGTTCAGTGGCGGCACGTAGCCGGTTGCTGCTCACTCTTCGGGGAAGAACTCCAGCGTGCGGTTGGAGGTGGAGATCTGGCACATGGTGTGGCTGCGTCGCTGAGAGAAACCAGCGGGCGAGGGCGACTTGTAGTGGATGTTGACGCTGCAGTACGGCCGCTTGACCGGCGGCGGGCTGGACGATGTGCTGAAGAGACGCGCAAAGCTGGTGGGTGGAGGGAGAAAAAGAGGTTTTACTTTTGATGTTTCATCAGTTCAGTAATTCAGGGCATCAGTAAACTTGTACTCCAGTACAAACGTTTATTAAAAAGCAGAATCTCACAATTGCCAGATGGTTGACTTCTTTTTCTCTTGGATTTGAGGACTCTCCCTGGATGCTCTGAGAGAAGAGAGAGGTGTAGAAAGAAAGGAAAAGACATAAAAGTCAGACGAAACCAGAACAGACAAAAACGTTGAGTCTAAACTCAGCAAATGCTCCCGACCCGTTCAGTGCTCGTCCAAGTTCCTCATCTCTAAAGCGTTCTTCGTCTACCTGATCATCTCCGTCCACCGTACGGCCTCCTGCAGCTCCATCAGCCTCTCCTTGTATTGGTTCCTCTCCATCAGCACGCGGGCCATCTCCACTCGGGTGAAGCGCCGCCGCTGCGTCATTGTCATGTCGCCGTCCTGCATGGGTGATGAGAACTGGCCACACAAGAGCCATTTATTAATTCACACACACAAGATCTGAAAACACAGATTTACTGGCAGAGGTGTGCAGTATTTCTGACAGACGTTATGTCATGTTTTAATGCATTAAAATACTTTTTACAGTTTATACTAGTTTAATTACACTGATATATCTCCATGCACACTCAATGCATAGGACAAGTTATGCAGAAAAGGACAGAGACGTTTTTTTACTCACATCATCACCGGCTTCATCCTTGGAGTCCCGGGACGCACCGAGAGCTTCTGCTCTTAACCTGCAGCCCAAACACAAACACAGTGTTATACTTCTGGTCATGCAGGAATGAGTTGATGCCACAAGTCCACTGAGACTGGGAGTCCCTAAGGGAGCCAAGTCTGAAGTCTGTGGGTAGAAGAGATTTCTGTGGAAGAAATAGCTGAACAACAAAAAATAAATCAGGAAACAGTATTTGAACTCAGTGGGAAGTCTCACACAGTTTGATCCTCTTTACTTTCCATCCATCACAAATTTACTACCAAGCATTTCCTCTCCGACTTAAACTGTCGAGCTTCGTCGGCGTATCTAATAAGATTTATTGGGTGTATAAATTGTCAGCCTCTGGAACTGAGTCCAGGAGAATTTTAACAACTTCCAACTTGGCACTTTAGGACATAGCGGTAACGTAACAGTTTAAACCTTTATGTTGAGGGGAACAAGTATTGCACTAATTGTTTAACCAGTTCATTGCTGTCTGTCAAATCTCCAAATGTTTTTTCTCATTACATTCATTTAAAAAGGAGCTGAACTCATCAAGTTATTAAAACTCTCATTCTCACCTCTTGAGTTCTTCCTCCAGCTCCTTGATTCTGGCGTCCACCTTGTTCTTGGACTGCCGCAGAGCCTCCAGCTCCTCCCTCAGCACCTCCTGATCCCCCGACAGCTCGTCCACTTTGGCAATAAGGTCGTTTTTCACAATATTGAGAGCATTTCTGTCGAGCAAAGTCCAGAGAGAGCCGGAAGTAAGACATCGAAACTAGCTCGAGGAAACTACAAGCTGGCCTTTCATGTTTAACCCGGAAACATCATGATCCAACCAGAGGAATGTCACACATCTTTCAGTATGTATGAAACACATTTGAAAAGATGAAAGGCAGAAGGTGTACACGGCTAAACACTAACACAGACACGCATCATCTTACTTGGTCTCTAGGAGCTGTTTGTTCTCCGTCAGCAGGTTCTCCACCTCCTTGCCCATCCCTGAAACAGTCACATTCACAACTCTGTTAATCGCCACACGTAATAGAAAACATCCATAAGTCTGTAAATCCATTAATCGATAAGCAAAATGCATTTCCCGGAGTTTTTTCATGGAAACACTGTCTTTTCAGACCAGCCAAGGTTAGAGTCTGCTGAGGAGCAAATCAAACCTCCACAAAAGCCAAAGGTTTAATAAATCAATGAAATTTAAATTAATGAACAGATTATTGATTTAAGCACTCATGTTAACAGGGAAGCCAAATCAGGTTTAAAATGCAGGGTTGATTCAAAATATTGCTCAAGTTATTTTTTGAAATGTCAGTTGACTCTTTTTCAGTCCTTTGAGTAACATTTAACTTTTAGTAGTTCACCACCTCGTAACTTGGTACATACAGTACAACCACAACAATTCTGCCCCTCAAAATAAATCATTTGATCAAAGCTTTTCCCGGTTCCATGAGTGCACATACGTATATTCAGGGTTGATCCCATAACCATGAGGGGTGTTAATGTCATGCTCAACCTGTTGACTTTGATCTTAAATCTCTATTATTTTAATCATTGCCAGACAATAATTGAAAAGTGTACGTGCAAGCAGCAAGCACTGTGCAACAGAAGCCAAGCACACAAACGATAAGCAGAGATTTCAACTCCAAGAACAATTTGGACATGAGGACAAACAAAAGAAAGCCAGAGTGTCGTCTCTAGTAGACGTATTCACCACACAATCGGTTTATCTTCTTCTGACTTTCACTATTGTTTGAATCTTCTCTATTGTTTGCATCTTCTCTACAAGATCTTTCTCCAGCAGTGTTCCTTGACAAATAGCTAAACATTAGATATGCGAGAAGCACAACATGTAAATATAAAGCCACACAAAATAAAACGGACACAAAGAAGGAACCAGAAGGACGTGAAAGCTGGAGGCCAGGGAATGACATAACAAGCAAATGTGACCATGAGCGTGGGCAAAGTGAGCCTTACCGAAGAAATCATCACGGACTGGAGGCAAAAGAAGAAGAAGAAGAAGAGTCAGAGAGGTGAAGAGGAGAGGCCACGGATCAGAGCGGGAAAAGAGAAGGACAGGAATGGAAGAGAGAAGATGCTGATAAGCATTTATTATTTTGAACTTGAAAAAGAGCCGCAGGGCTAAAGAACACAAAATCTGCAATTTGGCCCTCAAACTAATAAAAAAGAGAAGGCTTCTGTGATCCAACAGTTAAGTTTAAAACATATCATCAGATTTGTTTTAAAGTCCCAGTGAAACTGTCTTTTTAAGAGCTGGGTGGATGGCTCTAAATCAATGGGATGGACTTTAGGTCTGGCAGAGTAGTGCATTGTAAAAAAAACTATTGACTAAAAGCTTAAGGATGCAGACTGATGTAGCTAATGGCAATCACTAGAGATGAAAACAATTTCACTGTGAAGAACAAGAAAAAAGATTTTACTGCATGTGTATCGGGCATCTATTACATCATCAAAATCAAATCCAATTAAGAGACCAAGCAATGAATAAATAGCATATGTATAACTATGTAGCAGCATAATAACAATAGTCTAACTTTGTATACACTGGTTAGTACCTGCTCTTAGATGGGGAGTTTAGAAAGTAGACAGGAGTCAACAGAGTAAAAGAAAAATATACCAACCAATGCATGTTCAGATACACACCTGAGAACTCCCCTATGGGTGTCACCAGCAGAAGCACATAAAAAGGGAAAAAAGAAACGGGTGAGAAGTTATCAGATGGACAAGAAGACGGGTCAAAGCTCCCGTTGGATAAAAATCAGGGACAATAAATCAAAACCTAAAACAACCCAGAGATTAAGAGAAACAAAATCCACCGAGTGTGATCTAAAACAGACTTTACGATAAATGATAAGCAAAAACATTAAGAAGAGAAATATAAAAAAAATAGGATTTGTTTAATCAGCATTAAACGTGCCTTTACCCCAAAAATAGAGTAAAAAAGAAAGTAGAAAGACAGAAATAATAAAAGTAACACTGCATGAATGGGCAGCTGGGGTTTGGCGTGCAGCCAAAGAGGGACTGTATGTTTTCTCATGACGTGACGCAGGGATGAGCTGCACGGCACCATGCAAGGTCAAAGGTCAGAGTCATTCACATTCACACAGCGTCACAAGGAGCTCCTGCCCTGACGTCACGCAAAGCCAGAGCCAATGCTGCCCTGTGTAACGCGCTCATGCATCCGCCTTCACTTCCTGTCCTTAGGATCTACACTGAGTCTGAGATCGCTGAGTAATATCACACGCTTCACTTTCACCAGTTCAAGGTGAACAACTATGAGGAGGAGGTGAAGGAGGCAGCAGTGCTCCGGCATTTCCTTTGAGGGGAAATACTTACCGAGAGGGAAGGATATCACGGAGCTGCAACTGCCGCGCTTTAAGATGAGAATTGAAACTGATAAAACTAACAAACGTTACAGATGTCCTGTTCATACCTAGCAGCTCGGCGCCTGCATCTACATCTCCAATGATGTCCGACTTGGCGTCTTTGATCTCGTGGTAGAGAGAGTCAGTGTTGATGCCAAAGGCCTCGTTCACAATGCCCTGGGAGGGGCTGGGACACACAATAGATTTCATTAGACCAGCGCTGTGATGGGACCAACACATACACAACTCACTTGTCCTCCCTTAAGTCCTCAGAGTAAGTAAACAGCACCAAAAGCATACATATATAAACACTACCTATTTCTATTCATTTTAATCAAAATAAAATACACTTTGCTTTGCCATTCCTGTACATGTGTAACACTGCTGTCCATCAAAGCTCTTCCGCTTTGGTGATTTTAAAATTTTAACTTGGAAATACTAACTTTGTTTGGATAAAAACCTTCTTTGAGCCAACTGACTACACATCTGCACACAAACCAAACCAACACAATAGTTTGCATATTGAAGTGTCCTTGAGAAAAACACTGAACCCTTAATTACTAAGGATGGGTTAAATGCAGAGACACATTTCCCCAAGGGGATTAATAAAGGATCATTTATTTTTTTAACTGCAGACATGATGTCCACTTTGTTGAATTCAACCAAGCGGGTCTTTGCACAGAGGATTTGTACCTGTTCCCTCCTCCGTACACTCGGGGGTCCACACACATGTCCAGCTCAGGCGTGGAGTCGATGATCTCCTGAAACTCTGACCACTCATCGCTGCTTCCCATACCTGGAAAAACATGCAAAAAACACAACATTGCTTTAAACTTCAAACACGTCAGAGGACCGTAAACATGTCGATGATCATTTTTTTTGTTTGTTTAGTCTGAAGACATATTTGGGGGGACACGCTCTTACCGATGCTGACATTCCTGGTTTCCTGTGAAACCTGCACCTCCATATTCCGGCTCAGCCGCTTGGCACCTTTCCTGCGGTTCCCGGTCCGCATCGCGTCGAACTCGGATTGCGGCAGGAAGCCCTCGTTGATGGGGGTGACGGTGGCGGAGGGGACGGAGGAGGTGGGCGTGTTGGACTTGCTTCCTGTGCTGCTGGGTGTGGCCGCCACCGAGTCGGACTCTGATTCGTCCTCCTGGGTGGTTTGAGACGATGCCATGGGAGCAGAAGACATACAGCATCACATGAGCATTTTATAGTGAAGGAAGGCATTTTACCTCCAACACCATTTTACGGGTACCAGTTAGTCAATTATGACTTTCTTCTCAGCAGCTCTATGGTTTATGGTACAATCCCATTAAGGGTTCATGTCATCATGAATGACACAATGGATTTAAAGGGCATACTATTATCAGCATGTCTTCATAGTTTAACACTAGAAACACTATGTTTTCCTTTACCTTGGCTGTTTCTCTCACAAATAAAGCAATAGTTTAAAAAAAAGTGACATTTGCACATTTTAACTTAATGTGCAGGAGTAAACTAAAATATGAGGACACATCAGCGAGAAGCGCCATGATCACATGATCACGCTTGAGTCAACATATATACCGAACAAATCAGACGTTTAATCCAAGTGATGTGAATAAAATTGTTTCCTCAAAAGTGACACACAAGCAGGCGAGGGAGGTGAGGTGGTCCGTGTGGGTGTGGCTAGCGGGACGGGCAGCTGTAAGGCCGGCCCCTCCCCTTTCCACTCCCCAGTGGATGTTGTGGTGGTGGAGGGGGACAGGGCCGCTGTCTGTCCCACCTGAGAGGCAGAGCAGAAGGTAGACCGGCCGAGCTCGCTGACCTGCCAGATGTCTTTCCCGGGCACCATCCTAGCCCCCCCGAGACCCCCACGTACCATGCCCTCGCCGCTGGGGTACAGGCTCAATGAAGGAGGGCGCTCCGCTTTGCTGCTGGCACAGGAGACACAGAGGGGTGGGGATTAATGTGAGACCGATTGTTTATTAAGCTATCTTCTTTTTTTTTTTAAACTCTCTAGGGGCTTCTCCAGGGCTGGAGGTTTTCCTAGCATGCATTAGATGCAACGCACACAAAAACCCGGTCAACCTTTCAAAAATATGCTTGTTCTCTTGAAACAAACCAGCATCATTATATAATACATGTGAATAATGTAGAAATAGAGCAAGATAGGGAAAGAGATTTTAGGGGAAAGGTAAAATGGCCAATTTAAAGCCTGAAAAGCAACAAGGGCTCTGAGAGCATGCGATCCGGTCCAGCAGGGAAAACACATTTCATTCATGAGCTTTATTAATTTACTGGGGATAAAGATGCAAGTTATTGAAACATATGGAGCCATCACTACAGGTAGTTTGTGGACGCCTCAACACAGATAAGATATCTGAAGATATTCCTTTAAATGCACGATAAAGGAATTAGCTTCTTGATGGCTGATTAACTACATGCAGTTCATTGGTTGTGAGACAAAACTGCCTGAAACGGTGTGTGCATGTATCCACATATACTTATATACATATTTTACAAAAACTTCACACTTTTTGTGTAATGGTAAAATACAATCTTGTTTTCTTTTATGACCCTAAAATGGAAAAAATTGAAAGGTATAATAAGAACTACAGAAGATAATACCTATTTACCTTTTGCTTAATATCAATGCATCAAGACTGAGATAAAACAAGCAGAGCAGGCAGACAGACAGGCAGACAGGCAGACAGACAGACAGATAAAGCATGAGGGAGAAAGAGGAGAAAACTTCTGATTATTGCTTTACATGACCTCTGAACTATTTCCCATTTCATTATTTGTTATCACGCATAACTAATAAAGCAAAAGGAATATTTCTTGAGGAAAGGCAAAAATATGAGGAGGGCCTTCATCAAATCTTAAGTAACATTTTAAGTGTAGAGCAGGCCGAGGGAAGAGATGCGAGGGCACTAGTGGGTCCTTGTTGGATTTACCTTTTCCTCCATGTGTGGCGTTGACTGTGCAAACAGCAGCAACAGAGAGCGAGACAGCAAGACAGACAGACTGTGATTAGAGAAAGACAGGTGACAGGAACATGCCATGACACATTCATTCACATTTACTCTCAAACACACGCACACACACTTTCACCTTTAGAAGTTGACTCTAGTTTACAATTTTGATTCCAATTTACTTATTCTTATTTGTATAACTTATTCAATTTGTCTTTTAAGTCTAATCAGTGTTGATATTGTGCCCATAATGCTTCATAAACACAGCAAAGCTGCACCTGATGTCCAACCTCTCGTCTTACTTTGTGCTAAATTAATATTTAGGACTCATCGGTCGGCCAATTTCTGGAAACAGAAAGCAGGCGAAGAAATTCCAAACTATTTTTCTTTTTAATTATTTCCCACAAGAGTCATAATTTCCTCTCTTCTCTGTTAACAGGTGAAAAGTAGCAGCCGTTCATCGTGGCTCCTGACAAACAAATGCATCAACACGCAATGAGAGCGTTGAAACATCAAATTACACTCAGGACAAAACATGAAACATCAGCAACAAGATGATGGGTGAAAGTTATAATTCAACTCCACACAAAGATGTACGAACAACCTTTTTACTCCAACACACACGTTCAATCCACTCACGTTCGTCCACAGCCGGGGGCTTCTGATTGGCTGTTGCTCCCTGCCTGCTGCATTTTGGACCGCTCTATGTGTTCGACATACGTCTGGATCATCTGTGAAGCAAGATGCCAGGAAACAGAAATATGTGAGAAAAATGAGAAACACTCCTGTACTGGTGAGTAAAGGAGGTGCATGTGAAAGGATTATAATTATTACATTACAAGAAATAATGAACTAAATGTTGGATAACTAAATATATTGTGATCCAAAAGGACAATCAGATTAGTTTAAAGTGTATTAGCATTTCTTTGGTTCATATTCATAAAGATAATACTCATTTAAAATAGTGAATTTACATAGTGAAGTTACAATATTACGTTAATACTAAGCAGACCACACTATCTAAAATATACTAGGGTTACAAATAGAATCAGATAGTTTGACTTTTACATACTGCTATTTATTTATTACAAATCCCTCCAGTCTTATGTCATTGTACACCCTTTGTTTTCATTAATAAATGTCTGCACCTACAAGTGGTTTCTTAGCTGAAACCAATGGCTGACTGGAATCTATGATAACACCTTTAAAATCTAAAACAATAAGGTTTTGAAGAAAAATAGTTGACACCAACATAAAACATCTGGTTTTGAGAAAAATGGCCTAAGAAAAGCAAAATATTGCTCCCGAAAAATATGTTGCCTTCTAAATAGCAGGATAATTTGAGGATGATAATACTAGCAGTGTTCACAATACTATTAGTTAACAGATGCAGAGGCTCTTACCTCAGTGTGGCGCTGGTGCAGAGCGTTGTACTCTTTCTTCATGTCCGATTCTCGCTCCTCCAACCGAGTGACTGGGAGACACAGAGCAGTTTAACAGCAGATGGGACTCTGATAGTTAGACACAAGCCTGAAGTCTTTTTTAGCCATTTTGAACATTTTGAAAGACACAAGAACAAAACGTTACAGGTAGTTTTCTAAGAAAGAAAAGAGCCAATCAAATATGTACGGCAGTATTCATTAGGTATTCTAAACAAACAAATCTAAAAATACCACATCCTCCAAAAGTGTGTCTACTTCCCTTTACAGTTCCCTGTTTTAGCTTTTGTGTTAAGTTTTCTTTTATTTGTGAATCTGAAGAAAAAGAGCTTGAAGAGCTGCAGAGCTTCGAAATGAAATTCATCAATAACGTTTGAGAACAAAGTCAATGTCCAGGTAACGGGACGAGGCCTGAAGTAGTGTCAACACCATCCTTCATGTTTTGGGCTTTTTCTTCTTCAGAGTCACAACTGGACGTCTATTCCAACCTGTTTCTGCTCATCTAAAGTTATTTTTATGGTCGTTGTTAGTTTATTTCCTCCTGGTGTTGTGTCTATACTGATCCTGAGTTCAGCTCTGGACATTAAATATATATACACACAGTATATCATGGAGGATCTGTCCACTCACTCTGGTCCGAATAGTTCTTCGTCTTGAGCTCCTGCTGTTTCCCCTGCAGCTCCAGGAACTCCACCTGCACCTGCAGGTCCTTCTTCTCAGCTTCCAACGCATCCTCAAATTCAATGAATTTCTGATGGCAGACATAAGAACAAAATGAAGGCCTTCTATTGCACAAACTGCACTTAAAGAGTCAGGTTACATAACGTTGTAATTATTGTATGCTGAATGGGTTAGAGGTGCCTGTCATTAATACACAGTGTCACCCTGTAATTGTGAACTTGTTCACAGCAACAATCACCTTCAAAGCGATTCAGAGAAACTAACAGCGCAGTCTGCACGAGTCAAAGACTAAGTGTGAGAAATATGATATATTTAACGCCTGTCAACAGCTTCATAAAATACCTCAATTGGTCCTATAGTGTGCACATTAACTCAGTAACGGAACAGGCAAACACAAAGGCATCCACTTCCCTTTCACATTGCCTGTTTGTTTTTTATATAGAGCTCTTCACAATGACGTCCTTTTTTCAGCGCAGCAAGTCCACAAAGTCTTAATACCGCAATCCTCCGACTGCAGTGAGACTATGGAACCAAGAATATGCTGCAGATACCCAGCGCTCAAAACTGCTTCAATGCGATGACCTTCAGTCTGATACAACTGAGAATGCCATCCAGCACAGTGGAGAACACACTGTGCATATGGCCGCTCCGTGATCGTCATATGCAGAGTGGCTAGAGATGGAAAATGAACCAATCAGTCCTTTCAGCTGCCGACTGCCTGCAACTGAAGGCAAGAGGTTGCAGATGTGCTACTCTTCTGGTTGTCTCGTTTAAAGAGAGCAAATCAACTCACTGACAAAAGAAGTGACTGTTATATTATTACTGTCGACTACAAAGCTAATTAAACAGCCTTCATACTGTTTTGTTTTTGGAGGATTTCTAACAATATAATAACTGAAAACCAAGTTTATACATCAAATAAAGATGCTGACTAAAATTTTAGTATTTTCCATCATAATATGTAATATTTATATCTGGAGGGCCAGCATTGTGTTTTATAGGACTTAAAATGAAGCGCTTCACACAAAAAGAGCGTATCTTCTTTAAGTCGATAAAAGCCGGGAGGCTTTCTGCTCATATTGGGTGTGTTTTTAAATGAGAAGTGTAATGGCCGAACAGAAACAGCCTCAAACTAATGAACATTATGCTGTAACGTCGTTCTACCGTCAGAGCCGCAGACCACAGCTTCTCAATATCTCATCCACTCGGACCGGGAACACAACCTACAGTGATAAGTAAGGATTTGTTATTAAAACGCAGCATTATGGAGGTACAGCAGACAGTGTGTATGGGTCGGTGACTAGACATTCGCAAAAGGACATTTGATTTTTGCAGACAGTAATTACACAGGTAGAATAACACAATGTGTGTATTGTGTTATTCTGTCCAGTATGAATAACTCATAGTTGATGACCGAGTGAAGCTGAAGTGCTTCCCTGACAAACCGTAGCTAAGTGTGTTCGACTGCAATGTGGTCACATGTCCAACCAGCTCTACTGAACTACAGACACAGAACAGACTACTGACTGTGTGTGTGTTTGTTATCACACACGATCTTGACTAAAGGTTCTCAGGTTAAGAGAGTGGTTTTAGAGAAATGCATCCGTGACCCTGTCGGATCTGCAGGACAAGAAGCCGGCTGTTCTGTTCGGGTTGAAGCCGACAAGTCACACAAAATCAGTTTTACGTTCTCAACCAACTGAAGCAAATCCCGTCAGGAGAGAAGGTGATAAGGCCCGATCAGAGGCGATCGACCTGTTACTGTCGTCGCACTTTGAGAAGTGATTGTGACTGACAAAAGGGATGGGTCACTCTGGCAGAACAAGACAGGAAACAACTAAGAAGCCTCAAAATGGCTGAGTCTGTTAACCTCGCTGGATCTGCTGGTGGAGGCTGCATGAGCAGACAGAGCTGTGGCTTTGTTTACCATTAGCTTGAGCCTAATAACCCTGTAATCCGAGCCGCTTTTTGCTCCTTGCTCCCGGTGTCTTGCGAGAGGGTGTGTTATTTTTTATCCCCGGGCTCTGAGATTCTCTCTCCCACTGCCTTTTCTTTGTATAATCTGTTTCCTACACTACAGCTTTCTAAACATCAGTCTATTTCTCCATCTCTGTTCTTGCTGTTCGGCTTCTGCTTCTCATAAACACAAATCAGGTTACAGTGCCAGGCTCCCTCAGTGCACTATTGATTTCCTCTGATTCCCCACCCTTCGCACGTCGTCCCATCCCCCATTTCACCCCTCTGATAGTCAGACAAAACTGTCTCTGTTTATTTGTCCCATTCAAATGTGTCACCTTATTTTAGCTGAAGATGTCAATCGATTTCTCTCACTGGATGCGAACACAACAGTAGAGTCTTGAACGCCCATAAAAGAAGACTATATTATATTAATGTCTGAATTGGTTGCTTAATATATACATGAACAGGTGTGGGTCCATTATGAAACCCAGGCAGCATCCACCTGTGCGTCAATGTGCCACTACACCCACCACAACCTTCCCTGGACACAGAACATCAACATTATGAATCTAATTGATATTGGAAGGATGGTCAATGAGATAAACGGGGAACATTACACAAATTATGGGCGTGTGAGCCGCATATGAAGTTTTAAATCTATCTCTTGTGAAAAGAAGCAGGATCCGACAATTACATGAAGATCTCGTGGAAAGACAAAGCCTGCTTTTGTGCAACATGAATTCTTGTCTTATTTATAAAAAATAACGTACCTTCCGGCTGCTAAATGCACTTTGGATTTCTATATCTGAAGGTTGTACAGTCGTCATATATTTAGTTTCAGTTTTGGTATCATTGTTATGAAAAATACTAAAGCTATGCTCTCCCTCTTACCTGCAGTACCTTTTGGTTTTAAAGAATTACTTACAAGGCAACCACTATTTTATTATAAACATACTGGATTATTTTTTTCTGTCATGGCATAAGCTTAAAAAAACGCTAACACTGAAAATGTAATATGAACCAGCAAGTCCTCCCTCAATTAACAGCTTAAAGTGAAAACAAGCCAGATAAGCGACTCGGGGAGGAAACGCAGAGGGAGAGCAGATGAAACGGACTAAACGCTGAGCTAAGCGGATACGAGCCGGGCTGACAGTGATATGCTGAGGCCTCTTTGGATGGGAGAAGGATTAAAGTTGCTTTACGATGCCTGCTGGTCCCACGGCTGCTGTTACACTGGTCGGGGGAGAAGAAGAAGAAAAAAAGATTTGCTGGAGGTGGAGCTAGGTCTGTAATGTAATAGCTGCATATTGATGTCCACTCTTCTCGTTTGTGTTCCTGTTCTGCTTTCACATGTGAAACGCCCACTCAGACTTCAGACATTTAAGCTGTGTGCTGTCCCTTTATCTCTGTATGAACGCTATCATGTTCTTTCTTTGTGCTGGCTCCAGTATTTGCATTTTAGACTTCAACTGTGCAGTGTGGAAGCTCCGGTATCATAGAGGAGCCCTAGAAATTTAACTAGTTTATCAAATGTATTGTAAAAACGGACGCTGGTATTGTATGTTGTCGCTCTTGTTAGCAGCGTTGATGTGTGCAGGGGTGGAAACACTGTTGTTGTTGTTGTAATAATGGCGGTAGTCTTAGCAGCAGAAGAAGTTGTGACAGAACCTGTAATTGTAAAAACTGAAGCAGACCTGGTGGTATTATGAGCAGTTGGAGAAGTGCGGTTATATAAATGTGTTTCCATGACCGTTTGGACTCCACACCGACTATTAAAAGTAGAATTGAATGTGTTAACCTTTGAGTACTGTTGATTTGCATTTACTACACTTTTACTCTGTGATGTAGTGACTGTATACTGACATCAACATGTCATCTTAACTGGTATCACTGAGTATCCCTGGAAAACAGATTAAGATTAAAAGGGTATTTTCTGAATAATTTAAATTTTGCAGGACTTTATTTTATTTACTGTGCTTCATTCCTTTCACCAATGTCTTTTATTAATAGGCCTACGTTTTTCTGACACCTCATTTGCTATTCTGATTTGGTAGAAGTCAGCATTGAAAATGTGTCAGCAGTGCATCGAGACTAAAAATAAGCTCATGTCACAGGCCTTCACATGAGTCACGTGGCCGGTGACCCCTCTCAGTTCGGACTGGACACCGTGACTGTGGGAACCAGCAGCGTGAAGATGAATCCGATGATGCGGGTGTCGAGGCCCATCAGAGCCGGTTGGGGGGAGGGGGGGTGACTCACCTCCTCCGCCTGCTTGCGGAGCGCCTTCTCCCGCTCGTACTGGGTGATGAGCTGCTCGTTGTCCTCCTTCAGCAGCTCCAGCTCCACCTCGTGCTCCTGGTTCTCCGTCAGCACCGCGTCCAGGTTCTCCAGGACGTTCACCACGAGCGGCATCAGCTCCTTCACCACCTCCTCGTCATAGCTGCGGATCAGCCGCTCGAACTCCCGGTAGATGCTGTTGGCCAAGCCCGACACGCGCTCCGACATCACGGACCCGGAGCCGTAGTCGTCCTGGTAGACCACCTCGTCTATCTGCAGCTCCATCATCTTGGCGGCTGGACCCGGCTCCTGTTTTCCAGATGAGGAGGCTGCGCTCAAACAGTTTCAGGCCTGTAAGGCGAGACTGTCACTGTAGGTCTGGATCCGCTCAGCGCATGCAAACGGGGCACATTCAATCACAGTCTTTGACCAAATAAATAAAACAATTAGCCTACGCCATGATGCCGCAGCAACAGATTGACTGAACGATAACTGGCTGTTGCTGTGCGTAACGGCGCATAACCTTGAAATTACAGGCTGTAATATGTTGATGTAAAGAGCGGCCCCCTCCTCCTCCACCAGGCCGGGTGTATCGCCTCCAGACGCGGCCCAGCTATTGCTCTCCCCCCGCAGAGAGCATCTGATCCAGGGAGCAGTGGGCGCGGAGCGGGCCAGCCGGGGGTTCGGCCCTCGTTGAGCGCATGCCGAGGAGCGAAATGCCTTCGTCGATGATACTGCACCTGCCTCTCAGCAGCCGCAGCCATGGACCCCGGCCATTGCTGGCAGGGGAAATAAATAAATAAATAGTTAAATAAATAATCTAACGCTCCCGATCCCCGCAGACGCCCGATCGGCCACTATAGCGTTTCCTCCATGTTTGATCCCCCCTCCAGCGGGCGGCCGACGCTGCTGGCCAGGCTCGGGCGTTGATGGTGATGTCTCCCTATGGGAGAGGCTCTCTCTGCTGCTCAGATGGAGGAGCCAGCTGACCGACTCTGGCTGACGTCACACCGTCTGCATTGAAGCAGCGGACTCACTGCGTCAAGTCGGGCAGGCTACACCGGATGTCCACTTCACGATTTCGAAATAAAGCTACACAAGAAAACGATTTAAATTATGATCTATTGGATTATTGATTATTTAAGTCAGAAAATAAAAACCACAATGTTTACATTGTGTTCATCTCAGTTTATATTTGTGGATATTATTGGAAATGTAGAATTCAGTGCCTGGTGTCTAAAAATCAGGATATTTTGCAGCCATAGCTGCTTCAGTGTTGACCGTCTCTTTTCTTTTCCAGCTGAATTGAAATGCACTGCCGGATTACTCCTTTAATACATTGTTTTAATATATTGTTGTAAACTATCCTTAAGGATTTAAGGAGTTATTTCATTAAATCTCTTCATCCTATATACACTAGAAAATGTAATGTTTTTATAATGTAATTTAACATTCTCTCTCTTTGCACTTGCAACAATCACCGCAACAAACAACCCCAACCGCCCAAAACAAACCACATTATCTTGATATCTTGTTGGTTTATTTGATGTACCTAGTCAAATTAACATACGTCAAAAATAGATCTTCATAAAATCATTTCCTTCTATAACTAACCAATTTGTTCAATACATGGGCATTATTAATATGATCCTTTCCACCATCCAAACATAATATTACTACATTGAATTTGGTTCATGTCACAGCTTTGCCGATGGGTTTATTTTGGAGGTTGAAACCGGAAGTTGTAACTATTTATTCAGCCCACTTGACCGAAGTCTGCAGTAGTAGTACAGTACCCGGTGCTATAATTTCATACTGGTGACAATGCACTCTCCAATACATAAAATGGTTCACAGTTCAGACAAACAAAGCAATTAAACACAATTAGACCATATAAAACCTTACTGATTGATTATTTTAAAGTTGCCACCTGGACGCAAAATAAAATATGGTCAGAAAAAAAACTCACCTCCACACATTCTTTTCCCACGATAAGACAATATGTGGAAGGATTCGGCATTTCCACGTTGAGACTTTTATCAGCTTCTTGCTGCAAATACATAAGTTACAAAATAGTTTTACAAAACGTTGCACTTATAAAAGTATTATCTGTAACAGATTAATAATATCATCAATAGGTAAGAATGTATGCTCAACAAGACTCCTGCTTGAATATAAGAGGGAGGTTTACAGCCTCAAGAACTCAGGATGAATGAAAATCCTCCAGACAAAAACAAAAGGGAAGGAGTTGAGAGAAACATCTTTCTTTTGAACTTTCTTTTAGACAGACAAGTGAAGCTTGGACTATTGTTTGCTGTGAAGAAGATGAACAATGGAGACAAAAAACGGTTAATGAAACGTAAAAACTGTGGCTGAAGGGTCCACAGCTCCAAAGCTTATCTCAACTACATCCATATTTAACAACCATTTCCAACAGAACAAAATATAAAACCAGTAAATACTGGACAAATACTTGCATTCACTTTTTAAATTACCACTCTAAAAGGGGAGAAGGCAGTATTAATGTACAATAGTCAATAGTCAAAGATAGAGGCTCCAGTTGTTCATATTTCATTCAGCAGGTGGCAGTGAAATACTGACAATATTTTAATTTCACACCACACCACCTTCAGAAGGTGGGTGGCCCTTGAAACCAGCAAGTGGTTTGAGGTTCAGGCCAACCAGCGCACCAAAAGTGGACAAAGCAGAACCTGGTTTAACTTGTGACAGAAATAAGCTTCCAGTTTCCTAAGCATGTAAAATATGAAAAACTATTAGCGTTATCACTTTTAAGCTGTTATTTGCATTTAAACAACCTTTTTAAACCATTTTCTTCCAATCCATTATTAATAAGGCAAAACGTTACAATAAGCAGAATGAATATAGTATCGTGAAGATAGTTTAAACCAAATTAAGTACAACAAGTGGCTTCATACGGATCTTTGACGGATGAGATTTCTCAGCTTGTGTTTTCCCTGCAGCGAGTCAGCAGATGCTCGCCGTGATGTGGTGCAAAATAATAAGTAGTTAGATGCATGCAGGTCTGCCTAATCAGACAGATTTAACCGACAACACCTGTTAGAGTAGCGCGGATCACTTGTTCCATGCCAATTTGTGCCATCATTAACTCAACGGAGAAGTAGGTGGTTTATCTGGCTTGCTTTCATTTCAAAGTAATCATGGATGAGGAAGTTACGCAATTTTCTGGTTTTAATTCATACCTTCTTCCTTATTGCCCATGAAACACGAGTTGAACGTGCTTATAGAGAAGCTGCATATGAAAGAGGCTTTGGGTATTCAAGACGTTGGTCATAGTGGTCCAAACAATCAGCCACAACTCATTCATAACCAATGTCTTCACTCTTCCACACAACTGTAAGCACAATAGGAGCCAAGCATGAAATTTCTATTTCACGGACGACGTGATGAACAAGTAACAGCCCTTTGCTGTACAATTTGTACTGCCTGCTGCCGCCTCTGGACTTCATTGTTAGGAAATGGGTGCTCAAGTATATACGTTTTATTTTAAGCTATAAAATATGTATCCATTCTTAAATGAAAAATAAAGGGAGATCTGGTATTGTGGGCTCTGCAAGGTATTAGACAAATAGGACTCATGTCCATTTTAGCACAAGTGTATACTCGCATGCATTAGTTTGGCTGCTCTTTTAGACTGTTGCTTTAAAGAAAAACACAACAGCAGATTCCAATGCAGTTGCAAAGCTGAAACTACATTTTCCTGCTGGGCATAAAGAGACCATTTTGTCTGAGAACAAGCAGCTTGCACAGAGAGCTGCCAAAGGGCAAATCTGGACAAACGCATCAGTGAGTCAAGAATCTTCTGTAAATGTGGCGCAGACAAGACTTAGTTTTTGTCACATTTAGACAGCCGCAGACAAACATTTAACAAGGTATTTTGCATTTATTTATTGTAGATTCTTACCGTTTATTATTTGTATTACTTGCTTTGTGTGCTGCTGTAACACCACAGATTCCCCCACTGCAGAACTAAATGATTATCTTATAATTATGTATTATTAATTCAAAAATAAGGGAAAAGAATTAGAATTTGCCATGTTTTCAGAAAAAGTAAACAAATAAACAACCTTTAAATGCAAAACAACAGTTTTATTGCAATACACAGGATATTCTTCTGCTGCGCTCATTGCCTGCCAGGCACATCAACACACGGGTGGGGGGGGGGGGGGGGGGGGGGGGGCAGGCCGGCACCAGAATACCATTAATGTGTGTCATGAATTGGGTGAAAAGCTTTTTATCAATGACCCCACCTGGAGTCAGGTAGACCACGCGATTGTCCAGAGTTCACTTGTCTTCAGCCGTTTTAATTTAAAACATAAACAGAGGCCTACCCCAAGCAAAAGAAAAGGCATGTTCTCGGATAAAGCAAGCAACGAAGAGAAAGCAGAAAAGTACCTGCATAATACATCCGCATACAATTCAAATGGAATTTTCTTTAAGGAAGCAGAAACATTTGTAACTTTGTTTCATTACATTTTTGGCATTTATCCTTGAACAGAGATTGTGCTTCGGCAGCAGATTATTAATGTTAGACAAAAATTGAGATGACGTGATGATTAATGAGAAGTCAAGAAATTAAAAAAATGCTGAGCTGATATAAGGCTTAATTTATACAGTTATTGGTTGTAGTCCAACATGTATTATTTTGTAAAACTGCAAAATAAAAGATTTTATTTAGCAATCCGGTAAAGATCCAGCAAAGCATTAAAAACGTGGCACTAGTGGAACTTCCTGAAACAATTTACATGATGTAATCTGTACGATGTATTCACCCCCTGCTGATTGAACGTCTACATATTAAGGCTTCAAACAAGAAAGAGCCTTCAAAGTTGAGCAAATGCCTGTCTTGAATTTGTAAGCTAGGATTTTCTTACTCCAAATAATTTAAATCTAGCACTGTTTAAAGCTGATCATTGTACAAGCACGCCAATGTCTAAACCATTCCTGAGATGCAAACATTTTCTCAAAATGACAAACTGTCACAGAAACAGAAAGTGACTAGGTAATAGCTAGCCTGTTGATTGATTGGTGATTGCAGGTTTCATTGAAGAAGAATTACACAAAGAGCTGGAAGCAAGAAATGGGGCTGAAAGTGCGAGAAGTCGAGGACAACATGTGAATAGGAATCTGGTGAGAAGAACAAAACTTCCTGCTCTGTTTTTAAATGTACAGGTGAAATAACCGTGGTGGAATGCGTGAAGATTGACAGGGGAGCAGACAAAGAGTGCATGAACACAAACAGGGAGGAGATGCGCGTTTAGCTGGTTTAGTAGAATACCACACTAGACTTTCCTCCAGGGGGGTTGAGGACCCTGTTGTGAGAGCGAGGCTTGGGTCCCAGATGAGGCTCGTGGTTCTTCCCCTCACCAGTCGTATCCGTCCCTTCAGGAGGTGAGGACGAGGAAGAGGAAGAAGGGGACTCAGGCACAGCAGGGGCTGGGACAGCAGCAGGCTCTTCCTTGGCTGGCATGGGAGCTGGGGAGGCCACCTCCTTAACCTCAGGTTGGATGACCTTGGCTTCTGGTGCTGGTGCTGGGAGGGGAAAACAAAACCATCTTACAGAAATGCAAAAAAATATCCTAAAAGTATAAACACCTATTTACAACTGGAATATATAATATAAATCCCATATTTTCTGAGTCACAGTTGAGATCTCATTGGAATGAGACTTACTGAAAATATGTCTTTAATAAGCATGTGTGTGCAAATAAACTGTCCTGTGTAAGGAAAAACAATGGGTGCAAAAAAAAAAAAAAAATGAATTAATGCTAATCCCTGTGATATCCATAGCAATACCCTTTAACACTTTCAAAGTTACAGTGAGTGGGATGACTCAATGACACCAATCTCCCAAAAAGAAGACATTTTTCGTAATGTAACTCACCAGGTGATGATTTGGATTCAGGTCCCACATTTAGATTGTCCTGAGGAAAAAAAAAAAAAAAAAATAATAATAGAGATAAGAGTATTCTCACTATGTAATCACCTTATGGACTTCATAAAAACCAGCTCTCTTCTTTATGTTACTTGAATAAAACTAAAGTAACTTCGCAAAACAGTGCAACTTCAAGTTGTGTCTTACTTGACAAGAAGATTATAAATAAGCAGCTTCAACATGTTACAGAAAACTGGTAATTTTACTGATTTCTTAAGAAGTGGCTGCTTGGAATTTATTTGTGTCACTGTTGAGATTGTTGCAATAGACTCAGCAGTCTAACAATACTCTGGTTCCACAAACACTATTGATCCGTGGGGAGGATCAATAGTGACAGTCTAAGTGCAAGTCTTACAGGATAAAATGAGTATAAAATATTTGATAAGAGGTAGTAAGAAGCAGACTTTGACCTCAACTGCACAAGGGAAGAAGAAACATTCCTTTAAAAAAAAGTAATAAAATATATAAAGCAATACAAATAAAACTCAGTCAAACAGAGTATAAAATGTAGGTGCATGGCCTACCTTTGGCTTATTTGGGTGGCTTCGGTTGGGGCTTTGTTCAGGTGCAGCACCGAATATGTTGCTGCTTGGTCCACCAGGAGGTTTGTGTCTCTGTTGCTGAGCTGGGGGTTCAGGATCCCCGAATATGCCGCTACTCTTCCCACCTACATTAAGTATCACCAATATGTGTGATAGGTTTTGCAGCAGTGACAGAGACATAATTGCACACTCATCTTTACAACATTACATTTAGATTGGATAGTGAACTGCCCAGGCTATTTGGTGGTCTTGCAGATTAATGACACTGTGGCAGAATGTACTAAAGTTATACTTCTATTGGATTAGGAAATGTGTTGACATCTGAATTGAGTTTATTCAAGACCAGTCACCCTTCAGCTTCATACCCCACGTGCATAAGAAATGATAGTATGCTTTACTGTACACATACTACAGTGGGATGCTAACACCACAGGAAAAAATAAAACAGATAAGGCAGTGAGGGTGACTCAGACGTCCTTGTCTGGAAACTCAGACTATTTTTTAACAGTGGTCTGAGCTGATAACATTCTTGACTATACCAGATCCTTCACAGTATGTGGAGGGGATTAGATTCAGGCACAGAGAACATGTAAAGTGTTTATAGTGGAATTATCTTATCATAGTAACACTTTTCACACCCTGGACATTGACGGAGGGTATGACTGCCCAACCTCTGCAAGTCCATTAACCCCGGCATGTTGGTCTGACCTGGAGGATTGGAGCGCTTGGGTACACTCTGAGACTCCTCTGGTGGAGCAAACAGTTTAGAGGCCATCTTATTGGGTCTTCTTGATGCTGCAGAGTCGTCTTCATAGCCACCAAACAAGTTACTGGAGCCACCTCCAGGAGGCTGCAACACCCTGCAGGGGATAAAGTACAGTAGCACTTTAATAGGATCCCATCCAATGTATTCATCTTAGTCTGATTTAATCAATTAGCCTGCGCAAGTGTGACCTGGCAAATACAGACAGATGGAGAGGATTTACCGTTAAACTGATTTACTTAACATGTAAGTTAACTAAAGAGGATGTGGACCACGTTTACTGATTACTGTGAGAACCATGAAGTTACTTTTGTTCTCCGACACAGAACAATGGTTATAAATATGTTACGGTGCAGCAGACTGTTTGCATCAACGCAGCTAAATAACAGGTTATTTGATTATCGGCAAGGTAACGTTGTATTCAGAAGAATATCGCCTTACGTCTGAAAACTCCGGCTTATTAGATTTTGACGCTTTGCGACACTTTCTCACGTTATTGAAAGCACACAAGTTACGTGAATACGATGCTACTTAGCAGCACTAGAAGGAAACTTGAACGCCGTAGTTGGCGAGTACAAAGAACAGCAGTCTGAGGTGGCTTTCACACTTCCGCAGGCGCAGTAGACAACGCCTGGTCGGCTAGCTTAAAAGCTAAATCTTGACTGTTAAAGTTTGCTAATGTGAGACAACTCAAACCCACAGGGTTATATGACGCATCACGTCGCTCATTGCTAATGTTAGATTTGAGGGGTAATGCTAGCTTAGTAGGAAAACAGTCATGGAGATAGCAGACCAACTGCAATAAGACATTTGAAATAAGACATTTTCGGCCATTTCTTATAGAAATAACCAAGCTACACGACCATATTCTTTACCTGGAGCTTGGTTTCGACCCGTTATTCAACCCTTGAAACATGTTCGTTGAAGTCATAATGGCTTTTGTTTTTGAGCCCACAAGTTCCCGAAGACAACTTCGTCAGTTTGCCAACTGGACGACAAGCAAGTACCGCCGTCTGCGCGTGCTCAAACCTCCTGGTGAAGAATGTCAGTCCTCCCAAAGGCGACACGGGGGAATATAACTGGTCCACCGCCCCAATTTGCCGAGTGGTGCGGTGCGCTCGTTTCGAGTCACACGGTGCCCCGCTGGGAAAGATTGATCACGGAATCCAATGGGTAGAAGTCGTTCGAGACAAAACTGCTGTTTGATTACAATATTAATAAAGCCGTTGTATTTCGTTGTTGCATATGTTAATCTGTTATACATATCGTATATATATATATATATATATATATATAAAACAAAGGAAATCCCACCCCGCTGGGCTTTCACAGAGACCGTGCACTTTTATTGATATATGACGCTTGTTTTGGGACACCGGTGAGCATGTTTTGTACAATGGCATTTGAAACTGAGTCTGAGATATTAACCAAGATTACGTGCAGACGCTATTGAATTAAAAGTCATTTGTACCATATTAGTTTGCTTAGTAAACGGTCCTGCTGTATATCAGTGTTTCGATGAAAGCCTTAGCTATCAGATTCTGATTCCGTTTAGCCGGTTCATTTTAGGCGTACGCCAGGATAGAAATCAAGTGCATCCTCTGTGTTTCGCCTATTGATTTGATCATCAAAATGCCAATCACTTTCTGGGCGGAACTTATTTTTAAAACGCCAAAAACCTCCATTGTGGTGATCAAATGTTATTAAAATAACGCTTGATTACGAGCAAACATGTACGATTATTTCAGGAGTCAAACTGGCTTTGAATTAAAAAAATAACGTATTGGGGAACTTATACGGCATGACAGGAAGAGAATGGCAATTGGTCCATCGGCATGGTTTCTCTCAATAACAATTGGCGGAGCTGTTTGTCAATCAAATTCTAACCGCCGTCCTCGTGTTTTTCTGACCAATCATAGGATTTGTTTTCGAGTCGTAATGGGCGTGTCTAAACGCGTGCTCATTCGAACCGCAGGAACTGTCATCGGTAACAAGCAACAAGCTGGACGGATGCCGTCAGCTAGCAATGCTATTCCGTGTCTCGATTATTAATACCACCAACAGGCTTTCACCTCAGGTAATTCCTAAACTTTGATTCGTGTTATCCATCTAACAACCCGTTTGAGGCTCTGTACATAATAACCGGGACGTTACAAGCCGTTTTCGCCACGTTATGGCTTGTTTGACTGCCTCAGTGTTAGCTAGCCAACAGTAGCAGAGATGCTAGGCACCACGTTCAGTATGGAGACGACAATTACATGTATTTAATACCTCTTATTACTGCAAAGTTAACGATAACTGTTGGTGTAAATAACGTATATAGTGTTAGCTATCACCAGGTCACACTCTTAGAGTATTGTACACCTTCTCGTGTAAAAGCAGAGACAGTGGTTGGACTATGAAAGTGTTAAGGCAACATTATAGTCTGTGAAATAAGTGTGATGGTGTGAGATGAGAGACTAACCTGAAGCTACAGCACTATATTTTGTGATGGTGTGTTTTATTATTTTTTTGTAGCTTCATTCATATCAATATTGCAACAACTTCCAGTTGGAATATTCCAGACTAGTGAAAGTAAACATGAACAAACTTTACTAACTAGTTCAGGGTTCTCACTGCTGTCAGATAAATTGTACATTGTGGTTGATGCAATCTGAGATTTTCCATTCAGATGACTAAAAACAAGAATTTAAAAACTGTGTGGGAATGTAGAAAGGGGGACATCCCACGTAATTTGCATACTCCAACTACTCATGTTCAATTGGTATTTATTTGTGTAGCATATATCTTGCTGTCACACTACCGGTTATTCAGGAATACATGGATTAGTAGATGATAATCGAGAAACAAACAATTCTGTCATGTTTACACATTATAAATACATTATAGACGTAACACAGCAGGTCTAGATGTGCACAGGGCACATAAAGCCTGGTCCAGACACACGATTAGTATTTGTATGAGGCGATAGTAATGCCAGCAAATAGAGCATGCCCACAAAACACTGTAATTGCAGGATGTATATGAAATACATTGTTTTGCAGACATAATGTCTGTATGCGATGGTGACGTAGTGGCAAACAAAGTCCACTTGCGCACAGGTTATTACAACTATCTATGCTTCTCAATACAGATGAGCTCCACTGACAAATGCCGCAGGAAAGTCTTCCTCAATGCATGCAGTAAATATGTCTGATTTGTGAGTGTTTTATAGTTTTATTTCTTGTTGCAAATAAGCATTGAGTAATGTTGCTGATAGAAAACAGTTGAACTGCGCAGAGAGTTCAGCTCAGTCGAAGCAGAAGCAAGGAGAGGGCAGAAAGCGGAGAGATCGGTCTCGGTTTTATTATGCCCCATTTGAACAGTATTTGCCAATCTAACCGGTCGGACTCATGGTGAAAAGAAAGAAGACGTCGCCTACTAGCGAAGAGCACGAAAATGGGTAAAAATGTGTTTAAAATAAACACTTTATTTAGAGGTCGAATGCACCGACGGGGTTCGTTGTCGTTTCTGCAGGGCGCTAAACTGAAAAGCGCTCGCATTTGAATTTAGTTGAAATTTATCCGACAATATCGTCCTTTTGAGTCAAAAGACACTCGGTAAAACACCGCCGATAGTTCCTAAACTGTTTTGGTTGTTGAATATAATTTATCTGAAGACGTTTAATGCATATATTTGGTGTTGTTTTGTCGGGACTGGAGAGGGGATTTGAAACAAACAGCGGCGGCCATGTTGAGAGACAGTGAACGTCGTCTTTAGAAGTTAATTTCACACACCGCTTTGCTCCCAATGTGACAATTTTTCCCCTGAATGTGTGTTGGCAGCATGACACTGGGCTCCGGGGAGGGGATCGGTGTCGATGGGAGGAGGAATCCGTCCACAAAGCCCGAAGGTTGCGACGAGGAGGAGAGCGGAGAGCAGGCGAGCGAGGAGCGCAGTACAAAGGGAGACGACGGAGTGGAAATTCTTAATCCATCAACTACGGGTCTCAGCCCCGGTTCAGCTCCGGTTCTACCCGCCTCTCCGCCGAACCGAGCCGGACTTGGCTCGACCCAGCATTCCCAGACCTCCGCGGAGCCCGCCCCTCCGTGTCACGACCAGCATCATTTTCTCCGATCAAGCGTCCGACCTCCGAGCAAACGGATCCGGAAGGATTCGATCGGCTCGACCATCAATGGACACGGAGGGGCGAAATCGAAAGGTACTGGATGTTACCGAGCTCACGGGAAAAGTGTGCATGGGTGGTTGGTCTCCCCTCAGTTGTCACTGTGTTTACACTTTGTTTATCAGTGATGGCTAAACTGATGCTGGCTTTGTTGCGTACCACCTCTGGGCCACTGGCTGGGTAGTTACTCTGGGTAGATGTTTTTTGGCCGCTTCAATCGTAGTTGCAAAAACCACCCTGTGAACACTTTCTGTGCAAAGAATTAGTCACACAGACCAGAAGTTAAATTTGCAATTAAGTTTCAGTTACCGTTTCTTGGAATACTTGCCTTGATGGGTTTAAAACACTGTTTTGACTGTCGAGAGTGTAGAAAAAAAACAATCAGGGTAACTGCTTCAGTGTTTCTGCATGGAAATTTGAGCAGGTCATGAGAGCAGCATTGTTATAAACAGTGGCTTGCACTTTAAAAAAAAAAATATATATATTTTCAGCAAATATATAGAGCACACTGAGCTTATTGCCTTCAACAATTTAACCGATTCACTGATCCGACCAATAGGTCATTTAGAAAGTATTTCCCTACTAAAGGATTGTATTCTTCACTTTCATTATTACTGACTTGTTTCAGTTTGTATCATTATTGTTCTCCGTTATGAAAATATATCAGTTTTTCTCTCTCCTGAACATTGCATTTCTAAATGCTTTGGGCTCTGATCGGACAGAACATTTACTGTATATTGATGAGTTGATTTGCTCTGACAGGTATGATGACTGGATTTCTGTTATTGTTGTTAGAAAGAGGCTGTGATTGTTCCATCAAATGTATATTTAGATTGCTCAGGTGCCGGCCAGTTGACCAAGGAAGCCCTACTTATTTCTGATATGATGCTATATTGGTGCACATCTATTTTCAGAGAGACGCATCTAGGTTAGTGCCTACGACCCACAGAGATTTTTATTTGTAAACGAACACCCATTTTGGCTGAAAATCTACAGCAACTGCCTCTGTGCTTGTGTTAATGTCTCTGGCGTTGTGCTCTGTTCTGGGGTAAACACAGCCATTGGAGCCCATCAGGAGTTGGTTTTGGACCCGTGTACTGTGGAACTGGCTGTAGGGACGTATTGTTTTTCCTGCCTCCTTGCCAGAGCTGAACCACAGAAGGATACGCTCTGCAGGGTGTGCAGTGCATGTGCAGTGGGTGGCTGTGTGTGCATGCATTTTAACGTCTCCCAAAAAACCCACAAACTACTATTTTTTATTTTATTTCATGCCATACAAAACAACCTCATGCGGTGAACCGAAACATTTGTTTCAATTCTTACATTTTTGACTGATATTGGAGTCGTATTTTTCCTCTAAATGTTTCATGACTGATGGGGTTGATGTCTCCTGTGTCTGTGTAACTCAGGGGCAGAGAATGGCTCTTCCTCCCAGGGAACAGTGGGACAGTCAGGGCCAGTGGCCGGCTCCACGGGGGGAGTGTCGAAGGCCTCCAAGGGCCAGGGGTCTGCTGAGAAGGAGGAGCAAGCTGGTAACCAGAAGAGGGCCCGGCGGCAGTGGGAGTCTTGGAGCACAGAGGACAAAAACAGCTTTTTTGAGGGCCTCTACGAGGTAAAGGGCAGACAATCGATTGTGACGGGTCAAACGGTGGCACTTCCTTGTGTTGTGATTTATTTTTGACATCTTGTACTCAACTCTGGTCTCCAGCATGGGAAGGACTTTGAGGCTATCCAGAACAACATTGCAATGAAGTACAAGAAAAGGGGAAAGCCAGTCAACATGGTGAAGAACAAGGAGCAGGTTCGCCACTTCTACTACCGGACCTGGCACAAGATCTCCAAACACATTGACTTCGCCAACGGTGAGCTGCCCTTTTATTTTTGTCACCCCAAAACAGGTGGGACCTGACTGAGTCTCAGTGAAAGTTTGAGGGTCAAACTATTTGTTTCTAAGAGTTGGAACTCCACGTAACATATTGTTTTACAATAATAGCGTACAGCTTGTACCATCTCATCTTTTCTCACGTATCCTGTTATGTCTATTACAAAAATAATTCCTACACTGATGTTGAAATAGCATTTCTTTATGTGGGGAGACGTTGTCCCAAAACATGTGTTAAAAAACCTCCAGTTCAGCTTGACCCCCTCTCCTCTTCAAACTGCCCTCAGTGTCACTGTTGTGTTATCTCTATGTCGCACGCACATGCCTCCTGAATCCCTGTTTACAGCACCGGTGTGACTTCTGCCACCTTTTCTTCTCAGTGTACTCCAGAGTGCTGAAGAAATCCTCCCAAGAACTGTACGGCCTCATCTGCTATGCCGAGCTCCGCAAAAAAGTTGGCGGGTGTAAGTGAAGGCTCTCCGTGTGTTTGAATGAATGCATGACTTTTTTAAATAGTTTTGTGTGCGAGTGTTGTTCTGCTGTTGGTTTGGGACACAAGGGATGTGATGAAACACTGCGCCCTCCCAGTCATGGGGGACAGCTGCTCCTGAGGGACGATGTCGTAAACAGCCCTGTGTTTTGCCTTTGACAGTAATGGATGATAAGAACGTGTCCAAGCTGAACGAACTAATCCAACAAGGGTAAGTCTGTAAAAATAAAATGCATTGACCACTCACACGGTTTCAGTTTTAATGTTAAATAACACAGGCTGTGTTAACGTGTGACAACAGTACGTGTACAGTTGATACGCTTATTCTGGGATGTGGATGTGATCCCAAAAGATCGTCCGTAACATTAAAGCTCTGCTGCTGTTGTGTCTGTTTGACCAGGGCCACCACTGTGCGCTCCAAAGGGAGGAACCTACGAATCAAAGCACCCATGTGCCGAGCACTGAAGAAACTTTGTGACCCAGATGGTGAGCATGTGATTCACAGACACAGAGTACATACATACAAAGTAAACAAACATCATGGCTGAAAATACAAAACATGAGATGGAGAGGCACTGGGTTTGTGGGGGTGGGGTTTTGGCAATAACAATGGCAACGTGTGGGCTAGTGGTGTTTCCATGGAAACACTGTGGGAGCAAAGTGAGGAGGAGGAGGAGGAGGAAGATGATGGAGACGACCAGTCTGACCGACTGGCATCTATTTGCCCCTCAAAACAGCCACTCACTTAAGTTGGAGAAAACATTTGCTTTAACCAAGGATGGAAAATTATAAGGCCACCGTGCATCTGATTTATTTATTTTTTTAGTCGATGTTTATTTTTTTGGTCCGCGTCCTGGTTTGTTTTTTCCTCTTCAGTGAGTTTGGCTACTGGCTTTTAGTTGTCAGCTGTATTGCACTCTTTTAGGTTCAGCAACTAGTTGTCATTTCTGCTCCGTGTTATAACATCATACTTTCACACGCCGGCTCTGGCTCTTTAAAGACACTTGAACTTTTCTCCTGTGCGATCGTTGTCGGTGTTACTCGTTCCATCTCATTGTGTCTTCGTGTCCGTTCAGGAGTGAGTGACGAGGAGGACCAGAAGCCAGTGCGTCTCCCCCTGAAGGTGGCAGTGGAGCTACAACCGCGCAGTAACCACTCCTGGGCCCGCGTTCAGAGTCTGGCCCACAACCCTCGCCTCAGGTCTGTTAACTAATGTCTGAGAGGAGTCTATTACCAACAAACACAATCACAACGATTTATTAATAATTGGCATCGAAGCAGAACGTGGAATACATTTTTAGACCCGGAATCGGTTTTCAGCCATATCATGACCACAAAACTACTTTCTTGTTTGCTTTTGTTCCGTCACTGTTTTCAGGATACATTTTCAAAAACAGCACAGCTCAATAATACTACGCCTTTTGGCAAATCAATGGCAGTTTTTAGATGTTGCAGTCAGCAGGAATGCATCATCAAGCAGTTAAAAATTATGCATATTTGCAACCGAAGCGCCACAAAATGATTACAAATAAATGTTGTGTTTGCTTTGGGAAATGGTCAACGTAAATCCAAAGTATTTATGTGTAGTATGTTTTAAGTTTCCCAGATCAATGGCTAAAGTGAATCTATATTCCAATATGTGTATTCATTCAATGTGGTGCTTTATGTGTTTGGAGCTTAAAATCTAAATCCCCCATCCCAGTGCTGTTCGGCACCATGTTACCACAGCAGCTTGTAAATCAACACTGATTTCTTTCTGTGTCTTTTCAGGATGGTGGTGGAGCTCCACAGAAAGGTCTCCAGCCTGATTGATTATCTGAAACAGAAGTGGGCGTACCAGGACCAGCGGATTGTATCCTTTAAAACGCTGTATGATTTTTAGAGCAGTATTGATTGCATTGCAGTTTAGAAAAAGGCTTGCAGAGTGCGAGAGTGCACGTCTGTGATGAAAGGTTGTCATGTGACCGTGGAGCAGAGAGCTTGAGATCATTTTCTTCTCCCACCCTTAACTGATAAAAAGGATTGTGTTTAACACGATGAAACAAAATCAAATTAATAATTAGGTTTCTCTCTATTTTATGCACAAGCTGCTCCGTTACAGTACATTGTTTTTTATTTTCTCTGGTATGTGATTTGGAGCAGTGGTATTCCACGTTAGCAGTAAACATTTGGGAACTGTAAACATGTCTATTTCTGTCATGCGTCCTTGACACTTGATGCTTCAGCTTAAGAGCCTCATGGAGAGGGAGGCTCTGGAGGTCAGCCCATCCAGCACAGCCTCTTCCAGCCTCTCCCAGCAGGACGACCTGTTCCTTTACCCCGCTGAGAGCAGCACTCTGACCACACTGCCTGGTGTGGCACGCGTCGTTCACTCCAAGGCCTCCTGCACTGTACACTGGCTAGAAAGTGGCAAGAACCGGCCTAATGCCAAGGAGTTGCCCGCTGCGCAGATCCTGGGTATCCACACGGCTCCACCACTTCGGACTGGCACTAAATCTGGACGGGGAGGCGCCGCCGCTGCTGTTGCTTCAGTGACTGCATTGTGCGATAGTCGACGAACTGAGCCCCTTAACCCTGAGCCTTCACAAGACTGCTCTACAAAGGTAGAGGAGAAGAGACCTCAGTCCGTTTCTGTCCCCGCTTCCTCTCAGCAGACTGTGGCTCTTCGGGAAGAGGGATCTGGGATCGGACCCTCTGAAGGGGGGAAGAGCTGTACTGGTGTGAAGGCCAGTAGTGGTTTAGCAGTGAGCAAAAGCCTCGAGAAGCTGTGTAGTGTTACAGAAAGCTCCTCGGAGCCGTGCAACGAGGAGCAGAACACCGGCACCTCTTCCCCAGAGGCCAACCAGACTCCCCCAGCCAAACCTCCAGTCACCGGCTCAGAGGAGGGAATGTCGCAGGGCTCGGCGCCGGCAGCCAAGGAACGGCCAGTCGAGCAGATCAGAGGCGAGGGCTGGAGCGCACGGGACGCCGAGAACGTCACCCTGGCTGAGCTCTACCTGATGTTTGGGAAGCCTGGCAAGCTGCAGCTGGAGTACGAGTGGCAGCCCATTGCGGTTCCTTTCAACAACCAAGAAAACGGACAAGCGCAGCTCAAGCCCATCAGGACGCAACACGTTTTGCGCTGCCTGCTCAAGCTGGTTGCCACTGAGGTCAATCCTAAACCTCTGGTAGGGATTCACTGTTACTTCTTACTTCCTTGTTGCTGGTGGCCAGATATCTATTTTATCCTGACTATTTAAAAAAATATCTATAATGCATCTTCTCCTCCAGGCTCCAGAGCTGTGCTCCACTGCTCCATCCCCACACAAGACCCATCAAGAGGAGCAGAACCAGGCCCTTACGCCTCCAGGCAAGGGTCCCGTAGCAGGTGTTCGCAGCCCCAGCTGTGGCCGGCAGCAAACCTCTGTACGAGGGGCCCGGTTACACCTGCCAACTGCTGGAGTCTCAGGTATTCAAGCATTAAAAGCGCATTCAATTTTGATCCATGAATCATTTATCCCACATATACACTTTGGTTCTTGACCCATGTAAGACTGCTGCTGTTACAGATAATGTGTGTTTGTGCTGATGCTCCTGTAGTTGTCCTGTAGAGAAGTATTTATATAGTGCAACTCATTCCTGCTTCGTAGCTGATTGATTGAACAATCATTTTGTGTACTGTATCTTCTATTTGGTCTATTGTTGAAAAAACCCAGTAAAGAAAAACTCCAGTTTATCTTGTGTGTCCGTTTGGAAATTAACGCAACGGTTTTATTCATTGTCTTAAATAATTGGCACGCCAGATGACATCTCTTACTTGTTCCTCCCCTCTTAAGGTGGACGTAACCTCCCCCGCTCTCTGCTGGGGTCGACGGCGAGCAGCGACGCAGAAAGCGGCGTGTTTGCGGTGCCCACCACGCTGCCTCCCAACAGCACGCGGCACAACAGAATGTTTTCCCCCAACAAGGAAGCCGAGCTGGCCCTCAAACAGCAGCTCGACTCCATCAGCGTAAGACTGGGCAATGCATTATTTGCATTATCAATCGCACAACTACTGAATATGTATATCGTCCACACGCACAAATGTTAATATGTGCTGTATTTTTCTTTTACAGATGCAGTCGGATCTTTTCCTCTCGAGACAGAGGAAACCTCGAAACAGACAACTCCGGAAACCACTTGTAGTTCAGGTAAGAGAAGACCAGAACGGTGTTTCACCGACACGTCTCTAACTTATAGTGTCGGGGAATTGGTATATATATTGGAATATTTGTGTCTTTTTAGTGTTTAGTTCAGTGGCTTCTGTCTCATCCACAGCGAACACTTCTGCCGCGAACTACAGGAGACACTCCTCAGCATGTCTGCTCCTTCTCCATCCTCTCCAACTCCTCTGCCACAGGTACTCTTTAAATGTTTGTACTTTTGCCTTTAGTGTAGCATAACACTGTCATTCTTGTGCTCTTGGCAGTAGGTCCTTGAAAGGCCTCGTCCAACATGCTCTTTGTACATAACTAAATGTCATTTCTCGCTTTCAACAGCGATTCTGCTAATCTCCTGCTCTCTCACTTCCTGTTTCTTCCCTCAGGAACTGGATCTTTCCGGCCAATCCACACTCGCCTGGCTCCTTCCTCCCGCCCCCTCCTGTCCAAAGCTTCCCCTGCGGCGTCCAGCTCTGCAGCAGCCAGCCAGCTCTCCAGTATGTTCTGTTTTCATTGTTTCATCTTTTTTCCTTTTTTTTCCCATTTCAAACTAAATTCTAGATGCATTATAATTTATGTTGCACTGTAGAAACGAGTATTTGAACGAGCTTCATGTACTCCTGTCATCACCTCTTCACTCCTTCAATGTGGTCAACAACAGGAAGACTACTAAAAAAAATTATCCACACAGAGAGTTGCACATTGTTTGACCTTTTCAAATTAAAAGTAACCCTTCACATTGAGAGTAAGTCGGATTATTTGCAGTTTGTATTGTTCTGCCATCTCATAGAGTCCTAGTTAAGGGCTTCATACACACTCACACAGCAATATTTTCAAGATATATATTTTCCTTTTTGTAAAATTAATTATTATGATTTAGTTCTTAACTCCCACATGATCTCTGACCGTCAATATGGTTTGAACAAATACTCTTTTGTGCTGGAATAAAAAGACAAAAGGAATATTCTTCCAGCTCCTCACTGTTCTTGTCCATCCCTACATGCTCAGTTACTATAGATACTAATCAGGTATAGTGCTGATGTAACTTGTGTTTTCTAAACTCTTTCAGGTGCCATTGACCTGGCTGCTAAATCTGCAGGTATCATCCCTGGCAGTCCGTGTCGGGAGCTGAACTCTCCCGCTGTTGATAACGGCGCTCTGCTCCACACCACACCCGTTGTTGATGCAGAACCAGATGCTCAGCTCCTCCAGCACAATGTCCCGGAGGTCAGCAGCACACACTTACATACACACACTGATACGAACCAGGAGCTTTGCCTCACTTGGTATCTACACACAGATAACTACTTTATAACTACTTGGCTGTGAGGGAGGAGTAGGATTCCATTGACAAAGGCCAGAGGAAAGGAAAGAGAAAAGTAGCCCTATTTAGAAGTAGAGGTACAAGAATATGATGATGGCTGACTGCAGTTATTAGTGTAAGAAACGATAAGATACTGATGTTGAGTCAGCGAAAAGTCATGTTTTTGTTGTCATTCTATTCAAGCCTGGCCAGCTGGGTAGAAAACACATGCATGTTGCACTGAAAACTCATCTGTTGAGGGAAATAAAATAGTTGAAAATCTAACAAAGCAGCCTCTAAATAAATGTATTTTCTTCCTCTTTCTACAGAATGGTCACCCTCCACCGTCTCCTGGAGTGACCGGTGGTGGGGACTCGATCCTCTCTCCGCCCAGCGTGGCCTCGCTCCTGGACATCTCTCTCCCCGGCCCCCCTGAAGAGGCTCTAGCCCCCGGAGACCCTCAGACACACATCAGTGACTCCATCATCGAGCTCGCCATCAACTCTGCCCACTATGGTGCGTCCTATTCTATCCTGTATGCGAACAATAACATGGAAACCTAATGTGTGGGATGTTTATTTCTTTAAAACTGACAAATTGCAGTTGGGTATTAGTATTAAATGAAGAAAACTTAAATTAAGTTTGCAAGCCACACCAAGAGGGTTTGTTTTCTCCTTAGAGGATGTGTTGCATGTAAGACAGTTTGAATTATGTTGGCATGCAACCAACCAGCTCAGTTCTGAGACGTCAGGCATATTGAACTCTGTGTGTGTGTTTGCCTGTTATGCTGCAGGCGAGGAAGCCGCTCTCTCTCCAGCTAAGCTGAGCAACAGCGACGGCTCCAAGCTGTTGGCCTCGTCTCCCTCAGTCAGCCCGTCCCGAGGCTGGATCCCGTCGCCCAGCCACGACCCCCAGTGGTACCCCAGCGACTCGTCTGACTCCACACTGGGATGCCTCCTCTGTAAGTCTTTTTCTCTCCTAAATAATTCACCACAAGCACACGCTATTACAGATCTGCTGTGTAGCTCGACTGAACACTACTACGTGTTTCCTAACCAAATATTAGATACTATAAATCAAAGTTAAACGGACTGTTTAATTGAAAATTTCCAAAATGTATTCAGACTGCAGGTCAGTGAAAACTAATACGTGACTAGTTTTTTCCACCATTAAAAATGTAAATGCTGAACACACAGCGGGTCTACTTCTGCCTGAGTTACCGTTTCAAAATCACAGCTTATCAATATCACAAAGGAACTAAACTTTGACTCTTTTATTAATGCACAATACCACGGACACACCTGTGGACTTCCTCCTGCAGCGATGTCCCGTAAAGAGGACTTTGTTTCCACTCTTTGTGTTCGCTGTTCCTTTTATTCACGGTCTGTCTCTCTCCCTTCCAGCCAGCATGGTCTCTCCTGATAAGGGCAAGCGGACCACCCTAACCCCCTCTGGCCCCTCCAGCGGCACCGCTTTGCTTGGTCCCAGTCTCCTGGACTGCAACTCCCATGATTCCTTTCAGTCCCGTGGCCTTCCTGATGTGGCAGAGGTACGTTCTTGTTATTGAATCCTTTTTTTCCCTAGTTACACACTCTGGCAGGCTTCCTTGTAAATAGTTTCACAAATTCACTTTTTTTTTAGTGTTAGATGAGAAGATTGACACCACTGTCACACATTAAGCTACAGACAGTTTAGGAAACAGTTAGCCTGCCTCAGTCCAGTGGTAACAAAATCCCTCAAACTATTACTTTATTCCAGATGTGAAGGGGATTTTAATGTATTGTCCTTTGTCTTTGCTGCTGCTCAGGCCGTTGTCAGCACTGTTGTACATTGACCGCTCTCTGCTTGTGCCCGCAGATGGACTCTCAGCTTGCTTGTATGATGAGTGAGAGCAGTGTGGACTACATTGCTCGCTTCAATGACCTGGCTCAGGAGCTGTCTGTGACCGAGCCCTCCATCCCACCACCCTGAGGTCGAGAGGACCCGGCTGCAGCGACCCGCGGCCGTCTGGAGGACATGAGTTTGCTCTGTCCAGACGTTCTCCACGCTGTCCCTTCTACTTTGGAGAAACGACGCCCTTCCCCCCCCCACCCCCCTGCCCTGTTTGTAAAAGTGCAATAATAACAGTGAACCGTGACCATTGTTCAAAGCGAGTTCAAAACTTGTTGGTTTCACTGGACTGTTCTTTAAGTTGAAACGCCCTTTAAAAACGAACACTTTACAAAAACAAACGCGTTTACAAAACACAACCTCATGTACAGGGGAAAAAACTATGCCATATTTGAACAAAAATATTTTTACTGATCTTTTATGTCTCTTCCTGCTCTTTGTGTGTTTGTCTGTCGTCTATTCTCTCAGATTAACCCCAGAAAATGTGTAAATCCGCCACAATGTGCAGTTCAGATCCCAACTGGTGCTGACGGGGGGATTTTGAAAGTAGTGGCAGTGAGAGCTTGAATGTGTTGAGATACTGGTTTCTGTTCCATGTTGGGGCCTCAGTTGCAAAAGTAGAGTGCAACACAGCAGGGCAGGTAAAGTAAAAACTACTGCCCTCCTCTCCACACGCTTTTGATCAATTCTAGGTTCTATTGGTTGCATTTTAGGAACATAGCATGCCATGCGTGAATCAGGTTTCTCACTTCTTACAAATGTTACATGCAAAATGGCAGCTTTTGTTGGTTTGATTTTACTACTTCTCTTAAAGTTTCTGCTGAAATCACATTGGAGTTGAATGTCCGGTCGCTTCATGAGGACTATCACTGCTAAAGTATGTGGAGATGATAACAGCGATGCAATGCTCTTCAGTCCTTGTCATAATAGTTTGGAGTGTTTCACTCAACTGCTTTAACAAATAGCATTGATCCTTTACTTTATCTCTCTTGCTGGTATCAAGAAGCGAGTCGAGCTGATTTCAGTCGACTGAACAGAGACCGTAACCCAGAAAGTTACCAACTACATATTTTTTTATTGGACTAAAATAAAAAACGTTAGTAGTCTTACACTCCCTTTCAAATACACAAGAGCGAGCAGTCACAAGTATGAAATTATATTAAACACTAAAGCCATAGTTTTAATCTTTTTTTAAGTAGTTTTTTTAACCTGATTGGTTGTGTTCAAAACATTAATACGCCATTGACTCGTAGTTAGCCGGATGCTAATAAAACACTCCATGCGGGCAGGTTGGAGGTCAATGGATGCTTTTATGTCCTTTCCCCATGTAGATTTGATGCAATTTGCTGTTCACAGCAAACACACACCTACTACGTGAAGTACACACATATGGCATCCAGATTATTTCTGAATTTCAATTAACCAGCATCATCAATATGCAGTATTGTGAACGTTTTGTCTCGACAACATGTTTAACTTCATCTCGGAGTGTAAATTGTAGGAGAGCTCTTGTTATCATTCCACAGATGGGATTTAAAATGTTTGTCTCCAAGCACCTTGAGGGCTTTGACTCTTTTGATGTTTATTCATTTGTGAAAAGGCTTCATCTTCACACACTAGATACAATGAAGATGATTCTTAATAAGGAATAAACAGCAGGTTCGCCTTTGAATCTGGCATGTTTTTAATTTTTGTTGAAGGATTTATTTGTACAAATGTCAATTAACTTCACTGCGCTTTTTGTAACATAACGTAAATTGTTATTTGAACTATTTATTGTTAACATTTCAGAATTATTTTTTATGTCTAACTTAATATTAAGAAAGAATGAAAAACCTGTTCAAAGTTTTCAGTTTGTAAAATGTGTTTTTATTCTGTGTATAAAGATAGTTATAAAAAAAGAAATTGTTTTATTTGGTGTGTGTACTTGGTGTGTGTACTTTGTGGTCAAACCAGTTCAAACGCAAACCTTTAAATTGCTTTTAATAACAGTTTGTGTCAGATTTTCCAGAGAGCAGTTTATCTGCTAAACCTCTGAAAACACTCATCAAAACATATCAGCTCATTTAATTAACAAGAATACACAGAACAGAAATATAGACGACCATTTCACAGTTGTAAATGTAAACCTTTCAATCGTGTCCCAGTTTATTTCCTGCTGCAGAGTACGAGAACAACATCAGCAGACGAGATGTAAATACAGACTGTGTAGGGCCGTTGTGATGTTCCTCACCTGGGCTCAAATAAAGTGATAAAACATCGGTTGAAAACCGCTCGCCCCATATGAGGAAATAAAACTGACAAGAACAAACACTTCCTTCCTCCACGTGTATTAAAAGCACTTTATTTTGAGAATCATTGACAGTGGATGCTCTGTATGCTGTACAGTACATGTGACCCAGAAACAACATGCCATCTGCTGGACAGCAATATCCAAGACAGACGTGAGATCGTTTTTTGTTTTCTATCTGAAACTAATGGGTATAAATCCTGCAAACAATACTTTGATCAAGTCCTGCACTTTGGTGGATTAAGTTTTTCTCAGTGTGTAAGCTGTTCAGTGTGATGGTAATAAATACATCTCATCTGTTCCCAGACCTGACAGAATTACAAACTAAACATCAATATTGCCTCAAAAAGGTAACAAATTTAACATTTTATTTGTTCACTGTGTTGGGAGTAAAAAAAAAAGAAAATCAGCTTCACATGCTGACATCTTTACAGAGTTTAGTCAATAAGACACTTTTAAACAGTGACTTTGAGACTCGCTAAAGCTCCTGTTACAACATACAGGTGTACGGTCTGTGTAAGCGTCCATCTATCCACACCTCTTTCTCATTCGGCCTCCGGGTGAAGCCGTCTCTTTCCTGTTTTGGCCACTAACGTGCGCCGTGAGCCTCGTGGTCCTCGCCGGCTGCAGCTTCACTCGTCTTTCGGCTTCCGCTCCTTGCGAGCGCGAGAGGACATGAGTTTGAAGAAGAGTGCGGGCCACATGGTGCGGAGGTAAATGGCCAGGTTGGGCTGAGGTCCGGCCAGAACGACGTCTTTGCTCCTCCGGCGGACAGCCTTCAGAACGTCCTGAGCCACGTCTCTGGGGTCGCGACCCGCTGCTGTGGTTTTATCCAAAACTGAAAACAGTGTTGCGCAAACAAAAAAGATGGTTGCATGAATGATACCGGGGGGTCAGTAGGTCAACGATTACACAAAACGATTCTATGGCTGGGAATGTGTCCCTTCTCGTTTGTTTTTAGCTTATTTATGTCTTCAGCTTCACTGTTGATCTTGTATTGCTGGTGTAAACAGTCACACATGCCACTGCCTCACCTCCATACTTGGAGCCGTCTCCTGTGACGGCGTTGACCGACAGGCTGGTTCGGATGTACCCAGGACTGATCACGGTCACTGGAATCCCGTAGTGCTCGATCTCGGCCCGTAAGCAGTCAAAGTAGGCCTGGGTGGCGTGCTTTGAGGCGGCATCTGAGCAAAGGCGTGAAAAAAAAAAAGTCCTTTATTTCCAATCAACCAAACAGATTAAACAAACTCTCGTTTGCTTTAAATAAACCAGTGAAGACAACTTACAGGCGGATCTGTAAGGAATGGCTATTTTGCCCTGGACACTGCTGATGACAACGATGTGACCACTGCGTCGATGAACCATGGAGGGCAGGAGAGCTGTGAAGGGAAGAGGAAAGAATGAGAAACAGCTGACTAGTGTAAAATATTGTGCTTCTGAAATCTGAAACTTTCCATAAAAATATAGCTCCGTAATGTTCATGCTGCAACTACTTTGCTTCCTTATTGTAATTCGAGACCCTTTAAATATCCGTGGCTTGGCTCTGTCCCCAGAAGCGCCGCTCACTAACCTTGAGTAAGAGCGATGGTCCCGAAGTAATTTGTTTCCATCACATCCCGCTGAACCGAAAGGTGGGTATCCAGTATGTTGCCGCGGTAACTGATTCCAGCATTATTGATGAGGATGTCCACTCGGCCGTAACATCTCAGGATCTCCTCTGCAGCGCCGTCCACGTTGCCGGTGTCCGACAGGTCGAAGGTGACGGTGCTGGGAGTGTAAGTCTGGTGGTTGTAACAACAGGTTATCCTTGTATTAAAATAGGTCTCGCTGTAAAAAACAATTCATAATTAACACTATATATACTGTATATTTGTATATATAAAAGGTGTGTATGTGCGTATGTATGTGTATGTATACGCATGCCTTTATTTATTTTTATTTTGTATGGCTATGTGCATCTTTATGTACATGTAGTGTGCACATCTTTCCTTATATGCACATCTAAGAAAATCAATAAAAATGTGATGACAAAAAAATAATGCTGAATGTTGACCGTAGGTTTATGTCAGGACTACTTTACCTTGTGTGGACGCACCTTTGGTCCCGAGCTTGTTGGACTTGCTGTGAGCTCCTGGACCACCTGCTGCAGGCGGGCTGCATCCCGTCCACACAGCACCAGCCGGGCGCCTGCAGCGTGAAAGGCCCGCGCACACTCTACAAAACATAACAACACCCCTCTTGTTCATGGTGAATATCAAACCAGGCCGGCGAGTTAGAACGTGTGACACGTTATGTCACTACTACCGAAGGGAAAATCAACTGCTGTATACCGATGTTACTCGGTTTGGAGAAAGCATCTACATGTAGTCAGAATCAGCTTCATGTGTGTTTACACATACATGGAATTTGACTCCGGTTTCACGAAGCTCTTTGTACTTATATACATACACAATATACAAGATATATATAAAAAAGGACATTAAAGACAACAGAGACAAAAAGACAACAGTACTCAGAGTAGTGCGAGTAGTGCAGACGGAGGAGTCTGATTAATTGTTTGAGGAGAAGAAGAAATGGAGGCCGACCTTTCCCGAGTCCCGAGCTGGCCCCTGTGATGACCACCACGGCGTCCTGCAGAGCAGCTCCTGGTCTGAGGCGGACAAGCATTCGATAAAGCAACAAGATCCCTGCACTTACTAACACCAGCTGAAGCACTCCTCCTCCCATGACGCGCTCCATGTCTGACAGTAGCCCAGCCTGCCAAGATCAAAAAGATTTAACGAGGAAGAGGGTTTCTTTCAACTGGGACTGTTATTTGCAATAGATTCAAGACGTTGTTATTGTCATATGCACAGATAACAGACAGTTACTCCAAATGAACCAACACAGTGAACAAGAAAAACAGACATCAAGCAATAGGTGATTCCTGCGCTCCATCAATGATGAATGATAATAAATTGGGAATTTAATTCGTGCAGCTATTGGCTATCATAATGTCTAGTTTTGGAAAGAGATTTCATGAGCTGAACTTCAGACTAAGTAATACATTTGAAGACATGACTCTGGGAACTTGTCACGATCGTTTGTAGGCTGAAGGATTTCTTGTTTAAAAGACAATGTAAAACATATTTGATGGATGGATGGATGGATGGATGGATACTTTATTCATCCCCAAGGGGAAATTTCTTGATGCAGTGCTAGTCTTTACTTCATAAACAAATACCATATCCTGGATGTGTGTGTTCTGTAAGCTCTCCATTCAGAGTGTGAAGGTTTTAATGTGAAGCGCTTTTAGCTACATTAAGGTACATTAAGACAGCAATTACAATAATTTCCCTATCCTCAATACATAACACTGCCAATAATTATCACTCAGAAAGATACATTGTCATAACACACTGAATTAAAACACACTAACAGAGAGCAGCACATAAATCAAGACGTTTTAATGACTTTTCACATAAATCAGAATTTCATTACAGAAGAGGAATAACACATTTTCCCTTTATTGACGTACTAAAGAATATGTAACGAGAATTAATGAGAAATGCAGCAATTTGAGACAATATCTTTGTCTCTATATCCTTACGTTTAGGAATTTGTGCAAAATAAAGATTTGAAACAAGAAACTAAAATTCAGAATCTCTGAAAGCAAGACCATGTTTTTTTTTTTAACAATTTGTATCTGTTAATTATCAGGTTCATTTAGATGCTAGTGTAGAAGTGAAAACAGTCCGTGCACACGGAGGATTAGTACAAAGTGCACAGACAGCCGTCTTGTGTAACTCATAAAAAAATGGCCGGGCCTGCTAATGCTAACGTTTGCTCGCTTCTAGACGGTAATACAACTCTCACTTAAACATGAATAGTTAGAGCTCACTGTGTTATTGTTGTTCAGCTGTACAACACAGCGGCGTGAGTCGAGGTACGAGCACTTCCGGGCTCGTCTGACAGGGACCCCACGTGACGATCCGACGAGTGGAGTTTCTTGAAAGGCTACTGGCTGTGTTCCCCGCAATGGATTATGGGAGATGAGGTTCGGTAGGGCGGTAGGCTGACTAAGAAGCCATACGCTGAGTAAGCACATGCCAGTATCTGTTTATCAGCCAAATATTATTTGCTTAGTTAAACGTTTAAGGAGAAATCAAGGAGCCAAATAAACCTAGAGATTTTGATTCTCAAATCTAGTTTTTAAACTATTTGAGAATATCTGGCCTGTTTTAATATTTACAGAGATAATAGGTCCCTGAATTACTTGTTTGCCACCCATCACCGCAAACAAGCTAATTTGGGTCTGTAAGATTATTCATGTGTGCAGTTTATCAGCATAAACTCCAAACTATTCTTGGGCATCCTAAAAGGTAGAATCTAAGTATGGGCAACAACTGGAGAAGTGGATGGGAATTATACCAGCAGACCCAGTGCGACCTTAACATGTTTGACAAACAGCCAGTCCATCCATCAGTCAGCACTCCTGTCAGCTGACGGATAATTGTCCTGCTCTGGCCACAAATCAGCCAACTAATGAGTACCTCCTGCCACCCTCTGAGCTCTTCTCATCCCATAAATGTGTATGCATGGTTAGTGAAAATACAATCACTAACTTTTTTCAGTTGGAAATTGTGCAAAACATAGCAATAAGTATCAATGGGAAAAGAAAAGCTGGGAAATGTTTGCAAAGTGAATCTTGTCCAAAGTGTTGCTTTCATACTCATAATGTATTAAGAAACTGTAAGTTTCACCCATGTGAGCTCCATTTACTGAGATAAATAGTGTCTTGTTTTCAGCCAGTCCATCTAAACAAGTGTAATGTGTTTTGACAGATTAGGAAGTGAAAGCAATACTTTACTCCTTAAGTGATACTGCTATTGACCGTTGGCATAATGTGTGATTACAATACTTAAGGAAACACCACAAGCAAGTTTACAATTTATTTGATACATTGTTTGATAGACCTTTACGGGATTTACACAAAATTCTTAGGAAACTTTTCATGAACATGTTTGAATTTGCTGAAATCCTGCTGGCCAAGTCAACAATCCTCATTCAGCTTGTAGTGAACATTTATTTATTCGAGATGTACTTTTAAATCCGTGACCTCGACAAGGTCACCCTTACTCTTGATATTCAACTATTTCACAACTGAATTCCACTTCATTATTAAATCGTTACACATCTCCTTTATATCACAACTCATCCTACACGTTGTCTATACTTTTACCTCCTGTGACCCCACATTTTAAAATGGCTGATCTAGACAGCAACGCATAACAAGCATCATTGGATAAACATATACAAGAAAGTATGAATTTATAATTTGCTGTGGCTCGTTATCTGTAATGTCAAATCGTGTTTATCCTTTAATTTTATCTATGAGGGTTTGGCTTGATGTCAATGTAATATACATTAGAAGCATATGTAAAATGTGACTTTTCAAAAGTAAGTATTTTTGTAGTGTTTCAAAAAAAACATTGCGCCACAGCATTGTCACATACGATCTTTCTTACACTCTTTTAAACAAGAATATCTACATGAACAAGACACAATCTCAAATAAGTTGCAACTATTTGCTCGTTTCTGAACATCATGAAGAATTTAATGAAAAAAGTAAAATAAAATACAGAAAAGTTAGTTTGAAATATCCTAATGTTTAATGAAAGGATGATGTACTGATCAGCAAGAAAGGGGGTACAGTAAAATTACGAGGGAAAGGGGACAGAGCTCGATACTCAACACATGTCGGTCCGTTTCAACTGCAGTACAATTCAATCCAGAGGAACTGCTGTCGTACCCTTGTGCACTTGCTTGCGTGTCAAGGATGCAGGGGAGGAGGCGCAAGGGTACTACGGATATAAGTGTGCTGTTGTTGTCACATAGACGTAAAGAAAATGTAAAGGAGAAACAATTCCTTCTAGTTTTAACTAAATCCCTCTGACCAAAGTTCAGAATGGAAGCAACCACCGCATGTGTGGCGCTAAGTGCTGGGCCTGATCGTGACTTCCACTTTCCTTACATCTGGGGGGTGGATAGTTTCTGTTTTTTTGTTTGTTTTTTCCTTTTTTTCTGTTGGTTCTTAAACCCTCTTCAGAGTGCACTCATACAGCATAGAGTTCGTAGATCTTCTTGGCGCAATATGCCAGGGCAGCCAGTGCTATCGTGTTATGGAGTCTCTTTCTGTGGACATCATCCCTGCGTACCAATACAACGGGCGTCGAGGAGGTGAGTGTATGCAGGGGCAGCCGTGAGAGTTTTTGGCTGTCGTACTCCACCTGGTACTTGCAGCAGGGGTCAAATTGCCATGAAATCCCGTAGAGGGCAGCACAGGCCACACTGAAGGCGCCAGCGGGCAACGCCACATAACGCGAGTACTCAATGGGCAGAGAGAGGGGCGTCAGGAGGCAAGCGGTACCTGACAACACGGCCGTCTTGTGCAGGCAGTTGCCCACGGCAATCCACCGGGCCGTTTCATCTCCGATGCGTGTGGGCTCAATGACAATGTATTTATACTGGGCCTCCAGTGCCTGCTCCAACTCATACTCAAACTGGTCCTGCACATTCTCCCCATTGTAGATCTCGTGGACAATGTAGCAGTCTGTCGCCGCCATCACTCCCCTGTTCAGAAACAGACATACAGCGAGGGACAGTGAGAGAAAGGATGAGGAAAAATTACAAGCCTTGATACATCCAAGACTGGTTTACCCTAATTTTTACACTAACCTGCCCCTTTTCCAAGAACATGTGAATGTTTTGCCTACAATAGCTTAGACAAAGATTCCCAGATGGCTATTTTACCCAATATTTTCTCAATGGAAATTATATCAGAACATAACTAGCATGCAATCTGTAAAATGCATGTATAAATTACACATTTGGTTTAAGTAAAATGGCCTTACAATAAAAACGCAGGACAAGCGAATCAGTAGCCAACAACCTTTTTTATATGGACAAATTACGTGCGTTGATTAGCTTCCATCTAGTTGATTAATCGAATAACATTTTCTCCAAACTAATATTTTATGGGTTATTTTAAAATGACACAAGTGTGTGTGTGTGTATCAGTGTCAACCTCCGAGGCCTTCTAGCACAAGTTGACAAGATGGCAAACCGCCCTGACGACTAACCTCACGTGAGATAAGGTTAGACACCGAGCTTATTCGGGCTTTGGTTAAAATGAGAATTGGACACAAGTGGAAACCATCCTGGGGTCACAGTGAAAGGGACATAAGCCAGTTAGATATATTCATAACCAACGCGCTGGCTGGTAAAAAGTTGGACTGGCCAGCTAAGTTAGGGACCGTTTTACTTTCAAAACAGGTCGAGCAGTACAGCGGACAACATTTGGTTCAGGCAGAAACATGTCGCACGTGAGCCATGGCGTATTACAACAGCGCGCGTGCACACAGGAGGTTAAACACAACTTTCCCCACGGTTCGTCTGCGAGTGTGAAATAACCAAAACATCACACGAGCTGCTAGTTTGTTTCCTCGCTAACGTCAGCTAGCTGTACACGGTAGCCCGCTAATGTTAGCTAACCCTGGGATAAAAATCCGACCGCTCGCGTTGCCATTTTACTTTAAGTTCCAACCGACATGTATGTTCGGGGTCTGGTAAATGGCGACATCGACTAAACGGTGCATCACATTAAAACATTTTCGTTTAATATCTAAGATGTGGAGTAACTGACCTCTCCCTGCTTACTGGGACACCGCGCCTCCTTCCCAGCGACGCCATGTTGGAGATACAACCGTGATTGCAATTGACGTATGAGAGCGCACAGCCTTATGGGTAATGCAGTGCGTCAACGCTGTCGACGCGTCACCTCGACTCGATGGGGACTACTATTCCCAAGAAGCTATAAAGCAATAGTACCTTCACGTATTTTATAATAGCAAATAGAAGTTTGAGAGGTCAGACCATATTCTAAAATAATCTATTGCAAATTAACGGAGGTATGTTTGTTTGAAATATAAAAATTAAGCAAGTAACTATATTAACATTGAACATCAAATACATACAGGATTGTATTTAGATATTTAAATTGTAGTGCACATAGATTGCATGCATGGGTTATAACATAGGCTATGCAGAATGCAATATAGTGTCCAAACCATTAAGTTGTTATACTATCAATATTCCTTTCAGCTTATGTGATGTAAGGCTAATTGGAGAGCAAGAATATGCTTTGTTCATATATTATTCATCAGATAATGTATTAATTAGGTTATACATTTATTTATCTTGCTACTTCATACATTATATTAAAGTATTGAAAACTGCCAAATATTGAATGGTTGTGTTGCAACTTGGTTAGATTCTTAGGTTTGTTTACTTATTCTTGGATCAGACAGGTTCAGATTTAGACTATTAAACATGTATTACTTTAGAGTACATTTCATTCAGGCAAAGCTTTTTATTTCAACCTGGTAAATTAATTTGAGTAAATAAAAAGAAATGGTCAAGATATGCTTATATTCCTGAAAGTTAGATATCAGTTGGCACTGATATCAACATGAAGCCCTATTAATTAGGTTTTTGTTGGCCCAAAACTAGTCAAATATTCAGTCTAAACACACTGGAATCTGTTCTAAAATAACTACCACAGGCATGTTTATTATCAAATATAAACTTCCCCTGGTCCCAAATTTACAGAAAAGCTCCAGAGGACATGACCTTAGCGTCCTCATGGTAGCTACGGCCCTGGTTGCAGACATTGCTTCAAGGTCCCATCGTCATTCAAGTGGACTTTGTACATGCATTCTACAAGCAAGCAGAGTTGTTTCCATCTCACCCATGTCAGGGGCACTCATCCCTGCATGGCTAACAGCACACAATGAGGCTCTTAACTAAGTAACTCTGGTACCGTCACTAGATGGCAGCAAATTCAAGTTTGCAGAACTCCCAAAACTCTTTTCTTTAACTTGGGGCTGTTTGTTGATGCATGTCAACATGAATACATTAAAGTTACCACAATATACAATTATAGTTTAATGCACATACAAAGGTGTATGCACTTACACATCTCTCTAAATTACTGCACTACTTATGCAAATATATATTGTACACTACCTAATCTTAAAGCTGTAGATGTGCATCTACCCCTGTTTTGTTCTTACAAACTTTGACATTGATAATGTGATGAGTATTGTTTTATTTATTCAGACAACAAGAATGGAAAAAAAGTCAAAAGCACAAAACATGACAAAAATTGGTACACAAATATAAACAAACACAAAGATGAAATAATTCATTGGATATCTGGGTCTATCAATAGGTCTGTGTCACCTAAAGGAATGTTTTACATAAGGGAACGTGGTTTCCTGCAATTAACTAGGTGATTAAAGCAGATCAAGAGTCGGCAATGCATGTTGTGTGTCCGGCCAGTGTGTTGAGCAACCTGAGGTTTTGTTCTCCTCAACACTGAAGATTGTCAACAGCAAAAGCTCCTGAAGAGCCAAGAAAGGGAAACAGCTGGGTTTTGTTTGAGTAAAATCTTTCTTCCATGATGACCTTCATAATTTTCACGTCAGCTGGTGAAAGTAACCATGTGGGCACAAGAAACAAACAACAAAAAACAGATCAAATGACAAGAAAAAAAAACAAGCGTATAAGATCCGGCAGCCCAGTGTCATTTTACTGAGAAACGGCACAAAGGACAATGGACACCATACAATGTAAATGCCCTGAATATAACAGTGCTGTTTTTTAGCTGGTTTTAGGCAGATATATGCCATATATGGCAGATAATGACCCAATTTATCACGTGTGTCTGTAATATTTAACATGGCAATGGACGAAAATGATGAGCTTTGTCTTCAAAGTTGGACATCCTTAGTTTGTGTTCTTTGGTTTACAAATCCCTGCATCTTTGACTGATCAATTTATGACTCCAATAAAGAACGGAACACTTCAGTTTCTTGAAGTGGAACAGTGGAACCAAAATTGAGATTTTGGGAAAATAAATTCTAAATAAAAATATTTTATTGATTTAACTACCCAGTACCCATCAAATGAATGCCTATACCTCTCTGCAATCTCTTAGGAAAAAAACTCTTTTGAGTAAGATGATGCTTCAAAGATTTGTTTAGCATTCACAATTCATCCAATTAGCATTTCAGCCTGAATAAAACTATTTCTAAGAAAGGAGGCAAAAGCAAATAGAACAATAATAAAAATGAAGAATATCAGAAGAGGGTCGAAATAAAAAAAGTCATCACCATCCCCATCATGGAGAAAGACACCTGGGTCAGTCATCTAGTACTGCTGCTCATATCCAATGAGTCCAAAGGAGGACAGGAAATAATATAAGATTTGACTCACATCGGTCCCCATTACAGGCCTGACCTTTGCTCCCGATCAGAGATGAGTACGCATCCTGAACGTTTCCGTCTGAGGTTAGTTTATTTGCTTATGTTGTTACGAGTGGTGACCAGCTGATTCACTTCCTGTTTGTGGAGTAATCCCGTGTTTGCCGACCCGTAGACCCAACATTCAGTTCACGGATGTCTGTGCCGTGATATCAGTCGTCTCTGGAGTCACTCAATGTCATGTTAACAAAGTCCTGCAGGGTCCTTTGTTGTATGTCAGCCTGTAACTCCAAAGCATGATGTCACACAGTATTTATTCCCCGGGAGTCTCTTTCTCCGTCTCGTCTCTGCCAGAGCCATGTATGGTCATTGATAAATATGCTCAAAGTACTGAGGCTGAGGATTCTCTTTGACGTATTTCTGAATGTACCAGCAGGTCAAGTGAGCTTTCAGGTCCTCTTCCACCACAAAATCCATGGCTGCCTGTCATCAGAGAAGCACAAAATCACATCTAAACGGTTCTGACAGACATTTTTATCAGACAGGATTTTACATGGACACTTTGGTCATTGATTTTAATATTAGAGTATTTGTTGTTGTGCAGTTCAATAAAACTACACAAGGTGTGCTTGAGTAAGCTTCCCAGATATCATTGGTAAAATGACTAACAAAGTACAAATATTCAAATAACCGTTCGCTTTTCAATATTAAGTAAATTGGCCCAAAAGCCATATAATAATTTGTAATTATGCCTAAAATATTACAAATTGACCCTTTAAGAAAATTCCAAAATACCAGACAGAAAAACTCCCTCTTTTCTCTTCAGATGATGATAAATGAAAATAACCCCCTTTATGAGTTTTACCTTGGCCAGGTGCTTTGCTATTCCTCTACCTCTGTAAGCATCTGGAACTTCAGTGTGTTGCAAGTCCACCGTCTTCTTCCCAACGTATTCATACAGAAGAACTGCACGATCATGAGATCCTGAGGGCAGACAGAGGTCATAGTTCTCGGTTGTGTTTGTCTCCACCCAACCCCAATAACAACCCCCACCTCTGGATACTGATAATACATAAAAACGCAACTGTCAGTGTTTAAGGACAAAACTGTTATTGCAGATTTATAAATATTGCTCAGTGACAATCACTGAAGACCACCACAACACACACAAACTCCTACCTCATGCATGCAACACAATCTTATGCCAGATTAAATATAAAATGTTGGCATTTAAATCAGAGTTTAAGATCACCGGCTAATCTAATGATAAAGTTGCAGGAGCAGCTTTTCCGTTTTCAGTTTATCATAAACTTTAAAAAAAAACAAATCAGCGAACAAAGGGAACCAAGTTATATTTAATAATATAGTTAGCTACATAGTTACTTGGGTTTGAAAATTAAGTCTCACTACCCATATATGGATCTGATTAATAACATACACTATGTTTTATAAAGGGATGCATAATGACTGGTGTTTTAGGCATCACTGATTCAGGTTGGGGAGAGGAACTAAGTTGTTATTAGAGAACTCCTTCTGGAAGGATCGGTGTTTACGGATATGTCTGCTGTGAGTGGATGCTGCTCAAGGTTTCATATTTGCTTTCAGCAGTGGAAGGAAAAACATATATTGCAGAAAAACAAGCTGATGGTACAAGACAAGAAAGTCAGCAGCTTTGACCGAGAAGCACCGTCGTCTTCTCGGCCCTGACACGAACTAACATCTGAATAAAGACGTGACATCCCGACTGTGCGAGAAGAATGACGCCTCTGTGTCTGAAATGGCAGCTGGAGTTGTCAAAAAGGACACGACGACGATGTTGGCAGCAAGAAAAGCACAACCTCTGAGCTAGCATTAGCCAACTAGCACGCCAATGTTTACATGTTGAACTTACCATTTAGTCTTATAACAAACTGCCGACGCTTTTTATCGTGTTCCACTTGTATCTGAGAGTTGTTTGCGTCGAAGACCGTCGCCTGCGCCGCCTGTGCCATAGTATATAGTTAGTAGTACAGCTGACGATGGCTGCTATGCTACTCTGCAGCTTTGCTAACCAGAAATGGCTCCATGAAATGATGAACGGACGAAGCGAAGCACCTCGTCCAACGGAATCAGCTGTGGGGTCACGTGACCGACAGCCAATCAAACGCCGGCGATGTCAGAGAGGAGACAACGGCGCAGACGGATGCAAAATTATGTCTGTCACATAATTTTAAACAACAGACGTTTTTCTGCAGAATATACAGACATGCTGGAGGTGAAACCACTTGACTTTCAAACTGACTGCACATGTTTCACATGCAGGATTCAAGGCACCTGGGGAAATTAATTAATTCGTCCAAAGGTGAGTTTATGGGTTGAGATTTGGCAAAGAAACTTAATAATTAATTAATTTTAATATTTTTTTTTATTAATATCAATTTCAGTTTACTGTTGATGAAATCTGGCATTGACTTTAAGAAGCTACAGTGTCCCACCTTTACTTATGGTCCTATAAAATAACATTAAATAGTGGAGGCCAGTCATGGTCGGAACACGTTTCTTTAAACACTTTCTGCAAGTAACTTTCATGCTAGTGTTGTAAAGATAAACAAAATATGTTTAGTGTGTACAAGTCTAACACCTTGTGTCATTTGATTAAGCCAATGATGTAGTTTTAACTTCTCTATTTAACAATTTCTCACTCACTTCAAAATGTTTTGCTTTTGTTCCCACATGTGAGTCAAGCCTTGCACCAGTGGCATAGCCTTCGATCATCTAATTTATACCTTGCTCCTGTTTGGAGGAATTCACTTTACATGTTTTAAATGTTACTTTTTTTATTGATATACTGTATTTCAATTTTACTGCTCTAAACACTTTTTGTTTTTGCCTTGACGAGTGACACATACTTAAATTAGTTTAGTCAAATATGCTGTTAATTGATTTCATTGAGTATAAACACGTGCTTTTGTTCAGACTAGTGTGTATTAGTATTTGATGGTTCAGGTCAGGTCGCAGCTCAGATCCACAGTGACAGCTGTGTCGCTGTCTGTCATCAGCAGAGCAAATGCACAATAAGCAGGCAAATCCTTCTCAGTTGAACTTGTGAGAGTTCCTGTGTTTCTTTATGCCACTGTTATAGATTGTACTCGTATAAGTAAATGACTGTGTCGTGATATAAACTTGATAGACATTCGCAGTACTTCTCGGTGTTGTAGGCAGGTATGTCAAGATCACTAAAATTACAGTGACGTAATCCTGTTAATCTGTTGTCTTAATCCTCCAAAACTCTAATGGAGTTTGTCAACTCTATATGGGATTATGTGTGTCTCCTGTTTCTTTGGGACACTATTGAAGAGACCTGTTTGTGAGTTGCTCTCTCTGGTTTTTGCCAGAGAGGGAAGGAGAACAGTTCTTTTGCAGATGGATAACAGTGGATAACAGCCAAAGCTCCTCACGTTTATCTAAATATTCTCACTTATTGTTTTTTCATTCTACTCCTGAAAATGATGTCCAAGGCACCAAGGTAAGTCAGCATTACATATGTCGTATATTACTGTTTGGGTCATTGCTTTAATGCTATTTTTGGATTGAGCTGACCATAAATTCTTAATAATAATAGAAAAAAATGCATCCGGTATCTATGTAAGGCAGCTGAGATATTGTGTGAGTAACATCATAATGAGAAGGAACAGTGAGCATGTTCAATTAATTCTTTGTGTATATACATTTTTACTATTTACCTGGAGCACAGAAATGATGAATACCTTGAATTTAGCACTTCATTTGAATTAGGATGAAACTCATCTACAAGCTTTTCATTGACTTACAAGTAACTTACATAATAAATAAAGTAAAAGTATCAGCACAGGAATGCCTTGATATCCTTGAATAACTCAAATGTAATAATCACACACTAAATGATTGTTTAATAAAAGTGGAGGGTGACAGAATTATTTACGGTTAACTGTCCTAATGTTATAACAGGTGGCCTGAGACCCTGATAAACTCTAAGACCAACACACCTGCACAGAAGACGAGGGGGAAGGTAAGTTCCACACTGTAATAGATGCTTATTGCCTGAACCAAGTGTTTGATTGTCTCACGTTAATCAATTCAGCATTTATTCCTACGTAGATATAAAGTGTCACGAGGATGAGGAAACATCTGACCTTTAAAATATGACTTGCTTTACACTTTCATTCTTCATTCATCCTTCTAGAAAAAAGTGTTTTTCCTGCATGACTTGCTCAGCTATGTTGAAAATATCTAGAGCCTATTTTATCACAATAAACAACATTTAAGACACTCAAGAGGGGACAATAAAGATCACAATGCTATCTGACCCAGATTATGATGTTAAACACAGCAGTGTTGTTAAAATAGTTTTGAGTCGTAAAAATTGTCTGTTTACTGGATCATCGGGTCCTTTAAATAAGAACCCTCAAATGCCTATATGGTTCTGAATTATACTCATCAACTAATCAAACAACTTACCACAACAAATAAACTCAGAAACAGAGAAAATGTGTTGAGATTTGTTTAATTTTGTGGGAACAAGAGTCTGATGAATTTGTTTAGCTGTTTCTTTCAGTGATTACTGAAAAAATAATTCCCTTTATAATTTGTTTTGAAGCTCACTTGCAAATATCTTTGCTTATAATGTGCAGCATTTCAACTCCCCCATGCTCCAGAAGTAGCTAATACCAACTGTGTATATAAAAGTGTGTTAAACTATATTAACCATGTTCATTTCACATGGACATACTCCTTACTCAGAGTGGGTGCGTGTTTTTGCTAGATGTGCATGGATTAGATTTTATTTATGAAGCCATTAATGGCCGAAGATCAAGTCCTAGCTTTTACAACCTGCACAAGCTGCTAAGTCAGGACTCTTGGAGCCTCGTCTCATTGATTTCTCTTTGATTGATGGCCTCTGCAGTTGGTGAGGCTGCATCTCTAAAGACTGGAAGAAACCGCCTGTCTGATGGCTTTCCAATGCTCAAGTGTGATTAAGTTCAAGTGTGTGTTTGTGTGTGTGTGTGTGTGTCCATGATCACAGTGTCGGTCAGATGGCACTTAAGCAAATTAAGAGCTCTTTTGGAGATTAAAAGGTTCTCGCCGTGGTGATTGGATTGTATGTGTCAAAGGGTCCATGTTGGGACGGGGTGAGCAGGAGGTGCGATGTTTGACGTTTAAATATGTCCGTCCTCAAACCTGAAAACCAAACAGGACTTAAAACCTAAGCGTCTGTCTTCATGTGACTTATTTTCTCAGCCAACCATGTCTTGCTCTCTCTTTTCTCTCTCCCAAAGGAAGCAGCAGCAGCATTACCGGCCCCTGCTCCTGGTAGAGGTAAGCACGCTGGCAGCCAGACGTCTAAACCCAGCGTTAGCTGTGGAAGGAGCAACAGCCTCGACAGCAGAGGCAGTGATTGGACTGCTAGCGGCAGTAAGGCTGCTGGCAGTTTGAAAAGAGGCAGCCTCGGCCACCAAGGCCATCAGGGGACCAGACCGGCATCTAGACCAGCCAGACCAGCTCTGCGCCTCTGCAGCAGCCGCAGCCGCAGCTTTTCGTCCCTCCACACCTCGTCTCTCACTGCCGCTCAATTTATGAGAAGCAGCCGCTCTCTCAACAGGCTCGACCAAAGACCCGCCAGAGACGGTAATCGCATGTTACCATGTGTAGTTTATGTTTGTTTATTTACAGTTCTTAAAGATATTTACTGAATTTTTTTTAAATAAAATGATATTACAGCCAATGCTCTTAATGTGGTGGCTCATTTTTATAACTATTCATGTATGTATTTTCTTAAGTTGCTCCGAATCAAATAAGTTAAATAAAAAAAACAACTCTAGAAACCTTTGTCAGAAAATAATGATGAATGTAAGAAAATATATATATATATTTTAATTGTTTTATATCCAGCTTTTGTGTTTTTACTGCTGTCTCTGAAACAGATTCAGAACATACAGTTCCAAGTTCACAAGTAAAAAAACAAATCGCAGAAAAGAAAGAAGTGAATTCTGGTCAGCTGTCTTCATCTCAAGAGCAACTCAGGTTTGTTGTGTGTCTTTTTTGTTGTTGTTCAGAGGCTCCTGCTTTTTTTGTTTGTTTTATAGTTGCATTGTCAAATGCGGTTATTGTGCTTTTATTCAAAATAAATATCAATGTTTTTGTCAATCTGTTAAATTTGTGTTCTGATCATTAAAGGGATAATGAAGACCAGTGTCATGATGATGAAGCAGAGAAGATGAAAACAAGAAGCCCCTGTGAGCCACCAGAGTCTTCCTCCTCTTTGGTTTCCACCACTGCACGACATCACCATTGCAACAAAGTAAAGAAACAGGTACTTTTACTTAATGTGTATTTACAAATATATATTTCAATTCATACTACATAGTAGTATACACACAGACATTTTTATCACTAACCATGAAACATATTACATTAAGAAAATGTCTGCGATGGTAAATCAAGGTAATCCAAACATTTTAGATAAACTGACATGATATGAACAATTTACACATACATACATTCATATTTATCTTTCCACAGACCAGAGATGGAGTCAACACACTCTGTGCGATGACCTGTGGGATGAGACGCAAGTGGGGCCAGGCAGTGTTGAAGAACGTGAGGCCCAGTCTTACAGCTGACGTCACAAGGTAGATCAAGTTGTTAAAAGTTCTGCATAATTGGTGTCAGATTTGTAAATAAGATAGTATTGTAATCTTCCCTCAAGTCTGATTTAATTGAGAGTTTACATCGTAAAGTACCTTTACTTGTTCCAGGCCATATTGTGGCTATTATTTAGTGGATTGAACATTTATAGTCTTAAATTAAGTTTATTTTTCATTCCTCACAGCTCCATTTCACAGCATCCAGACTCGCAGTCAGATGAGGATCTGGAGAAAGCTGAACACCCAAACAGCTTTTTGCAAGAGCACAAAACCAGTGACTGTGCAGAGGAAACACATCGGCAGCAGAAGGAAGAGGAACTGCAGCCAGAGACCGAGCAGCGTTCTGCTGATAGAAGCTCAGCAATCACCTCTCCTGCCATGTCTCCCATCAGTCTTCCTCGGCAGGTGGAGGAGGAGGAGGGTGCTTCCTACCTTCAGTGTTCGCTTCTTGATGGCACCACACAGACTGGTGAGTCGATGAACAAACTGAAACTTTAAACTGCAGCTCAAAATAATGGTGCTTTTATGCTAGTGGTTTGCAATCATGGAACATAAATATGCTCCACAGGGGAACAGACATGTGATACATGTCTACATATTGTTACATTTCATATCACATTAAACTTAATTGATTCTGTGCGTAACCTTATGGGCTCCAGGTGTGACAGATACATCACCGTGTCTTGATGGAGCTGGTGACAGCTCTACTTCCACTGCGATGCTGTCAGATGTTGAGTGTTTTGAAGAACATTCAGATACGCTGAGTAAAACTGAGCAGAGTTGGCAGCAAGTTAAAACCACACCCCGCAGCGACGAGCAACAAGTATCCATAAACTTCACCCGGGAGTGCACAAAAGATAACGCTCAACTTCCCTGTGAGCAGCAAACTGGGCAACTTGTCAAAGAGGTGAGGTTATGTTTGAGAGTGTGTGTATGTAATTAAAACAATATGTTAAAATATGTTCACCTGAATGCATTAACAAATGAATACCTGTTTCCTGTTTGTTTCACAACTATTTCTCTACAGCTGGAACAAACACAGAAGGAATTGTCTCGACTGCAGCAGGTAAACAGGAATCTGCAGGATGAGCTACAACAAGAGAGAGCGATGCAATCAGGAGAAAGAGTTCCTCCACAGGTATAGCACAGAAGACACTCAAACATATACAATATGAGCATGCAAAGCACAGTTTGTCCCGATTAAAGCTTAATTTTCTACTGCAGAATGATCTGCTTTCAAACTCCGACTCGGAACAAGCATGGGCTTTACAACAACTGCAGAAGATTAACCATGACCTCCGCTTTGAGCTGGAGGCTAAAACTAAGAGCCAGGAGAAAGCCTGGGAGGTTGAACTACGGCAAAGAGTAGATCTCATAGCTCAACAAGCACAATTACTTGTCACAGGTGATGCCACAGCACTTGCACATGCCCATCTGGAGCAAGATCGCCTGCATTTTCATGAGAAGCAGAAGGAGTTGGAGCGGTGCGTGGCCTCCCTGAAGTCCCAGCTAAGTTCCAGCGAGGAAAAGAGGAGGGAGGCTGAAGCGTGTTTCACACAGCTGCAGCAGGAGATGCAGCATTACAACACTCTCCAGCAGGAGGCCGATCGCTTGCACAAACATCTTCAGGAGGTGACAACTGAACTTCATGCCAATCAGGAAGCGCAGGCTCAAAAAGAGGTTCGCCTCCAGAAGCACCTCACGCTCCTTCAAGAAAGTCAGGACAGAGAGCGGAGGAGTTTGGCCTCTAGCCTGGCACAGGCAGAGCAACACGCACAAGACCTCCAGGAGAGACTGGACAGAGCTGAACAGCAGGTGGATGGCCCGAACAAGACGCCGACATGGACCAGGGACATCGAGGAGGCTCAACAACAGCTCCAAGAGGAGCTAGCCTGCACTGTATCTTCTGTGCAGAAACTTCAAGAAGAGAGAGAGCAGCTTGATCATCGCTGTCAAGAGCTGCAGAACCAGTTATGTGAGGCAGATGTGGAGATGAGCAGGCTGCAAAGCCGCTTGCAAACAGAAGAGACGCACTACTACAATCTTGAGCACTCATACGAGAGAGTTAGCGAGGACCTGCAGCTGGCCTTAGGGAAGGTGCTGCAAAAGGAGTCTGAAACACAGGACATACGAGAAGACTACGAGAGGCTCCTGGACCGGAAGGAGCAAGAGCTGAGTGAAGTTTTGCTGAAGATGGAAGTCTTAGGTAATAGCCTGGAGGAGACAGAAGTGAAGCTGAGTGACGTATTGAAAGGTTGCACCTGTCAGCAGAAGGATGAATCCTCAGAGCCTTCTCAGCTAAATGAGAGACAGACAACTGATCTTGTCACTGGAAGTGACAGCAGGCCGAAGGAAGTAAACAACGTCCAGTTGTATAACAGCTCACATGCAGGTCACCATGCAGGAGGTGACCCAGAAAGGGTTATGTCTATGATCCAGATTCTTGAAACCAAGCTTTATGTAACAGAAGAGAAGCTCAGGGATATCATGCGAAGACTGCAGGAGCACCACAGTGACATCAGATGCCAGGACCCTCACCTTTGCTCCCAGCTCACTCGCAGCAGAGCCAGGGCTCAGCACCTCAGTCTGCTTCTTCACAGTCAGGCCAAGCAGAGCCAGCGCTTCGCCCAGGAGACAGAGAACCGCTGCAGGACGCTGGTCGGTAGGTTTCACTTCGCTGTGAACATCATTCAAGCCTGCAGAGAGAGGCTCCAGGCCACTCCGATTAATATTACAGACTTTGAGAAGCAACTAGCCACGGCGGCTGCCTGCCTTCAGCAAGGAGAGAAAGAGGCAGAGAAACAGCAGCATGAAGCACACAACGCCAGCAAAGGAGAGGACAAGATCCTCAATGATGAGACAGCTGGAGCTGAGAGCAACATGAGTGCGTTAGCCTCGGAGGACGACGTGGAAAGTGTTGGGAAGCGTTTAATGAGGGAATTATTTGTAGTCGAAAAAATGGTGTCTGTCCTTCAGAGTCAACGTGGCATTGGGCAACAATCCTTAGCACCAAGAGAGGATGAGGGGGATGTGGCACACAAGTACAAAAGCATAATCTCACAAATAATGGCTTTAAAAACAGAAAAAAGGGCCCATTCTGGGAGAGCGGACTGTGACAACAGTGGATGTTTAGAGAGGGCGATCGGTGGAGTCTGTACTGAAGCGGAGCTCATTTACGCTGCCTTAAAATGTCAGCAGCAACATGAGAGCGTGACTCCTGTAAATAATCAGGAAGTGGAGATTCAAAAGAAGTGTCTGGCAGATATCAATCCCCCAGAGTTGGGGTCTTATGAGGAGCAAGTGCAAGGAGCTGCTAAACCAGTTGAAAAGAATGAATCTCACATCCAAAAGGTAGCGGCAGAGACAAAACCAGAGTTGATGGAGAGACTTATATCCCGGCTGCAGAGAAGAGCTAAATTCTTACACCAACTCTGCCAGGAGGTTTCTGATGGCAATGCAGGAGAGTGCAGTGTGGATGATAATTGGGAGAATGCTTCAACAGCTGACCTAAATTGGATGCAGCAGCAGGCAAAGTTGATTTATCTGTCAGACAGACTGCACTTGGATTTCGAGCTGCAGCAAAGTGTGGTGTTAAAGGACAAACTGCAAGCTCTGTGCAGAGAGCAGGATATCACGTTAAAGGATAAGCAGGACGTTTTTAATCACACCTTGTGTCAGCTTCAGGAGAACAACAGTGTGTTAAGAGGAGAACTAGAGTGTGCTGAGCAAAAGATAATATCTGTGGAGACTGGGAACCAGAGACTCCTGGAAGATATACGGAAGATCAACGATTATCACGAGAAACGGGTGAAAAAAATGGAAACTGAGTTTCAAGAGAAGATAAGGGAACTGCAACAGATCCATGAAGAGGAGATGAAACACTTGCATGGTTTTTACACCAAGTCTTTCAAAGAGAAACAGACCAAAATATGCACAGCAAGTACCTCTTCCTTACCAGACCAGACTGTGATGGAGGGAAAAACGATGCTGGCAGATGGTGCAGGAGCCGTGAGAGAGGCTTATCATAAAGATCGTGGAACACTGGAGGTAACAAAGACCTTATTTCTTTAATAAATACTCTTTCTCTTTAGTAAATGTAAGCTGTAAATAATTACTGATTTTAAAGAGAGAACCTGTTTGAAATGTCATTAGGCATCCTGTGATCAAGACGTTGCTGCTATGGAGGAAATGCACCGGCAGATGATAGGCGATCTGCAGCAGCAGCATCAGACGGAGGTGGCGGCACTTCTGAAGGAGAGAGACAAGCTGCTGCAGGAAGAGACGGCTGCCACGATGGCAGGTAAACGTCATCCTGCAAGAAGTCATTCACAAAATACAGCACTGTAGGCCTGTTGAGCCAATACAAACTGAAGTTCACTCTTTTTTTAAATTTTAATGTGATGGGGATTTTGTTGCTGAACTTCTAAACGTGTTAACATTGACTGATGAATGATAAATAACCTGCAATAGTGTGGTAACAGGCTGTATGAACTGCATTAGTTAAATGAATATAAAAAAAAGATCTTGTACAACTTATGAGATCAGCTTTACAGATTTACAAGACGCTGTTGTCTAGAAATGAACTTAAAAATGCTAACAGTCATGCACGTTTTCATATCTTTCTCCAGCCATTGTGGCGATGAGGAGAGCTCATAAACAGGAGCTGGAGAAAAGCCGACAGTCTCAGCACATGAAGGAGAGCGCTGACATCACTCAACTGCACAATGAATACGAGTGGGCAACTACTGATTCCTTCATTTGTTTATTTTTTTTCCTCTTCCACTTAAGTTTACAGAATATCGTTAATTGATAAATAACTAATAACACTTTGACAGCTAGCAGATATAATACCTTTACCCCAGGTGGAGTTTCACAAAAACATACTAACAAATGCTAAAGTATGCACTCATATTGTACTTTTTCATATGAGTAAATCCGGAGTGAGAGTGACCTCATGTTTAAATTGGCATTAATGTCCTATTTTACTCAGAGGTGGAGTTACATTGATTCCAGGTACAAGTTAATAGGACATGTACCTGGTATATAACTCTTTATTGGCAAGAGATTCGCAAGATTAAACAATTTGGGAAATAAACGCACAGTTTTTCCATCATGTCCATGTTTCCCTTTTCCCAGTTGTGCTTCTTGTAGCCTCCCCAATTTCTTTTAAATGTGCTTGTAATAGTGTTTTGACCAATTGTTTCCTCCTCGTACAGTGTTTGTCACATCATTTGTGCTTTGCCAATGCAGGAAGGAGATCCGGTTGATGCATAAGGAGCTCGAGGTGTTGTCGGTCCAGCACACTCAGAAATGCCTGGAGAACGCTCAGCTGAGCCAGGAGCTGCAAGATGAGAGACAGTCAATGGCGCAGTACCACAAGGAAAACCAGGAGCACAAACATAAGCAGGTAAAAACATGTTATTTTCACAAAGTTAGCTGAGTATTCTTCATTTATATTCAATAAACATACCCACATGTCGATGAACAGTATGTATGTCTTTATAAAACCATCTATAAATGCATCCTCTCCTCCCTCTGTCCTTGTGGTCCCTTCAAGAGAGAGACAGATGAAATGTCTCAGCTACATTTCTCGCGAAATGGGAAACAGTCACATGTTGCCCCTCAAATACATGACTTTTATGAGATGGAGGTAAGTGTTTGTGATGCTTGAAGAGGTTTGTATATATTTGTAGTTTGAGTTTCTGTTCTGCCTTTATCTTTATTTCATATAATGGGGTTATATGGGTTATATACACATACATATGTAAGCGTGCTGGAAAAGATTCATTTTAATGATACATTCTCGCAGGTATACATTATGTTTGCATTTATAATCCTTGGCCCCCTGAACAATGTATTGATGAATAATGTTACAGGTGATTCTGCGAGCGAGGGAGGCAGAGATGCAGTTCCTCAGACAGGAAGCTCGATCTCTCCAGGAAGATTTGAAGATTGCTCGAATGGTACTGACTTCTCTATTGATGTGCCCTGGCAGTCTGATAAAAATATTTATTATTTATATGAAAAGAGTAACTCAAAACTAAAAACCCATGCATGTGTGTGTGTGTGTGTGTGTGTGTGTGTAACAGGACAAAATATACGCCGAGAACAAGCTGAAGGCCCTCTATCACAGCCAGGATGAATCCCATCCTGATGTCAACAAACTATTGGAAGATGTCAAGTTCGCCACTTGGTCTCCAAGCGTAGACGCTTCAGGAAAGAGCCTCGGTAAGTTTGACGATTACTAATGCAATTTCTACCTACACACAGTCAAACCTGAGAAATAAGCTTAGTTGCATTGTTGCCAAGAGTAGGATGAGAAGATTGATTCCACTCTCACATTTGTGCAGTAAGCCAGCAGCCGATTAGCTTAGCATAAACAAGAAAACAGTTCACCTGTCCAGAGGCAACAACATTTACAGACTGCATTTCTATCGACCTCCTCATCTAACTCTCGTCAAGAAAGGGAACAAGTGCATTCTCCAAAAAGTAGAACTACTCCTTTAATGCCCTCCCTTTATGTCCCTCTCACCCTCTTGTTTTCTCAGAGGACACGGTGACAAAAACAAGTAATGCTTCTTTTCTGAAGAAAACAGTCAAATCAACACTCACACGTCAGATCAGAGGAGTGAGATCAAAGGTAAAACGTGTTCATTGATAAATGCTAAATGTTGATTTCATATGAACCATTTTAAACCTCCACCTCACAGTAAAGTGATTCAATCAAATATTACTACAACCCTTTTCATTGTGTGTGTGTGTGTGTGTTTGACTTGCAGAGTTTAAAAGATGGCCTTTCTGTCCAAGAAAGACTGAAGTTGTTTGAGTCTTTCTGATCAAAACAAGATGAGCAGGTGGAATCTGTGTTTCAGAGTAAAACTGCTGTTTGGTCAGTGCAGTTTGAACACAGAGGATGTATCTCTGTTTATTATGTGTGTTGTTACACACTATGTGTATGTGTTATATTATCTGTTACCTTTTTTTACTGTGTAAAATGTTGATTTGTTGTTGTTTGTTGTTAATGTGCTATGTGCAAAATGTGTATTTGTGTCTGAGAAGGAGGAAGAGAAAGAAGCATCAGAATACCACCAGAGGGAGCAGCAAACATTGAACATTTCTAATAATGTACTATAAAATATAAGACAGTGCTATTATTATTGAAATGTGTTTATATTTTGGACATCAGTGCATTGTACAGTGTAACTTATTGACAATCTGTGTTTTTATTATAATTACTCAGTGTGTAGCATTCGTTATTTATAACTGTTATGACCAGATTGTACCACTAGGGGTAGCATTATACAACATGTACTCTCCCAGCAGAGACACTTTTGACACAGAGGTGATGTCAGTACCTGTTTTAAAATATTTTCTGCTGACATGCAGCAGTTTTATACTAGATATATTTGAGCTGCAAAAGGGCAATACTTTTTGGAAGGTTACGATCTTTGATATCAGTACAAGAACACATTAAGCTTGATGTGTGAATATATTATTGTATATTCAGATATATATTCAGACAATAAAGTATTTTCCTGATAACCAAAACAACTTGTTTATGTTTCCCTGTTTTTCTCTGACAGTATCTGAGTTTGAGAGTAAATAACTGTGTTTTGAGTAGCACATTATCAGTAGCAATGTTGTAAAGATAGATTGTTTTTATTGACCCAGTGGGAGATTTGTCCCTCACAGAAACACATGAACTAAACACATGGTTACATATATACATTCATGACCATAAAAACACATCTGAAGTTAAGTGGGATAAAAATACGAGTCTCCTGATACGTTTGGCTGTGAAATTATAGACTACTAAAAATAAAAACATTGTAGAGATTTGCCTACAGTAGGTCGGGACACATTGGCTCTTGGCAACAACAAACTGAACCAAGAGCTCTTTCACTGTGACACCGAATGAACCAGAAGCACAGGAGCCCAGCAGCAGAGGACGAGGCTGCTGCAGGAAAACACTGCTGTCCGCTCAGCCTCCAGGGACGATACGTACAGTACAGTACCTCAGTAATGGAGCATAACGCTGGCACAGAGCGATGGTGATGACAACACACTTCTTTCTCAGGGCTTCAACAGCAGACCAGTCGAGTCAGAGGGGTCCCCGGTTTGGATAGACAAACAAACATTTTTGCATTTTACTGTTGAATTAACTCGTTATTAACGACTAAATGCTGTTGATATTTAAGTGCCACGTGTTACTCAGAGATATGTTACAAGTTGCCTCAGTTAACCTCTAAAAGTTAATATGAGTAAACCAAAAAGGAGTGTTTTTTCTTACTTTACTCAAATTTATTCTGAAATTTATTTTTATGAAAACACAGAAGTGTAACAATAGAGTCTGATTTCCATGTAAAAATATCAATCCTATCTCCAAGTGTGCTTGCAGAACACTTAATTTGTTCCTTGGAGTCATATTCCTAAAGAGGAACATCGCACCTCATTAAAACCCAACACTCGTCTTTCCTTGCTTGTGACTCTTGCCTGTGAAACCGCCGTCATGTGAGCCAACACTTTGAAAGAGCAAAGCTGTTTCTTAACATAATCCATGATGGAAAACGTTAAGAAACAGCTTGAGAGTGTTGGCTTCCTGTGACATGTTTTATATTTTTACGTAGGATTTTTAATTCTAAAACACCCAAAGACTGAAAACCTGCCGGCAAGTGGAGTTCATATAGATTCAAAGTTTTTCACTGATACAAAAAGATAATTATGTGCATGAATGGAAATGAATGGAAACTCTTGTCTTCGGAAAAATAATCTTAATTTACGGTTTGCTCGCTCTGAAATTTTCATATGAATTCTGTAAAATGTGGTTGCTTGCATTAATTGATTATTGATTATTGTTTTGCTTATTAAAACCAGGAGGCTAAAATATAGATATAGATATTTCTGATAACATTTTTAATAATGCATGACATTGTATCTGTAATAAAGTTATGATTCCTGGTGAATTCTGTCCCTTCAACAAGATAATGAATGCCTCAGTGGATAAACAGACATGGTCGACTGAATTTAACTGAAATATGAGCTCACTAAAACTTATTGTGAAACAGACTTTGACAAATATGTTCATAAACAGTGTTATGGCTTTATTCTAATGTAGTGTGTGTGTGTGTGTGTGTGTGTGTGTGTGTGTGTGTGTGTGTGTGTGTGTGTGTGTGTGCGCCTGCAGGGTTTTCGAGCTGGCCCACAAACGCTCCCAATCCTCATGACGGATCAGCGGCTGGTGTAGAAACACCAGTACACAGGTGCACCTGCTCAGACTGTAAAAATAAGTGGCCCATTTATTCCTGAAAAGATCAATTACTGCAACCGGCACAGACGCCGGTCTGAACGGCGAGCGCAGCCTGCTTCCCCAATGAAACACTTCAGGGGCATTTACACTGCAGCTGACGGGACCACGACTGCGCTTGTTCTTCCTCTCGCATATGACGCGGGCCTGCGGTTGGAAAATTGGCGTGAAGAAGAAAGCGCTGCATGGGCTTGTTTTTTCCCCAATTTGATTTGGTGTTACGAAATCAGGTCCAGAGGCGTGCGACCTACATGCAACTCAATTTTATCAGTGTTTCCATGACAATGGATGGATCCTACGTTGTTCACCTGAGACAAATATAAATTTGGCACCAACATCAGTTTGGCAACGCCAGCCTCGGTATGGAGGACGACGAGGCTGATTGGTATTTGGGGAAGCACTTTATTACAGTCGACTCTCGTATGTGCTGAAAGTAAAATATGTGAGAAACAAACAAGCAAAGTTTTGTTGGTGGAAAATTCATCGTGAAACATCTTTATATCATCTTCCTATCAGAGAGATCTTGAAAAGCCATACAACATTATCTAATATTAAATTAGTTAATACACAGGATAAGAAAACACTTAATTTTTCCAGCGTTACTATTATTTTCCTCTAAAGGGGTAATATTTCATAATATTTGAGCGTAATTACTAGCCTTAGCCAGTAGAGTAGGAGCAAATATTCAGAATAAAATCTATTGGAGTAAAACAGCGTGACCACGCCCACCACGGATCCTTAAGTTCCGTTTCCGCCGTCATGAAACCTCGTTACCTGATGAGCTGAAGGGTTATGGGATGGAAGAGAGATGAAGGGAGTTGAATCCAATTCTTATGTGAGGAGTAAGGAGTAAGACACTTCCTTATCCACTTGTATGAGGTGGAATAAGGTTTAATCAAAGTGTTTTGGTTGAATGCAGAACAACCTCCTGTCCTTTTGGCCTCCATGATGTCCCCGTGTTTATCACTTTAATAATATGATGAGCATGATGTTGATTAGTGTGGTCTGGAGAATACACCCTAAGTGGAGCCGGGAGCTTAGTGAACAGCTCCTGAAACAAAGTCCTGTGTCTTGTGCGTGTGCAGCATTTCTTCTGTTGGGTGTGAGCACAACGCCTCTCTTCCCCACTCAGGTTTTTTTTGGTCAATTTTGGCTGCCAACAGAGACATAAATATCACTCAGACTCTCAGTATATCTCTATCTTTGGTGTTTTATTGCTCTCTTCCTTGCGATCATTGCTATGTTAAAACAGGCCTGCCACCGTTTTGTTGGATGTTATCGCAATAGAGATATATCTATTCCACGGGTGAACAGAAATGTATTTTTTCTGCTATCCATTGAAATTGAAAAAAGAAACTCTGTAACCTAATGTGGAAACCCAGACAAAGAGGTAAAACAAGCTATTTTACAAATAGATGTACTATTAAGACGAAACACACAAGTTAACAGCAAATGATGGTTAATTCAGTGATTGCATGCCACATCTCATTGCTATATAATGTATACAGCTATAGATAATAGAACAACGAGCAGGAGCTGCAGAAAGTGAGCAGAGCAGCAGGAGTGCTGCTGAGACTGAACTAACAGACGGTTACACAGTTGTATAATTGGAGTACCTGCCTCCTGATTCTGAGTGTCCTGCCAGAACCAGTTACCCTCATGTTTGACTGAGCTTTAAGTAAACATCCTGTGTCTTTTGTACCACACAGGGATAACCTCAGCATGATATAACACTCGGTATGAATCAGGAGAGTTTGTGCTGATTATCTGAAAGGTTATCAAACTGCAGCTTGTGTCCAGAGTGGACGAGCCTGGCCCACTTTGTGGTGCCGCAGTGAGGCGGCCTTTAAATAACTCGCTGGGTACGAGGTCTGTCCCCATAGCACACTTCACATCCCCATCTGGTCTGCCATCTCATATCTGAACCCATTACCCATTTACAGGCCTGATATCATAGTAACAGTGCAGTAATGTGGATGTAAAGCTGCAACTCTACCGCACACAGGAGAAAACACCCAAAGCAACTTGCATTTTTTCATTACAGATGTAACCTGCCAAATCCTATGTTCTGCATACATATGAATGTCTGCTAAACTGTTTGTTACTGCTGTCATAAAAAAAAGTAAATATGACCATAAACAGGAACTCTTTCCCCCAACCCCTCAGACATTCTGCCTAAAACACCTTTAAAAAAATAACTGCACTCAAAACTCACCGATTTAATCTGTGATGTAATGTTATTGTCTTTTTACTGTTATGTCACTAATTAGCTTTTTTAAAAATTGTGATTGCTTTTACGTTTTTTACCATGTAAAGTGCTCTTGAGTGTACCTTTTAAAGCGTTATACAAAATAAAGGTGTTATTATTTGTATTTATTATTATTGTTATTATTATTATTGTTGTTATTATTATTATTATTATTATTATTATTATTATAGAGATAAGAGTTACAATTCTGTTGTGATCTCTCTTTGTAAATGTGGATGCTTGTCCTTCTGGAAAGATACGGATATACACTGGTGTTACTAAGTGAACACAGATCCAACAGCACTGATACTTACAAAGGTCAAATATTATTTCCCATTCAAATTAGAAAACTGATACTCAGACCCCCATGGCTTCCTCGGGGGCCGTCATGCTGCAGTGTCACACACACCTTCCACCCTCTCTGCCCTGCGGTGGCCTCTAGTGAATCTGGGCCAGGCTGGCACTGGAACTACTGGTGCTGTTTCTGTCCTGTGAAGTATTCACAAACTCCTGGGCAGAGCCGTGCGGCGGCGGGTTCTTAAAACGGCATGAGATGCGTTGTGGCTTGCACACCGCACATAGCAGATATTAATCCGGGGGGGTTTGGAAATTGATTGTGGTTTCACAGAAGTATTGAGTGACGATGTTAGTGTGTCCGTCTAATGCCTGGTCCCAGAGAGAGATAACTCACATGTCTTTAAATATACTAACTCCACTGCCATGATTATCAGTCCACCACTTCATACTGAAATATCTCAATATATTCACATGCCCATGACGTTCATACATTCATGGTCCCCAGAGGATGAATCCTACTGATCTTGTGACTTTTCTTCAGGCCCCACCATGAGGACCATGTTTATGTTTTTTAGACTAAGGTATTTCAACTAATGGATGGATTGCCACAAGATAATTTTTTTTTTTTGAATTCATGGTGTCCAGAAGATGAACCCCATTGACTTTGATGATCCCCTGACTTTTTCTCTTGTGCTACTCAACGTTTTCACTTATTGACCCACATTTATTTACAGACATTCATGGTTTCCAGACCATTATATGTATTTTAATATCGTTTGGAGATCCTGACTTGTTAACTTTTAACGATAGAAAAAAATCAGGTTGTCCAATACATTCGATTTATGACCAAATACCTGCCAAACCTTTTGAAATTCCCATGAGCCTCAGCTGTACTTTTGAGTTTAACGTATGTAACAAATACCCCGCTGGCATTGGGTGTTAGCAAGTATCTGCTATTTGTAAATACAGTCTCACACAACTGCCAGTGTGGCTGACTCATAGTCTTGTTTTACAACTATAATTAAGGAAACTTGGCATTGTGATAAACACGCTGTTCACTGATTTCCTCCGTCATATAGGCATGATCACACAAATGAGAAAAATGAGGGATGTTCAGCATGGAACTGCCTACATGGGCTTTTTTTTCAGCAGGGGCTCCTTTCTGAATGAGTCAAAATGGAGACCACACCACCCACTCTGTGATCTGATTGGTTTGAGTTTGAAAATAAAGACAACATTGTAGAGTATGGTGTGAATTAGCAGTGTGAAATACTTTTTTAGTTACATAGATACCCACAAAAGTGTAGATTTGACCTCTGGACCAATGATACATCCAGGTGTGTGTGTTTTTTCAGGCTGTTCTGAAAGAAAGAGAGGCTCTAAAGAAACACCACTCAATACATCAATTAAAAGCGATGATGTCACAAAGTAAGAAGGACAACTTAACCTAATCAAACCCAGATAAATTAGTTTACCAATTGTATATGTACTGTATATGTTCTAGTCATTTCCGGTCTCTCTTGTAAACATCAGTCCAGAATAAACCAGTTGGTTATTTTAACTCTGACCAGCGCTGGTGCAACACTTGGTAGGGGAAGAGCATAGTCTCCAAATGCCAAGTATCTACAGTGACACCGTGGAAGGGAGGGGGAGGACGGGAGCTGAGCAGTGAGCAATAGTTCATTGGATGTGGGATACAGAGTGGGATCTGCAGCAGAACAAGATCACACAGCCGATATACACAGTGTGAGACTGTCGACTGCCCATGACTCTAAAATAAGAAATGAGAGATGGATTTTTTTTGATTGGACTGGACCCTACAGGTCGTGTGAGTCCTAGAGAAATTCAGTGTGGGAAAACGACGAGGGTCAAAATTACGACTTGAGTGGTTCATCTGAGTGATGTTGTCATTTCTTGTCTGCTTCTGATCAAGTGGATATCAATCGAGCTGTAACTTTGGAGGACTTGACTGTAGGAGGGATTGTAATGCTCTGCTTGCTGAGTGGAGAAAGAGACGCGTTAAAACCCAGAGGCACAGACATGATGGTACTCTGTGGCTATTTACTTTTCTGCCTCCCGAGGATAGAGTGGTTCTACCCGTAACGGAAGAGAAGGGTTGAAAAAAAAGGAAGCCTGAGGAGAAACATGCAGCAGTTTGGCTAAAAGACCGGGAGATCTAGAAGAAAAGGAAAGTCGGAAATCAACAATTATTCGAAAACCTTGCACACAAGGTAAGCTGCTTGTGTTTTTAGATTTTTAATATAATACTTTATTATAACAGTCTTTCAAAGAGAGACCTGTGGACTGTCTCTTGTTGTTCAAATAATCTTCAGTCTCTATTGTGACCCTCTTCAGCAGAGAAGTAGACTCATCTCCGCTCTGGCATTTACATCACAGCCCAGCAGGCAGTGTGGCTCCTCTGAGAGCATATTAGATATTAATAACCTTTGCTTCTTAGCAACCGGAGCTTTGAAAAACAGAAACTACGGCGTAAAACACACACGTAACCATACTCGAATCTGCACAAAATGTGAGTTTTGTTTTTATCAAATTGTCATCCTGGAGTCTGTACTTAACAATTACTTTACCAATTCTAGTGTTTGAGCCTTATCTCACCTCCTCCGTACCTGTTCGGTTGTATGTAGAGTATTACAGTCTGCCTTATCCATATCCGTGTTGGGTACACCTGCAGACTTTGTGACCCCATTTGGAAGTTGTATTAAAGATAAAATCCCAGTTGCTTTATAACTGCATGTACCTAAAGAACCACGGTATACTATTTGATATTTGACTGCATCTCATCTCTTGGAGGCAAAACAAAAAACAATCATCTCTGAGCTGAGTGTACTCTCGTTCTGTGTCCCTGGAGTCTGCAGTGTGGTGGTGTGACAGTCTTATGTTATGCCTTGAAATGAGGGAAATTACATAGTGAGTGTCTGTGAATTATTCATATAAAGAATCAGGGCAGCTTAACATCAATAAAGCAAGTGACAGAAATTTACATAACTAATTGAACTGGAGCAGGTATTGTTTCTAATGCATGCATATGATAAATATAGAGATGGAAAATATTATTAGACCACAAAATATGTGGTCTTATATTATTAGACCACAAAACATAAGCAGAATAAAATACAGAAGAAGATCTATAAACCTGTTGCTTGGTGTGTTATATGTGAAACAGGATGTTCAGAAGGATTTTGATCAAATCTAATACTTTTTATTGCACTATAAATACAGCAGCTATTATTAGAAACCAGATAATGAACTGTTTGAGTTGACAGTGTCCACTCAGAGAAGTCTGGATATTTTTTAAATAAACCATATGGAGCAAAAGTCTGTACTAAACTAAAGTAGTAGTCAGACGTAGTCATAAAGTGTGAAAGAAATAGAGAATGTGTGATATTGTCCAGTGTATTTAATGTGTGATGTTTCCGCTGAGGCCAGAAGCAGCCACACATTATTAATGTACTTTTGCAAACTTTACTGTATGATTATCTTAACTTTCTGTTTAAACAGAGGAAAATGCATTCATTTTCCACTTTTCTGGTGATGTCCATACATATTATAATGTTGCATACTAATATTCCACCTGTCCTTCCTTTACAGGAAACTATACGTTTGTGCATCGTCTGTCATTTCCAGTGGACACTGACCCTGTTTGGGGGCGGAGCTGAGCCTGGTCAGTTTTGTATGAGCCGGGCTGATAGTGTGAAGCCCCGCTGGCTGTGCCCCACTGAGGCATGAGTGTGGGAAGGGCCCACCACCACAGCTTCGTGTCCTGTAAAGAAGAAGGCCTGAGACTAAGTACCATGCCTGCTGTGGGCAGCTTTGGCAATGGCAAAATTCACACGAGACGCAAATACCACAGCCGGTTCGTCAGCAAGGCTGGCCAATGCAACATCCATTTCTCAAACATGGATGAGAAGTCACAGCGGTACATATCGGACATTTTCACAACATGTGTGGACATCCGCTGGCGGTACATGTTCCTGCTATTCGGCCTGGTGTTTGTGGTGTCCTGGCTAACATTCGGCTTGGGGTACTGGGTCATCGGCCTCCTGCACGGTGACATGGACCATCCCGAAGGGGACGACAGCTTTGTTCCCTGTGTCACACAGGTCAACACCTTCGTGGCAGCTTTCCTGTTCTCTGTTGAGACCCAGACCACCATTGGGTACGGTGCTCGTTGTGTGACGGAGGAATGCCCGGGTGCTGTCTTCATGGTGGTCTTTCAGTCCATCATGGGCTGCATCATCGACGCCTTCATGATTGGTGCCATCATGGCCAAGATGGCAAGGCCCAAAAAGCGTGCCGAGACTCTTCTGTTCAGCCACAATGCAGTCATCGCTCTGCGTGATGGGAAGCTGTGCCTCATGTTTAGGGTTGCTAATCTAAGGAAGAGCCACATCGTGGAAGCTCATGTGCGAGCCCAGCTCGTCAAGCCCCGTTACACAGAGGAAGGCGAATACATCCCCCTGGATCAGCTTGACATGAACGTCGGCTATGACAAAGGCACAGACCGCCTTTTTCTGGTTGCCCCCCTCACTGTCATACATGAGATTGATGAAGAAAGTCCACTGTTTGGCATCAGTAAACAAGATCTCACGACATCTGACTTTGAGATTGTAATTATACTTGAAGGTTTGGTGGAGGCCACAGCCATGACGACGCAGGCACGCAGCTCTTACCTGCCCTCAGAGATCCTGTGGGGTCACCGCTTCGAGCCCGTCATCTTCGAGGAGAAGAGCCAGTACAGGATAGACTACGCCTACTTTCACAAAACATTTGAAGTACCATCCACCCCCAGATGTAGTGCCAAGGACATGGAGGAGAGAAAATTCCCAACCTCTGGCGCCAACTCTTTTTGCTATGAAAACGAGCTGGCCTTCATCAGCAGGGATGAGGAGGAGGAGGGAGATGTGGAGAAAGAGGAAAGCAGGAAGTGTTCATCGGAGCTAGGGAATGAGCAGGGAGGTGATCAATGGTCCTCCCGTAGAGAATCGGAGATTTAACCTTTTTCCGTTGCTGGTTTTGTTTACTTTTAGTTGCAGAACAATGTGAGCGTGTGAAGAGCCCTATGACTGTCATGCCACTGACATGAGGATACTTGTAAAAGTGGAGAAACAGGAGTACTGATCGCCAACAGACAAGCAAGGATGAAACTCGTCACATTTCTCATTGGAATAACTTTTGCTTCCCAGGGATGGTTATTGAGGTTGGTTATCAAATGCAAAACAAACTGTCATGTTTCAACTTGCAGATGCTCCTACCAGTAAAGTGCATGGGACATTGACACTTTGCAGCTCAACAGCGGATTTTCTTCTTAATGATACAATTAATGATATTGATATGAAAAATAACACTGACTATTCTACATCATACAATGTCAATGGATGACTTGGTTAGTTGGCATGTATACAACTGATATACATGTGTGGACTGTATTTAACTATAACACATGACATGGTATAGTTTTACATATTTCCATCACAGAAAAGGAAACACACTTGATGGTGATCATACATCATGTATTAAAAGGAAAACTATTCATTTCTGCATCTCCAGCTAACTCTTTCATTTTTTAAATGGAATAAAGGGTTTTCATGCACTTGTGGCTACATTAAGATATATGAAGAGGCGAAAGCTGACAGGACCCAGGTAACAAAGTTAGCGTCCTAACCAGTGATGATCCATGGAGAATGTTTGGAAATATAGAAAAGCCTTGTTTTTGTATTGCCGACGGTCAGTCCTCGTATTATAACTATAACAAAGAAGTAAGACATGTATGATCAGATTGTTATTTCACTCTAACATGATCCTATTTAGCTTCCATACTACAGGCAAGACAGAGATTTGATTTGTTTTATTTTTTCTTATTTCCAGATACTAGACTACTGTTTGTTTCCGGTTAAACATAAGAAGAAAGTAGACTTTTATGATCAGGATTAACACTAATACTATCTCAGGTAGGCTAATGTTGGCTGGGATTGCTCGAGAGTAAAATAACCCAAATCCAATAAACAGGACGACAGAGTGCATCAATGCTCTCAGGATCCCATGTTGCTCAGCTCAATATCCTTTTAAGATGACACATTAAGGAGGCTCTTATGTTCTCAGCCACGTTTTTCCCAAGGTCAAATCCTCAATGTATAATCCCCATTCCATTCAACATGTTAAAATCTCCCACCTACAGCTCATTGCCTGCTGTTATACTCCCTGAAACCTACACCCTCACATTTGCAGGGGCTGAAATCTGGTGGCTGAACAGATTTTTTCATTCAAAGCGCATTTAACAAGTTGTTGTACTTTGAATGGCAAAGATAGCCCTTTGCTATCTCACAATGTTAGTTCATAGCCCTGCAGGAGAATCACACTATCGCCCACGCGTGTGCGAGCGCCCGGGAGTGTTTGTGCACCTTTGAGTCTCTCCACGGCCGATCTCGCTTTCTGCCACAGCAGACAGCGTAATATTTAACGTGGCTGCATGACCAAGGGCCTCTCGTGGTTATAGTGACTCACACTCTCTCAAAACACCTTTTATTGCCTGTTTAAAACTGCCATCGACTGCCTGCTGACTCCTCACTCAAACTCTTTACCGACCCTGAGCCGCTTCTCTGCGCCCAGAGACACAGTTTGTTCAGTTTGTTTGGGGTTGGGGAGTTTAATTTAGCTTTTAGCAAGATCCTACGACGTGTCTTAAACCACAACTTTGAGCAGATTACCTGCAATCATTGCATACATGTTGTTTTTTTTTACTTTGAATGAAGCCTCGCAGGCCATTGGGGTCCGGTGACTTGGGGTTAGCCAGTTGTGGATTGTGTTCATTCAAGCGCACAATACAGCAGCGGTCGTCGCAGACACACCTGGTGGAGATATGCACTCTACTGAGTGCACCTTTCTAGTTGAATATGTTCTAGTATTGAATCCACTGATGGCCTATAATGGTTTCTGTTGTTTTTCTGTGCTCTTTTGGCCAGGGGCATTAGTCTCTTTCTTTTTTTTTTGTATATTAATAGGACAACAAAGATAAATAAAGATGTTAGGTCAGACTGTGTACGTGACTTAGTTTTCACTCCGCAATTAAATAACATCAAATAAAAAAGTGGGTTCATTTATACTTCTGACTGCCATTTCAGCAAATTTCAACACCTTTGTATTTATATCCTGACTTGTGCTGAAAACATCAGAATGAGCTCACTGCAGAAAACAAATGTTGGTTCTACTTCCATCTCAACCCAGAGCAGGTTTAGTAAGACGGAAGAACTCTAATTTGTACATTTGTCAGACCGCTATTGTAAATAAATTATTATTATTTGGGGGTTTTATGATGTTTCTAGCTGAATAGACTATAAGTAATTATACATTATTTAAAAAAAACAGTGTTAATATCATACATTTTTCGATCAAAGCAAGAAACTGGAAATACTCTCTTTGACCGATGGACTGAGTTAACTTCCACTGAATTGAACGACCTCTTCATGTCTTCCACTAAATGCATATAAAGCAATCTTGACTCTGAGTTGCACTTTATTTTTCTCCTCAAAGGGTTTTCATTTGTTGTGTGTGACAAACAACACAAAACTCCTGTTGATTACCACAATAAAAACATCTCACAAAACCAACAGTTTTCTTTTTGCTTCATGGTAGACGGACACAGTGCAGGGATTATTTTACAACAAGGATCTTCTGACTGCAGTTGCTGTCAAGTCACAACAAATAAGTGCAGCAGGGTGAGAAAGTGGGCGCTGTTTGATAAACACAGAGGAATGGACTGTAATTTACAGCTGTGATTTGTTGGCACGGTATCTGGTTTGGGTCAGAGGTTTCTCATTTCATTCCTATGTAACCAATCAGCCATGTCTTTGCATATGTACAGACAAGACTTGGCAGTCCTGCTTGATTTCCCTGCCCTGTAACCTTGAACATTGAAAAACAGATCTCACACACACACACACACACACACACACACACACACACACAGAGGTAAACTTTTGGTTGTCCAAAATCTGTGTAGACTTATGCAGCATGACATCTATAATATTCATTACTTTAATTAATAACTGAAATACTTGACCAGAGCAATTACAAAGGCATGATCACAGTTTTCTACTGATGGGATATGCTTAAAATTAGCAAAAATTTAAGTAGAATATCACTGCCTGTGTGTTGGTGGTACATCTATCCAAGCATATCTTACCCATATCTGGTTTTAATTCATTACCATTTAATACGACCTGTCAGATAAAGAGCTAAGGAGTGGGTGTGATGAGATATTAAACCGTTATCCTGGCATCCAGTCCCATCACAGTGGCATTTAACAGGAGAAACTGTTCTCCCCTTTCATGCATTTGACTTTCATGAAGATATCTTCAGCGCCAAATGAAAGTCTCATTTTTTTTTCTTGAAGAGTACTGTATATCCTTTGAGATGAGCTGCGTTATGGAAGGAGCACTGAGAATAGGCTGGGATGCTTCCCACCCACTCTGCAGTGTTGGAGGATGAAGAAGCCGTGGAGGGGTCAGTCTTCCAGCATGCAGAGTGGGCTGTTGAAAGGCAAATTTGGCCTTAATTGCAGCAGTTCTATTCTTTGCTGGTTTCCGCTCAGCTGCCAGAGGGAGGTGGAGGATGGAAATAAGTAACACAATGCAACAGCTGCACTTCCTCTCCTTAAGACATAACTCCAGACATTTTACACTTGAATAATATTGCTCCTTCATTTTCTGTTAACTAACGATCTAAAAAACTATTGATGGATGACAATCCTGCATATCTGAAGTTTCGACTTTTTAGGAACTGACAAAAAAGAGAAGAAAGTTGTGTTTCTGATTTGACTGGATTGTTTGATTGATGAAAGCATGAAATCGTTAAATATTGATCTTCAGTCAGGGCCAATGGACCAACAACCCCAAGGCAAGGTCTTTTTCAATAATTTGAGTGATAAAATGTTGAGATCAAAAGCTGTACATTTCTTTCTGGTCAAGTTTAAATATACCTTTGGTTATTGTTTGAATACAGTCATACTCTGCTGTGGATCATTAGTGTCGTGGATAAGCTATTTGGGTGATATTTGGCTTATTAATGTGTTTCTTTCAGGAACGTAACTATTTCTAGACAAGACTCAGATGTAAAGAGCTTTTGGTCAGAGTCAGTCAGTGTGTTGGGAAATTGGCGTCCAGGTTGAAGACCGGCTGGAAATAAGTCCTAAATCCTGTCTTCCTTGGCGCGGGGACGTGACATCCAATCAGGACGGAACAAGTCAAGGAAACCGATCTCAGTATTTTCGTGATATTATATTGCAGCTTCCTGTTCCATTCACAGCTAAATTGGATAGCTCAGGCAGTGTTATGTTATTCTTTTGAGGGGTGTGGACAGCTCAAAGGTTGGAGAAGTGAACTTGTGAATGGAATATCACTGGTTAGAAAAACCCGCCTTGACTGGGAAAATGTGACAGTGGAAAGAGAGGAAACGTCCCAAGTGAAGCAACAGAAAGGAGGCTGTGAGAATTTTCTTTTACTTTCAATGTACAACAACATGCAGACAATGTTCTCTGTTTGTACATAAAATAATATGATGCAATATGAAAAACACATTATAGTGTAAATCACAAGTCATAAGCAGATGCAAGGGCATTTTAAGTGTAATTAATAATGTATTCCTTAACGATTTTAAAATTAGTGTAAAAATAGCTGTAATCATATTTGATTATGTGATTACACACATTATCAAACATCATATTTATTAACTCAACAAACATATCACCACAGCTGTGAGTGGTGAAAATAAACTAAGAACATATTCTCAAGTATTCCATGTACTTAAGTACAATTTTGAGGTATTTGTACTTTACTTGTGTATTGTGTATTTTCATTTTCGGCAACTTGATACTTCTCTCCACCTAATATCATGACCACAAGATAGATTGTATGATCCTGATTGGAATAATAGTTGTAACTGAATCAGCCACAACAGAGTGAAGCTGAACAATGATAAATCAGTATCCGTAATCTAATAATGAGATTTATAATAACAAATCGCTCAGAAGGGCTCTATCATTCAAGCAATTATACTAATAAGGTTGTTGTTTCTACAGCCTTCGGTTCGTCTACATTGTGAGGTTGTTGTGACCAACATGAAGAGCACGTGAACAATAACGTGACATCAGTCATCAGTCACAGATGAACGATGGCGAATGTGGATCAGTGGTTGTCTGTAAGCGTCAGCTAAATGTAATGTAATGAACACTGGCTTGAATCACGTGTCGTGAATCAGAATTCTTTGAGAGTTAAAAGCAGTACTGTATCACTGACCACCAGTATTGTTTACTGTCTGATCATATAATTTCTTTCGCTCATGGAGACATTCATTGTCCAGCTGAGCACATCACTCAGTAGCAGCAGCTCCAACCTCGACTTCTGCAGACATCCAGTATTTGATTACAGCAACAGGCTGATTGGATTACAAGAGGAACCGACTCAAATACCGACAGCAGACAGAGCAACTGGAGAAGCGGAGAGGACACCAAATATTCACCGACATGGTCAGCCTGGATTATCGCACTGAAATTATCTGTTAAAAGACGATATACCGTCAACATCTATTAGGAGTTATTAAGATGTTTAACGTCAGCCGTGCACTCTCAGGCTGACGCTGCTCGTCCACGTCGAACAGATACGTGTGCTTGATCTCATTGTGCTTTGGTGAGATTAGTGGATTGAATTATGTAACTGCATATTTATTTATTTTATAATATAGTTTAGCTTATAGTAATAGTTATAAAATAAATAGAAATAGTATCAAATATTGTATTTTCTGTGCAATACTTGGTGCACAGTTTGAGTAAATCTTTTTGTAAAATAAACCATTCCCACTTTTAATCCATAACCTCTCAGCACACCATGCTGAGAAAGAGATCAGCAGGGTTATTTCATATTTCTAAACATCTACACCGAGAGAGTTGATAGTCAATCATATAGGATAGATGAGAGACATACTCCAACTGACTACCTAACTATTGACAATTAATCATTTAGCAAAGAATGAGGCATCTCTTTGCTGCCCTCATGTGGCATATTAATCCTTTAACATGCAGTAACACGCACATTTTACAGGCCTTCAGAAGATGTTTCGCCTTGTCAGAGTAGGACAGGTGCAACTAATAAAATCAATAGTGGCTGAATTTAGCTGCTCTGAGACATCGTTAGTCTTATTAGAAACACCAGTGTTTTTCCTGCTGTGACTAGTCAACATGTTTTAGTCTTGAGTTACAGACTTGTGCATTAAGATACTGTACGAATGTGACAGATATATTTTTTATTTATATACTTTTTTGTGAAATAGATGTTGCTATCAAAAGCCAAAACCATACAAACAAAGGAGGCGTTCAATTATTAAATACATTTTATTACATAAATGACATAATTCTGACAGTCTGGTATTTTGACATAACGAGAGCTAAACGGGTATTTTGGTTGGGTGAACCTGCACAACAGAGCCACAAATTCTTTTTTGTCCTTTATTTTTTGAGGTTTGTGCATGGTTTTATGTATATTTCTAGAATTATTTGCCCAGACACAGACAACCACACACCCTTCCCCCCTGAGCCCCCCTCCCCCCAGTTCTCTGCAGAGTTTCCCTTCAGCCCCAGTTGCACTGGTCTTCATCTTTAGCCGCCAGGATGTCTGTGACCAGGCCGGTGCCGATGGTCCTGTTTCCGTCTCTCAGGGTGAACCTCTGGCCTTTTTCCAGAACCATTGGTTGGCGGAGCGTGAGCATCAAGGAGGTGTCCTCGCCGGGCATTACCATTTCCTGAACAAAGACGAGAGCAACAGACAGGAGAGTGGTTACTGTCCTTCATTTTTCAAGTCTCTACGCCAACAAAGAAAAATTACTCAACAGTATGCTGTCAAACTTTTACAGATACATTGTTGTCAATGGGATTCAATCTTAAAAACTACAGTACTGGACAAACATCCTTTGACTGAAAGGTTGAAACGCACAAACCTTGTCATCGGGCAGAGTGACTCTGCAGGCCATGTCCCAGGTTAGAGAGAACATGACGGGCATGAAGTTGGTGACAAACGGTTTGTGCCTGCCTCCCTCCTCCTTACTCAGAACATACACCTGTAATACAGGAAGCACAAACACGTTCACACATACATCAGAGTTTAGGTTACTGGATACAGTGAGTTGTATTTTTATTTTTTTAAATACAAAAAACAAAAATAAATAAATCACTGATCAAAAATGTTTTTCTTTGCGCACAGATAGTCAGAAACTCAGTGAATGATCTCAGTCATTACTGTGCCATCGGTCTGATCTCCCAGCTTGCCTTTTAAACTAAGTGAAGGAGTGAATAACAATTGCAACTTTGTGCTCTCAGACCTGGGCCTTGATTTTCTGGTATGGCATGATGGATCCTGGTTTGCACATCACCATCCCTCTCCTGATGTCCTCTCGCTTCAGTCCTCGGACGAGAGCGCCCAGGTTATCTCCAGCCTCCGCCCGATCCAGAGACTTGTGGAACATCTCAATACCTGAGCAAAACAGCAGCAAGATGAAATGATTGTGTATACACCAATAGTCATACAGTATTACACAACCTTGAACTCATGCAGACTTATGCTCAACAGCATTTTTAGAACTCGTCAACTCCTCAAGAGTACACTCATTTTTTCCTTTATCAACGAATAAAGTGCCAGAGGACACTTGAATCATTGTTCCTGAAGGTGTCAAATAAAACCAGCAGGTCATACGTTTTTAAGATGTGTGTGGACCACCGAGGCTGTGTGAACTCATATCCTTATTTAAGATAAGCACTCAAATACAGAAAGTTGTCAACTATACATATATCTTGAGAAGGCTATGATATAGGATTCACATCATTTGCATATACTTTTCAAACCATTCAGTGAGTTTTCATGCCCTGTATGGAAGCATCAGCATTTGGTTCAGGCTTGCCTTTAATCTGTCACCTGGTGGCTCATGTGCTTTGTAAACAGCACAGGAGCTCCTTCTGAGTTTCTGTTGCTTTTTCCTTTCACTCACCTGTAACCACTGACTTGACGCTGCGATTGTGGCCCACAAACTCACAGTCGTCTCCTTTCTTGATGATACCCCTCTCCATAGTGCCGGTCACCACAGTACCTCTGCCTGAACGACACAAATGATCACACTCAAATTTAAAGCAAGTAACTTTGGAGCGTCACCACCATCTGACTTGTTTGGAAATGCTGCATTTTACAGCCAGTGGAGCAAATCAGTCACAGGCTGCATTCCTATTATTTTTGTCATACCTGGGATTGAATAAACCCCCTCAATGGGCAGAAGAAAAGGTTTTTCAAGCTCTCTTTTAGGGAGAGGGATGTAAGAATCTGCTATCTCCAGCAGATTCATCACTGCATTTACACCAAGTTCAGGCTGTCTGTTCTGAGAGGGAGCAAAACAAAGATTCAGTCAGTTCATATACAGTTGCTGCACATCAGAGACTCAAAATGTACCGACAGGGCTGTAAACTACAAGTGATTTCAACAGTAGTTCAGATCAGCACAGTATTAACTAAACAAACACAAAAGACTGACAGCGTTCCCCTTACCTCCAGGGCGCAGAGGGCGGAGCCTATCACAACAGGCGTGTTCTCGCCATCGTAGCCAAACTCTGTGAGCAGCTCGCGGATCTCGATCTCCACCAGCTCCACCATCTCCTTGTCCTCCACGACGTCGGCCTTGTTGATGAAAACCACCACATGCTCGACTCCTATCTGCCTTGCCAACAGGAGATGCTCTCGTGTCTGAGGCATCTGTCCGTCAGTGGCCGCCACCACCAGGATGCAGCCATCCATCTGAGCTGTGCCAGTAATCATGTTCTGAAAACAAAAAGAGTTCAGGGTATTTAAAGGGGATTAATGACCTTTTGAAGTTATTTATAATGTAAATAATTCATGCTTAAGGAGAAACAAGGAGTCTAAACAGCTAGAAATAGCAACAAAGTTGCATCATCAGGTTGGTTGCAGGTGCTTTGTAGAAGTAAAGCAGATTACCTTGACGTAGTCAGCATGCCCAGGACAGTCTGTGTGAGCATAATGTCTGTTGGCTGTGGTGTATTCTACATGAGAGGCGTTGATGGTGATTCCTCTTGCCTTCTCCTCGGGGGCATTGTCAATGTCTTCATACTTTTTATAGTTCGCACCACCAGCCTCAGCGAGCACTGAGGACCCAAAAACAAATCAAGGTCACTATTCTGATTTCTTCTTTCACAACACTGGAGAAATGAGGCCTTGACTTTTTTGCCATAGGTCAGTGGAGCCATTTAAGTGTCTAGATCAAATTTAATATTTCAGTGTGTAGGAGTTAATAACAAGGACGTCAGTGTTTCTACCTTTTGTGATGGCAGCAGTCAGGGTTGTCTTGCCGTGATCAACGTGGCCAATTGTGCCAATGTTGACGTGGGGTTTGTCTCTGCTGTATGTCTTCTTAGCCTCTGCAGCAAAGGTCCGCCGACTCAGAGGCACAGCTCCCTATATGACAAAGACGAAGCCTGGAATTATAAAGTCGCAAAATCCATGATAAACAGTCTGTAGATTGCAGTTTGTGGGCACACTCACCAATTTGAAGGAGCTGTGCAGGAGGCATGGCGAAGACAGCTGAATGGCTGAGATGAGAGAATCAAAAGATGAGAATAATGTAAATTAAGATCATTGCTGATTATTTGACATGATCATTTAGTAGCAGTATATACTATTATATATGATTATTTATTCAGACCTGCATTGAGCAAAGTCCTTAGCTAAAAGCAACAATGCAGCACTTGACAGCTAACAAACCCTTAAAACAAGGAGACTTATCAGTGTCATTCTCCTCCGATTAAGCGACTGTTCTTTATTTAAACAGTGAGCTTCGGAAGCTACATATCTTTCTATAATATAAGCAAGTTTCAATGCACATCAGTCAGCTCTCATCCTCAACAAGCTGTATCGTTAGCTAAAACTCATTGGTAACGTGACCTTGCTCTGCTAACGGAGAAACAGTAACGTCTCTTTTTTTCATGATAGATTATATTTCTACAAAACTAAACAGCATCTTATGTTATGTGCAGAAAAAAGCGGATGCTACGTGAATACAACAATGCTGAAATGCAATTAGAGTCGGTAACTACAAGGGAATTAAAAGATTTTACCTGAGAAACATGCACGCAGTCCCACTAGCGTCGCCATCTTGGATGGTTAGGCAAACCAAAGACGAACGAACAAGGAGGAGAGTGCCCGACCAGTTCCACAGCTGTCGTACCAAGAAACTCCACCAAGCAGAAATTACGCTTTTATTATTTTAAACTCGTCCAATAAGTGAAACTGTTAGTTTTAAGATACCTGCAACAAAACAAATCAGGTTTTAATTTGCTTAATTTATCTATTTGGTACAGAAATCATAAAATCACATATATTGTAACATCATATATTATATAAAATATATTTTAATACTGTCCTGCGATAGTCTGGTGACCAGTCCAGGGTGTACCCTTCACCCACTGTCAGCTGGGATTGGTTTCAGCCCCCCCCACCCACACACACACACACACACACACACACACACACACACACACACACACACACACACACACACACACACACACACACACACGACCCTGTACAGATGGATATTTATGGATATTTTAATACTGGAATTTAATTTTGTATACTGTTACTTCGTTTGAGGAAAAGGGGATTCACTTTAGACATATACGAAGGGATTCACCAGAGGTACTCCTCTCTCTCTTACTGAAATGCTCTGAACCTCGCGCATGCGCGTCCAAACGGCAGGGATTTACCGTAAACACGCTAATATGGTAGCGTTTGCCGCTGTGCCTTTTAAATACTTTGATTGTGTTACTGTCAGTGTTGCTGTATTCTAGTTTTTGTCGAACTAAATCAGTGTAGAAAGTGTAAGAAAAGAAAAGATCAAAGGTGAGGAAAGAATTGGTCAAATAATATTTTGCTTGCCAATTTGGTTTATGGTTTACGGTACATCATGGCAGCCTCCTGGCCACTCGTGAATTCAGCTAAGCTAACGTTAGCTAGAATGTTCTAGCTCATTCGTGTTACTCTGTGGAAAGGGGGGCTATACTTTAAAAGACACAGTGTCCATTTATTCACCACTACTCATACGACTCGTGTCAAGGTAAGTTGTGTTAAGATTAAGGTTTGTGTAGGGATACCGTGTTTCTGTTTTGAACTATTCATATTATGTCTAGGTAATGCTAGCATCTTTAGACTAAAGTTAAAAACTGTCTGCTGGGTTGGCTTCCTGTGTTTGGGCTTCATATTAACAGGACGACTCTTCAGTGCCTGTCCCGCTGATTCTTTTGATGTCTTTTTCCACCTCAGCGGTGCACATCATGGCAGAAGACAGACAGACCAGGAGATATCCACAAAACCTCCAGGGGGTCCTGCGGCTGGCAGTGGATGCTGGATCAGCCCCAGAAGGACCTGACTCTGTTCAGCCCATGTCAGAGGAGGTAAGGGTCTGTTAAATGTACATTTCCAACCTGAGAGTGCTTTGGGCTACACACCTCGTTGGGTCCAGACTGTAGCTCAGCTCAGTTAGTCCTCACAGGACCAAAGGACTAATAAGAAGCATGTGTTCATACATTACTATGGTATCATATGTGTTTATGACACAAGCACAGCTGGACATATTTGATTCACGAGTCAGTCCATGGACATCACTAGTTAAATAATTGATTATTGATTGTGATTTCTACTCACAAAGGCCCAAATTCACTGGTTTAATTTCATACAATTTTAAGATTTGTTGTTTTTCTTAAATCTCCTATGTTGAGATGAACATCTTTGACTTTTGGACTGATGAGGATTAAATGTTTTAAATGGACGCTTCACTTTAGATATTTCACATTTTTATTTGTATCTATGAAGTCTCTTCCATCAAAAGTAATTAATAAACATTATTCTACTAATACTCTTTCTCTGTTACAGAGGAAAATATGGCTAAGAGATGCTCTAGCAGATGTCTGCAAAGGGCAGATGGATGAAGTGGAGCAGATGAAGCGGTGCTTGGCCGTCTTACGCCAGGAGAGAATGAGCGAAACGGAGAGACGAGAGGATGAGAGAGATGAAGAGTATGAAGATGAGCGAGAAACAGCCTTTGAGGTTCTGTCAGACTTGTGTGAGAACCTGGACAACGCCAGAGGTTTGTAATAAATTGTATTATACTTTTTCCAAGCAGTCTATATGTCAGGTGTTAGTATGAGCCAATAGCTACACAGAGGTTATGAATAATAAATACTTGAGTGTGCACCCTGCTCCTCTACTTCACAGACTTAATGACTCTTGGTGGACTGGAACTGTGTATATCCCAGTATCTGTGTCATGCCCAAAGCAGCCTGAGGTGGCGTGCTGCCCACCTCATCGCTTCCTGTGCTCAGAACATGCCGCAGGTGCAGGTCTACTTGTTTAGCACCGGGGTTCTTGGAAAACTGCTGCAGCTGACAGACTCGGACCCCAACCCCACCGTCAGAGTAAAAGCCCTTTACGCTGTGTCGTGTGAGTATCTAAGACATTATTGCTACTACTTGAAACTAGCTAATGATACTGACTAGTAGTTTAATCAGAGGCATTAATGGTTTGTCTGACAACACTGAAGGAGAGCGTGTAAAGCATTTAGACTAGATTGTAATGCTGCCTGCCTTTACGTCGCTTTGCGTTCAGGGTACAGTACACCTCAGGACTGTAACTGATCTGGTTGTGACTTTAGGTCTGATTCGAGAGCAGGATGCAGGACTCCAGGCGTTCTTGTCCCATGATGGCGTTTCGGTGCTGATGCGAGTCATGCAATCAGACATCGAGAAGCTCAGGACCAAGTCTGCATTCCTTCTGCTCAACCTGCTGACGTCACATCCCGAGCAGAAAGGTACGAAGGAGCGAGGCATCGAAACAGTACGGTGACCTTCAACAAAGCTGTGGATTTTGTTCTTTTTTTTCTTAAAAAGCTGGCATCCACACCATCTTGTGATACCACAGTTTTTCTATAGTAGCTCTATAGTAGGTATAGTAGCTCTTGAATACAGGGTGACGCGCCTGTTCAGTGAAATTTATTAGTATTTAAAATACATAAAAAATCTTTAAATTAGTTGTTTTGCAGTAATTTTACAACAAGGAAATACTTATTCAGTCTTGATATATAGTTACTAGTTGTGTACTGCCCCTCTCTTTGGGCAAACTGAGCTTAATCAGAATGAGCTCTGATAATTTCATAATCTAATCAAAATTACACATGTTGTTGTTATTGCTCTGGTCTTATACATTCCTCTGTAAAGTTACTTCCAAAGCTAGATTTTGAAAAGAGTTTGCGTACTACTTTAATTGTGGTAAAGGACACTTGATAACCGCGATCATCTTTGAGTGAGTGAACGTCTTCTCAGGCAACCTTTGACGAAGCATGTTAGCACTGACTGTAAAGGTGCTTCTTTCATTTTGGGTCTTTTATATCTGCATCCCTTTCCTCCGTCCTGCAGACACAGCTGTCTCTATGGGTATGGTACAGCAGCTGGTATCTGTTCTCCGCACGCCACACTTGCATTTCCATGAACACGTGCTTGGCGCCCTTTGCTGGTAAGAAACACTCTCAACCTTTCTGTCTTTAATAATCACAAGTGACATCAATTCATGGTTCACTGCAGTAATCACACCCTTTTGTGTGTCTGATATCTGTCCAGTCTGGTGGAAGACTGTCCACAGGGTCTCAAAGACTGCAGGAATCCTGCTCTGGGTCTGAAGGAGTTACTTAGACAGCGATCCATGGAGCTCCAAGGAAAAGAAGAGAATCAGGTATTTCCTAAGTATTTGAGCCTGATGGTGAAACTGTGTTCAAGTATTGTGAGAATTACAAAAAATATATAGCAGAAGAGTTGTCTTTTCTCATGTACAAAACTTCGACTGCATGATTGCAAAATATTGTGCACAGTCGTGACCAACTGTTGACCATAAACCTTTTCAAGTGCTAAATCAAAGCCAACATGTCGATACTTGAAGAACATTTTTAATTCTAGTCCGATGAAGGTATTGTTTTTAAAATCATCAAGGTTTAGACTTGGTCCTTGTCCAGGAAAAACTTCTCAAGCCATATTTATGTTTCCAACAGGAAGAACTGGACTTCTGTGAGCAGTTGAGGGTTATTTGTTTCGGCGGGCAACAGTCGGATGACAATGGGATGGATCGCTGAAGTCCCGTTAACCTCACCTGTGTTGGTTTCAGTGTGCAATGATGTAACGGAACATTCTTGATTTGGGTCATTGATGTTAAGCAATGTTTTTGTCTATTAAAACAGATGCTGTCCATATTTTGCATGTCATGCAGGAGCTGGATTTTACTGTGTAAATAACTATAATGTATAAAATACTTTTCAAGTCAGCGTCATTTTAGTCCAGTGTTTTCAGTTCCTCATATCGAACCACATACCAATCCCCCTCACTGGTAGCATGTAAAGTACTTACAATTTGTATTGTTAATAGATACACCCCAATGTTACATGTGCAACATATCTTTAATTGTTGTAAGTTAGTTTTGTCTGAAGTCTCTGAGGTAAAGTATTTTCTTTTCATTTTGATTGTCTCTTAAATCCGGACAGAATTCGATACATCCTTGTGTATTTATAACATATTTATTTATTATTATCAAAACAAATTGGTGTATTTATATACATATCATCCTCTCATGTGGAAAACATTGCCACCACATGCACAACCTAGAATTAAACAGTGATGTCATGCAACAATAAAACATTTTGGCACAAATCACAGAATATAGATATTATTCTAATGAGTTTCTTTTAGTCATGGGTATAAGTATGATTATTCAAACACATGCTGGAAACAGTTAAATAACTTGATTTTTCAAGCGGCTCTTTTACTCCATCATTGGCATTAGCCAGTAGCTTTCAAGTGCTGAACAGTAGTGGCTTCTATTCCCCTCCTTTCCTGTATTTGATGGGTTGATATTAGAAACTCAAAGACCTAAAAGATTTATAGTTTGTATGATTTTAACCGGGTGATGGAGATACTTCAGACTCTTGGGTCGCTCTTTAGGACCTCTTCCATTTTGCAAAGTCATTGTTCTCCACTGACTTTACATCGCCCACTGCTATTAGTAGCTGTGCCAAATAATATGTAACCATGACAACAGTGTGACCATGCTCGATTGGTGCTGTCGCCTTGAAAACCTGCACAGCCAGTGACAGGTCAGACACCATGAAGGACAGACTGCCCCACAGTGTTGCCACGTTGCGGGTTCTGATAGCTAATGCCCCCATTAGAACAATTAGGACAATGTAGACCCCCACAGCTGGAAGCAGTATTTCGGAGTTCGGCGCCTTCTGCAAGAATGGAAACATGTAGATGTAGAAACCTCCTCCCACCGTGACCAGGATCAGATACAGAAAACGGTTCCAAGAGGAAGAGGAAGAGGAATTTGCCGTGTAACGACCGGAGAGGAAGGTGACCGAGTACAGCACATGAGCCACAGCAAAAGCACCCATTCCTGAAACAGACGTGTGAGATGTTAAGGGAAAACCTAGTTGGATCGATTATTTGCAAGTTAGAGGGTTCCACTGATCACAAGTAAATACAAAAAATAGATGTTAATGTTTATTTGTTAAATTACATTTATTACCATATAGACAAGACACAAACCAGCTTGATTTGCATTTTAAAGAGCTGTGTTCCAAATCACATACCTATTTAATTAATTAGTTTTAGTACATGCTGCAGCTGTACAAAGTACACACTGATGCATGCAGTATGCATTCAATTTTTTTTTTTTTTTCTAGTTTATTTGTCAGGGACAATGCAGCGCACATTATTACATACATAATTTATCATAGACAAAGCCATAACAATATGTGTAGATGTGTTGCATAAAAGGTTTCTAGCCAATAGGCTAATTTGCAACCCCAGTCCCTGGTCAGACCTTTCTAAATACATAATCCACACAAAAAAATAAATAAATAAATAAATAAAATAAAAAATAAAAATACATAATATAAATTACTCAATCATATAACAAATACATAAGTACAGACATTAACATTTTACATAATCACGACCACATTACACAAAAGATCACATCACTTAAGAGCCCAGCATAGATGCATTACAACCAGAATTTCTCAGTGGCTACATATTTGATTGTCTTTCAGCCAATGTTTCACCTTTCTATTAAATGTTTTCAGGTCGGTTTCTGTTTTTAATTCCGTTGGTAAATCATTCCAAAAATGTATCCCTATCACTGAAAAACTTGACTGGCCAAAAGTGGTTTTGCGCCCTTCTGCTATGCAATTGCCACCCACTGCTCTCCTAGTGGCCACTCTCCTTGCGTTTATTTTTGTCACAAAAGGGCAGAGTACGGCTGGGGCTAGATTATTAGTGCATTTAAAAATCAGTTTAAGAAAGGAGAACTTAATAAAACTATCAAAATTTAAAAACTTATATTTCTGTACAATCAAACAATGGTGCCACATAATTGATTTCTGATCCATTATTTTCAGTGCCTGTTTGTATAATGATATGATGGGTTTAACTGATGTCTGGGAAGCTTGGCCCCATACAGTAGCACAATAAGATAAATGGGAAAGTATCATAGCATGAAAAAACAGCAAAGCTGCCTTAACAGGTATATGATGCCTAATCAATTTAAAACAGTTCAGGTTTGTCCGGACAGTCTTACAGAGTTTGTTAATGTGTCTATTGAATTTGAGTCGGGAATCCAGAATAATACCTAAAAATTTAAATTCCTCAACTTCCTCTATTGCTTCTTGATCTAACTTAATAGTACATTTAGCTTTTCCTCTAATTGAGAAGCACATAGATACCGTCTTTTTGACGTTAAGCGTCAGATGATTTTCTTTAAGCCACTGGGCTATACCCTCCATTTCCTTGGTCAGGGTCTCTGCTACTTCAGTTGGTGTCCTAGCTGATGCATAAATAACTGTATCATCAGCATACATCTGGCAGTTGGCTGACAGACAGCATGAAGGCAAGTCATTTATATATAAACTAAAGAGCAGAGGTCCCAAAATGGAGCCTTGTGGAATACCCATTGTGGATTGTAATGATGTTGAGAGTTCGGTATTTATTTTGACCCGTTGCTCTCTATGCTCCAGATATGATGCAAACCAACTGATAGCGTGCTCAGAGATGTTAAAGGTGGAAAGTTTATTCAAGAGTATGGTGTGGTTCACGGTGTCAAAGGCCTTTTTTAGGTCTATAAACACAGCTCCCACAACATTACCCTTGTCCAACTTACTTTTAATGTTCTCGGTAAGATAGCAATTAGCCATTTCTGTAGAATACCCTGCTCTAAATCCAAACTGTTTGGAATTAACAAGTGTATTACCTTGAAGATGTTCTACTAACTGTTCTGTAATAATTTTCTCTAAAATTTTGGATAGAGCCGGCAGTATTGAGATTGGCCTATAATTACTTGCTTGGTTCTTTGCACCAGCCTTGAAAATTGGTGTAATGATGGCTTGTTTCCAACTTTGTGGGAATGTGCCCATTCTGATGGAAAGGTTTACAAGGTGGGTTACAGGTTTAATCAAGGCTGAGCAGTGAGTTGTAATAAAGGCAGTGTCCAACCCAAATACATCCTTTGCCTTAGATTTATTTAATGTATTAATGATTGTATATACTTTTTCCTGACCAACCTCCTTAATACGAAAAAGATCTGATTGGTCAGACTTTGTGGTCTGTGATAGGGTTGCTGGATCAAAAGTCCCAGCAAGCTCCTCCACAGACTGAACAAAGAAATTATTAAATTCGTTTGCAATAGCTGAATTGTTAGTGCTGATAACTCCATTCACTTCCAATTCAGCTATTGTTTTTTGTTGACCAGGCTTAAGTTTAGTGAGGCTATTGAGGTGCTTCCAAAGGGATGCACTATTTCCTTCTGATTCCTCTATCAATTGCATAAAATAGGCTGTCTTTGCTTTACGCAGTTCTCTGACTACTGCATTTCTCAATCCTTTAAAGATGAGAGAATCAGTATTAGTTTTGGAAAGCAATGATTTTTTCAGTGCATAGTCTCTTTTTTTCATTAACTGACGAATGTCATTGTTTAGCCATGGTAAAGAGGTTTGTCGTTGCGTACCTTTGAATGTCTTAGTATATTTCTCAATCAGATTTGTGAGGCTTTTCATCAAGGAGTTACAACAATTTTCTAAATCATTCGATAGTAAAACATTATTCCAATCTAAATTATCTAAATCATTTTTAACTTGTTTCAACTTATTTTTAGGGATACCCGAGTCCCTACTAAGTATTGTGCTAGTATGACAGAATAATACAAGTGGTATTGTAGTATGGGCGTTTAGATATCGGACGCATTCTGGTTTTGGTTTGTTGCTGAGTTGTATTGATCAATCATTTGAGCAGGTTTTGGTTGAATCCAAGTAATCGGTTTGTATGGAGAGTGTGACGACCCTCTGGCCATTGTCCCTGCAGGTGTGCAGGTGGGGGGCGTGGCCGAGGGTCGTCAGGAGAGTGGGAACACCTGTGCTCATTAGTGGCAATGACTTAAACCCACTCATTTTGTGTGCATTCCTTTTTTTTTTGTCATGGCCGTGCAGCCCGGTTTGTGACAAGAGTAAAAGAGGTGGAAAACATTAGCTATATAAATGCTATTGCTGATTATTTAGCTTTGTGTCAATTTAAAATCATCTTGTAAACTGGCTACTTATTTTGTGAAACAATCAAGTCAAACATGTCGTCTCAACTAAAAACTCTAGACCCCAAAATTATAGCGCCTCGCCCCAAGAGGCTTATCCATCGTCAAAGCTATTGCCTGAGATGGGTTCTGAGATACACACTCTTGTGCAAACTCTTACCATGCAGAAAAAGCTCAGGCCACACCAGGCAGCAGTCCCCAACAGCAGAGAAAACCAATCCTCCCACCACTCCCAGCACACTCTGACCTCCATTCCAGCTCAGCACTACTGCAGCCAATAGGAGTATTGGTGCTGATTTGACACCTGCAGACATGATGGATGCGGGTGAGTCAGGTGTCCACAGGTAGAAGAACACAGCTGCAGACAAAAAGAAAGGCAGGAGAGAAAAAAGGAGAGCGCAGGACTAGTAGAGAGGGAGGAACAGAAAGAAACGGGGAGACGAGTCACAACATAAATTAGGCTGAAATTTTTAGATTTTAGACAATTGTATCCTTCCCACATTGAGAATGTTGTGTGTTTTTCACCATATTGACCATATTGACCATTGAATGCAAATAAATGATTTTTCGGTACCGTGTTTCTCCTCTGCCGCCTGTCATAGGCATCTGTCTCAAGGATGTCCATCGTCTCAGAATCAGCACCGTCGTGGACTCAGCAGATCTCTCAGTTGGATGAACCTGTCTTCTTGACTCCTACTTTCTTCTGTCTTTGCAGTCCTGTTACCACATCTAATCCTCAGATGCTCGTCTTGTTCCCTCCTGTCTCGAATCTCTGCCACGTCTCTGTCTGTTGGCCTTTCATAGCAGTGAACCTTGGACCGATCTTTGCTGTCTGATTGCTGTCTGATAATCAATGTTCTCTGTGTTTTAATTTATTGCTGACATTAACTCACGAGGAGCAAAGTTGAACTAGAAAACTCATATGATGAAGGTTGATTTCTTACTTGTGAATTTACAATGACATGACAAATTAATAGTGAGAAAATGCCCAGAAAGGGACTTCCTATGGGAAAATCGTTGGTTCATATCTTTAAACCTTGCAGGTGATGCACAATGAGCAATTCATCTCTGCCACAGAAAAAAAAGAGAGACCAATAGTTCACTAATTTAAATTCCAACGCCATCGATCTATTTAATGTGAAAGCAAAAGGAAACCTGCTGCTGTACAGGATTATTTTTATATTTTGTGAGGGATAAACTTGTTGCATTGTTTGAGGGTCACTACATGATCACACTGCTTCAGATTAAATAAAAACATTAATTGTTGCACTTTACAAGAAATTCTAAATGCATCTGGATTTGAAGTTGTTGAAATGAATGGAGGAGGAGCTCAGCGTGCGACGATTCCACCCATTGAAGAACAAACAATGATTAACTTTGGCCTCATGGAGTCAAACTTTGTACTGTGCTTTCCCACAATTCCTGGAGTCGTGGTCCGGTTGTTGTGCTTCACGTTGGGAGTTCTGCTGGGGTTTGGGATTATCTGGTGAGGAGAGCAATAAAAAGTGTTTTACAGATAGTAAGTGGGGTCAAAAGCATACATGTATCTATGTGTGTGTGTGTCGGTTTGTGTGTTGAAGTTGCAGGTGAATGTTCTTTTCCGAGCATGTTTCCTTTGTCAGGACAGGACATGGCAACCAGCGCTTCCTCCCAAAGGATTGGCGTTGTAGGCTACGGACATCTAGGTCTGAACTCTCCCTCTCATGCTTCAGACACACTTTCTGACATACATCCTCTTGATTCTTTTAGCTGTAGTGTTAACCTCTATTCATTGTGTGTGTGTGTGTGTGTGTGTGTGTGTGTGTGTGTGCGTGTGCGTGTGTGCGCGCGCTCCAGGGCAGTACCTGGTGGAGAGAATCCTTAAAGATGGAGCTGCTCTCGGTCTAACGCTGGCTTTCGTTTGGAACAGAAATTCTGAGAAGCTGAAAGGTTTAGTTCCTGATGAACTCATACTTGGTGACCTAACATCCTTTGCAGACAGGTGCAAAAACACACATAAGTAATACAAATGCATAACACCAGTATTGATTCCAATATGATCTCTATGCTGAGTAAAACTGGTTTTCTTTTTGCAGGCGATGCGATGTGATTATAGAGGTGTGCCATCCACAGATAGTGAAAGAATTTGGCTTTCACTTCCTGTCTCAGTCTCATTTCATGGTAAGCTTCTCTTCTGTTTGTGTGGGAAATATAGTTGCTACAAACCCTGCTATCCTTAATAAACTATCCTTAATAAATACCTTGCTTATATGTTCCTGCTTCTTAACTGTAAGAAAACTAAAACAGATAAGAATAAGACAGGTGATAATGTGCATTCATGTTTATAAGTGAGGTTTTTATTTGGCTGGTCTTGGTCTTTTCTAAAAAGGATATTTAGTTATAACAGTCTTTTGGGGTTATGTATTTTAGGAAATGTCAGTATGTTTGGCCAACTGTCTGGTAGCATTGGTTTTTTTTGTGGTCTTCAACAGATGATAATGTACTACTTAAAATATACTCTGCATGTATCTATTACAGAAAATGAGAACACATAAGCCGACAGTTTTGACTTTTCATCACAGAATGATCACATCCTCTTTTGTGCCTTTTTCTGCTCCTCTCAGGTGGGCTCTCCTTCTGCCCTCTCTGATCCTGATCTGAACCAGAAGCTGCATCAGGCGGCTCAGCAGTCTGGTAGGACACTCTACATCCCCAGTGGTGCATTGTGGGGAGGCCAGGACATCCAGAGGCTGAATGACAGCGGAGCCTTGAAGGTACCATAACACCGGGGCGGTGCAGGTGTGGTGATAGCAAAAGGCATGTAGAGGGCCACCCTTCACATGGTTTAGACTTTGAGAATGATCGTGCAGCTTGCAAATGGCAAATTAACTATTTTATTTTTGTCAAACCCATTGTGTTCTGATGACACTCTGTTTCTCATCTTGACTTGTTTTCAGGCGTTGTTTATAAGAATGTCCAAGCACCCATCCTGCTTTCGGCTGACTGGAGACATCCTCTCTGATTGGACGGAGGATGAGGGCAGGCGTGTTTTATTCAGAGGCTCGGTGGCAGAGTTGTGCCCGCTTGCTCCAAACAACGTTAACACCATGGCAGCAGCAGCGGTGGCAGCAGGAACACTCGGCTTTACTGGCGTTCAGGGGGAGATCGTGTCTGACACAGCGTGAGTCAGAGTAAAAATCTGATGAATCAGTGAATGCAGCCTTTTATAAATCACACTATTCATACCTCTTCTTGCCTCAGGTTAAGTGACTACCATGTGGTTGAGGTGGAGGTGACTGGGCCCAGTGGCTTTTCAGTGCACACAGTGAGGAGGAACCCAGCCAGACTGGGAGCTGTAACCGGCAGTGCAACATACAACTCCTTCTGGAATAGTTTACTAGGTGAGTCCCTTATGGTCGGATGTGAAAGCCCTGCACTAAAATTCATACTAAAGTAAAAGTACAGAAATATTATCAGCAAAGTGTATGTATTTGTACAGTGTCAAAAAGCCCCTGTGCCTGATACATATTGCAGGATCAGATATTGTTAATACTAATGCATCAATTCATCAGAAGCATTTTATTGGTAACCTGTATGGTAAGGAACTAGTTTATATCCAGTAGGTTTAGTCCAGGGGTTACCAACCTGGACAACTTGTGACAAAAGAGCCACACAAAACATCTGAGAAGTTGTGAGATGATTAATGGGGTTTGAAAAGGAAAAAAAAAGTTCTGCTACAAAAATGTGTGACAATTGTCTTTTAATCTTCACTAATTAGAGAAACAATCTTACATTTGTTGATGTGCAAATAAGTCAATTGTTGGCAGTTCTGCTTTTACCCTTTACATTCTTTTAGTTTGCAAAGGTCACGGGGGCCGAGTTTACTTGTGCTGAAGCAGATGAGAACTCTGCAGGATTCACTGCGTCACAGCAAGAAGATGGAGATAAATCAGTGTGGATGGTGTCACTGGATCCTTATGTTACTGAGAACTTGAAAACCCACAGAACCTTGAATATGTGTGTTCCAATAAACGGCATGCAAACAAAGAACAAAGAGAACGTTATCATTTGTAAAACACAAATAGGTATATACCTATTTAAACTTTATTAGTTAATCTGATGCAAGAATGTAACAAATGATAAAACTCTTTCAGGGAGGGGGAGTGTATGCTTTGTAAAATAATTTTCCTCCATTTACCAGCCATCTCTCTTATACTTTTTACCCAAAAACATTGTTACCATCTCGGTCCCCATTTTTCCCCTGTCTGTCTCACCTTTATTCCCTTTACAATTGAATACTTGTTGAAACAGGCCAACTCTGGAATAATCCACACAAGTACAGACAGATAAAGAGTGTGAGGTTGTTTGTGATTGCCACTGAAAGGCTGTGATAAGGCGCAGAACAAAATTGAAAACACACACACTATTCTCAGAATGAGAAAACCTTTTTGTTTCTGATGCTATTTGTTGTTGCTGTGTATTGTATTTCCACTCTGAGAAGTAGTGTAGTAAACAAGGCATTTGAAAAAAAAAAGAAAAAGATGCTACAAGGTGGACAGTTGTGTTCAAGTCTCTGTATCATCATCACCATCATCATCATCACACTTCTACGCCAAACACAAGTAAAAATAACAGGTGCTAAGCAAATGACACAGTCTTCACATGAGTCTTTTGTTAACCAGGAAAATAGCTTTGATTGTGTCCAGATGACTCTGGTATAAAGGAGGGTTGTGTTCTTTCCCTGCTCTGACCCACATTTGAATCAAGTATAAAAAAACCCTCCTGCTACTCAAAATAATCCTCTATTATTGTTACAATGTTTTTGACCTACAGTATGTTATCCAGTGTTAGTACACTCCAAAATCCAGCAATCCTGAATTGTTTTCAATGTTGAGCTGTCGTTTAGCCCTTTCTAGCTGCTGCATTTACTCCTTTAAAGCAAACCTCTGGTTGCACTGCTGGTGAAACAATACCAAAACATATCAAACAGACAGATCTTTTCTAAAAGTTCTGAAGTACGAACAGGTTGGGAAGAACCTGACAGTGAACAAGCCAATATTAAATGTATCACTCATATTCACACAACTATAAAGTACATGGATGACTTAAATGATTGCCACAGATAAAGTTTCACTAGTGAGGTTCAGCATGTACATGTATCAGGATGTACATATATATGAGTTTGTGCAGGTCTCAGTTTTTCTCGCTCGTGACACCATCGCTGTTTCCATTGGCTCCCAGGACAGCAGAATACTTATTTTTCGATGGCAGAGCGTAGGGCTGGCGGATGTTCACTCGGTCCTTTTCCGCCTCCACGTCTTCGTCATAGCGTTCGTCTTCGTCCTCAGCCTCGCTGTGGTGGGGGGAAGAGTGGCGGGACAGAGCTGGAGACGGAGGCACCGAGGCTGGTCGAGGGTAACGGAAACCTGAGGTCTGATGGGCGAGAAACAAAAGACATCAGAATCTCAAATCAGTGTGTAAGGATTTGTGAAATCAAAATAAATAGTGAAAACGTGGCATATCTCTCATTCAAACACATGCGTTGACTTACTGAGGTGGGCTCATGTAGTTCATACATGTACGTGTCAGGGAAGGCTTTAGCCAGGGCCATGTGGCGGGCAGATATATAATACTAGTGCAGAAAACAAGAAAAAACAACATTAATCCATCTTGAAGTTGAGCAATGATCAGATGAACAAAATATTACTTTCATATTTTGAATCTAACCCTGCCGAGGTATCTCCAGTCCAAGAGTTCGCTCAGACGCTCAGTCCGGTTCCTCTGGATGATCCGCTGGCGCCGGCTCTGCTTGCAAAACTGGAACAGGTAGGATGTGAGCTGGTTACACGACTCTTCCACCGCCCGGTACCGACGGTCCAGGATGTAAATACCTGCAAAAGGAAAAAGTTATCCCTGCCCATCTTTTAAAAGAAAAACTTTAATACAAATAAAGTATGAAAAACGCACCGTATGCGGAGGGGTCTGCTATGTGCTCCTCCATGAAACAGCCAAAGCCTGACAGGTTAGTTGAGATTGATGGAATTCCCATGACTGTGCACTCAGCTGACGGTGACAGAAACAGTGAAGCCCGATTAATACTTTTGATATTATACAATAAACCTACATGCATGCTGTAAATACACCTGGTCAGCATGCACGAGTCATACCTGGTGTGTAGCCCCAAGGCTCGTAGTAAGAGGGGAAGACGCCGAGGTGGCAGCCTCTTACAAACTCCTCATAATCCATCGGAAGTAGAGGAGAGGTGGACGAGAGGAATTCAGGATGGAAGATAATCTAAAGGAGGGAGAAGCCATTCAGAATCAGTATTTGCTATCGCAAACAGTATGAGCAGCAAACTGAAATTCTCGGCCACAACTAAAATGTCACTATGTGGAATGATAATCACTGCAGAAACTTAAATTATCTAGACATTTGATATATTATAGTTAGGATTAGGGGGAAAAAAGCAAGTACCACAAATTAAACTTAGTGTACTGTATATAAGCAAACTTGTTTACACTCTTGCTGAAAAACATCACATACAAAAAGGTGAGAAGAAATATTTTTTGGGGGCATTTATGGAGCACTGACAGCTGACCGTACCTTGACACGGTCAGCAGAGCTGTTGAAAAGGCCGATGCGGCGGACACAGTTCAGGATGGGGTCGGCGCTGTCCTCCAGCATGTTGTGGGTGCAGATTGGAGGCTGGCATTGCCTCTGAGTCGCGAAGATGGCACGCTTCATTATGGTGAAATCCTCTTTGTCCAGCATCTTTGACACATCTGGCAGTTGTCCACTGATGAAAACAGCATGTTTTAGACTTGTAAAATGACTACAGTAAAATATGTATTAGCATGAATAATAATGACTACAAACGTCTACATTTTGTACAGAAAACTAAATTGAGGTATATGTAGGTCTGATGGAATAAATTATGATTACGTTAACAGGTGGGCGGTTTCTTACTTTTTAAATTTGATCGCATTATAAGATAGATTTCATGAAATAGACTGAAAGTGGCCAACTTACACTAGAAGTGAGTCGTAAAGTTTCTTTCCGAAACGTTCCTTCACAGTCTGAGCAGTATCCCTGTCAGCGAAAACAAATAAGTGTTATTAGAAAGCTTCAAAACCCTTTTACAAGTGGATGAGTGAAGCACTTTGGCTGTCGGGCTTCATCTTGTTCAACACAAGAAGAAACTTCACCAGAGCTGTTTCCTGACTGCTTGGCCCTTCAAGGTCTCCACATTGAAGTTGTTTGTCCGAGCTGGCATGATGAAGAAGGCAATGACGGTCACGTCACTGTGATTGACCTGCAACAGTCAGACCATACAGGAATATGGGGTTACATTTTTACACCTAAGATTCACCGTCAAACAAACACAAACACACACACACACACACACACACACACACACACACACACACACACACACACACACACACACACACACACACACACACACACACACACACACACACACACACACACACACACACACACACACACACACACACACACACACACACACACACACACACACACACACACACACACACACACACACACACACACACACACACACACACACACACACACACACGTTGACACAACTACACACTTACCCTCAGTAGATAGTTGAGTCTGGCTAAAGCTTCCAAGAAGATGTCGGCTCCTTTGTTGGAGAACTCGTACCTTCCAGCAATAAAGAGGAACAAACTCTTGTCCAGGTTGAAGTCGAGGTGCCTGGCGGACGAACACAAGAGCTGGATGAGTGTAGCGCTTACAATCAGCACATTCTGGTCGTATTGTTTTTCACTATAATAACAGCTTTGACTGTGCCGTGAATGTTGAGTGACGCGTGTCTGACCCGTAGAAGTGTCCCCTGACGAACTCCTGAATCCGATTCTTGCTCTGAGCGTGGAGGTTTTGAAACTCGTGCACGGCTGAGAACTTCTTCACGTTGAGCCCATTGGGGGTGATAATGTCTGTTTGTGATGGGAGAGGATACGGGCATTAAATGCAAAACACAGACACAGATAAACAGTTAAGTAGGTAACCAGCTAGGTGGCTAACTTGGTGAATTAAAACTTCCATGCATTGAAGCATTCAGTAAGACAGCAGTGAGAAACGCATCATATCCTCGCACAGTCAAGGCCTGCTGCATCTGGCCGGTGACAAATGACGAGAGGAAGTTTCTGTATTTCACACATCAAATCGCCTCCACACACCTGGTACCCTCTTGAGCAGGTGCTCTGCCTCAATGGCTGTGATCTGGGACACAGTGGTGAAGACATGAGCACAGTGAGCAGCCGCCCGCTCCAAACAGTAGCGGTGGTAAATCTGCCTATCGCCTGCCTCCTTATCCACGTTGAACTGAATGGGACACAAACAGGAGAGGGAGATGAAGTGTACATTTCTTGGTAAATATATGTCGGATTATGTATTTGCCTGACAGTTGAATGGCCTTTTTATATTATTTAGCTTTTGCTTTATTGCATTGCTGCGTAATAAAATGTACACAGGTACACTGGTCAGACACGCACATCTGCAAGTTTGTTGTAGAAGTCCACATTTCCAGCACACAGGTATCGTCCCAGCAGTGTGGCGTGAGTGGTGAAGATGGTTGCGATGGGCAGCTTTCTGTGTCTACACAACACTAAGCCCAGGCCGGCCAACCACTCATGGAAATGGGCCACGATGTGCGCAGGCTCCTCACTCTGGGCTGCAAACTGCGAAACAGGACAAAATAGGGTTAATATGGATATACACAGCAATATGCATTAAAATACAACTTATTTTCATGTATCTTCCAGGTTTTTGACATTCCAAGCACTCAAAATGTTCAAGGATCAACAGCTCAACCTGTCTTCTTTCTGCACAGTAGTACATTTCTCCTTTTGACACGACTAAAAACTAATTGATATAGAACTGTTTTTTTCTTGCCGCTGACCTCTCCCAGAAGCCAAGCAGTCAGGAAGCCAAACAGCACGGCATCGTTGGCCTCGCGGTCGAACCATGGCACGCCGATGTCACAAAGGTCCCACAATTCCCTCTTCCAGCTGTCAAGAGACCAGGCGGTAAACGCAACATCAATCAGAACAACATAGGGGCTGCCCTCAATAAGCCAGCGTCCAAAGTAGACCTGCAGGGAAATGGAGAAAAGGGTGAGAGGGGGAAGATTTACTTTAATTCTTCATGCCACAATAATATAAAACAACCAAATACATTTACTTTATTATTAAAGTTTTCTGCTGCAACAGCAACTCTTCTGTTTTATTTTTTTGCATTAATCTTTTTCATTATGTAGATAAAGGGTTTTGTCTTTCTGTTTCTAATCGAAAGGTACTTTATTCGGAGGATACTCATGCCACTAAAACTGGATCTAAAGCATAGTCTAGCCACACAATCCAAGATTAACCTCGATGAAGTGTGTCTAGCTGACACAGAGGCGCAATAAAAGTCACTTTACATATGGCTAAACTGGAATGCAGGACATAATTCAATGTACTAATACAGGACCTAAATCCAACTAACTGGTGCTGGTCTGCCGTGAACCAGATAGGCTGAACTATCACTTTTAAAAAAAGCTCCACTCCACTCCCACTCCCACACACACACCTATTTCTGGAGTGTGTTTGAGACAGAGAGACACTGATATACAACCTCTAACCTTTGAGAGGAAATGTCACTGGATTTAGAGACGTGGTTAAGGCCGAGTATGAAAGACGGGACGATCTACAACTGGGTTTGTAAGTGTAGTTCACATTCACTACACATATTCTCAAATCTCACTCTATAAACCCTCCAACTATTTGTAGTAATAATGAATGTCCTTGAGTGGAACATACAAATTTAACTCTGAGGCGTATATGTGTTTACTGTGTGTGTGGTAGTACCTTACACCCACTGGAGTTCATCTTGTCAATGGTTCTCTTCAGCACGGGGTTGGTGGGCTCGATCAGCTCCACCTGAGTGCGCACGTTGCTCTCCACGTAAGGGCCCACCAGGAAATAGTTCTCCCCCCATTCCTCTGCGGTCAGACGGGCTTTGGTCTGGATGACGGTGTAGATGCCTCCAACTTCACACATGCAGCAAACATGCCACACGTACGCACACAACGTGGAGACAAAGATATAATATGTTTCAACCTGAAGCATACAAGGCCTTATGGTGACAGGCCTCTCTTACAACTAGAAAGTACCTGTGGGAATGATCAACATTAGACACATACACACAACACACACACACACACTTGCCTTTGTTGGCGACCTCCCACGCAATTTCAAAAAGAACGGCATCCTCCAAATCAAACTCCTCGTCCCACTCCTCTAGTCCTGACAGGGACGTGACAGAGAGGCTGCGAGCCAGCGGCATACTGCGTAAACATAGAACACTCAGCTGAGATGGGAGCACCTTCCAACTGTGTTAAAAGGTACATGACAATCACAAGTGATGTGTGAGCAATTCAAACTTAGAACAAGGCTTTTACGTCAAAACCTCTTTTTATTTATTTCCAAAGAAATTTAGAGCCATAGAACATTAACTTTGGGAAACAAAAACATGTTTACGTTTTACACAGACTTTAAACCAATTGCTTGGCATTACAGAAACTGAATGATTACATTTTTTTTCTTATGTATCAATGCAAAGTTTCTCTGAATAATAGTTTCAGGTGAGCCTCAAGTGTAAATGACACCTTAGCGTAACATTTTGCAAGTATGTCATCAACAAACCACATATCCTATTTCACAAACGTATTACATTATACCTCTGTGCTGTGGTGTAATCACAGCTGTTCGAGATTATTTTACCATTATAAAAATCCTTTCTGGTAAAATGATTGAATTTGTATTAAAATATGTTTTTTAAAGATTTTATTTCTTCAAAATTCTGACTTTGTAATATACTGTGAGTTTTAAACATTTAATGTTTCTGGTTATTTAATAAGCCTAACCTTTGGCTGTTATTATAGGATCCCCTGTAGCAAACACAGCACTGAAGTGGTACATTGATTGACAGGTATTCAACGTGTATGTGCATAAGCGATTGTGTCAACAGTATTTGCTCTGTCTATAATCTGAGATGTCAAATGGCTTCTTCTGCCGTCTACTGCTTTTAACAACAATGACACACTCTCTCACACACACACACACAGTGACATTTGTATCTCAACTGAATTATTACACCATATATGCAGTATAAAGACTGTAACTGCTGTCAATACATCCTATTGCAGCAGAAGACGTTTGATTATCCATCTTCCTATTAATGCTGGAGACACGTGGAGGAGTGCATTCCTGTAAGATGCACTGACAATACAACTAACTGTGTTAGGTTCCTGCTTGCACAAATGGTGCAACTTCCTGAGAAATTGGGGAGTGAGGAAGGCTCTAATGAGGGCACAGTTCAGGTAGAAACTTGATCATGCTGTGGAACTTGTTGATATGCTACTATACAATATTGAAACTGTTGAAATTGTGTTAAGACAAGTGGAAAACTACAGAAACTAACCCGTGCACAAAGACTGGGTCACACACACACACATACATACATACATACATACTTCCCCCTGTACAACAATCCTGTCCACAACATTGTTTTTTACATTGCTGAACAGAAATTCGGGGCTATAGAAAGTATAGGCCCAAATACCGACGACCTGATCTCAACTTCTCAAGTGATTGTGTTGACTCGCTGATAGCAGTGGACCAAAGGGAGTTTGTCACTGTCCAAGCCTGATAAAGGCCCAGATAAACCAGAACACTAACATGATTAAAAAGTGCTGTTCAAACTGATTACAGGCATCTTCTCAAATACACTTTCCTTCATTTGCATGTTCCTTAGATATGCACACCAGACCAAATAGAGTAAAATGCCCTGCTTGGAATCATTATTTGTCTCCAATGTTTTCCCTCCCCACAGTATAAATGAAATTACTTTATTAAGAATGCCCTAAATTACTTGTACTACTTATCCTTTGTTGAAATACATTATCTAGAATCTATGAAAAGGCAAATATCTTTCATTTTAACATGAAAAAACACATTATTCTGCAGAGACATTTAAGGGAAGTAAAGACAAGCTAAACTCATTTTTGAAAGGAGCGATACCGTAGAAGAGCGTTTTATAGTTTGGTGTGATATAGGAAGAGAAACAAACATGTTAACAAACCACCATCCTGTTAAAGAGAGCAAATACCACAGTGATGAAGTGAAAGTGCTGATCATTTCTTTGGGCCCCTCTGGAGCTCTCCGTGGAGGGGCACCCTTACCTGCTTGGGACACCACTTTATGGATGCTCTATAATGAACTACTCACAGTAACAATTATCCCCGCCATGCCCTTTGCAATGTCATACCCTTTAACTCATATTTTGGTTTGAATGGCGCACTGGACCCAACAACAGGCAGTAGAGAACACTGCACGTCAGCTGCGGGCAGCGACTGCTCGTCAATAGACTACAGGCGACAACAGAACCATAAAACCCAACAGAATATGCATGCGGCTGCATGTATCGTCTGTGTTTCCTAATGAGTTATAGAGCGAACGTGACATGGAGCACGTACTGCAGCTGCTGACACGCACAAAGGACACAGCGTCCCGATGCGCGTGCCCGTCTGTTGAGGAAGTATACAGATATTATCATTTAGGAAAATAAAAAAAGACGCATTTCTGCTCACCCTTCGGTTTTGTCCCAACTTCACGAAGAAGAACAACACATTGGCAGCTGTCGCAGTCAATCCCAAAAAAACGTAACCAGCTGAGAGTGAGAAAAAGGGGGCGGGTTTTCTAATGACAGCGATTCACATTGGTCTGGTGCGTTTGCTGCCAGTTGGCCTGGGCTCGGATTCAGGGAGAAGGTTGGGTTGGTGAATGCGGGTTCTCTGCTATCACATTATTCATGAGCTCCATTCCGACTGGGCTCAATCTCCGATTTTATCTCCGCTCCTGAACGCAACGTGACGAGAATTGGGCGTGTTGCTCGGTTGAAGGACGCAATTGGCTGAGCTGAGGTTAAAGCGTGTTGCAGTGGTTGGTCAATTATCTTATCATCCATACAATATAGGGGGTGGGTGGGGGCGAGTCATGGGAAACAGTGGCAACTTTATCTTTTTTTTCCAATGAGGTGGGAGAGAGTTATTTATAATGTCTTCTTCTAAGGGTGAGAGCCCAGTTTAGAGAATACAACGTGACCAGTGACATTAAGACACCCAACCCCTCCACATATCTCTACCATGCACTGTCTCTTTCCAGTGGCTGCCATCTGTCTAACCCCCTACTATCGTCCATCCCTAAATAGCCTGAACATATGGTGTGTATTGGTGAATTAACCTGTGGTTAAAAAGAGTAATTAACTGAGACTCCTAATTTCAGAAAAGATCTTAACAGCTGAGGTGTCGCTGAGCAATGCACTACCCTCTTGCCAGTTTCAGAGATGTTGACTCGTGACCTTTGACTGAGTGTGTTTATTTGTGTCTGGAGGCACAGACACACAGGGGGTCCTGTGTTATTATTTATAAAGACTTGTTCAATATATTTTGTTGAGATTAAAGTGAAAATTGAAAGAAAAAAAACCTAGAATAGGTTAGGTTGAAAGGTTCCTCCAACTAAAGACTGATTTTCTTGATAAAATACCAGAAAGTTAAAAGAAAGAGTGCAAAGTCATGGCATATTGATTTGTCTTATTTAATAACCATCATGTATTATGTAATACTATAGAAAATTAAAGTCGGAATAATTAAATTAGAAGCAAATTCTAACATTGAAGCACGTAGAACCATAACATATTAAATTGCTATTTGTTTTCCCTCGCTCACGGGTGCGTACATTGTTGCGTCATTTCCGGGGAAAACACGGTCTTCCTCAGCCACCGGGTAACGTCCATCCGCGTTCGACTTCCTGATCCTTACCGCTGAGAATCCTCCTATTCTGTGACGTCATTGTCCAGTCCTTCATTGTCAGGCCTATCAACAAAAAGGAAAATTTCCGCGCTTTCGTGGGTGAAAGTTCACAAATTGAAGACGAGTGGCGGGATTTGTTGTCAACCGGGGGTTTGTCATCGAGAAGTAACTTCGGCAGCTACTCACCGCTTCGTTAGAAACGCACCAGCCGTTGGTCTTCATCAGTTGATCCGCAGTTGTCTGGAGAACTTTAACGTTTTGGTAAGATTGGCTTTGGCGCGCGACTGCACTGTGTTTACACTGCGTTGGTTAGCTTGTTGTTGTAGTTTGTCACAAGAGAAAACACACTCCCTGAAAATAACTCCACATAAACGTTACCACGGTACACACTGGGGTTATTATGTCTGGCAGCTAACGTTGAATGTGAAAGTACTGCATTAACACGTCGATACGTTATCAACAGTGCACTTAACTGAAATAGCACTGAGGCAATGTGGCTTAACGTTAGCTAACACGGACCGTATGTAGGTTACCAGTACCTAGTACTAGTATCAGTACCTAGTTCTAGTACCAGTACCAAGTACCTAACTAGTTGTGATGCCAACTGTATGACTGTTGTGTTGTCTGCGGCATTACTTTCCTTTTAAACGGTGTCCAGGCAACTTCATTTTCTTATTCTGTTCTTGGTGCCATTCATCTTGTTATTGGATTTATTGCACTTTATGCCATGCATTCTATACTGCAACATTTCTTTTATTATTACTGACAGCTACTTTGGTCTACTTCCTTCAGCTATTATTTACAATCCATCCAAACCCACCATAGCCTACACATGTTAAATATGCATTGGCTATAAATTATAGTCTAACCTTTCATATGATTAATAATGTATTGGTTGTTAGCTTTCTTTGACGGTGTTATGCTCTTAAAAGTAGTATAGCAGGAATGTGTTTTGTTTTTATTCTGTTTACTGTCTTTAATACTGTCTTTAAAGAGTTTATTGTTATGCTGTTTGCTGTCGTCAGTGACTGCTTAAACTGATTTAATGTTTTCTTCTTCTCTGTAATCATCTTCCCTAACCTGCTTCCTGCCCTCAATGTTTCTTAAAGGCATGGACTTTAAAAGACGCAATGGCGGCCCTTATAAGGCCGGTGCGTCCCAGGCCAAACGGGGTAAAACAACTAGTGAATGGGAAGACAGTCCGTCACAGTTTGAAGAGCAATTGTCCATGCTTGATGAAGCAGAGATGGAGACAGAGGAGATGGAGGGGCAGGCAGGCCATGACGTTACTCCCGTAGGTGAGTATTACACAAAAAAAGCACACAACAATAGATTATTAGTTATATTAATGTCTCAAAACTGTTGACGGATGTAATTTCTGTATGTCACATACTGATTTCATATGGGTTTCTTAAAAAAAGCAGAGTATTTTTTTTTACAGAACCTAGCTACCTATAGAATAATAATCATCATATTTATTTTACAGTGTGATATTTCTCATTTTAGGTAAGTCATTTGTGTGGCTGGTAGCTCTAACAAATCAGTCTGAATGGTTAAATTGGTAATCCATTTATGCCTTGGAGAGTTCAGCATGGTTTTCTTTTCTACTTTGCCTTGACTCTCGATGTTACACAGCAATAGCTAATGGCTAGATGGATAGCTATGCATCGTGAATAATGCAAGTGTGTGTGCTTAAAGTAAGTGTAAACTGTGGAACAAGTTAACCGCTGTTCCTGGAAATTACCCTTAATATGTTTGTTCAATTTCTGCCAAGCTATTGAGATAACAAAATAATACTTTGTTTTTATGTCTGTCTCACTACCTTGTTTCCTTAGGTGACCTCTTCTCAGCGGACCTTAACCCTCGTTGGCGGCGGCCTAATGCCCCTTCACTGGACCCATCATCGGATACGCTGGTGTTTCAGCAGATTGATCTGGACTATTATTTAGGTAATTATCAAAGATAGCTTAAAATAATCTTTGCTCCTTTGTTGTTTTGATCTCGATGAGAGTAGAACATATTCACCTGCTCAAATGCCGTTTTTGTAGGTGAGAAGAAATGGTATTAAAGTTGGTTTCACTTTTGTGTTATGCAGGGGCAACGGTGGCTGGCATGCCGGGTCAGTTACAGGAAAAAGTCCCAATCATTCGGATGTTTGGGGTGACGGACAGTGGCAACAGTGTGTGTTGCCACATCCACGGCTTTGCCCCTTACTTCTATGTTCCAGCACCAAGTGGTGAGTACTATCATTATTTTGTTAATACATAAAATGAGCACTCTGTATTTCTATGACACATTTACTCATTGACTCAATAGCTTTGAGTCAGTTAATATTAAAAAGTCTCTCCGTATAACTCATTTCTGTCATTCGGGCATGTCTTTCAGAATGAGTTCAGTTTTTGGGGCCTGAAATGATTCATTCTTAAATATCTTGGAATCTTTCCCTCTTTCTGCTTCCTTTTGAAAAGGTTTCACATCTGATAATCTGGGTGAATTCAAAAGAGAGTTGAACTCTGTTGTCTTGAAGGACATGCGATCCAATAAGGACAGCATCTCTGTCACAGTGTTGGCTGTGGACATCACCCGCAAAGAGAGTGAGTACAAGTGCTGTTCAAATGTTAATGTACAATTGTTATTAACATGGTTGTGTAAATTAATTCTTGAACACTCTCAAATATGTTCATTGATCAAATTATTATGAAACAATATCCTAGCTAATCCTAGTTCCAAAAAATTCAATAATAAGGGACAATGCTTTCTCATCGCTCTTGGCGTTAATGCTCTTATTTTCTTTTTTCTTCAGACATGTATGGTTACCACGGGAAACGCAGTCTGGATTTTTTGCGGATAACTATGGCGATGCCTCGTCTCATCGCCCCAGCAAAGAGACTGCTGGAGCTGGGCTTCAAGTTCGGACAGTTCCCCATTCAGGGTTACCAAACCTATGAGGCCAACATAGATTTTGAGATAAGGTGTGTGTGTGTGTGTGTGTGTGCTCTATACAAATGGTGATTTGATAACTTGACAACGATAAGGAAGCATGGTTCGAGATTTTTACAAAACAAAATTGTGAATGGATCATTTTCATACAATGCAGAAGGCTTTTGCATTGCCATGAAAGTCGTGGAATTTGAAGATGTCTCTAAATTGATTTGAACATTGTTTCTGTGCTCATAACTCACACAATGAGCACAGAAGAAGGAAAAAGCATAAATGAATCAAAATTCATTTGTATATTGTTAATTGCACTGACTGGTGTTTTAGCCTGACAAAGGCAGATTTTCATTCAACAGTATATTAAAATGCAAGGATTCCATTGAAGTTAACCCGTTTTAGACTTAAATGTTACGTCACAGGGACTTGTTGCAGCTAAAGATGTTTAGTTTTTGGAACACGGTTTCTCAAAGAACAACTGATGAGTAAAAGCAACACTAAAGCTGTATGTTTCAGCCTAATGAGCCTCTCTTTGTTGTTAGGTTCATGGTGGATAGTGATGTGGTGGGATGCTGCTGGATTGAACTTCCTAAAAGCAAGTACAGAGTGCGTGAAGAGAACAGCATGGGGGTCACGGATTCTCAGTTCCCAGGCAAGGTAGGTCTGACCATAGAACAAATGGATGTGACTCGACATGGGTCAGCAGTCCACTTCCCTCTGAGTGCCTTCATTTAAATAGTGTAGTTAGGCTTTTACTGACTGCTCATGAACTGTCTCCTTATGTTTTTGTCCTTCAGGTGTCCTTGTGTCAGTATGAGGTGGATGTGGGATGGACAGATTTGATAAGTCACCCTGCAGAGGGAGACTGGCAGAGGATTGCTCCACTCAGGGTGCTCAGCTTTGACATTGAGTGTGCAGGAAGAAAAGGTGGGTTTCTTTCTTTCTTTGACATTCTCATTAAACCCAAGACATTATTACCCCATACTTTATTTCAATGAGGCTCGAAAAGCAAATGCAGAGTTTGACTCTGGTGGCGACTCTTTTCTTTCCAGGAATCTTCCCAGAAGCAGACAAAGACCCTGTGATTCAGATAGCGTCGATGGTGCAGCGGCAGGGGGAGATGGAGCCCTTCATTCGCACTGTGTTCACTCTGCAGTCCTGTGCCAGCATTGTGGGCTCACAGATACTGTGCTTTACACAGGAGAAACAGCTACTGCAGGTATACACACTGGCTTCATTCATAAGGCACTGAAAAAGTATTCTCACATGCTTTCTTCCCCGTTTTCTTGATCATCTCTCACGTCATTTCATTTTTGTTTACGTTTCTGTGAGCAGAGCTGGGCAGAGTTTTTGAGGACTGTGGACCCAGACATCATCACTGGATACAACATCCAAAACTTTGACTTTCCCTACTTGCTCAACAGGGCAGCTGCTTTAAAGGTGAGATGGAGCCCCATTTCTCTACCCCTTCCATGCAATGCCAAGGCCTCCAAACACCAGATTAAGAATAAACACTGCCTCCAGAAGAATGTATTTGTAGTTGATAGACTTCAGATTTCCCATTTCTGTTTGGATTAAGATGTTTCTGTTTCCCCCTTTTTTTTCTTCAATAAAACATGTTCTTTTGTGTTCAGGTAAATCTCTTTCCCTACCTTGGCCGAGTGCGAGGCATTAAGTCAGTCTTGCGAGACCTAAACTTCCAGAGCAAGCAGATGGGCCGCAGAGAGAACAAGATCATTAACATGGAGGGCCGGGTTCAGTTTGATCTACTGCAGGTCAGCTTCAACTGCAGCAACAGCATTTTTACCAATATATAAAGTTAATACACAGTTTGTTGTGCATTGCATTGGTAAGAACATTTTCTGAAAGAGACTCTGTACACGGTCTGATTGGTGTGTTTTTCTCAGGTTCTCCTCAGGGACTATAAACTGCGCTCGTACACACTGAACGCTGTCAGTTTCCACTTCCTGCAAGAACAGAAAGAGGATGTGCAGCACTCCATCATCACTGATCTGCAGGTAAAGCCCTGAATGCAAGCTTAAAAAACTAACTTTGAGTTGTTGCTGCTTTTTCTACATCTATCCTAACCCCCCTGTTTTCCTCCTCCATCACAGAATGGAAACGAACAGACACGTCGACGGTTGGCTGTCTACTGCCTCAAAGACGCCTACCTCCCACTGCGCTTGCTGCAGAAGCTGATGTGTGTGATCAACTACATGGAGATGGCCAGAGTGACCGGTGTGCCTCTCACCTACCTGCTCTCAAGAGGGCAGCAGATCAAAGTCGTCTCTCAGCTTCTGCGACAGGTAACAAAGGCGAACACATGGGACAGATACTTGTGCATATTTACGGCTTTAAGGGTGGGAACTGTAAGTGTCTCTCTGTACACGTTAAGGCCATGAAACAGGACCTGGTCATGCCGGTTGTAAAGATAGAAGGAGGAGAAGACTACACTGGAGCGACTGTCATTGAGCCAGAGAAAGGGTATGTACATTTGTTTGTGTGGATGTATGACTCCTCTCTGCTCTTGGTGCAATATTCTCATATACCTTTCCATCACCACCTTCTACTCTGTTTAGGTATTACAGCGTACCTATTGCCACCCTGGATTTCTCCTCCTTGTATCCGTCCATCATGATGGCTCACAATCTGTGCTACACCACCCTACTGCAGAAGGGCTCCCCGGAGAGACTGAAGTGAGCCGTTTATTGATTCTTCATTGATCCGTTCTTTCCTAATGACCTATAAGCATTTATGTTTAGTATCAACACGATGAGCTAATATCTGAAGCGGTTGTTGCATTCAGCCTCTCACCAGAGGACTTCATCAAGACCCCGACTGGCGATACGTTTGTGAAGAGCTCTGTAAGGAAAGGACTTCTGCCCGAGATCCTGGAGAACCTGCTGTCTGCCAGGAAGAGGTTTGCATTATTCAAATGCCTCACAAATCAAACTGACCTTAACCAGAGTGAACTTTATCAGCTCCGTAGACTGCTTCAGTCACACTGTACCTTAAAATGTATATTTACTGCTATGCTCGGTAACTTTCAATCCCCTGATTTACAACTAGTGTTTAATGTTTTTCCTCTTGCTGTGATGATGTTTAGTTTCCTCTGGGGAAAATATATAAAATGTGTGTACCAGTCAGAAGTGGCTTCCTTCTCATCTTAACCCAATGTCGATCCACAGGGCCAAAACCGAGCTGAAGAATGAGACCGACCCTTTCAAGAGGCAGGTGCTGGACGGCCGACAGCTGGCCCTCAAAATCAGTGCAAACTCTGTCTATGGCTTCACTGGCGCTCAGGTGGGCAAGCTGCCCTGCTTGGAGATCTCACAGGTGAGCACTGGACTCTGGGTCTCATACTAATGTTTAGTCCAACTGAAGTGACACTGCATTTTCTGTCTGGAGCAGCATGCATATCTACTTTGTGTTATTATTTTGAGAAAAGAAATCTGAAACCAAAAGGGAAATATATTTTATATCTCTTTGGTTTCATTAAGGCGGCCTGTTGTTTTACATTAATTCTACATGATACCATTAGAGATAGGTTTACGTATATAGATACCATATTTCAATACAGGCAGGTCCACATCAGTGATATATTTTAGGCAAAACAGACACGCTGAGCCATCCTGCTACATAACACGGGAGCCACAGACTCTGAACAACAAGCCAGATGAGCTCTCCTGCTGGTCTCCTTATCTGACTAACAAATGTAAACACATCCCTCATAGTAGCTTGTTGAATGAGCGGCAAACAAACATTCACAAGTGGAAAGAGCGCTGCTATCGTACTCGGCTGTGACACATAAAACGGCATGTAAACAAACCTGCAAATGTCACTTTGGTCTGGTCCGATGCTGCCAGGTCATTACTCTTAAATAGCACCACAACATGCCTCCTCTCAACATAGCTAATGTTTACACGTCCAGCCCAACACAACTGTTTGTCCCCACTTGACTTGCCGTCACTCCTCCCACTGTTTAGCACAGATGTGAAGTCAGAACAGACGATGAACAACCGAGATGTGGAGCAAAGATTAGTGTTTAGATAGAAACCACAGAGCGACTAAAGTCTAAAGATGAACCACAACGGCCTGTTTTGGTTGACTTACTTAGGTGCACTCTTTCAGAGAGCTGAGAAGAAAAATGCTGCATTCTACATGAGAAAAATTCTAACGCATTGAAAATAATTACCTGCAATGTGTCAGTTTTTCATCCATAAAACGTATTTCAACACCGCAGATAATTTCATGCTAAACGTCGTTTTTTTTCTCTCTCTCTCGTCTAGAGTGTCACAGGTTTTGGAAGACAGATGATTGAGCAAACCAAACAACTGGTGGAGTCCAAGTACACCATTTCCAATGGTTTTCAAGGTGATGCCAAGGTGAGGAATACATGTAGCGTCGCCAATTCTGACCCAAAATCTTATTTTTGAATGGTTAACCATTTATGAGTTGACATAAGAGCTCTTTTTATACTAACAAATACTGTTACAGAGTTTTGAGTGAACTACAGGTATGGGACCTACTATCTGGTGCATGTGGTCTAAATTTCATTTTTGTTCATTCTCTTTTTAAGGTTATCTATGGGGACACAGATTCCGTCATGGTTAAGCTTGGCGTTGCCACAGTGAGGGAGGCAATGGATATTGGCACGAAGGCAGCAGAGTGGATTTCGTCCCATTTCACACCGCCCATCAAACTGGAGTTTGAGAAGGTACCGTTTTCGTCGACCAATTTATCGAGTGCTTCGATAAATTGGCCCGATTTCATCTTTGAGAACCAGAAACTGTTTCAAAATGTAAGCGCTAGGATTTGGGACCACAAGAGAGTTGGAGCATCTTCTCAGCTAATGAAAGTCTGTATCTGTCTCTTCCACAGGTGTACTACCCGTACCTGCTGATCAACAAGAAGCGTTACGCGGGCCTCTATTTCTCTGCCAGTGCAGACACGCATGAGAAGATGGACTGTAAAGGCATTGAAACTGTCCGAAGAGACAATTGCCCTCTGGTTGCTAACCTTATCAACACCTGTCTGCAGAGAATCCTCATAGACAGGTACACACACACACACACACTGTACATAATGCATTATCAATTAATTTTGTTACAAATTAAATGGGGATTTCATCCATTTTCATATGTTTTTTTATTATTTTTTTAATTCCGTGCTACAGTTTTGTTGCAATGCTTGTTTTAGGGCATAGCCCACTGGGTTAAGCTCATTATGGTACTATTTAATCACAATATAGGCCTACCTATTTTAAACAAAAAATATCTACTTTTTGTAGATATTGCTAATAGCATTGTGTGAGAACGGCCTGTGCAATGACCTGTTCATTTGTGATGAAAATAATCACAGCTGATGGTATGTTTCGTCAGGGATCCCCAGGGTGCTGTGGCTCATGCTAAAGAAGTGATCTCGGACCTACTGTGCAACCGCATCGACATCAGCCAGCTTGTCATCACCAAGGAGCTGACGCGCACTGCCCAGGAGTACGCTGGCAAACAGGCGCACGTGGAGCTGGCTGAAAGGTCTGCGCATTTCAGAAAATAGTCCAAGGTTACATGTTTGTGTGTGTGGGTGATCTGACCCATTAATGTTTTACAGGATGAAAAAAAGAGATGCTGGCAGCGCCCCAAACCTGGGAGACAGAGTTCCATACGTCATCATTAAGGCTGCAAAGGGAGTGGCGGCATACATGAAGTCGGAGGTCTGTAGTGTCATCCTTCATCGTCTAAATAACTTGATGTCATTTGTGCATCCCCCTGATTGCATGTTGGATATTTGTGATAATCGTGATTCTTCCACGTGTCATTTAAGGACCCGATCTTTGTGCTGGAAAACAACATTCCCATCGACACACAATACTACCTGGAGCAGCAGCTGTCCAAGCCCCTGCTGAGAATATTTGAGCCCATCCTTGGGGAGAGCAAGGCAGAAAACATCCTGCTCAGTAAGTCTTCAATAATAAATAATATCGATATGCTAGTTAAATAAATGACACCAAGCATGAATTATCTTTTCAAGTTTTAAAACTTAATGTTGCTGGCAATTCTCTGGTGTCTTTCAGAGGGCGACCACACGCGCTGTAAGACGGTGTTGACCTCGAAGATCGGGGGCCTCATGGCGTTTGCTCAGAAGAGGAGCACCTGTATCGGCTGCAAAGCCGTGCTCAAGACGGATGGTGTGTGATCAGAATTTAAAGATATTTCTTTCTACTTTGTTATCCTCTTTCTTTTATCCTTATGTGGGGCTTTATTGAGGCTTTTTGTTGGGGTGGAAGAGGTGATAAAGAACTTTATGTGTCACATCTAACGTGTGTTATTGCAGCCGCAGTGTGCAATTTCTGTAAGAAGAAGGAGTCCGAACTGTACCAAAAAGAGGTAGGCAAGAAAAAAAGATTACTTCATACTTTTAATATGTTTATTTTCTTCTCTAAAAGTGCTGAGTTGATTTATATAAAGTCCAATATCTGATTATATTTAAAGATTTAATGTCCTATTTTGTCTGGTGTTAATGATCATAATGACCTCTGGTGGCTCCTCAGAGCTCATGGAATTAATTAAAGAGAATTTGATATAACATATATCAGTACATTAGCAGAGCGCTCATTTGAATAACAAATTCCCCGTCATGACCAATGATTTTCTAACATTTAGCTTTTTAAATCGCAGATCTTTCACCTGAACACACTGGAGGAGCGTTTCTCTCGCTTGTGGACTCAGTGTCAGCGCTGTCAGGGCTCCCTCCATGAGGATGTGCTCTGTACCAGGTACATGTACAATACGTGCATATATTTACTGTCTCTGTGTTGTAACGGCAGCATTATGCCCGAGTACATCTTAACACTGTCCCTCCTGACTCCTCTACAGTCGGGATTGTCCAATCTTTTACATGAGGAAGAAGGTTCAGAAGGATTTGGATGACCAGAGCAATCTGGTGAATCGTTTTGGATGGTGAGAGGCGCACACACTCATCTTTATGTGCCTCACTTCAGATGACCGTGGACATATTGTTGCACTGTATTTTTTTCCATGTCTTTTGGTGCTTGTAAAAATGCATTTCTATCACAATGTTTCTATGTTTTCTACTATGAATGGACTGACATTATGTAGGTTTCTTTTGTAAAATAAAGCAATCTATCCCTTTTCGGTTGTGATCATCACAATTACTGCAAAGAAATAGAAGTGACTACATTGACAGGATAACAAACTACACTGGGGAATGTAGTTTATATGCACCTTAAACCGTTTTGCACACAGGACACGTCACATGCAATCTTAATTTGACATCAAGGTAAAAGTATAAACTTTTTCTGAAATTTTAAAAGAATAACTTGGGTGCCCATTATTGTTTTTCCTCCGTATTCCTTTCAGTCTCCACTTGGTACTGATGGGCTTCATTATTAGTGGTTAATATCAGATCTGGTGTAAATGCACCACTTTCTCTGCTTGGGGTGTTTAGAGAAGTTCTTTTGAAAACCTCTTACTTGTAAGAGGTTGATGAATAATTAGCAAATGTTACGAATATAAGAGGAAACTGTGACAGCAGTGAAAGTGTTTCCCTCCGTTTGCTGAAGTGTTGAGCAGCGTCGGCGTGTTCTTGCGCTTCTTGTTGCTGTGGTTGGTGCCTTGTATCTAACGCCAAATCTCCCTTTTTAGGAAATAGAAAGCTTCCTCCCCACCCTTCAAGACAGACACGTCAATTATTCATATTAGCATTAAATTAAATGGTGTATGTTGAAATACTTCATAAAAAGACAGCATAACAGGCCCAAATCATAAGTCATAGTATGTCATGGTATAGTTTGCCATTAAGTCATAAATGCAATAGTCTACAATGTCAAGAATAAAGTAATGTTTTCTTTTGTAAGACTTTTCACTCTTCATGACATAATACTATGATTTTTTTTTTTTTTTTTTTTTAAATACTATGACATTTGACTTTATTACTTTTGGTCGTTTTTTTTTAATTAAAAAGGTCGTAAACTGACATGATTACGATCTTTTAGGATTGCTTCATGCCATACACTATATGATTTAACATGTCATGATGAAATCTCATTAAGTCATGTCCAATCATTTTCCGTGGCGGTGGGTTTCTCTCCTGTGAGGACGGGCTCTCCACCAGACGCATACAGTACATGTGAACATATTTACTACACGAGACATTCTTCTCGTCCCCTGCATCTCATTTTGAATTCCTTTCACATCTTGAAAAACTCTTCCTTGTAACGATGGATAAACAAAGCAGACGGGACATAAAAGCTGAAGACATTTAATTGTTCATTACAGCAGAGTGCATTAAAGATTTGACATATCTGTCAGTGTTGAAAGTGTTCAACCTTTTTTTTTTTTTTTAACAATGGAACTACATTAAGTCCAGATAATGAACGCTGCTGGTTTAACATCACAGCAAAGTAGGAACCCTTCATGGATTCACCTGTTGGCAGGAATCATTTGAAGTGAACTCATTGAACTTTATCATTTTAGTAAACTGTTTAATACAGAGATTTTTAAAAATTGGGTGATTTTTTTAATACTACAAAAATATAAATTGAATCCACAACATTGAGGGTGACAGTAATTATGAAAGAGTACAAACACTGCAATAAAAAACGATGCCCTTTTGAATATCCTTAGCAATCGTGATCAGTTAACATGAGTCTGAGCTCTAGAGATTTCCTGCAGAGTCAAACACTGGTTTCGGCATCAGTGGTGTTTAAATATTGAATGTAGTACCACAAAACCAACAACAACACTGACAGACAACTGCATTAAAAGTGGCCTTTGGAAAACGGTGCGAGTGAGTGGAACAAACAGCAGGGCTGACACTTCCAATAGGAGGTCAGAGATGGACGAAGGCATCAGATCTCAATCTGACAGAGCACTCAGGAATATGGTGTTTTATCAGGACCTGATGAATAACCGACTGAGTAAACTCTTTAAATGGCACCAAGTAATACTTATTTTTACCATTTAACACGTCACAGGAAATGATGAAGTGCACCGCGGACTCTCAAACACAATTGAGGCTTTTTTACTGCAGTGATCTTATCCTGTTGCAGCATTTTCGTTTGCATATGGTGGAGGAAAAAAAAAAAGATGTTGCTGTTGTGTGTCAAGCCACAGAGGACACACTCACTTATGAAAAACACCAGGGGAAGACAGATGTTTCCAAACTTCCAAAAATGTTTTAACCAATCCTCTGAAAGCAAAAATGTTTTTGCCTCAAACGGTATCCTAGTAAATTTGACACCGTTTCCCTGTTTTATCACCTTTCTAAATAATGCGAGAACAATTTAGAAGATCTGAACGCGTCACCCGATGGGACAGTGCAAAGTGCAGTGAGGTACCACCGTGGACCCCCTGACCGCTGAACAGTCCACAGCAATAGTTTGGAAATGGCTGGAACTGATTCTAGTTAGTGAGAGTACTATCTTTACAGACACATTCAAGCTTTCTACCACAGACTCCAATTAAGTTTGCACAAATGCTCACCTGAACAAAAAGAAAAACTAATCTAAAAACTGCAGTTTCTAGTCGTTTGGTCGACGACAAAAAAAAAAAAAAGAAGTGACTCCACAGCGTTCAACAGACACGACATACTGTAAGTGGAAACTGACAGCAGTATAAAATGGATTTTGCGACATCTCCCCCGTCCGTAGCTGTGCTGACGTCTCCATTATGACAGAGGACGTGCAGTGTGTTGTGGCGCGTGTGAAACAAGTGCTGTAAAGGATGAGCTGGTGTGTGTGAGTGTGTGCGTGCGTGCTTGGCTATAGTATTGCGCAACGTCTCTGAGTGTTCTTCTTGCTCTTCTTGTTGCTGCGGTTGGTCTCCTTGTATCTTCTGATCTCTCGTACTAGCGAATAAAAAGCTTCCTCCACACCCTGCAAGACAGAGACAGAAAAATATTGTCACACAACAAATTAAGAATAATGTCTGTAATGATGTGTGACTTAATTTTTTTTTGCAGATGTCAAACAAGGGCTCATGCATGCATCTTTGCTAAGTAAATAGAAGAGTGACTGTCTTTCCCAAGTACCTGTCTGGTTTTGGCAGAGGTCTCGACAAACGGTACTCCGTAGCTTCTCGCCAGCTCCTGCGCCTGCCGTGCCTCCACCGTGCGGGTGCTCAGGTCGCTCTTATTGCCCACCAGCACCATGGGAACACTGTCACTGTCCTTCACCCTGTTGATCTGCTCTCTGAGGAGGAGACAAATGCAGAAGCACCTTAGAGACCTAATATTTTCTTCAGCATCTTTTCATGCATTTGGCTCAGTTCAAATATGTAAGCCAGATTCTAGTGTACAAATCGCACTCCAGAACTTTAAAGCACATCTATAGATGTGCGTTACAGATGATTACATGTTCAGTTCCTGCTGAGAAGCAAGCAGCCTTTGTAGTGCTAGACTGTCTGAACCAGCACAAGACAGTATGGTAGGTCATAACATGTCACAGTGTATCATACTTTTTTATTTTTTTAAAGTTCCTTAGATATGCCATGCAAATTTAATGAAATGTAAAATGTCATATTAGAGTATTCCATTAAAAAACTCAAAAGAAAGTCATGGAAAAGGTCATAGTATAACATGCCATAAATGTCAAAACAGTCAGTGCAGTATGTCAATAAAGGGCCAAAAAGTCAGTGTAGTGTCAAAAAAAAAGTAATCATATGCAACTTAAAAAAATAAGTTATAAAAGTGCTGTTTTTTTATTACTGATGCTTGTCCATGGCCATGTGTACCCACGGGTCATTGAGCATCTTGTACCTGTACAGGTGAACGTCCTCAAAGGACTTGATGTTGTTGATGGCAAACACACAGAGGAAGCCCTCTCCGGTTCTCATGTACTGGTCCCTCATGGCGCTGTACTCCTCCTGACCAGCTGTGTCCAAGATGTCCAACAGACAAGTCTCTCCATCGATCACCACCTGTTTTCGGTAGGAGTCCTGGAACACAACATTGACATGATCATACAGGCAGAACAAACACGTCTGCCAGGAAATCTGGCAATGGATTGCGTCATGAAAAATCCCATGTTTTTTTTGTCACAATGCTGAGTCATGTGGCAACAAGACCTTGTTGAATGAAACGTTTTGTATAAACATGAAGCAACGTCTTCAACTCTGCCTTAAAATAGAGATCTACAAACAATTTGTGGGCAAAAATTTGTGAAAAATAGATCAGATTGCAACTGGAAAGCAGATTGCTTCAATAAACAACATATTTTTAAAAATAGTTTTAGAGCATTATGATCTGTATTCTGGTGCATAGTGAATACTTATTGAAAATTTGAAGTACATTTTGTTACTTATACATGTATCTTCGTTGGGTTTAATGCAGGACTATTACTGAAGTTATTTATTCATTGCGTCATGGAAATACAAATGTCCAGCCCAGATGGACCCATGAGATGAGGAGACACCCAAAACACGTTGCACAGTCAGAGAAGAACACAACTTCTTACATCTAACTTTAAAATGAAAAATAAAAATAAAAAACTGTTACCGTGTGCCAATCTTCACAAATAAAAAAAGGAAGGATCTGAGTAATTCTTTCATAAGAGAGAATAACATCATATCCTGTGTACAGCGTATGTCCCCCAACAGGTCATTTTGGACTTTTATTGTTATTTTAAAAACTATCCAAACCTTATAAACCACATATATCGCATTAATTAACACATACAATTGACCATGTAGCTTTGCGGTAAACTCATTCAGTATTTTATTAGTTTTCACTCCCACTGTGCCTCCTGGTTCGCCTCTCACCTCGATGGTTGGATCATATTCATCCACGAAGTGGTTCTGGATGAGCTGGATGGTGAGGGCGCTCTTCCCCACACCTCCTGCCCCGACCACCACCAGCTTGTACTCGGTCATGCCTGGACAGGATTACACCAACAGGTAGCCGCGTCTCGAGTGAACGTGAACAAATCAAATTGCAGGAGATCGTTGCCCTCTTCCTCCTCCCTGCACAGACATGGCGAAGAGAGAGACTGACCCAGATTTAAGGAGACCCCGCTGACGTTAACGCCTGTTTCTGTTCAGTCTTGCTTTTAGTTGCTAAATCCACGTGAAAGAATGGGACGAGCTTACCTTGACGTCGGGTTTATGACCGTTTGTGAACAGCTGGGTTTACGAGTGGATAAACGAGATTAGCTCGCTACATAACGTTAGCCGGACACGATTTCCTTATTCAAAACACTTGCAGACAAACTTCAGGATCTGTCCGCAAAACATCAAAATCATTAACTGCAGATTTGAGAAGCTACGGGGACAAATCTTACTTCATTTAATGAATAAATTAAAAGCCTGAATCCCGACCGAGTTCCTATTTAGTCTCCGTTGTAGCTCATTGAAAGGAGCGTTTTCAGGTTAATCCCTGTCGTTCAACAGCCAATGAACCGACGGAATGTTGACTGACGTCGTCACCGCCCAATCACAGGGGAGCTTTAGTTCTTAACCCCTCCTATAGCTAACAAATCTGTCCAATAATAAACAGAGGGGGCCACGATTGGGCGTGGCCTGTCAGGCAAACTTTTCTCTCTCTCTCACAGAAGATGTTCTTCTTAAACCTACAGATATCTACACTGATACATTTGTATTTATATATTGTATTGCTGTGTTGCAATATGATACAGCTCTGCGCACATATTATTGTATACTGATAGATATTTAGTTATTGTATGTACGTTTTGTATTTCACACTTCCACTCTAACCCATGCCAATACATTCCTTTTTGTATTTGATTTAAATTGAATATTACTAAGGGTATTCGTACCTATGCATAATAATAAGTGAATCTGTCTCATAAAAACCGCTCCAAACTTTATGAAACAATAATTTTAATCGTTGTGAATGTTTTACCCACCTTAAATTACTCATCTGGCTTTTATTTTGAAATGTTACCGGAAGTGTCAGTATGTCATGTAAGTGACAACTTCTTGTTGCTTGGTTACGTTTACATTCCTGTTTAATACAGTTAAAACCAGTATAGTCTTTATTGAATGCTACTAGTAATAATAATTAATAGTTTTTTTTTTGCTATTCTCACAACCTTTTCTGGTGTGCAGAGCAGAGCACCATTCGAGAGATGTTCACACTAGAGTTGACCTGAGTTTATTGAAAATCAGGAGTGTGTGTTTGCTGCTCTCTAGTGGTTGAGGTCAGAAAATACATCACTAAAATTGCATTTGTGGCTATACCACAGCCTTATTGTAATGTCAGTACAGTCGTTATTAAGGTTGTGGTGAAATCAGCTTTAGATCAGTAGCGTTTAGAGCTTGTTCCCGCTGTCCCCAATGCCAAACACTAGTAAAGAGCAGGTTTGTTCACCTCTAGAGATATCACTCAAGAACACAGTTTACGTCTAATTTGAGTATAATGATACGTGTTTATCGCCGTCTAGTGGTAACGGCGACGAACTGCAACACTATATTCAATTCGTCGAGTAACGTCAATATCGACGTTATTGTTCTAATACTTCCGGTGAACGTTTTCAAAATAAAGAAGTACTTAAGTACTGAAGTACTTAGAAACGAACTAATAGAAAGTATTCTAAAACTATTAGTGAGATGATTATGGAAGCCTTCATTTTGAAATGTTACCGGAAGTGTCAGTATGACATGTACAAAGTGACAACTTATAGTTGCTTGGTGCATCATCATGCCCCACCTTCTGGTCCCTCATCCTCACTTCCCTTGTCTGTGACGTCCATGTTTCTCCCTCACTCTCCCACTGAGTGCATCTGCTCTCCTATCTAATCTTTGCCTAAAATCACAGAGATAATCCTGCATCCATCTGTCCTGAGAGAGAGAGAGAGAGAGAGAGAGAGAGAGAGAGAGAGAGAGAGAGAGAGAGAGAGAGATAACGGACATTGATGTAACCCCCCCCCCCCCCCACACACAAATTTAATGCGTCATTATATGGTAGAGGTGATATATCTTGATGACATGGTTATGTTGAAATAGTGACCTCATCTTAAATTGCTTAGCTTTTATTGCACACAAGGATATCTCACATATACATCTTTTATACATAGAATATTTTTCAAATCTTTGCATGTTTAAATATGATCGTTTCCTTTGTTATTTTTACACTGTTACTCACCACACATTTCATCAAGAAGGAGGAGGACAAAACTGGAACAGCATGAACTTAGACTAAGATAAACTTGATTAAAAGTACACAGATACAACACTTAAAAATTAAAATGTTCACAAGAATAATCATTCATGGCTTTTAGATATTTCACACGAAACCAAATTTGCATTAATACCTTTTAAAATAATTTATTAACACACCAACACATTTTACCATTAAACCCTGATTTTAATCAAATATTAATTTTTAACATTCCAGCAGTGTATTTCTCACAAAGTGAGCTCAAATCACAAACTCTCTATAAATTGACAGGAACTAGATTCTTAATCTGAAAACGAGCTGTCTGCCATTTTACATAAAAAAAGAGAGTTTTGTGTTGGAATGACCTGAGTACACGCACAGGGCAGAAGTTGTGTGTGTGTGTGTGTGTGTGTGCATGTGTATGTGTATGCACATGTTGCTTTATGTATGTTGGCTTTGTTTGCAGGCGCAGAGAGTTGTACTGTGCAGCTTGTACAACACGACAGTTCCTTTCCTGTGTGAGCATGTTAGTATCCTCTCAGGAGAAGCACCTCTGGACTCTCCACTACATTACCCAGCTGTCAGTGCGTCACGATGGAGAGGGTGCTGCTTTTAAAGGGCATGAGAGGAGCTGATGTGATTGGCCACGATTGTTACCAAACCTTAACACACCTTTTGATAATGTGTGATACTACTTCCTAATCTCACTTGGTTTCCATGGGTGTGTCTGAGTCATGTAAATACCAAATAGTGTGCCACCACTTCCCTGTACACTGTGCATGGTGCTCTTTACTGTATGAAATGCATGATATTGGTTTACTGTGTGTGTGTGTGTGTGTGTGTGTGTGTGTTTGTTTGTAAAAGGAGGAGAGACGGCAGGGGAGCTACTGCCCTGCTGTGCTCATTAAAACATGCTCACCACACAATGTTTCAGCACCTGCACCCAACACAACATGAGTCTCTCTCTCTCTCTCTCTCTCTCTCTCTCTCTCTCTCTCTCACACACATACACACACATACACACACATACACACACACACACACACACACACACACACACACACACACACACACACACACACACACACACACACACACACACACACTGTGAAAAGCGCTGACCTACCAACTCAAACATGACTGAAATGTAGGTACAGACATGGAAACAGCACCAAGGGGAAGACAGGAAGCGTCCTGTTAAATACAGGGAGGAAGACGGATGGAGAGGCAGCCACAGAGACACAGAAAAAGGCAGAAAAAGATGCAACACATGCTGTGATGCCTGGGCTTATTATAAATGTTGTTCCTCGCTGGTTAACCATCCCACGCAACTCTCTAACAGGAGCGTACTCACCAAATGGAAAGTCGCAAATATCAGATGATTACTCATGTGACCCAAAAGCATGGCTGGACGTGACCTAGTTAGGTCTGACCCAGGTGAGATTCAACAAGACACCACATGCAAGCTCAAACACACGCCTCTGTACATTCAAATGCACACACACACACACACACACACACACACACACACACACACACACACACACACACACACACACACACACACACACACACACACACACACACACACACACACACACACACACACACACACACACACACACACACACACACACACACACACACACACACACACACACACACACATATATAAAAGGGAGGCTGTTGGAACAAAGGTTTTACAACTCTACCAATACAAACACAGAATGACACAACACCTAAGCACCATTTTCCTCCTTGATAATAATTTGAAAGTAGTCGCCACATGAATGCATACTTAAATTGTGCATTGCTTTGGAAACATAAAGTTACAGAGGCAAAGGGAAATTTACGATATGCATCACCAGTGTCGGGCAAGTTTGTCCACAAGGGGCCTCGCTCATAAAAAAAACATTAGCTTTTCGTTTGTGTATTGACTTTTTTCTAAAATGACATGCTGAATGTGATTTCTATTAAGGCCAAGAGCCTTGAGAGTAATATAGACCAGAAAGTGTGAGCTAACTACAGTAGTGGCATCACATTTTGCATTTAGTAAAACTAAACTGAGGCCCCAAAGGTGCTTTCCCAGCAAAAAAAAGAAAATTTGTGGCTTACACATAAAACTTTAAATATGCCAGTGGCTTTAGAGAATTGCTGTACAGGCAACAAACCAACCACGCACACACACGAACGCACGCAATCACACAGACAAACACACACACGCACACTGGATCTCCTCAGTGAAACGGAAGTCCTGACCAATCAGAACGAGCTCAGGAGCAGGAAGGATAATCTGGGATATATCAGTTCAGTTTTTTGCTAATGAATATCTTTTGTGTTTGCGTGTTTGTGTACATTGACCGCTCTAACCCCTGCATGCACGTGCCTACACACACACACACACACACACACACACGCTCACACACACACACACACACACACACACAATATGAGCAATTGTAAATATTGTACAAAAGCACACAGTAGGTCCATTCCATTCAGTGTAGCAGTGACTTTCTTACAATCCCTTTCCAAACAATCTTCCTTTTTTCTCCATCTTGTTTTCTTTTCTTTTAACTTGTATCATGTCGATCTTCTATGTCAGCTTCTTCTCCTCTTCTCCTCCATACATGTAAGAGTTGTATCCAGGTGGCTGCACATACTCCTCAGACTTATCCCAGTCCGACACCCATCCTGGCCCGCCTCCGCCTCCTCCGCCCCCGCCCCCGCCTCCTCCTCCTCCTCCGGTCCGTCCTCCGTTGGAACCAACAACTGGTTGGCTCATGGCCCCGTACTGCCCGCCTCCACGGTAGAGTTCCTCTGTTTCATTGGCCAGTTCATCTTCATCAATAATACCACACTTCTCCTCACTGGTGTCTTCTATGTCTGCCCATGGCTGCTTTTCCCCTGATGCAAAGAGTCCTAGTGAGAAGAAAATATGATCAGCATTTAGACTGAGGTCTTCTGCAGATGCCTCACAAAACAAGTCAAAGTCAAGTCCTACCATAGAAAATCACTCCTCCATAATGTACGAGGGAAGCTATAAGGAAGACGTACTGCCACTCATCCCGTGTCTGAAATGATGTAAAAAGGTATGGAACAGGTGAGTTTGATTTTCTTTTTAAGTGACATTGTAAATTTGATACAAATGAAGGGTTTTTACCTTGTGTTTGGTCATGGCTCCCACTATGAGAGGACACACCATTCCAGATAACGTTCCCACCCCGTTTGAGATGCCCATCAGTATGCTGGCATATCGAGGGGCAATGTCCAAGTGATTGACATTAAACCCTAAGTGGAATAACAAAAGCAGTGCTCAACATAATTTACCACATTTTTCTTTCCTGTGAAGCAGATATTCACAGTTAGGGTTAGAAAGAAAGACTCCATGTAGTGCAAATTCTCTAAAAAAACAGACTAAGGAGAGATATTTACTGTTTAAATAACTGTAAAGCCAAGCCAGCCTTCACCATTCCTAAATAAATAGTTCATATTAATGGAAACAATGGGAAACAGCTTGGACTACTGCTTGGCCGGTAGACAGCATACTTGTTTATAACAGCTCTTACCTGAGATAGCAAATCCACTGAAGCCCACAGCGAGGACCAAAAAGGAAATGGCGACACCTTTTGAGTGAGAGAATCCCACCACCAGCAGGAGCGTGGCCTCCATGCCAAAACCTGAAACACGTAAACACATCGACATCTAATGCAAGAAGGAAGGAAAAGGAAAAATATCCACATTTTGCTACTCTGCCTGCACAAGCAACGCTCACCTGTTATAACTGCATTATATGTATGTTAGAAATGACACATGTTTATGCCCATGCAGAAGAAACACTGATACAACACGGTAAAAGTCTGTCTTTTTTCATTTTTTCCAATTGAATTCAATTAAATGGAGCTTTATTGGCAAGTTTCAGATTTAAAAAAAAATCTTTTAATGTCTACCTTTTGAGGCATGCAAACCCTTTCTGCTCTTGCCTTGTCTTGAGCTTTCTTTTCCACCCTAGTTTTCATTTCTCTTCACCGTCCTCCAACGATCGCCCTTTCCAGTTTGACACTCACCTCCACAGTTCATGAGCTTCCTGACGTTGGTGGTGGACATCAGGTTGTGGGTTCTCAAGTAGTCTGCCAACTGGCCTCCAATAGGCACGATGATTGTCATCACCAGATGGGGCAGAGCTGACACCATTCCCACCTGAAAGAGGAACGGGGGGAGAAGAGAGTGTGTGTGTGTGTGTGTGTGTGTGTGTGTGTGAGAGAGAAAGAGACACCAACATAAGGTTTCAGTTCATTTGAGAATTAGAATCAATGGGATGTTGACTGAAATTCTATTTTTTCAGTTTTATTTTCATCCATGCTAGATTTTTTCTTGCCATAAATAAAAAAAGAGAGCTGCGGTACAGTGGAGGTTTAAGTCGCTGACCATATCCAATCTGTCTGTCTCTCCCTTCTGGTATTTCCTGTCACCTCTATTGCTCTTCTATTGTATGCTGTCAAATAAAATTGGTATAAAGATATTAATGGTGCAATCATGCCATCCCCAGACCCAAAATATCTATATATGGAAATATCAATATATAAATAGAACTACACAAGTGTGCATAACCTGTAATCTTCATTCTTAGATGCTTTAGATGAATCTGTGACTCTACTATATGTAATAATTTATTTTCTCAATTATGGCTTTTCTGACTATGTCATAATAAAGTTGCACCATAGTCAACTCTATTGTAGGTATTTGGAAACACAAGTGCAATTCTCCTAAACTTTCCAAATGAAGCTACCATTTACATAACTCATTTAAAATGCTTGAGGTGACACGTGCAAGGTTATTATGAGCCAGCCAAAGAGATTTTCCATTCAACAGTTGAAGTGTTTTAGTTTAGTTAGAAAGTCTCTATAGACGATATAGTCTCACCTTGCTGATCTCAAAGCCAAAGACTTCTTCAAAATAGGCCGGCTGGCTGATGAGCAGCAGGTAGAACGTCCAGCTCCTGCAGAAGTTGGCCACAATGATGGCGTAGACTGGCATGGAGGTGAAGAAGTGTCTCCACGGGGTTTTAAATTTCTGCCATCCAAAGGAACAAGATATTACTGGGATCCACTGACTTCACTGAGATGGATCAAGAACTAGAGTCAGCTGAGTGTGTATAAATATATCCAGTGTTGTGTGCAGGTCTAACAGATTGTCAGTGTTACGTCATATAGAGCCATACGTGCAGAGGATTAAGAAAGGAGGCAGACTCTCCGATTGCATCTTCAATGTACTTTCTCTCCTCCGGCGTGATGGTGGGATGGGCTGCGGGGCTCTCATACGACACCAGAATCCAAAACAAATACCAGAATATCCCAACGCTGCCTGGAAGAAGGAGAGAGAGAAAGCAGAAGACACAGTCATGGGTACAGTGGAAACAGAGCAAGAGAGTTAAAAGGGCTCAGAAGTGAAGGGGAGAAAACGAGGAGTATAACTGTTCTGTATGATGCTAATGTTGTGAAGTTTACCAAGATCAGCAGTGGGCTGGGGAGAAATATCGATTTTGAACACCTGATGCAGACAAATATAAATCCCTAAGATTTAACAAAAGCTCTGCCATTCAGTCTTGGTTGTAAGTAACAGAAACATAGTTGATGGATTTGGAAACGTTTGCATTTGAACTGAAGAGTGCTAGTGTGTGGATGAATACATCGCCTGGTTGATGATGCTCGTAAGGATACTAACCATAGACATAGAATACTGAAGGCCACCCAGTGTATTGCACCAGTATCCCAGCTAAAGGCATTGCCACCACCGCCCCGGCATAGGATCCTAAAAGCATCAAATATAAAAAGCAACAAATTATTACTTATCCTCATAATCATACAATCATGTCAGTGCTCAAACTGCGTAAAATATATTATTATTTAGTGGTCATAGAGATTCACATGCCCAATACTTTGAAAGGCCACATGTCAAACTCATTTCCAGGTCCGTGCTTGTATGTTGGGTTTCTACTAAAACATGTTTGCATGCTTAAAAGTTTAAAAACTCACTTTGTTTTTCTCATACTGTCTGAATAAACCTGCATTCGACCTCTGTTTGAGCGTTTTCATCAGAAGGTGTTGTTAGGCAATAGCTTAGGTCTCTGTTTACTTACTGTCAGCTGATGTCATTCACATACACTGCAGCAGGAAATAAACTGTGACACATATAGAGCTTTAAAACTGGGAAATGATCTGTATATTGTATAGTTGTGACGTCACAACCATATGGAAATACTGTGTATTTCTTCATGGACGGAGCTTTTTGATTACTTTTATCAAAGTATTGTACTTTGTTATAATACAATACACATGTTACCTAACTTAACTTTTTAGTGTAACATTTTAACTTTGCAAGAACCTCTGGCGGCTCCATCTTCACGACCTCATGTTAAAACTCACGGAACTTTAACTCCAAAGTTTCTGCATCTCAAAAAGAGATATTGAATTTTGGGGAAATGAGGTGAGGTGAGAAACTTTACCACAAAAGGCCGTTGTGGCTAATCGACTTCTCTCAAGAGGAGGAGCCCACTTGGCCCAGATCCCGTGGCAGGCTGGGTATGATACACCCTGAAGGACACAACACAGTTAGGAACACACTCCTGCATCTAGGAATACTCTTACACACACATGTGCACACATGCACACACACTGTACCTCAACAAGGCCCTGGCATATCCTAACCAGTATGACGCAGCTGTAATGGCAGCGTGCAGCAGATGGAATCAGCATGTTGAGGGTGGATGTGGCCACTATGGCAAAGCCAAACACTCTGAAACACACAGAAGAACAAACACGCTTCCTCAGATCCAGTATTGAACAGTAACAGATGAAAACCAACGCTCCGCTGAAAGCATGAAGCTTCATGGTCGTGGTCCTACATGTGACTGTATTTATAGTGCTTGTTCTATCAATGCTGATGCACCTTCTTGGCATCTGCTAATGAGGAAGATGTTGAAGTTACTTTATTTCTGAATTTCTGTGTGTTTTGATACTGCTCCATAGGTGTTAATTGTTTTTTTTTCATGCCTTGCATAAAATTTACCCTATTTGCTGCAGACAAGATGACTGTGTGCCAGATCATATTTGAATGTGAAGACTTTCACCTGTTGGCTGCAAACTTTTGACATATAAAGCCACCCGGGATCTGTGTGACGATGTAGCCCCAGAAGAAGGAGCCGTGGATCATTCCCACTGTCTCAGGGTCCCAGGTGAACTGTGCCGCCTGGAGAGAAGAACATGTGTGACTTTAACTTCATGAATTCAAAGTCACTTCAACACAGAAGAGATAACTGTCATTGGATCACATAGTTGATAGACTCTCAATTTGTATTACACATACACAGAGTAAATCTCTTGGTATTATAATGAATACAAAAATTTTAAAAGTAATTGTAAGTACAGTGGTGATTAGGATAAGGAGCAAGGGAAACGTCCTTGTCCAAACTGATGGAATGAATAAAAAATCTTTGATTTCTGTTTTGCCACTTACCACGAGTACTTCCTTGTTGCCTTTGTAGACAGTGTGGTCGTTCACCATGCTTACAATGGCCACACCCAGGTTGCACCGGATGCCAAAAGAGATGCAGAACCCCAGGCCAGACAGGATAGCGATGATGTACCGCCTCGGGAGGCCGAAGCAGGTACAGTCCACCACTGGCAGCTCCTTCTCCTCCACCAGCTCAGGACGGCCCTCCGCTGATAATTCAATGGTTTCTCCATTTGGCTGCCGCTTCTCAATCAGCCTGAGGGGAGGCAAAGACACAGTGTACAGGAAAGGAAAACTACAAGCAGGCCTCTGCACGGTAGAAACTTCAGGGAATTGTTGATTCTTGATATTTCCATTTGATGTAGAAATGCTGCCATGAAAAATCATGCATTTCTTTGTATATTATGTTGGTTGAAACACTTCAACATACGTTTACAGTGATGGACACACTCAAGAGTTGAGCACAGTGTAACACAAAGTTACGCATCTTTCTGATTCTTTACAGAGCCTGACTGGTATAATCAGTTCCTTACAGTCCAACACCTAGAATATAAAAATTACTTTATTCTTTTTGTTGACATTTCTATTTTGCTGATTCATGCAAACGGTCCAGTGGGTCATTTAAGTACTCAAATGTAGACTGGCAAATAAAAAACAGAAATTTCACATACAAAAAAGGAAGAGGTGACAGTGAGGTGAAACGCTGATGCTCATCTCCTCTGGGGACAAACACACTAACGTGGAAACATTGCCAAAGTGGAGTAAAGGTAACCGTAGAATGCACTTATTGTAAGTCGCTTTGGATTAAAGCGTCAGCTAAATGACATGTAATGTAATGTAAATGTAATGTAATGTAAAGGGAACATTTTGCGGTTCAGGCGATACTTTAAAAATAAATCGAGAGAAATGTGAGAAGCATAGTGTCAGATCACTGAGGAAGACAATGCTTCTTTTCATCTTTCATGTACATCTTCCGGACACCACATGGCTCTCTGCAGTTCTCAGAAAGGAGATTTAATATATTTCCACAAATGTGTGGGAGATGTTATATTTTCGGTGTTATTTTGAGGTTGTGTGTATCTTCTCTCTCACCGCTGGGATTTGGTAGAATTTGCCTTCTTTTCATAGTCTCTCTCTCTCTCTCTTTCTCTCTCACACACAACTCAACATGCACCATGCTGGGGTCGTGTCTGACTCAGCGTTTCCCTATGTGTTGAAGCAGCTGTCACCAGCCGAGGAGCAGAGTTAGCTACGACAGCACATTCCCCCAGCGTCCACTCCTTCATACTGGTGCTGTTCAAGACGTCCAGTCTCTCAGACGCAGGAGCCCTCCAGAGGCCCACCTCTGTGTGTTTACACTATGAGGGTCTTCAGACGGTCAACTGAGATAATGAAAGGCATGAAAGAGGCTGGCGTCTTTCAGATTGCCAATTCACTCCACTGCTAAATTTTGTAGACAGAGTGATACATATTTGATGTGTTATTTCCAGAAAGACATCCACACATTTAAAGCTATCTATCGGGAAAATTATTGAGTTTTTTTATAATCCTAATAGCTTCTGCATTTACCATTAAATTGCTTTTGTTAATTATCAGTTTGCCCTAGACGAGACCCATTTGTCATTATTTTAGACTGACCATTTGTCAAATGGTGGGTGACACTTTTTCCACAGGAGTCAAACAGAGAAGACAGGAGAGCGGCCATCTGTGTATCATTACCTCCATACTCTCAACCCCCCTGATTTAACACACACACACACACACACACACACACACACATAGTTGTGTTTTCATGACTTTTGGGGACATTATATTGACTTACATTCATTTTCTGGAGACCTACAATTACCCAAAACATAACCACTTCCATCCTTATCCAAACCCCTTAACCTTGAACAAAGTCTTCACCCTATTATGTAATGATTTATGTTACGTTGATGTAAATTATGTGATGATCTGCATTATGTCCCCTAAAGGAAGGCAAATCCCCACAATGCGACTTTGTAATCAGATTTACAGACACACACACACACACACACACACACACACACACACACACACACACACACACACACGCACACACACACACGTGGACTTCTTAAGTAAATACTTTCTACAGATGCATTTTTCTCAGATTAAATCAGACACAGTGCCACACATTCATGCTGTATGTGTATCCGTGTGTGTTTGTGTGTGTGTTTTTCAGTATATGTCATTTCACAGCAAATCGCACACTTGTGTCAACTGTCCACTTTCCAATGGGCTGATCCAGTTAGTCAGTGAGCTGAAGAATATTGCACAGTAACTGGCATAATAACTACAGGGATTTACTCTATGTGCCGAGGATGGTTGCATCGATAAAAACCTGTTTCAAATTGAGCTTTAATAAAATTCACTGCATTGAAAGCGTTTATTTCTCAAGCAAATGTTCAAGATAATTCGTCTCTCTGAGCCTCTCAGCATAAAGAAAATCCAAGATAACTTATTCACGCACACTAACACAAGACAAGTCCGACTCGGGCACTACTGCTAAATTATTGATGTGTTTTTGGCTGAGATAAATAATTCACTCTAGCTTTTACACCATGATCTGTCACTATCTATCTATCCGTTAGCCTGTCTGCACATACACCCATGCACATATTTCTCAGTTATGCTTTCAGTCCATCCCCCTCTGCATAATCTCTTATAAAGCTATGCAATCCGCCAATAAACAGACACAAAAATAAAATATATGCCAGTATAAATTAATACTGGGTCGTCATGGGATATTCTGAATGTAACGTACAAAAACACAAAGTAAAACAAAAAAGTAATACTTTGTAAAGCAACATCTTGGAAATTGTAAGAGATTAGAGAGAGCGATGCATCCTCTCTCTCTCTCTCTCTCTCTCTCTCTCTCTCCATCTCTCTCTCTCTTAATCCGTCACTACATTCAGATTAGGATTACGAAAATTATTTACTTCCGGAAATTAATATGGAAGGACAGACTATCGCTGGCCGTAGATCGGCATGCGTCTCCCTCTTTTATAACACACGGGTTGTATATATATATATATATATATATATATATATAAATCAGATAGCTTTCACTTACATGCCGTTATTTTATGATTTCTCAAATGTTTCTCAATTTATCTGAGAATTAACAGTTTCACCTAATGGTGTGAACAACCGGATATAAGCCATATAAGCCTTTCTTTATTATTGTTTTAGCAACGACACATGCAGACACATGCACAGGTGCTCAGGCCTCCAGTGTGCACCACAGTGCACTAAACACAAGAAACACCGAGATGAAGTTGTTACAAATGATATGATCAGAAAGCTGACGAAACAAAAAGGAAGGTGTTTTCTGTTGAATCCGTTGGCTGCACACACTGCTGTCCTCTCTGTACTAAACAAACATGCTGACTCACCCCCTGAGTGAAACTCCTACTTCAGAGTTTGTGAAAGCTGCAGGAGGATCCTCATTAAACCTCACGACAGATTGCAGCCTGACACCTACACATACGCTACCAGCTAACGAGGCTAGCCCACGGCCAAAATTACCGCTGATTACAGATGCTTCCTACTAAAGGGCAATCTCACGTGTGTGCAAGTGCGTGTGTGTGTGTAGTTGTGTGTGTAAGGGCCTCAAAATAGCTGACTAGCTGAGGGTCTCCCCCTTTGTGGTGTTCCAATGTTCTGGTGTGTTTCTGGTACTTCACAGAGTAACTTTAACATAGGTCAGCGTTTGCAAAGGTATGAAACAGAGTAAAGACATTTGCCTTCGTGAGGCTCGACACACTGTGAGCTTGCACTCAGCTGATGTAGCTTCTCTTGTTAGCATGGCAGGACCTGATTGGTCTCAGCTGGCCACAATTAATGAGCGAGAGAGCAGGAGCAGGCAGGAGTCCTGTGACCTCAGGCTCTCAGAAATATCATAATTACAATAGTAGCAGGCTCAGTGGAGACTCAGTAACACCTCAAACTGTGCATGTGCGTGATTTTCACCTGAGCACAAGAAGGAAGTTTAACCTACAAAGTCAACCTGAAAGAATCAATCAAAGCGATTTAGTCTAAGAAATACATTGTGTTTGAATGTTTTGAGTCTTTTAACATAAGTACTCATAGATCAAAAGTTTTGTTTATAAAAACATCAGAAAATTTAAGAAAAATGCACGTTAGACATTCCCACAGCCAAAGGAAACATAGTTATGCATCTTATTTCATTAAATGAACAGTCCAGTTAATTTAAATTGTAATGTTCCCATCAACAGTAGAATATACACATATATACATATATACATACAATGTAAATACTATATGTAGTTACAGTCAATGTCATACATCTCTTCGAGTGACGATCTGTCTGGAGGTCACTTTTTTATATCTTTTCACATTTTCTGTTAAATAGTGAGAAAATAATGAGAATTTTTCCTAATTCTTGATTTTTCAATAATATATCAACGTTGACAAAATAACATCGTGAGTCTCACATGCTGGTTGGTGACCTGAGACCTTTGTTACCCTGTATATTAAATTCAGCAATTCACAGAGCGTTCTGTGTAATCCTTTGATAAGAGGATGATCGGGAGGGAGAGAGAGACAGCGAGGGAGGTTGACAGTAAAAAATATTATATAACACTTGGTCATTATTTTCCACATCCATGTGCTAAATTGATTCTCCGTTGTATGTAAACCATGCTTTTCTTTCCTCTTTTCAGCACACCCACTATAGTGCGTTTGTCTAAAAACAATTTCCCCATTATTCACCATTTAATTGTAGGTCAGGTGTTTAAAGTATGGTCGGTAGCTGGAGAAAAATTTTTAGAATAAAATTGCAGCAATTTTGATATTTCAATAGCGGTGTCTCCCCCTTCCATACTTCCTCCATGAGCCTCTCGCTCTCCCTGAAGTGAACAGATTGGGTCTCGGTGGGACTGTGTCACCCAGGGAGACACCCTCCTCCCCATCCTGTCACACCACAGTTTTTTCACTCTCTCCTGTGGACACACACTCTCTCTCTCTCTCTCTCTCTCTCTCTCTCTCTCTCTCTCACAAAAAAACACACGTGTGACCTTCATAGATGTATTATCTAATTTGTCACATAGTATAACTCAATCACGGTATGAGTGCATCTGCACACACGCACGCACACACGCACGCACACACGCACGCACACACGCACGCACACACACATGCACACACACATGCACACACACAGCTTCTCACTACCTTTACTTAATGATGATCTGAGCTAAGACACAAAGATTAATAAAAACCGCTCCACTTACTGCAAAATATAATTTTGTAAAATAAATAAATAAAGGCATAATTTTGGTGTTCAAATTCTTCAAGTCTCCAAAAGCAACCCAGTGATTTCTTTCTGCCTCAACCAATGACCGCCAGTCCATAAAGTTTCACATTATTACTACCATTATTATAATGACAATGATTATACTGCAATCATCAAAATCCCTGAACTGATGGTTAAAACATGGCTTTTTTTTCTTTTCATAATGAAAATATGTACATTCTAAAGTACCAATGTTAACACCATAGTGTCATGGGATATTATTTAAAAAAAAAAATTTAAAACATGGTGATGAGAAGACGGTTGTAGTGTGATTATATTTTATGTAGTGCTGTAGAGTAGTTCCTTGGTATGATGAGGTGAATAGATTAAATTATAGGCAATAATTTAACATTATGGAAAGAATGAATAGTAAGAGGATAAATGTAAAGTGCAGTTGACCTTACAGTGATGAAGTTTATGCTTACCTAGTGGAGTTTAATATAGAAACAGGAGCTGCATTCTGATGGAGAAAATGTTTAAATAATAGATGAACTCCTGGCTGCTTTCATCAGGAGGGATTTTGTCTGGGAGGTGGTGAGATTGTGCACACACACACACACACACACACACACACACACACACACACACACACACACACAGGTATGTGTAGGGATTTCCTGTGATCAGGATGTAACATATTCACACATGCACACATTTATAAACATACACACTTTTTGCTTGCCTTAAATGAATGAATCTCCCTCATACATTTTAACAAAATATTTACTTTTTCTTTTAAAACCATTGCCTTAAAACCATAAATAAAACCAGTTAACTGACTAAACCAAGGAAACGCCCACTAAAACCAATCTCGATCCAATCTTATATCACATCTAGCATCAGCTGTGGCCGTGCAAACGCATGGCTCACACCCAGTAAATCAGAAAAAGCCTGAGATTTGCATGTCCGTTAATCTGGGAGACTCGATAGGCTGAAAGTTATCTGTGTTGGTGTCTCAATGGCTCAATGGCTCAATGGATGGATGGTTGGAGGATGGAGGATGGAAGATGGAGGAGGGAGTGGCTGGAGGAAGTGACATGGGCTTGGATGGAGTGGGTGGGAGGGGAGAGTTTAGGGATTTGCGTGGCTCGACAGCTGGACTGAAAAACAGGCTATTTCAGGACGGGATTTATACGTTTGGTTGCTACCTCAAATCCTGAGAGTGAAAGCTTAAAGCAATAGTTATTGCATGAGGTTCCATCAGTGTCTTTAATCTCTCTTTTGTTTTACAGAAATATAGTCGGAACACAAATTTGTGTTGCAACTTTTGTATTGATATGCAATTTATTAACATATTCACCTCAAACAAGAGTTTGGTATATGAGTTGATTTTTTCTTTTTCTTTCCCAAAGATCATGAAGGCGATGCATAAAGATGGCAAAGCTGGAGATTCAATTTTTGTATTGTTTTTTTTTGTTCAACTAACAGTTCACAACCAAAATATTCAAAAACTGTCTGATGTAGAAGTGGGGAAGCTAGAAATGTTTGGAATATTTGCTAAAAAAATACTCAAGGATTAACTAAATAGTTGCCAATTAAGTGGCATTAATCAATTAGCCAGCTGATAATTTCTCTTGTTTGATCAGATAACTGTATACAGCATTGGCTTTGCAATACAATATTACGTTTCATAAAATGTGTGATGGATGGATGAATAGATGGATAGATATGACTTTGGTTCCCTCTGATCAACCATCCCATTCAGAAAACGCATGGAAACATTATGTAACCACTCACACACTCGCCTCAAATATACTTAATCCACTTTGAGTTGGGCCAAATCTGAGTCCAGCAATCAAACAATCAAACAAACAAACACGAGGCTGCAGGAAAGCAAGAGTTCCAGAGAGAACAGCAACATTCATGATTTCAGAGGAAATATGTGCAACAAAGCATCCAGCCACGAGAAAACATCTTGTCCCAAACGCACACGCACGCGCACACGCACACATGCACCGAGTTCACCGCACTTTCACTGCACACTTTTATCCCGATGACATCCCCATCATTTACTTTTCTTTTTTTATATGGTGGATTTTTCCCTAATTCTGTCCCGCAAATAAAAATGAACAATCCATGAAAAGAGTGCCAACATTTTTTCCATTGACATATTTTACCCGCTTCTGTCAATCAAATCCCTACGCGCTGCGCACAGCTGGGCTTTTGCAAATACCGACATGATGTTTGCTGCTTCAACACAACAGTCGCCTCTATTTTCATTGGAATTAATATCTAACAAACTTTTTCTCGACTAGAGAGTTAGTTTGGAAGAGAGAGGATGGGAACCCGCAGCATGATGAACTGCTTTGTCCCGCAGAACAGAATAACCAAAAGGCGTGAAAATGGGGAGAGGTCCGAGGTGGAGTCAGGAATATTTGAAATAGGTGTGTACCTGTTAATTTTCCCCAGCGTTTTCCCCGCGGCCGCCTTAAACCTGTCTGGTCGGATCTCCATCCTTGCAGCTTCTTGACCCGGCTGGTTTGCTGATGTCCCGCGCGCCTCCTGTCCTGCCTGAGCGCGCAAAGTCCTCTCTCTCTCTCTATCCCCTCCTCCCCCCACTCATCCCTCCGTTACACGCACAAGCCTCCAATTCACTTTCAGACGGGACACAAAAAGGTGTACTGGAAAGTGGAATAAACTATTAAGGCATTCCTTTACGTGTGTGATGGGGGAAGACACTTTAGGTTTGCCATTTGTTTTCTTCTTTTTTTTATCTCTGTAACTGAGACATACATTTTTAATATATGTAGTTAATTTTAAGAACATCATTTTTAAAATATTGAACCCACAAAAGCCTTAATTTATTTAAAGCTGAGATTTGTCTAGTAAAGTCCATGGGATCTTTCTGCTTAACAACATTGGTGGGAAATAACAGATTTATGATGTTCAATCCCACATTTTCTGTAGAAGGCACATGCATGTGATTTCAAGACAATTGTAATCTGCATTGTTCAGGAACAATCTCATAAACTGTGAAAAGTTGAATTGCTAACTTTACTATTATTCAGTGTACAGCCCGCAATGCCACAGTCAAACATTTTGAACTTAACTTATATTAGGGCCTCCAGCTCCATAAAAAAAAACAATATACAATATTTCTTACTTTCCTAACCCAACATAAATCCAAAAAAAGTCCTTATACTCAACGTCCTAATCAAAATGATCCTTGACCTTTAGAAGCTGTAAATAACTTCAGGATTCACTGCTGATGTATAAATCATGAACTCATCATCATAAATCACCATCCAGTCAGGTTGCTGCCATCTAGAGGTTTATTTAAAGTCCTCGTCTAGTACAGTACAATTCTGTTACAGAGCAGTGAGTTAGAGAGTTGTGACATTTATAAACATTGCTGTGGTCTCATGAGGTAAAACGATACAAATATAATGAAAAATAAATTTATTTTACTGACATTAACATCTGCCATTTCACATCCACACTGATTTACATCAGAAATTAACGTAAATGTTCAAACACACACATTCATTAATTCTCATGCACGCACACACGCACCACAGTTACTCAAGGTAGAATCATTTCATGCAAATTCATACTTGGTATTTAGCTAAAAATACTCATAAAGCCTATTTTTGTCCGTTGCTGTCTTCCTCAGTTCTCCAGCAGACGTATGAAACAAGGCTGGCAGAAACCAAAGACAACGGCTGTCACTTTCCTCCTCTAAAACCTTCCATAAATGATTTGTTTCATCAAATAGAAGCTTGTTTCTCTTTGATCTAGCTGCGAGTGTTTTTATTCTCTGCACATTGGGAGTGGTTCAGAAAGTGAATGAAGGGTGGATGTGTATTTTCACAACTACAGAATCTAAAAAGCTTTTGATTCGACAGATAATGTATCTTCAATAATATGAATAAAATCAATCTGGCTTGCCTACAATGTAGACTTTGCTGAATATGATAAATGGGTGCAAACCCACGACTCTTGCTCAGATTAAGAGTATGAAGAAGTTTATGCCGGACCTCCCTTCACTTTGCAATCTCTCTTGCAGGGTCTCACTCATGCACTCTGAAGTACAACATGTAAACATTGCATCCTCCCACTGCCATGCTCAAACCCTTGTATCTTGTTCATCGTCATCTTCCTCCTCCTCCTCCTGCTGGGACAGGAGCCGGTAGTGTTCGTTGCCCATTTGCAGGAAAGCCGTCCTGGGATGAGCCTCGTCCTCCTCAGTGGGGTGGGAATCCAGCTGCTCAGTGGAGCTGCACTTGGAGTACAACTCACGGTGCGTCTCTTGTCTGCCTCGCTCCTCTGAGCGATTGTTAGAGCCCTTGTGGTTTTTCCATGTGTAATAGATGTAGCCAATAGGCACGGGCAAGCTGGCAAAGACTATCAGCATGATAATCATACCAAGAGCCCAACCGGGGTACTCAAGAGTCATCTCAGAGGCCTAAAGAGAGGAAGAGGCGGAGCACATGAGAGAGAGAAACCAGGGGAGGCACAATACTGCTCAAGAGTTAACCGTCAAAAACACAATACAAATTGTTATGACCACGAAATAATTGCAAAGTAAGATTAAATTATTCATCAAGGTAACATTGTATTTTAGCATTAGACTATCAATACATATAAATATGAAAAGGTTCATGCAAATATATTTAAAAAAATGAAATAATCACAACATTAAAACATATTGTAAATACAATTCATACATAATAAGTTGCTTTAACAGCTTTATTTTTTGCAGTTATTGAGTGCAGTTAGGAGAACAAATATACAAATCTTGGCAAGTAGGTCACATACTGAGTATATTGTAAACTATAAAATAGGACTTTGTGTATTGAACTGTTTTGTGCTCAGTATCTTACTGTGTTTTGATTCCAGGCGGTGTATGTGGGCCTTTTGAAGACCATACGCAAAAAACTTGCAGCCAGAAGACCAACCATCGCCAGCAAACAAACATATTTCCAGAGATATTTGTACAACACTGGAGGGCGCCATTTGAGCATGACTTCGATGTCATCCATGAAGCTGCAGGGATACAACACATTTACAAGGTATGCATCTTTTCAAAATAAGGACTAAAAGAGCAGGACACAAAATAATTTAACAGTTAAAAGTTCTGAATTAGTGGTTTCTTACCGATCTGTTCCATAAACCCACGCCACACTAAAGGTTTCAAAGATTACAACAATGACTAACGGCAGAGTAGCAGAGTAGTCGTCAAACATAGTCACAAAATAGTTTCCTGAGCGCTGAGTGAACAAAAGTCCTATTATGAACCCCAAAGCACAGCTGGACACTAAAAAAAAGAAAAGAAAAAAGGAAGGCAGACTGTTATTTGAACCGTACAACTGCATACAGACAATTGTAGTCTTTAGAGGCAATGTTTGAATTCTTAAGGAAAGACAAAGGAAAACAATTCTGCCTGGCCTATACAGAGTCAGACATCAATATATCCTGCCTAAGGTGGAATATTTACATTTTAACTGTCTAAATCTTCAATTTAATCAAATACGCCAGGACAAGGGTCCTTTCGAGAGAAAATGATAAGTGCTTAACAGAGCATCGTGTTGATTTGTGTGCATTACCAGTGAGGAGGGTCCGGTGGCGGCCCAAGAAGCTAAAATTGTCCATGAGAGGTGTGAGGATTCCCTGCATGGTCCCAAACATGGTGCTGAGGCCCAGGTTGAGCAGCATCAGGAAAAACAGTGTGGACCAGAAGGGGCTGGCAGGGAAATGGGCCATCACCTCAGTGAAAGCTATGAATGCCAGGCCTGTCCCTTCAACACCCTGCACACATACAAAGGGAAGAGAGAAAATCATTTGATAAATGTTGACTGAAGAGTGCACACACGTATTCTCATTCCATGCACATCAGAGAGAAAAAACTAAATATGTGAGTTAGGATTCCCAGCAGCCTCCCTCAGCAAGTTATAATCCGATAGCATCATACCAGAAGCATTGCTGTAGTAGTCTGCAGTAGGAGGTGTGATTTCTTTTTAGTAAAATAAACACTATTAGATAAGATAACTCTTACTACCCCAGCCTGTTTCTTTAGTTTCTCCTTTCACTCCTCGATCACAGCTTGCTTCCATCTCACCAAGAGACCAACTAGATATTGTGTCCCATGTTTTCTTCTTCTTGCCAGCTGGATATCCCAGAGCACCACACAGAGTCCTCAGGGGTCCTGGGAACCTCAGTACCACACCTTCTTACTATTATTATTTAAATGTTCACCTCAGTTTGAATGGAGAGAGCCAGGCTGCACCTCATAAAGCATCCTGTGGTGATCCGTCTCTCTCTATAAAAATGTTCCCACTTATCATGTTCTTGAAAAGGTAGTGTTATCAAAACTTTTCATGGTGGATAAACCGCTTCTTGAAATTCAGTTTTTCACCACACCCCCAGTGTGTAAAGGCTTCAGGTTTCGAAGACTCTTATCACCTCCAGCAGATCAGATCTGGTTCACATAAAAAAGTCCTTCATTTTGTATTTTAAAAGAAATGACTAAGCCTTCTTTGCAATTGTCTTCGCTAACTATTCTAACTTCATGCTTTAAATCCTGCTTGTTTCATTGTTTTCTGAGACATTTATCCCTGTTAAAAATGATCCTGAAGGTATTTTCTGGTTATAACCCGCTTATAAAGAACGATAATTCCAATGATATCTCAAGTATACCTTATTCATCTCCTCTTCCAGGCTGCAGTCGGTGACGTTAGGACCCACCGTTGAGCCGTGGAGACTGTACCAGTCTCTGTATTCAGCTAAAGGTACAGAGCTTGGGTCTGTCATGTTGATCCAAGGCCAACCACTGACCAAGGGCTGGCTAGAGTCATAGGACGACCACAGGCTTAGAAGGCCAAGATTTCTGGAAGAGTAAAAGGATAAAACATAAGTTTGGCAATATCAGCTATAGAATATGTTAAATTACCAGGAAATACTGCTTAACATTCCACAACCAAAAGTTTCAATTGAAAATGCATGAAAGTGCAATTAATAACTAGATTTAACAATCCACTGCAAAGGTGCTTAAATTGGAGACCTATTTAATGCCTATTTAAAAAGGCAAAACAAGTAACTTTACTTTATTATATGGTCTTCGAGAGTACTGTACAAACTAAACATTTGGACATATGTTATTTCAGCAGCATTGGAAATATTGTGGTAGGCGGTAATGAGTGAAAAATGAGGGAAGTAAACATTCATGCCACGAACACATACACAGACAGACTGACATCCGTACTTAGCCACGCAGCCTAGTGCAATGATCTTGGCACGGAAACCCAGCACAACGAAAACCACCAGCGAGGCCAGCACAGACGTCATGAAGTTGATGCCGGAGACCATCAGCGCGTCCCTGTGGCAGTTGTTGTTGACTGGATTGTAGGAGGAATATGCGATAACGGAGCCATAGCCAAGTCCGAGGGCAAAAAACACTTGTGTAGCAGCTTGCCGCCACACCTGCACGCTGCCCCAGATTTCCAGCTAAAAATGATCCCAAAAAAGTAATAAAGATTTTATTAGGTCAAAATTAAGGCCAAAACTTGGAAGAAAATCTTAAGTTTTAAATACTCTCAAAACACTTTATTTGCTATAAATTCGATTTTTTTTTTTAAATCCACACATGATTACAATCAAACACACGGTGAAATGTGTGCTTACTTTAGGATAAAACATGTAGGTGATTCCTTCCATCGCTCCGTCCAACATCAACCCTCTGATGAGGAAAATAAAGAGCACCACATAGGGGAAGACTGAGGAAAAGTACATCACCTATGAGTTGGAAACATAAATGCAAGATGAATTCTGTACCAGAGTATTTTTAAGGAATGGTTTGACATTTATGGAAATATCCTGAATGGCTTTTGACAGAGTTAGATGAGAAAACTGATACCACGAGTGCAGGGCTAACTTGGCTCCACCTGGAGGAAATGCAATCTGCTCCCAGCAATAAATCTCCCAAACTATTTCACTAATCCTGTCTTTGTGCTGAGATAAGCTAATGGGCTGATAGCAATCGCTGATATTTACCAAACACATGAGTGGTTTGTATCTTCTCTTCTAACCCTATGCCAGAACACCCCAAATGTCGCCTTACACCTTTAACTATGACACAAGCATAATGTGTGTAGCTATTGGATGTTGCTTCAGGGATCCCCTGCGGCTGTGTGATAAAGAGACGAACGTTTAACTTACCTTTGCAGAAGACTTGATGCCCTTGATCATAGCCAAGGAGACGATCGCCCAAGCCGCCAATAAACAGCCTGTCATGATGGCGTTAAACTCTCCCGATTCTTTGATGGAATTTGTGATGTTGAGAGCTTTCCGAAACCAGAAATATGACGTTGGGGAAGAACCTGCACATTCTATCACTGTTGAGTGAGAACAGAGAACATTCTGAACCTTGTTGGCATTGAACGCAACACTTTGATTACTGTCCCAGTCATGTCAGTACCTGTGTCATTGGTGGTTACATCAATTGGACAGTGCTCCCATGGCAGAGGATCCTGAAAGGAATTACCCAAGTAGAACAGGCTCCATGCGATAATAACATTGTAGTAAAGAGCCACGTAAAAACAGACCTATAGGAGAAGAAAGGGTTCATGAATGATTTACCTAATAAGTTACACATATTTACATAGCAAGGCCTTTGCGATATTGGATACAGTATGTGTCTGTGCAGTCTGTGAAAGGTTAGTTCAAGGTCAACAATTTGTTTTCCAAAAGGAGAACAGCCAACAAAATGACCTAAGATAGGATTTTTTATAATTTAATGCACGTGTCATTTAAAAGTGATAATTAAACTGTTGACACTTGTGTTTAAAGCCGAGCTGTAATGAATTGTGACACTGAAATTGACTAAAAGAGAAATAAAGCTTAAAGTAAAGTAAAAAAAACATGTGGCACACTGAAGTACACTTGTATGTGTGCACATCACATTCTTGCCCACTCTGTTTTCACCATATTTCGTCTGTAGGGAAAAGTGTTACGCAACAAACTGGCAGCAATACAGCGCACTGCTTCTCTCATATTACAGGATGGCATGATGTCATCAGCATCCTTTCTTAAGTATACAGACACTGTGGCTAGAAATACAAGGAAAGTTGTTTACAGAGAGGTGACCAGCAGTTACCGAACCGAGATACTGTGACCGATGAGTAATAATGTTGCAAATGTGTTTGTAAAAATTTTTAAAAAGACAGTTATTTTCATAGATACAACATATGGAAAATAGCTTTGTTTCTTAAATGCTTGTGTTACATCAGGATGGATATTATTGCGTCCCCATTTGAGCGTTTATTTGCCCCTACTAACAAATAAACCAAGGAATAACTTTTCAGTCATAAAGTACAATCACGAACCCAGAACAAAACTATGTAAATAAAAAATTAAAAAATCATCTCTCACAATGCAGCTGGAGTAACCGATCCCTGCCAGCTTTGGGGAGATGTGCTTCCATACACCGATGCTGCCTTGGCGAATGCTTTGGCCAGCTGCCAACTCCATGAAAAACAGTGGAACTCCCACAATTATTAAAAGAAAAACATACAGCAGCATGAAGGCCCCTAGGAGGAGGAAAGAAATATTTTAAAACATGGAGGCATTTCTTTAACAATTTGTCACGCTTTCTTTTGTTTGTTTAATGCATTCAAATACCCACAAGTGTAAAATAACGTTGTCAGCTACAAGTTTTAAGAGAGCTATGATGAGTCATTTAAAACTACAGAGCTGAAATGTAAAAAAAAAAATACTTAAAAGGATACTCACCTCCTCCATTTTGGTGGCAAAGGTATGGGAACCGCCACACATTCCCGAGGCCCACACTGAACCCCACCTGCGCCAACACGTACTGGACCTTGGAGTCCCATGCTGGTCGGTCGGCATCGCATGTCTCAGCTCCATCTGGACCGAGCCCAGTTGTAAGCTGAGTTTCAGACTGACCCTCACTCAGCCAGGCTGGATTCTCGTTACTGTCCAGTGGAGGTTTTTCCGTCTTGACATGAACGAAGAAGAAGAATGAAAAACTTCACTGATAATCCGTTATTAGCTTTTTGACATGAGATGGTGCAAACAAAATAAAAATGATATTTCATGCCAAGGAAAGAGGAAGAAAGGGTATGAATGAGACTCACACTTAATAATGTAAGGTGACAATCTACGTCACACAACACTGAATATGTGCCTTTACTGTGTCTGCAGATACCCACTAGTCCCACTTATCATTTATCAGTCATATAATTACAAATAATGTAAGAATATGAAAGGTGTACAGTGTTTGGGGTTAATGACTACAGCATACAGAATGACTATGAGATCATGTCTGTACACTGTGTAGTTTAATAAACAAAACCTAAACCTCAACATTGTCAAAAAAAAAAAAACAGCTTTTGAAACTTCATGGCTGCAATTTGTTTTTATTGTACTTGAATTCTGTAGTGGTTTTTATTGTGAGTGGCAGAGTCCGCCGTTCTCGTATACAAGGGATTCACAGGAATTGATGCAACTAATACAGCATTACAGCTTTTAAATCAATTTTAAGCCTCGCTGATTACGGCTAGCTTTGCTCCAACCGCATCAGAGATGTGTTAAGTTACTGCAAACAGAACATTTCCTATTGCTCCACATTAAACGGGCTAAACTCAGGGTCGCTTTTATTGTAAAACAGAAGAAATGGAATGTATTTGTCACTGTTACCGCTAAATATGATCGTTTGTCAAAAATGGGTGTTCCCAATTCAGAATATCACTAAAATAGGATAATAATAAAAATGTGTTTGGTAGGACGTAGACTATAGCATGTTTATAGTGTCCAAGAGTGCATCTTTAGGCAACGTTTCCAATGAATAGATTGTTCTGTTTATTACGTTTTCTTTTTTTGTGTGAAAATGATCCAAATAAAAAGGTGATTGGATCAAAAAGCCACAGAAAACCCCAATGCCTGGTGTCACTGTCCAAAAAGAATAAGGAAACTATGCAAAAGAACATCAGATCATCGGGCTGCACTTGAACTACACACTCTCACCAACTGACTTGGCTCATGTGAGTGAGCAACATTCAAAATGGCCAGACGTGTGCCAAACTGGCTTTAGAACAAGACCTCGCTGTACCACGGCTATCAGCTGGTGAGAATGGAAAATTACAGCGGGTGTATGACCCAGAGAAGTATGTGGCTGGTCCGGACACATGGACAGGAAGATACGTCAGGTGATTTTAGAGACATGCATGCACACATACATAGAAAAGTGCTCACACAAATAGAGAAGTGTGACGAGCAGCAGCCACCAGGCATATCTCTGGGTGAAGGAGGGAGAGTCTTCGGTGTCGTGTGGTTGGGTGGGCAAATCTAGGGGGAGGTGTTAGGCCTACATTGGTTCACACTGTGGGTGGTGCTGAAGCGCATGGGGGCCTCATGTCGTGGATACAGTTGGTAACAAGGCAGGAGGATTGCTATTTGAAGGCCATGAGACCTTTTTGGCAACATTTTGAGGACCATTTCATCAAAGACAAAAACAGGCTTTTATTGTCATGGTGACACGTCTGTCAAACAGCATCCAGCGATACCGCGAGAGCTGAAACGATTAGTCGATTGAGAGATACATTCGTAATTGCTACAATTTTGATAATCAAGTAATCATACATGGTATTTATTGAGCCGATAAACCAAACTTTTACTTGTTTCCGACTTCTTCTGGTTTTGAACTTTTAATCAGGCATAGCAAGACGTTTAAAGATGTCATTGTTTTATATTTAAATACTTTGTAGACCAATCTATTATACATAAATCGAGAAAAACAATTGCTAGTTGCAGCCCTTGTTATCTCCAGATTCAGCTAACCTTGAATAGTGATTGAACAAGGTTACCTGAATCCGATTCAGTACAGTATGTTATGAACTGATAAGCTATCAGATGTGTGAGTAACCTTTGTGGTGTTGCTCTTTCCTTTAAAATAAAAATAAAATGCTCTTCAAAAGAGACTGAAAGAGAGAACTGATCCAAAAAGTTGTCGTCGAAAGAGACAGATTCAGTTCAACTCTTACTCAGATGTACAAGTTTTTATATTGCAGCGCACCATCAAACTAGAAACACATGTATCAGGTTGTCTTGTACACACAATTGTAATTTGTTTAAAAGTGAGAGGCTGAGGTATTTTTTGTATATTTTTCCACTATTTTGGAAACTGTAAAGAGTATTCTTTAGAGGGATTTCACTTTTCACAGGCGCAGAGATGAAAACGTTGCTTTTCTTCTTCAATTCTGTGACTTGTATACAGTCTTTTGGGAAAGACAGTTTTCTGTTTTTCTATACTTAGCTGACCATAAATTATGTTATTGCCCCATAGCTCGCTCAGCACACAGAGAGAAGTTGTTCATTTTCACCTACTGGTCAGCTTGGGTCTATCTCTGGGTACAGTTGGAAACCACACATCTGTCCCCATTGAACAGCGATAGTAAATGCACAAAGACACGCCTAGCTTATCTTTAAAACACCCTTGTGTTTTTCTTTCTTCATATTTATAGAAATTGGTTGGGATTTTTTAAAAGCACTTTGTGTAAACATAGTTAGACTGGATCACATCTCCAATAGTGCTGTATATTCTAATTGTTTGCTGTGTTGTTTTTATTAATACAGTCTAGGTATTTTCCACCATAACTGGTATCTAATAAAACAGTATAAGCAGGTATGCATTTCCTAATATGTTTTTATAATGTTAATAGTCACTGGTTTGGATTATTTAAACATTAATTTATTCAACTGTCTTTGGTAAAGCTTAGTTAAAATCCCTTTCAGTACATGCAGTCTTGAAATTCCTAATGAACGCAAACTCTATTGTAAGTAATTGCCAGAATGTTCTCCATGCAATTGAAATGGGGAACTGTTTTGTTAACCGCAGCATAAATCATTTTGAAATTCCCAGAATGATCCCCCTCCCACCATCTTCCCCTTATGTCATACAAAATCCCTGTATTTACACAGTAACCAAATGCTGGCATGCTGCTGTTTATTTTGTAGAAACTGTGCTACTTTGCAAAGTATATACAGGGCTGCATTACACTCAAATATCCACAAGTAGAGGACCAATTTAAAACAGTTCTTTATACTACTTAATACCACCGACATCCATCAAAAAGGACAGTTGAGTAAAATTACAACACCTCTGCTCAGTGTTTCACAAGGTATTTAAAAATGATTGTATTGCATTATAGCGTACAGATATTTATATTTCTCTGTTAGCTCACAGGAGTTTATAGCCTTCATCTAGTATGACAGTTCTTGTTATCTGAATTGCACAAGAAGAGTTATACTGGACATGTTGCATGATTCAGAAATAGGAAAGGATAGTTCCACTTGCATATAAAACCATAAAGTGGCAAAAGTCCACACATGTTCAGTATGTGAAACACATTTGTTTTATGTATTCACACATTATATGGAGAAACACTTTAAACAGATGACCCACATGTGGGTTTCGGCAGAAACCTTCTGTAAACAGCCAGAATAAAGGACCTTTCAGACATGTGATTTTACATGTCTGTATCATGTTTGAAGAGGAGCCTGTCTTTTTAGTTTTTTCTGTAAAAGTATTTATGGTAATCTACCCTAAAGTGAGACTCAGGAACTAGTAGAGCTCAAGAGTAAATTAAACAAGCACACTTATCATGCCATCAGGTTATAGTCATACATCGTCAATGTTCATTCAATATCAGATATCTGATAGCAAAACAGGAATGAAACCAGAGACACAAATGTAATGTCTTGTCAACATTTAGAACATTGTCTCTGTATTTAAAATGATTAGGTCACAAAATGTATTGCCGTGCCGATGTTCGCCTTGTGCAAAGCATCACACAGTGTGCAATCACATTAGGAAAATAATCTTTTGGATTGCATACAAAGGATTTAAAGAAGCAGAATAAAACTAACAATGCATTATATCAAATACATCACAGCTGTGGCACAACTGCACCAAGGAGCTGCAAAATGGGAACTCTATTATCAGCTATAATCCACTAGTACTGAGATGTTTGTCAAAACTAAGTTTATTTAGTCACTTTCCCTACCTGCCCCAACATGGAATACATCTCAGTATGCATTGATCTAAAGGAAAAGTGCCAACACCCTCCAAAGGTATACATTAGCAAATACACAAATATTAAGCTTGCCCCAGTGCACACACACATACACATACCATAGTATTGCACAATCTGAGTAGCTGTCATTCGTGAAACCACTCACCTATATCCATCTCTTCAGTAGTTTACTGCTAATGGATACCATGATAGTCTGTATATGTGAGTCATTAAATTAGATTTGGGGTTACATACTGGCTACAGTGTAGTCTGTCGGTTTGTGGACAGTTAAAATGCTGTCTTTCAGCACTAATTTGAGGTTGTTTACATCCACATCTGATCAATGTGTATGATTGTTATCAATGTCGCAGTCAGAACCACGGAGTGAAGGGACTCTGATACATGTAAATCAACATAGACTTAAAATAAAAAATATATGTTAAAAGAAATATAGCTTTGACAGTTGTTGGAGATTTTGAAACATATGTGTAGCAGAACATAGCAGCGTGGGTATTTTTGTGAACAAACATATACAGAAGATCAGCTGCATAGCAGAGATTATCCAAAGTGAGGCAGCTTGCAGCCTTAAAGCCTATTCATGACTGCTTAACAAAGGAGTATATAACGGCAAGTCATACAACCTATAACACCAACAATGTACAACGAGAGAAAAGAAAGGGGAAAGTCAGTAAAGCAAAAGACAGTCCAATAAGAGCACGCGGACTTTAACTAGAGCTCGTGAAGTGTAAAAGCAGAACATCGCTGTGTTATGGACATACCATGCTGACTGCACGGTCCAAGACAGGACTGACGTTTGAGTTTCCAAAAGTCCTGGAGTTGTTTCTCTGCTCGTCACTTTGTCCCTTTTTCACAGCGCTACTTTCAACTGTTCTTCGACTGCGCCTATAGTCAGACTAACAAATATAACTCGTGTGCAAAGAGAGGGGCGTCTTGCGCAGAGAGTTTGTTTTGCGGCCACGTTTCTTGCGCTGGAACACACTTTTGTCGTCGCCGAGCCGAGAGGACATAAAGGAGACGTTACCGCAGATGGGGCCAATGGGAGGGCCGACGGGGCTGAACTGCCCTTCCCAAAACGTTTAACGGAGCCGGACAACACACGGCCGGGGGTAGGACAACAAACACCGCTGGAGAGCGTGGTGTGCACCCACATGTGGCCATACTCACTGCAGTGATTGAGGATGTATTTTAACTGTGCAGATGTAAAAGCCGAAGATTATAGCTGCGCGTATATTCGTGCAATTATGGTACAGCCGGGCACTGCATCTTTAATAAATGTCAAAGCAAGGTTTCTGCAAGAGACCGAAGAACAGAAGTGTACAGATAATGTGTCCTCAATTAGCGGCGAATTAAGTCCCAAATAATTCCCATCAGCTCATGCAATCGGCATTTTGACTGTTGATTGTTGTCTCGAGAGCAAAGGAGGAACAACTCAATAGTCTTTAAAGTCTGGAGTTAAACGGGATTTGCATGAGATCATCAAACAGCAGTAGCAGCTGAAGTAGTCGTCCTCGGCTTGGTATCGAAACATGTGTAACTCTAGATGTTGTTTTGGCACAGAAAAATGATCCTTGCATCAAATAATGATGTATGAAACATCGCTGGGATGTAGCCGAGCTAAACAAGTTATTACGTAACATTTTAGCCACCTATTGGCTAAATGCCATATATACACTTGCTGGTGGACAAGATGACCTTCGGCTACTTGCTTGCACAGATGAATGAATTCAGGAATCCATAATTGGCATCAATTTAGGTTTATGTTCCCTGTAATATGGGTTAAAGAACAGCTTTTTCACAGTCACCATTCAAGTGTATTTAAAGTGACTGAGGAAAGCCTTTGGTTAACATTAATCCAATTCAGAAAGTCATATGTGCACATTGTTGGAGGGAGATACAAATAATACATTGTTTGTGTATTTTCTTCTATTTTTGTAACTTACAGGCAAGTTATGACAATGACTATGTTTTAATTGCCTATTACAAAAAATAGCAATGGGGATATTTCCTTGTGTTTACACTAATTGTGGGCCTGAAATGAGACCTGTTGTTGCTTAAAGTTATGTGTATCATATCAACAGTAATAAATGCAAATCACTCATTGTTTGATTAGGTTAAACTTTTTTTTTTAAAGAGTAATTTCAGCAGACTACTTGACTTAATTGGCCAAGGAGTTGACCAGTAGTCCGGCTTTATTTCAGGCCAGGTGAAGGCAAAGACAACTTTCTGTTCATATAATGGTGTAGTAATTAACACTGGAACCTTTCAGAGCAGCTCTCCTGAAGATTATTGACCCAAATATGTATACATACCATTTATCACTGTACAGTCCAAAATGTCACAATGCCAAGAAAATATCTGAAACCAGGAGAAAGAGATCAAAATGCTTGTTGCCGTTTTTAAAATATCGTATCACAAGATATTCTGCAATGTGCAATAACAAAATAGTATACCAATGAATTATGTGTATACCAGCTGTTATTAGTTCAGTGTCGACAGTATATTATTTTGTGAATGGCACTGAAGTGAATGTCTTTTGTATGCATTGCAAAAATAAAGGCTTTTTGTGCAGAAAACATGAAGCATGGAGCTAAATCCATTTGGCTTGCAGTTCTCCTCTACCCTTTTGATTTTCAATTTGACCACCTGTTTTATAACCTGTGCAACAGTCAATACATGAGGAGAGCTGCAGGCACGGATGACGTCTGACCTCTAACAACCAGTTGAGGTCACTGTTCACCAACTGTTCAGTTGTACTTAATGCATTGAGCCTATCTCCTTTTCTTGTACCTAGGGAGTATCTTATCTTGTCTTTTCTTATCTTAATGACTTTAATTAATCAATAAAAAATGTAATGTTTTGGAAACATAATTTAACACCTTCTCAGATATATAATGTAATGCACTTGTCTTCCTGTCTGTTGTTGCAAACAGACTACATTTTATTATTCTATAATCTTGAGATATACCCGTGATTACATTTTATGCAATTTAACTACCACAGTGATCCTTAAATCTATAATTTACTTTCTCAGATTCTAACAATTTCATTTGATTTCCCTCACCAATGAGAACACTTAAAAAAAAAAGACAATTCTAAGATGATTATAGGAAATGTATTCTGAAATGATTATAATATTTTATTTTGAATGTGATTGGTAGTTGTGTGGCTATAAAGGGAATTTGTTTCTTCAAATTAAATCAGTTAAGCTGACTTAACTCATACCATTTCTTCTTTGAGAAAGATCCGAAGGTGCATTCAAATCTTTAATTCATTTTGAATGACACACTTCTATCTAACCATTTCAACTCTGAGCTTTATCTTGGCCTAGTCTCAATTTAAACTTAATGTCACAGATTTTTGAAGGTCGGGAGTCTGAGGAAGATTGCCTTACATATCTGGAATGTCATGTGTTGCAGGTCACATTAGCCCTTTGGTACAAGGCAGGCTGTTGTTGCATACATGCTTGTCATTAGAAAAGAGAAGCTCACAAAGATGCAGAGAGAAGAATGGGTGGGAAGGATCATGTGTGTGTTTGTGTATCAGAGAATCAACAGGTGAGTGAAAGCAACACAGATAAACTGTGAAAGGAAAGCCAGACTAGTTTTTCTCGTTTCTAAATATCTCAAGAAAGTGGGACGTCTTTGTGTGTCTGAACTCAGTGCTCATGCGACTCGGCACGAGAGCTGGTCTCTGTGCCCTGGACTTAAGCACGCAACCTGCATGAAAAGGTACAGTGATGCATCTAAATTATGTGTTAACTTTATGCAAACAGAGTGTGCGTTTGTGTGTGTGTGACTATCTATGTGTGTTGGAGAGACCAATAGTTTTACTGACAAAAGTTTGTAATATGGCGCTCAGAGGAGACTTTTGAAGCAGCTTCACTTTATGTTAGAATATTTCGTAATTTGTAATTGCGTGAAGGGCTTTTTCTGTGCAATGTGCAGTTTATGAGAAATTCTTAATGATTTAAATAGTTTATGCCATACTTACTGCTTCAACAGTGTGTTGGAAGACGAGGGATGACAGAGGAAAGGCAGGACGATGAGTGAAATAAATATCAAAGCTACAATGTGGTTGCAAAGTAAACACTTGTGATGCACTTTGGTATTCAGCCGGTGCAGTTCTTTTAGCTAGTTTTGGTGGTTGTGTCATCTGCATAACATGCAGCTAATGACAGTGGTTTTTCCTGTTGTGTCACTGACATGCACGTCAAAGTACGTGTGAATACTCAGCATTCTTACTATCACCTTGTGGAATGTGGCAATAATGAACTCTCATTCATCATTTTTGACGATATTCAAACATATATAGACTAGTCCAATTAGAAAAGTCAAAAGATTTAGAAGGCAAGGTATGATTCCCAGTAAGTAATAACGAGATAACGTATAGTGGAATAATGCATTTTCCAGGAAACAGGAAATGAGGTGTTGGAACCATCACATAAAAGGTGAAATACTGGAAAACATTTACGTAAAGTTTATTATAGTATGAGCATTATCCCCTATGGTATGTATATGCATGGTTTTACTCTGTCTGCATCCACACACAACAGATGTCTGCAACACCGCCTCCAGTGGCCCCGAGAAACCATTCAGGTGTCAGAGTTATGTTGATTCCCGGGGAGCAGCTTCCTCCCGGTGGCCTGCCCATTTACACACATTTTCACAAAGGTAAAGTATATTCATCTGCCTGATGTGTATGCATATGTGTGAGCATGTGCTGTTGCCACATAATACAGCAGGCTTCCTGTGTGTCGCATTTTGATATAATGGTTTTGTTCTTCCTCCGCTCAGAAAAAGATGCCATTGAGAAGTCAAATCATACATCTCTACTGAATGCAGAGAGAGAATTGGTACGTACTTAGATCATTTTTTATATATGCATGTATACTGACTAAAGGGTTTATGTATAAAGCTGTCAAAGAATTAATAATAGCTTAATATATCTTGAAGGAAGTATGTAGTCCCATATTTATAAACTTCATAATGTATCTATGTACAATCAATCAAGCAACTATTGTCTATACACTAGAATAAACATAACAGCAGTAATTATGAGCTGATATAGATGATCAAAATGAAATATTTGCATTCTTAAGTATGTCAAAAATGTATATCTTTAGCATACTCATAACAAAGTATTGAAGTTTGGAGGTGTAGAGCAAAAAGACAATTTAATGTCTTTATAAAAATATGTTACATATTATTTTTGACCTTTAGTTGACTTTTCTGTGTTTACAGAAGTTTTTCAAACTTTAACAAGAGCCTGTAACAGATATGAAAGAGGGGATTTGATTTCTTCCTGAGTATGAGTCAAGGGCCGAACCCACATCATTAGCTGAGCTCTCCAATGTGACATATATTTACAATCTAAATGTAAATATAATGCATGAATTGTAGATTCGCCTCCTTGTATGTTGTTTGACCCACTAATAGTATGTTAAATTACCTGTAATATGAACTGTTAACTTACACAAACACTTTCTGCAAGTCGCTCTGGTAAATGTCAAACAAACAGTATTTTTCTTCAGGAGTTTATAAACCACTGCTTTGACGACATCGAGCGGTTCATGGCACGCTTGCAGCAGACGGTTGAGGCGCAGAGTGTTCTCAACCAAAAGAGGAAAAAGGGAAGCAAAAAGAACGGGAAGAAGAAGGACCAAGATGGTGAGAGTTGTTCTTCCATCCTAACTAACTACTGTAGACATGGTTTGAATAGGGTGGTCAAAATAAAATAAATACTTTTACTTACTGATACTTTTAATGTTATATTTAAGGGAGGTTTGAAAAAGTGCAGATCAGTTAGTGGCATAGGAGGAAAGTTGCTGGTGCTTAGCAGGAGATTGATAAATGTGTGGCTTCTGGTAGAGGCAGGACACTGGAGACAAAGGGTAAATAACGGCGCTCTATTTTAAGCACTGGAAAATGGTCAGCAGGCAGGGTGCCAGATTCTTTTTCAAATAATTGTCAAATTATTGCCTGCAGCAAGCATGGACAAGACACATGACAAATAAATTATTGGAGCTGAGCCAACTCAATCCAGAAAGATTAAGAAGCACCACTAAGACTATATATGTTTTTTCAATGTTAACAAATGTGAAATTGCATCATTTACTCGTTTTATTCTGCTGGGTTGACATTGCACATGACATTACGTGGCCATGCAGTGGTATGGTCGTTGTAAAATATTCCTACTAGACATTTTCAATATCCTGTCTGCATCCTGTTTGAAGGTAAACGTTATTTTTAAGGGGCATTTTCCACTGTGACGTTCACATGAAGATTATTAAAATAACATCAAGGAAGTTTGGTCTACTCATCATTGAACACTATAAATTGCCAACATGTCTGAATGGGAGTTTGAATATTTGTGTCAATCTGTCTTCACCATCTGTGTTGTCGTGGCAACATGACCAGGGTGTTTCCCAGTGTATGCTGGGATAGGTGCGATCATAGATAAGGCTAAAGGCAATGCACGTATGCATGTATTAATAATGAAGTTAGTCACCACTACAGGCTTTGTTTTGTGGGTGTAGTTGCTGGAACAAGCACGCCACACCTTTACCTTTTAATGTTTTTGTTATTTTTTTATAAAAAGTGTTGATAAATGCTATTGAGTCTGCACTTGGCAGCTTGCAACATGTTCTAGATAATTAAACAACTCAACGAATGACACTGACACAGCGATCGGGGTGGAGTTGCATTATATTGTTAATAATTAATTAGTTATGTGTCTCCGGTTCAGTTGGAGCTGTGATTGTGCTCCTCTGTGTGCAGATGATTTGTTGGCCTTGAAAGCTTGCCCTCCATCAGAGGAAGAATTTGTGGACCTCTTTCAGAAAATCAAGTACTCCCTCAGTCTGCTGGTGAGATTAAACGTGTTATAATAGAGCATTGATAAACTCTGGAAATGTACGAGCACATTTTGATAAATTAAAAATGAAAATGTAAATTACCCAATTTGCTGGTTTATTTAGGACCGTCTCAAGTCATCCATTGCACAGCCGGATGCACCAGAGCTGCTGCATCACATCTTTGTGCCTCTTAGACTGGTGAGTCTCTCATGTTTCTTTCTCTTTCTCTCTCTCTGTCTGTGATACTGAAGCAACCCTTTCTTTTACAGATGGTGAACACCACTGGAGGGCCAGCTTTAGGAGCATCGGTGGTCAGTCCTGCTATGACCAGTGGTGCTGTTTCACTGCTCCAGCAGCATCTGGTTGCAGAGGAAAAGAAGCTGTGGACTTCATTAGGGCCCAACTGGACTTCACCCTGGTATGTGTGTTTATGTGTGAGTGTGTACGTGTGTTGAGAGTGTTGAGAGTGTTGCTATAACAATGTCCTCTTGCCCTCTTTTCAGTTTGCACCTTAATGTGTCTGTACCTCCATACTCACCTGTCTTCCTGGATGGGTGGAAGCCTCGTGCCTATGATTCAACGGGCCAGCTTTTCGAAGATCCCATCGAGTCACAGCACAAACAAGATGCTTTTAGGGAAAGTAGGGAGGCACGAAGTTTACAGGACCAAGTCCAACAGACAGCGGAGCATCCTGGTGAAGGCAATGACGAAGTGTAAGTCTGTAGGCCTCAGAAAAAGCATTACAGAACCTTTGTAATGCCAACCAAATAAATTCCCAAGTATCTGCAATTGACAGTATATTGACTCATTTTAAATCCGTTTGGAGGTTATAAAGCCTGAGAACCTTTCATGTAAGTTTCTAAAAAGAGACTATATAACTGACATCCAACTTTTTTTTCACATGTTGCATATCTTGTAAATATCATCATTTCTATTTCAGAGAAGGAAATGGGCTCCCTCCAGAGGGTGAGAGACTTTACTGCTGCACTTATGACTTTGTGGCTCGAAACAGCAGTGAACTCTCTGTGCTACAAGGAGAAACACTAGAGGTACACATCCATAATTAGAGTTAGCGACCCACCTGTAAAAGTAGATGTATTCTTCAAATGTATCACAACACTTGACTGATCTTGTTTTAGGTCATTCATTCGTCAAATAAATGGTGGAAGTGTCAAAATCGCTTTGATCAGATAGGATTTGTCCCCTCTAATATCCTGGAGCCTCTGTCTGCTGTGAATAACACTGGGAGGGACAGCCCAGTGGTACGCAGAGAGTCAAAGGTACAAGTACAGACACACACATGCAGAGCGCTGTTGTTTGTGCTTCAGATGTTGCACACACTGTGGCTTTTTGCTCCATGCAATCTCACAGTTTGTATTCATTCCTACTTTTCCACAACAGAAGATGGTCATTTCCCCTCGGACAAAGTACTTCTCATATGCCCCATCAAGCCCAGTGGGGACCAGTCCTACAAGCCCAATGCGACCTCATAGCATGGTTTTACCATCAATACAGGGAGAAGACAATGACCGAGGTAACATGCACTCATATGCTGAAAACAGCAATGGTAAAACATGTGTACAAACATAAGAGGGATTTGATAGAATATCAAATTCACAAACATATTGAATCCCAGGAACTTCTTAGGTTCTTTCACCATATAACAGCAGTGCAGTTAGCCCATCTCATCTGTCACTTGAGTGCTACTAAAGTCCTGTCTCCAGCAGACAGATAGCTTTTTAATAAGCTCTTTTTATAGCATTTGGTTGCTAAGAGGAAGACGTGGAGTGCCATGCTTCCACTGCTGGTTCCCTATATCCCATGTCAGATGGACACTGATCTCTTACACAATAGTATTTTGGTTAGTAAATTGCGTTAGCTCTTAACTAATAACTAGCCATAAACCAGCCTCTTTCTCTGGTGCGTCTAAAATCATTTTAAATTTTGCCAACACCTTCCATACACATTTCAACCCATTAAGTCAACCCATTAAGGTGGAGCGCTGATCTTAGAAATGTAACACTTTCATAGCAAATCAAGTTGTGCCTGTATTATATTTGCAGTCCTGATGGTGAATGATGAGCTTCTTCAGCGGTTAGCCGAGAAAAAAGGCCCAGTCCGTCCGCCAGTGGTCCCCCGCACAGCCGACCCTGCTCCCCTGAACTACCACTCACCGTCTGCTGAGGTGGAGGCCTGGCTAACCACGAAGGGCTTCAGTCCACAGTGAGTGTCTCTGTTAGAGGAAACTCCAGCTCAGACAAAAACCTCATTCAGAAGAAGCCCAGAATAAGTCTAGATTATAGAACTAATTTATCTTGTTCTCAGGATGCACCAGGGATATCAAGTGATTATCACATTTAAAATGTTGAAGACCAATTGTGTGCCTAAATTAATCAATAATTATATTATTACCCATATAACACTGAAGTAGCTCCAGGAGCGTCATTGACTCTACGGTACCAGGAAATAAGAGGTGCACTTTATTGGTCCAGAGGACAAGCACTGCCTTGGCTTTACTAAGTCAATGAGGGGTGTTGATTGGACTCTAAGAACAATGAGGGAAATGTAAATCAAAGAAATCTAATCAGTCTGCATTATACATGCAGCACAAGCAGCCAATTTAATTTAGTGCACAATAGCGCCACCAAATGTCCTTGCCATGTTTATGTATTGCAACTTAAAGTTACTATGAGGAACTTGTTGTAAGTTCATATCCAGGTTAAAAGGGCAACGCTTGACAATGAAAGCTCTTTTAAGATGAACAGACACGTATACTGATTTTGTTCTTCTTCCTCCTCTTTCAGGACAGTTCAGGGTCTGGGCATTTTAAATGGAGCGCAGCTTTTTTCCCTAAACAAGGAGGAGCTCCGCACGGTGTCACCAGAGGAAGGGGCAAGAGTCTACAGCCAAATTATGGTGCAGAAGGCCCTTCTGGAGGTTTGTCCAGTGTTTTGTGTGTGTGTGTGTGTGTGTGTGTGTGTTTATGTGAGGTTATGCGTGAGTTGTTTGCTCAACCTTGACTTATGCACAGACTTGTGTGATTTTAATCCACTGTCACCTACATTGACTAAAGATGATTTACCTTTCAACCACAAAATACACATTAGTTCCTAAAGTTATAATATAACTATATATAGTTATAATATAATATAATATAGTTATAATAGAAGGTAGATTTTACAGCTGTTAATTACTAGATAGCCTTCATGTTTTTGATTTAGTTCTAAAGAAGTTTCATCAATGAGTCAACATCAATATTTCTTTGTTAAAATACATTTGATCTTGTATCCTACTCAGAATGTGCGCAAAGCAACTGAACTAGAGACGGTGATGGAGAAGCAAAAGCTGAAGATTGGCCTGCAATCAGAGGATGTTTTCATGCTCTCCAACAGCTCTCCAACATTCACGAATACAAATCAATGGAGGTAACTGTAATATTGCATCTACAGCTGGATGCTGGGACAGTAATGTTGCCGATGGATTTTAATATTGAATCATACATGCTGTTGTATCTATGTGCTACATATTCTTCAGCATAAGCATAAGCTGTGATAAAAGTAAAGCTCAATCACCAATTCTACTATTTTTGATTTTTACATGTATTTAAGACAGAACTTCTTGCCAGAGTTTTACTTTTCTTACCATTTGGTAACCTTATACTTTTTACAATTTCAATATTGCTATCAAACGCAATTCAAACATTCTGAGGATTAGATTTCTATGTTAACAACAATGGACTGAAACTGCTTTTTTGAGCTACAAGAAAAGTTAATTTGGTTAAAAATGTTTATGATTCAGTATAGTCACAATTTATATTGTTTCTATGTTTTTATTTCTTGCATATCTATATGAGTAAAGACAGATGTTGTTTTAGACCAAATACGCATTCAAATATTACATGAAGAATATCCAATTTTTTTCCGAGGTTGACTCGGTGATGATGTTTTATGAAGACTAAAATGTGTCTGATTTTGTATTTTTCACTGTGACTTCAGTTGTGGAGAATATCATGACATAATGTACACAACAGTAACAATACGAATATGTGTATATGTGTACCATATATATGAATTGACTGCTACCTTTCTTTCCATATTCTGTTTTATGATCAAAATATACAATTTAAAATACATACATATATTTGAAGAAGGACTTGTATAAGTGACATTGGGTGCAGCCGACTGAAGTCGTTTTTTTCAACTGTATGAAAAATGTAAAAAGTGACACTAAAGATGTCAATATACATGAAATCTGAATCGTTTATTAATAGCAGTCGGAGGTAAATCATCATCACGTTACTTTAGAACATTCTTGAACTGAGCAACAGTACATTTAACAAACAACATTGACCAGAGGTTGAATGCTCTAGTGTAAACATGGATTATTTGATCGTGGCTCGACTATGAAGTATTTCCATGTCAACTAGTGTTGTTTTTGCAACTGTTCCCTCTCTTATTTCATTTATTTCTTACTTTAAAAAGAGGTAGGAGGACTACTTTACAATTTCAATCACACAAATTTACTGGATTTACATACAATTCACAGTAGAATAATTACACACAGTTCAATGTTAGTCTCATTATTTCCAAACAACTCTACGATATATAATTTGTTATTTGTTTGTAACATAAAAGTATGAATTTTACTTATTGTTACTTCACACCAAGGCTTTGTTAAAACATGTTTTTTCTCTGTTCACGATCATCAGACAGAGCAGCTGGTGGGTGAAAGTCATAAATCAGTGAAAACCTTTCAAATCAAATTTGATCTTACGTTGTCTTTATTGCTTGCTAGTTCTAAAATAATATTGATCATCAATGTTAGACCTGCTTTTAGCCATGTGCATATATGTCAGCTGTAAATTAGGTCCCAATTAATGCATCTGTCATTCACATTTAATTAAATTAATCCACTCTAGCACCACACTGCACTAAAATGTTTTGCATATATTATTAAAATACATCCATCCGATTACTACACACATCTCATCCTGACACCAAAGGCCAAACTCCTCCTGCTGTCACTATACAAAGAAGGACGTCACAGCTATGCATTTATGTGTGTATTGCTAATATAGCTTGATTTATGAAAAATAAAAAACTTGGCCACATTAGTTTAAACATACATCTTTGTGACTCTCCATGCACTTACTGAGGTACATTATGATGATAGAAACACACAAAAAATGACTGAAAAATTATTGTTTTTATATAACTGTCAGAAGAGACAGACCTTTGAGCAGCAGAAGAGGTAGTATTACTGATTCCACTGCGTCTGGGTCTTAGCCACAGACTGGAGGTCTTAGCCACAGACTGGAGGTCTGGAGGTCTTCACACCTCACAGGTGATGTTCTGGTCATAGCTGTCCCAGTTCAGGAGCTCCTTTTTCTGAAACCACAGCTGGATCTCCCTCTGTGCCCCCTCCATTGAATCACTGGCATGAACCACATTCCTTTAAATAAAAAACACACTTATTTGACCTCCGACAAAGAAAAACCACATGCAATATCCAGAAGGCGGCTGTGTCGTGAGGTTGTTGTTTAACTCTAAAACGTACTTTACGCAAAATGAGATCAAATGACATCATGATACCTGCTGACATGAAAGCAGAAATCTCCTCTGACTGTGCCTGCCTGGGCCTCCGCTGGGTTAGTATGGCCCACCATTGTACGTGACGCCTGGACTACCTTGTGTCCTTCCCATACCTACATGAAAACAAAAGAATTCACATAAGCAAACACAAAAACAGGATATTCAAGACTGGCAGAAATTGGTAGCAGGTTTACACCTGAAATACCGTGTATTTTGAAATATATGCAAAAAAAAAAAGAAAAAGAAAGAAAAGTAAAATACAAGAGTATCCCAGGAGTATAGAGACACCCTCACCATGACAACAACAGGCCCTGAGGTCATGTAATGCAGCAGCCTGGGGTAGAAGGGCTTAGTCCTCAGTTCACAGTAGTGCTGAGCCAGGAGATCATCAGACACCTTCCCAACAGAGACCGGGACAGTTAGAAATCAAACAGAGAACACACCACAATAACCTTAGTAAACATTTATTCCAGACTTCTTTACCTGCAACATTTTCAGTCCAACCAGCTTGAAGCCCCGCTGCTCAAACCGCTGCATTATTTGTCCTACAAGACGGCGTTGCACTCCATCTGGCTTCACAGCAATAAGAGTCCGCTCCCTTATGTCTGGATTAGCTGGTGGGACATAAAAAGTAACACCTTAGTGTAAAAACACTACGTATACATATTGGCAATACAATATACTTAAAGCACTCATTATGCACTATGGCCAAATCTATATTGTAATTATTGATATATTAAGGTGCCAGCATTGCTAATAACAGCTGATCATTACAGTTACTTTATGCTGTTGCATAGCTTAGTTTAAACAATTAATCAGTTTTTATTTTGTATTAACAATCTGGATCTGCAAAGTAACTCAAAGCAAACAAATACACAGTGGAGTAAAAAGTACAAGCCTACAAGGAAGGACAAATATTTACTCAGTCTCCAACATACAAGGGGACATCCAATAAACACACAAAAACATACTCGAACACACACACACACACACACACACACACACACAGATATAGTAACCCTCCGAGAGCTGAATTAAATAAGCACATTAGATATTGTATGTATTTAGATCAATTCTTCCGCACAGAACAGCAGCTGCAACAGCAGCCAATGAATGACTGCATGCAATCAATTATATACACGCGTGACCCGTCACGGGAGGAACCCAATTTGCAGGCATGCAACTTAAACCATGTCTAGCAGGACGAATAGTTGAGCATCCGTCTACTGCGCCTTCAGTATCACCGCAGGTCACCGCTCCACCAGCAGGCCGTGTCCCTCTCAGTTCATGACCCCAGGAGTTTGGAAAGGTTGTTGTTGTTTGACATTCCCCTGTTTGGCGCAAATTAACTGTAGCCCTTTCGACTCAGTGTTAATCATGTTTAACATAAAATATGTCTTTACATGTTAAAACTGAGGACGTTGTTACATTACATTTCATTTAGACGCTTTTATCCAAAAGCGACTTACATGATATACAGTAGACCGTAGACACAGCAACGGTGAGCAATTAGGGTTAAGTGTCTTGCTCAAGGACACAACGACATGGACTAGTGGAGCCGGGGATCGAACCACAGACAGACTTGCTAACCACTGATTAATCTGAACATTTCTGAGTTAAACATTAAAAAGTAAAATGGCAGTTTCATTTAGTCCTTTGGGAAAAATAAGAAGGAAAAGTCGCTCAATGTGAGTGTGTAAGGAGAGTACAGAAGTAATTAATGACAGCTCTACATTGAGTCACTCACTTGCTTTGCTCCTGCGCGCAGCCGCTCCGTCTCCACCCGGCAGCGCAGTGAACCCGGCGGACAGCAGACTTTTGGGGTTTCCTTGAGTCCCTGAATAAAACTGATGGAGAACTTTCCTAAACCCGCAGCGCTGCCACAGGACCATGGTGGGACGTGAGTCTTGTCAGCCTCTCGAGATACAAGTCAACCCTTTTCAATCAAAGCTCACGAGTCACCCCCCCCGTCTGCCAACCCCTCCGGTTGTCGATCAGTTTACCTCCCGTGATGCCAGATGTTTGCTTGCTAGTTTTGCACAAATACAAAAATATTCCAGCACTGACGAATAATTCAGACATTTGTCATGTGTACGAATGTATTACATTTAAAAGATACACCATGATGCACTTTAGTATTTTTCAACTATAGCTTCGAGAACATTATTAAAGTTCCACAGCATTTACAAACTTTTAAGATTAATATTAAAACCACATTTTCATGAAGTTGGTGAACTTGCAAGAAAAAAAGGTGTAAATTTGATGTACAAGAGGCCTTTAGAATATCTTATTTTTCAGGTCCAGAACTAATGGATCCTACATTTCCCACAATGCAACTCAAGTGTTTTTTTTTTTTTTAAAACACTCCAAGCTCCACTCACCGTTTGTAAAGCAGGTTTGGGTTACAATCTTAGAATTGACAGCTACAGAGGACATACAAAAAGGCTTTCAAAGCCTAATTAATGAACTAATCATCCTTGAGGTGTAAAATTGGTAAAAAACCTAAAGCACATGAAACATTTTTTGTGTTCATTTTGATGCATTGAAAGTCTGGAAAATTCAAACAGCCCTAAATGGAAAATGAACACCCTACAATGGTCAATGGATCTGCATTTGGATGGCACCTTTATATGTGGGCAGATTTGGAGTTACCTTCCACATGAGGACTGAAAGAGCCAGGGATGGAACCACTGATCCCATTAGTGGTTGGCCCGCTCCATCTCTTTTGCCAATGATGACTTTACGAATGTATACTCCATGAAAGACACAACTAGTAAATAATTAGCAGAAACATGAGATTTCTAGCCAAAAACAAGCTCCAATCATAATGGGCAAGTCCAGCTATCAAATACATTAGTTCTGTCCACCTATAGGTTGTGCTGTCACACGAACCTGCAGCCGGTTTCTGCATGTGAAAAATGTAAAATGATGCAACTGATAATGTGGAGTTTGTGGAGTTGCTTCAACGACTGTAAAGATGCTAAATTGTTCTTCCTTTGTATCTTCAAGGCTTTAGCAATTCCCAAAATTAAAATCTGCTCTGTATTATCCATTAGTTCTGTGAAGCCTCAAACCAACTATTTAATTATCGGTGCATGTGTTATAAAAAAAGATAATCCAGGAATATAATTATACAAGTTAAAAGGGATTTAAAAAAAGAAGCCATTGACAAGTGTAAAGCCAAACAGTGTAAACATACAGAAATCTCTTTATACAACCATTATTCTTTCAAGCAATACTGTGACAACACTGCCAAAGTGGGGCACATATGTCAATATAAACATGAATTAATCAATACCTGAATCTTTACTAAAAAAGCACTTTATTAAATCAAGCAAGTTTTCTCTTTATCAGAATGGAATGATATGAAAGATCTTAAGTTGAGAATCCATCTCCTTTGGAGATGAAACAATTGAAGGCAAAATGAATAAAAGCAGACATTTTAAAAACTCAAAATGAGTTGAAAGTGCTCAGTCCCAGCCCAGCTTTGTTGCCGACGTGTGGGAAAGAAGGCCTGGCTCAGACTGCTCCAGGTCTGGGCAAAAGCCAATTGCAGACCAGGTTTCATTTCTTGCCAAAAATATCATTGGCAACACATTAGGAGGACGCTGCTTAAAAAAAAATAAAAATAAATTGCGCCAACCTTCTACAGTAGAGATCAAAGAAATACATCAGCAGCATCCTCAACCTCCAATTTCTCAACAATACGACGCGTGTTGTTCCTTCCTGGCAAAGTGGTCAGCACAGGCAGTCCTTAAGATCATAGTTGAAGTTTGGAGTGGTTCAAGCAGTCATTGTGCTATAGCTTGATGGTGCCAGTGGGCAGGCTACTATTACACAGTCTGTAGAAGCGGAGGTCATTCACCAGTCGCTGCACGCTTTGAGTGAACGAAGGCAAGTCCTTGAGAAAGAAGAGAACAGTTGAACAGGAACATTAATTTACAGACAATGATGTTAAAGACTGCAAAGAATAAGAAATTAGCATTCAACACAACAGACTTAAGGATATGTACTGGCGCTGATGTAAGGGTGAGACGTCACCCATTAGTTTGTGCACTACAGTTTTGAAGCCAAGAGTTAGGCGTTTTGTGCGTCGCCATCTTGTTTTTTTGCAACCAGAAGTGAAAAGAGGGTTGACCATAATTTACAAAATGAACATCATGGCGTATTAAAGAAGACTTGAAACTAGCGACTGAGAACATAGACTCATGTTTACAATGTTTACTGAGGGAATACATCAAGTCAGAAGTAGAGTCATTTTCTCATTGACATATTCAATCAAACTTCTTTCTGCAACAAGGTGTCTCCCAATGGCTACTAAAAAGAATGCAAGTTATGTCACTTATGATTACGCAGACTTCTCCAACAATCAGGAGGTTAAGAGAACCGCACACCAACACAACTGTTTATTTGACCCCTGTTTAGATTGGAAATCTAGATGAAATATTTTAACATAATAACAAAACCAACGGCTCACTGCATACACATTGAAGCTATGATTTATATAATTCAATTGAAAAGAAAACAAATCTTACCCGTTCAAGCTTGAAGTTGCGCGCTAGAACAGCTCGTTGGCCGGAGTCCACGCCCTGGCAGCCATTGAGGAACTCTGGCATGAAGGCCGAGTAGAAGGCATCAAAGTCGACAGAGGCCATGTTGTAAATAGCGAGGGTGATTTCCTCCTGAAGAAGGTCGTGACTTTTGTGAAGAAGGACCTGCAGCAGCACGTTGATGAAATGGAAGAGCATCGAGGTCCGGAAAAGCTTCTAAAAGTACAATAAAGTAAAGACAATGAAAACTGAAAAATATAAACAAATTGATAACTTGTATAATGTAACATGTTTTTTATTGTAACAAACAATAATAACATTTCTGCAGCTATGACTCTTTTTGCCTTTAAGAGGTGACATCGATATTTTACATCTGCATGTCCCTTCTTGTAAATGCTGTAGGAGGTCAAGTGTAGAGGAGATCTGATAATGATTGAAACGTTTCCCAATGGGAACAATCTGCAGACTGGTAAAGGAGAACGAGTTAAATTCAGAATTTTAAATGTGAGTGAACAACTCCGTTCCTTGACACGCTTCACCTAAAAACAAAGATACTGACATACAAGCTCAACTTACTCTGTGATACAACTTGTGCTTGCTGTTGAGTGACTCCAAATAACAGATATTCTGCTTGAAGATGTGGATGTCAGGCTGCAGGAAAGACTGTCCAAAAGCCTGTTAAAGACATTTCAGCAAAAAGTCAGGAAATTAAGTGGATAGATTTAACAATAACTGTATTCATTAGCTGTGGTACAATTAGCTAATTTTATTTTTTTTAAACAAAGTCAAACAACGATCAAAGCTTAGTTTTTCTTGTTATATTAAAAAAGGTATGATGATGGTTACACATGCGCGCGCGCGCACACACACACACACACACACACACACACACACACACACACACACACACACACACACACACACACACACACACACACACACACACACACACACACACACACACACACACACACACACACACACACACACACACACACACACACACACACACACACACACACACACACACACACACACACACACACACACACACACACACACACACACACACACACACACACACACACACACACACACACACACACACACACACACACACACACACACACACACACACACACACACACACACACACACACACACACACACACACACCTGCATGGCAGCTGTGAACTGGGCCTCATTTTCCATGGTATCTTCAGCAGCTCCTCTTTGGACACTTGTTAAGACTGACGTTTTAAAGAAGTACCTCCAGTTTTGGTGAAGTATTTGGTACAGCAACTCAAACGTCTCTGCCTTGACGTCTGGGGAAGACCGCTATCAACAACAAGAGAATAAAGGACCAACTGTTATCCAGGATATTAGATGAATGCTAAAAAAAAACAAATAAATTGAGAAATTACATCATTATAAAATTAATTTCTTCGACTGACCAATTATTAATTTGTTACACAGGGTAGATTTTGTAGGATATTTAAAATTATACTAATAAGTGACACCACATGCTACTCCAGAATTAATCTTTATGAAACTGACCTCTGCCACAACCGGGTAAACCTGCTCCATGCACAAGGAGAGGATGCTGGGAAGGAAGGGCTTGAAAGCTTGACCGGGCTCTTGCACCACCACCTGTAGGATCTTCAGGAACTTCTGTACCACTCGACACCCTGCACTGCCCTCTTGCAAAATACTGGCTGTCAGCTGTTCCCTGGAGCACATACAAGAGACATTACATGAATTAGTGTTTGTAGTGATACCAGGATTTTCAGTGTTTGCCCCATGCCATTTAAACCTTTATTCATCACTACCTGGTGAACATGCTGAGGAAAGTGTGAATGATCTGTCCTGTGAAGGCAACACCCATCTGGACTCGTAAAGCTTGAAATAGCGTCAAGAAGAAGGCCAACATCTCATCCGTCACATCTGGGAAAGAGAAGTGACAATTAAAAAGCTGGCCAGTCAACCTCTCGTGACCAAGTTTGAGGTCTTATTAAAGTATTATTAATTTTATTTAGTCAAAACGGCTATCAATTATTTATATGCAAACAGAGTATGGCTTTATACTTAACATGGGAAGTCATATATAAATATTACGTAATCAATAGGACTTCATTTTTAAGTCAATTTTGACATTCATGTGCATTGCTTTTGGCTACTGATAAAAAGATGGGTTTATAGACAGGGAATAAAAAGACAAACATTAAGTGAATCAATCTAATGTTTGCTCATTAGATTTCGGTTCTTATACTATAAAGCTATAGTTGGTCATTTTAATAAAAATACTATTGTCATATTTGTTCAAATTTTCATTATATCCTGACTGTAGGACATGAGACAGATAATCTGTGAAAATATCAGGCTCCTCTGATGCTTTTCTGCTCTAAAAGGTATTTTCAAGAAAAACGACCAACCAGAGCCAAAGAGCCTCAATGCACCGTAAATCACTCGTGAAGTTGCTACAGCTACATTATGGGACTGTCACATATATTTATACATATTTAGAATATAAAATGGTGTGGATCTGTTCTTTATCACAGTCTTATCACAATAAATGTACTAGGATGCTAAATAAAGTCGACACATAAGAAAAGTGCACAACGGGATAGGCCTCAGTCCCCTCTGAAGTAACAAGTGAGGGAATGGGTTGGATCATCTTCATACTGTGATCAGATATGTAACACAAACTGTCGATTGATAGCCACACTGGGGATAAAAGACACTGACCTGGCTGCTGAATAAACACTGGGAAGAGGCTGAGGGACACTTGGACAGACTCCTGAAGACTCTGGTAACAGATCTGACGTGATTTGGTGGATTCCCCAGAGATGCTGTCCACGATATCTCTAAGCACAGGCAGGGTCTGATGCATCACTGCTTTCACTGGAGTAGAAACAAGATGGTCAGAGAGCACTCTTTAGAGCAGGTCAAAAGAATGGCAGGGTGTGAAAAAGGCTGCCAGCACAATACAAAAAAACAGAGCAAGAATGACAAAACAAAAGAAAGAGAAAGAATACTGACTGTTATCCAGATCGGGTTGCCGGGGAGTAATGCTCACTGTCCCTCTTATTCCCTTATAGTCTCGAGTGAGTGCTGCCAACAGGCTGGCGTGGTTGCTGGAGCGCGTTTGCCACTGCTGCTCACTCTCTGGTAAGTTCGGCCACGGGAGTAGCAGCATGTTGGACAAAGCCCGACACACTAACATGTGAGCCTGTATGCACACAAACATACAAAGAGTAATTACTTCAATTCTACTTCTATTCAGGACATTTTAAGAACTTTAAAAAAAATGGATTAAAAGTTGCAATATGGAATACATCCATTAAATGATCGCAACTTATAATATGCAAATCAAAAGCAACCAACATTTACCTCTTGGGGAAGTCTGCGGGACTGATTTTCTGTAGTAATGAGGTTGAAGATGTTCCGAACAGCTGGCAAAGTGACCAAAAACACAGGCCGCACTGTAGAGGTTATGGAAACCAGCAGATGGCATGCTGAGAGCAGCAACTTTTCAGGTACCTGGAAATAAAGACAAATCATTTGGTTACACTCTCCATGTTGTTTATCTTTTCTCCATCTCAGCTGCATCTTCCTTCCCCAGTTTTCAAAACTATTTGCTTGCATTACTAATGTCAGACAGTAGGGGGAACAAATAATACAAATCTATCACACTGAAGTTCCACCATTTTACAATAACATTAAAAAAAAAGAAATATTAAGCTAAAGTACTAGATACATAACATGATATATACACATAATAAGAAGCTTGTGTGAACATGGGATAGAGGTTTTAAGGGTTGGTTAATATTTCACATATACTTCCTCCTTGATGAACCACTCAACATGAAACCAAACATTTTGTTTTACATCATGTATCCATGAACTGCACTTCATTTTTTTTTGGAATAATCTATTTTAATTTATTTATTTATTCAAATAAGAAATTCTACATACATTATATTGAAGCATTGGTATAAGGCAAGCTACCTTTGTTGTGATGAGTGGGCTACTGGCATCTATTGTAGATGTGATGAGGTTCATGAACTGGCTCTGGTTTTGACTGTGCACCTCACTGTAGAACTGTGCAAGCCAATGAGAGTAGGCTTGCAAGGCAGCAAGGGCCTGTGCATGTCTGTAATAAATAAATCACACACCCAGTTAGAACATGATGACTCAATATACTTACTTCTTCTTTCTTTATTCAGCTTAACCCAATTTGTTTCAAACATAATTTACATTATCAAAAATAATTCAGTGGCTTTTGTTAATGTGGGGGAAAACATCTGGTAAGTGTCTTTATTTAAACACTCCATTCACCCATTATTTTGTCTGTTATGTTGCAAAGAGCATTTGATAACAGGACAGTGTCGTCTTGTTATTTCTAAACAACCGTTCTTGTCTACAAATAGTGTGACATCCATGTTGGGCGTGGCTTTAAACATGTGATACTCACACGTCCGTGAGGTCTGGCTTGAGCACAGAAGGCACAGCGGTCTCCAGGTCATAGAGGCTGGTCCGAGAGCCGTAGCAAGTCACTTCAACCAACCTTAAAACAAAACATGTTGATAATTTCCTCTTTAATGGTGCAACAGTCAACAAAGAAATCAACCACCACCACAACGTATTTGTAAATGTACACCACTTGGAAATGTATGAAAAACAATGAATACATTTTAACAGTAAACAACTGAAACAAAACGGCAAACCAGAAACCAACTTAGAGTTAGTCAAGATTCCTTATTGACTGGAGAATGTGTTAAACGATTAATCGCTATTAAGTTAACTATTTTGATAATCAATTTATTGGTTTCAGTCACAGAAAAGAAAAATAAGTCAAAATTCTCTGAATCCAGCTTCTTAAATGTGAATATTTTCTTTGATAGTAAATTGGATATCTTGGACTAAAACTAGACATTTGAAGATGTCCTTTTGGGCTTTGGGATTCATTTTTCACAGTTTTATAGACCAAACACAACCACTTAATTGTGAAAATAATAAACAGATTCATCGTCAATGAAAAATAATCATTCGTTGCAGCCGTAGATTGTGCACTGTTAGAAACATATTAAAATATAAACTCATGTGTTCACAAGAAATACTGAAGAGTAAGAGAGAGCACAGACCTCTCCACCACTGCCAGGGCGTCATTGAAACGTGCAGCAAAAACCTCGCCGATGAAATGCTCAGCCAGGCGCCCGACAGCTTGAAGTAGAGAGCTGAGGTCCCGGAGAGAACAGTGAAGTCGACGGCAATCATTCTCCGCTGAGATATTAAGCCTCCGACCTGAATGAAGAACAATGCGGCAGATCAATGGAAACGTTCTGGTATATTTATTTAGCAGCACCCAATGCGAATGCATCTCAAAAAACAGATACGTACTTGAGCCAGTGGTGACAATAAACTGCTGCAAACCCAGGTATACGTCCAGATTATCTTGGAGGACAGGATACTTGAGAGAAAAGAGGAATAAGAATGAGGCTACTTCTGATAAATCCAAATACATTTCTTGATATCTAATAATAAAATCAAGAGCCATGTGAACATGTTTCTTTTGTATATTATATTATTTGTTTTTAGTTGTTACTGTATACTATGGACATACACACACCTAACATGCACAATATGGAATTGAAAGACAAATAAACAAAACTAAAAAACAGTTTTAACCTCAGAACCCAAGACATATTGTGTTTGGAGAAACTGGTTCCAGACTCATGGAATATTTAAGATAATAAATGTTTTTGTTTTATGAAAAACTAAGCTGTATAAATATTATTACGCATTCACGGTTATAGGAGCTTTGTGTGTTTGCGACGGCACGCTGGAGAGCAAACAGTGAAAATTATTTTGAAACACTGAATGCAAGTAAATATGAATTGAAGCAGGATATTTCTTTAGATTAAAACATGTTTTTGTATGATTACATTGATCTTTTTTCAACACATTTTGAACTGAAGGATGAAACAGTGACAAACAGCAGCGGGGGAAATGCTTGCTATATGTGTGTGTGTGTGATTTTTTAATAACTAATATACAGAACAAGTTTATGCATTTCTAAGGGCATGGAGACAAATGATTAACAGAGACACGCTATCGATAGGACAGGTCAACTATCAACACACACAAAGCAGATGAATGAATTTTAAATGTTATTTAACTGGTGATCATGACACCGTCCACAGCTTTGTTCCTGTGCCGACCCTCCAAACTGGGGGTGCTGACCGCAATCTACCATAGGTAAAATACTGGCTAGGGATAAGTACTCCTTAAAAAAAAATCAGAACTATCCCTTTAATGATTTGGGAAGTTACAGTGCACACAACAAATAATGTTCCAGGTCAGATAAATAAATCCACTTCTGCAGCTTATGTGCACCAGCTGGAATTCAAAGATGATAATACTCAAATGAAGTCTACCTAAAGATGCCTAAAACACCTTACAAAATGTCAAGGTGACACCAAAACTGATCTCTTACCAAAGTAGAGAATGCATGGGATGGAAGCAGCTCCATCACTTTGGCAACCACCTCCAGACTCTGGCGCAGGTACCGTTGCCACTCGGTCTGTTGCTAGTTACCAAACGAAAAGAACATACCGACTTTGAAGTGGAGATAAAAGTCTGTGTGATGTGTGTCAGTCTTAAAGAGGTCAATATGTTAATAGTATAATCATCTTTTATTATTGAGGTCTTGTATAGATACACCGGACATACATAATAAGATTTTTTGTTTTGCAACTGACAGTGAAATATATGAAAATTGTTCTTACGTCATCATCCAGAGTCTCATCGTCCAACTCTTCTAACTGGGCCTGATTGTATCTGAACTGAATGCGATTCAGAACTTCCCTCAACAGAAGACCTAAGGCATCTTTGTACCTGTTCAACCACAGATACATGTATTAAAATGAACACATTTAAGACAAAAGCAACACCACATCAGGCATTTTATACACTTAATTGCACTTGAGCGACTTACCTATTTAGAACAATTTCTCTGTCAGCGAGTCTGCTTTTGATTTTGGTTGTTAGAAAATCCAAAAAGACACTCCATATATCCAAACAGGCGAAGTAGCCTTCATGGGTAGGCTGTTGAACCAATAAGAAGCAGGTAATGTAATCCGTCAAAACTACTTTTCAAGAAACCTGTAGAAATCAACAACCATTGCTGTACTGCATTAGCAACTGCTTGAAACGAGTATCATTACCTGGTTGAAGGTGTACTTGAAAAGCAGGCCAAGAAACTCCACAATTGGAAACTGCGGACTGGACTCAATTCGCCTCAAGTGAACATTGACAAAGAGGCGCAGAAAATCTGTGAACTTTTCCAAGTAACTGCAAGTTGAAAGAGAAAACAGAAACCAAACACAACATTAAAGTCAAGAAACACACGGGTTAGATAATAATATATATAAAAAGAAAAATACATATATATATATATATATATATATATATATATATATATATATATATATATGTATTTTTCTTTTTTAAAATCAAGGCTAGGTGCCCACATAGTCAGAGAATGTTAAATCACCCTGGCCCTAATTTACATCTTGAGAACAGACGGTGACAATGCAGCTCATGAAAACATTAAGCTTGTTTAAGCTTAATGTTATTGGGACCATAGCTACTTGTGATCTTTCTCTGGAACAATCTAGTTAACTGAAAACCAGACCAAAATTGTGCAATTAAGAAGTTTTCAAGTTAAACATAGGAAGATAAAATTGACCCACATGACTGAGGTAAATGGCTGTTTATAGCCTGTGTAGAGAGCAGCAGTGTTGAAAACAAAAGCGTTTTTAAAAGATGGACTAAGAAATACCACAGTGCAACCTCTGAAGCTTTGAGTACAAAAAAGGTCGAGATGACCAATTACAGACCTCATGGTGACATTGCCATGATAGAATACACTATATAGTCTGCAAAGCCTTGCGTATGCACACATACTAGTGTAAACTTATAGATGGAGCCATACCTCTCATCAAGTTCTTGCAGGCGGTTCTTGACTGTATGAGCGTTATTCTCTCGCGTCAGCCTCTGCAGGAGAAAGAAGGTCTGCTGGAACATGCGCAACAGGTACTCTTCAAAATCCATCGGAACACAGTTCTTTGACACAAGCTCGTTGACACAGGTCATGGCGTATACACCAAGCCGGGCACGATCCACCTTGTTGCCCTCACTCTGCTGTCCGTTTCGCCCTCCTCCATTCGATGCTGGTGGCATTGTCCCCGGATTAAGCTGGCCATTGGAGCAGGAGTTTGAGGAGATGAAGGATCCTGGCTTGGCCTTTGTCCGAATATCACAACCAAAACGTGAAAAATGAAAAATGGATGCCAGCAGGGTGGGTGTGATGCTTGTGGACAGAGGGATCCAGCTGAACAGGTGGGCCAAACACTCCAAAACAAGACAACAGAGCTGCTGACTCTCATTGTCCAATGCTGCCATGGGCTGGCACAGCAGCTTTGAGTACTGACTGCCCTGAAACAAACTGCCCAGCAATTCCACTGATGGATTGGAGACAAAAAAAAAAAAGGTCTGGTTAACACACAACAAACCACTCTATAAAATGCTTGCGTTGTCAATGTTAGATAACTATTAAATGATTATAAAAACATTACAATCAAGTCGTTGCAGTTTTAACTTTTTTAACAATTTACTCACCACTTTCCCCTGAAGTGGGTGAGGGAGGAGGGGTGGAAGCTATGACACTGTGTTTGTCCCAATAGGTCTCCAGAATACCTGAAAAACAAGACGTGACCAGAACCCAATTATCTATATATACGGAAGGTTTTCAACCAAAACATTTGGTCTGACTGACAGCCTGAGCAGTTCAAATTAAACTAAAAATCTAACTTATGTAGATGTATCTGAGTCTGTCTCAGGCTATCCTTTACCTCCCTTGCACTGTTAACTCAGAGTTCAGTTACATAGAGCCATATGCATGCATCAACCAGTAGTTCTGTGCTGTCACTACAATTGACCAACCAGCAATTATAACCGGGGGAAAAAGAAAAGAAAAAAAAAAAAATTAAAAAAAAAAAATACTTACATTGGGCATTCACTTTTGCATAAAATATTAAAAGGTTGTTCTCACCCGTCAACAGTCCAAGCACCGTCGGTACCTGCTCCAGCAGAAGTTTACGCAACTCATCTTTCCTGGCGACACTCAGGTCTTCTCGAGGACACGCAAGTTCTTCCGATGTGGTTTTCAACATCACCAACCCCAATGACGCCAGAGCTGGGGACTGGATCAACTGTGGTTTACAAGAGATTAACAGACATTAGCTCCATCGATAAAGATTACTGAATCTTACCCACTAAATATCCACTACGAGAGAAACATTTTTATTTATTTTTTGTAATACTTTACATGCCACCAAATAAACATTTCTTCACATTATTTTGCCAAATTGGCCACATTTGCTCTAAACATTCACAATACATTGCGACCATATATACACTAGACTTGTCCAATCAGCTGTGATTTTACTCTTAGGCCAGCCCCTTTCTAAGAATGAAGAAACCTCAAATGTTGACGGTTATCTTTTTTAATTGAATCAATTTAATCCATTGGATTTTAATTTTGTAATTAAAGAAATCAATTCCATCCCTCTTAAGAGGATTCATTACCTGCAAATAACAAAGCTCTTTTTCATTACGGTTCTCTGCAGCAATTCTCAACCAATCCTCCAAGCAATAGTATAATGTTCATGTCTAGCCACATCCTCACAACTGACTTCAAATACATCCTTCCAAAATCACACGGCTAAATAAAAAGAAAGTAAACCTGAAAAACTTTGAATACATTTGATAGATGTGCATATAGGTAAAGGGAGGAGGACACTTATTTAGAGCATCTTCCCATTAACAGAGAACAATTTGTTTAGTCCAACAGAAGCTATGATTTTGTGATTTTGTGTCTTTCTCAACTTTTGTTAAGTATTTAAGAACATATTTTTTTTAAAACACCTATTTACTGATGATTTATATGCAAACTAAACATTGTAATAGCATAAATTGCATCAGTAGGGCTTACCTGAAGGGTGTTTGTAAAGAAGTCATGGTAAAACATCGGCCAGTCTTGGCGACCAATGTCCACAATGACTTTGCACAGTTTGTTTCGGATGAAATAGGGCACCGATTTGTGTTGAGCAAGTAGGAGCTTGGGCAGACAGCTGCGAATCTCCATCTTGTCTTGTGAAGCAACACCGATCCACATCTTGTTCACCAGGTTCTGAAAGTAAACAATCAGCAGTTAAAGCTGTGTCTGAAACTGCAAGTTTATACAGACAAGATTTTGTTCAAGTAACTTCTTTTGTAGGATTCAAGAAATGAGGAAACTTGAACGATGTGAAACAAATTCTGTTCTCAGTACCTTTGAAACACTACTGTTCTTTGTGTACTTTCTTATTTTCAAAGTATAAGAAACTCAAGAGGGCTCTAGGCAATGCTCAGAACTAAAAATATGAATCTCTAAATTGCAAGGACTTACTTCAAATACTGTTAGGCTGTACATCATTACGTATTCATTCCGAGTATTGGAGAGAAAGAACAAGCACTGGCGCCACGCTCCAGTCTGCTGTGCAAAGTTATTCAGCAGCTCTTCTGCAAAAAAAGGAAGTAGACATGACAGAGGTACATTACATTGAAGTCGTTCACTTACAGACAGACTGAAAGTAATGCGCCACAAGACAGGAAGTGCATAAAAAGTGATGCAAGAAATACTTTTAATAGAATACAAATAACTTCAGGTCACATTGAACACTCTACAGTGACGAACCTATGTATACAGTACATGGGAATATGTGTCAACAGTCAAAAATAATTGTGAGAGCATCAGATTGGAAAAAAAATTAACTGTATGACAAGGTTTTACTAACCTATTTCTCTCTTTCGCTCATTGGTTGTGCAGCCGTGAAAGAACTCAGTCATAAGGCTTTCGAGTGCACGCAGTGATGCCTCCTCTGAAGCCTATCAGATGACAAAAAAGGTTGAGTACAAAACACACATTTAGACAATCTATTTGACAATATGAAAAATCTGAAACCTCTGAATGCCATATTTATTATCATAATGATCAACACATTAGCATTACAAATATCCCACGGACCAGTATCTGTCAGTGTGACACACATTTTGGTTGTGCGCATGAAAAAAATAAAAAACACAAATTATATAATATTGTGCGCGCTTGTTGCTGTTATTCCGCTCCTCAATGCTTAAGGCGGCTGGAGAATACAGCTAGCTAGATGGTTGCAGGGTTCGATTCGAACGAAAGACCAATCATAAGCCACTAAAAACACCTCTTTACTAACAAGAAAACCATTGTCAGTGAAGAGAACAATGCATTACCATTCAAGTATCCTACACATCTCATATATATGTATTAAGCCATTAACTTTTGTATAATTTGTATCAATGAATTTGTTGATACAGAATGACATGTTGCCCGGTTGGTTGATTTGAAGGGAAACCGTTTTGATGTTAGTAAGATGTCAGTGCCTGCAGCCTTATCTACCATCTTACTCAAGTGGGTCACCCTTCCTCTAGTGAGTTGGAAACTTATCTTCACATGATGTCCCTAAGTACACGTAGCTATAGTTGGACATTTAACGTGGATTGTTGTGTATGTACTGGCATTGTCTCATGAAAAACATAATTCAGACAGATTATCAATTTTAAAGTTCACAACTGCGATCTGACTTGCTCATATAGATTAGATCAGCATTGCATGATAATTCCATACAGGTCAAATCTAGTTGCAATTTAAACAATTGCATTATCGTTACATCAAAACCAGGTGACGGCAAGTGGGGAGAATTAGGGCCCTGCCAAGTGTAAACAAGATATCAAATTGAGATTTTAAAGAGCAGTTCCTGTGGCAGGCAGGTCTGAATTCCTCAAATAAGCCACAACTTGCCGAGGCTCAACACTACTCGCAGCAAATGTTCTGTTTTGCAAGATGGGCGTCTTGCACCGTGAAATGGCTTAACGAGCTGTCACATCCCGTGAAATAACGTTACCTGCCCAAACATAAACCGTTATATTGAACGGAGGGCAGTACATGCATACAATTACACACGTTTAACGACACGTAAAGACAGTTGAACATATTACAAACATAACTTTGGATATTCCTGTTCAAATATATGAATCAAGCACTTATGCACCCACGTTAGCTGCTAGCAAGAAAGACAGGACGACAACGTGAATAAAACAAAAATGATACTTACCATGTTTATTTGACCGAGATGCTTTCTTCGGTTTACTTATTCTTGGATTAATCACAGTAATACGACAACATGAGCTCTCCGGCTCGTCGGTTCTGCCGCTAACGTTAGCTAAGGTGTTGCTGGCTAACGTATCCGCAGAGGGGTCTCATCGTGGTCTGCCCTCCTACTCGGGTCGACACGCAACACACCACCAAGCTAGATTCTCGTTGACTTCACCTAACTACAATAACAACGTTTAACACCGAGTTAATTTACGAATAAAACGCGTTTTCGCCAAAGTTACTAAGTTCGGTTTAAGACTGAATCCTCTCGTGTTGGTCAGTTATCTGCATTATTGTTGTTGTTATTCCATCTCCCGTTTAGCTAAACGTGAACCATCTAAACGTTAGCTATCACCGGTTCCAGCTCGGGAGAAACGTGCAACGTTAATTAGCTTTCTATGTCAAGCGGTCCGGAGTGAAGTTACCCAGCTGCTAACGTTGCAGCGGATGGCTAACTCGCTGCTAGCTCCTCCAGAAGGATGAAGACACACTTCTGTTAGCTAGCTAGCTGTCAAACAGACATCATTCTATGGCCGGTTGTCACGGCCTTTACCGTTTGTACTTTCACAACGGGTGAATATGCACACTTAACGTTAACTTATACATCTGACACGTGATTAAAAAAAATACACAAAATGTATAATACTGTGCGCGCTTGTTCCTGTTATTCCGCTCATCAATGCTTAGGGCGGCTAGAGGATACAGCTAGCTCGCTGGTTGCAGGGTTCGATTCGCGACTTCCTCTTTTGCTGCAAATAATTAACCAAACCAATCAGCTCGTGTCAAATGAGTCACAATAATAAAAGCACGACCTCCGGTTACAATCTTTTAAAAGTGACGTATTGTTTTGGGACAAGTACTGACAACGTTTTTATAACATTGTTCAAATAAATAAATAAAAAGTAAACTGCAGTGGTTTTGAGTGAAATATTTTACATATTTACGTTTATACATCTGTATCTTAAAAGCATACACATAGCTCATCTAACTAATATCGTCTTTCTGCTAGACAGCAAAAACTGATTTATTTTTTACAGGACCTTCCAAACATTATTACACAATTTGATGAAATCTACACCTATGGGAACATTAATATTTCTCACCCCTTATCACCTTTTCTTACACATAACATACCGATTATGATGATACTTTCTGGAAGGAGGTGGATCGTGAAGTCAATGCATCATTTTGTTAAAATTGTTTATTGTACACAATATATTACAACAATGACATAGAATCATAGATCATCATAGAATCCCAAATTTCGTCTGAAGTTGTCTAATTATACATAGGCCTGTATAAGAATAATTAAGTAATAGTAATAGTAATAATAATAATAATAATAATAATAATAATAATAAAGACTAAAACCAATAACCACTTAAACATAAAATATATTAAATTTTGTGACATATACTGAACACAACAGAACAAATACAGGTGAAACGAAAAGTTTAAGCTTGCTCCCGTCAGGCAGGTCATTCTTAAAAAAAATCTAGTGTTCTTGAGGCGAATCCTTGCTCTGGAGATTCTGGTTCAAACGGGGTTCAAACTTTGCTGATAACAACTTAAAGAACCCAACTGACAGTCAAGTTAGTATAAATGTCCTCATTTCGCCAGGAAAGGGTATTTCCATTGTATAAGGAGTAAGTTAATGACTTACAGTATTATTTAATGTTACTATTATAGAGTTCAAATACTAGGTACATTCATGTTCCAGTGATCCAGATCCAATTCAAATTGATCCTTTCTCCTTGGTTAGTTCATTGAGGTTGCTATCTGTGGGCATGGCATTTTTCTTGAAGGTGTGCTGTCTTTGTGCTTGCATGCTATATGCCCAGGCTCTGTCCACACCATGTCCCTCAATCCTGCAGGGTGTCCAGTTAGGGAAGGGAAAACGACCAGCTACCACCAATGCATCATCAGGAAGCTCAGTCTCCAACTTCTGCTGCAGTAATGAAAGCTAGAAACACAAGAGCACAATATAAAATTACTGTAATACGTCAACAGAAATTTACTGAAATTGATCTATAATAATGAATCTGAACCATGTGCTAATAGATTATTCTAAGAGATTTGTTTTTGGTATCAATAATCTTAAAAAAATATAGCTTTTAATAAGTTTAATTTCTTCATTATTTCTGCATTATTTTCTATTCCGTGTGCTACACTGAGATGTCTTTATTTAGTTTTTATCAGTTTATTATGTTACTCACCACACTAGGAGCCAAAAATACTGTGATATTCTTGCATTTTGTCAAGTCGACCTGTGATGAAATACAATGTATGTGGTAAATATGCACTTTTATTGACATTTCATAAAAATAAAAAACACAAATACAACGATAACATGCAAAAAAAAACTTGCGTTTTCGTACTTTTTTAAATGGAATAATTAACATAAAAAGTTAAATTTATGGGCAACCTAGACCTAGTGTATTATTCACAAAGATGTTTGTTCAATTCACTTCCATATTTGCTAATAAAAAATAATATTTTGTCAGCAATTTAGATGGAAAGAGTCTGACTGTGTTGTTCTTTCTAACTTTTTCTCCTCGAAGTGGAGACATTTTCAATCCAACTTTCATGTTCAAAGAGTGTTACTAATGCCATAATACAAGTCAAACCTTCCAGAGATCTTCCCGTCGGTACGACACTTCATCACGATGGCCTGCTCTCCAGGCATGAAAGTGGGCCAAGCGAACAAGCCAAGGGTTGAGCTCATAACCAACAGCAGGAGTGAAACCCTGCCGATGTGCTTCCAAGACCTTGAGGGTTAAACATGATCACGGTAAAAACCATTGCTCACCAGGGCAATAAAAAGGAGCCAAAATAACTTGCATATACTTACAATGCGGCCATCACCAGATCCCAAATCCACAAGGCCCCCCTTTCGACCTTTGAACAACGTCATTACATGATTTACTTGAGTTTTGCTGGCAGGAATGTACGGGACCTGAAATAATTTTAAAAGAGCTTCAGATAAAAACAATTATTGTATAGATTGTACAAGAAAGGTTATATAGTTATTCAAAGTGTTATAAAGACGTAGACCATACCTGTAGCCTCAAGGGGACTTTTCGGAAGCCTGGCTGGAGTATTCCCACCCACATGGCATATACAGCAAGCCCAGTGCCAGCAGCTATCTGAGCCACACCCCATCCTCCGAGGTGCTTCGTCTTGAACTCAGCTAAGGCCTCATCTGGTGCATCATCATCCATTCCTGCATGAAATGTGTAGTTTGGGGTTTAAGTTCATATACACTACTACAACTTATAGGGGAAGGGTTATAGAGTATTTATTATTTTTATTGCGTTACATTGTATATTCTGTAGCAAAGGGGCTTGGGCTTGAAAATGTAATATATTTAATCTCATATCTTAAATATGAAATAATCAATGCATAAGTGATTTGAAGTAAATACACCAATTTAGTGGACAGGCTCTGTGATTGCAGGATATACCTTGAATTATTACTACTTAATATCCCTTGATACTTTAGCTTCAGGTGGTTTTTCCTGTTTGTTTACAATCCTCTTCTCCTTCTACACCCACAACAGGAAGTTTTTCCAAACACACCGTAGATGCATTTTTCACAACACAAAGGTTAGTTGGTGTAAATTCAATCGGCTGGATTTAGACTACTAGTTAGTAAATCAGCTGTTTAGACATAAACCTGTATAAACAATAAAGTGCCAGATGATTCAACGCTGTACTGGTAATTACACATTTATTATTGTTAACCATTCGTTTGAGCCATTGTGATCCAGCCTAGACATGGCATGTAACGTAATCTTCTGCTACTGATCTTTTGTGATATCTGTCACAGACATTGGTCACGGACGGGTTACGTGCAGCGAGTTGAGGGTCACATGTATGCAGTTATTATTTTGTACCCAGACGTTGTCCGGATACAGGACTGACACATTAATTAGCAACAACACAACATAATGCTGCCGTACTCACAGAAAAACGCAATAAATTTGCTGACGTTAAAGTAATTAACAATAAATATGTCATTGACCTGAAGCAGTGCTTGTGGAGCATAGATGTACGAAGAGACCGGTAAAGACGGAGCGGTCCGTCTGCGAAATATTCCGAACATACAAGAGCCTGCTCACATTCGTTCCGCACACATTTCCTAAGGCAGTGTACCCCCTGCGAAAAATATTTTTTAGTAGAGTACTCCCTGACCAGTGAAAAGCATTTTTGGCTGAAAAGAAATGTTGGCGCTGTGCCATCAGTGTCTGATTTAATATTGAATATATACAATTCAGTTTATTAATATTTTATTGAATATTTATTAAATAACTATTTTAAAAAGGACTTTTTATCGATGCTCATATTACATTTTTTAAATATCACGTACCGCCAGAGGTACACATATCCCCTTTTGAGAACCACTGTCCTAAGGTAACAATGTACAAGTTGTGTAGCTCAACTCAGATTTTCGAAAATCATTATAATTTGCTCTTTGTTATTTTTATTAGTACTAGTATATTCCTTTGCTCACTGGTATCTGTAATTAATTGTATGTCTTCTGCCTGTTCTATATACAGTTTATAGTTAATTTGACACTATACTTCAGTTTCCTGGTTAAAATGTAAAAAACAAAAAAAAAAAACTGTTCAACAAGATCACAATAACTTTATTTTAAATATAACATTATATTTTTTTTTTTCAAAATGGTAAAAAAATAATCATATAAACCCTAGTTGTACAGAGAAAAAGGAACGTGTGTCTTGACACAGCACAAGAGGAGGCGTCACTGTCAGTCGCTGTCGGCATCATCACTGATGACCCCCTGGAGGTTGGCCCAGTCGGTTGCTCTCCTCCGCCCTTGGTGTGTATTGCTTTCATCGTCACTATCAGAGCCGGAGTTCAGGGAGCGCAGATATGTAGAGGACGGAGGGTTAGGTTGTTCCTGCCATGCTGAGGCTCCTCTGCGTTTCGGTCGACCTGGAAGAGGTTTCCACATTAACTTTCTTAATAAATATTTTCACAATATTTATATACATTATAAATATACTATTTCACAGTGTGTGGTGAATGCAACACATTTTATATTGCTTTGGATGGAGAGTTTTCTATTTGAGAAATCAGTAAATATCTACAATTCACCTCAGTGCCATTTCCCCCCACCAATATCCTATAATTGCCAAGTCCAATGCATTTATACTTCTTTGCTTATCTAGAACTCAGATGTAAAATCAACTAGTCTTTCCTGTATTGTTTAGAAATTTGCACAATAAATAAGCCAAAAGATTTACACAAATTTAGGGGAACATACAGCAAAGCACTGAGAAAAAAATAAAATAATGACCCTTCCTCCAGAAAACTGGAAAAGCACATTGGTAATGGGTGCCACCACTCAAGTCACAAATAGTTACCTTCTGTGGCAATGATGTTGCTGACATCGAGATCAGCTAGTTCCTGAGATTCCTCTCTTTTCATTCTGACTTTTTTGCATTTCACAATGGATGGCTGACCTGTGTAAAACACACACACACTTCATCACTTTAACCAATGGTTCCCTGAGTTAAACAAATTGTGTCAAAACATCTTGGCAGCCCGAAGAGTTAGATACTTTTGTGTACTGAGAATCAACTGGAAACATGTAGGAACTACGCCCAGAATGTGTGGTCTGTTGAAAGGTGACTGTATTCCCACTGACCATGGACACCAACCCCTTCAAGCTCCTTCTTCAGAACAGCCACCTGGGAGCGAATAGAGCGACAGCCATCCAGGAGCTTCTTGTAATTCAGTCTCACACCACATAGAGCAATGTACCGCTTGAGCCTCACAACAGCTTTGTCGTCATCCTGCAGGAGGAATCCGGGGAGACAGGTTGTGAAGAGAAGATATGTTAACCCTGACTCTACAATTACCAACACAAGCGTCCTGATCTACGATTCATCTTATACTTTGTCTCCATTCAAAACACGGAGGGTGATTAAAGGAAATTAGAGGATCCTTTACTCAATATAAAGAGTCAGGAAATAGGCTTGAACGTTTACAAAGCTTGATAACGTCACTCATCGACTCACCTTTTTACTTTTGCCACTCTTCTCTTTTTTCTCCTCTTTTTCCGTGGCTTTCTTCTTTTTATCATGTTGTGTTTTTTCTTTTCTACCATGCGGTTCATCATCCAACGAGGGGAGTGACGAATCTGAGTCCACGTCGTTATTTTTGTCTTCTTCCGAGACCTTTTCTTCTGCACAACACAACAAAAACTCAAATCAAGCCAAACAAAAATGTGAACATTTAAGTACTGTAGACGCAAATATAAAGTTGTCACCTTTTTCACTGTCGTCTGAGGAGTCATTGCCGTTGATTTTGTCACTCTTTTCTGACTTGTTCTCCGTGTCGGTTTCATTCTCTTCATCGCTTTGGGGGGTTTTCTTTCTTCGACTTGTATTGCTGCTTCTTTTCCCTCCATTCTTCGTCGCATTAGCTCTCTTCATCACAATTTCTTTCGGGTTGTCCTCACAGTCACTCTTCTCCTCTTCTGATTTATTAATTTCCTCATCTGTTGAGTCTTTACTGATGATCTGTTGTTTACCCTTTGCATTTGTCTTTTGCTTTTCTTCTGCACAACACAACAAAAACCCATATCAAATCAAACAAAAACGTGAACTTAATAAACATTTAAGTACTGGATATGCAAATATAAAGTTGTCACCTTTTTCACTGTCGTCTGAGGAGTCATTGCCGTTGATTTTGTCACTCTTATCTGACTTGTTCTCCGTGTCGGTTTCATTCTCTTCATCGCTCTGGGGTGTTTTCTTTCTTCGACTTGTATTGCTCCTTTTCCCTCCATTTTTTGTCGCATTCGCTCTCTTTATCACAATTTCTTTTGGGTTGTCCTCACAGTCACTCTTCTCCTCTTCTGATTTATTAATTTCCTCATCCTCTGAGTCGTTACCGCTAATCTGTTGTTTCTTTCGCTGTGATTTTTTCACCTCTTGCTCTGAATCCTCAGATTCAGAATGATTTCCCTCCTCTTCCTCACTCGCTGGTTTGCAGTCATCTTTTTCCTCCGATTCTGTCATTAACCACACAAGAAAAGACAAAGGTTTACTATGGAGCAACAACACTCACTGAAATTAGAATTACAGCCTCACAACGGTGTGCTTCTGCCAACCAGTCATGCAGCAGTTTAAACCCATGTCTGTTCAAAATGTCATCACTTCTCATTATTTCATCAGATTAGAGATTTGTGAGAAATTGTCCTAATTAGCATTTATTTTTTAGTTATGGTCAAAATGTTTTGTTAGGTCTCAGTGACCTTTGACCCCCAAATTCATATTAACTCAAGGCATCCCTGAGATATCGCAAATGTCAAATATTTGATGGTTCTGGCTTCTCACAGATGAGGGGTTTCTATACATTTCTCTTTTTCATTTCACAGTAAACTGGATCTCTGTATGTTTTGAACAGTTGGTTGGACAAAAGAAGACCGTTGATGGAATCAGCAAGGAGTGATGGGTTATTTTTCAGACCAAACAATTATTCAAGAAAATGATCTTCAGAGTAATCATAATGAAAATAAAAATGCCTTGCAGCCCTCGTCCTACTGTTGATGATGGTCCAGGACATTTTTGTATTAAGTGTAAAACAGGCTGTATATTATTAAAGCTACAGGCATCTAAAAGGCATTAATAGACCACAACAACCCACCTGATGACGAGTTTGACTGACGACGTGATTTCTTTGCCGTTGACTTCTCATCATCATCTTCTTCCCCACTAATCACTTCATCCCTTTCGTTTTCTCTCTTCCTTTTGTTTTGGGGCTTCTTGCTGGTCTCCAACTCACTTTCATTTTCCTCGTTATCCTAGCAGGGGGGAAAACAACAAATCGTACAAAATGACAATAATAACTACAGAACTAGAAATGATCCCCCCACAGAAAAATAAAACAATTAAAGAAACAAGCTGTAAAGGATGAATTCAGATACCTGCATTTTCATCAGTTGCTCTTCAACCGCCAGTTTCATGATAGTTCTGGCTTCTGGACTTAATGATTCACATCGCACTTGTGCCAGATATCGCCTTTTTAAAATCCCCAGGGTTAGGGTGCTGCAATACGATTAGAAAGATGTCGTGAGAGAGAGGAACCAATTACAGTCTGTGTTTTGAACACGGACCAGGATGAGACTGTCAACTTACACACCCACACTATACTGGTTTTCAATCAGATGAAGACAGTAAACAACACACTTTTCACGCGCATTGAGTTGTCTTTATGAGAAAAATGGAGCATTAAAGTTATAGCGACTGCAGTGTTGGCGTTAAATGAGCAACATGTGGCTGGTTAGTTGATGAGCCTGAACAGATTCAACAGGTAAGCTAACGTTATAGTGCACCAAAGTTAGCAACATTAACTGTCAACAAACACGCAAACAATCGAGGCGCGCAGACTAGTTAACTTAGTCTCGGTACAAACAACAGTTGAAAACAACTCCTGAATATTTCAACTATACCTGAGGTTCGGCTCATCGCGAAGCTGACCACACACAAACTTGCGGATAGCCGTCGCCTCCTTCTCCGACAACATCATTACTGGTTATAGAGGTTCCGTTTTGGGGCCAGCCGACACCCCGGGAAGTTACCGGAAGTGACGTCAGACCAGAGCAACGCCCCGTCAAAATTAAAAACATAAACTCACCTCAGAATATACAGAATATACACGTCTGTGGAAGTGGGTTTATATATATTTTACATACACTTTCTCAAGGGTTACCTTTATTTAGTAATTTCTTTAATTATCAACATTTTTCCTAAATTCTCAAAATGTTATAGTACTAAAGAACATTTCCACAATATTACATTTTCGGAAGAAATTTAGAATTGAGTGTGCCTTAATATTATTGCACATACATATATTAATCAAATGTGTCAGTGAAGTGATACATACATAAAATATTGACCTAAGTTTTGTGCTCTATACACAGTAATGCTGAATAACATTGACATAATTCATGCCACTGAATTGAGCATCCGTTAAGATTAGCAGCTTCTAAATTTATAGTCTTATGAGCAGTTTAAATGAATGAAACATTTTGGAGCATATCCAGTAAACACAGTAATACATATCCTTGTTTTCTGTTAACATGTATGTTTTTGAGTCAATTTATTTACTATACTTCAGATAAAAACAGAAAGAAACACAAAGCTAAAGTTTGATTTCACAAGTAATTTATTCAGAACATTCCCATGACCACAATAGGACGGAAGTCATATTTGTGCATATTTGAAGGTATTCAAATGTGATATTATTAAGGGTCTGCGATACATATTGTTCTCTTTCAATGCTATCCCCCCCACCCCGAATATTCAGAGAGATCATGTTTACTCAAGACCCTGGTGAATATCGGAAAGAAAATGTGTATCCTCTCCAAGGGGGATAATAAAACCAAGTATTAATTGCCTTCATCATCACTGTATGGTCAATTACTCGCAGCACATTTCAGTGGTTCAGTATAAAACATAAAGCGAAAGTGAAAGATCATGGCTCAGAATAAAATACAATATCAAAGAAATGATCACGGTTCCTCATGAAACATTAAACTGAAATGTAAGTACACTATTTAGTCATTTACAGGAGTAAATTATAAATCTGGTGTGTGCTATGGAGTGCATCATATCATTTCCAAATATTTTAACTCACTTGAGCACTAGTTAACACAAAAGATTGCATACAATACAAAAGTTAAATACCAAACAATAAATTAGGTTCATAAATTAATTAATAAAAACATCTTGAAGCAACAGCAGTAATAATTTAAATAAAGAAAATGGAGCTGCTCAACAATCTCATTCATAGACAACCTTCCTTAAATGGCTACTCAGTTTTATTCCAGTGTTAACATATCTAGGCTAAACGTGACCATCCTCTGTTCATTACTGCCAGACAGCATATCAGTCCAACTTATAAATAGGCCACCGATGTTTCACAACCTGAATAAACCGACTGATGGTGTTTCCTATAAGTCAAACAGAGGAAGGTGCCAGTGCATATCATTAACACCCACTCTAACCGGTGGGGTGGAGATGGGCTTTTGAGCCCATTTGTTAACACACAGGAAGTTCCTTAACATTTGAAAAGCAATATTTATGCCAGTTTCATGTCCCAGGTAATTTTACACATTTCCTATTTAAATAATGTACACAATTTGTCTTCTTGTAAACAGAAGCATTTTTCATGTCCAAACAACTCTTACTTCAGTTACAGATCAGTCATCGACTCCTACATTTCTGTGCAGTGACGTATTAAGATAGTTTAATGACATAACTAGCTACCGAGCTATTGCTATGATCAAGGACATTTCTTTCATTCTGGCGATCAAGAAAAAATGAATGTAAATTCACAATCCCGAGCCTTATGCTTCACATTATTAGTCCTTATACACAGTTTGCTGACCGGGCCCTCTTTCATCATGCATTATATGCCTCCGTACGTGGATCCGTCTTACTCGCCTGTCCCCTCCCGTAGCACCCTCTTCATCAGCTCCCAGGGATGAACCTGAGCCTCTTGAATCTAAAAGGTGCAAGCCTCCTGGACCAGATCCTCGGCCATTCTCGTAGATGAGGATATTAAGGGTCTCTTCAAAGATGCGAGCCTCAGGAAACTCAACCTAAAAAACAATCAATTCAGACTTGGTATTTAATGATATATTTCACATTAAAGCAGTAACATTAATTCATAATAGCTAACAATAGGTAATTTCAAATATTCAATTTATTTGTTTTTGTCAAAACAGTTTCAATGACAAAATGATATAGATAGATAGATAGATAGATATAGTCTCTGCTAGCATTCCTCTGGTTGTATGTGTGTTATGTTCCATCTTTAGTCCTTAATGTTTATGAGAATTTTGGGCAATTCCCTGACAAAGCCTGCAGAAATGCAGACTTTAGGAAAGGGTTCATAAAAGGCTCAAAATGTCTGCCAGAGAACATGCAAACACTCGATGATTTGACAGTGAGACAGAACTAAACCCTCAGACTTTGTGGGAGAGCGCCCTTAAAGCCCGTGAGTATGAGAGTGTGGAGATTGGGATTGGACCCTCGAGCAGGTTAGCTCAGCTCATTATCTTTGGAGGTGCTTCCCATCTTTGTGCTAAAATGTCTAAAACCTATTGCTATAAGGACTTTGTGTACACAATAGGTCCCGCTTACTTTGGTCTGCTTCTTCTCTGTGGCATAGACAATGGAAGTGCAGCATACTTCAGCAATCTTGCGGCCTTCCCCGTAGAAAGACCAACAGCAGATCTCATCCCCAAGCACATCTTTGACAAACAGGACCCGGCCATTAAATCGTAGCACGAGTTTGTCAAACAGTTCAATGTTCTTCAGCAGGTTATCGTCAGAGTTGCTGGTCACAGGGGAGAGACAACGAGGAAGTAAGTGTCAACTGAGAAGACGAATAAGCACTTTCCCATCAAAATCCAAATAATGAAGCTAAAAAGTGAAGGTCAAGTGAACGCATAAACCACTGATGATTTGTTATGTTAGCATCTGGCTCCTCAAATTGTTTTTCATACTCTTTCACAGTCTCTGTAGGACACATGCACAGTCAGCCGTATTATTTTACCTGGTGTAAGAGTATTTGTTGTTTCCTCTGTTATTCTGCAATTTTACTACTGGCTGTGGAGACAAGACACAAATAAATCCAAGTGATTATGTAGCCGATAAATGGAACATCGTCTTCACAAATTGTGTGTACATACACATACAGTACATAAAGAAATACTGATAAACATGTTGAGACAAAAACAGATCCAATGTATAAATCTAGTATTTTTAATTTGGTAAAGAGAAACAGTTTAACCCCTGGTACAAAGGAACCTGCTTGACAATTAGGATTTTAGACAATTAGCACAGCTGATAATCTGAACACATTTGTCAGTGGTTTATTTGATTGAGATAAAATGTACCTTTCTACAAGTAGCAATCATCTTCTGTTCTTCTTTGGCTGAGGTGATCATGGGGATGCGACACACAGTTTCAAAGACATCCTTTTGTTTCTGAAGGTAAACATAAAATAAAGTAAAATAAAGAAATAAAGTACATTAAAATACAGCTGCAACACTTGTTTGTAAGTATTGATTATCCTTCATGGATCAAATGTAAAACACCCATCATTAAACACCAGGGTCCAAACTAATGTCTAAGTTTCCTCTTTAGTCTGCTAAGTAGCCATTTACCTGCAGGGCACTGAGGCAGTGCTGGACTAGTCCCTGCACCTGATAGTACTGGGCCTCCTTCAGAACTTCATCCACTTCTCTGTGGTCCTCTGGAAGTGGTACTGAGCCATCTCGGAGGAAGTTCAAAACAAGTCCAAAATGTCGGCCACACCTATCCAAAACTACCCAACCTGTGCCAACAGGAGAAATATCTTCAGTTATTGGCAACCTTCAGTAATCTTAATTACCTTTTGTCTTAGGCTAATGGTCCTAGTGGGCACTGAGTCCTTTACTATGGAAACAGCTAGCATAGACACATCTTTCGCATATAACCAGTACTGAAGGCCACATAAGATAAAGTTGGTAATAACAGTCAGTGCAGACAATCTTGTCTCATGTGAAAGTGAAACCTCTTGCAGACAAATCTCTTTTGGGCTGCAAGTTGATTTCTTACACCACAAAACTGGATGCACCACACGTGTGAGAAAGTTGCCCAATGGCCCTCCATTATATAAATCATGTTTTACATCTAAATAAAATACACACTATGATAATGGTGTAAGGCTTAAAAGGTAATCCCGATGTAAAACTAAAGTTGTAATTTTACTTAGGAATTTAGAATGTATATACATTCAAAACAAGCCACCTGAAATAAGTAAGTTATTAAGGCATAAGAAATTATATTGCATACTGTTAAAACTCCTGACATCACTGGCACAGCCTTCAAGACATTCAAAAATAACAACGTGGATCCAGTAAAAAATGTTGGTGCTCATCAGACACATCCACTCACCTTCTGAGTCTATGGAAACCTCTGTTCCTCCATTGCATATGCTCCGCAACAGACTCTCTTCCTTGCTTAATGTCTGAACAGTGGTATAGTGTAGGGAGCCGCCCACATTTAATTTGACATACTTGCTCCCCAGAAGACCTCGATTTCTAAACTCATCTGTGTTGTGGAAGGCTGGCTGGGAAACGGAAGACTGGGCAGAGTCAGCAGCATGACTGCCTACTGAAGCCTCAGCAGACATGGGGCTGAAGAGTCACTTCCTGACTGTAAAACAGAAGAATATGATGACTTGTTAGTAAAAGGTGCATGATAGTTTCTTCAGTGTTCCATGTATGATGGCTGTATAGGAAGCACTCGTTTGTTGGTATATAGATGAGGATGTGGTTATTCGTATTCACAAAAGCAGTAGACACCAGATGTGGTACAACATTCAGTATGACAAATGGCTTAAAAACCCAGGCAAGGCACACTGTACAATATATTAAGTAATTATAATGGCTGGGAATATGGATGAAAAAAGCAAATTGTAGTGAGGACAATTTTTGAGCAAGAAATTGAACAACCACAATATATCCTTTGCTATTACAAAAGTTGATGGGTCTTTTTATCTTCAGCAAAGATGGGTGGAAAATGATGGCCAGAAGCACATACGTTTCAGCCTTTAACTATGGAAATTGAGCTGCTATTATCATGGTCTTCACAGATCAAGTGGCTGAAGAACCCCCATCAATACAGATTTTCTACCAAACCCATTCTGTGTCCTGTACTTAAAATAAATAAATGTAGTCCTCTACTAACATGGCAAAATACAAGGATGTGAAAATACCCTAAATGGACATTCATTTTATTTCCAAATTGAAAAACATGTATAATTCAACTAACTAGTAATGACGAGGCCCTTGTGTGTAAAGTGCATCAGTTGTCTGCAGAGCTTTTTACACACCTCATCGTAGTGGAATAAAGGAAACACTGTTTCAGCCCCTAATCTTTAATGTAATACACCTTCATAACCAGCTAGCACGTCCTGAATCTGACTGAGGCGTCTGTTGTCTCTCAGCTGAGCACTGCGATCAGGTGGCAACATAACACAAGTACCATAATCTGAAAAACGACTGAGATCTAGTTACTTGTTGAGATAGCGCTAGATGTTAACTGATGAGGCTAATAGATTAAAATAGTATGAAGTTAACGTTAGCTTAAAAACAAGTGTACTCACCACACTGAACATCCAAGGGAGCGGCACAAAGGAACCTAGCTAACGTTGAGCCAAGATAGCTGGATGTGTAAGCGATAAATGAGCTACCAATCGATACTCAGCTAATACTAACAGCCCAAAACACACAACGCAGCTAACGTTTGACAACTCATTTTAATCGCAGCCAGGCTCGCTAGCTGAATCAAAGGGGCTAACGACGGCCCGTCTGTTTAGTTACGATTTAAGCTCGTAATGCTCATTTGTTTTTAATTGCTTCTTGGGGGGAAAAAATTGAAACTTGCCATCAAAAAATGCTAATCGCTATGGTGAGAACGGCCAGTTCCATTGTGGGAGAAAACGATTATTAACTGATGCTAACAGGAGAAGCTAAGTAGGTCACTCGGAAACGAAACTCGCACATCTTCTTCCGCTGCTTTCTTCTTTTACGTCACAAGCTGCGCGTCAAACAGCAACTTGTAGCGTGCGTTAGCGCCACCTGCTGTAACGAAAACGTTGTTTCATATTCCGGTAAATACTAAGAAATAAAGTGGCCAAATTTAAGCAATCAGGAACCAGTTTACAGAAATTATCATGACATGACCACGGTCGTTGTCCTCTCTTATTCACAGATACAACAACTCCACATTATTAGAAAATCTACACCATCGTTACACTGGCGACAGCCTACATAAATAGTATGCCATATAAACATTGCCAATTTGTATCCTGATGATGATAGAGTGTGGCATTGGCATAATTGTAAAACTTACAGAAATAATCACGACACTCATATTCAATAACTAGTCTTAACTGGCCTGCAGTGGCCGACTGTGACTATTGCACAGTAATATCAGTATTAACATTACATTTCATTTATAATATTAATATAATACAACTTTTTCTAATGTGATTAATAAACGACAATTGTTATATTGTATCAACTGCTTTCTGATGTGGAGATCAGTCTTTGCTTTCAATAATGGTATTTTAGCAACAAACGGGATGACATTTTTCTGAATGTATTTAGTCATAGGTGTTTACTGCCCTCTAGTGGACATTGTGAAGAACAGCGTTATTCATTTTATCAAAGTTGCTTCAAAGCAGACACGAGAGCATGCTATCACTTTGGTTGATTACTTAAAAAGAAATTTCGAAGAGAAAAAATCTAACATTTTCAGAAATTGTCACACCATGATCATGTTCGTTTTTGTATACATCATGTATTTATAAATATATGTTTATTTTATGTATAAATGTTGCTGTAGCGAAAAAAAAAGTCTTGACAGTCATGAGTTTTTACTGCCCTCCAGTGGTCAAAACGAGCAACTGCAAATACCGTAAATCCGTCAAACCGTTTAATAATGCCAGTTGATCATCAAGCAGGAAGAGACTGAGCTGCATGTACCTGGAGTCACAGGTGTTTAGTGCCCTCTTGTGGCCACAGTGAGAAACGACAATATTACATTTGTCAAGGTCTATGATGCTGAAGTGAGAGTATGCTACCATGCTACAAATACAAAAATAATGTGGCCAAACTGAAACAATCAGAAACCAATTTACAGAAATGATCGTGAAAAGATCATGTTCGTTATCCTTTATTGGTCACTGTAGATACAACAACTCCACATTCTTCAGGGGGAATAAAACAGATATGTTTACTCTGGTCTATCATTAATATTTAGGGGTATCAGCAATGCTTTTCAAAAAATTAAAGTTTCAAAGTTTGTTTATGTCATGCTCACACTTCGGTGAACACAACATAAAGTAACCAAACTAAAGCAATCAAGGTGGAATAATGATACACAAACATTTTAATGACTACTTTAAAATGGTACATTTCTATTTCAAAATCAAATTATTGAATGTGTGAAACCTACAATATTAGTGTTTTTTCTTACACTTTGTATTTTTTTAAATTTCCATTCCTCGTCTGTTAGACATGAAGGAAAAAGCCAAAGTTTAAAAGTATCTCTCAAAGATAACATCCCTTTCCCATTGTGAATATTTCTCTCTCCATTGGACGAGTTGTATCAATACAGTGCATATTTTGTGTGTGCACAGATGTAGGTATAGCATTGTTATTCAGGAAAAAAATATTGCTAATCTCTACAAGTTTTACACCATTCAACAGAAACTTTATTTCCAATTCAGCAATTAAATTACTGCCTTCAAAAGAGTGTATTCATATATGAAGCAAAGAAATGCTACTGATGATAAGAGAAGAATTAAGTCTACAAAGCAACAGTCTCCTGGATCCTTCATTTGGCACAGAGAATGAGACTACATTCACTGTTGAAACAATCAGTTGCAAATAAATACATAATGCATCACAGCAAGCAGCCAAGTTTGTTATTTTTCATCAACATAGTGCATACAACATCAAATCTGATAACAATGATAACTGTCAATAACTATAATGATAATGGCAAGATTGAGCAGAAGCAATATAATTTACAATCAGTGCATGCTCTAAGCATAATGACATTCATGTCCTCACCTCTTCCTCGTATGTCATGTGACACTGGGTGACAATGCACTCCAGAAACAGCGAAGAATAAAATAAACTGCCTTTGTAAACAGTATTGCAACAACAGATGAAACACGTAGGGACATTAAATTATTTAACATTATATTTTGGCACTGAATTTTCATTACATATATAATGAAAATATATAACCTCCCGCCACAATGTATAATTGTATATATGAGGGTTTTATATATAATTTAGTATATATATATCAACCTCAAGCAATATTAAGTCAGATATTTACATTCAATTTGTTTGTTTGTGTGTGTGTGTGTGTGTGTGTGTGTGTGTGTGTGTGTGTGTGCGTGTGTGTGTATTTCACAGAGAGAGAGAGAGAGAGAGAGACTAAGTGAGGAAAGAAAAAAATAACTGTTAATTTTAAACTTCTTCTCATGATTGAAATAAAAGATTTCTTCCCCTTTTACATCAACTTTAACTTAGTAAAATGTAACATGAGCCGCTCTTAAAATGACAGAAAAACATTCAGTGAGTATGCTCATGACTGTAACCTTTGATAGTTACAAATAAAGTAGTGCCAAGTTTTCTAATATTTTGGCCTCTTAATAATTTAATAAAAAAAAAAAATTAATCAATTTCCCTTCACCCGTTCTTATTCCTCCCACATTGGTAGATGTACTTTGTTATCAATTTCTTACCCATCATAAGGCACCAGTCGTAGCGATACAGAGAGTTGGACCGTGAAGTAGGACCACGTTTGGCAGACCACTATATCAGTGCAACAAATCAAAATAAAGCACTTCCACAAATTGATAAACTAAAAAAACAGTGATGGAAAAATAGAAAGATAGATAGAAATGAATGATAAAAGGGGGGTGAGGCCTTATCATACGAAGGGATTTTTCTTCCCAAAGAATTGAATCTTTCTCTGGTTTTCAATTCTCACCAATTTCTCATTTAAATGGATACTTCATACTCCCGCGTATCCTGTAGGCAGAGCAAGAAATCAATCACTAAAAATCAATTCAGACTTTAGTTTAGATAAAAACATACATAAAAATAGAAGTCTAAATGAAAACCATTTTGAATTATCAGCCTTTTACTTACCCCTGCCTCATAAAGAGGGTTGTTGAAGTCGGACTCGACCGTAATGGGACTGTAGGAGTGTGTGTGAGAGAGAGACTTCCAGAAGAGGGGTTTCCATTCTAATCTGCATATGCTGTGAGCAAGAAAATAAAATGACATATGACCTGACGAATAACGGCTACAGTTTATGCATTACTGTGAACTGAGGTGAAGAAAAGTAAAAGCAGTCTTATAAATTAATTACGGTTTTAAAGGTGCAGTCTGGAGGATTTGGGGACACCTTGTGGTGAGGTTGGAGTTTGCAACCTACTGAAACTACTCCTGAAGTGTGTCGGAGAACTACAGCGACCTACTCCACAACATGAACATGACCCTATCAATAGTCAGTGTTTAGTTTGTCCATTCTGGGCTACTGTAGAAACATCATATACAGTATATATACATACGTATATAAACCGCTCATTCTAAGGTAATGAAAATGCAACAATTCTTAATTTCAGGTGACTATACACACAAGAAAACATACTTATTAATATGATATTCAATATCTGCCAATACGTCCCTCTAAATGTTTCTTTAAATGTCCCTTTGGTTACATAAGGTATACTTACTTTGTATAGTACATGTAAATTCCTCCAATCAGGAGGATGACCAGGATGATTGGCAGAATTATTGCCAAAGCAATGTTCTCACTCAGGATCTGATGGGACGGCTCAAATGACTGGGACACTGAAAAAAAATCATTATCATAAGCTTTTTCATCAACCGTAATGCTTTTCTGTTCACAATGAACTCTTGATTTAGTTCTAAATCTAAAATGTCAAACACATCCAAAAGAGACACCTTCGTAGTACACCAATTACATTTCATTTGACTGATTTTTATGACTTTGTCTGCATGCACTATATCTTTTTTTTCGAGGAGCTATTTAACTTTAAACACATCACAAATTGGAAACGAGTAAAGAAATCACCTTCTAACTTGTGGTCATCCAAAAGATCATCATACGCCACTGTGTGAAATGAATGAAAGAGAAAGAGAAGTAAAATAAATGATTATAAATTATATACCGAAGTCCTAAATGCACCCTGAGTAACTCATCAACACATGTTCAATCAAATCTACGTTCTGCTACTAAAATAATGGCAGACAAGAGCATAATATCTTCATAATCCACAAACTCTGAAATAAAACAAGACAGCTAATCCTATAATTCAGATTCAAGTCTGGACAAGTAAATTAGATGTTTCGTAGCATTTTCCTGTTCTGCGTCAGAAGGTTCGAGAGACAATGACCCTTTACCTTTGCAAAAGGGCGGAGGGCTGTTCCACTGAGAGGGATGGCCGGGAACGCAGCTGATGATGACCTCGCCGATAAGTTCGTAGCCCTCATAGCAGAAGAAACGCAGAGTTTCTCCCGCCTGGTAGCTGTGCTTGTACAAGGTTTGGTACCCATTGTCAGGGACACCCGGGTTTGGGCACGGGTCATACTTCACTGTTCAGAGCACAGAGAGGACAGTTGTGTATTTGCAGTAAATCTGTAAACGTGCAGCCGTAAGCATCGTAAAAAAAAAAAGGGACTCACAGACACACTTTGGGCTGCGGTCGCTCCATTTGGGGGTGCCGGTGTCGCGACCGTGGCAGGAGATTTGGCTGGGACCTTCCAGTTGATAACCCTGGTTACAAGAGAAACGGACGACGGTGCCAACGGCGAAACCTGCTTCTGGGCGCACGGAGCGCGCTCCGTTGACCACCTCTCCTGGGTCAGGACACTGCTGGACTGTGGGGCACACAGTGGGACACAGGGCAGCCTTTTGACTCCAGCAAATACAGTTAAATACAGGGGATGACTGCGTTGACCAGAGTAAAAACCTGGATGAAACCCGCATGTGTTTGGTCGAAGAATACGACTAAAAACCTCACAAACAGCTTTTACATCTATCCATCTAATCTTAACTTTACATACCATGGTTAAGTTGGAAAAACTATACAGTTAATACTCACAGAAGTGAGATTTTAGATATGTCCCAATACTTGTCTCACCTTTGACACATGTCGGTGGACTGCTGCTCCAGGAGAGGTCCCACTGGCAAGTGATGATGTCAGAGCCACTGATGTCATATCCCGGTTGGCACTGATAGGTCAGCACACTGCCTCTCACAGGGGAGGAGTGGGACGAGCTGATCCAGCCGAAGTCAATTTGAGGGAGAGTGGGGCAGGTGTCGTTCGGCTCCACCTCTGCACGGCACAGACGGAGGGCAGCGGAAGAAATAAAATAGGTTGTCTTCAATAATGTCAGTCCTCGCATGTCCTTGGCTGTCGGCAAAACATTGTTTTCCCATTGAGCCATGAAAGCAGCGATGTAAGATGTGCACTTACCCCGATAATGAATGAGGAATCCCTGACTCAGGATGAAACTGGAGTCATCTGGGTCGCTCTGAAACTGAATGGTGACTTCTGAGCCCCCAGACACCACCTGGAAACGCTCTCTGGACCCCAGGTATTGTCCGATCACGTGGGACATGAGATCACGTCCGTCGAAAACGGTCAGCAAATCGGTGTGGCGGATATTTAAACTTTAAGAGGGAAAGATAAGAATAGCAAAGGGAAATTAGTTTTTCTTAAGATGAGCGGTCCACACAGCTGATGCATTTTATTAGTCAGTACTCAGTAGAGGAGAGGCTGAGGATTATATAAAGCTGCAACACGTCCTTTCTCTTTCAGGTACAAATTACATGTGTACAAGATGTTTAGTTTCGTATAAATATACATTTTCCATAATGTAAACATGCTATCAGATTTCTTATGGGAGGAATAAAATAGAATAATAAAACTGTGTATATGTGCTGCACAAAGCGGTTGGATTTGACACCATTATGCTGGTATTTAGAATATATATTTATAATTGATATATATATATATATATATATATAATATCCTGTCCATGGCATCTCTTAGGCTCAGTGAGAATTGTAAACATCTGTGAAGTGAATTGTGCGACTATATTTGCAGGAGCACTGTGTTTTTGCTCAGACAGAATGCACACACACAAAAAAACACATGGTTACCTACTTTATATAACCAACAACTTAAATTAGCAACACTCACATCTGGACATCCAGTTCAATGCGTTTCTCTTCGTTGCCATGGATCTGCCACACACAGTCGAGGCCCTTGGAGTAGCTCTGGGGCCAATCAGGAGACAGGATGGTCCCCGCCGGCTCAGTCAACTCCCCTCCACACAGAGCTTGCAGAGCGGAGAGAGGAGAGAACGTGAGGTAAGGACGCAATCAATGAGATATCATAAAGATTTCAGAGGGCACACAAAGAAAAGAGTCGTGGCGAGTAAAATATTGCAGAGAAAACAACGGGTTAGAATTGAAGAAATTAAGGAATATAAATCATAAATTCACATTAAGAAACCTTTCCTTGCAGAAATACAACACAAACAGCTTGGAAAGTGTGTCATTAGAAAGATATCAGCTTGAGTGAATTGCAGTGATAAGAGCCAAATGCAGAACTTCTATTTCCATGCAAAGCCTTTAGCCTGCGAGGACACGTTCAGTTTAATTGTGTTCTGACTTAACATACAATGCGAGGGGTTGCTCTCATGCAAGCTTGTCCTATTAAAACTGAGGCATGAAACTGTGTAGCTACACACACACACAGACACACACGCACAAAATAAACACTACAAATATTATAATCAAAGATACAACCGCTCAAAACCACAAGCTAATCGCTCGTTTTCCGCTCTGAGAGACTCAAGACAACCACAAAAACTCAGACCTCTTTGCCTTGAGGACCGCTTACTGATTTCCCACCATGCACCTCCCTCTTCATCGCTGTGTTTAAGCTGAAACACCAGACAGCATATGGCTTTCAGAAAGTCTTTCGCTCGGTTGAAAAAATAGTGTGACCTAGTGCAAGGTGTCTGCCAGTTTTATATCTGCCTCCGTCTCTCTGTTTCTTCCACTTTTCACAGCATGCCAGAAGTTCAGCAGATGACACAGTCAGCGTGACTGTAGTCTTCGAGCTACAACAACTTGCCATCTCAACACACTAAAATTAGAATATTAATGAACCAACTACTCACTTCGAGTAAAAACTGTTATGGGAATATGGATAAGGAGTTGAAAATGAAGAATATGAGGCACAGACACAATAGCAGAACGAACAAGGAATACAAATATTTGTTTTTCTGACTAAAGCATCCGATTTCCTTCACTTATTGGAAACACAGTGAAACTCAAACCTGAAACCTACCTCTGCACATGGGCTCGCTGTCATTCCAGTGGGGGTTGCTGGGGTCGACGCACTCGATCGTCGCAGAGCCTTGCTCCATGACGAAGCCTGGAGAGCAGCTGAAGGTAACTGTGGTGCCCAGCTGATAGGTGATGTCACTGCTGCTGAAATTTCCATGAGGCATGTAGGGCTCCCAGCAGTGTTCATCGTCGAAAGCTAAAGAAAAAGATGTAAAGACGAACATTAATTATACACAGCCTGTGCATGTGTGCATTGATCAGAAAAAAAAGTGTTTCTTTGGGGGTTATCCTTCTAATTGATCTACCGCTCGACGAAGTTAAGCGTGGCTAGAAAAAGCCCAGGTGTGTGAAGCTAAAGCTCCAAAGCATAAAATAAATGCCAGCGTGGGCCGACTGTACACACACTCATTATGGCCCCCTTTAACGCAACAATTCAATGAGAAGAAAGTTTAGATTTTCCAGACTATCTATTAAACTCTGTTCCTACTTTATATATCATTTATAACATTTTAATGTTTAACTAAATCTAAAAACTATAATTTATCAATATTAGAAAGGTCCCCTTCCGAAGAGGATTTTTCGAGATTAAATGTCACCTTCAAGGATTTTGAGTAATGGATCATATTTAACTAGATTTTAGGCAGAATACTGACCCATGTATGAACTATTATACAACAATGAGGTTTAAAGGGCGTACAGCGACACACTGTCTTTGTGTTTTGCTGACTGTGGAAAAGAGCTCATGTCAGGCTGATGTATGCAACGTCTCTCTGCTCACCCTCGTATCGCAGAGCCAGAAGCAGAGGGATGGAGGAGGAATCAGCTGTGAGCTCCAAGTACAGTGTTGAGCCCTCACTCAGCAACCCACGTTCAGGGACGTCATCCAGGTCTGAGTCAAAGAGCGGCGAAGACAGGGAACTGTTTCCACTGCGCACAACTAACCTGAGAGGAACAAACCACAGAGATCCCCGATGTGAGCTCCAGAAGAGAGGGACATGCTATGTTCAGTGTCTGAATGAATGTGCATGGAGAGCAGATTAAAGGAAATCAACACCAGCGTGTCACACTGGAGTGTACCAAAAACTAAACTATTGTACTGTTTTCTTTTGGGATGCTTAAATAAAAGTTGTCATCTAGGTTAGAAGATAGACGTTTGTCAGAAGTTTTCCATTTTCTTGCACATCATGTTTTCCTATCATTAGATGATGATGAATAAAATGGATGGGCAGTGTGTGAGAAATCTAAGCCCCAATCCCAAAATAAACTAAAAACTGAGAGACCTAGCCTACATGGGGGAGGGGATTATATATCTAAAAAACTGGGCATTACCCAGAACTTTCATGAAAAAAAGCAACAAGGGAAAAGTACATGGTAGGGAACCAGTGCATATAAATACAGTATTGGGATGTAACATTTTTTATTGGTTAATTTTGCTTTACTAAATAAATAAATAGAACAGGATTACATTGTTTCCAAGTGCAACTGAATATTAAACGAAGGTATGGAAAAAATAAAGGGAACGTTGTATGTTCAAACATACGTTTGTGGAAAGATACATGAATTTAAATCAACAGGTGTACTCTCTGCAGTCCTAAACTAGAGTCTAAAAACTGACAATGCGATACACAAAGTAGAGGAAACACAAACTTACTTATCATCATCTTCATCCAGGGCAATCCTCTCAAAGTGTAGGTGGAGTCTGTGTCCCTCTTTGGCTTCTATTAACCAGTGACAGCTCAGGTTATTTCCATTACTGTGGTTGCTGACAGGAGGGGGAGGAGACAGTATCCGGCCAACTGTTGCATTACGGATCCATCCTCCACAAGAAACAGCTATGGGAAAATAATATCCCACACATTATTTTCCATAATCCAACCGCCGTATCAAGCACACCGTAACCACAGGCAGCGTTGTCTCTAAATGAGTTTACTGACCGACACATTGTGGCTCCAGAGTGCTCCAGCGAGGTTGTGTTGTGTTGACGCAAGTAGCCACCTCATGACCGCGGACCTGGAAGCCTGGATCGCAGTGGAAGTGTGCCTGACCTCCAGGATGGATATCTGTCACTGTCACTCCACCGCCCTCAGGAGACAGAGGAAACGGGCAAGACAGCAGAAAGGCTGTCGACGGAGACAAAACAGAAAGGGGATTACATTGGTTTTGTTTGGTGGAAGATGTAAAATTGAGGTTTCCAAAAAAAAGTCCCTAAAGGACAATTTCGATATTTTTCAATAAATGATTTTACTGGTGAATGATTACTCTGTGCAAGTGGATAATATTCAGCATCTTACACTTATCTCTGCTGGCAAAACTCTTTCAATCACTTTTTTCACATGTCACTATTTCTGACCATTCAGCTTTTCTTCCATATTCAATGAAATCATCAGTTGGATGTTGATCTTTAAATCTTTAGATCCCTTCATTCTGTCTTTACCTCCACCTCCCCCATCACCATGTGGTGTGACTCAGCCGGGCAGCTGTGCCATCTTCCACCAGCAGTCTCTTCACCAATACCAGTATCAGTTATCATCACGGGTCCTCATGAGTTTAATCAACAAAACCTTTCTCTGTTGCTTTCTTTATTCCTAATAAATGTTCAACCAAATCTACAGTATATAACTCAGTGTTCTTTGGCTCAAAAGATAATTTATCATCGAAAAACTTTCAAAGGTCAGAAGTTGAAAAATGTTAAGTATGTCCATTTGCCCCACATCTGCCATGCTTGTATGCTTTCAAATATTAATTTAAACCTTTACACACATAGGACACTTATCTCAAAGTTTAACAAGAAAATACATCAAAAGAACTAATGAAAAGACCTGCCATTTATATAGTTACTTTAGGAAATCAGAGGGGTTCATTTACCTTGGTAGTGGAGGCTGAACACGCCATGGTTGTTCTGCTGGAGACTGCGATAGTGAATGTACACCTGATTGGTTGTACTGCGGATCACCTGACCCTCTCTCATCAGGGTCTCATTGGCTAAGAGCTCTGGTACCAAACCTCCATGGCCCATGATGGTCAGAGACTCTTTCTTTGAAAGGTTAACTTTCCTCACCTGCCAGGAAAAAAGAGGACTTATTGACTTATTGACGTGAAACAGCTGGTTGCTGTTTTGTGCCAGACAATTCAGCAACAAATTAAGTACCTATTATACATATGATGTTGCAGCTTTAAGATTAATTGTGAAATGGTCTAAATTTAATTTAATAAAAAGAGGCATTACGTCAAATTCTGTATGTGGCCTCATGAGCTTAAAGTTAATACATTGTAGCTAATTGACCATATTGCTGCAGCAGCATATAATTAGAAATAGACTGCACTCCCATGTGATTACAGTAACATATTTTTCTCTACAGCCAATTATAGATGATTTACCTTTTCAGAATGCACCAGCAAAAGGTAAAAATGTGAAACAATTATGGATTCATGAGATGATAATGCACATTACCTGAATTTCCACACCATAACCTGCATACACAGTGATGCTGTAGGTGCATTCCAGAGGGGAAAAAGATGAGGACGATGATGAAGGATCTGGTGACTCGACAACATCCTCCATTGTAGACAAAGTTGCATTGCATTGTACTGTGGAAAGAGGGAAAGAGCAGGCGAAGAAAAATGTGTTGAGAAATACAATTAATGCTTATAAAATGACACAGAAATAGCAGACGAGGCACAATGCTGTTGCATCCCAGTAACCGAGAAGTTACAATGCATTTCATTGAAGTGTGTGAACTGTGTGTCCACTGATTCTCAAAGAGGCCTCCTTCTCTCATGGCTATCTACACTGAATAAATCACAGGTTATGAAGAATCCCTAGTTATCAGATGTTGTTTGTATATTAGATGTGTGCAGAAGCCCATAAGAAGCCCAATACTTGCTGCTGGTATATAGATCACCATTTATTCAAGGTTCCGCATCAATTGAAGCGTGTCTGCTTGTGCTGGAATTAAATGATTACTTAAATTAGAGGGCGCAGATGAGCCACAAATACCGTTTTCGGGCGGGAGGGCGACGCTGTAGTGATTTAGTGAACTGAAGGGAAGATCTTGATCCTGCAAGCATCTGGCTTATGCTGACATGTATGTACAGAGTCTGCTATATGACTATAATTAAATGAAAAACTGCACTTGTGGTGTGCATATATAAATGCATTTAATGTCAGACAGACAATAATGAAGTATAGAAGAGATTTTTGGGTAATTATTTGGTCTACTTGGGCATCCTTCAACTTAAGTGACAAAAGAAAAAAAGACACCACTTGTGGTATTGCTCTCTTTCAAGTAGGTCAGTGGACAGATATGCAAATCATGACAGCAAATAAGCTGTGCACTGCTGGATATCCAGGGTAATTACATCTAAGATTGGACTGGTGCTTGAATGGGAACTTTATAAAAAGGTGTCAGAACTGTAAACCGGAGTCTGCAGGTTATGCATGTTTTTGCTGTTTATGCATGTTTTTGCTGTTCATGCATTTTTTTGCTAGGTTAAGATGAATGACCAGCAAGGCCTAATGACACATACGTTGGTCGGGCATTGGTCGACTGGTTCTTGTGCAATGGGGGCCAGTCCCTTAGTTTGGATATTGTGGAGCAAAACTCTCCACTACTTCACGGGAAGATTGTGGAGTAGCTCAGCTAATTAGAGAGAAATCTAAATTATGATTTGATAACAAATATTTATCTCTACTGTGACTACCCTCCTCCTCCCATAACCTAGGTGTCACTGTTTCGGTTCTCTGTTACAGGTGCTGGCTGGAGTGTCGTCAGCCTGGACGAGCCACACCTGAGCCGGAGTGGCCTGGCCATAAAAGACTGTCTGCATTTGCCAGCCGGTCTCTGGGGGAGGACGTCTGCTGTGTCTCTGGCATTGGCACCATTGCTCCCCTTATCCTTTGTTTGGTTTACATTCACTTCACTACTGGTAACTGAGACCTCCACTTTAAATGGTTTGTTTGACTTTGTGTTAACAATAAGTTGATTCTTGTTAGCTGCCGGCTTGTTTGTCTCTCGCTTCGTGTTGCAGTCTTTGAGCCGGGCTGTGACAGAGACGAAGATGTTGTTTGTCACAATGCAAAATAAAACATGAACTACATTATAAAAGCATGTTTCATCTCAGACAAGCGGCTAGAAGCAGCTCATTTCTGCTTCGTCTTTGGGCTTAAGGACAGGGCAATACAACCAGAAGCCAATAATAAAAATATCCTGGCTTATCATCACTAAGTGGCAGTATGCCGTTGTCGGTAACAGTACACCAATTAAGTTGGGTAAAATGAAAAGTAATTGCTATCAGTGAGCACTGCTGTGGGTGAAGCTGTGGTGTATTGGATTGCCCTGCACTAAATTATTTTATTGACCGCATGACTGAAACTGCTGCTATGCTTCAGTAGAATCAAATTATTGACCACCCCTTGTAATACAAATGGTTTCTGGAGAGGAAAGGGGTTTACAGGCCATTTGTCTAAGAATGAATAAAAAACAAAAGAGGAAGAGAACGGAAAAGCAATCCAACACATTTCACTTATATGACAGATCTTAAACAGTAAAAGTAATTCAGCTGACAGTGTTAACTGATCATGTCCACAAGTAAGAGAACATGAACATGGACAGTTTAAGAATTAAACTTATTTGCATTGTGTAAAGACAGAGCTACTCTTGCTCTGTCAGAAAGGAACAACATCTGACTAGCAGGAACTCTAAAACTCACTATTTTACAGAATAACTTTTGTATTTAATACTCTTACAGTGGACTAATTTACACTGGAGCCATCGCCATGCAAGTCTTGTCCTTTGTGACTGATCAATATTATTATGGAATAAGGTATAAGGATGTTTACTTGGATTAAAATCATCAGTGTATTTCACAGAACAAGCTATGAGAAAAATGCATATTGTATAAAGTACATGTGTTCAGTCGGTCACATTGGGGCAGTCTATTTCTGGGTACAGCATGTATATCTATTTCAGTGCCAGTTATCCTCACCAATATCTAAGTCAAAATGCAAATGTCTATGTAAGCAACATCTACATCTGGCTACGATCATCTCACAGCAGTTCAGGCTGGTAAACCAATCTGCTTTCATGCTTTAGGTTATGGAGGTGAGATAGAGGAGAGCTGCTTTCAAGGACTACTTTAAACTGGAAAGAAGTGCACTTTGTCATCTCCAGCGTCTACTCTCAGTTCTCTGTGTCCCTCCAAACATTTAAAGCATTGAAAGAACAGGAAGCACATTATTCCTGCAGAAATAAGACCAGACGTGCAGACAAACATGTACTTTAGACATTTTCAACTATTTTTGTTACCAAACTGAAATGTTTCAATGCTAAGAAAAAGCTGGTAAAGAAGAATCTGAAATCAATTCTAGATAGTGAAGATGTTATCGAACGTCACTTGACATTATTAGCAGGTACATCTATGTTGACTAAATAGCTTTCTTAAAAATGAGCAATAAGTCACTAAAGATGGGTTAGGTAACAATGTTGCAATTGTCTTCAAATATAAAGTATAATTACAGCTTTTTCTTTACCGGTCACTCACATTGTACAGCAACCTGCTGATGTTTCATCATTAATATTTTATGACTGTTTCTTGTTTTGTTGTCTATCAATATCTCCATGTTACTCTTTCTTCAAAGAGAGGCAGAGAAGAGACATGAATGAAGTCGCAACGGGAGCCCCAATAAATCAGTGGGAATTTGTCGTCACTGCTGGTCGCACCAAAATCTGAGCAGCTCGAAAGCAGCTGGCTGATTTATTTGCTCAAACATTTTGTCACTTTATGAGCACCATATTAGCTGGCATCAATAAACAACACAGACTCAGGAGAAGCCAAGGAACCTCAAGGAAGCTGCACTGGAGCCGGAGACACCAACAGACTTAACAAACTGGTAAAGATGGCCGGCTCCATCTCTGGCTGCAAACTGAACGGTCTGGAGAAGGTGGTGGAGAGGAGGACACCGAAGAAAATGTTATCCATATTGGATAACCCGGACCACCCTCTCCACCACCTACTGCAGGCACAGCGGAGCACTTTCTAACAGGCTCATCCAGCTCCGCTGTCACAAGGACAGACACAGGACATCATTCCTGCCCAGTGCAATAAGATTTTACAATAAATCCCCTCTGGCCAAATCAATCGCACAACTATAACACCTTTATGCTGTTTGTTTGTTTGGTTAGACCTTTGCACTATTGTTTTGTTAGTTAATCTAATACTATTGTAAGAGCCAATTTGTTATGGTTTGGTTTTGTTAAACCTTCCACCACTTGGGGCTGTAGGGCCGCTGTCAATTAGGCAAAAAGGTCAATATAATTAGGAAGATCACCAGACCAGTTGCTGTATTGGCAGAGCAAACAGTTTTTAACCGTGTGGTAACATGTGCCAATGAATGTTATGATTTCTTTTAGTCTATGGTTTAGGAAAAGGGAATATGACTGAGAACGTGAACTGTCTTCTGTTTATGTTGGAAAAGATGCAATTGTAAAGAAGAAATTGCCTCAATGTTGGAAACTGGACATTTCATCCATCCATCTATCTATCTATCTATCTATCTATCTATCTATCTATCTATCTATCTATCTATCTATCTATCTATCTATCTATCTATCTATCTATCTATCTATCTATCTATCTATCTATCTATCTATCTATCTATCTATCTATCTATCTATCTATCTATCTATCTATCATTTGATGGCCTGCAGGTACCTGGCATGTGCATCGTGGTTATGGTGGTGGTGGTGATCAGGGTGGTGGTTGTCTCCTCCTCTATGGGCAGCGAGGACATGGTATTCCTCGATCCTCTCTGGCCGGCAGCAGAAGAGGAGCTTAAAGCTGTGGTGAGTAGCCCTGGTGATATGGCCGTTGCTGTCGACTCGGTCTGCCCAAGCCCAGGCACAGCCTGTGTCGGGTTGGTGGTAGTACCTGCAGAGTCCAAAAGTTCAATTCAAAGTGTGTTCTTTCCAGTGATTTTGAAAATAAGTAAATAACGATAAAGGCCTGTGTAGGTACCTGTGCTTGCAGAAGCTTCTCTTAAGTATTCCTTACTCTGCAGGGCAGCATGGATCAGGTCACCCAGTGGGTTTGTGTCTGGTATTGATGTTGGTGATGTATCAGGCTCAGGAGTCATAAAGCTCATACCTGAAATCCCCAGGAATAATTACGGCTTTTGTTGTTTGAATAAACATAAATGACAACAAACATAACATGGCAAGCAAATGCATATAATATATCACATTTGTTTTATCTAGATGTAATATAAACAAAGTCTGCATTGGTCAATGTGTGTGGTGGAACAACAAATAAGCATGTTGAGGAAAACACACATACGGTACCTGAAACTAGGTGGATCATGGTGACAGAAAGCATCACAGCAAGGCGTGTGAACCCCATGGCTTTGGATAAAATGTAGTGACTAGAAGGTAAAGAGAGCAGATGGATTAGAAAACTGTAATGATATAATGCAAATAGAACAATTACTGTAATTCAATCACTATCACGTCCTTATAATTAATGCAGGAAATAATCAATGCTGACTTAAGTGCTAATTAATAGCACATTATTTGTCGTATCAGATTACAGAGCACATGTTTACATCACGCAGGCCACAATTACTCTGATAAGGTTATCATTGCGATGTGATACTGTCAAAGCTCTGCTCCTTCAATCTGGTAAATATCCATTAAATTCATACAACGGAGATGACGCGAAAATGATAATAATAGCATTTTTTTTTACAGGTTTAAGAAACAGGGCCAGGTACACATCGCACACGGTATAAGGTTAAATATTCAGGCTTCCCTCCTGCATTTTCTCACCCAAATCTGCAATAACATTCCCGAAAATGCGCTATTACAAAATTCACCAAAGGAGACCTCCCTCAGCCCAGGTATCCTCTAAACATTATTCTGTTATCGATCTGTTATTGACAAAGTGACAAAAAGCACCTCCGCTGTTATTCGAGGCGTTTCCTCGATGAAAATGCCAGCCTGGTGTGTGACAAAATGATGGGGCTATACGAGGCAGCATTGCGCGCACCTCCCCCGGCCCTCTTTGTGCGGAGGACGATTTTTTTTCTTTTTTTTTTGGCATCAGTCATCACCACAGTGAGACCAACAACCATCACAGCAACGTTGAAAAGGTGCCTGCTGCTTACCTTTATCTTTCAGGCTGCGTCCTGCACTCCTCTACTTGGACTGTATCCTGTTGCTTTAGGCCCCGAGAACACGGCGGGGTTAGTGCTGGTGAGATGCCCCTAGCTGGTTACCGTGTGGTTGACGCATTCGGATATGATGTGAGGGCATTTGCGTTGAAGCTCTAGGTGCGCCCTAGCGGTCGCAGGCGGGAAGTGCAGCGGCGCGCGGGCAATCTCCACATTTCAGTCTGTGGGCGCTGGAGAAGCTGTCCACCAGCACGGTGCTGAAGTGCGTCCGACAAAGCGCTGCACGGTATATCAAGGTAATCAGATGTGAGAGGCATCACGCAGTGGGTAAATACTGTATGTTTGCTCATTTAAAGGCCTGCATGTGCCGTATGCATGTCGAACATTTGTTGTGTCCCATAATGGGTGGATGTTTGCGCTAACATGGAATGCGGACATTAAATATGAGCCAGCTGAGCCGTGGGGGCTGGCGCAGTGCAAAAACAAGATGAATGCTGAAGCGATTGCAAAACAAATGATCCAAGTCCACAAATTATGGAACACCTTGCGTAACCGTGCAATAGTCTATAAGTGTTTCTAGTGGGCAGTATCATCACACAGCATGTAATAGATGTAATTACAAAACAAATCCGACAATAAGCCTATTAGGAAAGAGCCCTCCCACTTAACACACACACGTGCACACACTCGAGCTCGCACACATGTTTTGTGTGGGTAACATTAAAATCTTTATCTGTCTGTCTGATGATCTCTCTCTCTCTCTCTCTCTCTCTCTCTCTCTCTCCCACACACACACGCACGTTGATCAAATTTAATTAATTCTCTGGATCAAATGCTCACAGAACAGAACTTGGCCTGCTTAGTTATTTACTTTTGTATTGACATTTAGCATTTTCTAACATCTGGTCTACTTTGGCACAGCTGATAAGGTCGAATAAGTGTCCAAGTAATTTTCTTAAATTACATTAATTCCCCCAAAAGTCAGTATTGTATTTGACAAAAGTTATTTTTGACAGCAACAACAAGTAAGCGAACAGAAACACATTTTCAACTAATGAAGGAAAGACAGCACTCAATTCAATTACTATGTTCATAATATGAAACAAAGCTGGAAGTTTATTTTTCATCATCTTTGACTTTCCTGATAAAATATAATTAACGTCTATCATTCAAAGCTGATTTTATTCAAACAAAATTAAGTAAAATATATTTAATGAATAAACAGCTTAATGTAATTCAAAACTACACACTTGTTTATTTATAAAGCTTGTATTATTATTTATTTAGTAGATATCAATTAACACGAATCACAGTTTTTACAGTGTAGAATCATAATTAGACAAAAGTCGAGGATGATAGGGAAAATCATATGGTTCATCTATAGCCTGTTTACTTTGTAGACCCCACTATCACAATGGAAAATATAACTGAAGGAATTAAAGGGAAAAAACAGACATTTTATAAATTAGCAGCAAAGATTGAACAGTGTAGAAAGCCTTGGTACGACTTCAGAATATTGCCTGCTGTGAAATCTTGAGCTCCATCCACAGTTTGATCGGAGAGGTCAGCGATCAGGACAGATAACCCCATCAGTGTCAGAATTCATTCTAAACCAATATTTTACTGTTGTACTTAACCATGAAAGAATATTTCATGGCACTTTGCCATATTACACATACAGTACTGTGCAAAGGTTTTAGGCAGGTGTGAGAAAATGCTGTAAACTAAGAATGCTTTCAAAAATAGAAGTGCTAACATCAATTAACAAAATGCAAAGTGAGCAAACAAAAGAAAAATCTTGTTAATTGATGAAAATAAACTGTTAGCACTTCTATTTTTGAAAGCATTCTTAGTTTACAGCATTTTTTCACACCTGCCTAAAACGTTTGCACAGTACTGTACGTATGCATTACCATAATCTCTCAATCTTTTTCTGTTTCAGTTTCTTAGCGCCTCACCAATTTACAGGATGCACTGGTCAATGAACACACTGCTGGTGCCTCCATATGTTGAGCTGGGTGTCCATTCCCTCAGCGGCCTTCTGTGGACTGTTCTGCTACTCTTTCTGTGGCACTGTTACCGGATGGGCTCCGACCTGCCAATCCCAGGCCACACACATGCCGGGAAGCTCAAGTCGGGCTCAAGGCGGTCCATGCTGTCTCGTGGCGGTAGCTGCGCTGGAACAAAGTGTAGTGCACGATCCAAGCTGTCGAGAAGTGATCAAATTACTCCCTTTATTTCCATGGAAACAGAGGAGGATGAGGAACGGGGACAGGGCTACCTCAACCCGGTGCTGAGTCATGCCTTGTTCCCAGCCCAGGCATCTGCAGAAGCCAAGAAACTGTATGCAGCACTGCAAGAGTATGCCAAGCGCTACAGTTGGGTGGGCATGGGCCGCATTCACAAGGGCCTCCGTGAGCAGGTGCTATATTCCATGCAAGCCATACACAGAAATATATAATTGCTAATGCTAGTCAATTTTCTATATCAGATGTATTCAATAATTTAATAGACCAAATTCCATTGGAGTCAAAGTTTTGTTTTCATAGCATGTACAACTGCATAATCTTGTGTAAAAGTATCTTAACACCTAATTTGGAACTACTTTTGTTCAAGGGCAAATAGTGGAGGACGGGATTGTCACGAATGAATCATTTATTTCTCGTTGTTCTCTCTTTAGATCAGACTGGACGACCTCTCTGCCATTCAGAAGCCTCATCTCTTCTTCTTGCCAGATGTCCCAAGTGTTCCTTTCTTCCCACGAGATGCTCACCGACATGACATTGAGGTCTTGGAAGCCAACTACTCTGTGATCTTGGCTGAATTCAAGGCTGTTTACCAGAGAGGCATCGACTCAAAACTAGGCTGGACCAGTCTGGGACCAAAGGTACAAAATAAAGTCTTTCAAGCCCATCATAAGTAAAGGGACAGTGGAAAAACACATCACTATCTGATTTAATGTGAAAGGAAACTGATGCAAGTTGACAAAACGTCATCAGTATTCATCTAAATTATTATCAAAATATTAAAATCATTTTTTGGTTTCATGTTTCTATATCACCTCCAAATACATGAAATGTCTCACCAGTTTGTGCTGTGGTTCCAGAGACTCTTTATGCCTTTTAGGACTAGTATTATTCAATGTTCCTCCAATAAACGTCTTCCTATGACTCTGATTCTGATGTATGTGTCTCATGAGTCACATAACTGCAGGACATTGTCTCTTTCAGGGCCAGGCAGTGTTTCCTTTGTACAGTGCAGGTGTCTCTGTGGCAGGCAACTGCCGCTCCTGTCCCTGCACCTATCGGACACTCCTCTCTCTACGTACATTCATAAGCAGCAACTCTTTGGGATCTGCTGGATATTGGCTGTTGGGGCCAGGAGCTACGTTGGGGAGCTCATATGGACCCACCAACACACGCCTACGCTGTCACCTCGGTGAGTAAAAGGATATTTTATTGTCATTACGCAATACAGGCAACAAATAAAGTTGTAGCTTATTTGTCACACATAAAAACCATGACAAAAAATTAAATCAAAAACAGGAGTGTATTTTTTTATTTGCATCAGGAGGAATGTAAACAGCAGCAACACAACTGGGCAGATGCTATTGCTAGTATCATAACATGATATAAACATACAATATCAGTGGTTCATCTGTATTTATCTGCATCTTAGACAAATCTGAAAAACGTTGCTGTCTATAACAGAAAAAGAAAATGAGAAATGACCCGATAAACACTAAACCATTACATAATGTGGTACTTTGTGGGTCAGGGTTGAGGTTAATTTCTTCCTTAGCCCATTTTTGTGTGTGATCCGTCTGGCTATAATCCTGTCTGTTTTAAACACAGACAGGAGTGGAGTGCATGGCCTTCTTAGCTGAGTAAAACCCAAATATTTAATTTGCAAAGTTTATAAACGGACATCACTTTTGTAGGTCTGCAAACCCCACCTCTGTGTGAGCTGGTGGTGGGAGGGGAGCCTCAGTGCTGGTCAGAAGGACACTGCCTCCTGGTTGATGACTCGTTCCTCCACACTGTCTCCCACAAGGGTTAGTGAATAACATACTGTTTTGAAAAACAATGCTTCTTAAATCCATTTTACTCTCATTTTTACTGTTAATTATATTCTCACTGTTAAACATGCAAACAAATATCCAAATATAATTCAATGCATGATCTCTGTGTATAAAACAAGCTGGAAGTTGATTTTAGATTTTGAGAGTTTTTCCTCAATGTCATGAGTTGTTCCAAACAGTTGAACCCAAACTTTTCCTTAAAGTTGTATATGTGTCTATTTCTAAAGGGCCTCCAGATGCTGGGCCCCGAGTCATTCTGAGTGTGGACGTCTGGCATCCAAACGTGGCTGCAGCAGAGAGACAAGCTTTGGACTTCATGTTCAGCCCTGACCTCTGAATTTCTTCCTGCCAATAATTCACAACATGGCAGCAGGGATGCCTTACCTTAGCCCTGCTTGTTGTGGGTCATGCATCATATTCCAGTTGATGAATCACTGTGGGACTCTGTCCTAAGAATTACACAAGCTATTGGCCACAAATTCAAGTGGTGATTTATGGTCATGTGCCACAACAGTGCATTATTATGGTTGGTATTAGAATTACATCGTTACAATGCTAAACGTGAGACAATTTGGCTGCAAACTACAAACTGACATCACTTAAAAGCACAAGATCAAAGGTAAGAAGAGCAGATATGGTGTTAACTATTACAAATATTATCATAATATCATAAACTGTGCTTGTGAATACTATTTGCATGTGAAACCAATCCATCCTTATTACTGGACTTTGTTTTAAGCTGCTGATGCATGTGCACAAGCGCATGAGTCAGTCTGGGATGCTTTATTTTAAAATATAGTTTTGATAAACTCAACCAAAAAACTGTGAAAACATGAAAATCGTAAATGTAATTTATTTTTGAATGCCAAACATATATACACTTTTGTATTCTGTGATTATTCTTTATATTCTTACCGTATATACTTGTATTTTTCTGTTTATAAATATATACTTTTTTTTCTTTGTTTATTGATATAATTGGTGGTTTGCTTGTGCTTTATGCATACATCAGGTTATTTGTCAATTCAGTTTTGCTTGGAATCCAAAAAAATAATAAATAATAGATAAATCAGTATTGGCTCAGTGTATAGAATAACAGAGTAATTAATTCACGTGTTTGCACATGTGATACTGTATGCATGCATCAGAACTGCTTTGTAGGGTTCTCAAATTAAGCAATTAATTTGTATGGGACACATTTTAAGATAATAATTAGAATCTTGTTTTTATTGTAGAAAATTAGCCTGACTACGTGGCATGTAAAAAAAAAATTGAATAAAATGTTTACGTAATTCATATTGAACTGGCTGTGGTCAGTGCAATGGTTTGGGGGATATACACTGCTGGTAGCCAGTAGTGAATTTATCTTTTGATTTAAAGAGACTAAAAAATCATTCTAAAAACACATTCTGGTTCATTAAGCTCCTTTTTTGTTGTTGGAGGAGGAGTTACTTTTGTTCAGTCAGTAGATGAGAATTAGAGTGGTGATTTTGTCTTATCTGCCATCTGCTCGTCCATGATGAGGATTACAGAGACTGAACTAATCCAGCCGGCAGTAACAGATTATTCCTGAGATTCTGTATATGTAGTGTATGTTGATTCGATCTGCGATTTGTTGTGATGGTTTCAAACCAGTAGTTGCATATGCAACTCTTTAACATGATGTGCTATTACATCTTGTATTAATAATAACACACACAAATGTTTTTCATAGATAATCTTCACATTTGGCTCCCGCCTCGTACATTTATTTAAAAGACAAAGATAGCGATTGTCACACTCAACCATTCCCATGATGGCCTTTTGTCATGCAACAGCATTAGCAACCTGAGAGGGATTATTTTCAGTGAAAGTTGCCAAAGGAACAAAGAGGTCGGAAAACAAATCTGTTGGTGTTATCGTCAGTGGCAGTACGCCATTCAGGAATATCCATCATACTTGTTCAAATATGAATTAATAGGTTTTGCATGTGGAGCATTTTGATTCAGATATAGTTAAGCCATATTTTAAGGCCTGGACTAATACAGTACAGTATGCAGCTCATTAAAGGACAGATCAATTCTCCAGTAACCAATTGTACTCACAAGATCGATTAAAAGACACACATGCCCTTCAACAACAGAAAATACACACATGCATTGAATCAGTTTGTGACATTGCTGTCCACACTTCAGACTTGAACAAATATTGTAAAATTTTGTCTTTTGTTTTTCTAAAATGTGTAAATTGTAAAGTTAAAATAATGTATTAATCAAAACTCAAAAACATTGAGAATTTAGACAGCAAACTTCCATAAAACACATATGTGAATACCATGCAATGGTTGAAGAAACACTGAGATCTTAAGTAAAAATAACAATACCACAGTGTGAAATTACTCTGTTACAATTAACGTTAATGTGGAAACATCACTGGTGTTGTAGCTGATGAAGGTGTTGCAAATCTACAACTAATAATGAAACCACATTTTTTTTTGTTGATAAATATTTTCTATTAGTAATCTGATTCTGAAAAGAAACTAGTGACATACAGTATGTTGTCAAATAAATAAAGTGGAGTAAAAACTCTATTGCCTTCTAAAATGTAGTGGGATAAAGGTACAAAGTAGCATAATATGGAAACACGAATAAAGTGTCATAAAGTAAGTACAGTACTGGAGTAAATGTACTGAGCCACATTCCACCACACATAACATAGTTAAAGAAACTTCAAGCAGATGGTGGGCTGTTTTTACACCCTAGTGAGACAGAACCATTTGGGGTCAAGAGGTGGCAGTAGAGGGAAGGCCCTGCTGATATCATGCTCTACAAGTGTCACTGATTGTATGCCAGGCTCAAGGCTGCAGTCACACTAAAGGCAGAGTAAAACATCAATTGTTGGGAGTTTTTCTCTGAACATTCTCGGCTGATTGATAATGCCTGTTGGATCAGATTCAGTTCACTGCAGACACTCCCTACAGCCAGCAGGGGGCTGCATTAAGGATTAGCTGTTGTCATTGTCCACCACCAATAAACACTGATCAAGCTTAGGAAATAGCATGTGCATTGTCCCACGCTGCCTACACATTGTTCTCTACTGCAAGGTGTCATGACATTCTCATTTCCCCCTTCACCCAATGTGAATAAGAGTTGGTGGGGTTTGCCTAATTGTGATTTAGAGGGAAAAGCTGGGGATGACAGCAGCAGACTATTCATGAAAGATTGGTCCTCAGCCCTGCAACTGCGTCCTTGCAGAAGTCTGGTTCTACTAGCTCTTGTGGGCTAATGCTTTCATGTATCATTGGAGTCAACAGCCGGGTCGTATTTGTGACTGAGACACGGACCTTTGAATAGCAAACACATTTGCATACCACTTGGTTCTACTGTAGTTCTTCAAGGCCAGTCCACAGTGCAGCACACCCACAGCATCTTCACAACACAGTGACAATTGTTGAAACTGCTGATTCGACACACAGATTTGTTGAGAGTCTCTGTACTTCAGCTTCCTACTAAGCTGGACCTCTAATTTCACATGTTTATTTGTTCAAACAGTTGACAATGACTCACTGCTCTGTGGGACAGGTCTGGGGACCTGATGACAACACACTTTTCAAATTTCCAGAACTGAAATATCCAACAACTTAAAGGACCAGTGTGCTGATTTATTGCCTTCAGCTAATGTAAAAACTCTTAAGGTCCTCTCTAGAGCCCGTGTTTGGTTTGTCCGTTCTGGGCTACTGTAGGAAAATGACACTGCAACATGTCGGATTGCGTGAAGAGGACCGGCTCCCTAGATATGAAGGGCTCATTCTGAGCTAACGAAAACAAACAATCCTAAGTTTAGGTTATTATACACTAAAGAGAACCTACTTTTGAACATAATGTAATATTTCTGCTAATATATCCCCTGAAATCCTACACACTGGACCTTTAAGAGTGGCTGTCTAGACTTACCATTTAGTTTGATATGCATGAATATTAAAAAGATCAAAATGTTTTTGCTAAGTTAAAATGAATGAGCTCCACGTGAGGCAGATGCCACTTAAATAACGAAAAGTAAAATTATTCATAAGAATTAGGCTATCATCAGCATAATTAGATAAAAAGGCATCCTCTCCATTCCCCACTCTCCAACCATTAATTCCGTTGTCCTCATTTCTGTGACATCATCTTCACGAACTCTGTAACGAGAATAGACAAGCTATTAAACGGCTAAATTCTTTAGAGGGTTTATAGCAAACTAAGAACACAACTCCTCATACATACTATACTTTCAGCTGTGCACTGAATGTAAATCATGCATACAGTAAACACCTGGCAAATGACATAATAACATGGGTAATAACATGAATCATAGCTCAGAGATATGCCAGTGAACCATACAACAATGAGCCAACTCATACCAGAAGCTTTCACACTTTTAACTGTAGCCAGTTACTTTGTCCAAATATTATTGATTACATGTGTTGCTTCAACTCCTGTGTTAGACAGAGCCACTCAGCTGACTCAACATTTAGAAAGGAGAGGATAATGCAAGGCTATAAAACCGTCTAATACTGCTTGTGTGTGCACGTGTGTTTGTGTGTGTAGGTATCTCTCACCCTCAAAGTCAACTGTTCCATCTCCATTTGTATCAGCGTCTCTGACCACTGCGTCAATTTCATATTTGCTAGTTTGTTCTCCTAGTAACTTTGTCATGGCAAGTCTCAGCTCCACAGTTGTGATCGCACCGTCGCCGTCTAAATCAAACTGAAGGAGAGGGAGAAAAATAAACAAAACATTTCAACGCTTTTGGCCATTTTAGACTCATATTGCAATCATAACATACTATTTTTTCCAGATTCCAGCTTTTACAGTAGTTCATTTAATATCCACCATGGTGTGCCAAAAACCAAAAAGTTGAGATGAGCTCACCTCTCGAAATGCGTCTTTAAGTTCCTTCAACCCAATCATCCCTGCAGTTTCAGCCAGGAGCTTGGGCGTCATTAGTTCCACAAAATCGTCAAAGTCCACCCGTCCCCCCACTGCAATAAGACAAATGATGTTGTCACAGTTTCATCAGCCCGTTACCTGCAGACTCTCTCCAGCCCCGCTCCACTCACCTGTCAGTCACACCCAGCTCGTCCGCTCACTCCATTCACCTGCACACACAGCTGTCTCGCATCACACGCAATCAGGCCAGTATTTAAGCACCAGCCTCACACTCACTCCTTGCCAGATCGTTCGCTGCTATGCTCACCTCTCCAGTACAGACCTGCCTGCCTTCCCGGACCCGACCGCGCCTGTTCCCGATTCTTCGTCTCGCCTGCCACCCGAGTCTCCGACCCGTCTGCCTGTCTTCCCGGACCCGACCTCGCTTGTTCCTGACTCCCTGCTTGCCTGCCCCTTGATTCCTGCTTGCCGGCTCCTGAGCTGTCCACCTGTCTGTCTGAGCTTAATTAAAGTATTGAACCGCAGCTCTCTGTCTCCCGAGTCCTCCGTCCTGCACCTGGGTCCACCACCCGCTCGTTACAGAACGATCTGGCCAAGAAATGGACCCAGCAGGACCACTGCCGGCCCAGTTCCCGTACCGTGACCGGAGCCAGCAACCCGATAGGTGTTCCCCTGGAGGGGAGCCTTTTCACCCACTCAGGGGAGGTCAACAGCTTACCGGGTGGAACTTGGCGGATCCCGCACCGGCGTCGCCGCCTGTCCCGAGTCGGGACTACATGATTCAGCAGATGTTGGACACTATTGCGGTCGCGATGGCCCGCCTCAGGCTGCCAGCCCCGGTCCCAGCTTCTCCGACTGCGCCGCTGCCAGCCCCGGTTCCGTCGGCGGTCCGGCCGACTCCAGCTCCCCGTGTCCTGTCGGCGTTGGAAGGCTTTCCCACATCCCACGTCTCCCTCCTGGAGCCGACCGTCGAGAGCGTGCTTAGCCCTCCGGCCATCCCCCCCCCGCCCACCCTCGCCTGGCAGTTCCGTGGACGCCCGGAGGCGTCCGTGGAGGGGGGGGTACGGTCCCCGAGTCCGGTCGGCGTCCCGGCCGACTCCTGCGCCCCGGTCCCGAGTTCCCCGACTGTGCCGCTGTCAGCCCCGGTCCCGAGTTCCCCGACTGTGCCGCTGTCAGCCCCGGTCCCGAGTTCCCCGACTGTGCCGCTGTCAGCCCCTGTCCCGAGTTCCCCGACTGTGCCGCTGTCAGCCCCTGTCCCGAGTTCCCCGACTGTGCCGCTGTCAGCCCCGGTCCCGAGTTCCCCGACTGTGCCGCTGTCAGCCCTTGTCCCGAGTTCCCCGACTGTGCCGCTGTCAGCCCCTGTCCCGAGTTCCCCGACTGTGCCGCTGTCAGCCCCTGTCCCGAGTTCCCCGACTGTGCCGCTGTCAGCCCCTGTCCCGAGTTCCCCGACTGTGCCGCTGTCAGCCCCTGTCCCGAGTTCCCCGACTGTGCCGCTGTCAGCCCCTGTCCCGAGTTCCCCGACTGTGCCGCTGTCAGCCCCTGTCCCGAGTTCCCCGACTGTGCCGCTGTCAGCCCCTGTCCCGAGTTCCCCGACTGTGCCGCTGTCAGCCCCTGTCCCGAGTTCCCCGACTGTGCCGCTGTCAGCCCCTGTCCCGAGTTCCCCGACTGTGCCGATGTCAGTCCCGGCCCGAGCCCCCTCACCCGTGCTGCTGTTAGTCTCGGGTCCCGTTTCCCCGACCGCTCCGCGGATAGTCCCGGCCCGGTCGGTGGCTCAGCCGATCCTAGCTCCCCGAGTCCCGCCGGCAGCCCGGCCCGGCTCCTACCCTACAAGTCCCGTCGGCGGTCCGGCCGACACCTGTTCCCCGAGTCCCGTCGGCGGTCCGGCCGACACCGGTCCCTCGAGTCCCGTCGGCGGTCCGGCCGACACCGGTCCCTCGAGTCCCGTCGGCGGTCCGGCCGACACCTGCCCCTCGAGTCCCGTCGGCGGTCCGGCCGACACCTGCCCCTCGAGTCCCGTCGGCGGTCCGGCCGACACCTGTTCCCCGAGTCCCGTCGGCGGTCCGGCCGACACCTGTCCCTCGAGTCCCGTCGGCGGTCCGGCCGACACCTGCCCCTCGAGTCCCGTCGGCGGTCCGGCCGACACCTGCCCCTCGAGTCCCGTCGGCGGTCCGGCCGACACCTGTCCCTCGAGTCCCGTCGGCGGTCCGGCCGACACCTGTCCCTCGAGTCCCGTCGGCGGTCCGGCCGACACCTGTCCCTCGAGTCCCGTCGGCGGTCCGGCCGACACCTGTCCCTCGAGTCCCGTCGGCGGTCCGGCCGACACCTGTCCCTCGAGTCCCGTCGGCGGTCCGGCCGACACCTGTCCCTCGAGACCCGTCGGCGGTCCGGCCGACACCGGTCCCCAGAGTCCTGTCGGCGGTCCGGCCGACACCTGTCCCCAGAGCCCCGTCCAGTCAGGTCCCGTCCCGAGCCCCGTCCAGTCAGGTCCCGTCCCGAGCCCCGTCCAGTCAGGTCCCGTCCCGAGCCCCGTCCAGTCAGGTCCCGTCCCGAGCCCCGTCCAGTCAGGTCCCGTCCCGAGCCCCGTCCAGTCAGGTCCCGTCCCGAGCCCCGTCCAGTCAGGTCCCGTCCCGAGCCCCGTCCAGTCCCGTCCCGAGCCCAGCCCTCCCGAGTCCCCGCATGATGGCCGTTCCCCGGCCCGTCCTCCCGAGTCCCCGCATGATGGCCGTCCTCCGGCCCGTCCCCCAGAGCGCGCCGGTCCGCCTGGTGGCCGTCCTCCGGGCCGCCCTCTGACTGTTCCTGCCGGGGCCCGGAGCCCTCCGCCGGCTCCCCTCCACCCACCCTGGGGTGCTTTTGTTTTTGGGTTGTCTCTGGATTGGGGACGTCAGGGGCCGTCCCTTGAGGGGGGGGTTCTGTCACAGTTTCATCAGCCCGTTACCTGCAGACTCTCTCCAGCCCCGCTCCACTCACCTGTCAGTCACACCCAGCTCGTCCGCTCACTCCATTCACCTGCACACACAGCTGTCTCGCATCACACGCAATCAGGCCAGTATTTAAGCACCAGCCTCACACTCACTCCTTGCCAGATCGTTCGCTGCTATGCTCACCTCTCCAGTACAGACCTGCCTGCCTTCCCGGACCCGACCGCGCCTGTTCCCGATTCTTCGTCTCGCCTGCCACCCGAGTCTCCGACCCGTCTGCCTGTCTTCCCGGACCCGACCTCGCTTGTTCCTGACTCCCTGCTTGCCTGCCCCTTGATTCCTGCTTGCCGGCTCCTGAGCTGTCCACCTGTCTGTCTGAGCTTAATTAAAGTATTGAACCGCAGCTCTCTGTCTCCCGAGTCCTCCGTCCTGCACCTGGGTCCACCACCCGCTCGTTACAGATGTCACTAATATAACTATAAGCAGGCCGTAGTTGAAGAACACAACTGAAGCAAAGTGTGAGTGCTACAACGCCATTGTGAATTCCTTAAAAGCACACTTATGACACTTCCTTCGGCCATGTGTCTTCTTGGTTTTAAATATCTGATTTAATTAAAAAGCTCAGTGAAGTGGACTCCTTCATAAATGTGGATGGGATGGTTCACATTCAACTGTCAAATGTGATAAATAACCAAGATGATATCTTGCTGTAAAATTAATGTGACCCACGGAGAAATGATAAGCTGGAAGATGAAATATACTAATAATATAATTTAGAAAACAAATGTGTAAATATGCTTATGTGTCTCAGGAGAGCATTTGTTAAGAAGAGCGTGAAAGACACATTTCATGGAACAAACAAACAAATTAGTCTTGGACATATTTTTTTCCTTATATTTTACACGTTTTGGCAAAAGATAAAAGAAGTACATGTTTGAAAATGCACAGTAGAGAGAGAGAGATAAATTCTCCATAACTTGCAAACAATTGCATCCAAAAATACTTCTGTCATATTGGCTAAATAAAGGAAGAAAGCCATATTCAAAACGATGGACATTACTCACGATTCATGTTGATGTTCTGACTCAGTTCTATGAGCTCCATTTCAGTCGGCATGTAACCCATGGTCCTCATCAGGTTCCCCAAGTCCTTACAGGTTATGAAACCATCCTTATCTTTATCAAACTCTATAAAACCATCACGTAACTCTGAAGAGCATATAGACACAAAATATGAGATGGCGTTTGACAAAAAAGTTCAAAAGGTGAATAATACTATACAGCACTTTAACAAGTATATCTGAAAGCATGAAAGTCAGTAAAATTACGTTACCGTCAATCTCATCGTTTGTAAGAGTTCTGGTCTGCAAAACAATAATTAAATGGATTAATATGAAATTATTTTAGTATGTTTTTTATACAATATATATATATATATAAAATGTACAACTATTTTTATATCCACAATAATCTACATTGTGTCAAGGCAATGACCTCCTATAAGCTCCATAAATACAAATAAAGATCTGTATTACATATGAAATATAAAGTATTTATGGAATAAGAACACGCAAAACACACAATTTTAAAATTGCACTTAATTGTACCTTTGTTTATGTCACATGGTTTCCCAAAGTATCTTAATTAATAACCCCATCCACATTATGAACATGTATTATTTACATTGCATTAAGTTGTTTCATATTTTGAATAGGTTTCACATTTGTTTTCCCATGTTTTATTGTTGTGCACATGAATGTATTGTATATAATTTATTATATCGTAATTGCAAAAAATTTCTTTTAAAACGTGTATTAATTTCTGAAACATATTGGTCAGAATTTACATTTGTAATTAATTTAGAATCTAGGAAACATTATGTTTTAATATTGCAACATTATTCAAATCAAAGAACAATTCTGAATATCTATGTGGATTAACATATCTGCTTTTAGCTACACAGGATCCTGCACTATTATATATACGTCACATATATGAATCAGCCTGCTGTTTCTGATCTTACACATTAATGCAAATGAAATGAGTCACATTCCTTGTGTGCACTGACTCTGATCTCTGGTGGGAATACGAGTTGACAATAGTGCCCGGACACGTTACTGTTTGTGTGCCTCTAACATCTGTAAATATGCCATGTTAAGACCTTGCTGAAAACATTTTTTTTTAATCTTGCAGTATCTCATCTGATTGATTCCAGGTCATATGTACAGTTTATGCACCGTGGGATTACAACTACAGCAAAGGTTGTCAAAAAGTGCTAAAAGGTTAACCGTCCCACCTCTACACCATATTGAGATTATTCTTTTAAGCTTCTTTTGCCATAAATCTAAAATAACACGATATAAGGATGACCAAAATAACAAAACAACATTTGTTTCATAATTGATCAACAGATGATAGTAGGATTTATGTTCCTGGTAAACCACAGACATAGATAATCATGATAAAGAAACATATTTAATTAAATTAAGATTCAGAAAATTCTTAATCTAAACACATGCTATTAATAAATTAAAAACTACCATTAAATAATAAACTGTCAAACGGAACACATTTTGACTTACGGGTCTTTTCGCTCCGCTCCTGAGAAAGATGCAGGCTTGTTTAATGCTCATGATGATGGCCGACGTCGAGATCGTGGCTACTTGTGATTGAGAATTTATTTTTTAAAAGATGATATGCCGCTATATCGTTCAGCTTCTTGTTTTCTGTGTGAGCCCGTCTGTGTGCGATCAGCAGTGAGCTGCGTATCCCAGAGAGGAGGGATGAGGTCCCATATGGATTATCTTTGCAGCTTTGGTCTACAAAAGAAAGATAAGCTTAATGCTGTACATATACACAATTTCATATAGAAAATCAAACATTACTTGTGTTTTTTTTTTTACAAAGCCTTTATTAAATGCGTCTAAATGTCATAAACAATAACTTTTATAATTTAATACTGTTAACTTATAATATAAAATATTTATCTCACTTCATTTTTGGATTTCAAGCCATATTTATTTGGAAAAAGGAAACCAATGGAGAATACACTGTGTTTGCTTATTGGTTGCAGTCATTGCATTCTTCCATGTGGTGCAAGTTGAGTAAATGACTGTCTGGATAAAGCTTTCTATCCATCACCACCAAATGAAACAAAACAGAATGCAACAGATGGGAAAGTGAAGAGAGAAATAAATCTAAATTAATAGGATTGTGAACCACATGCCTATACATGCAATTGCTATTATTGTATGTTGTTTATTAATCCCAGCATTATCCGATTATTAACAAATGACAAATGAAATGCACTTAGAATGCTTCTTCACTATATTTTCATCTGAGAACATCATCAGACTATTGCATAACCGTACATGCATTTGGTAAAATGAAAGCTTCTGTGCAATTTGAGAAGATATTCTAAATCTACACGCAATGACCACATGTGAAGTTGAATTGTTTGTTGCATTGCATGAGAAGCCCATGATTAAAATAAATGAGCACACAAGAAATATGAACACACAACATGAGAACAATGTCTGTATACTAGCAGGATCAGCATTATCTGACATCACAAGCAGGACACAGACTGGATTTATCTTGCTATCTTAATTATATAATTATATAATAGTTAATGGAAGTGGCATTTCACTCAGAGTTATATCATCCTTATGCTTGAAATATTCAAAGAGTAAAGCGTTGAATAGGTTTTGTCCATTTAAAGAAAGCATCTCCTTCGCGAATCGCCACCTTAACGCGGTGAAGGAGTTTGAGTGGCTCAATGATCCTGGGAGCTATGTTGTCCGGGGCATCAGCCCCTGGTAGGGTCTCCCAAGGCAAACAGGTCTCGGGGGAGAGCCCAGACTAAGAGCGGTTCAAAAAACCCTGATGATAAGCAGCCCTAGGACTGAAGTTTGTCGAACCTCGGATTCAAGAAGAACAGTGCGGGTTTCGTCCTGGTCGTGGAACAGTGGACCAGCTCTTTACCCTTGCAAGGGTACTGGAGGGGTCCTGGGAGTTTGCCCAACCAGTCTACATGTGCTTTGTGGACTTGGAGAAGGCTTTCGACCGGGTCCCTCGGGGCTTTTTGTGGGGGGTGCTGCGGGAGTATGGTGTGCCGGACCCGTTGCAACGGGCCATCCGGTCTCTGTATGCCTGCAGTAGGAGCTGTGTTCGTATCCTCGGCAGTAAGTCAGATACGTTCCCGGTGGGTGTTGGCCTCCGCCAGGGCTGCCCTTTATCACCGGTCCTGTTCGTGACTTTCATGGACAGGATATCTAGGCGCAGCCGTGGGGCGGAGAATGTCAGGTTCGGGGATCTCAGGATAGCCTCTCTGCTGTTTGCAGATGATGTGGTCCTGTTTGCCTCCTCGGACCATGACCTCCAGCATTCACTGGGGCGTTTTGCAGCCGAGTGTGAAGCGGCGGGGATGAGAGTCAGCACCACGAAATCTGAGGCCATGGTGCTCTGCCGGAAACCGGTGGATTGCTCCCTCCGGGTGGGGACAGAGTGCCTACCACAAGCGAAGGAGTTCAAGTATCTCGGGGTCTTGTTCACGAGTGAGGGTAAAATGGAGCGGGAGATCGACAGGCGTATCGGTGCGGCTGCAGCAGTAAAGCAGGCGTTGCACCGGGCCGTCTTGGTGAAGAAGGAGCTGAGCCGAAAGGCAAAGCTCTCAATTTACTGGTCGGTCTACGTCCCAACCCTCACCTATGGTCACGAGCTTTGGATCGTGTCCGAAAGAACGAGGTCGCGGATACAAGCGGCCGAAATGAGTTTCCTCCGTAGAGTGGCCGGGCTCAGCCTTAGAGATAGGGTAAGGAGCTCGGACATCAGGAGGGAGCTTGGAGTTGAGCCGCTACTCCTTCGTGTCGAAAGGAGTCAGCTGAGGTGGTTCGGGCATCTAATTAGGATGCCTCCAGGACGCCTCCCTTTAGAGGTTTTCCAGGCACGTCCAACTGGTAGGAGGCCCCGGGGAAGACCCAGGACACGCTGGAGGGATTATATCTCCCAGCTGGCCTGGGAACGCCTCGGGATCCCCAGAATGAGCTGGTAGATGTTGCGGGTGAGAGAGAAGTCTGGGTCAGCCTGCTTGACCTGCTGCCTCCGCGACCCGACCCCGGATAAGCGGTGGAAAATGGATGGATGGATGGATAAAGAAAGCATGTCACATTTAACACAGTAGCCCGATGACATTTTACAAACCTTTAATTTCTGTTGAGGTCCTGCATGGTTATAGGATATTTGTTGATTATACACGTAATTTACTAAGATCACGGGGGTGCTGTTGGATTGATTAAGGTATTTTCTAAGCGTCAACCACCTGTCTCCTTTGTGTTACAAATACTGTTTCAGACAAGAGGTCGCGGTTTGTGACTTCCTCTTTTCTATGGTTTCTACCAACATGTGCTGTTCTACAACAATGTAGGCTACCGGTTAATAATATCCCCATCTGTTATTTTGTAAGGCAGGTGTGATGCATTTTATGCTACGTTATACTATATTTAAACTGTAGAAAAATAAAACATTGTAATGGCTAAATAATGATTGAAAGGACACAAAATGAAAGAAGACAAAATGTGTTAAAGCTACGCAGGAATTCCCTAAAAAACAATAGATTGACGATAAAAAAGGTTTCCCTCTTAATCATTGCTGATGACCCACTAGAGGTGTGTGGCGGTGTCTATCTGCCAGCACGGCATCATGGCAGTTCAGGAAATAGCCACGAATTGCAATCTATTGGTTTGTACAGGGGAATAAATTATATGTTTTGTGTGTGTGTCACGCAGCAAGAAAATAATTAAAATGAAAAGTCAATTAGCAGCCTTATTCGTGGTGGACACACAAATCAAATGCATTCACGTGACTACACAACAATCAGAGTAAGTGACATAGTTTACAATATAACTACTGTTGGTGGGCGGGAGTGGAGGTGGCTGTGTCCAACAAACAGGACTGAATAGTGTAGGCAGAAATTACAGTTGGGTCGGGGGCAATGCCTTTCCCAGACCAACCATATGCTACTTAATAAGTAAAAATAGGTAATCACCACTGTACTTGCCTAAATGCACCACAGTCGAATCATACAAGCCTTATAGATCTTCATCAGGAGCTACAGGCATCAACAAGAGAAACATGAACAGCATTACAGCAGCTGCACGGTGGCCACACACACACAACAACAATCACACACACACACACATATGTTTTACATATCATTTGGCTGACGCTTTTATCCAAAGCGACTTACAATAAGTGCATTCAACCATGAGTACAAACTCACAATATGTCACACACACACAGATGGCAGCCATATCAAAATCAGCAGGAAAATCCAATCCAAGCGATAATATTGAAATAGGTCACTATTATTTATTAATTTACTTGTGATAATTACAGAACGGCTTTGGCTTGGTGTTGAACACTGACATGTTTTCAATAAAGTCTCTTTCAAAGGAGAGTGTGGACAAAGAGTATGTTTTTATTTGAACATAGCAGCTTGTAATGGGAGACGAGGGCCACATACCTGATGTTTGGTCTTGAGAATGATGGCTGAGCGTAATTCTCCTTTTCCTGCTCACAACATCCTGCTGTCAAACTAAAGTTAACTGCTTTGTTCCACGTGTATAATGGTTCCTAGTACCAGCAGTGTGTATTTTTTTAAATCTTAACCCACATTAAAAGTGTAATGTAGGTTTCTGGTATTGGATGTGCTGGAGTTTTGTGGTCGTTTGGCGACTTAAAGCCAAATGTATCCGTGCAGCAGCCAGCTGATGAATTACTTTGCAATATGTTCTGCATTCTCCTGCAAGACATTTAGAATTATTTTGCAATACTTTTGGGAAAAACAATGCGAGGTAATGCAAAAGAAGTTCTCACAAAAAATAACAATGATATAATTGTTATTACAATAACTGATGAAATAGATGGAAACTCAAAATTTCCGAGCTTTTACAATCACAAACATCTGTCGACTGTTTTGTTTAGTCTTTTTCATTGTGATATAAAAGAGCACTTTCATATACATTATTTGACACATGCCAGCAGATGTTTTCCTGTATACTACTGTGAAGACTTTTTTTTTTGCATATCTCAGGTTTCACTTCTTAAGTAGTTTCTTTTCTTCTGGAGGCTCCACGCTTCTCAGTGAGTCTGTGGTTTCAAACGGTGGAAATTTGAATACTGAAAGTAAAAAAAACAGCTGCAGCTAATTCAAATATTATTTTTGATTATCTTGCTTTCATTTCACTCATGTGAATTTAAGAAAAATAGCATCCAAATCATCTACAAGCACAATTGATCCAAAAATATATATTTAAAATGCAGGAATTTGGGTGAGTTATGAAATTAACCTCACTAAACTATTCAAATATAGATTTTAGTGTTTAGTGTTTAATGCTTTTATTTATAATGAATATTTGATATGGAATCGAGCCTTTGACAATAATATTTGCAATAATCTAAAAGTGCATTGAAATATTTTCTTTACCTAATTCTTTAATATTTTCTTTGTAACAGTGTATCTAAAAATATATCCAAATAAAGAATTACTTACTTACTTACTTATAGATGAGGTTAATAATTTCATCTTCATATGAAATAAGCTTTGAGGAGAGATTGAACAGAAGCGATCAATCAAAAAGGAGTCAATGCAAAGCTCAGATGTCTTCCACCTCTTATCTGGCTGCAGAGACGAGGACAGAGAACAGTGGACATGAGGATTTTGCATATCATCTCAAAGTTTCAGTTCCTAAATCCCTTTATTCTAGAGACTCCATGTTTCTCTGTATCTGAATCGGAATACTGAAAGCTGTAAAAAGCTTCACCCAACTCCAGCAAATTTAAATATTCATTTAGTTTATCTAGCTTGGCTCAAGTAATACAATAATTTAATAGTAATTAAAATTCTTCACACTCATCACATTAATCACAAAAAATACATTTAGACATAAATTAAACTATTCATATAGCACAAACTGAAATGCATTATTTGAACTCAAGAAAATGAACGTCCCTAAAGTGGTACTGCACACTACTGCCAATTTTGTGACTCTTGGGGTTCAGCCTCTAGGACTAAGCATATTAAAACATATTTTTAAAAAATCAACAAAAAAAAAAAGAAAAAAAACTAAAATCCTGGTCTCACAAGTCAATATAAGTTAATTGTGTCATGTTTATAACACTATTACACAATAAATATAAATATATACCATAAGAATGACTCAAAGTGACTCAAAATGACCCCCAAATAGACTCAAAATGCAACCCAAGTTCTGAAAGAATGCTGATTAAAAACGTTAGGAACTAGCTAGAAGGCTAAATTCAACAGTTTTGGAATTCTTAGAACCTTTAGAGTTCCATTCCACCCTCACCAAAGCATCGCAAAGATATGCACAAGAATGTAATTTGTGTCCAGAAAAAAATATGAAAGTTGACTTACTTATGGCTGAAATATGAATATTCCAGGCCTTCCTGCTACCTCCTCATAGCTAAGGCCATCACTAACACATGTATTGCTTAATTATCTATCTTCAATAGATCTTGTGAATGAGGAGATAATCAAGATTTAATATGAGATAAAAAGCATTTGAAAAATGGCTGGGGTGGAAAAATCTTTTTGTAAACTAAATGATAAGACTTATAAAACACATCAATGCTGAGTTAATATTAACATTTCTTACTAAATCTATACAAATATGCATTTCATGGATTGAAAATAGCTAAACACAATGTGTACTGTTTTAAATCAGACATGAAGTTAGCAGAACCAATGGAGTGATTGAGTAATATACTGTATGTGCCAACTGGCCAACAATATTTATAGTATGCATTACAACAAACTTTAATGCATTTAGTATATTTATGTACTTCACTCTCCCACAATGCTGACAAATTAAAACGCACACTTAACCTAGAAATGTTAAATGAGCTTAAGATTTAGCATAGCAGTGTGTAACTGGTTCAAGTGGAATCATATAAGAACAATCTTTACGCCATATGGTGACAAAGTTGGGTTTTTAAAATTATTTTATAGTTTTGAGTGAAGTGCATTGTTTAGCAAAAGGTTGGATGTGCACTGCCACTTGTGTGTGTGGTTGTGTGAAGTGTTGTGTTAAAATTCCCTGTTTGTAAAATTGTGCTGAAGCAACTGTAAAAGACTGTAATCACAAAACAGCAGTTTTTGCAAAACAAACCTGATGAAGTTGATTCAAAAATCCAAGCTGAACAACAGCAGCTCAGTTTAAGACACTGAGAAGCTTTTATTCTGTAAATTGTAATAATGATGATTAAAATAGTAATGATAATCATAACAGGTGCCTCTACTTTGCTCTAGTCTGATCCACATATGCTATTTATAGATTTGATTGTATGCAAACTAAGTATCTTCCTTGTGATGCAGTTTCAGTATAAAGACATCACATGAGACTCTCAGTGGAGGTTAAGGAGCATCAGACGCTCACATCTCTTCAGTTTCAACATACACCATGTTCTCTGCAGCTCTGCTGCTGCTGTTAGCAGCTGGATGTGAGTCTTTATTGATTTGTCAAAGTCAGTTGTTCTTATTTTACAGTATAACTTGATCATTTGTTTTTGAACTTTATTAACAGGTGTGAAGTGTGAACAGTTGACACAGCCAGCCTCTGTGACTGTGCAGCCAGGTCAGCGTCTGACCATCACCTGTCAGGTCTCTTATGCTGTTAGCAGCTACTACACAGCGTGGATCAGACAGCCTGCAGGGAAAGGACTGGAGTGGATAAGTAGAGACACAAACGTCAAAGATTCACTGAAGAACAAGTTCAGTATCGACGTAGACGCTTCCAGCAAAACAGTGACTCTAAACGGACAGAACGTGCAGCCTGGAGACACTGCTGTGTATTACTGTGCGAGACACACAATAACACAAACCATCAGTAGACCTGAACAAAAACCCCTCAGTGCCTGAACACTTGTAACATGAAGCCACCAGAGGAGGAGCCCTCAGACCACTCATGATAATAACACCAGCTCTCTGTCACATCAGTTCAAATACTTAAATACAATATGTCATTGTATATATTTCCATAACATAAAACTGATTCTCACATTTAGTAATTGTGAAACACTGAACTTTACAAGCAATTAAATATATTCAGCTGAATTATCTTCAGGTGTTGAGGTAAAAGCTACAAGCCCAAACACAGCACAGCTTAAATGTGGTGGATGTTGTGGGTGTTTCCCTCAAAACAAATTTATGACATTCTGTTCCTATTATCAACTTTAAAATCTCAACTTAAACAAAAAAATGACTTTAGGAGACATGGGATGTTGTTTGTCTTTCAAAACAAACCGGCAGTGAGTTTTTAACACGACATGAACAAGTAAATAAATGTGTTCAAATGTCACACGTGACGTACCTCCTGACCTGTAGGGAGTATCTGTACATCACTTAACATGTCTCTAAACTCCCTGAATATGATTGATTTTGTGAAAATGAAGGTCGAGTTAAACTGTTCTTTAAAAAGTTAAACATTTAACAACAAGTGACAATTTTCCTGTTTTGATGATGGTCTGACTTTTTTTTTTCACTCAGCCGCTACCACACTGGGTCAGACAGGCTCCTGGAAAAGGACTGGAGTGGATTGCCTGGAATGATAAGAGTGGTCGCAGCAAATCCTACTCTGTCAGTCAAAGGCCGGTTTACCATCTCCAGAGACAACAGCAGACAGCAGGTGTATCTGCAGATGGACAGTCTGAAGATGCTGCTGTTTATTATTGTGCTGGAGACCCACAGTGACTGGAGCTGGTTGAGCAGCTGTACAACACCCTAGAGTGCTCATTCTTACAGGGCTAATATACTAAGAAATACTTTTATTTTGCATCTATCGGTGTTGTTTTTAATAAAATCAAGAGTACGGCCAGCATCAACAATATCTAATGCAAATATTAATAAAAAAATGTCCCACTGTAATGATCATTTCCTCACAACACAGCTAAATACAGAAAACATATGCTACCGTAAGTGTCTTCTCATTCAAGTCTGAATAGAATAAACACTACATGAACACATCTCAGCCACATTAATGTAGCCTGTACATTAACACAAATAGAACATTTGTACAGCTGGATCAGAAGTGACTGCAGCGTCATATGAGTCATAAGTTGTAACTCACAATCTCAAATAGATGTCAAGATTAACAGCTGGAAGACTGCAGGAGCTGCTGTTAAGTCTTGTGCTTGTGAAACATTGTGATGGCAGCTGAATGAATACATGATGCTGCAATAAGATAAACCTTCACTTCCTGGGCTCTTGGAGGGAAACTATATCTTCCTTGTGCCATTTCTTCTCTCTTTGCAGTAATCCTCCTCACTGAGGTGACTTAACTGTAAATGAAAATGTTTGAGGCTGCATCGATTACTGTGAAAAATCTGTATTGTACAGTAGTATCTACATAAACACGTCATAATATTAAGCTATATTTTACAGTGAATCAAATCATTTCCCATCTATATGATGACATTTCAGTCCAATATGTTTTTTAATAGAAATACATTGTCCTACCTGATAGATCTAGTCTGATCACTCGAGAAGACACACTGTTTACATCTGAAAGTGATTCAAGTGAAATTCAAAAGACTATTCAACAATATTCAAATGAAGGTAAGTTATAAGGAGTGAAGTGTGTGAGTGTGTGTCAGTGAGAGGACAGAAGAGCTCTCATCAGTTCAGCTTCAACATCAACATGTTCTCTGTAGCTGTGACTCTGCTGCTGGCAGCTGGATCCTGTGAGGAGCTTTCAGTGGATTCACACTAATAAACACATTAGAAACACTGAATAGTCAGATGTCTGATGGAGATCATGTTGATTTGTGTTTCTACAGGTGTGAACAGTCTGGACCTCATCCAGCCAGACTCAGTGGTTGTGCAGCCTGGACAGTCTGTGACCGTCACCTGTCAGGTCTCTGGTTATTCTTTGACTGATGACAGCTATGCAACAGGTTGGATCAGACACTGTGAAGGAAAACCGATGGACTGGATTTCACATCAGTGGGGAACAAGTGGCTTAAGACAAAATGATGCTCTGAAGAACAAGTTCAGCTACAGCAGAGACACTTCAGCTGGAACAGTGACTCTAAAAGGACAGAACCTGCAGCCTGAGGACACAGCTGTGTATCACTGTGTACGTCAGCACACAGTGATACACACCACCAGCAGACCTGCACAATAACCAGCAACCATGTGACTCAACCACACACACATGTTGACAAAGAGAGATAAAACATTTATAATGGGAAGTTACTCTCCGATAATATTTACTTTAAATGTGTTCAACTGAAAAAATAACATAATAAATGAATCAAACATGTTAAATCCACATCTTCAACAATCAATACAACACATTTTAGAGTGTGTCACTTTTATATAAAGTTAAACAAATATTATTATTTGTCCAATTGAAATGATTAAGAATGTGATAACTAGATGTCAGGCGTTCAGTAATTCACATTTCCCCTTCTCTTGTAGAAACATATTCTATTTTACTCGTTTGATTTCATTTCAAGACTCGGCTGTTTATTTTTGTGCAGATTACTTTACAAAGTGAATCACAGTAAAATAAGAATTCTAATAACTTAAAGTTAATAACGTAAACAAAATTGAAATTGTAATAAACAGTGAGATCATTCTTTAAAAGATAAAACTAAAATGTTGGAAGAAACCTATAAACATGAAAATACGTTTTGAGGAGAGACTGAACAGAGGACACTTTGCAGATATTAACAGTGATCAGACTCTTCTATTGGCTGCAGTGTGGTGATGCTTCATATATTTGATTACATGTAAACTCCGTGACCTCCCTAGTTGCTCAGCTATAAAAACATCACATCAGGCTGAACTTCACATCTCTTCAGTTTCAGCATCAACCATGTTCTCCGTAGCTCTGCTGCTGCTGTTGGCAGCTGGATGTGAGTCTCTCTGGATTTCTCAAAGTCAACTTACTGCTTCAAGTATATTTTGTTACAAAACATTTCCTTTATTTAACAGGTGTGAAGTGTGAACAGTTGACACAGCCAGCCTCTGTGACTGTGCAGCCAGGTCAGCGTCTGACAATCACCTGTCAGGTCTCTTATGATCTTAGCAGCTACTACACAGCGTGGATCAGACAGCCTGCAGGGAAAGGACTGGAGTGGATTGGAATGAAACATGGAGGTGGAACTTCATACTACAAAGATTCACTGAAGAACAAGTTCAGTATCGACTTAGACACTTCCAGCAAAACAGTGACTCTAAACGGACAGAACGTGCAGCCTGGAGACACTGCTGTGTATTACTGTGCGAGACGCACAATAACACAAACCATCAGTAGACCTGAACAAAAACCCCTCAGTGACTGAACACTTGTAACATGAAGCCACCAGAGGAGGAGCCCTCGCACCACTCATGATAATAACACCAGCTCTCACATTATCATTAATTGTCATATTTCAGCAATACAATTGTAAAAAGCATAACATTAAAATAATTTCAAAGGAGAGATTGAAAAGAGGGCACTGTTGAATCATAAAGGAGGAGTCAATGCAAACATCTATCTCATCTTCCAGCTCTTCTTATGTGGCTGCAGAGAGGAGGACAGAGAGAGTGGACACAGTTCAACATGATGGACTACAGGACAGGACTGCTGCTTGTAACGTTCTGCTGGGCAGGTGAAGATGAAGGTTGAGTTAAACTGTTCTTCAAAAGTTACACATTTAACAACAAGAGACAATTTTCTTACTTATTAATTTTCTAACTTATTGTAAGTCGCTTTGGATAAAAGCGTCAGCTAAATGAATGAGGTGTTGATGGTCTGACAGAATCTGACACAGTGATTAAAAGGCCCTTTTTCACTCAGCGGCTACCACAGTGGGTCAGACAGGCTCCTGGAAAAGGACTGGAGTGGATCGCCTGGAATGATAAGAGTGGTCGCAGCAAATCCTACTCTGTCAGTCAAAGGCCGGTTTACCATCTCCAGAGACAACTGCAGACAGCAGGTGTATCTGCAGATGGACAGTCTGAAGATGCTGCTGTTTATTATTGTGCTGGAGACCCACAGTGACTGGAGCTGGTTGAGCAGCTGTACAACACCCTATAGTGCTCATTCCTACTGGGCTAATATACTAAGAAATACTTTTATTTTGCATCTGTCGGTGTTGTTTTGAATAAAATCGTGAGCACGGCCAATATTAATGAAATCTAAACGCGGTGGTGCTGTCACGGCTCGTGAAAGGGATCCAAAAGCAAACACCGGAACAAGGTAAAGTATAAACACAAAATGCGTATTTATTGTCTCTCTTTCCAAACGCAACTTAAATACTCAGGCCTTCTGGCAAAACTCCACCCAAAACGTAAAACAGAATGTCTCTCAAAAAACAACTGAAAATACTCAGGCCTTCCGGCAATGCACCGCCGGTGTCGGCGGCGTCTCGTGTCCCACTCGTGACGTAGAATCGGAAGCCACTCCCGAAGCCTCCGGACCCAGGAAAACGCGTGTCTGGTAGACCATACTCGACAATCCCTCGGCGCCGAACCTCTGAAAGATGTCCCTCTTTAACTGCTCCCTGAAGACTTGCAGCAGCTGCCAGCGATGAGTGCACTCCTCCCAGCTGGCCCGCATCAGCCTGATTAGACCACAGAAGAGAGAACAAGAGTCCCACCAGCTACCCCCTGAATTACTGTGGCTCCCCCTTGTGACCCTGCCCCGTATCACCACAGGTGCAACGCGGCGGAGGACCCGCTCCCTGTGTAGATTAAGTCTAATTCTAAGTTAACAAAACATAACAACTTAGTTTCAGGTCATTATAAACTAATGAAAACAAAGTAATGCATATTATATTCAATTTCTGCAAATTAATCCCACTAAATTTTACACACGGTTCATTTAATGCAAATTAAATTAAAATATGTCAGACACACTTACAATCAACTGACTGAGGAATGACTCCTGAAAACTGATTTTACACTTTCACGCCCTGTGAGGAGGAGTCAATGCAAAAGCCAGATGTCTTCCAGCTCTACTTATCTGACTGCAGAGAGGAGGACAGAGAGAGTGGACACAGTTCAACATGATGGACTGTAGGACAGGACTGCTGCTTGTAACGTTCTGCTTTGCAGGTGGAGACTTTCACTATTGTTCCATCAATGCTAATTTAGTTAGAAAAGTATGTCAACTGTGTGTGGCTGGCTTGGTTCTGATTAAACTGCTTTTCTCTCCAGGTGTTTCCAGTCAGACTCTGACTCAGTCTGAATCGGTGGTAAAGCGCCCTGGAGAATCCCACAAACTGACCTGTACATATGCAGGAATATCAGACAGCGATGCATATATCAGCTGGATCCGACAAGCTGAAGGAAAAGGACTGGAGTGGGTTGCCTACATTTCTGCTTCAAGTGGAAGCACTAAATATTATTCCACGTCCGTCCAGAATCGCTTCACCATTTCCAGAGACAACAACGTGGACCAGGTGTCTCTGCAGATGAACAGTCTGAAGACTGAAGACTCCGCTGTTTATTATTGCGCTCGGACCCACAGTGATACAGGAAGTCACAGAGCTGTACACAAACTACTGCAGATGTCACTGCATCAGTCACTGATAGGAATTATGAAAGTATTTTAAAATACCCCCTATATTAGAATCTATCTGGCCTATCTTGTGTTTCTTACCTTTATATCAAGTTTGTTTCAATCTAATGAAAATTGATGTATAACTAATTTCTAATTGAATTACTGATGACAAAAATAGATACAACATTTCGAGGGATATTGTCTATGACAGTGGTTCTCAACCTTTTTTCACAAAGTACCCCCTGTGAAATATGTTTTTCAGCCAAGTACCCCTGACCAGAACAAAGCATTTTTGTCATTTTTGGTTGAAAAAAAGATGTAATACACAGCGCAGTGCCATCAGTGTCTGATTTAATATATAATATATATAATTCAGTTTCTGAACTTACACTTACATGTTATTGAATATGTATTAAATCCCAATTTGAAAGGATTTTTGAATGAATGCTAATTTTAAATACATATGAAAATATTCTCACGTACCCCCTGGAGTGCCTTCACATACCCTCATTTGAAAAAACATTTTTTTTTGTTTCCTGGTATTTCTAAACATGTCATCTTCAGACAGTCTCTGCACCTCTGGGACCACACCGGAAACTTTTTAGAAACTGTCACAACTAAATATTATACATGATATGTCATTCTTTATATTTTTTAGTTATATGATAAGACTCAAACAAAACCAGAAAGCGCTCAAGTCTCTGTGATATTCTATTCCACATTGTAGCGTAGGTTTCCCTTCCAACTATTAAAGGTAGTCCAGGAGAATAATTTAATAGTTCAACTTTTAACCTGTCATTTTAAGAGGATATGAAACAGTTAGAGGATTAGCCAAGCAAGCCTGCTAACCCCGCTACAAAAGGCAAAAGGACAAGAGACAAAAAAAACAAATGCAAATGATACAACTAAATTAGACTCTAACAGAGCTCAGGAGCCACTCCCCCTCATGATACCCTGATGCAAATCTCCAGTGGGTGCAGTGTACTTCTGTCCTGCTGACTGCTCTTGTACTTTGTGCAGCGCTTCAGAGGTCACATCTCCAGCCTGAGGATGATTAACACGCTCACTCTTCTTCTGGTGGCTCTCTCTCTGCCCTGTGAGTTCTCCTGTTTCAGCTTTTATCAGACAACATCCACTGATGATCAGTCACTGATACCAGAAAGCGTCCATGATGACCGTCTGACCTTCTTCTGTGGTTCCTCTCTCCTTTCATCTCATCAGGTAGTACAGGTCAGAGGATGGAGTCCATTCCTTCCAGTGCAGTAGTGAAAAAGCCCGGGGAGACTCTCAGTCTCTCCTGCAGGGGATCTGGCTTCACATTTAGCTGCTGTACTATGAGCTGGATAAGACAACCTGCAGGAAAAGCACTGGAATGGATAGGGATTGGCTTTTCTAGTGCTAGTAGTAACACGTATGCCAGCAGTGTGCAAGGACGTGTAGAAATCAATAAAGATAATAGCAACAGCATGGTGCATCTGCAACTGTCCAATTTGAAGCCAGAGGACTCTGCTGTGTATTACTGTGCGAGACACACAATAACACAAACCATCAGTAGACCTGAACAAAAACCCCTAAGTGCCTGAACACTTGTAACATGAAGCCACCAGAGGAGGAGCCCTCGGACCACTCATGATAATAACACCAGCTCACACAATAAAGAGAAAAACAATCATGTTTCAGTAAAAACCATATATAACATGGATTGTGATATTATAAAATTATAATATAAAATATACAGTGGAGACATCTTCATACAAGTGTATTGCTCTGTGTGACTCAAAAACATTTATTACTGATTATTATTTCTGTTAAAACTGGAATTTTTAAAAGTTAATCATCTAATAATGAATGACATTTATTTGCACTCATTGAAAAACATGGGTATCTGTGCTATCCATGTACGGTTAAAGGTTTTTGTATTCAAACCTAATTAATTTAAAAAAAATAATGATAATTGAAAAGTACAACTCATGAAAACTTTGTGAGAAAAGCAGCAGTATAACACAATGAGCAACATATGTAAACATGTTAATTGTTAAATATTCAAATCTGAGAGAGGAGGACAGAGAGAGTGGACACAGTTCAACATGATGGACTGCAGGACAGGACTGCTGCTTGTAACGTTCTGCTGGGCAGGTGAAGGCTGTCATCTGAGTTGACATTGTTCTTAACTGTGTATCGAATTCATTTTTTTACTTTTTTTATTTTAATATACAGTATATATCTTGACAGGTGTTGATGGTCAGACTCTGATAGAATCAGAACCAGTGATTTAAAGGCCTGGAGAATCCCACAGATTGACCTGTACAGCCTCTGGATTCACATTCAGCAGTAGACCACCACTACTTCATAGGATTACTGCCCTTGGTTGGTGCTCCAGCACCAATTCTGACCAAGATTAATATGATAAGAAGAAAATGATACACCGGGAACATAAAGACATCTATTAAGCTTCACACTTGCTTTTTGCACGGTTGTGATGTTATGGCGGTGACACAATCTGAACACAGACCGACTGACAGAAATATAAACACCTGGCAAAGTCTGCAGAACCCCTCTGTGGTAGTTCCCGCTACAGTAGCTTTCTCCATGACCACATTTTGCCACGATGACACGCACAGACGCACAAGGTGTGAACAATACCAGTGTGTCTGTCGTGGCAGGCATTAAACATTTAAAGTGACTGCAGTGAAATGTTGTAGTCACCATGTACATTCAGAACAATCATTATTATGAAAATGTAAAATTATGATTCCCCCAGAGATGTGAGAGGTGGAGTTTCTTTTTGAGGAGGCGGAGTCAATGCAAATCTCGGATCTCTTCCGTCTCTACAAATGTGTTGCAGAGTGAAGGGCAGACACTAAGTCCCTGCCGTATACACTGTAGACTGGACAGAGACAACTTTCACAATGATCAGACCTGAGTATTTGCTGGTTTTTCTCACCATGTCAATTAACTGGGCAGGTAAGAACAAAGAAAGGTTTTTGTGACAAACCTCAAGACGATATGGCTTAAAGTAACTAATGAGCTGTTTAAATGTCTGTAGGTACTGAGGGCCAAACACTGACTGAGTCTGAAGCAGTGGTTAAAAGGCCTGGAGAAGCCCACAGACTGACCTGCACTTATTCAGGGTTCAGTAGCCATTACAGGAACGCGTGGATAAGACAGGCTGCTGGAAAAGGACTGGAGTGGGTTGCTACTATCAGTGATACCAGTAGCTACATCTACTACTCTCAGTCAGTCAAAGACCGGTTTACCATCTCCAGAGACAACAGCAGACAGCAGGTGTATCTGCAGATGAACAGTCTGAAGACGGAAGACACTGCTGTGTATTACTGTGCCAGAGACACACTGGTTAAAGGAAGCAGAGAGGCTTTACAAAAACCTCAGCTATATATTTTCACAAGTACCTACAGTATTTATATTATATCCATAATCTTTTTACATTTATTTTTTAAAGTTTGTTTTTCATGATATGGTTTCCTTTACATATATCCATACACATTCCTAAAATATATTATCAACATTAATGCAACATCAACATCAACACTAAATTAAAATATAAATAAACAGAATAAAGATTAAAGGGCCAACAAACAGCGCTACAATCTGGTTGCTGAAAATAAACTTCTGCAAATATTTTAAATTTCTACAAATGTTGTATTCTTATCTAATTCAAAATAATAAAATACTCAAATGTTTGAGTACCACTATTGTATGAGTGGTGGTTAAGTTACATTTCATGAAAAAATGATTGTGATAAAGATTCAGATTGCTCTAAAATACACACCAACTTAAAAGTAAGAACATTTCACTCTTTTCATCACATATTGTACTCAAATGTTTCATGAAAAACATTTCTGACACAAGACAGCAGTGATCTATAAAGTGGAGGAGAAATTGAATAATAACAGCATTCTATAAATACTTATTTCATCACGTTTTTTTCATCTTTAGGATTGTATAATGTAAGATATGTAGAGAATGACTTTCGGATCCCGAATATAAATAATATAATAATACTTATTCGGCATGTCTGACACAACCACATACATGAAAGACAGGCTGCAGTGTGGTGATGCTTCATATATTTGATTACATGTAAACTCCGTGACCTCCCTAGTTGCTCAGCTATAAAAACATCACATCAGGCTGAACTTCACATCTCTTCAGTTTCAGCATCAACCATGTTCTCCGTAGCTCTGCTGCTGCTGTTGGCAGCTGGATGTGAGTCTCTCTGGATTTCTCAAAGTCAACTTACTGCTTCAAGTATATTTTGTTACAAAACATTTCCTTTATTTAACAGGTGTGAAGTGTGAACAGTTGACACAGCCAGCCTCTGTGACTGTGCAGCCAGGTCAGCGTCTGACCATCACCTGTCAGGTCTCTTATGCTCTTAGCAGCTACCGCACAGCGTGGATCAGACAGCCTGCAGGGAAAGGACTGGAGTGGATTGGAATGAAATATACTGGAGCTTCATACTACAAAGATTCACTGAAGAACAAGTTCAGTATCGACTTAGACACTTCCAGCAAAACAGTGACTCTAAACGGACAGAACGTGCAGCCTGGAGACACTGCTGTGTATTACTGTGCGAGACACACAATAACACAAACCATCAGTAGACCTGAACAAAAACCCCTCAGTGCCTGAACACTTGTAACATGAAGCCACCAGAGGAGGAGCCCTCGCACCACTCATGATAATAACACCAGCTCTCACATTATCAGCAATTGTCATATTTCAGCAATACAATCGTAAAAAGCCATAACATTAAAATAATTTTCAAGGAGAGATTGAAAAGAGGACACTGTTCAATCATAAAGGAGGAGTCAATGCAAACATCTATCTCATCTTCCAGCTCTTCTTATGTGGCTGCAGAGAGGAGGACAGAGAGAGTGGACACAGTTCAACATGATGGACTACAGGACAGGACTGCTGCTTGTAACGTTCTGCTGGGCAGGTGAAGATGAAGGTTGAGTTAAACTGTTCTTCAAAAGTTACACATTTAACAACAAGAGACAATTTTCTTACTTATTAATTTTCTAACTTATTGTAAGTCGCTTTGGATAAAAGCGTCAGCTAAATGAATGAGGTGTTGATGGTCTGACAGAATCTGACACAGTGGTTAAAAGGCCCTTTTTCACTCAGCGGCTACCACACTGGGTCAGACCGGCTCCTGGAAAAGGACTGGAGTGGATCGCCTGGAATGATAAGAGTGGTCGCAGCAAATCCTACTCTGTCAGTCAAAGGCCGGTTTACCATCTCCAGAGACAACAGCAGACAGCAGGTGTATCTGCAGATGGACAGTCTGAAGATGCTGCTGTTTATTATTGTGCTGGAGACCCACAGTGACTGGAGCTGGTTGAGCAGCTGTACAACACCCTACAGTGCTCATTCCTACTGGGCTAATATACTAAGAAATACTTTTATTTTGCATCTGTCGGTGTTGTTTTGAATAAAATCGTGAGCACGGCCAATATTAATGAAATCTAAACGCGGTGGTGCAACGCGGCGGAGTACCCGCTCCCTGTGTAGATTAAGTCTAATTCTAAGTTAACAAAACATAACAACTTAGTTTCAGGTCATTATAAACTAATGAAAACATAGTAATGCATATTATATTCAATTTCTGCAAATTAATCCCACTAAATTTTACACACGGTTCATTTAATGCAAATTAAATTAAAATATGTCAGACACACTTACAATCAACTGACTCTGAGGAATGACTCCTGAAAACTGATTTTACACTTTCACGCCCTGTGAGGAGGAGTCAATGCAAAAGCCAGATGTCTTCCAGCTCTACTTATCTGACTGCAGAGAGGAGGACAGAGAGAGTGGACACAGTTCAACATGATGGACTGTAGGACAGGACTGCTGCTTGTAACGTTCTGCTTTGCAGGTGGAGACTTTCACTATTGTTCCATCAATGCTAATTTAGTTAGAAAAGTATGTCAACTGTGTGTGGCTGGCTTGGTTCTGATTAAACTGCTTTTCTCTCCAGGTGTTTCCAGTCAGACTCTGACTCAGTCTGAATCGGTGGTAAAGCGCCCTGGAGAATCCCACAAACTGACCTGTACATATGCAGGAATATCAGACAGCGATGCTGATATCAGCTGGATCCGACAAGCTGAAGGAAAAGGACTGGAGTGGGTTGCCTTCATTTCTGCTCCAAGTGGAAGCACTAAATATTATTCCACGTCCGTCCAGAATCGCTTCACCATTTCCAGAGACAACAACGTGGACCAGGTGTCTCTGCAGATGAACAGTCTGAAGACTGAAGACTCCGCTGTTTATTATTGCGCTCGGACCCACAGTGATACAGGAAGTCACAGAGCTGTACACAAACTACTGCAGATGTCACTGCATCAGTCACTGATAGGAATTATGAAAGTATTTTAAAATACCCCCTATATTAGAATCTATCTTGCACAATAACCAGCAACCATGTGACTCAACCACACACACACATGTTGACAAAGAGAGTTAAAAGAAAAATAATGGGAAGTTACTCTCTTTGATAATATTTACATTAAATGTGTTCAAATGAAAAAATAACAACATAATAAATGAATCAAACATTTTAAATACACATCTTCAACAATCAATATAACACATTTTAGAGTGTGTGACTTTTATATAAAGTTAAACAAATATTATTAATTTGTCCAATTGAAATGATTATGAATGTGATAACTAGATGTCAGGCGTTCAGTAATTCACATTTCCCCTTCTCTTGTAGAAACATATTCTATTTTACTCGTTTGATTTCATTTCAAGACTCGGCTGTTTATTATTGTGCAGGATAACGACCGTGTTGGTTGAGCCGCTGAACAAAATCCTGCAGTGGCTCAGTCTTTCTGGCCGGATGCAACGCGACCTCATAGAAATGACCGTGACCTCTTAAGGGAAAAGAAATCACAAACATAACTTCACAATAACTCAACAAAACTTTGGCACCAAACACCGGTCTCAAACCATCGGTCTGGAGGTTGAAGGTCTCATGTTGTTTGACACATCTATTGACGATTAATGTATTGCTGTTTATAGTTTTATTTATTTGACAGAATCCTAGGCGTAAGTAAACATATTCAAACGTTACAAAGTGACTCACAGTAAAACGAGGATTCTAATAACTTAAAGTTAATAACGTAAACATAATTGTAATAAACAGTGAGATCATTCTTTAAAAGTTGAAACTAAAATACAATTTGTTGGAGGAAAACTATAAACATGAAAATATGTTTTGAGGAGAGACTGAACAGAGGACACATTGCAGATATTAACAGTGAACAGACTCTTCTATTGGCTGCAGTGTGGTGATGCTTCATATATTTGATTACATGTAAACTCCGTGACCTCCCTAGTTGCTCAGCTATAAAAACATCACATCAGGCTGAACTTCACATCTCTTCAGTTTCAGCATCAACCATGTTCTCCGTAGCTCTGCTGCTGCTGTTGGCAGCTGGATGTGAGTCTCTCTGGATTTCTCAAAGTCAACTTACTGCTTCAAGTATATTTTGTTACAAAACATTTCCTTTATTTAACAGGTGTGAAGTGTGAACAGTTGACACAGCCAGCCTCTGTGACTGTGCAGCCAGGTCAGCGTCTGACCATCAACTGTCAGGTCTCTGGTTATTCCTTGACTGATGGCAGCTACTTCACAGCGTGGATCAGACAGCCTGCAGGGAAAGGACTGGAGTGGATTGGAATGAAATATACTGGAAATTCATTCTACAAAGATTCACTGCAGAACAAGTTCAGTATCGACGTGGACGCTTCCAGCAAAACAGTGACTCTAAACGGACAGAACGTGCAGCCTGGAGACACTGCTGTGTATTACTGTGCCGGATACACACAATAACACAAACCATCAGTAGACCTGAACAAAAACCCCTCAGTGCCTGAACACTTGTAACATGAAGCCACCAGAGGAGGAGCCCTCAGATCACTCATGATAATAACACCAGATCTTACATTATTAGTATCAGCTTCAAACTTCAATAAAAGCTTGTGATCTTCTTCCATGATACCATTATTTACAAAAGAATCACACACAATTATTGAATGAATCACAGCTGCAATAATGGCTGAGTACTTTGTCTCAACTATTGATGTTTATTAGTCAAACTACTAAAAAGTTAAAGTTACCAACTTAAAACTGTGTTTGTCAGATTCAAGTTCCACCTTCTCTTTGTGTGAGACGAAGAACACGTGATCACTTCTTCTTCATTTTGATTCATTTGAATATTTTTTTTAGAATTACAATTTTAGTCATTGATTATCAACACTATGCAAATCCATCTCCTGTGTGTTGCCTCATAAATAAGTGAAGTGTGTGTGTGTCAGTGAGAGGACAGAAGAGCTTCAACATCAACATGTTCTCTGTAGCTGTGACTCTGCTGCTGGCAGCTGGATCCTGTGAGGAGCTTTCAGTGGATTCACACTAATAAACACATTAGAAACACTGAATAGTCAGATGTCTGATGGAGATCATGTTGATTTGTGTTTCTACAGGTGTGACCAGTCTGGACCTCATCCAGCCAGACTCAGTGGTTGTGCAGCCTGGACAGTCTGTGACCGTCACCTGTCAGGTCTCTGGTTATTCTTTGACTGATGACAGCTATGCAACAGGTTGGATCAGACACTGTGAAGGAAAACCGATGGACTGGATTTCACATCAGTGGGGAACAAGTGGCTTAAGACAAAATGATGCTCTGAAGAACAAGTTCAGCTACAGCAGAGACACTTCAGCTGGAACAGTGACTCTAAAAGGACAGAACCTGCAGCCTGAGGACACAGCTGTGTATCACTGTGTACGTCACCACACAGTGATACACACCACCAGCAGACCTGCACAATAACCAGCAACCATGTGACTCAACCACACACACATGTTGACAAAGAGAGATAAAAAATGTATAATGGGAAGTTACTCTCTTTGATAATATTTACATTAAATGTGTTCAAATGAAAAAATAACAACATAATAAATGAATCAAACATTTTAAATACACATCTTCAACAATCAATATAACACATTTTAGAGTGTGTGACTTTTATATAAAGTTAAACAAATATTATTAATTTGTCCAATTGAAATGATTATGAATGTGATAACTAGATGTCAGGCGTTCAGTAATTCACATTTCCCCTTCTCTTGTAGAAACATATTCTATTTTACTCGTTTGATTTCATTTCAAGACTCGGCTGTTTATTGTTGTGCAGGATACGTTATAAAGTGACTCACAGTTAAACAAGGATTCTAATAACTTAAAGTTAATAATGTAAACCAAATTGAAATTGTTATAAACAGTGAGATCATTCTTTCAAATATAAAACTGATGAAAATACGTTTTGAGGAGAGACTGAACAGAGGACACTTTGCAGATATTAACAGTGAACAGACTCTTCTATTGGCTGCAGTGTGGTGATGCTTCATATATTTGATTACATGTAAACTCCGTGACCTCCCTAGTTGCTCAGCTATAAAAACATCACATCAGGCTGAACTTCACATCTCTTCAGTTTCAGCATCAACCATGTTCTCCGTAGCTCTGCTGCTGCTGTTGGCAGCTGGATGTGAGTCTCTCTGGATTTCTCAAAGTCAACTTACTGCTTCAAGTATATTTTGTTTCAAAACATTTCCTTTATTTAACAGGTGTGAAGTGTGAACAGTTGACACAGCCAGCCTCTGTGACTGTGCAGCCAGGTCAGCGTCTGACCATCACCTGTCAGGTCTCTTATGCTCTTAGCAGCTACTTTACAGCGTGGATCAGACAGCCTGCAGGGAAAGGAATGGAGTGGATTGGATGGAAATATACTGGAGGCTCAAACTACAAAGATTCACTGAAGAACAAGTTCAGTATCGACTTAGACGCTTCCAGCAACACAGTGACTCTAAACGGACAGAACGTGCAGCCTGGAGACTCTGCTGTGTATTACTGTGCGAGAGACACACAATAACACAAACCATCAGTAGACCTGAACAAAAACCCCTCAGTGCCTGAACACTTGTAACATGAAGCCACCAGAGGAGGAGCCCTCAGACCACTCATGATGATAACACCAGCTCTCTGTCACATCAGTTTTAATACTTGAAGTTTACTAATTCGTCATATATTTCAACATAAAAAACTGAATTTTAGAGTTTCGCCGAAACAAAAGCATGACATCACTCTCTCATCACTCATTCTGTTCCATCACACAAAATCTCAACTTTGACAAAAAAAATAATAACTTCAGTAGACATGTGATGTTGTTTGTTTCTCAAACCATTCAAGAGGATTGTTACACTACATCACATGTGTGACAATATGTCTCTCACACACACACAGCGGCCACATACCTGATGTTTGGTCTTGAGAATGATGGCTGAGCGTAATTCTCCTTTTCCTGGTCCTCACAACATCCTCCTGTCAAACTAAAGTTAACTGCTTTGTTTCACGTGTATAATGGTTCCTAGTACCAGCAGTGTGTATTTTTTAAAATCTTAACCCACATTAAAAGTGTAATGTAGGTTTCTGGTATTGGATGTGCTGGAGTTTTGTGGTCGTTTGGCGACTTACAGCCAAATGTATCCGTGCAGCAGCCAGCTGATGAATTACTTTGCTATAGCTGGAAACACGAAATTCCAAGCTTTTACAATCACAAACAGCTGTCACATGCCAGCAGATGTTTTCCTGTATACTACTGTGAAGAGGTTTTATTTTGCATATCTCAGTAGTTTCTTTTCTTCTGGAGGCTCCACGCTTCTCAGTGAGTCTGTGGTTTCAAACACCGGAAATTTGAATACTGAAAGTAAGAAAAAAACAGCTGCAGCTAATTCAAATATTCTTTTTGATTATGCTTCACTCATGTAAATTTAAGAAAAATAGCATCCAAATCCTCTAAAAGCACAATTGATCTAAAAATATGATCAAACATATATTTAAAAAGAAACATAGTTTATTGCAGGACTTTGGGTGAGTTATACAATTAACCTCACTAAACTATTCAAATATAGATTTTAGTGATTTTTTTAAAATAATTAATATTTGATATGGAATCGAGCCTTTGACAATATTTGCAACAATAACTTAAAAGTGCATTGAAATCTTTTTTTTTTACCTAATTCTTTAATATTTTCTTGGTAACAGTGTATCTAAAAAAGATATCAAAATAAAGCACTTACTTATAGATCAGGTTAACAATTTCATCACAATATGAAATAAGCTTTGAGGAGAGATTGAACAGAAGCGATCAATCCAAAAGGAGTCAATGCAAAGCTCAGATGTCTTCCACCTCTTATCTGGCTGCAGAGACGAGACAGAGAACAGTGGACATGAGGATTTTGCATATCATCTCAAAGTTTCAGTTCCTAAGTCTATTTATTCTGACTCCATGTTTCTCTGTATCTGAACCTGAATACTGAAAGCTGTAAAAAGCTTCAACCAACTGCATCAAATTTAAATATTAATTTAGTTTATCTAGCTTGGCTCAAGTAATACAATAATTTAATAGCAATTCAAACTCTTCAGTTATTACAAAAACTACATTTAGACACAATTTAAACTACGCATATAGCACAAACTGAAACGCATGATTTGAACTCAAGGAAATGAACGTCCCTAAAGTGGTTCTGCACACTTAAATATGTTTTTGATCTGTAAACTAAATGATAAGACTCTACTGTTATGAAGCAGATCAATGCTGGATGTTATGATATGTGGTGGCGGACCCAAACGCAGACCAGGGAGTAGAAGGAGGAAATGGTTTATTGGCAGGGAAACAGCTATGGATGAACGGTCGGGGGATGGCAGGAAAATCCAGGCAGGGAACGGCAGGTTGACTGGGGAACCGGGAGGATGGATGACTGCGGGAACAAAAGACAGGATCAGAGGCAACGCAGGAGCTGCTGTTAAGTCTTGTGCTTGTGAAACATTGTGATGGCAGCTGAATGAATACATGATGCTGCAATAAGATAAACCTTCACTTCCTGGGCTCTTGGAGGGAAACTATATCTTCCTTGTGCCATTTCTTCTCTCTTTGCAGTAATCCTCCTCACTGAGGTGACTTAACTGTAAATGAAAATGTTTGAGGCTGCATCGATTACTGTGAGAAATCTGTATTGTACAGTAGTATCTACAGAAAAACGTCATAATATTAAGCTATATTTTACAGTGAATCAAATCATTTCCCATCTATATGATGACATTTCAGTCCAATATGTTTTTTAATAGAAATACATTGTCCTACCTGATAGATCTAGTCTGATCACTCGAGAAGACACACTGTTTACATCTGAAAGTGATTCAAGTGAAATTCAAAAGACTATTCAACAATATTCAAATGAAGGTAAGTTATAAGGAGTGAAGTGTGTGTGTGTGTGTGTCAGTGAGAGGACAGAAGAGCTTCAACATCAACATGTTCTCTGTAGCTGTGACTCTGCTGCTGGCAGCTGGATCCTGTGAGGAGCTTTCAGTGGATTCACACTAATAAACACATTAGAAACACTGAATAGTCAGATGTCTGATGGAGATCATGTTGATTTGTGTTTCTACAGGTGTGAACAGTCTGGACCTCATCCAGCCAGACTCAGTGGTTGTGCAGCCTGGACAGTCTGTGACCGTCACCTGTCAGGTCTCTGGTTATTCTTTGACTGATGACAGCTATGCAACAGGTTGGATCAGACACTGTGAAGGAAAACCGATGGACTGGATTTCACATCAGTGGCATAAGACAAAATGATGCTCTGAAGAACAAGTTCAGCTACAGCAGAGACACTTCAGCTGGAACAGTGACTCTAAAAGGACAGAACCTGCAGCCTGAGGACACAGCTGTGTATCACTGTGTACGTCAGCCCACAGTGATAAACACCACCAGCAGACCTGCACAATAACCAGCAACCATGTGACTCAACCACACACACATGTTGACAAAGAGAGATAAAAAATGTATAATGGGAAGTTACTCTCCGATAATATTTACTTTAAATGTGTTCAACTGAAAAAATAACAACATAATAAATGAATCAAACATGTTAAATCCACATCTTCAACAATCAATACAACACATTTTAGAGTGTGTCACTTTTATATAAAGTTAAACAAATATTATTATTTGTCCAATTGAAATGATATGAATGTGATAACTAGATGTCAGGCGTTCAGTAATTCACATTTCCCCTTCTCTTGTAGAAACATATTCTATTTTACTCGTTTGATTTCATTTCAAGACGCAGCTGTTTATTTTTGTGCAGATTACTTTACAAAGTGAATCACAGTAAAATAAGAATTCTAATAACTTAAAGTTAATAACGTAAACAAAATTGAAATTGTAATAAACAGTGAGATCATTCTTTAAAAGATAAAACTAAAATGTTGGAAGAAACCTATAAACATGAAAATACGTTTTGAGGAGAGACTGAACAGAGGACACTTTGCAGATATTAACAGTGAACAGACTCTTCTATTGGCTGCAGTGTGGTGATGCTTCATATATTTGATTACATGTAAACTCAGTGACCTCCCTAGTTGCTCAGCTATAAAAACATCACATCAGGCTGAACTTCACATCTCTTCAGTTTCAGCATCAACCATGTTCTCCGTAGCTCTGCTGCTGCTGTTGGCAGCTGGATGTGAGTCTCTCTGGATTTCTCAAAGTCAACTTACTGCTTCAAGTATATTTTGTTTCAAAACATTTCCTTTATTTAACAGGTGTGAAGTGTGAACAGTTGACACAGCCAGCCTCTGTGACTGTGCAGCCAGGTCAGCGTCTGACCATCACCTGTCAGGTCTCTTATGATCTTAGCAGCTACTACACAGCATGGATCAGACAGCCTGCAGGGAAAGGACTGGAGTGGATTGGAAGGAAACATGGAGGTGGATATTCAGACTACAAAGATTCACTGAAGAACAAGTTCAGTATCGACTTAGACACTTCCAGCAAAACAGTGACTCTAAACGGACAGAACGTGCAGCCTGGAGACACTGCTGTGTATTACTGTGCGAGAGACACACAATAACACAAACCATCAGTAGACCTGAACAAAAACCCCTCAGTGCCTGAACACTTGTAACATGAAGCCACCAGAGGAGGAGCCCTCGCACCACTCATGACACATGACACTCATCAGTTTTAATACTTGAAGTTTGCTAAATTGTCATATATTTCCACAACAAAAACTGAATTTTACTTTCATTATTTGCTAAAAACTGAACTTTACTTAATTCATTAATCAAATTCCGCTAAATCTTCTGAATTCTGTTTCATCACACTAAACCTCAACTTTGACAAAAAAAATAACTTCGACCACATACCTGATGTTTGGTCTTGAGAATTATGGCTGAGCCTAATTCTCCTTTTCCTGCTCCTCACAACATCCTTTTGTCACAAACTAAAGTTAACTGCTTTGTTTCACGTGTATAATGGTTCCTAGTACCAGCAGTGTGTATTTTTTTAAATCTTAACCCACATTAAAAGTGGAATGTAGGTTTCTGGTATTGGATGCGCTGGAGTTTTGTGGCCGTGTGGCGACTTACAGCCAAATGTATCCGTGCAGCAGCCAGCTGATGAATTACTTTGCAATATGTTCTGCATTTAGAATTATTTTGCAATACTTTTGGGAAAAACAATGCGCGGTAATGCAAAAGAAGTTCTCACAAAAAATAACAACAATATAATTGTTATTACAATAACTGATGAAATAGATGGAAACTCAAAATTTCCGAGCTTTTACAATCACAAACATCTGTCGACAGTTTTGTTTAGTCTTTTTTACTTGTGATATATAAGAGCACTTTTTTAAATATATTATTAGACACATGCCAGCAGGTGTTTTCCTGTATACTACTGCGAAGAGATTTATTTTTTGTTTTTTTCATATCTCAGGTTTCACTTTCTAAGTAGTTTCTTTACTTCTGGAGGCTCCACGTTTCTCAATGAGTCTGTGGTTTCAAACAGCGGAAATTTGAATACTGAAAGTAAAAAAAACAGCTGCAGCTAATTCAAATATTAATTTTGATTATCTTGCTTTCACTTCACTCATGTGAATTTAAGAACAATAGCATCCAAATCCTCTACAAGCACAATTGATCTAAAAATATATTTTTAAAAAATAGTTTATTGCAGGACTTTGGGTGAGTTATGAAATTTACATCACTAATCTATTCAAATATAGATTTCAGTTATGTTTTTATTTATAATAAATATTTGATATGGAATCGAGCCTTTGGCAATACAATTTGCAACAATAATTTAAAAGTGCATTGAAATCTTTTTTTTTAACCTAATTAATCAATATTTTCGTTGTAACAGTGTATCTAAAAATATGTCCAAATAAAGCATTATTTAGTTACTTATAGATGAGGTTAACAATTTCATCACAATATGAAATAAGCTTTGAGGAGAGATTGAACAGAAGCGATCAATCCAAAAGGAGTCAATGCAAAGCTCAGATGTCTTCCACCTCTTATCTGGCTGCAGAGACGAGGACAGAGAACAGTGGACATGAGGATTTTGCATATCATAACAAAGTTTCAGTTCCTTAGTCCATTTATTCTAGAGACTCCATGTTTCTCTGTATCTGAATCTGAATACTGAAAGCTGTAAAAAGCTTCAACCAACTACAGCAAATTTAAATATTAATTTAGTTTATCTAGCTTGGCTCAAGTAATACAATATTTTAATAGCAATTCAAATTCTTCAAACTCATCACATTAATCACAAAAAATACATTTAGACATACATTAAACTATTCATATAGCACAAACTGAAACGCATGATTTGAACTCAAGGAAATGAACGTCCCTAAAGTGGTTCTGCACACTTAAATATGTTTTTGATCTGTAAACTAAATGATAAGACTCTACTGTTATGAAGCAGATCAATGCTGGATGTTATGATATGTGGTGGCGGAACCAAACGCAGACCAGAGAGTAGAAGGAGGAAATGGTTTATTGGCAGGGAAACAGCTTTGGATGAACAGTCGGGGGATGGCAGGAAAATCCAGGCAGGGAACGGCAGGTTGACTGGGGAACCGGGAGGATGGATGACTGCGGGAACAAAAGACAGGATCAGAGGCAACGCAAAAACAATCGGATTGAATCTCTAAGTAACTCTTCAACAGCGCAGCAGGAGCAGTCACTACCAGGTTAGTGGAGACAACGATCTGGCGACGAGTGGATCTACTGCAGGGCGATTAGTTGATTGAAGGCAGCTTGGTTGCTTGAGCAGGTGGTGAGTTGTAATCAGGGAGCTGGGAGGAGTCCCGTCCGTAGCCACGCCCCTACCACACACACACTCAGTACAGGCAGGAGGCACGGCTTGGCCGTGACACTGGAGTTAATGTTGACATTTCTTACTAAATCTGTAAGACAATGCATTTCCATCCATCCATTATCCGAACCGCTTATCCTCTGTAGGGTCGCGGGGCGCTGGAGCCGATCCCAGCTGTCATTGGGCGAAGGCAGGGTACACCCTGGATAAGTCGCCAGTCTATCCAGGGCTACAATGCATTTCATGGATTGAAAATAGCTAAACACAATGTGTACTGTATTAAATCAGCCATGAAGCTAGCAGAACCAATGGAGTGATTGACTAATATACTGTATGTGCCAACTGGCCAACAATATTTATATTATGCATTACAACACACTTTAGTATATTTAATAAATTCATGTACTTCACTCTTCTAAAATTGCTGACAAATTAAATTGCACACTATATCATTGGAAAGGTAAAAATATTAAATGAGCTTTAAATTTAGCATAGCAGTGTGTAACTGGTTCAAATGGAATCATATAAGAACAATCGGTATGCCATACGGTGACAAAGTTGGGTTTTTTAAATGATTGTATAGTTTTGAGAGAAGTGCATTGTTTAGCAAAAGGTTGGATGTGCATTGCCAATTGTGTGCGTGGTTGTGTGAAGTGTTGTGTTAAAATTCCCTGTTTTCAAAATTGTGCTGAAGCAACTGTAAAAGACTGTAATCACAAAACAGCAGTTTTTGCAAAACAAACCTGATGAAGTTGATTCAAAACTCCAAGCTGAACAACAGCAGCTCAGTTTAAGATACTGAGGAGTTTTTATTCTGTAAATTGTAATAATGATGATTAAAATAGTAATGATAATCATAACAGGTGCCTCTACTTTGCTCTAGTCTGATCCACATATGCTATTTATAGATTTGATTGTATGCAAACTAAGTATCTTGCTTGTGATACAGTTTCAGTATAAAGACATCACATGAGACTCTCAGTGGAGGTTAAGGAGCATCAGACGCTCACATCTCTTCAGTTTCAACATACACCATGTTCTCTGCAGCTCTGCTGCTGCTGTTAGCAGCTGGATGTGAGTCTTTATTGATTTGTCAGTCAGTTGTTCTTATTTTTACAGTATAACTTGATCATTTGTTTTTTAACTTTATTAACAGGTGTGAAGTGTGAACAGTTGACACAGCCAGCCTCTGTGACTGTGCAGCCAGGCCAGCGTCTGACCATCACCTGTCAGGTCTCTTATTCTCTAGGCAGCTACTTTACAGCGTGGATCAGACAGCCTGCAGGGAAAGGACTGGAGTGGATAAGTAGAGACACAAACGTCAAAGATTCACTGAAGAACAAGTTCAGTATCGACTTAGACACTTCCAGCAAAACAGTGACTCTAAACGGACAGAACGTGCAGCCTGGAGACACTGCTGTGTATTACTGTGCGAGACACACAATAACACAAACCATCAGTAGACCTGAACAAAAACCCCTCAGTGCCTGAACACTTGTAACATGAAGCCACCAGAGGAGGAGCCCTCGCACCACTCATGATAATAACTCCAGCTCTCACATTATCAGCAATTGTCATATTTCAGCAATACAATTGTAAAAAGCATAACATTAAAATAATTTCAAAGGAGAGATTGAAAAGAGGGCACTGTTGAATCATAAAGGAGGAGTCAATGCAAACATCTATCTCATCTTCCAGCTCTTCTTATGTGGCTGCAGAGAGGAGGACAGAGAGAGTGGACACAGTTCAACATGATGGACTGCAGGACAGGACTGCTGCTTGTAACGTTCTGCTGGGCAGGTGAAGATGAAGGTTGAGTTAAACTGTTCTTCAAAAGTTACACATTTAACAACAAGTGACAATTTTCTTACTTATTCATTTTCTAACTTATTGTAAGTCGCTTTGGATAAAAGCGTCAGCTAAATGAATGAGGTGTTGATGGTCTGACAGAATCTGACACAGTGGTTAAAAGGCCCTTTTTCACTCAGCGGCTACCACACTGGGTCAGACAGGCTCCTGGAAAAGGACTGGAGTGGATCGCCTGGAATGATAAGAGTGGTCGCAGCAAATCCTACTCTGTCAGTCAGTCAAAGGCCGGTTTACCATCTCCAGAGACAACTGCAGACAGCAGGTGTATCTGCAGATGGACAGTCTGAAGATGCTGCTGTTTATTATTGTGCTGGAGACCCACAGTGACTGGAGCTGGTTGAGCAGCTGTACAACACCCTACAGTGCTCATTCCTACTGGGCTAATATACTAAGAAATACTTTTATTTTGCATCTGTCGGTGTTGTTTTGAATAAAATCGTGAGCACGGCCAATATTAATGAAATCTAAACGCGGTGGTGCAACGCGGCGGAGTACCCGCTCCCTGTGTAGATTAAGTCTAATTCTAAGTTAACAAAACATAACAACTTAGTTTCAGGTCATTATAAACTAATGAAAACAAAGTAATGCATATTATATTCAATTTCTGCAAATTAATCCCACTAAATTTTACACACGGTTCATTTAATGCAAATTAAATTAAAATATGTCAGACACACTTACAATCAACTGACTCTGAGGAATGACTCCTGAAAACTGATTTTACACTTTCACGCCCTGTGAGGAGGAGTCAATGCAAAAGCCAGATGTCTTCCAGCTCTACTTATCTGACTGCAGAGAGGAGGACAGAGAGAGTGGACACAGTTCAACATGATGGACTGTAGGACAGGACTGCTGCTTGTAACGTTCTGCTTTGCAGGTGGAGACTTTCACTATTGTTCCATCAATGCTAATTTAGTTAGAAAAGTATGTCAACTGTGTGTGGCTGGCTTGGTTCTGATTAAACTGCTTTTCTCTCCAGGTGTTTCCAGTCAGACTCTGACTCAGTCTGAATCGGTGGTAAAGCGCCCTGGAGAATCCCACAAACTGACCTGTACATATGCAGGAATATCAGACAGCGATGCATATATCAGCTGGATCCGACAAGCTGAAGGAAAAGGACTGGAGTGGGTTGCCTACATTTCTGCTTCAAGTGGAAGCACTAAATATTATTCCACGTCCGTCCAGAATCGCTTCACCATTTCCAGAGACAACAACGTGGACCAGGTGTCTCTGCAGATGAACAGTCTGAAGACTGAAGACTCCGCTGTTTATTATTGCGCTCGGACCCACAGTGATACAGGAAGTCACAGAGCTGTACACAAACTACTGCAGATGTCACTGCATCAGTCACTGATAGGAATTATGAAAGTATTTTAAAATACCCCCTATATTAGAATCTATCTTGCACAATAACCAGCAACCATGTGACTCAACCACACACACACATGTTGACAAAGAGAGTTAAAAGAAAAATAATGGGAAGTTACTCTCTTTGATAATATTTACATTAAATGTGTTCAAATGAAAAAATAACAACATAATAAATGAATCAAACATTTTAAATACACATCTTCAACAATCAATATAACACATTTTAGAGTGTGTGACTTTTATATAAAGTTAAACAAATATTATTAATTTGTCCAATTGAAATGATTATGAATGTGATAACTAGATGTCAGGCGTTCAGTAATTCACATTTCCCCTTCTCTTGTAGAAACATATTCTATTTTACTCGTTTGATTTCATTTCAAGACTCGGCTGTTTATTATTGTGCAGGATAACGACCGTGTTGGTTGAGCCGCTGAACAAAATCCTGCAGTGGCTCAGTCTTTCTGGCCGGATGCAACGCGACCTCATAGAAATGACCGTGACCTCTTAAGGGAAAAGAAATCACAAACATAACTTCACAATAACTCAACAAAACTTTGGCACCAAACACCGGTCTCAAACCATCGGTCTGGAGGTTGAAGGTCTCATGTTGTTTGACACATCTATTGACGATTAATGTATTGCTGTTTATAGTTTTATTTATTTGACAGAATCCTGGGCGTAAGTAAACATATTCAAACGTTACAAAGTGACTCACAGTAAAACGAGGATTCTAATAACTTAAAGTTAATAACGTAAACATAATTGTAATAAACAGTGAGATCATTCTTTAAAAGTTGAAACTAAAATACAATTTGTTGGAGGAAAACTATAAACATGAAAATATGTTTTGAGGAGAGACTGAACAGAGGACACATTGCAGATATTAACAGTGAACAGACTCTTCTATTGGCTGCAGTGTGGTGATGCTTCATATATTTGATTACATGTAAACTCCGTGACCTCCCTAGTTGCTCAGCTATAAAAACATCACATCAGGCTGAACTTCACATCTCTTCAGTTTCAGCATCAACCATGTTCTCCGTAGCTCTGCTGCTGCTGTTGGCAGCTGGATGTGAGTCTCTCTGGATTTCTCAAAGTCAACTTACTGCTTCAAGTATATTTTGTTACAAAACATTTCCTTTATTTAACAGGTGTGAAGTGTGAACAGTTGACACAGCCAGCCTCTGTGACTGTGCAGCCAGGTCAGCGTCTGACCATCACCTGTCAGGTCTCTTATTCTCTATACAGCTACTACACAGCGTGGATCAGACAGCCTGCAGGGAAAGGACTGGAGTGGATTGGAATGAAAGATTCATATGGAAATGCATACTACAAAGATTCACTGAAGAACAAGTTCAGTATCGACTTAGACGCTTCCAGCAAAACAGTGACTCTAAACGGACAGAACGTGCAGCCTGGAGACACTGCTGTGTATTACTGTGCGAGACGCACAATAACACAAACCATCAGTAGACCTGAACAAAAACCCCTCAGTGCCTGAACACTTGTAACATGAAGCCACCAGAGGAGGAGCCCTCGCACCACTCATGATAATAACACCAGCTCTCACATTACAGAGAAAAACAATCATGTTTCAGTAAAAACCATATATAACATGGATTGTGATATTATAAAATTATAATATAAAATATACAGTGGAGACATCTTCATACAAGTGTATTGCTCTGTGTGACTCAAAAACATGTATTACTGATTATTATTTCTGTTAAAACTGGAATTTTAAGTTAATCATCTAATAATGAATGACATTTATTTGTACTCATTGGAAAACATGGGTATCCGTGCTATCCATGTGCGGTTAAAGGTTTTTGTATTCAAACCTAATTAATAAATAGATGAAATGTTTTTGAAAAGTACAACTCATGAAAACTTTGTGAGAAAAGCATCAGTATAACACAATCAGCAACATATGTAAACATTTTATTTTTTAAATATTCAAATCGGAGAGAGGAGGACAGAGAGAGTGGACACAGTTCAACATGATGGACTGCAGGACAGGACTGCTGCTTGTAACGTTCTGCTTTGCAGGTGAAGGCTGTCATCTGAGTTGAGATGACAGTCGATATCCACTGAGCAGAATATTGGTTGATGAATGCATTTGGTTATGAAAAAAGAATCTTGAGAAAAATCTTAATTAAAAACATAATCATTGTTATCTAAATGTAAAATTATGATTCCCCCCAGGGATGGGAGAGGTGGAGTTTCTTTTTGAGGAGGCGGAGTCAATGCAAATCTCGGATCTCTTCCGTCTCTACAAATGTGTTGCAGAGTGAAGGGCAGACACTAAGTCCCTGCCGTATACACTGTAGACTGGACAGAGACAACTTTCACAATGATCAGACCTGAGTATTTGCTGGTTTTTCTCACCATGTCAATTAACTGGGCAGGTAAGAACAAAGAAAGGTTTTTGTGACAAACCTCAAGACGATATGGCTTAAAGTAACTAATGAGCTGTTTAAATGTCTGTAGGTACTGAGGGCCAAACACTGACTGAGTCTGAAGCAGTGGTTAAAAGGCCTGGAGAAGCCCACAGACTGACCTGCACTTATTCAGGGTTCAGTAGCCATCACTGGAACGCTTGGATAAGACAGGCTGCTGGAAAAGGACTGGAGTGGGTTGCTACTATCAGTGATACCAGTAGCTACATCTACTACTCTCAGTCAGTCAAAGACCGGTTCACCATCTCCAGAGACAACAGCAGACAGCAGGTGTATCTGCAGATGAACAGTCTGAAGACGGAAGACACTGCTGTGTATTACTGTGCCAGAGACACACTGGTTAAAGGAAGCAGAGAGGCTTTACAAAAACCTCAGCTATATATTTTCACAAGTACCTACAGTATTTATATTATATCCATAATCTTTTTACATTTATTTTTTAAAGTTTGTTTTTCATGATATGGTTTCCTTTACATATATCCATACACATTCCTAAAATATATTATCAACATTAATGCAACATCAACATCAACACTAAATTAAAATATAAATAAACAGAATAAAGATTAAAGGGCCAACAAACAGCGCTACAATCTGGTTGCTGAAAATAAACTTCTGCAAATATTTTAAATTTCTACAAATGTTGTATTCTTATCTAATTCAAAATAATAAAATACTCAAATGTTTGAGTACCACTATTGTATGAGTGGTGGTTAAGTTACATTTCATGAAAAAATGATTGTGATAAAGATTCAGATTGCTCTAAAATACACACCAACTTAAAAGTAAGAACATTTCACTCTTTTCATCACATATTGTACTCAAATGTTTCATGAAAAACATTTCTGACACAAGACAGCAGTGATCTATAAAGTGGAGGAGAAATTGAATAATAACAGCATTCTATAAATACTTATTTCATCACGTTTTTTTCATCTTTAGGATTGTATAATGTAAGATATGTAGAGAATGACTTTCGGATCCCGAATATAAATAATATAATAATACTTATTCGGCATGTCTGACACAACCACATACATGAAAGACAGGCTGCAGTGTGGTGATGCTTCATATATTTGATTACATGTAAACTCCGTGACCTCCCTAGTTGCTCAGCTATAAAAACATCACATCAGGCTGAACTTCACATCTCTTCAGTTTCAGCATCAACCATGTTCTCCGTAGCTCTGCTGCTGCTGTTGGCAGCTGGATGTGAGTCTCTCTGGATTTCTCAAAGTCAACTTACTGCTTCAAGTATATTTTGTTACAAAACATTTCCTTTATTTAACAGGTGTGAAGTGTGAACAGTTGACACAGCCAGCCTCTGTGACTGTGCAGCCAGGTCAGCGTCTGACCATCACCTGTCAGGTCTCTTATGCTCTTAGCAGCTACCGCACAGCGTGGATCAGACAGCCTGCAGGGAAAGGACTGGAGTGGATTGGAATGAAATATACTGGAGATTCATACTACAAAGATTCACTGAAGAACAAGTTCAGTATCGACTTAGACACTTCCAGCAAAACAGTGACTCTAAACGGACAGAACGTGCAGCCTGGAGACACTGCTGTGTATTACTGTGCCAGAGACACACAATAACACAAACCATCAGTAGACCTGAACAAAAACCCCTCAGTGCCTGAACACTTGTAACATGAAGCCACCAGAGGAGGAGCCCTCGCACCACTCATGATAATAACACCAGCTCTCACATTATCAGCAATTGTCATATTTCAGCAATACAATTGTAAAAAGCATAACATTAAAATAATTTCAAAGGAGAGATTGAAAAGAGGGCACTGTTGAATCATAAAGGAGGAGTCAATGCAAACATCTATTTCATCTTCCAGCTCTTCTTATGTGGCTGCAGAGAGGAGGACAGAGAGAGTGGACACAGTTCAACATGATGGACTACAGGACAGGACTGCTGCTTGTAACGTTCTGCTGGGCAGGTGAAGATGAAGGTTGAGTTAAACTGTTCTTCAAAAGTTACACATTTAACAACAAGAGACAATTTTCTTACTTATTAATTTTCTAACTTATTGTAAGTCGCTTTGGATAAAAGCGGCAGCTAAATGAATGAGGTGTTGATGGTCTGACAGAATCTGACACAGTGGTTAAAAGGCCCTTTTTCACTCAGCGGCTACCACAGTGGGTCAGACCGGCTCCTGGAAAAGGACTGGAGTGGATCGCCTGGAATGATAAGAGTGGTCGCAGCAAATCCTACTCTGTCAGTCAAAGACCGGTTTACCATCTCCAGAGACAACAGCAGACAGCAGGTGTATCTGCAGATGGACAGTCTGAAGATGCTGCTGTTTATTATTGTGCTGGAGACCCACAGTGACTGGAGCTGGTTGAGCAGCTGTACAACACCCTACAGTGCTCATTCTTACTGGGCTAATATACTAAGAAATACTTTTATTTTGCATCCGTCGGTGTTGTTATTAATAAAATCATGAGCACGGCTAATATCAATGATATATGAACGTGACGGTGCCCGCTCCGTAGATTAAAAGTATTTTTCTAAGTTAACAAAACATAACAATTCTTAGTTTCAGGTCATTATAAACTAATGAAAACATAGTAATGCATATTATATTCAATTTCTGCAAATTAATGCCACTAAATGTTACACATGGTTCATTTAATGCGAAATAAATTAAAATATGTCAGACACACTTACAATCAACTGACTGAGGAATGACTCCTGAAAACTGATTTTACACTTTCACGCCCTGTGAGGAGGAGTCAATGCAAAAGCCAGATGTCTTCCAGCTCTACTTATCTGACTGCAGAGAGGAGGACAGAGAGAGTGGACACAGTTCAACATGATGGACTGTAGGACAGGACTGCTGCTTGTAACGTTCTGCTTTGCAGGTGGAGACTTTCACTATTGTTCCATCAATGCTAATTTAGTTAGAAAAGTATGTCAACTGTGTGTGGCTGGCTTGGTTCTGATTAAACTGCTTTTCTCTCCAGGTGTTTCCAGTCAGACTCTGACTCAGTCTGAATCGGTGGTAAAGCGCCCTGGAGAATCCCACAAACTGACCTGTACATATGCAGGAATATCAGACAGCGATGCATATATCAGCTGGATCCGACAAGCTGAAGGAAAAGGACTGGAGTGGGTTGCCTACATTAATGCTCCAAGTGGAGGCACTAAATATTATTCCACGTCCGTCCAGAATCGCTTCACCATTTCCAGAGACAACAACGTGGACCAGGTGTCTCTGCAGATGAACAGTCTGAAGACTGAAGACTCCGCTGTTTATTATTGCGCTCGGACCCACAGTGATACAGGAAGTCACAGAGCTGTACACAAACTACTGCAGATGTCACTGCATCAGTCACTGATAGGAATTATGAAAGTATTTTAAAATACCCCCTATATTAGAATCTATCTTGCACAATAACCAGCAACCATGTGACTCAACCACACACACACATGTTGACAAAGAGAGTTAAAAGAAAAATAATGGGAAGTTACTCTCTTTGATAATATTTACATTAAATGTGTTCAAATGAAAAAATAACAACATAATAAATGAATCAAACATTTTAAATACACATCTTCAACAATCAATATAACACATTTTAGAGTGTGTGACTTTTATATAAAGTTAAACAAATATTATTAATTTGTCCAATTGAAATGATTATGAATGTGATAACTAGATGTCAGGCGTTCAGTAATTCACATTTCCCCTTCTCTTGTAGAAACATATTCTATTTTACTCGTTTGATTTCATTTCAAGACTCGGCTGTTTATTATTGTGCAGGATAACGACCGTGTTGGTTGAGCCGCTGAACAAAATCCTGCAGTGGCTCAGTCTTTCTGGCCGGATGCAACGCGACCTCATAGAAATGACCGTGACCTCTTAAGGGAAAAGAAATCACAAACATAACTTCACAATAACTCAACAAAACTTTGGCACCAAACACCGGTCTCAAACCATCGGTCTGGAGGTTGAAGGTCTCATGTTGTTTGACACATCTATTGACGATTAATGTATTGCTGTTTATAGTTTTATTTATTTTACAGAATCCTGGGCGTAAGTAAACATATTCAAACGTTACAAAGTGACTCACAGTAAAACGAGGATTCTAATAACTTAAAGTTAATAACGTAAACATAATTGTAATAAACAGTGAGATCATTCTTTAAAAGTTGAAACTAAAATACAATTTGTTGGAGGAAAACTATAAACATGAAAATATGTTTTGAGGAGAGACTGAACAGAGGACACTTTGCAGATATTAACAGTGATCAGACTCTTCTATTGGCTGCAGTGTGGTGATGCTTCATATATTTGATTACATGTAAACTCAGTGACCTCCCTAGTTGCTCAGCTATAAAAACATCACATCAGGCTGAACTTCACATCTCTTCAGTTTCAGCATCAACCATGTTCTCCGTAGCTCTGCTGCTGCTGTTGGCAGCTGGATGTGAGTCTCTCTGGATTTCTCAAAGTCAACTTACTGCTTCAAGTATATTTTGTTACAAAACATTTCCTTTATTTAACAGGTGTGAAGTGTGAACAGTTGACACAGCCAGCCTCTGTGACTGTGCAGCCAGGTCAGCGTCTGACCATCACCTGTCAGGTCTCTTATGATCTTAGCAGCTACTACACAGCGTGGATCAGACAGCCTGCAGGGAAAGGACTGGAGTGGATTGGAATGAAACATGGAGGTGGAACTTCATACTACAAAGATTCACTGAAGAACAAGTTCAGTATCGACTTAGACACTTCCAGCAAAACAGTGACTCTAAACGGACAGAACGTGCAGCCTGGAGACACTGCTGTGTATTACTGTGCGAGACGCACAATAACACAAACCATCAGTAGACCTGAACAAAAACCCCTCAGTGCCTGAACACTTGTAACATGAAGCCACCAGAGGAGGAGCCCTCGCACCACTCATGATAATAACACCAGCTCTCACATTATCATTAATTGTCATATTTCAGCAATACAATTGTAAAAAGCATAACATTAAAATAATTTCAAAGGAGAGATTGAAAAGAGGGCACTGTTGAATCATAAAGGAGGAGTCAATGCAAACATCTATCTCATCTTCCAGCTCTTCTTATGTGGCTGCAGAGAGGAGGACAGAGAGAGTGGACACAGTTCAACATGATGGACTACAGGACAGGACTGCTGCTTGTAACGTTCTGCTGGGCAGGTGAAGATGAAGGTTGAGTTAAACTGTTCTTCAAAAGTTACACATTTAACAACAAGAGACAATTTTCTTACTTATTAATTTTCTAACTTATTGTAAGTCGCTTTGGATAAAAGCGTCAGCTAAATGAATGAGGTGTTGATGGTCTGACAGAATCTGACACAGTGGTTAAAAGGCCCTTTTTCACTCAGCGGCTACCACAGTGGGTCAGACAGGCTCCTGGAAAAGGACTGGAGTGGATCGCCTGGAATGATAAGAGTGGTCGCAGCAAATCCTACTCTGTCAGTCAAAGGCCGGTTTACCATCTCCAGAGACAACTGCAGACAGCAGGTGTATCTGCAGATGGACAGTCTGAAGATGCTGCTGTTTATTATTGTGCTGGAGACCCACAGTGACTGGAGCTGGTTGAGCAGCTGTACAACACCCTACAGTGCTCATTCCTACTGGGCTAATATACTAAGAAATACTTTTATTTTGCATCTGTCGGTGTTGTTTTGAATAAAATCGTGAGCACGGCCAATATTAATGAAATCTAAACGCGGTGGTGCAACGCGGCGGAGTACCCGCTCCCTGTGTAGATTAAGTCTAATTCTAAGTTAACAAAACATAACAACTTAGTTTCAGGTCATTATAAACTAATGAAAACAAAGTAATGCATATTATATTCAATTTCTGCAAATTAATCCCACTAAATTTTACACACGGTTCATTTAATGCAAATTAAATTAAAATATGTCAGACACACTTACAATCAACTGACTCTGAGGAATGACTCCTGAAAACTGATTTTACACTTTCACGCCCTGTGAGGAGGAGTCAATGCAAAAGCCAGATGTCTTCCAGCTCTACTTATCTGACTGCAGAGAGGAGGACAGAGAGAGTGGACACAGTTCAACATGATGGACTGTAGGACAGGACTGCTGCTTGTAACGTTCTGCTTTGCAGGTGGAGACTTTCACTATTGTTCCATCAATGCTAATTTAGTTAGAAAAGTATGTCAACTGTGTGTGGCTGGCTTGGTTCTGATTAAACTGCTTTTCTCTCCAGGTGTTTCCAGTCAGACTCTGACTCAGTCTGAATCGGTGGTAAAGCGCCCTGGAGAATCCCACAAACTGACCTGTACATATGCAGGAATATCAGACAGCGATGCTGATATCAGCTGGATCCGACAAGCTGAAGGAAAAGGACTGGAGTGGGTTGCCTTCATTTCTGCTCCAGGTGGAAGCCCTAAATATTATTCCACGTCCGTCCAGAATCGCTTCACCATTTCCAGAGACAACAACGTGGACCAGGTGTCTCTGCAGATGAACAGTCTGAAGACTGAAGACTCCGCTGTTTATTATTGCGCTCGGACCCACAGTGATACAGGAAGTCACAGAGCTGTACACAAACTACTGCAGATGTCACTGCATCAGTCACTGATAGGAATTATGAAAGTATTTTAAAATACCCCCTATATTAGAATCTATCTTGCCTATCTTGTGTTTCTTACCTTTATATCAAGTTTGTTTCAATCTAATGAAAATTGATGTATAACTAATTTCTAATTGAATTACTGATGACAAAAATAGATACAACATTTCGAGGGATATTGTCTATGACAGTGGTTCTCAACCTTTTTTCACAAAGTACCCCCTGTGAAATATGTTTTTCAGCCAAGTACCCCTGACCAGAACAAAGCATTTTTGTCATTTTTGGTTGAAAAAAAGATGTAATACACAGCGCAGTGCCATCAGTGTCTGATTTAATATATAATATATATAATTCAGTTTCTGAACTTACACTTACATGTTATTGAATATGTATTAAATCCCAATTTGAAAGGATTTTTGAATGAATGCTAATTTTAAATACATATGAAAATATTCTCACGTACCCCCTGGAGTGCCTTCACATACCCTCATTTGAAAAAACTTTTTTTTTTGTTTCCTGGTATTTCTAAACATGTCATCTTCAGACAGTCTCTGCACCTCTGGGACCACACCGGAAACTTTTTAGAAACTGTCACAACTAAATATTATACATGATATGTCATTCTTTATATTTTTTAGTTATATGATAAGACTCAAACAAAACCAGAAAGCGCTCAAGTCTCTGTGATATTCTATTCCACATTGTAGCGTAGGTTTCCCTTCCAACTATTAAAGGTAGTCCAGGAGAATAATTTAATAGTTTAACTTTTAACCTGTCATTTTAAGAGGATATGAAACAGTTAGAGGATTAGCCAAGCAAGCCTGCTAACCCCGCTACAAAAGGCAAAAGGACAAGAGACAAAAAAAACAAATGCAAATGATACAACTAAATTAGACTCTAACAGAGCTCAGGAGCCACTCCCCCTCATGATACCCTGATGCAAATCTCCAGTGGGTGCAGTGTACTTCTGTCCTGCTGACTGCTCTTGTACTTTGTGCAGCGCTTCAGAGGTCACATCTCCAGCCTGAGGATGATTAACACGCTCACTCTTCTTCTGGTGGCTCTCTCTCTGCCCTGTGAGTTCTCCTGTTTCAGCTTTTATCAGACAACATCCACTGATGATCAGTCACTGATACCAGAAAGCGTCCATGATGACCGTCTGACCTTCTTCTGTGGTTCCTCTCTCCTTTCATCTCATCAGGTAGTACAGGTCAGAGGATGGAGTCCATTCCTTCCAGTGCAGTAGTGAAAAAGCCCGGGGAGACTCTCAGTCTCTCCTGCAGGGGATCTGGCTTCACATTTAGCTCCTATGCTATGAGCTGGATAAGACAACCTGCAGGAAAAGCACTGGAATGGATAGGGATTGGCTTTTCTAGTGCTAGTAGAAACACGTATGCCAGCAGTGTGCAAGGACGTGTAGAAATCAATAAAGATAATAGCAACAGCATGGTGCATCTGCAACTGTCCAATTTGAAGCCAGAGGACTCTGCTGTGTATTACTGTGCGAGACGCACAATAACACAAACCATCAGTAGACCTGAACAAAAACCCCTCAGTGCCTGAACACTTGTAACATGAAGCCACCAGAGGAGGAGCCCTCGCACCACTCATGATAATAACACCAGCTCTCACAATAAAGAGAAAAACAGTCGTATTTCAGCAATGCAATTGTAAAAAACATATATAACATGGATTGTGATAATATAAAATTATAATATAAAATATACAGTGGAGACATCTTCATACAAGTGTATTGCTCTGTGTGACTCAAAAACATTTATTACTGATTATTATTTCTGTTAAAACTGGAATTTTTAAAAGTGAATCATCTAATAATGAATGACATTTATTTGCACTCATTGGAAAACATGGGTATCCGTGCTATCCATGTACGGTTAAAGGTTTTTGTATTCAAACCTAATTAATTTAAAAAAAATAATGATAATTGAAAAGTACAACTCATGAAAACTTTGTGAGAAAAGCAGCAGTATAACACAATGAGCAACATATGTAAACATGTTAATTGTTAAATATTCAAATCTGAGAGAGGAGGACAGAGAGAGTGGACACAGTTCAACATGATGGACTGCAGGACAGGACTGCTGCTTGTAACGTTCTGCTGGGCAGGTGAAGGCTGTCATCTGAGTTGACATTGTTCTTAACTGTGTATCGAATTCATTTTTTTACTTTTTTTATTTTAATATACAGTATAAATCTTGACAGGTGTTGATGGTCAGACTCTGATAGAATCAGAACCAGTGATTTAAAGGCCTGGAGAATCCCACAGATTGACCTGTACAGCCTCTGGATTCACATTCAGCAGTAGACCACCACTACTTCATAGGATTACTGCCCTTGGTTGGTGCTCCAGCACCAATTCTGACCAAGATTAATATGATAAGAAGAAAATGATACACCGGGAACATAAAGACATCTATTAAGCTTCACACTTGCTTTTTGCACGGTTGTGATGTTATGGCGGTGACACAATCTGAACACAGACCGACTGACAGAAATATAAACACCTGGCAAAGTCTGCAGAACCCCTCTGTGGTAGTTCCCGCTACAGTAGCTTTCTCCATGACCACATTTTGCCATGATGACACGCACAGACGCACAAGGTGTGAACAATACCAGTGTGTCTGTCGTGGCAGGCATTAAACATTTAAAGTGACTGCAGTGAAATGTTGTTGTCACCATGTTCAGGGGGCGTACATTCAGAACAATCATTATTATGAAAATGTAAAATTATGATTCCCCCAGAGATGTGAGAGGTGGAGTTTCTTTTTGAGGAGGCGGAGTCAATGCAAATCTCTGATCTCTTCCGTCTCTACAAATGTGTTGCAGAGTGAAGGGCAGACACTAAGTCCCTGCCGTATACACTGTAGACTGGACAGAGACAACTTTCACAATGATCAGACCTGAGTATTTGCTGGTTTTTCTCACCATGTCAATTAACTGGGCAGGTAAGAACAAAGAAAGGTTTTTGTGACAAACCTCAAGACGATATGGCTTAAAGTAACTAATGAGCTGTTTAAATGTCTGTAGGTACTGAGGGCCAAACACTGACTGAGTCTGAAGCAGTGGTTAAAAGGCCTGGAGAAGCCCACAGACTGACCTGCACTTATTCAGGGTTCAGTAGCCATCACTGGAACGCTTGGATAAGACAGGCTGCTGGAAAAGGACTGGAGTGGGTTGCTACTATCAGTGATACCAGTAGCTACATCTACTACTCTCAGTCAGTCAAAGACCGGTTCACCATCTCCAGAGACAACAGCAGACAGCAGGTGTATCTGCAGATGAACAGTCTGAAGACGGAAGACACTGCTGTGTATTACTGTGCCAGAGACACACTGGTTAAAGGAAGCAGAGAGACTTTACAAAAACCTCAGCTATATATTTTCACAAGTACCTACAGTATTTATATTATATCCATAATCTTTTTACATTTATTTTTTAAAGTTTGTTTTTTATGATATGGTTTCCTTTACATATATCCATACACATTCCTAAAATATATTATCAACATTAATGCAACATCAACATCAACACTAAATTAAAATGTAAATAAACAGAATAAAGATTAAAGGGCCAACAAACAGCGCTACAATCTGGTTGCTGAAAATAAACTTCTGCAAATATTTTAAATTTCTACAAATGTTGTATTCTTATCTAATTCAAAATAATAAAATACTCAAATATTTGAGTACCACTATTGTATGACTGGTGGTTAAGTTACATTTCATGAAAAAATGATTGTGATAAAGATTCAGATTGCTCTAAAATACACACCAACTTAAAAGTAAGAACATTTCACTCTTTATCACATATTGTACTCAAATGTTTCATGAAAAACATTTCTGACACAAGACAGCAGTGATCTATAAAGTGGAGGAGAAATTGAATAATAACAGCATTCTATAAATACTTATTTCATCACGTTTTTTTCATCTTTAGGATTGTATAATGTAAGATATGTAGAGAATGACTTTCAGATCCCGAATATAAATAATAAAATAATACTTATTCGGCATGTCTGACACAACCACATACATGAAAGACAGGCTGCAGTGTGGTGATGCTTCATATATTTGATTACATGTAAACTCCGTGACCTCCCTAGTTGCTCAGCTATAAAAACATCACATCAGGCTGAACTTCACATCTCTTCAGTTTCAGCATCAACCATGTTCTCCGTAGCTCTGCTGCTGCTGTTGGCAGCTGGATGTGAGTCTCTCTGGATTTCTCAAAGTCAACTTACTGCTTCAAGTATATTTTGTTACAAAACATTTCCTTTATTTAACAGGTGTGAAGTGTGAACAGTTGACACAGCCAGCCTCTGTGACTGTGCAGCCAGGTCAGCGTCTGACCATCACCTGTCAGGTCTCTTATTCTCTAGGCAGCTACACAGCGTGGATCAGACAGCCTGCAGGGAAAGGACTGGAGTGGATTGGAATGAAACATGGAGGTGGAACTTCATACTACAAAGATTCACTGAAGAACAAGTTCAGTATCGACTTAGACGCTTCCAGCAAAACAGTGACTCTAAACGGACAGAACGTGCAGCCTGGAGACACTGCTGTGTATTACTGTGCGAGACACACAATAACACAAACCATCAGTAGACCTGAACAAAAACCCCTCAGTGCCTGAACACTTGTAACATGAAGCCACCAGAGGAGGAGCCCTCGCACCACTCATGATAATAACACCAGCTCTCTGTCACATCAGTTTTAATACTTGAACTTTACTAAATCGTCATATATATCCACAACAAAAACTCAATTTTACTTTCATTATTTGCTAAAAACTAAACTTTACTTAATTAATTAATTAAATTCTGCTAAATTGTCTGAATTCTGTTCCATCACACTAAATCTCAACTTTGATAAAAAAAATAATAACTTCAGTAGACATGGGATGTTGTTTGTCTCTCAAACCATTCAAGAGGATTGTTACACTACATCACGTGTGACAATATGTCTCACACACACACACACACACAGCGGCCACATACCTGATGTTTGGTCTTGAGAATGATGGCTGAGTGTAATTCTTCTTTTCCTGGTCCTCACAACATCCTCCTGTCATAAACTAACGTTAACTGCTTTGTTTCACGTGTATAATAGTTCCTAGTACCAGCAATGTGTATTTTTTTTAATTTTAACCCACATTAAAAGTGGAATGTAGGTTTCTGGTATTGGATGCGCTGGAGTTTTGTGGCCGTGTGGCGACTTACAGCCAAATGTATCCGTGCAGCAACCAGCTGATGAATTACTTTGCAATATGTTCTGCATTCTCCTGCAAGACATTTAGAATTATTTTGCAATTCTTTTGGGTAAAACAATGCGAGGTAATGCAAAAGAAGTTCTCATAAAAAATAACAATAATGTAATAGTTATTACACTAACTGATGATATAGCTGGAAACACAAAATGCCAAGCTTTTACAATCACAAACAGCTGTCACATGCCAGTAGATGTTTTCCTGTATACTACTGTGAAGAGTATTTTTTTTGCATATCTCAGGTTTCACTTTCTAAGTAGTTTCTTTTCTTCTGGAGGCTCCACGCTTCTCAGTGAGTCTGTGGTTTCAAACAGCGGAAATTTGAATACTGAAAGTAAAACAAAACAGCTGCAGCTAATTCAAATATTCTTTTTGATTATGCTTCACTCATGTAAATTTAAGAAAAATAGCATCCAAATCCTCTAAAAGCACAATTGATCTAAAAATATGATCAAACATATATTTAAAAAGAAACATCGTTTATCGCAGGACTTTGGGTGAGTTATACAATTAACCTCACTAAACTATTCAAATATAGATTTTAGTGAAGTCTTTTTTATAATTAATATTTGATATGGAATCGAGCCTTTGACAATATTTGCAACAATAACTTAAAAGTGCATTGACATCTTTTTTTTACCTAATTCTTTAATATTTTCTTGGTAACAGTGTATCTAAAAAAGCTTTGAGGAGAGATCGAACAGAAGCGATCAATCAAAAAGGAGTCAATGCAAAGCTCAGATGTCTTCCACCTCTTATCTGGCTGCAGAGACGAGGACAGAGAACAGTGGACATGAGGATTTTGCATATCATCTCAAAGTTTCAGTTCCTAAATCCATTTATTCTAGAGACTCCATGTTTCTCTGTATCTGAACCTGAATACTGAAAGCTGTAAAAAGCTTCAACCAACTGCATCAAATTTAAATATTAATTTAGTTTATCTAGCTTGGCTCAAGTAACACAATAATTTAATAGCAATTCAAACTCTTCAGTTATTACAAAAACTACATTTAGACACAATTTAAACTATGCATATAGCACAAACTGAAACGCATGATTTGAACTCAAGGAAATGAACGTCCCTAAAGTGGTTCTGCACACTTAAATATGTTTTGGATCTGTAAACTAAATGATAAGACTCTACTGTTATGAAGCAGATCAATGCTGGATGTTATGATATGTGGTGGCGGACCCAAACGCAGACCAGAGAGTAGAAGGAGGAAATGGTTTATTGGCAGGGAAACAGCTTTGGATGAACAGTCGGGGGATGGCAGGAAAATCCAGGCAGGGAACGGCAGGTTGACTGGGGAACCGGGAGGATGGATGACTGCGGGAACAAAAGACAGGATCAGAGGCAACGCAAAAACAATCGGATTGAATCTCTGAGTAACTCTTCAACAGCGCAGCAGGAGCAGTCACTACCAGGTTAGTGGAGACAACGATCTGGCGACGAGTGGATCTACTGCAGGGTGATTAGTTGATTGAAGGCAGCTTGGTTGCTTGAGCAGGTGGTGAGTTGTAATCAGGGAGCTGGGAGGAGTCCCGTCCGTAGCCACGCCCCTACCACACACACACTCAGTACAGGCAGGAGGCACGGCTTGGCCGTGACACTGGAGTTAATGTTGACATTTCTTACTAAATCTGTAAGACAATGCATTTCCATCCATCCATTATCCGAACCGCTTATCCTCTGTAGGGTCGCGGGGCGCTGGAGCCGATCCCAGCTGTCATTGGGCGAAGGCAGGGTACACCCTGGATAAGTCGCCAGTCTATCCAGGGCTACAATGCATTTCATGGATTGAAAATAGCTAAACACAATGTGTACTGTATTAAATCAGCCATGAAGCTAGCAGAACCAATGGAGTGATTGACTAATATACTGTATGTGCCAACTGGCCAACAATATTTATATTATGCATTACAACACACTTTAGTATATTTAATAAATTCATGTACTTCACTCTTCTAAAATTGCTGACAAATTAAATTGCACACTATATCATTGGAAAGGTAAAAATATTAAATGAGCTTTAAATTTAGCATAGCAGTGTGTAACTGGTTCAAATGGAATCATATAAGAACAATCGGTATGCCATACGGTGACAAAGTTGGGTTTTTTAAATGATTGTATAGTTTTGAGAGAAGTGCATTGTTTAGCAAAAGGTTGGATGTGCATTGCCAATTGTGTGCGTGGTTGTGTGAAGTGTTGTGTTAAAATTCCCTGTTTTCAAAATTGTGCTGAAGCAACTGTAAAAGACTGTAATCACAAAACAGCAGTTTTTGCAAAACAAACCTGATGAAGTTGATTCAAAACTCCAAGCTGAACAACAGCAGCTCAGTTTAAGATACTGAGGAGTTTTTATTCTGTAAATTGTAATAATGATGATTAAAATAGTAATGATAATCATAACAGGTGCCTCTACTTTGCTCTAGTCTGATCCACATATGCTATTTATAGATTTGATTGTATGCAAACTAAGTATCTTGCTTGTGATACAGTTTCAGTATAAAGACATCACATGAGACTCTCAGTGGAGGTTAAGGAGCATCAGACGCTCACATCTCTTCAGTTTCAACATACACCATGTTCTCTGCAGCTCTGCTGCTGCTGTTAGCAGCTGGATGTGAGTCTTTATTGATTTGTCAGTCAGTTGTTCTTATTTTTACAGTATAACTTGATCATTTGTTTTTTAACTTTATTAACAGGTGTGAAGTGTGAACAGTTGACACAGCCAGCCTCTGTGACTGTGCAGCCAGGCCAGCGTCTGACCATCACCTGTCAGGTCTCTTATTCTCTAGGCAGCTACTACACAGCGTGGATCAGACAGCCTGCAGGGAAAGGACTGGAGTGGATAAGTAGAGACACAAACGTCAAAGATTCACTGAAGAACAAGTTCAGTATCGACTTAGACACTTCCAGCAAAACAGTGACTCTAAACGGACAGAACGTGCAGCCTGGAGACACTGCTGTGTATTACTGTGCGAGACACACAATAACACAAACCATCAGTAGACCTGAACAAAAACCCCTCAGTGCCTGAACACTTGTAACATGAAGCCACCAGAGGAGGAGCCCTCGCACCACTCATGATAATAACACCAGCTCTCACATTATCAGCAATTGTCATATTTCAGCAATACAATTGTAAAAAGCATAACATTAAAATAATTTCAAAGGAGAGATTGAAAAGAGGGCACTGTTCAATCATAAAGGAGGAGTCAATGCAAACATCTATCTCATCTTCCAGCTCTTCTTATGTGGCTGCAGAGAGGAGGACAGAGAGAGTGGACACAGTTCAACATGATGGACTACAGGACAGGACTGCTGCTTGCAACGTTCTGCTGGGCAGGTGAAGATGAAGGTTGAGTTAAACTGTTCTTCAAAAGTTACACATTTAACAACAAGAGACAATTTTCTTACTTATTCATTTTCTAACTTATTGTAAGTCGCTTTGGATAAAAGCGTCAGCTAAATGAATGAGGTGTTGATGGTCTGACAGAATCTGACACAGTGGTTAAAAGGCCCTTTTTCACTCAGCGGCTACCACAGTGGGTCAGACAGGCTCCTGGAAAAGGACTGGAGTGGATCGCCTGGAATGATAAGAGTGGTCGCAGCAAATCCTACTCTGTCAGTCAAAGGCCGGTTTACCATCTCCAGAGACAACAGCAGACAGCAGGTGTATCTGCAGATGGACAGTCTGAAGATGCTGCTGTTTATTATTGTGCTGGAGACCCACAGTGACTGGAGCTGGTTGAGCAGCTGTACAACACCCTACAGTGCTCATTCCTACTGGGCTAATATACTAAGAAATACTTTTATTTTGCATCTGTCGGTGTTGTTTTGAATAAAATTGTGAGCACGGCCAATATTAATGAAATCTAAACGCGGTGGTGCAACGCGGCGGAGTACCCGCTCCCTGTGTAGATTAAGTCTAATTCTAAGTTAACAAAACATAACAACTTAGTTTCAGGTCATTATAAACTAATGAAAACAAAGTAATGCATATTATATTCAATTTCTGCAAATTAATCCCACTAAATTTTACACACGGTTCATTTAATGCAAATTAAATTAAAATATGTCAGACACACTTACAATCAACTGACTGAGGAATGACTCCTGAAAACTGATTTTACACTTTCACGCCCTGTGAGGAGGAGTCAATGCAAAAGCCAGATGTCTTCCAGCTCTACTTATCTGACTGCAGAGAGGAGGACAGAGAGAGTGGACACAGTTCAACATGATGGACTGTAGGACAGGACTGCTGCTTGTAACGTTCTGCTTTGCAGGTGGAGACTTTCACTATTGTTCCATCAATGCTAATTTAGTTAGAAAAGTATGTCAACTGTGTGTGGCTGGCTTGGTTCTGATTAAACTGCTTTTCTCTCCAGGTGTTTCCAGTCAGACTCTGACTCAGTCTGAATCGGTGGTAAAGCGCCCTGGAGAATCCCACAAACTGACCTGTACATATGCAGGAATATCAGACAGCGATGCATATATCAGCTGGATCCGACAAGCTGAAGGAAAAGGACTGGAGTGGGTTGCCTACATTTCTGCTTCAAGTGGAAGCACTAAATATTATTCCACGTCCGTCCAGAATCGCTTCACCATTTCCAGAGACAACAACGTGGACCAGGTGTCTCTGCAGATGAACAGTCTGAAGACTGAAGACTCCGCTGTGTATTACTGTGCGAGACGCACAATAACACAAACCATCAGTAGACCTGAACAAAAACCCCTCAGTGCCTGAACACTTGTAACATGAAGCCACCAGAGGAGGAGCCCTCGGACCACTCATGATAATAACACCAGCTCTCTGTCACATCAGTTTTAATTCTTGAAGTTTACTAATTCATCATATATTTCCACAACAAAAAGTGAATTACACGTTCATTATTTGCTAAAAACTGAACTTTACTTAATTAATTAATTAAATTCTGCTGAATTGTCTTCAGGTATTGAGGTAGAAGATACAAGCCAAAACTCATCACACAGATAAAATGTGAATGGATGCTAATTTTAAATATACATAGAAATATTCTCACATAACCCCTGGAGTGCCTTCACATACCCTCATTTGAGAATGAGGTATGATGATGATAACCGACACCAAACAAACTGATATAAGTACACATCAACACATTGATTTTATTTTTGCAACTGGAAATCTGCTTTCTATATAATTATATTTAATACAATTTATTTGTGTGGGGGGGGAGGCAAGTGAAAAAGAGTGTGTGCTCGTGTTCAACTGAAAAGCTTCGGGGGAAAAACATTTTTTGTTTCCTGGTATTTCTAAAGATGCCATCTTCAGACAGTCTCTGCAACTCTGGGACCACACCGGAAACTTTTTAGAAACTGTCACAACTACAAACAAACTTCCTTTAAGCAAGAGGGACATGTTTCCATGTATATCAGCATGTACACTTTATACTCAAATTATTATTTGATTTTTTTCTACAAAAACACATGTATCGTCCTTCCACTACAACTTTGTTTTATATGTAAAATTTATGTTTAAACTTTAAACTTTCAGTGATTTAAAAAATATATATAATGCAGTTAAACAATAAATGTTTTGTCTGCAACGCAAATTAGTTAAAAATGATTGTGTGAAGCGCAATATACTGATAATGACTATGAACATGACATTTTATGATATTGTGTAAATAATCCAGTGCTTCTTAAAGCATTTTATATATACACAGGTACAGGTTACAGACCATCTCTACCTTCCCACAAGCTTATTTTGAGGATAATTAATTTGTAACAAAAAGAGACAATATGTAGAATAAATAAAGTTAAAGATGAATTTGGCCAATAGCAATATTCTTTTTATTTTTAACAAATGTTCTAAAGATCCTATTCATGAAGTTATCATAATGGTAATCGAGTAGTTAATAACTGGTATAATGACAGCCCTTCGTGAAGCAATGATAATTCAATCTTAAAATCTATTGTCTTTCAATGGAATTGTATTATGATGAAATCATATATTGAAATATAAATACAATCTGGATAATAATTCTGCTCAAGAATACCCTAGTATTAATCTGATGATTTTTTGTCCACATATATATGGTGCAAGTCTTTCTAGACCCCTCATATACCGATAGCTTGACAAAAAGGACAGAATTAGGAAGCTCTATTCAAATTTAAACATTTACCATTGTTTTATGTTTTAATTTTAATTCATCAATTTTACAACAACATTAAAAATGTCAGTGATTTTATTATTGATTGAAAGGTTTATCCAAAATTATGATCTGAATAAAGGATTTCTACCACCATTTAGTGGGTTGGTATATCATTATGCACTATAAAAAGTTTGTTTTATGTTGAAAAGAAGTTCCTTCTAGTCTTTTTTTTATTTAAGTTTTTTAGATTAAAATATATATATGTCATGCAATATTAAGGAAATTTGTACTAAACAAAAATGCTTTTAAAAACAATGACAAACTGACTGAAATATATGTCAAATGGCATCCTGGATTATAGTTTTGTTTTATTCTTACCCACTGCAATACTCCAATACATCTCCAGTGCAGGAAACAGGTTGTTTTTTGTAGCAGTGTTTATCACAGTGCTATACGGGGTGGGACACTGAGATATAGAGCCATACAAAAACCTAAGAACAAAAACGTCACACTCACCCTTTTCTCATGATGATAAAAGAAACAGAAGAGTAAATGTTTCATTGGAATATGAAGTAAATACTGCGTTAATCTCTTTATTAAAGAGATTTTTAATTAAAGTTAGTTCATAAGTAGATTAAAGTCACAGTTAGTGCACAGACTTAAAAGTCATCTTCCAGTAAACTAACATTCACAACCGATTAAGAATCGGCGGAAAAATACAAAAATAAGTGGATAGAATTATGGCATTATTCTGACCAGGATTTCTGTGTATTTCAGTCACTTAATGAGGTTTTAATCCATTTTTCTGGAACCTCCAGTTTTTGTTCAAGCAGTGAGTGGAGATGCAACACTGTGATGCTTTTGACTACTGGGGAAAAGGGACAGAAGTCACGGTATCGGCAGGTAAGTCACATTCAAACATTATTGTAACAAGGTCCTCTCTACCGGGCGGATCACAGACCACAGAGGCAGCGTGGGTGCAAGTGAATCTTTCTTTATTTTGTGTTTGTCGTCGGTCCCGACTGGCCCGGCTCGTGCTCGGTCCGCTTCCTCTCCTCGCCAGTCCCGCTTCTCCCTATGGCGGGCTCTTTTATCCCCGCCCACACACACACACACACACACACACACACACACACACACACACACACACATTAGTCCCAGGTGTGGCTCATTTCCCCTGATTCCCCGCACCTGTTCCCTGAGCCGCCCTTCTCTTTCCCTCCCCGCAGCCGCGCTTAACCACGCCCCCACCCCACACACCCCCACCGCCCGACTTAGGCCGGGGAGCCACCGGCCTAGCCCACTCCCCCCCCGCCCCCTCGGAGCGGGAAAGGAAGTCCGCCACAACCATCTGCGTCCCCGGCCTATGAACCACCTTGAAATTAAAGGGCTGCATAGCCAGATACCACCGGGTGATCCGGGCGTTGGTATCTTTCATGCGGTGGAGCCATTGGAGCGGAGCGTGGTCCGAACAGAGGGTGAACTGGCGTCCCAGGAGGTAGTAACGGAGGGCATCGACCGCCCACCGGATGGCCAGGCATTCCTTTTCTACGGTACTGTAGCGGCCCTCCCGCTCCGACAGCTTCCGGCTGATGAACACGATGGGTCGGTCGACCCCCTCCACCTCCTGGGACAAAACGGCCCCCAGCCCCCGGTCCGACGCGTCGGTCTGCAAGACAAAAGGGAGAGAGAAGTTAGGGGTGTGGAGAAGCGGCTCCCCACCGAGGGCCTGTTTCACCGCCTCAAACGCCAACTGGCACGGCTCCGTCCACTGGACCGGATCTGAAGCACCCTTTCGGGTGAGGTCGGTTAAGGGGCTGGTGAGGTCCGCAAAGGCGGGGACGAACCGTCTATAGTACCCCGCCATCCCCAAGAACCTCCTCACCTCTTTTTTGGTCTTGGGCGGCGGGCAGGCCTCAATCGCTGCCGTCTTGTCTACCTGCGGACGCACCTGCCCTCCGCCCAAGCGGTACCCCAGATACCGCACCTCCCTCCGTCCAATAACACACTTCCCCGGGTTGGCGGTGAGCCCCGCTCGCCTCAAGGACTCCAGCACCGCGGCCACCCGCTGCACATGCTCCGCCCACGTGGTGCTGTGGATGAGCACATCATCCAGGTAGGCGGCAGCATATGCAGCGTGCGGCCGCAGCACCCTGTCCATGAGCCGCTGGAAGGTCGCTGGCGCCCCGAACAACCCGAAGGGAAGCATGTTGAATTGGTACAACCCGTACGGAGTGGAGAAAGCCGTCTTTTCCTTGGCCTCTGGCGACAGGGGAATCTGCCAGTAGCCCTTGGTCAAATCCAGTGTGGTGAAAAACTGTGCTGTGCCCAGCCGGTCCAGGAGCTCGTCGACCCGGGGCATTGGGTAGGCATCAAACCGTGACACCTCATTCACCTTGCGGTAGTCCACGCAGAACCGAATAGACCCATCCTTCTTCACTACAAGAACAATGGGGCTACACCAGGCGCTGTTGGACTCTTCTATTACTCCCATCTCCAGCATTGCCTTCAATTCTCTCTGAACCACCTTTTTCTTGTGCTCAGGGAGTCTATAGGGCCGTGACCGTACCGTCACCCCTGGGGTGGTCTCAATCTGATGCACTATGAGGTCCGTGCGCCCTGGTCGAAGCGAGAACACGTCAGCAAAACGCTCCTGCAACTTGGCCACGTCTGTTTGCTGGGCCGCGGAGAGGTGGGCTTCACAATGGAGCGAGGCGGGAACCCCCGATTTCGGTACCTCAGGCCCCAGCTCCTCCCTCTCCGGAACTGCGGACACCAGCGAAACAGACTCCGCCTCCCTCCACGCTTTCAGGAGGATCAGGTGATATATTTGTGTGCTCCCGCCCCTATCAGACCGCACCACCTCATAGTCGACCTCCCCGACCCGCCGTGTGACCACAAAGGGCCCTTGCCACTTGGCGAGGAGTTTAGAGCTGGAAGAAGGAAGCAATACAAGTACCTTATCTCCCGGTGCGAATCGTCTCAGCCTGGCCCCTCTATCGTACAGGCGTTTCTGCCGCTCCTGGGCCTGGCGCAAATTCTCTCGTGACAGCCGACCCGAGGCGTGAAGCTTTGCGCGCAGGTCCAGGACGTGCTGTATTTCGTTCCGACTGGTGCTCGGACCCTCCTCCCAGTTTTCCTTAATGAGGTCGAGCACCCCACGTGGTGTCCTGCCGAACAGCAGTTCAAAGGGAGAAAATCCCGTGGAGGCCTGGGGAACCTCCCGCACTGCAAACAACAGAGAGTCAAGCCATTTATCCCAATTACGCTCGTCCTCGCTAATGAATTTACGGATCATGGTTTTCAGAGTCCTGTTGAACCGTTCCACCAGCCCATCCGTCTGGGGGTGGTAGACACTGGTCCGAACCGACTTGACCCCCAGTAACCCGTAAAGTCCTCTCAGTGTGCGCGACATGAACGATGTGCCCTGGTCAGTTAGAATCTCTTTCGGGACCCCAACTCGGGAGATGACCTGAAACAGTGCCTGCGCAACACTCTTTGCCGAGATGTTGCGCAACGGCACTGCTTCCGGATATCGCGTCGCGTAATCCACTAGGACTAACACGAAGCGATATCCGCGTGTGCTCCGGTGGAATGGCCCGACGATGTCCATGCCCATTCTTTCGAACGGCACTTCCATCAATGGTAGGGGACGCAACGGCGCCCTCGGAATGGCCGGTGGATTTACCAACTGACACTCCGGGCAGGACGCGCACCACCGGCGCACATCCGCCCGGATGCCCGGCCAATAAAATCGGGCCATGATCCGGTGCAATGTCTTATCATATCCCGTATGCCCCGCCATTGGGTTACAATGAGCCCCCTGGAAAACTGTTTCCCGGTGGCTCCGTGGCACCAGCAACTGGGTGTTCTCTTGCCCGGTCTGGGTGTCACAGCACACCCGGTATAACCGGTCTCTGATTACTGAAAAGTGCGGATATGTCGGCGCCGCGTCAGGGCGCACCAGCTGACCATCAATTTTCATCACTTGGTCAAAGGCCGAGCGCAGGGTTTCATCCCGAGACTGCTCGAGTGGAAAATCTTCCAAGGAGCGAAATGCGGGAGCCGGCGGAGTCTCCGCTGGAGGCTCGGCCGGTTCCCCCTCCCCGTCTGCAGTGTCGGGCAAACCCGCGTCGCCGCTGAGCACCGCACACATATCGCACTGTCCCGTCCGCTGTGACCGCACCCCCCCTGCCTGCCCCATGAGCTTATCAAAACCCGGCCAATCCGTTCCCAAGATCAGGGGGTGCGAAAGGCGGGAGCTAACCGCGACCTTTAGTCTATGCTTTTTTCCCCCATAACGAATTTCCACCGGAACGACGGGATATTCGTGAATATCCCCATGCACACACTTCACCCTCACCCGTGCTGCCTCCACCAATGCCCCGGTTCGAACCAGACTCTGATGAATCATAGACTGCATGCAGCCCGAATCCACCATCGCCTGGTGTGTACCCCCCTGGATACTCACCTGAACGCGGTACGTCGCTCCTAGACCTGGGGAGGGAGCTGGAGGGCCGGCAACCCGAACCACCTGCCCCACCTCCATAAGTGGGCATTCCCTCCGGAAGTGCCCTGGCTGCCCGCACCTCCAGCATCCCTGCCCTGGCGCTTGAGGAGGCCCCGGTGGGTTGGGAAGGGCGGCGGGGTTGCGGCTACTGTGGGGTTCTGGTACAGCCGCGGGGGTCGGCGGGCTCAGGGCGGCAGGCGGCGGCCCCGGCGTCCCCATCCTCCTCCGCGGGCCCGGCGCAGACCCCGCCGGTGACGCCGACGGGCCGCGGCTCTCCTTCGCCGCCGGGTACACGGTCAGGTGGTCCTCCGCCAGCGTGACGGCCTCCTCCAGAGCCCGGGGACGATGACAGCGGACCCATGCCGCGGTCCGGGCCGGCAGCCCCTCCGCGAATTGCTCCATCACCACCGCCTCCAGGATGGCCTCTGCGCTTCCGGACCCCCCCGGCCGCAGCCACCGCCCCGCCGCATCCCGCAGCTGTTGGGCGAACGAAAACGGCCGGTCCTCCGGCCCCAGCCTGGCCTCGCGGAATCGCCGCCGGTGATCCTCTGGGGTCAGGCCCAGCCGAGCCACCACGGCCCGCCGGACGGCGTCATAATCCCTCCTAGCCACCGGCGGGAGGGCCATCGCCGCCGTCTGCGCCTCCCCCGCCAGCAACGGCAGGAGACGCACCGCCCGCTCGTCCGGTGGCCAGCCGCACACCTCCGCCGTTGCATCGAACGCATCCAAAAACGTCTGCGCGTCATCGGCAGGCGTCATCCGCTGCATGGCGATCTCCGACGGTCCCACAGCCGATACGCGCGGCTCCCGCGCCGAGCCCATCCCCGCGGCGAGACGCTCCAATGCGTCGGACTGACGCTCGGCTTGGCCCTGGAGCGACGCCATGAACGCGCGGTTCACCACCGCCTGCTCCTGCTGTATAGCGGCGAGGCTCGCCATCATCTGGCCCAGCGCCACCAGCGGCTGGGCCGGAGCCTCCGGCTGTTGGTCACGCTGATCCATCCCGGTGCCCAGTCAGGCGCCACTGTAACAAGGTCCTCTCTACCGGGCGGATCACAGACCACAGAGGCAGCGTGGGTGCAAGTGAATCTTTCTTTATTTTGTGTTTGTCGTCGGTCCCGACTGGCCCGGCTCGTGCTCGGTCCGCTTCCTCTCCTCGCCAGTCCCGCTTCTCCCTATGGCGGGCTCTTTTATCCCCGCCCACACACACACACACACACACACACACACACACACACACACATTAGTCCCAGGTGTGGCTCATTTCCCCTGATTCCCCGCACCTGTTCCCTGAGCCGCCCTTCTCTTTCCCTCCCCGCAGCCGCGCTTAACCACGCCCCCACCCCACAATTATATTTTGAGTGCAAAGTTAATTTATATTATTTAAATGTGATTATTAGTGATTAGAGAAGTTTACCTCACAGTCTTATTTAGGTTTACATTGATGTTGGACAAACTAGAAAGCAGAGCAGGCAGATGTTTGTAACACAGCCGTTTCTTGGAAAGCATTTAAACAAGTTATTCTTTGGCATTACCACTTAATGATAGACTATAGTTACGGCTGATGAATGTCTGCATCATTGTATTCACATGATTATCCAATATATTCTACAACAATTAATTATACTGTTCTATTTTTGCATTTTTATATATATTTGTTCAAAATGGTTTGTGAAATTCTCAAATCCATCAACAATAAGTTGCATTTTAATTATGTACTGGTAAACATCTGATTTTGTAGTTGCAAGCTTAAGATGGTTATAACAATAACCAAAAGCATTTTCATATTCATATAATTCATATTATACCCAAAGTATAAAAAGTGTTCAGTATTAAATAAATGAATACACTATGATAAGAATAGGTTGCAATAATATAAAAAGTATAACATCATATTTCATAACAATGAGCTCTGTAGTTATATTACATATTTTGTAATTTGAATGGTTATTTATTTTATATCGTCCTTTAACACCAAACGCTTTGGGTCCCACCAACTTTGTTCGCTTCTGTCCGGTGCGACTGAAGATAAATGATTGGGTTGCAAATAACTTCTATCCAAAGAGTATCGGCCCAATGCAAGACTTCTTTTGTTATTGATTGTTACAAAACAGTCCAGTAATACATATAAGTGTATAAACTCATATCCAGTATGTATATATCTGTATACTAAACAGATATGCAGAAATTCAGAAATAATAAATAAGACATTCTTTATCCAGAAGTATATTTCTGTCTGCAGCTTCATCATACAATAATGTGCAATATTTTGACCTTTCACTTTCATCATCTGTATTTATTTATTCAACCTATATTGAACATATATTATATTAAATTAAATGGTTTGACTCTTCCACAGAAACTGCATCACCAACTCTGTTCCCTTTGGTTAAGTGTGAACCTGACAATGCAGAAACAATCACCGTTGGTTGTCTTGCACGCGACTTCTACCCAAAGAGTCTTACTTTCCAGTGGACCGATGCCAAAGGGACCACATTGACTTCTGTGCAATATCCTGCAACTGAGAAAAACAACAAATATACAGGAGTCAGTTTGCTCCAAGTATCAAAGTCTGACTGGAATTCAAGGAGGTCTTTAAATTGTTCTGTGACTCATCCGGGTGGCTCCAAAAGCGTGAAATTGGAAAAAAGTATGTTTTTTTTAATTTATTTTTGTACTTACTATTATAGCTCCCTTGCTGTATGAGAGTACACATGCACCATCTTGTTAATCTTATTTCATTCAGAAAATGTTCTGTAATTATTTCTGTTTCTCATATTTAACAAATTTACATTTTAAAGGAATTATTACAGCCTGATCTTTATTTCTGCTCTCTCCCCCACAGGGTTAGAGGCCTCCTGTCCTACAACGCCGGTAGCTCCTATCACAGTGACACTGAACCAACCGATTCCCAAAGAGCTTTTCATCAACAACCAGGCAAAGTTTGAGTGCATCATTACTGCACAGCCTCAGATCAATCTAGATGACATTCGTATCACTTGGCAAATTAATGGACACGATGTGACTGACAACATCATGGAAACAAATTCAAAAGCAAATTCCAAAATCAGCACGTTGACTCGTAGTCTCTCTGAGTGGCAGAGCGACAGCAGCGTGCGCTGTTCTGCTGGCAGTGACGACATGACACCAGTTACTCAAGATCTGACTATCCACAAAGGAGGTATGTTACTAAGTGATGGAGACTGATTAGTATAATTCTAATATGCAAGTCTGGGGAGACAATATCCACACACAATCCTGTTATTATCCACATATAGCAAATGCAAAACTTAAATATGAACCTTCTTCGTAAACAGAGTTTCTCTTTCAGATGGGGGGGGGGGCAAAAGTAACTGTCCACGTCCTCACAGATGAAGACATCAGTGACATCAACAAAGAAGACTCTGCTGAGGTCACTATGGTGTGTCTGGTCTCTAGTCCCTCTCCTGTGCAGCAGGATTACTACGTCACCTGGTTAGAACAAGTGGGAAAAGGTCAGGGCTTCTATTCTGATGGCGTTAACTTCCCCCCTCAGAAGACCGAACGCGGCTTCTCAGTTACAAGTATTTACACCACCACCAAGAACAAGTGGGACAATCACTACAAGTTCTCCTGCAACGTCTGGCCTGCTGGTAGCAAAACGTCAGTGAAATCCAGAGGCGTGTCGCAGGCCCATAATGGGTGTACTGAATGTGAGCCAAAGATTTAGCTTTAAATGTGGCATTGTGTGCTAATGTGATGTCGTGTCTGCGTGCACTCCGTCATGGGAATCCGTCTTTGTGATTGTGAAAACATTGTCAACTGTCAATTCAACAATTAACTTTTGTTCGTTGTCATTCTGTCTTTGTCACATTGTCTAAGAGCTTGATAAGTGTGCTGACTGTTTCAAATAAATGTTGCATCTAAACATCACTTTTGTTACATGTTTGTTACATATTAAACAAATGCATGAGTTTCCAGTGATACTTAGAATACTGCACTGTTCAGATGGATTATTGCCGCACGGCATATGATGAATGCTGAAACTGATTACAGTTTATGAGCCCTATTCGAGAGAAAAGGGAATCTACATGTTATCTTAATAAAAGACTTTTGTTAACATACGCACAGACACACACACACACCTAACCGCCAATACCTTCCTCTTCTTAGATGATATTCGAGATCTGCATCTTGCTATGAACTGCACAGATGGTGCCACTGAGGAGGATGAGTACAGCAGCCTGTGGTCCACAACCACCTCCTTCATATTCCTCTTCATATCCTCTCTCCTTTATAGCATGATATTCAGCCTGGCCAAGGTAAACATGCAGGATTTCTCTGCATTTCAGCTGCATGAAGACTTAAGACTAAATTAGATAGAATACAGGATGCTTACATTCACTGAAAATCACAAGTTCTAAAATAAAGCCCAGTCATGTAAATAATAAAACTGCCACACATAAAGGTAACAACATTTTGAATAGTTTCTGTGGGTGCGACAGAAGAGAAGACTCTGACTTGCCCAGATTTTAATGTGAAAGTTAATCTAGTGCACATGATCCCAAAAAGGTAGAACATTGTAATGCAAATGATTGCATCATTACATTACATGTCATTTTACATTACATGTCATTTAGCTGACGCTTTTATCCAAAGCGACTTACAATAAGTGCATTCTACGGTTACAGGTCAATTAGGCCTAATAAAATGAGACAAAAAAAACACCAAATATGTAATTGATTATCAGCTAATCAAAGTTAATTGACACCAAATCATTATTTCTCACTTGCGGTTGCTGGCAATAACAAACCCTTGACTTTACAGGTTTGTTGCCCTTTCAGTGAACAGTTTATGTGCACGTCCAAGCAGCAGCAGAGTGAAGAGCCTCACCAGAAAATGTGCTGGTTTTTATGTTTTAAATGCCGCAACATACTATACAGATGCCATCTCACAGTTATTATAATTATTAAAGAACAGACATGACTTGCAGAAAATGTGTTGGCCAAAGCTGTACTGTAGTGAAGACAAAGAGATCAGCTGAGTGTCAATTCTCCAGCTGGGTGAATATCTAGATTGAAGTAATCAGTCCATTGTTTAATAATCTATATTTGAGCAGACCATATAATATAATATATCTTTTTTTTATTTGTTTGTTTTTTCCAGATGAAGAGACCATAAGATGACATGGATGCAAAGCATGGACTACAGGTCTTCATTTGTTTTCTGACTTTTATATTTAGCTTTAAAAACATATACATACGCAATATGTGCTAAATTAATGATCGTCATGTATAATGATTAACTAAACTTTCTCTGTAACCTGTAGAAAAATAATAACTTAGATAAATTGATTTTCTTGCAATGGCTACCGTTGTTACAATATGAATAGAGTATAAGTTATTGATTACTTTTCTTGAAGTCATTCAAATTGGTTGCTAAAGTATTATTACTTTTTATTGACACATAAATACCAAATTGCACTGTAGTTGAGATGGATATATTCATCTGTATGTGTTTTTTTTTTCATTTGAATACAAATCTTAACTTGTCATTGTGTTAATTAAATCTATATTTACAATAATACGGACAGCCACATAATTCAATAATTAAAAGAAAATAAGAATTAAAGAATAAGAGTGATTGTGTGCTTGTGATGCACATCAAACGCTTTTGAGGATTTTGTCAAAACTCTTGGCAAATGAAAGAACATAATAAAATAACACCACATCAAGTCAGCATACCCAAAACATCTGTTATCAGTTAAGCCTGAAGGTCTGTCAGTTTCCTGGCATTTCTAAACATATCATCTTTAGAGTCACCACCCTCTTTCTGCACCTCAGGGACCACACCTGCAGTAGTGAAACTTTGAGGAAACTGTCAGAGCTACAAATAAACTTCCTCGAAACAAGAGAACCAACTTTCACTGCATACACTTGCATATCATCATACATCCAGGCATTAAGTGGCCAACATGCATCCTGCAGACACGTCACAGACAAAGGCAACGCGGAAAATCTGTGAAATACCATGTAGTAGCAGAATAGATTGACAGAGATAAATAAAACAGCTTGACTTTGGGGCTGATGACCAACTTCTTCCAAACTATTTATTAATTCTTTATAGTCATAAAGAACGCTTTAAACTGTCATGACATGTTTCAAAATGTCAGCTTGTTGATGTGCTGGAGGGACATGTGTTACATGTCATGCGTTCAGGCCAGCTGGTTAACAGAAGTCAGAAGAGGCAAGACTGCCATCTTGTGAATGGATTTTGTAAGGACATGGAAAGGAGGTGATGGGGAACACGTCACACTTCCAATATATCTCTGTGCTTCTATTATGTTACAGTAAATACACTATAGAGGGTGTATTTTTGTAAAAGAAAAAAGATACAAAGTTTTGTTTTCTTCCATTTGTGAAACTATCTCTTTCTCCTTTTTTTAAAAACCTATTCAGTAGGAAATGTTCCGTTTTCCTGACTAAGTATAAAACAACATGCAGGTGTGGTAAAGTTTTGGTAGGTGCTCGTGTCACTGTGGTTACTGCTAGCTGGAGTTATGGCACAGTGTGACACCATAACAAAAAACAGACTCGTCTGTCTTCTTAAAGCCAGCTCTTCATTTACCAAACTGAGTCAGTGTATACAATGTCACACTTACATAACACATAAGAGAGTAATATAATACAGCTTTCGTCAAAAAGTGACAGGTGGTGACCTTTGACCTCAGGGAGGGGGAGGGGGGCGGGGAGGGGGGCAGGTGTCTCTCTCTCTCTCTCTCTCTCTCTCTCTACCCCCACCCACCCCGGGGTCTTTGTGTGAGAGCCAGACAGATTTAACTGATAACAGACAACTTTCACAGGAGCTATAAACAAATGAAGGAGACGCAACCCTTGTTGAGTTTACACAATCACCTTACTTTTTAAAAGAGCCCACAACCACCCCAGGGTCTTTGACATCACCTCCAACAGGACTTGTAGGATCCTGACACACGCAGTTCTCGGTGTCACAGGACACCTGGATAAACGCAGGCAGAGGATATCAAGGGTTATAATCAGCTGAGGATCTTTCCTAAGGGAGAGGCGACCATCACAATAAGCCCTGTGAGATCTCCATTGTTTCCACCTGTATATCTAAAACTAAATAAATATCTTCTCTCTATCTCAGAGGGTTTTCAACAGGATTTGTAAGATCATGACACCTGTAGAACAGCGGGAGCAACTCCTGTTAGGAAAATGGTTTAAATAGATTAGTTTCAGCAACAGTTAGAGAATATAGTGCATGACTTTACACATTACTTTTTAAAAAGTGTTTCTATCGCTAAACACAAAACCAGCCCAGAGTTTCAAAAGGAATTAAATAAAAAAAGTCTGACTTTAACAATAGCACATATTAGGAAAAGAGATCACCTCCTGCTATCTACTTATATACACAGGAAAATAGTTAAAATACGTTATTTTCAGCAACAGTTCGAGAATATATAGCATGACTTTACACAAAGGAGTCACTCCCTCTAGGTCTTACTTTTAAAAAAGTGTTTCCATCGCTAAACCAGCCCAGAGTTTAATGTGAATTAAATAAAAAAAGTGCTTTCACAAAACGATGCTACCACCGCCATATCTAAAAGTAAATGAACATCATCTCTCTACCTCTCTCCCTCTACCCCCACCCACCCCGGGGTCTTTGTGTGAGAGCCAGATGCGTTTAACTGATAACACAAACAGCCCTGTTTTATGGTTATGGCTGTATACAATTAAGTTCATTTGCTCTCTTTAAGGCATGTAGTTCAGTGAGTTTTGGTTAGTAGAGGAATAAGACTTGTATTTTTTTATTTTTTTTTGCTGTATGCTCATTTAGTTGCTTGGTGTTGAACTTGTGTTTTGTTTCGGTAGGACTAACCCTAATGTGGGTATGAAGGATGAGTACATTGCTACGTGTTAAACCGGTCCTAATCTGGTGTTTGCTACAATGTGCACAACTTGCCAAAAAGTGTTCAAAACCTACACAGCACTAACCGATCTGCATAATTGTAACTTCAGTTGCTCTACACTAGGCACCTTGGATCAAGGGGAGCTTTTGGATCCTGGAATAGGTGCACGCACCATGAATAGACTTAAATGGCATTTTGTCCATGTTGAGAACTTAGCGCTGCCTCAACAAAGAGTTTTAGTGTTATTTATTCCTTTGCAGGGTCCAACTTGAAAGATAACAGAAACTGCAGTGCAGTGGGAATTTCAGTAAGGAGCCACAAAGAGCTAACACTGGTAAATAAGGAGAGCATTGCAGCTGATGTAAGATCTAAAATAGTAGTTGTACATTGAAGTGGATGATTTTGAGTAAACGGGAAGTGTGTGGATGGTAGCCTATTAATTCAAAAATGGTATGCAAGTATAGACATTGTATTTGCAACTAGTTGTGATAAAAGGCTCTCTTTTTCCTTTAGCCTCTGCTAGTCTAATTTCTCTGACTCATTCTCTGCTGATTCAAGCAGGCTGTGGTGTGAAGAGGTGGGTCTGATGATGAGAAAAATAGGTCAAATTATATACTGCATTTATATCACAGTGTAGTATTATATAGCAGCTATAGCAGCATTTATATCAGAGTGTAGTATTATATAGCCGCTACAGCAGCATTTATATCACAGTGTAGTATATTATAGCAGCTATAGCTGTCAGGGTTCCTGTCTGACCCTTTGTGTTTGCCTCTGTTTCCCCAAAACCTCCTTTCCTTTTGTGCCTGTATTCTCCCCTGTTTGTTTGTTGTGCCTGTTGGACTCGTGGGTGTGTCTCCTACCTGCAGACGCTGCCCAGGGACACATCTCTGTGCGCTGCACAGCTGCGGCCGTTTAGGCTCATCGCCAGCCGTATTTCAACCCGGGTCCTGCAGGCCTGGGTTGTCAGTCCGTCTCGTCTTCAACCTCGGTAGTCATCACTGCCGCTCCGTGAGTTATCTGTTCATTCCGATCCGCCACTGACTCTCTCTCTCTCTCTCGCCTCAGAGTTATCCGGGACCAGCTTGGTTGCCTCTGACGTCGGGCCACGGAACCCACGTCACAGTCCCACTACCCGCCTCCGGTGTCGGGCCACGGGACCCACACCGTGATCTGCGAGCCGCCGTGTCGGACCTCGGGCTCCACACGCTATTTCAAAATAAATTTCATTTATATCCAACTTCCTGTCGTTTTGGTCTGCATTTGGGTCCTACATCCTGTACTCCCGTGACAATAGCAGCATTTATATCACATTCTAGTATTACATAGCAGCTATAGCAGCATTTATATCACAGTGTAGTATTATATAGCAGCTACAGCAGCATTTATATCACAGTGTAGTATATTATAGCAGCTATAGCAGCATTTATATCACATTCTAGTATTACATAGCAGCTATAGCAGCATTTATATCACAGTGTAGTATTATATAGCAGCTATAGCAGCATTCATATCACAGTGTAGTATTATATAGCAGCTACAGCAGCATTTATATCACAGTGTAGTATATTATAGCAGCTATAGCAGCATTTATATCACAGTGTAGTATTATATAGCAGCTAAAGCAGCATTTATATCACAGTGTAGTATATTATACTTCAAAAAGGGTATGATTTAAAATACAATTGAGCAAAAGTTTTAAAAGAATGTCATGAAAGGTACTGAAATATAGTGAATACTCATTCGGTGTAAAAGGAGTACATCATTCTGACCATGTGTGTTTCATGATTGTCCCTGCTGAGTACATACAGTACAGAAATAGCAAGGTTATGGTTTTTGTATGAGTATGTGACAATGTGTAATGGAGCTACCACAGTGGTATAGGGTAATACAAAAACCTGGCCTGGACTAACAGCACAAAGTCACTGTAAAGAAGATCAGGTAACTTTTAAAACCACTGGACTCTGAAGAAAGGTAATATTCAATGGACTGGTGGAAGGGTAAACATTCATTCATTCTTTTTTCAGTTTTATCCTGAACATCACAACACCTCAGAAAAGATGTTTTGTCAGCTTTTGTATCAACAAGGATAATATATTTCACAAACTGAAAAAAGCTCCTACGATAGGCCAGAAAGACTTTGTGGGTTTCTAAATTATGGTTCTATAATAAGAGACAGTGTTAAACTAAAGCCTACAGTCTTGTTTTATGCTTGAGTAGTTATTTGTCATTCAAATTAGGGGATGCTGTTTTTCTATTATTTTATGCCAATGTAGATCAATAATTATTTATATGAGTTTGTTTTATTATATCGCAAAAAAACAAATCAAAAATCAGGGAACTTTTGCACTGCAGCTTCCTTTCCTATCATTACACTTTAATCTGACTTATTAACTAATATTAATATAAACACAATATGATAAATGAGTTTGTCAAGATAGCCAGTGTGCAGGGTGGAGTTTTTGTATGGAGTTCCATCACAGTGCAATATGGGAACCACAGTGATATGTCATGTGACAAAAACCTCTTTCCACTGAGAAGGAAACACTGTGAATGAGACTGATGCAGATGGGTGCTGATCTCCATCAAGTGTGTCTGCAATGACCACGTTTGATTTAATAAATAACTTCTTTTTTTTTACGCCGTAAAGCAGTGTCAAACAGACTTCATTCAAACTCAAATAAGCAACAATGTATGCAACCGATTGGCGCAATAATTACCTAGAATATATGCTGTATTGTGCTACTGTGTGACATCTTGTAACTTTTTTGGTTGTTGGTGTGCTGCAGGATTTTTTTATTGTATAAAATGTGCCGCAGCTCAAAAAAGGTTGAAAAACACTGCTGTACAATACGCGTCATAACATTTTGCCAAAAACAAAATTAAAACAACTTCTTAGGAGCGGCCAAGTTGCAGTAGTCGCAGTGATGTACAGCAGTGTGTGAACTGGTAGTTCTGTTAGTTGTTTGTCTACGCATCATTCAAAACAAAGCAATAAAAGTGAGTCTCTCTTTCTATCTCTCTATGGATAATGTAACATCATTTGTGTGTTGCCAGTGTGTAGGGTGGAGTTTTTGTATTGAGTTCTATCACAGTGCAGTATATAGCGGGAGCTATGGCAGCACAGTGATATATTGTGTGACAAAATCCTCCTTCCACTGAGAAGGAAACGCTGCGCTTTGGTGCCGATAGAGAAAACATGTCAGAAAGTGACTCTTCTTGGGAAAAATTAAATATCATGAGTTTAAAAATGATTCCACAAGGGATCAGGTTAATATTCACAGTAGTAACTGAAATATAGTGAATAGTCCTGCTGAGTACAAAGTGTACAGTATTCTGACCATGAACCATATCAGGCAAAGGTTTTTGTTTGTGTATCCAGCACTGTGTATCTGGGGGGTGGCACAGTAAAATATGGCAATACAAAAACCTGTCCTGAACTGAGCCACAAAGTCACCGTGCCTCAAGAAAAGAGGACATACAAACAAAATCAGGCCATTTTACAAATGTGCCTGTACGCATCCAATAAAACTCTTTTTGGAAAAATAAACACATTTAAAGACTAAGAATAATTATAATAATCAGGTTAATATTCACAGTAAAAAAAAACAATTATTGATGATTTCATAGTTTTGTATGCAACCGATTGGCTGAAAGATGCTGTACAATACGCATCAAAACATATTGCCAAAAACTAAATTAAAACAGCTGCTTAGGAGCGGCCAAGTTGCAGTGATGTACAGCAGTGTGTGACCTGGTAGTTCTGTTAGTTGTTTGTCTACGCATCATTCAAAACAAAACAATAAAAAACAAAACAGATCCAACTGTTTTCCCCCGCTGCGTCTCTGGCTGAGAGTTACACATTCGGTTAACCGTCCGCCAAATCCGGCCTCCATTCCATTAGCTGTTCGCCAAACACACTGTCCACAACACTCAAAACAAAAACTGTTACGGGCCGGTTAAGAGCCTGAGTGAGGCATCAGCTGACAGGCAATAAAAGGTGTCTTGAGAAACTGCATCACCTCAACCAGGAGAGTCCTCGACATTAAATATTATGCAGTTTGCTGCAGCGGCAAGATTCGCTGCGGACAGACACAGAGTCTCTCTCTCTCTCTCTCTCTCTCTCTCTCTCTCTCTCTCTCTCTCTCTCTCTCTCTCTCTCTCTCTCTCTCTCTCTCTCTCTCTCTCTCTCTCCTCTCTCTCTCTCTCTCTCTCTCTCTCTCTCTCTCTCTCTCTCTCTCTCTCTCTCTCTCTCTCTCTCTCTCTCTCTCTCTCTCTCTCTCTCTCTCTCTCTCTCTCTCTCTCTCTCTCTCTCTCTCTCTCTCTCTCTCTCTCTCTCTCTCTCTCTCTCTCTCTCTCTCTCTCTCTCTCTCTCTCTGCGGAGATAATAAAAACAATAATTAATATGAATATTAATTATATATATATATTTTTTTTTTACGTATGCACCTTTCACATGATTACACCTTAACATGTATTGTTAAACCAATACAAAAAACACACTATGGATAATGTAACACTATTTGTGTGTTGCCAGTGTGCAGGGTGGAGTTTTTGTCTGAAGTTCTATCACAGTGCAGTATATAGCAGCGGCACAGTGATATACCGTGTGACAAAATCCTCCTTCCACTGAGAAGGAAACAAAATGTGCTCTCTCTCTCTCTCTCTCTCTCTCTCAAAAAAAAGAAAACATGTCAGGAAGTGAGACTGATTTATATTGCCTGTACACATCCGATAAAACTCTTCTTGGGAAGAATAAACAAATTTAAAGACTGAGAATAATTGAATATCATGAGCTTAAAAATGATTCCACAAGGGGTCAGGTTAATATTCACAGTAATTATTAAAACAATCAGCAATAATTAGGTAATTAAAAATATATTTGGTAAAATTACCAATAAAATTGATCAAAAGTGGGATGTTCTTTGATGATTTCATAGTTTTACTGTAGAAGGTTAACTGAACTGAAATGGAAGTAACTGAAATATATTGAATAGTCCTGCTGAGTACAAAGCGTACAGTATTCTGACCATGAACCATATCAGGCAAATGTTTTTGTTTGTGTATCCAGCACTGTGTGTCTGGGGGGGTGACACAGTAAAATATGACAATACAAAAACCTGTCCTGAACTGAGCCACAAAGTCACCGTGCCTCAAGAAAAGAGGACTTATTAGACACTGAATAAATGTAATCTTCAATGGAATAGTGAATTAAGTGGTCTAATGGAACATTAAATTAATGGGGAATTGCATGTTTTTCAGTTTTACCCGTCATTCTGACAAACAATTATGTTTTAAATGTAAGATATTGGTCAAAAGTTAAGGATTTGCTACTCATACTTTTAAGAGTACATATATACTAACACATATTGTTAAATTCACATACAATTAAAGTTTAATCAGAGATGCTATCAAGAGAAATGAAAATGCCTGCACATGTTTAACTTGTGGTTATCAACCTCCTTGCAGGATAATATTTATGTAACACAGAGGAAACAATCTTCACCACAACAGGTGCTTCCGCATCCCGTTAACAAACTGAAACGTTAGACTAAGAGCTATCAGGCTCAGACACCAGCACTGATAATAGCCTACATGATAATACATTACACAAAGTAAGGCCAGAGAAAAGGATTTGTATGTTTTCAACATGAAAATAATGAATCAATTCTAATTGATACCATTTGTTCACACCATATCTTAATCTGAACCAATACCATTGAGTAATAACAATTTAAAATGAGTATCAGAAGCACGAAAAGTATGCTATTTATCAGGTAACCGGAATATCTTGAATATATAATAGATATAAATGGATATAACACACATCCTAAACAAAAGTACAAAATGAACTACACAACATAATTTAACATCACAAAACATAATAACAACAAAATAATCCTGTTGACTGGATCTGTAAGCTGTAATGTTGGGTTGGCCCAACATTTTATGAAAACATATATTTAAAAGAAGTTAAAAATTATTATTAAGATTTCAGTATTAAATGCTCCATTAAAAAAAATTGAAATAACAAAAATAAAAAGAGTAGCACAAAGCAGCACTGGCTATCATACTTTCATGTCATAATAACATCACTTTTAAATCTTTTGAGATACCTTTCCATTTCAACAATAACTTATTTTTCATATGACAATAGACTTCTAATTAATAGTGACCAATAAAGCAGAGTGTACCGTTGTGTATGGCTTTGTCTTCAGGGCCATGTTACCGCTACTGCAGTTTCACAAGTATGTAGGAAATCTACGGTGGCCTTCAGGTAATGTCAAATAGCCAAATGCTCTTGCTAAAGCCAGTGTTTGGTTTGTCCACTCTGGACTACTGTAGAAAAAACGTGGTGCAACACATCCATCAACTCTATATAACAAGTGCAGAGTCAGCTAGATGTCACACTTTGGTTGATGGACTACTGTGCTATCTTTTTGCAACCAAGTTTGATGGTTGACGGCAGCTGATAAAACTGGGAATGACATTAGCTTTGCAGGACGTTTGGGATAAACCACAGCAGGGATTTTCAACCACTGTGCCGTGAGAGATCGTCAGGTGTGCCGTGGGAAATGTCAAATTTCACTTAATTGGTCCCAAAAAATATTATTTAGTTGATTTAGTTGATAATTTTCCATTGTTGAGCATCTGAGCCTGCAATATAGTGGCTGACCTAGTACATAAATACTCTGTCATGCCAGTAGGTAGGGCAATAATTACCCATCCTATATGCTGTATTATGCTACAATGTGCCATTTTTTTACTTTTGTATTTGTTGGTGTGCCGCAGGTTTTTTTTATGTAGAAAATATGCCGCGGCTCAACGTTTTTTGAAAAACACTAAACCACAGTATCAATGAAACATTTTGTGAGCATTATATGTAAACGTATACAAAATCCACACATAAGATTCACAAACATTTCAGCTGCATAGACAAATATTTCTTTCACTTTTTCAACAGGGAATTATCTTTAGCCCATCAGATGTTTCCTCCATTTTCAATCAACCTCAAGAGAATTGGTTTTCAACCGGGTCTCACTCCCAACTTGTCAAATACCGACGCTTGGTCCGTGCCCCCCGGCATCCGATACAGACACACCGTACTTTCAGCCAACTCCAATGTAAACCCACCGCGTCATTATTAGACACTGAGCACCTGACGTGGTACAAAGAGCAAGGTATCCCGTGCAAAACTAAAAGACAATGTCGACATTTTGCCACGTCAGACAGCAGTTATCACAAATGTGATATCGTAGCATAGCCTCACATTTACAGGTTGTTTACTTCCTCAGACAATATTGGCACATGTTAAATTTACTCAGCATTAGAACGTAAAGGAAATAAATACCAACTGCCAAATTATATTATGACATACAGTATATGTCTATGTGAATATAACCTGATATCACGCTTCCTATATGCAATCTTTGTGATGACATGGCAGATTTCTCAGTTTAGCTATGACTTAAGTAAAGGTGTGCATCCTTTAAATTTATTTAAATCTGATTGTTTTTTCACCTTTCATGCAGTCAGGCGTAGGTTAATGCAGCACACTTTAAATATGTTCACTTTCATAGTTGTGTTCTGTAGATTAAAACTTAGGGAATCAATCCTAAAACATGTGACATGTTCAGCACTAAAATATATTCAAGGTAGGCTAGTTAATAGGTTAATAGTAATGTAACTGAATCAAGTCCATGCAGCAGGAACTGGAGCTGAAGGGGGGTCTGATACAGAGGAAGTGTTCACTAACTGTTGGCAACTCACACTTCATTTTATATAACCTAGACCACAGGAAGAAAAAACAACATATCTCAAGGGATGTGGTTTATAAATAGTACAGTGGGAACTGCTTTGCCAGAAAAACAATGCTTTCTCTGGTTTAAATGGCATTGTAGTATTTGTATTAGAAGCACGTTGTATTATAGCATTGTGACTACTACTTTGACTACTGGGGGAAAGGAACACAAGTCACAGTGACTTCTGGTGAGTAATCTAATATATTTTGAGTGAAGACAATTCTATATTTTTTCTGGTTTATTATAAAATATATGTTGATTTAACTGCACTTAAACTAGGATGTAATAGACATAGAAGGAATAGTAGCAGCAAATAGGATAGCTAAACTAAGGGTAAATGGTAGGTATATGCATTTGTTTACTGAATAAGTACAATAACGTATTAGATGATAGAAGCTGTTTAATATGTTTGTACTAAAGAGCTACTTATTGGGGGAAAGGAACAGTGATGACCATCTCAGGTAAACAGGTAAAATAAGCGTTATTTGTCTTCATATTAATAATTGAATTGCACTGTGTAATATAGAATATTTAGATCCGAGTGGAATCAACAGTATCTTTAAGTGCTTGTTTTTGTACGTTGGATCTGTTGATATATTATACTGTGACGGTGCTTTTGACTACTGGGGGAAAGGAACGATGGTTACAGTCACATCAGGTAAGCTACTCTTATTGTTCTTTCTCTAACGTAGACATTTCATTTTATAAACAGTATTGGTATTTTTTGGTATTCTTTTCTGTCTTTTCTGGGATGAATGCTTTATAAATTGGTCGAATCAATTTAAACTTTGGTGGTGAAAATCATGTTTAGTTCCATCTTCTGAATCCTTAAATACACAAGTCAAGGTAAATATGTCAGAGGGTAGATTGTCATGAGATAACCGACCATGGAAAGTGCAGATATCTGGGAACAGGTTTTTGTATGCAGTGGTGAATCATTTGTTGAACTGTGACTACGGTTTTGACTACTGGGGAAAAGGCACCATGGTCACCGTCACCTCAGGTATGTAATCTTTACATTTCTGATTAGAGAATGAAATTCCTGATTCCGTTACTTACTTCATTATTTATTAATGTTTTCATGTAGGCTTAAAATAGTTTAGTTCAGTTGGAACACAAGTCTATCAACAACTACATAGTATAGCTTGATTTGAACTGTTGCCACAACCAGACTTTATGACATAATTAATAGAAAATTAAAGTGATGCGTTTTTGTGAGACGTGTGAATTGAGTCTCTTAACTGTGACAACTGGGCTTTCGACTACTGGGGAAAAGGCACTATGGTAACAGTGTCATCAGGTAAGATTTGTTCCATTTATAACGGTGTCAGGGTATGTTTGAGTGTCACATTTAAGTAAACTTCTTAACATGTCAATTCTCACTTCAAAAGTAAAAGTGTTTTAATACAGTATATCTTCTGTAAAAAGTCGGAAAGCAATATGTTCAGTGTCGGACAGCATGGTGGATATTTGCGGCTCGTAGACTTTGCTTTGTTATTTTATTTTTCTATATTACATTTTTAATTTAGAAGTGGATTTTATTATATTGTGGGATTAATTAAATATAAAGGCAGACTTTTGCGCTCGCTATTAGATGTAGCCTTTTCATAGTAACAGCTGAGTAGATTCAGCACTTTTGACTATTGGGGAAAGGGCACAATAGTAACCGTTTCATCAGGTGAGAATCCTCTTTAATTTCATACATAACTGATGAATTTGACATAAAGTAATCTTTAACAATATGACAGCCATCAATAATGCCATCCTTTTAACTCAGTAACGCTTCTATTCCTTCAGTTTAAAATAATATACTATTGAGTATTGTCAAAGTTGTGCATTTAAAGTAGTTTAGCTATTTATATATAGAATAACATGAATAAATACCACAAATAGTATCGTTAAAGGAGGTTAAACTTGGTGCAAAAAAAAACATCTAAATATGACACACGGAAACATAGCGGTGTATCGAGAGCACTTGAAATGTCCACATTCAACATGTTCAGTGGCAACAATACTGTGCCTTGTTACACTATTAATATATATATAGTTTTAATATAGTCAACTAGTTTTATATAATCAACTTGATTGTCTTCTCTCTGTTTCCACTAATGCCTGGTGAAAATGTCTGTAATCTTGAATTTTATATTTGAATTATAATTGCACATTTGTTTTTCCTTTCTTAGCCACTCAAACCAAACCAACTGTGTTTCCTCTGATGGAATGCGGTTCTGGGGTTGGAGACACAGTCACTCTGGGCTGCTTTGCCACCGGCTTCACACCCTCTTCACTGACCTTTGCATGGAACAAAGTAAATGGAGACGCCTTGACCGACTTCATACAGTACCCTCCGGTACAAAAGGACAACGTTTATTCGAGAATCAGTCAAATCGAAGTGAGCCGACAGGACTGGGACGCAAAGAATGCTTTCCGATGTGCCGTGTCACATGGAGCGGGAAATGGAGAGGTCTCTTTCGAAAAGCCAATGGAGCCAAGTAAGACATTTGGAATCTAGTAGGTTTTACATTGTGGAGATATTAACATATTCTATAATTGCAACAATTTAAAGTTTTTTTTAAAGAAATTTATAAATTACAAAAAGGTTGGTTATTACTGATAAATTATATAGTTAATCTATTTAATTGGGTGATTATTGACAGTACATTGAGGTGGAGTACAGTATAAAGCAGAATACCCTCAGTTAGAGAATGTTTTACATTTTACAATGCAGTGAACAAAGTACTGCAAGACTACTTCTAGTCACCTCTGATTAGGACAAGGATAAGAATATAATCTTCAACTCCTGCTCATTTTTATGCAAAAACATTTAATGTCATTATTGCAAATAGGAAATTAACAAATTTTAGTCACACTAATTTAACAATGAATATACTTATTTAATATTATTAATGCAATAAATGCAGATGTTTGTAACAAAACACAAGAGACAAAAACATGATATACTAACAATAATGACTTAAGTCAGTTGTAAATAGTCAAAGCATTATAAGTTTCTAAGATGATCTTTATTATTTGGTTTAATGCATTTTCCTGAGAAATGTTATGAGAGGAACCGTTATGTTTATACAAGTGAAATAAACATAAGAGATAAACAATGGGTTTAAATATTTAAGAAAACATATACCCCAATCTGTCATTTGAAAGGAACATTCACAGAGAAGAACATGGAAATAAAATGTTTCTAAATTAAATAGCTTGACCTGTCCTTAAATATTCATAATAGCCAAAGAGTGAGGTGGAACAAGAAGGCTGAAGCTTTGCTGCTGATACTTTTTTGAATTATTTGCTTATATACTGTCTGTCCTCTGCAGTATTGCAATGTGTTCTGCTTCTTTCAAATCTATCTGCATAATCCTAGTTCTTTCCAACTTCCACTGTTTGTTGATTTTTAACATTAAATCCTTGTTTGCTTGCCAGTGCAGTCAATGTATATGCAGAAGCAAGCTTTAAAGCTCTGCTGTTCTATTATGTAATTTCTTTTGCTATGAAAATCTTATTTTCTTTTTCAATTTTGCACAATTTAGTAACAAGTAAGTGTTGATCTGAGGAGCGTAATCACAAATTGCATGTGTGCCAATTGTGCACATTAGTACAAAAATGCATAGTCTATAGTAATTCTAGCTTACATGAGCATTCTAGCAAATTATTCAACACTGCTTCTGCATATATATATAAATTGATCCTTGCTTCTGCATACATATATATTTGTGTACATGTTTGTTTTTCAGTTGTGCTTTATCGGCAGCCAACTTTTAAAGTTGTGGCCTTCGCTGAAAAGGAAAACGAGGCTTCCTTCTCCTGCGTTGCCAAAGATTTTTCACCAAAGGATTTTGAGATCAGTTGGCTGAAAGATGGCAAGGAAATCACCGAAAAAATATATGAATTCAAAACCCTGACTCCTGAGGAAAGAAAGGATGTCAATGGAACTACACTGTACAGTGTAGCAAGTTTTCTCACACTGCCATCCATTGACGAGCCTGCCATCAAGATGATATGCAAGTTTACGGGGAAAAGTGAAACGGGCCCAAAAGTCTCATATGGAAATGTGAATTACACAAAATCAGTTGAACTACGTGAGTAAATTCCTACTTTTTCTTTTAAATGTATGTTAATCTAATTGCATTGTCTGATTTGTGCGACTATTTCTATTCAATAATTCTTAATGAATGTCTTACTTGGCAGGTGAGGGATGTCAAAAAGCAGATGTGGACGTAAAGATTGAAGGGCCCAAAGTGAAGGAAATCCTTTTATCCAAAAAAGCAGTTCTAAAATGTAATGTCAAGGTGAACACACTATCCACCTATAATGTTTCGTGGGAGAACCAGGATGCAGAGATAATAGCTGGAACCTCAAAATCTATCCAAGCGAAAACTGAAGGTGAAACAATAAGCGTTCCACTTGAAATTGCGTATGACGAATGGATCCAGGGGACAAAGTTCTACTGCATTGTTGAACATCCCAATTGGTTTGAACAACTTAAGACAACCTACGAAAGGATTAATGGTAAGAAAATGAACCAGCAAACTTGTGTTTAATTCATCTCGTTATGCCATCAAACATGTTATGAGTGCCATTTCTACGTGTATTTTGTGACAGAGATTTCCTCTACAGTAGTGTTGGTACTTGTATCTGTGGCAGGAGCTCTAAATGTTCTCTCACGCTTGCAGGAGGAGAGACTCAACGACCTTCAGTGTTTATGCTACCTCCAGTAGAACATACTAGAAAAGAAACGGTGACCCTGACTTGCTATGTGAAAGACTTCTTCCCTCGGGAAGTTTTCGTGTCTTGGCTTGTTGATGACGAAAATGCAGAATCAAGATACGAGTTCCATACCACAGACCCTGTAAAAAACGGTGGAACGTATTCTGCTTATGGCCAATTAACTCTCAGCCTCGATGATTGGCAAAACAGTGGCAAGCTGTTTAGCTGTTTAGTTTACCACGAGTCGCTGGCTAACACAACTAAAGCTATTGTCAGGTCCATTGGGCAGAAAACATTTGAAAACACCAACCTGGTCAACTTCAACATGAACATCCCTGAAATGTGCAAGACCCAGTAGATGTTATTATGTGTCGCTGTGTCTTCTGCCGTTTGTTGTTTGATGTTTGTTGCTTGTGATATGACATTGTGATTTGTCTTTTTAATGCTTATCAAAAATCAAAATAAAAAAAGCTCTCTGCAACTTTGTTGATGTATGTCGCATGCTGTTCAAGTCTTTATTTAACAAATATGTTGAGCTACATGTTTAACTTAAGTGTCACAGTGCTATCCTAATGCAACACAAATTAGGTGTAGCTATTACCATGTTTGATAACATATCACACTTACCACATATTGTATTAACTAGAATAACACCACCACAACCCACTAACTTTAGGCATCACTTTAACTAAATACATCCTGTTTGTTCATTGTTATTTGTAGACGGTGTATTGTCTTTGTGTATGTGTTTCCTCCACTGGGTCTTGCACCCCCATAACAAGAAATATGATTGTTTGAGATCTAACGCCAGCGCTTTGGTCTTTCCATAAAATGATTAATAGATTCATTCACAAGCCAAGTCATGCCTGCCACACCATTAATGGGGACTTTCAAAAGCAATTCAGGATCATTGTAGCACGACTTAAAACATAACCCACATTTTACAAGGACATGCAAAACAATTAGGCCTTATGGTACACTAATAAAGTAACATGACATATGCCAATATGATTCTTTTAATTTGAGGTTGTCTATTTTAAACTTTGACTAAAGTGATTGATTTAGTGATAAGATACACTTTGACGTGCTAGGTGATAAAATCAATTACTCTACTGCAAATATAATTTGGTCTTAGAGAAAATTTGGTCATCGTCTCATGAGCTGCTGGTCAAAGCTGCGTTTGTCGAAAGTGTTAACTGAATAATTATTGTACACTACATCCAGACTTCTGCCAATGTAACCATGAAATGGAGGCAGAGAAAGATATCATCGGAAGCACAGGCCTCACCTTCATCCTTCTCTTCCTCATCACTCTGCTGTTCACCATTGGAACCACTGCTTTCAAGGTAATGACTTTTACAGAGTTTTAGTATAAGTTTTAATATATTTGTATATACATTTGGATTTTACCAGAAAGAGATAACTGAGTAAATTGTTTTATGTATTCAACACAGATGTGTTGACAAAAAAATCCTCAAACATGAAGAGTGACCAAAGGTTCATACAGGGTATAGCCGTGGTGAAAATAATAATTTACATTAGTAAATAACATTTGACCACATATTATTGCTGTAATAACTTCCTTATTTAATGTGGCAATCTCAAAGATTGTCATTTAAATACATTTATTTTTGGGGCGACTGTGGCTCAGTGGTTAGTCGGTCTTTCAATCAGAGGGTTGGTGGTTCGATCCCCGGCTCCGGCAGTCCGTGTTGCTGTGTCCTTGAGCAAGACACTTAACCCTAATTGCTCAGCGTTGCTGTGTCTACAGTCTACTGTATATCATGTAAGTCGCTTTGGATAAAAGCGTCAGCTAAATTAAATGTAATGTAATGTATTTTAAGTCACTATTGCCGAAGGGGGTAACACAATGGTGTTACCCACTGAGGAAAGTATTGAAATATTTCTATATTTGCAATATTACAAACTGGGTGTTGGCGGAGCCATTTCTGGACAGAAATGCTATGTCAATGTTTTTCTCCATTCTATACACATAAAATAGAGTACACAATTCTGAAAAATTGAAGCATTGCTACTTTAACACTGACCAATAACCAAAATGATTATCTTTTTACATTGCATTTGTATACTCAATTCTAAAAGTATTGTCAACAAAAGCTCAACTATCAATAAATGATACGCGCATGTTAAGGAGGTGCAACAGCAGTGCTTGTGCAATTTAATTCTTTGCAATATTATAAACTAAAAGTCACCTTTTAAAGCATAATGTGTTTTACAACCACAGAGGTGTTGAATCAAATCTTTGATAACCTGTGATATACTGAGTTGACAAGTTCAAAGTTTGAGCCCTAAATCAATTTTAAATGTCCCCGCTATTATAGCGAACTGAATAATATGTATTTATTATTTTATATTCATCGGTAATTGTGGGTAATGATACATTATTAAGATGCATTAATAAGATACAATTTATGTATTTATTAATGATATATTAATAAATAAATGAATGTATCAAATAGGTACAACAAACTGCAACAGACAGCAGTTGTTACATTTTGTTTATTCAATATGTAAATACTTCTATTTTACAATATTACTAATCAATATATTTGTTTCTCTCTTTTCAGGTTAAATGAAACATGAAACATTTGCTTAAAAACTTTTTTTTTCATACATTTCTTCTCATAAACTCATAGTACGTAAGTAATCACATGTGTCCATTTTAATTACAAGAGCTTTTTGACTTTTTTGAAAATAAATCGTTAAATGAAGATAACATTGATGTTGCTCCTACTTCTTTTCTTTCATTATTTTGAAAGTGTTCATACTGCCTGTACTTTCATGATAAACAGTTAATAATACTCACCACAGTACTTAATTTCTTTTTTTCAAGCATTTTGTCTTTCAAAAAATGACTTTATTATGCAACATGTTCTTATGTCCATCACCTCCCTAGCACCTGGAATCATCAGCCCATGTTTAACTTAATATGAAAATTTGGAGATTTGCAGTTGGTAAGTTCTCGGGTCTAATATTAACAGAGTCGAGAACTGAAACCTGTCAATGTCATGAGAAGCCATGTAAAATCATTCTGAAAACATGTAAAGTGATATGAGACATTTAAATGTGCCTTTGTTTCTCTAACTGACACAGCCGACCCTCACACCTGGTGTCAGTGATGCACCATTGCTCTTTGCATTGTTTCACTTCTGTATTTTGATACTTTTTTGGGACCTGGGTGTTACTCAATGCTTCCGCTTGCTGCTAGCCTTGATCACGCTCTCCTGCCATGCTGCAACATCTGCGCAACAGCCGCCAGCCGTGTCTCCACCTGACTATAATCCAATAGACACTGTAAAAGTACAACTCTGCTATTTAGCCAAAATACGAATATACTATATTTAAAGCTGAGAGAAAACCGTACTCTACTTGACCTAGATCTGAAGGTATGTATAACTATGGAGATGAAATCTGCTCATATTTTAAAAATGTGTCAATCTAACATGAGGCAAATAAAGACGTAACTATCTGCACTTTATCTCAGGGAAGCGGATTGTCTCTCCAAACATCACATTACACCCAGTTTGGGAGGGTGAATTCGGGACCTCAACAGTCAGACTCATCTGCACCATTAGCGGCTTCTTCCCAGACAATCTGAGTGTGAAGTGGGAGCAGAACAACACAGCTTTAAAAATTGTGTCAATCCAAAGGAAGCTGCAGAGTGTGGAGGGGAAGGGAACGGAGAAAACCTTCAGTCTAAGCAATGAGATTGAGCCAAATATGACTGAGTGGTCACAGGCCTCAGATTTTACGTGCAAGTCCATTCACAACGATCAGGAATTAAAAAAAACAATAAATATTTGTCAATGTAAGTATGCATGTCTACTTTCTCACAGCACAATATGGAAATTACTTGATAAATGTTTTAGGACAGAAATTCATGCATTATTTGAATGGTTTGATTAGATTCACTTTTTTCTTCTGCAGATCATGCAAGGGCCCCTCCTTCCATCCATGTGGAGATTCCTAGCTTCAAGACAGTAATGATGGCAGACTCCAATGTAAAAGCAACATGTTTTGTCCGCACTCTTCTTGATGCCAAAGTGACCTGGCTGATGAATGAGACAGTCACACCGGGTAGCACAGTGAGAGAGGACAAAAACACAACTCATTTAGTCAGTGAACTGACGGTTTCTTCAAATCAATGGAAACAACTCAAGTCTATAACATGTAAAGCTGAACATAAGTGCTTCTCATCCACTAAGAGGACTGTGGATATTGCAGGTAAGACAACTATACACCATGAAAACCAGATGCCTTGTGAAGACAAAGTGCATAACAGAGTGAATTATATGTGGTTTTCTTTCCGCATCATCCAGGGCCTAAAGTTGCAGCTCCATTGGTTGAGATCAGGAGATCTCTCAAAGATTTGCTGAAAGGAGACAGTGTTGTGCTGGAGTGTGATGTCACTGCACACTCATCATTTGACCTGGCCATCACCTTTCAAGCCAACAGTGTTGACATCTCTGGCAAACAGTATGTTGAACTTCCTGAAGCCCCAGGCCTCCTTTCAATCAGTAGAAGTTTCTCTGTTCCTTCAAGACACTGGAAGAATGGCACAAGTTTCACCTGCAAAGTGGACCAAGGATTCTCCAGCAGCTTTGAGTCAAACTCCACAGACAATTTCTTTGGTGAGGAGTAACTCGTATTTACCTTAGTGGCAGTTGTTTTCATGTTTCACTCTTAATCTATCTGTAATAGACACTTCATTGATTAACACATGCACTGATTTTCATTTCTTATTTAGCTAACGCATCAATGGAACTTCTTCTGGCCCCAAGTGAAGAGTTAGGGCCACAGAGACTACTATGCTTTGCCTGGGGCGTCAACCCTCAAATTAAATGGTCTTCTGAGTCCCAGCACAGATCTTCATCAACCAATGACATCAGCATGGGTGAAGATGGACGTGTGGCAGTAACCAGTCAACTCCATGTCCCTCACACAGAGTGGCAAACAGGGAACGTCTTTACGTGTGAAGTATCTGACAAGTCTCTGAACACATGTGATAGAAGGAATGTCAGCCTCTGCTCAGGTAAAATTAAAACATAATTGCTTGAGAATCAATTAATTAATCATCCATTAAGCATCAGACCGTTTTTTCTCATAACCATTACTTGATGGGTTTAATTTATTGACACTACAATGTCACATTCTTTTTTCAGTAACTCCTGCATCATCTCAGATAGTTGGCATATATGTTCAGGGACCGCCACTCGAGGAGCTTCAGAACAAGAGACAAGTGACTATCACCTGTCTTCTGGTCGGCCCTTCTCTTAATGATTTCTCCATCACCTGGAAAGTAGGCGGGAAGCATTATTCCCCGAATGTCCATAAGGAGTCTCTAGTGAGTCACAGCAATGGGACAGAAACTTTGTGGAGCTCCCTCAATGTGTCAGCAGAGGATTGGCACACATTTAAACCAGTTTCTTGTGAGGCCAAGCACCGATGCTCCAACCAGGGTTATGAGGACCATATAACCAAAAGCAGAGGTAGTGTTTTGCAGAAAAAGCATGGGTGCTTTTCTTTGAGATTGCTTAAAGTAATTTCTGAATTTGTAGAGCGTTCAAAAGAGTTCAACGTCGGCAAGAGTGCATCAGAAACTCTACATTAAAAATATATATATATATATTGTCCATGATGTTTGTGGATGTTGTGATTGACTAAATGATTAGATTGAAATGGTAGAAATATAAACGCTGAATTTAATTTTGTCTTCTCTGTGTGTTTCTTAAGATGTGTATCCACCAGCAGTGAAGATAATAGAACCAACTGCCTCTGACCTTTCTACCTCAGATGTCCTCGCACTTTTTTGCCTCGTCTCTGGATTTTTCCCATCTACCATCATAGTGTACTGGGAGGAGAATGGCCAGAGACTCCCTTCAACTCACTTCACCAACAGTCCAACATGGAAATACCCAGGGACGGCCACGTATTCAATGATCAGCAGACTAAACACATCAAAAACTGTGGACAATCAGTCTACGTATTCTTGTGTCGTCAGACATGAGTCATCTGAAGTGCCTTTTGAAAGCACTATAAAGGATGTGTTTGGTGAGCTGTCAATTAAGTAAATTGAGTTATGTAGTTAATTTCGTAGATAGAGATCAATATAGAATCAGGGCCATTACAAATGTATTTGATTGATTGCGTCAGCTAAATTAAAGACAATCAAAATCCTATCCAATACTGTATACTACTTTGTTTTATCCACCTTAGCCGGCCCTCAATGTTAGTAGCTCAAAGGCAGTAGTGTAAGCATAAAGCTAAAAGAGAAAAGAAATGCAAGAACATTTGCTCTCACTTTATTCAATTAATTTCAATTTTAGATGAAAGCATTGAAATACAAATGTATCTTGTTTTTCTTACTCCATGACCTTCGGCAAAACCAATTAATTGACAAAAACCTTTCATGACTGTTTTCCCCAGCCACAGTGACCCACAGCGAACCTTCAGCGACCTTGCTCCATGGCTCCGGTGAACTTGTGTGCCTGGTCTTTGGCTTCAGCCCTGCACCCATTAACATCACTTGGTTTCTTGATGACACCAAGGAACTGTTGGACTACAACACAAGTGAACCCCATAGAGGCCCAAAAGGAACATTCAGCATTCAAAGTCACCTGTGTCTGTCCCAAGTCATGTGGTTGCCTGGTGCAAAGATAACCTGCAGGGTGACACATGCAAACATCACCCTATCCCTGGATATATCTAAAGCAGGTGCTGGTTTGTCCATTGATCCAAATATTTCTTACACTCAACAGATTGCATATCATATTAACCACATATTTCACACATTTTTTAGTACGTTTGCCAACTGCATTGATTATTTTATTAATATTTCTTCCCAGCTCCCGTGTAACAAGGTCTAGTTAACTAACAAAACTTACAAGTTCCATGTCATTCACAGACTCCTTGGCGGACTATGAATTCTTAGATGGCATCATGTATGCTGAAGGGAACCAGGACACAGGTGTGGAAAGCTGGTATATGGCTTTCGTATTCATAATTCTTTTCCTCATCTCCATTATCTACAGTGTCTTCGCTACCATGATGAAGGTAAGATACAACAGTATTGTATTGTAAAGTAATCCTCCAGTAACTCAATAGTAATCTCTGTTATGTTCAATATTATCATTCTGGAATTAAAATATGTTGGGTGGTTTGAATTTAGCTTACACAAATAAATTCAAACTACCCAAATGCATTTTTTTTATATTAATAAAAATGTTCACCAGATCCTGACACATTCCCTATATTTTTTTCCTTTTAGACTAAATGACGATGATCTCAGGACAGATCCCATCTTCTAAATGTGGACTTTTATGGCATTTGGCTTTTATAGTTTTAACATGTAATTAATGATGTGTTATGGAACTGATTTATTTCTTTTTCAAGTTTCAGTTATATGTATTTGGTGTGGCATGTACGTAGTGCCTCTGTGTAAGAGGAAACATGACGATAAATAAATGAAAATTAAATAAAAAAATTACAGTTTAAATTCTGACTTTGTTCTTTTCTGATTCAAATACCAATGTAATGAAGAACATATATACACACATATATATATATATGTACTATATATGTTATAAATTGGTATATACATACATACATACATACATACATATATATATATATATATATATAAAATCTATATACATACATATACATATATACATACACGCACACACATGATGACATAAACAGTATTTATCATCTGGGAAAGGCTGAGCACTACAGTATACCACGTCACAATATCGGCACCACTTGCTTGTATTACGCAGGTTGACCACTAGAGTGAGACAAAGCTCCACATACAGCAGTGGTGATTTGAAGATACTGACAGGTCTGAACTGGACTTTTCTAAAAGGTTTGATTCAGAGGTGCATTCAGTTGACAGCACAAACAGAGACAGTCTATATATCTTCACAGACACACAGACACACACAGACACACACAGACACACACAGACAAACAGACACACACACACAGACACACAGACACACACACACACTCTCTCTAAATGTGTGCACACTGTCTTTGGGTTAGAGCTGCATGCGTCTGCATTTGTGTACCTTGTGGGTTTAAAGGAATTCACATCTGGGAGGGACGACACTAAGCACATCCAGGCTTACAATTGGCTACTTCTGGAGTGATCTGGCACTGTGTGTGCCCTGATTGGCTGGGGACCCTTTGGCAGCCAGCCCAAATCTGTGACGCTGTTGCTGGGATGGAGTCACAGCATGCTGCTGCCAGTCACCAGCAACAGAGAAGCAGGGCATCATGCCCAGCAGGCTGCCTGAGAGCGTCTCCCTGTCTGACACCCCCATACCCTCCCATCCTCTTAAGCCAAGTCTCCCTCCCCCTGGGTCCTTGCTTGACCCCTTAGGTGTGTCCATATAAACCAGGGACAAGAAACCAGGGACAAGTAACAACCAAACACCTTCACACATATAGGAGAACTATTATCTCGTTACAACTAAGCGCCACTGGTGGAGGTACACAGTGGCCCATGGTAGTGCTGAAGAGAGAATACATGCACAGGCAGCTTTACCTGGGATATAACGATTTATCTTTACCGTAAAGTAAATATAATCACATCTTATCCTTTCCTTAGAGTTGTCAAGAGAGAACCTGTCGAGCATTCAGACCTTTCTGGACTTTCTTAAACCACATCAGTTTAAAGATTAAAAATAAAAATATGGGAGCAGGGTTATTACATTTATCATGTCATGATCAGCATAATCTTCATGCCACCTTCAAAGCTCAGACAGACAGACAGACAGACAGACAGACAGACACACCTAGTTAGTTGCAGACATGGTCCACAGTGGGTGTTATTGATCAGACGGAAGTTGCTCTGTCTATCTCTATTTTCCACATAAACAGGGAATTTACACCAACCACATTATGCAACAATGCATATTCTGATAATGTATAACCTTAACAATAATATTAATATAAGCTGCCATTAAATTAATGCTAACATGTCTAGAGGCCCTACTGCCAACCAAATATGCAAAGGCGAAAAAAGACAGCGACACAGCCTTGATACTACCCCAAAGACATAAAGAAAACCTCTGAAGCAAGGTTTCATAAGTGTAAAGAGTTGTATGACCAACATGACTTTTCAGTCACACACACATTGTTTAGAATATATAAATAAATACGCTGGCAGGCAGTTTCAATCAGTAAACCACAACACAAACACACCATTGCACTGGTAGTTTGAATTTGTATGATTCTACAGTGTAATCATTATTTATAGAAACTAGAGAGTAGTTCATATGAGGGCCTGTTTGGATATCAAGTGTAGGTACTACTCAATAAATATTGAAAACACAGATGGAACAAAACAAAAGTAACATTTCAAAAGATATTGCAAGTAATTTGCATTTTTGTTATAAACACGTCCAGCAGGTGGCAATATTTTACTAATCATGTTGACCTATAATGTAATGTCACCAATAGGCCTTATTCACATGACACCTCTTTACATGTCACAGTTAAAGCACACGTGTAAATGATCAAATAAATGATGGCTGATTAGCGTGAATAAAACACAGTACGGTAAAGAGTCAAGCCACTGCAAAGAATAATAGCTTAATGTTGCAGCTCTTATTAAAACGTGGCATGTTAGAAACCCGTCACATGAACAGAGACAAAGAAAACACCAGCTAAACAATAAGAGGGACGACTGGGAAATAACTGCAGCGTCAATTTGACATTGAAACTCGCCATTTTGTTTAGGTGAGAGTAGAAAACGGAGACATAAGTGACTAACTCCTCAACGAACACACCTCAAACGGCGGAATTTCCAAGATAAGCTATTCTAAAATCCGTGAAAACCACAACCTATTGTGGCTTATTGTTTCATTATACTTTAATCTTATCTAAATAATGTACTGGGCAAGCCGTTACCTGTTGGACGTCATTCACCTGCGTGGACAGGACAGGAAGGGGCGTGGTCGAGAATGATTTCCTGTTCTGTTACTGACATATACATTTTAGGCATCTATACTATCCTTGATCCTTTTCTTTTCATGCCAATCTACTTCTACTCCACTATATTTCAGAGGGAAATTCACTATTTATCTGACAGATTGTTTTAAACAAAAGAAGTTTTAAATAAGCAATAACTTACAATATTAAAGGTAAATTGGGGAAATTTAAATGTATTCTCTGCTGCATTCCAAATATGAAGTGAGAATAAGTGAGAACATATTTGCAAATTGTAACGTAAAATGTATAGTCTTCCTTGCCACATGATAATAGTTAGCAATGTCTTGACAACAAATATGCCCTTAGATGCAGCTAAGAACATTTATTTATTTAGACATACTGCAACAACAGAGTATTTCTACTACAGCCTCTGGCATGAGTGTATCAGGCACTGGTGAAATTGGACTTGAGAGTAAAAAGAAAAGAGAGTTGTGATATCATTTTGTATTTTACAGAAATATTCCACATCAGCTTTTCTTGAAAACACAAGTCAGAACATAACAACCAGGTGATGGCACCTTTATGTTTTGCAGTTTCATTTTGTGCAATTCCATTGTTCCAAATACAGTTTATTGATAAGTACAGCATCTTTTACCATATTTAAGGTCTATATCTTATGAACTATTAAAAAAATAAAATACATTGCCAAAGTTATTATTATTCATTAGCTAAGAAGATCATTATATGGCATATAATGTGCTATGCTGGTATGTCCATTCAATCCTTAATAATGTAAGATGAAAAGGAAACACTGTATTAAAATGTTATATTATGTTATACAGCTCATTGAAAATAAACGTAACATTATTATATGACCAAACTGTATACCACACTGAACAACTTGTGTGATATGATCTTTTCTTAATCCTTTTAATACATGTGTATTTAATGCAGTAAAGAAAGGTTGATTACATCCCAATGACTTACTGAGAGCTTAAAAAGAACAAACCCATTACTATTTTTGTTAGTAACATCTGTTAATTTCCTGCTAGTCTGCTGTGAAGAAATGCCCATTGGATAGCAGTTGGTCATTCCCGATAGGATCACTTTTCACACTTAATTATTCACGGGATTTCCATTTAACTTGTGACCTCTAAAAAGCAAAGGGGCTCTTTGATGTGACACAGTAAAGGGTAAAGGATGTTTATCTTTTGACCATGCTTTTATTACCTTGAGTCCTAGTACTGGGAAGGATTCCTTCTGTATCAGACACAAATGAGACGTAGTCAATATGCAAAAACAGAACATTTTGTGACTTCAATAGATGATGCCATGAGTTGACACTTTAGTTATTCACTTGTTGGTTATACTTTCACATTCATTATAATTTGCATAATTTGAAAGGAGGGCAAACCACTGTGGATCACGAGCATAGTATTTTCTCCAGATTAAGAGTTTTGTGAGTTGAGTCACCAGTATTTTGACCACTGAATGCATACTCAGTATAACAGACAGGGACATACGGACGGGACAAAACAATCGAGTGACTTTACATTTATACCCCAACTGTTGTCTGAGATGTTGGGTTCTGTGACATAAGCACAGAACATTACTTGTGACATACATGAGAAGTAACAGTAAGAGTTTCCAGTGGCAAATGTATTTTCACATGACACTGTTTATTGTCACCAAGGTTTGGTTTCTGGTTCATGCTGCTCAAAGAAACTCACAGGTAACTTCCAGACATTGCTCACCATGGCACACCATGTGGGACGGTGTGCTATTTTGAAGGCATTTATTCAGGAATCCATACAAATGTGAAATTGTGTGTATATTGTTGACACATGAAACATTATGGTATATCTGTTGTGACAGCAGATTCACAATAAATGCACAAAACGAATCAGGCATAGAAAGCTATTCTTAGCGTGGTGAAGCAGAGGTAGATATAAATAGTCATAGTTATAACTATAGGATATATCAGTTGAACCTGCAGGTATGATTGCCAGGTGTCATAGCACCCTGTATTTTGCGTATACGGTTTCACTGGTTTACAGGCAACAAGGGCGCGGCTTTATCCCCACTATTTATATGCGCACGTGTGCCTGTACCTAAGCTTAATAGGTACAGGCACGCGCACGGCCTACTTTTCCCAATTCTATCGCTCATATGCGGAGAGAAAGGCGGGAGATGAGATGGTTTCCCCTTCCAGGCAGCTGTGCCAATGCGCAAACAGTCCACGCCGTGGGATAGTTCTCCCCAAATCGAGGCAGCGCTCGAAACGATCATGAATGACGAGCGCGTCATGCTCGTCTTCCTCCTCTTCTGCTCCGTGCGATCAGTGGCTCTGTGTTCCGCAATCCCCTGGGATACTGTACCGCCCTCAATGGCTCTGCTATCGGCGCTTCGCTCGCACTGAATGGCTGCCTGGAGCAAGGGACAGCGGGGAGAGAGAGCGCTGCGTGTCTCCTCCTTTGAACCGACGCTCTGAGTCTGCATCAACATCCCGGCGCGGGGGTGAGTGTCTTGTCTGCCGTTGTGTGAGGCGACCTGCCGGGGTCATCCAAGGATCCACCGGCGGCGGCGGCGGTGACGGAAGGGAGGGCGTAGGGGTCTATGTTGGTGTCCTCAGTTAGCGCCGGGGATTTGGGTTGATGATGAACGGTCCAGTAGATACGGGACAATAAAAGTTTGGGATAAATAGCTCTGGGAAGGGTCGAGGTTGGCACGGTCCTAAACTTTTTTTTAAAGCCGTCCCCAGCTTTTTCAAACAGTGAAATGCACCCAGTCATCAACTTGGAGTGGCAATGTTTGTAGTTAAATTCTATAATTTAATGTAGCCTAGCACTTCTCTCAAATATGCAGAAACCCGATGGCAGTCTGTTTTTTTTTTTTTTTTTTGGCACGGCAACACTTGCGAGCGCCGTTTGTAAAGAACTGTGCCTTGTTGTGCTCCCACCCCCCGCTCCGTGCCGCACTGGTTCTGTCTGGCTCGCCCTCAGCTGCTGCGTGTCCTGGGATGACCTGTTGATGTCGGTAGAATGGAGAATGGCAGGGGGAGCGATTTCCCCCATCACCGAAATATTTAAATAAGCAACATTTGGGCTTGACAACCGGCGTCGCAGCGCAGCTCCCTCGTCCGCACAGGCAGTAAGTGTCTTGTTTATACATTCGTGTGCGGACTCTCGCGGAAATGCTTGACATTGTGCAGCTGTGCTGAGTGTGCATGAGGTAGATGGTGCGCCTGGGCGAACCCAAAATATTTAACAGTAGTGTTAGCTTAGCCATTAGCCACCTCTATAGGCCTGCTGCGGATGGGAGGTGGCATCAAACATGTCAACGCTGCCAGCCCCGGTGGAGAGGGGAACTTATGGGGCCCGCTTAGTCAACCTGCGGTGGCGGTTAGATTGATATACATGAATGCCATTTGACGGCACGTTAACGGGAACACACCGTCGCCCTCACACGGGTATCACCGAGGCTTGCTGCCATCATGTGTCGCCCCCCTCCGGCTCCGGTGCCAGCAGACAGTGGAGCACTCCCGGCGTGTAGACTGGCACACGGCGCGGTGTGTTAACGAGCTCCGGATCTGTTCCCCATTACCCGGCATCCTTCCCCGTGGACACATGTCGGTACAGAGCCAGGATTTTAGTCGGGACCACTCATGCAACCCCGCATGAGTGGTTGCGGGGTTGCATGAGTGGTCCCGACTAAAATCCCACGGGCAAAGTACATGAAGTTCAGAAGTTTTGAAGCGCACGGTGTCTGTGCCGCTTCATAGTCAGGACCGTTATATAAGAATAACCACGAATCGGGCCTGGTACATATGTCTTGATTTGCAGGCATGGGCACATGGGAACCAGGAAATGCCTATAGAGGGGCTGCATTGTGTGCCAGCTGCACCAATGACTCCACAGTAATCGTCCACACAGCAGTGTCAGAGCCCATGCTGCTTCAAAGGTAAAACTGGATAAACTGGAAAGTAGTCAGACAGTATAAGTTCAGAAATATGTTGACTGCTGTCCTACCATAACATCACATAAGCCCGTTGAATGTGGGCAAAACATTCTTCAAGCTTACCGTAAAAAGTCTAAGATCTTAAGTATGTTGTGAGTATGTATGACCTACTTTCCCCACCAGGCTGGTTGGTATAAGCCACAGGGTGAATTTCATTCGTTCACATTGCTGCGCTCTATATATTTAATGGAATAAGGACCTGAGATGCTCCCTCTCATCTCTGCAGGCCTCACTGCCCCTCCTTGGTGCATACATACACACACACACACACACAGTCACATTCTCTCTCACTGTCAGGGCAAACTGTGCAAACACACCCTGCTCTCAGCCCCGTGTTTGTGTGTCTTTATGTGCACGCATGTGTGCTTACTGCGGCTCGCCAAACTGTAAACAAGCAGTATTGTCTAATGTCTGTGTGTGACTCAGTGTGCCTTTTGTGGGTTTGTTTGAGTTTGTGTGTGCGCATCTGTGTTTTAGTATGAGGGAGATGGAGCTTGAGTGAGACAGAGACAAAGAGAGCATTTCTCTTTACCCTGGAGCTTGGCGAGGTCCCAAATGAAAGGCTTTGGATATGATGGGGCGGCTCACTCCAGCCCTCATCAGTCAGTCACACCAAAGTTGGTTGTATGCCTCTTACAGGGTGGGCTTCAATCAGTCTGTTCTCGCAGTATCAGAGATTGCCTTTGTTTGGTATGTATCTTCGTGTGTGTGTGTGTGTGTGTGTGTGTGTGTGTGTGTGTGTGTGTGTGTGTGTGTGTGTGTGTGTGTGTGTGTGTGTGTGTGTGTGTGTGTGTGTGTGTGTGTGTGTGTGTGTGTGTGTGTGTGTGTGTGTGTGTGTGTGTGTGTGTGTGTGTGTGTGTGTGTGTGTGTGTGTGTGTGTGTGTGTGTGTGTGTGTGTGTGTGTGTGTGTGTGTGTGTGTGTGTGTGTGTGTGTGTGTGTGTGTGTGTGTGTGCAGCTTGTAGCCATGAAACATTTTAAAGTGGTAAAGCATCCGCGGGAAAAGCAGCTTTGTTTAGGCCTGTACTTTCATCTGTGTATATCCGTGAGAACCTTTACGGCTGGTTGCTTTAAGTAAAGGTTTATGGCCAATGAAATGCCACCACGTGAGCTTATCAATGGATCTGTTGTCTTAGCTGTGATTGTGGAGGTATTATGGTGCTTGTGGGTACAGAGGGCATATAATGCTTATACATGTGAATCCCTTAACAGAAGGGTAGAATCCTCCCCATGCTATTGCGTAGAATGAGGTCATGTATACAAATTCTGAAACATGAAAGAAAATATCTGATCTCTTTACGTATCCTGACAGTGAATACAAAGCTTGGTCTCACAAAATCGAGCTGTGCCATAGTCCGTTCACAGTGTCCATGTCCTCAGCAGAGCAATCTTTGGTCCACTTTAATTTAATATTGACATTCATAATATAGGAATCTACGTGAGGGTGCAGGGCAAGGGGGTATGTTTGCCTTTGACTTTTTAGAGAAGTGAAGGGAAACGTGCTATGTGGAGTTTGTTTAGGCACATAGAATACCAGCCCATGGCCCAGTTATCTCAGGACACAGGGTTTTATAGCTCATAGAGGACAGAAAATAAAAAGCCTTTTACTGAGCCTGCTCCTGGCAATAACAACTACTGCAAGGCTAAAGTTACGTATAGGATTAATGCAATGTAGACTATCCCTGGAAGCTTCAACAAAACTTTGTTTCAAATATCAACGTCCTGTGAGCCTGCCAAAAGCCTCCAGTAGGACTGTGTGAAGAAATATTTGTGGGCTATGTCAGTTGGATGTGCCAAGGGAAAGAATGCTTATTCAGGACTTTTTCGCCCTCTGGAATAGAGGTGTTTCGTTGTGAATAATTTGGCCTAGAAGTAATAGTAACAATAAAAGTCAACTTCCATTGGATTTAGTGCATGTTTGGTATTACTTTGTCCGAGTAAGAAACTGTCCGACGTTTTATTGCGTCTATTAATGTAAGGGTCTGACATTCCTCACCCGTTTTGTTCTAGGTCTGTTCTTCCTGAGCTTTCCTTCTTAACACAGCCATGTTACATTACACCTCCTCCTTGCGGTGCCTCCTGCTTCTTACACAAAAGACACAGCACAGGATAAAGCAGTGTTTGTCATTGTTGTGAATGGGCATGCTCTGCCTATCCCACCTGGAAACATGACCCTGCTCATGGCCATAAAGCCGTGTAAACACTCAAATCAAAACCCTGTTGAGCAGTAATGTGTGTGTGTGTGACACTGCATGTGCTGACTCGACAGCAACCGCCTGATCCCGAGTGTCGCTAATTGTAATTGTGTCGTTTCTCACACTTTTCAAGTCTTTCTGTTTTTCTTTCTCCCCCAACCAGACCCTTCGGTGGTGTGCGTCGGCGCACCATGGCCCAGACCCTCCAGATGGCGATCCCAAACTTTGGCAACAATGTCTTAGAGTGTCTGAATGAGCAGCGGCTGCAGGGCCTCTACTGCGATGTCTCCGTGGTGGTTAAGGGCCACGCCTTCAAGGTACTGATGGGACAGCGAGGAATTCTGGTTTTTAAATGGAAATTACGCTTGTATTGAAAGTCCATGCTAAATCTAGTGAAGCTAAAGGCTTAGGTGTAAACAATTAGTCCGGTGGCTCCATGGCAGCCTGGCTGTGTGGAGGATGGAATGCCAGTGTACTTCAAAAGAAGTGTTGTTTGGACTGAAAACAGGTGGCGGTCATGGAAACTTTTGTAACGTGTGACTTTTTTTGTGTAACTTTGTAACTGCATAGTGCAACTTGGAATGATGATACACTTTCACAGAGAGCAGCTTTTCATCTCAGTGTGAACTTTAAGAGAGGTTTTACTAAATTCGTCCTATCCAGCTGAAGGTTTGACGATAAGTTAAATCACCAGTTGTAGTCTTCACTTGGAATGACAACTGGACCGCTTTAATAGCAGGTCATTTCCTGCTTCGTCTGGAGAGACAATGGGTTAGATTGCCCCCAATTGCATTGCCCTGAGTCACAGCTGGATGTCATTCCTCACTCTTATCTTAGCAGATTCTTTTACCCTGTAATCTTGTTTTTAGGTCCCTAAATTACCTCAAAACTAAGAGAGCTGTCACTTTGATTATGGTTTTCTTTGGGAGAACTTCAAATCAGTATTTTAGGATTCATGTTATGTTAAAGCCTTATTGAATATATGCATAAATAAATAATAAAACAACCATACTTAATTGCTGATTACATTTACCAATACCTGGCATCACATGGTTGTTTAATGCTTCATATCTTAGTCTTTTATTACATAATTTAATGTATACTCTAGTGTATTTAAACTGTATTTTATTTTCTCGTACTAAAAAACAGTTAGGGTATTCAGCTCTATATCCAGCCAATTCTGTAAATGTGTCTCCTGAGACCATGTCCTCATAGCAAGGAACTCTTTCAGATTTTAAATCATGAAGTGATAAGAAGAGTACATACCTAAAATCTGCCGTTTATATATATTCCTTCCTAAGTTCTAATGGGATGATTTATATATATATGTTTTTTTTTCTTTCTCAGGCCCATCGAGCTGTGCTGGCTGCTAGCAGTTCTTATTTCCGGGACCTTTTCAGCAACAGCAATAGTGGAGGTGGTAGCAGCAATGAGACGAGCCCCACCGTAGTGGAGCTCCCATCGGCTGTGCAGCCCCAGAGCTTCCAGCAGATTTTGTCTTTCTGCTACACCGGCCGTCTCAGCATGACGGTGGGGGACCAGTTCTTGCTCATGTATACCGCTGGCTTTCTGCAGATACAACAGATCATGGAGAAGGGCACTGAGTTCTTCCTCAAGGTAAGGCTGAAATAGTTTTCAGTTGAAACTTTTCAAAGCAAATAACACAGTGACTGAGACAAATGTAATCCGGAAAAGGGGAGATCCCAATGGGTCAAATCAAAAGACATATAAAGATATGTATGTATATATGTATGTACATATATATATATATATATATATATATTTTGGCTCTAGAGTTTGGAAAGGCAAAATTGAGAGGTCCACCTGCAATGGAGCATTCATTAGTGAAAGGAGATTAAGGAGGAGATAAAGCAATCTACCCTGTTTAAATACCTTTTCATTGGTAATACCAATACCGACATCCGATCACAGTCCGGGGGGGGGGGGGGGGGGGTGGGACCATCCTTTCCAACCCTACAAGCAAACACAGATCTGTTGGTACATTGGTGTGTTTGTGTATGCTGACACAAAGTTGATGTACATGCATTTCTAGGTCTCCTCTCCAAGCTGCGACTCACAGGGCCTTCACGCCGAGGAGGCCCCGCCTTCGGAGCCCCAGAGCCCCGTGACGCAGACCAGTAACGGCACAGGCCGGCCTGCCTCATGCCTGACGCCGCTCCCTCTGGTATCACGAGTGAAGACAGAGCAGCCCTCTAGCCAGCCGGAAGCATCCAATCCTTACTCGGTGGTCTGCACTCCCGTAGCCAAGCGGCTGTGGGAGGGTGGCAGCAGCCGAGATGGAAGTGGGACCGGCTCGGGGGGAGGAGGCGGGGCCAGGAAGGCAGCCCGTTATTCCCAGGAAGCGGTGCGGGGCAGTGCCATTCAGAGCCCCGGAGCCCTCGGACTGGCCATGGGTATGGGTGCCAACGTAACCAGCCTGGTTGGCATGGCGGCCAGTGCCGGCACCAATGGGAGCTCTGCTGCGGGCCTCGTCATGTCAGAGGGCGCCAGCCCCGGCACCCTGAGCACCTACGCCAGTGACTCACCGATCAGCTACCATGATGATGAAGAAGAGGAAGAGGTTACAGATGAATGTGCCGAAGAGCAGTACAGGCAAATCTGCAACATGTATACCATGTACAGCATGCTCAACATGGGAGCTGCAGGTAATGGACACAAGACTGAGTAGTGTGTATTGTTGCACATGAAAGACAGAGAATATGTATCATGTGACCTAAGGTTTACTCCCACATATCTTCAATGGTAGATCATCCTTGCCTTCACTACCGAGATACCCTGTTGTATTTGTACTGCTTTAATCGTAATCTCACTCTATTTTCTCTGTGTGTAAAGTGATATGGTTTTATTCTAATTCTGCAACCTTGTTTTTCTCCAGCAGCTGGTGAGCGTGTTGAGGCTCTACCAGACCACACAGAGACACGGGGTCGCATGCGAGGCAGAGACCTCACATGTCTCCCCGTAGAACTCATTGCGCAGATCGGCAACCGCTGTCATCCCAAACTGTACGAGGAAGGAGACCCTGCCGAGAAGCTAGAGTTAGTCTCAGGTATGGTTTGTGTGTATGCAAAGAAACCAGTCTTTATGAAAACCGAGTTTTAGAGGAGCTGATATTATAATATGCATTCACATATTCAGATGAAGCTGCTCTTAAATGACTGGACTATGCATTGGTATGCAGATCACGATGCAGTACTACACATTTGAGACATTTGTTCATAAAATAATAATATGAAGATTATACCCAGTATGAAACCTGTGAGACAGATATGTATAGAGAGAGAGAGAGAGAGAGCAATAAGCTGAACAAAGAGAAAAAGAAGAAAAAGGACAGCCTCCTCACTCCCAACCGACAGCTGCAATGTTTGATATGAATCAGACTTGCCACTAGATAAACAGATGATCAATTCCAGTAAATCAAACCTTTATCATTCCTGTATATGAACCAAAATGTGTTTTCCTGTTGTGAAGCGACACAATAAATTAGTCATGAATGGTGACACGTACTGATGCTGTTTAGTGGTTCCTTTGTAGTTTTTCATTGCATGTGCATTCTTTGCAGGTACTTCTGTGTTTATATCGCGAGCCCAGCTAATGAACTGTCATGTGAGCGCAGGGACCAGACACAAGGTGCTGCTTCGGAGGCTGCTGGCCGCCTTCTTTGACAGGTTTGTTCCTTCTGCCTGTGTCTATTTCTGCCAGTGTTTCATGTAAAGTAAGCAAGAGCTTTGTTTTAATATAGAGACTAATGTATTGTTTTTATCTGCTGGCATTGGAGGGATACAAGAACAATTTTGACATCTGTTCTGCATTTTCTTGACGTCTCAGGAATACTCTGGCCAACAGCTGTGGAACAGGCATCCGTTCATCCACCAACGACCCGAGCCGGAAGCCCCTGGACAACAGAGTTCTGCATGCGGTCAAATGTGAGCAATGTTTTTCTGTCCGTGGGTGTTTGCCCACAGTCAAACAATTTCCACATTTGCTACATGCATTCATATTTTACATAAACATACATGTATAGTTCATGCTGTTGCTGAATCAAATGATTGACTGTTATATGTTTTAGTTCATTTAACAGTAAAACATACCTGTCTTTAGGCTACTTTTGGATGAAAGTACAAATGGCAGCCTGTGATTAGCATTAGGTAATAACCCTCAGTGACCACTAGATAGCAACATCCACCTATGTTCACATGTGTGTGTGTGTGTGTGTGTGTGTGTGTACATAAGTCATAATGTGCTCAGACATTTATGGAAAGGGGTAACTTGTGTACCTCCTCTTGATAGCTCAGTGAAGTCTGGGTTCACTTTGGGAAGACATTTCATTAGTGAAATGAGAGATGCTGCCGGACATGTTTAAGAGATCTGCAGCTCCGTGCCAATCAGGAGAATCATTAGAATTATATGTATGCATGTGTAATGCATCAAATTTGAATAGTGCAAAGTTGTAGGCGATTGGACTGCATCCTAAAGTGGCATAATCGCGGGGTAGTGATGCTGAGGTCACAAAAGGTGGAATCCCCCCTGGAGCCCAGACACCGGTGGTGGTGATGAAGGGAGTTGCTGCTGACCGATGAGGATGAGGAGCGTGACTGATGCCGACTGGAGGCGACTGAGGTGGAGGAGGGTCGCATCTGATTTGAGCTGAAATGACATCTGACAGCAGCAGAGAGGAGAACATTTTTAAAGTTTGACAGCAATGATGTGATTGGCTTAAGGAACTGTTCAGATTCTGGTTGGCTAATTTAAAGTGAATGTCCACAATCAGCTGATAGTGTAATCACACAGAGGGAGAGACTTGAGACATTATGAATGGATGAATGGAGTGTAAAGAGAGTCTTCCTGACTGAACTTCCGCTGAAGCTTCATTTAGAAATGTCCACTTACAAATGAGGGCCTATGTGATCTTTAGGACTCCTGCAAGGAGGATCTCTCTTTTAAGTGTCCTAACTTGGGGAGATGTTTACAGTATTTTCCAACATCAACTAAAATGCCAATAAGAATTGGATATTTTTTGTTATTCAGATCATTTTTGATTTTACATATACAGTAAAATCTTGTGATGTAGTCCCAGATTGACCAGATGCGGTATCAATACTGTATGTTTGAGGAAGAGGGGGAGCTCTGATACTTCAGGCTGCTTAAATTATCCATGCACCTCGCAAGTAAGGGAGGTTGGGCCCAGTGGAGAAAAACATTTTAAAAAGGACAAAATGAATGAGTCGCATACCTCACATTACTCCTTCAGTGTACTTTCCCCTGACTACTGCTTCTGTTGTTTAGCTTCCTGTCTGCCTCACGACATTAGTTCTCATTTGTTATTGTTGTAGTTCCCAGCATAAAGTACAATCAGCCTAACATGTATATGTTTTTCTTTTCCATGCCAGTTTATTGCCAGAACTTCGCCACCACCTTCAAAGAGAGCGAGATGAACGCCATCGCGGCCGACATGTGCACCAACGCCAGGCGCGTAGTCCGTAAGAGCTGGATCCCCAAGCTGAAGCTGCTGATGGCTGAGAGCGACGCCTACACTGCTTTCCTTCCTGACGGCGTCAAGATTGAGGATGACACCTTGGGGGCGGATCCAGCCTTCGACCCCGCCTCTCTGGAGGCCGGCGGCGGTGCTGGCATGGAGTCGGGTGGCTCTTCAGGTGAATCGTTACCAGGTGTGGGCGGGGACGGAGGACCGCTATTTTGAACACTGTGTCCGGGGAAGTTTGAAATTTGGTGACACACACACACACACACACACACACACACACACCAGTATTCCCCAGTTCTGCTTGCCTCTAAACTTTTTGGCCCACGCTGATCTCTCACATCTGACTATCTATACTACACTGCTAGGGTCAACCGTCGTTGGTACCCTGATGTAACCAGGACATGAAAACTTAAATCTTTGCTTTATGACTGTACAATGGAGTTAGTCGAGTAAAGGGAGAGAGTGAGAGGGTTTCCTCCTAACTGCCCTCTGCCTCCCCTTGTCTTTTTAATGTGTGTAAGTGCATCCACTGTTGCGTATTAAATACATTCCCTTAAATGCAGGTGATGGGGTGAGTTGCCAGTGTAGCCTGAGGAGGAAGGTATGGCTTGATAGACAGGCTAGGAGTTGAGGTGCTGGATGTAAGTGCCAGTGGCATTTTATTCTATGCAACCCTGACCACTTGTATTCCAGCCTAGGAAAAGGAATTTAAAATAGATACAATAGTAAACATTAACACTACCTGTTCTTCCTCCCCTCGCATCTCCCACTCACCACCCTGCAACTATCCTTCACCACATCATCTTTCTCTCGACCAGAGAATTGCACCTGAGTGTTTCACTGTGCAGTGTCTTATAGAAATGTATCTCATCTTTCTCTGTTTTCTAAAATGTTAGCATGTTTCTCCGTCTATTGAACTGAAAAAGAGATCCAGAGTGAAGGGGAAAGCTTTTTTTCTGAGATGATTGTAATGAAAATTTAAAGGGCAACAGGTAATCAAAGATGGTCATATTTTTTGAAGACAAACTATATTTATACAAGTGCCCGTGCCTAGAACGGTGTGAGCAAAGAGAGTGAAAGGGATTGTTTTAAAATCTCGATCTTCATGTTCTATTGAAAGAGGTCTTGTCAAATATGGAAAAGTGCTATTTTTGCATTAAAAAAGGAGTTTAATAAAGCAGTCTTATCACAAGACCCATAGCCATTTATTTTTATCTTAATTTGAAAGTGCAGAGTGGTGGAATGAGCAGTTGAACTGCTAAATTAGAAACATTTCATCTTCTGTTCACTAGCATAGAAGGAATAATAAGACTGATTCAGCTGGCTTGACTGTTGTCTATGATATCCATTTCTTGTTAGGTTGTGAACCTGCAATGTTTGCCTCCTCCAATAAAACATTGGCCCACGATTTCAAAGATTATTGGTAGACCTATAACAGTTCTATTGATCTGGCAACTTCGTTAGTTTCTTCCTTGTACCAAAATGATCAAAAATAAACTGCAAAATTCACAGGAAATAATTCTGGAATATTGGAATGTGCCTTTTAATTGAGTTAGCAGATGCCTGGTGGGCACAGTGATGTTATGAGGAGGCCATATTGCTTGAAGCAAATGGATTTTATGGTACTATCCATGTGTGTGCGGAGCAGTTCTTTGGTAAACGAGAGGCTTTTTCGCGCAGCTGTGTCTTTTTAGTATGTAGTTTATTCATGTATCTAATAAGGAAATAAAAAATGGCTGACGGTTTTATTTTAAGAGTTTGACATAACATGATTTTGCACCTTCCATGGGAGTGGAGGTTTCTGCACCTTAATGAACCTGCACCTTTTGAGAATTGTGTAGCAATTGAACCCCTTTAGGTGAAATTTGTCTTCTTTTTTCCCATGTCTGCATGTGTTTCTCGTTTCGAAGTGGCACAAATTCCTACTGTAAATAATCAAGATGACTGTTGAGTTAAATCCCAAGTGTTCTTCCTTTCTGTTGCTGGATGGATCTGATTATGAAAGGTCAAAAACTGACCTTTTTTATGTGAAAGCTAGTGTTTGCTAGAAGCTACTTGAATGACCTTTTTAAGAGTTTAGCACCGGGGATTCATCGTTCCCAGTGCAGATGGATAGAAGTGAAAATGGTCCGGGTGTGACTTAGAAATGTGAAATGCTCCCACAGACTGATTACGTTCTCCTTCTGGAGGGGCATTTCTAACAAGGTTCGACTATCTGAAGACAGGTACAGGTATAAACCTGGGAGAAATCTCATTTAAGGAGTCAATCTTATTGAAGAAATAACATTATGAAGCTCAGCCTATTTTCTTTTTTGATTCAAATTATGATGAGTGTACTGAAATGGTTTGACCTGATGATTTATGGACGGAACAAAAATGCAGTACCTTGTGAGTATTCTTTAAAGGGTAATCTCAGCAAGCTCTACATTTGACTGTTGAAGCCACATGAGCACCCCTCCCCCACATACCTCTCCAGTGTCTTTGAAGACTGTTGTGCTTCCTGTCCTTCATGCGGCTGGTGTCATGTTTCACTTCCACGAGTTTATTCATGTGTTTCAGAGAGAGGCAAAGCAGCGGCTTTAGGTGGTTAAATCCAAATTATAAAATGTTCATTTAATTGGCTTTAAACTCGGGCAAATTAACGATTCAGCTCAGATTACGTCTTCATGTTTTTCCCCCAATACTTTTATAAATGATGGCACGACTTAAGTTGGTGCATTTAAATTGGCATACTTTGCTGGGATATCACATGTTATACAATATTTTAACATGTCATTTCAGACTTTAAATATATATAACTAAAGGTTTTCAACGTAAATACACTATAATACATTCACATTCAATCTAGCAATGAAAATCCATGATATCGTCTTTCTATCTTATTTAGCATGATGGCTACTAAATTTGTCAATATTTATGCCTAAAAATACCAGGTATGACAATTGCCAAATTACTGTTTAAAAAAGTCTGAATTCAGTTCCATTATTCCAGGGCTGTTATTGATTGGGTCCTTTACAGAGATATTTAGAAAATCAGAGTGCAATTGCCATTGATACCCTAGAAAATATGTATTTTCTAATAGAAAACAAATGAAACATCAGAAATGTTGAGTAGCTAATTTAAACAACAAAGAAGCTTTTAAAGCGAGGACCAACTTAACGTAGTTTCTTACAGTAACCAGTAAGTGACCTACTGAAGGACTTGTACTCCGTTCTGAGCCTCTAACTGAAATATCAGTGAATCAGAATTGATTTTAATGTGTTCCATGTTGGTCTGCTAAAACACAGCAGCACAGATGCAGAAATGTCCTTCGCATTGACCCAGTCATAATATTGCTGAAATAACTATAGGTTATTATACCTGTCAATGTTAAGTTCTCTGATTTCCAAAAGTAACTTCACTCACAACCTTCTTGCACACTGCTCCATCTGCAATAGGTGTGCGAGTGTGGTTGTGTTCCACTTTGTGTGCATTTGAGAATAGGATGATGTCATGCTTCTTTTTTCAGTACGTTCTTAGCACATTGCAATGTCTGTACCTTTTTAACATATGTGTTTACAAAACATGTAGACCTACACACTTGAATAGATGAGGTGTGGCACGGCATGGGGAACCTTTTGTCACTAAACAGTACATATATAAATATGATTATACACATGTATAGATGAATACTGTATATTATATATAGACGCACACATAGAGGTCAGATTGTTTGTTGTGCACTCGCAGCATGAGGTATATATTTACCCAGAAATGGCGCTTCTTCACAACCTCTGCAGTAATTGGTCTGCCCATGTCTTCGCCCCTGCTCCTTGCCCTCTGTAACCCTGTAGCGCCAGTGGACATTCTGTACTGCTCATCCTATTTCTATCTGTGTTCCAAGTGCCAATAACTTTGTGAAAGCCCTGTAACTGTGACCCAACATTATCAAAGGTAATTGCACATTAACAACTGTAAAATAAATAAATACAAATCATAGAGAAAATGTCAAAATGGATTAAATAATGAATATCTTAATAAAAGATTTGTAACAATTTCTCTTTGACTCCTTTTTTTTATTTTCCCTTTTTAGTGGCTGTTACTGTTAAGGCGCTTGTTGAGTGTCTGGATGTTTTAATGCACTTCATTGGAAAAAATAAATGTGGAAAAGTGTTATGTAGTGATTTATGAATTTATCTAGAAATGTATTATTAAATTGACTATTGGCTTTTTCCAAAATAGCTAAATGCAGTTTACTGCAAGCCCTTTTATTTTTTTAACCGACAGTTTAAAGTTGCTTTATGGTTCTCATGCACACTTTAGTTCTCACACCTGGAGGCTGCCATGTGTGACCGCTTTCTTTCATGCTTTATGAATATATCTCCCCACAGTTGTTCCGGCCTTCATTTAGCTATATGTTTTCACACTTGATATACAGCACTTGAAGAGACACTGTCTCATGAGGCCAGTCTTCACTGACTCTGTAACAGAGCAGACGCTTGTGAGAAAATGACATGACATACTCAAGTTTGAGTAAAGATTGTGAAATAAGACTTTGTATTGGCTCAAAATGCACTTTGTTATGTATCTAAACCGTGATTATACCTTTCCTAAAGTAAAGACTTGTTATTGAATAACTAAGCTTGACATAAATAAGTAATTATCAATAACTTTTGCACCACTTCAAATCAGCTTTGCAATTATAATGACATGAACACATTAACAGTGATTTGATTATGGTGGTTATGGTTATTATGGTCAGTCTACATGAGATGATTTCTGAATTAAATGTGACTAAATCAACACATTTCTACTGATGCACTGTTTGAGATAAACTACTGTCACTCTTCTTCTTCTTCTTATTTGCATGTCTGACCTCATTAAACCAGACTACCAACACTGCATCACCCAGAGCGTTTCTGATTTCATTCTTATAGCGGCGCCCCGCCTGGTGTTGAAAGGCTGGCAAGACAAGTGACTGCAGGACATCTAGTGGATACGACTGCACAAAGCAGCTGGGCAGTTCAAACTTAAAGCTGTTGGTGTCGCTTAATTGGCACTGAAGGGGACACAACGTGCGACAACACATGTATCTATTGTGCTCAAGGCTGAGCGGTGCACTGTGAATGTATCCAGCAGAGGAGACAGATGTCCTGTACAACTCACCGAAATATGCACTATTCAGCTCTGTTTACTTTGTTGCCATATAATTAACTGTCCTGTGACCAAGGAAGCAGCATTTGAGATGTACTTTTACAGGGTGCTTCAAATTTGCAATCTATATTTTTGTGATTGCAATATTTTTGTTTTGTTTCTCCTGTAATGTTTGGTTGAATCGGACCTGTTTTCGGTTCGGCTTACCTTGCAGCATCAGCATGTAAATAAAAGAAAACTTTTGGAAAGCCAATGCACTGTATACCCAGTAACAAACAGCACACAGACAAATTGGAAAATAGAGTTTGTGCAGACCACAACAGAGCTGAAATATGAAGTGATGATCCTGTTGTGGTGTTTATGGCTCACTAGTGGAAATACATTGATTAACATATTTTTAAGGCGTGCTGGAATTCATTACAGTTCAATGCAGTTGTTACATAATGGTCCTGGGTGTATCCGAATGTACGTCATGTGTGAGGAATATTTTTTAAGAATTTAGGTGGGGTCCCCCCAATGTATGGCCTATAGGTGAAATTCTCCCGGTCATCTACTGTGAAATACATACACGGGATACTATTCAGATTGGATTAATAAAACCGTTATCATTTATTTAATTTCCCAGTCTCAAACAACGTTGCTTCAATACCATTGCAGCACCAGAAGAGGACACTCTTCGATCTATAATTGCACTGAAATGTCCCTCCGCCTCTAATAATGATTTGAAACACATGAGCTGGGCTGAGTTTACAAACATCCGTAGGAGGATATGTTTGTCTTTGGTATTGTCACTATAACACAATCAAATTCAAACTGATGAATTCAAAATAAGGTAAGGGTTGCCTACACATTGTTAGTTTTATTTTATTTATTTTATTTTCCATCCTCCCATGTGCTGCTTCTAGATTGTGATGCATTCCTACAACAGAGAAAGGTATTTATTTTCTGACAGTCAGACCTTTAGCAAATCAAATGTAAAAAAGCAAACACCAGGCAGTTATCCTCTGCAACTGATGTGTTGTTGACCTGCAGCCTCACCAGAAGCAATCATCTGCATACCACAAATTCCTCTGGAAGAAGGAAGCAGCTTGGGAAAAAAATGATCACCCTCTTTAGGTTTATCTTAAAATCTGCTTCACACCTTCAATCTAATGACCGGGGGTACAATGTATAGTCGTATGCTGTCATATTGATGTGATATTCAGTGAGTGTATCCAGTTTGAACTGTAAATTAAGTTTAAGAGTACATTGCCGTGTCTGATCAAAATCTGTAGGAATGGATTCCATTGCCCAAATATGGTCTTAGGGAAGTAACAAGCCCTGACGCAATCGCACTGTTACTTTAAATGGCTTCAGGAAGTAAGGGCTCCCACACACGTCATGGGTTTTCCTCTGCATGTGCCACGGGAGCAGGATGTGCTTAATATGGGCATATTCTCTCAAAAAGGAAGTAACACACACGCTGGGGGATGGGTGAGAGTGAACGAGCGCCAGAGACTGTTATAGACAGTCTTTCTTCCCTGTTTCAGTCAAGAGCAGTGGAATGGTATTCATCCCTGGTGTGAGAAAGACTAAAAATAGATGTTTTTTTTCACATGTTAGACTTCTGCTCCAGGTTTTGCAAATCAAACCAATACATTGTAGTCAATTTATAATATGTTAGTTTGTTTGAATAACTGCAATGTATACCTAACTGAGCTTTGATTATTAAAGCAACAGCCAAATACATTTGCCATCAAAACAGTCAGGACCGATTGGATCTGCAGCCTATCCAGTGCAAAGATATAGGTGCATGTTTGGTCTGGCTTTGGAAAGCTACCGCAGGGTGGAGGGACTGCTAGTCCACAAATGAAACATGTAAAATACTTAAGAGATTAGCTTAACATGCAGATTGCAGATTCATGAAGAAATTAGCATAAAGTCAAAAATAGAGAAACCATAAATTGCCATAATATTTTCAGTTTTTCCTCCTTTCTAGTATTTGTAATGAGCAGGATGAGAGCAGTGTTACAATTATTTTGGCGGGTGTTTACCTTTGACCGGTTTTATTATCACATCTAAGCTTGCTCGTGGTTTTGGCTTGCACTTCAACAGTTATGCATATCTTGATAGATAAAAATAGCCACAGTTGCTCTGCCAGTTGTTGCATCCAGGGCTGTTAGAAATAGCAGACCGGCATGTGGCCGAAAGGCGGGGCTCTTTCTTATGACGCGGGGGGAGTGACGTCAACGAGGTGATAAGTAGTTGTCCTGCTCCCGGTCTGTATTGTGTCTGTGTGTGAAGTCAGCGGGTGGAGACTGAATTCACAAACACTAACTCGTGATTGTTTGTCCTGGACTAATTTCAAAACAAGCTGTGACATGGAGGTCACCACAGAGGCCAAGAGGATCATGGTCGTGGCTTTGGGGAAGCTGTACAGCTCCCGCACCCAGAGAGGGGGTCTCCGCCTCCACCGGAGCCTCCTCCTGACTCTGGTAATGAAATCCGCCCGGGACATGTACCATGAGGCTCAGGCGACGGCGGAAAGTGTTGCATATGTGGGATACGAACAACAACAGCCCGCGGCGGAGGGGACCGCAGAGCCCACTGGCGCCCAAACCGAGCTCCTGGCTGCCGCCTCGCTTGCCACCGGAAAGCCTCGGACCTTAACCCGAGAGGAGGTCGCAGGCTCCCCCACCGAGCTCCACCGTGAGGCAGAAAACAAGGAGAATCTGTGCCCGTCTGGCCCGGCACAGCACTCCAGGAAAAGACGGGGCAAAGCGGCCATGGAGCCGGACTTTCTGCCCTGCAAAAAGGCCAAACTTGAGCAGGCAATCTGCCCTCAGCAGATCAGTGTAAATGCCGTGCTTCTGGACTATGTGAACTGCAGCAGTAAACTGGCAGCACCCCCATCCCCCATGCTTCTACCGAGAGCCATTGCAGCGTGTTGAAGCCCGGCGCAGATTAAAGGCATTGAACTTTACGACACGGAACTGGGAGCGTGAACGCGCCTTGCAGAGGGCCTCTTCACGGGTTGTTTGGAGGAACACCCCGGGGTGTTGTGTTCTGAGCGTCCCGAGCATGACTCTGAACAAGCCCGGGCATGTTACAGGAAACACGGAAGCAGCAGCCCAGTGGTGTGTAGCAGCCCCGGTGACTTTTGGCCTAATTACTGGCCGCGGCTCACACTCTAACTGGCTTCAACCGGGAAGGGCGGAACTAAGGACATTGGTTCACCCGGATGGCCTTGGGCTCTCTGAACGTGTACAGCTCAACAAATGTAATATGTTGTGAGTGTGGGGACCAGTGCTGAATGAAGACTGGAAATGTGTTGAAGAATGCAAATGTATAACATTCAATGACTACCTCAGTATTTATTAAACATTTTTGTACTCAATCTGGAGTGGTGTGTGTTATTTAACAGAAACCCACAAGAGAGAGCTCATGGCAGCGATAAGGGATACATGTATAATGTCTGAGCCATGCTATTTATAAAACACATATGATTGAATTAGTTGGGGATTTGCTTTGGGTGCAAGAGGTATGTGTGGGTGTGTGATAGGAAACTGGCTCGGGTGTGAAGAGGTTTGCTTCCTTTCCCCACAACTTCACATCCCCCACTCTTGATTTACAGAACAAAAGCAGGGACAATTCAGGAGATTGTGGTCCAAAGAGTGAGGGGGAGGTCGCAGAACCATTGTCTAAGCTTACACTTGAGAACAACTGGGTTCCTTTGGCTCTTCCACGAGTATTTTGGCCCAAATACTGTCTTAAAAATAGATGTTGGTTAAGGGTTCAATAGGCTAGGTACAAATTATAATATTTGTTGAGTGGAGTTGATAAATGATGTGAGTAATAATCAGTAATCCATTACAACAAAACAAAAAGCAAGATAAGAAGTCCTAAAGTTACAGAGAACTGTAGTTCAATCTTAAATGGACTCATTCTGCACTGAACCACCAGGAGCTGAAGAGGTTTTTATCAAAACACAAATACAAATTAATTGATTAGTAATGATGGGGAAGTTTTAAATATGTCTGCCTCTGTTGAAACACAATTGTGTGTTTAAATATGTTCATATTAAAGCAGGCTGTAAGTTCTGGGATGCAATGCCCCCACAGACTTTAGAGTGAGCACAACAGGGATTCACCGTTGTGAATCCCTGTTGGAGGAGGAGGAGGGGGGGGGGGTTAGCCCAGGAAAACAGAAGAAGGAATGTGGGGGGAAGTGCCTGTGAGAGCCCCATGAGGCCCCGGCTGAGCAGCTTATTCTTCCGGCTGAAACCAGAGCACCCTGTCTATGTACACAGGGCCGGGAGGAGTGGCCGGAACCGTCTGGACATGTCTGTGAAAACACACTCACTCGTGTGCCTTCTCATATTTACTGTTCTGAACACTCACACTCTTTCTCTACTCCCCTTCCCTCTGGCCTTTTCTCACACGAGAGCTCACAGTGAAGGAATATGCTGCCACATTTATGCCTCCTGCATAAGCTTACAGTGCATATGGTGTTTTGTCTTCTTGAGGATATTTTGTATTTTTCTGATGCTTATTCAAGCATCAGAAAAACATATGAGCTGATCTCACAGCAATGGGTGTGATTTAAAACGCTGTTCCCTTGCCAGCCCGTTAGGTTTGTTTAATTAAGGCTGAGTTAATGATCGTTTAGGCGAATTATAACCCAACTCTGCTTGTCATCTTGTCTTCAGCAAAAAAGCCCACAGTACATGACACTACCTCCCAAGCACCAAACGGCAGACACAGTTTATAACTAACTGGGGAACATAGTGGAGCATATAGCAGCAGAAAAAAGTCATGTTTCCATCAGGAGCTTGTGAAAAGCCAAACAGAGCTAAACGAATGAATATGGACTTTCAACACAATGTTAAAAAGGTATTAATATGTCACTTTTATATTTACAGCTTATTCTGCTGCCCTCAAATGGCCACAAGAACAAATCAATGCAGCTCTAAAGCTATTCTGGAGGTTTTATTATTATTTTGTTTGTCGTGTGTAATACAGATTCCTGCCAACAGGTGACAGTAATGCACTCAGAAATGACACAGAAAAGAGCAAGCAAAGACAGAGAAGAAGACTGCCAGCAAGTGAGCGGACGTAAACAATGTTCCTTTAAAAAAATGTGCATTTTGGTGAGTAATAGTGTTTGTAAACATCACTTTTGTTGGTTTCCAAGAAAACCCAACGGGACAACTTTAAAGCACAAATTAAGTCATACACACCCACGCACACATCGTCACAGTTAAAAAGACTAAAGCAATAATGTGGACAAGAAATGAGGCAAAGCGGTTTGCATTCTCTCTGGATTTTATTCTTTAGGAAGAGTTCTGTTTGGAATTACAAAATGCACTGGTAGAAATAGCGGTGAGACAGCTTGAGAGTGCGACAGATAAGAGTGTGAGAGAGACAGAGTTAGAGAGAGAGAAAAAGAGAGGGAGTGAGTGTGAGATCAAAGGTTCCACAGCCAGTTATAATGAGTACATCATCAGAATTGGCAATCTCCTGCACCCTCTGACCCCCACAAAAAGTAGAAGGAAGAATACACCATCTGAACTGTACTTACTTTTCTTTGTATATATATTTTTTTAAACAGTTCTTTTTGTGGTGCCCCGAACATGGTTGTGTTGTGCCTCAACCCCATGTAACAGAAGAAAACAAACTCTCACCAAAGTCTCTTTTGTGTTTTTATTCTTTAGACATTTTTTTGGTAATTTTTAACCTTTTTTGTTCTCAAAAATAGAAGAAAAAAAAGGAAACGTTGCTTTTTAAAAACATCTATCTACCTATATATCTTTTTTTTTTTAAATTCCTCTGAATTCATTAATCTGCTTTTTCTTTTATGTCCTGAAGATGACTGTTAACCCACGGTGTGGCATGCACATAGCACATGCATTTCTGGAACTAGATATTTTTTCCTTGTTTTTTAAATCTTTTGTACTTAAAAAAAAAAAAAATCTTTTTTTTTCTCTTCTCAGTAGCGGCTTTACATTGCTTTTTGAAGACTTTGTGTGGTTAATCAGCGTGTTAGTGGTTTTCACTGCAGCATAGACACAAAGATGGATGGTGAATGTTTGGGGCTTTGCATGTTTCATTCAGGGAGTTACTGACATCTCACACACACACACACACACACACACACACACACACACACACACACACACACACACACACACACACACACACACACACACACACACACACACACACACACACACACATCACACATCACACATCAAAGATTGTTACAATGACTTATTCAAATCATCTTAAAGATTTCAAAAGGATTTCTGGAGACAAAAAATAAAAAGCTAAGTAAGCACAAAAACAAAACACCAAAAATGTATCTGAAACGCACTTACCCATGTACACACACACATACACACACACACGCATACGCAAAACCCCCACTAACACACACGCACCACAACCAGGAGCTACATACTTAGTGTGCTTTCTGATTTGAAAAAATACTTGTCTGTGACATTCCACTGAGGTTGGAAAGACACTAATAGGCAGTTTCTTTTCTTTTCTATTTTTTTCTATTTCGGTGCATTCTCTGGTCAACATGTGATAGGCCTCCAGGTAAAACGTAGGCTAAATAAAAAAAAATAAAAATGTTGGGGCTGACAGTGGTGTGCGTTAGTGACACGTGTTAGATTGAGGCACACAGAGAAACACACAGAAATAAATACACGATATACAGGAGTGAAACACAGAACATGTTTTCCAGGACCATGAAGAGGCCCAGACATCTTTTCTCCAACCCCTCTGAGCCGTGTTTACACGAGGTGAGCACAGACGAGGTGGTCTACAAGTGAGAGAATGAGCTAACCTGTGTTCTTGGTGCGCTGGTAGAACAACTCTGAATCACAAGTGAAGCAAAAGGAGTGCTACAAAAACTAGGAGGGACACTGTTGGTCATACAGCGCCACTGGAAGGTCACAAGCGGTGGTGGAACTCGGCTTTAGCATCCGCAGGAGAGAAGATGCGTCCATTTAAATGCAGAAACCGGGTCGGAAACTGCTGTGTTCGACACACTTTTAAAGGGGACTCACAATAAAATCCCCCCACTGTCTAAATTCTATAGGCTTTGAGAAAGAGTGACAAGAAAGACAGAGCTATTAACTGCTAAGGATGCTCTCTGACTCATGCTTGACCTCCTGCTGACTCATTCTCCCACAATGCAACGGTGGGCTAGAGCGCCACCTCAGGGTTGGAAAAAGGATTGGCTGAGCTCAAAAGAAAACAAACATACAGAACAGAATATCAAACCAAATATGGAGAATCTGTCTCATTATCAAGATCATCATGATCATTAGAAGTTATTATATTATCTGTTTATCCATCATTACGGTCAATAACAAAGAAAACAACGATGAAGAGTTTCTCTCCTTTCTCCGCCTTTCTATTGGTCTCTTTCTCTCAGATGTCTCTGTTTTAACCCCAAACCCTGGAAGACTTTGAGATGTTACTGATTTGTCGGACTTTGTCGCCAATATGGACCCCACATCTTTTATCCACTTTACCCTGCTTCCCGGCCTATCGTTGTTCCACTGTAATTACAAAAAGTTCACTCCACAAAAAAAGATGTGCATTTCCAGCTGTATCAGTGGCAGGCATCTCGCACAGAACATACAGACAAGCAAGCAAAAAGTAATCATTTTGTTCCTTCGAGATATACATACATAACTAACCAATCTCCTGTAGCCTTCCGTCACTTGATTTCAGTGTAAATGAAGGTACAATGAGAGGAATGTCATAGAGACAGAGAGAAACAGAAAGGCATTTTCACTCAAAAAGAGAGAAACCCTGCAGACCACAACAGAAAGGACCAATACAATCTCCCCCCACATACAGTAGATTCTCATTGATGCTATTATTATTATTATTATTATTTTTTCGTATCATTCATGCAGGATTCCACAGGGTGTACAACTCCGCAAGTCTAAAAAACGAAGCTGTGTGGGGTGCAACAGAAGATTCAAGCTTCAATGTTTTGAAGAAGTAATAGAGAAGGAGGAAGAAGAGGCAGGAATAGAAGAAGAAATACTGCAGAAAACAGTTATTGGTTTGTTTTTTGTTTCTGAAACCCATCTCCACGTTTTTGTTTTTCTTCTCTCAAAGGTCATGGGTTGAGGTGGGTTACATTGTTTGTTGCGTGGAGGAGGGTGATCTCCGGGAACAACGTTAAACACCCCAAACACACCCAACCTGTCCTCTAGATTTTGACCAAGAGACTCGTCAACCCCGTGCAACACTCCCCAACTCTCTGGCCCACTTAGCCTCCTCACCTCATACAGGTGGAGGGCTCATTGTCAGTTTTGTTTTTATTTAAAAACGCAGATGATAAAACTCATCAATATTCAACTGGTGGCTGGGTGGGTTGGATTTGATTCTTTTTGCAGCTAACTTAACTGAAGTTAGCTTTGAGATGCACAAACAAAAAAAACAGTGGTCTTTCTTTTGTCTCTGACTGTAAAGTGTCTTTTGTCGAGTCGCAACTCTTGACATCTTGTAAGTGGCTGTAGCTCGTTGCCAGAGGCGTATTTAAGACACACAACGACTAGTGTCCATCACCCCTCCTGCTTGCATCCTTAAACACTGCAGTTTGAGGTTGGTCTTATTTGGCATCAAGATATGAATGCAACAACAATGCAAGCAGAACATGGAGGGGGTTTCCCCTGACACCCAATTGTTTCTCCAGATCCTGCCTCAGCATTCCTGTTCCATCCCTTCATCCTGAAGCCTATCCCTTTATCTATCCCACCATCACTAGGACATGCCAAGCAGTGGGGGAGAGGAAAACATTGAACAGGCAAGACAGAAAGATTCATGGTTTCCCGTGGCAGTCAGAGCCTCCCATCTTCATCTTTTGGTCCATCTATCAATTCCTTTTCCTCCTTACGCCCCTCCCCGTCCCCAGAGGCTAGCACCAGTCGTCGTCCTCCGTCTCGCTGTAGGGTTCATGCAGGCCCTTGCGGGGACCTCTGGGATGCCCAGCTGGAGGGGGGACCTTGTGAGGCCCAGTATGTGGGGGTCCATGGAGATGTGTGGATGGTGAAGAAGAGCGGTAGCCATTGGGTAAGCGGCGCTGGGCGGCGGGCTGCATCTGGCCCTGTACAGGCCCAGTCAGGGCGGTGGTGGGAGGGGGCGCGTGGCCGACAGTCCTAGGTGAGGTGCGACTGGGCTGTGGATGAGGGTGGGGGTTGTTTACAGGGTGGGGCTGGGGTGGAGGGAGGGGATGAGGGTTATGTGGCTGTGCTTGTGGGGGAGGCGGCAGTGGGTGGTTGGCCAGAGAATGTGGGTGGGGGTTGCCACCTTGCATGGGGTTCTGCTCATAGGCAGGTGGTTCATGATGGGGTTCATAGTCCTGGTTGTAGAAGCAGCCATCCCCTTCCATGGAGCCGCCTCCTCCACCTGTGTCTCCCCAGCGAGATGGGGGATGATGTCCTTGGCGGGATGTGCCATGGTGGGCCATTGGGGGTCCAGCGGGCGGAGGACCCTGGCCTTGGGGAGGCTCCGGAGAAAAGTGGCGGGGGGCCGGGGCTGGGGGTCGGCCCTGCGGCCCCCCAGGTGGTGCGGGCATGGCCTTACGGACAACAGGGGAGTAGGTAACATGCGGCCGGGGTGTTGCAGGGGTCTGAGGCAACTGTCGGCGCCCCCGACGTGGCGTACTGGTCCCCGAGGTTGAGGGGACGGGACTTCCACTGACCGAACTACTGCCCTACACAAAAAGTGAAATAAAGCAAATAAAAAGAACGAACCACAAATTCAACGACATAACAGAATAGCATAAAGAGCATGGGAAAGATAGAGTATAAAACAAATACAGAGGGAAAGAAAGAAAGAGAAAGATAGAGACGCAGAGAGAAAGCAATAAAGTCCAGATAAAAGAGCAAGACAAGAACAAGACCCACAACAAGAACAAGAATAAAAGCACCAGTCGTAATGTGTGTGGAGTGGAGGAGAAAAAGCCAGAAATGACCAGAAGATGAGATTTCAAACAGCACCATACACAGAGAAGCAAAATGTCCCGCAGAGGAAAGAAAATAAAAGACGACAGGAGAAAAGAAGGGTAAAGGGTTGATTTCCGGAGCAACAAATGAGGAACAGGGTAAATATGAGGACTACACATACATAACACGTGTTCTGATGTATTGTTAGTGAGCTGTGGGGTGTCAAGTTATAGAAAGTAATTATTTACAATGCAAAGGCAAAAGTGAATTGGGGGAAAAAAAAAAATCTACCCCAATTAATCTGCTTTTGTAAAATATGTTATAATGCAATTTACTATATTAGACTAAACAGTGTGCACCACAGGAGTTTCTCAGCAGAGGGAGATACTCTTTTTGTTTCCTATTCTAACAGGGAATGTTTAGATGTATGCGTTTGTGCAGGAAGCTATAAAAGGAAAGATAGTGGAGGGAAGATGAGAGAACATTGGCAGTTCAAACACGGTAAGGAAAGGCAATACGGACAGCAGTTAGGGGCTCAAATATACATTCATATGCATATTTGTTTGGTTGTTAGAACAGTGATTTGATTACAGAGACTGAATTTAACAAACATTTACTTGGATTCACATGATTATACCCACAATAATGAATATGTTTGTGTGCATGTAGTCAAACATTTATGCCCTTCATGTACATTAATATACATACATATATATATATACATATATATATATATATATATATCACGTACATGAAGGGCCCACTATCTTTGCCAGTTTGAACTCAACTTTGTGTTGTTCGACACATCTTGGCCTCTAATTTTAAGGGCAGCATAAAAAGAAATCGTCCTATAATAACTCTAATCTCTTTATGCATTACCATATCAAATACATTCTGGTTAACAGTGAGTTTATAGTACTTGTGAGTACTTTTTCACCTTATCCAGAGGTCTACCAGATGACTCTCAGAATTAAACCACGTGTTAAACAGCACACAAGGGCTGCATAAAGTTCAGTGTTCCTTTATTGCCACAAAATACCACCAAGGCATTACAGGTTGATTTCACCAAACTAGAGGCCCTTGTTTGATATGTTTCAGCATAACACAGAGACATGTGGCCATAACACTGCTTTTTACATTGGACAGCACATGCACACATTACCCAGAAGCCCACCTGTCTGTGCGTCATGCACTCGCGACCCTCGCTGGGCGATCGTGACCAGCGCCGGTCCCGTTCTCTCTCCCTCTCTCTGTCGTGGTCTCTCTCGTGGTCTCTGTCGTGGTCTCTGTCGTGGTCTCTCTCGTGGTCTCTGTCGTGGTCTCTCTCGTGGTCTCTCTCGTGGTCTCTGTCGTGGTCTCTCTCGTGGTCTCTGTCGTGGTCTCTCTCGTGGTCTCTGTTGTGGTCTCTGTCGTGGTCTCTGTCGTGGTCTCTGTCGTGGTCTCTGTCGTGGTCTCTGTCGTGGTCTCTCTCGTGGTCTCTCTCGTGGTCTCTCTCGTGGTCTCTCTCGTGCTCTCTCTCGTGCTCTCTCTCGTGCTCTCGGTCGCGGGCGGGCCTGTGTCCGTACTCGCCCCCTCGCTCTGCTACATAGCGCTCCTTGTCCACCGAGCCGTGGTGGTGGTGATGGTGGTGGTGATGCTTACGGTCCTTGGACCGGCCGCGATCTCTGTCACGATCCTTGTCTTTGGACGTGAGGTCGCCCGACTGGGTGGTTGTGCTCAGGTCCGTGCCCAGGCCTGATGGTGAATATAAAAATACAACATCACACTTAAGCAACACACAAAAGTGGCACAACAATCAATCAATAGATTCTAATTATTTTTACTTCCACGCAGCATCTGTCTGTACATGTGGTTATTTGTGTGTGTTTGTGGTCTCTCCTCACCCGTATCGGCCTCGGTGTAGCGGCAGAGGGACCTCTCAGATGCACGATGATTCCGGTCTTTTCGCCGGTGTCCGTGTCTGGAAGATCTGCCCTCCTCGGGCACACTCTCCATGTTGTAGTCGTCGGCCCCTCCTTTGTCTCTGTGGCCCCGCCCGGACCTGCTGTGGCCCAGCGAGGAGGCGGAGCGTTTCATGGGACTGCTGTCGTTGATGGTCTGAGAGAGAAAGCGAGAGCCCACGAGGAAGCGAGGGAGAGAGAGAGAGAGAGGGAGAGATGCAGGGACAGATGTTTCCTTTGATTGTTGAGTTGGGGTTGTCCATGAGGGTTAAGCGACATTGTGTGTATGTGTGCATGTGTATGTGTGTGAATGGCATCAGCTTCTTCAACCCTAATGAAAGCCCACTCGCCGTCCTCCCAAATCACCCTCACCCACATTAGTTACATTTGTCCAATCATGCTACTTGAAATATTTATACAGATTATTGGGCAGGGGTCGGCAAAAAGCAGCAAATGGGCCAGATTTGGTGCTCCATCAGAATTATTTGTCTCCTTCAAAATATATCAGCATATGATCTTAATTATCCATCTAATATTTATAACTATCTATCTGCAAAGAGTTCCTGTTGCTAAAATGAAGTCTAATGAAATTCACAGAGTAATAACCAATTTTTAAAATGAACCAGATGAATAAAATAATACATATTTTTAGCATTCATCACATGTCTCCATTGAACCCGTGGTAGCCACCAAAGTGTCAGGGCTGAAACTGTAGTATTTGCCGACCCCTAATACAGAGAAATAATAAAGTATATAAGAAAAAGAACAACAAGAAATAACGTAAAAGAGATGATGGCAAACGGCCATGCCTTCCATGCTTCTGTAACTTGCTTTGTAAAATAATAAAGGAGATAGAAATGTCAGTACGACTTGCAACAGTCCTCCATCCTCACCACCCATAACCCCCAAAACATGGCACATTCCAGGCTGCCCAAACTCCTCTACTTCCCTCCAGCCATGCAGGTACATAGCGGTTGTCCTGAGTCCTCTACCCACACGAGAACACCCTCTGCAGGGCAGAGGCTTCGTACTCTGAGGGGGTAAAGCAGGACAGCCTATGTCTGTGGGCCTATGGTGTCACAAGGTGCTGACCTGGACATGGAAACCATATCAGGTTTCTTCAGTGCTGGATCCTTTATGGCTGCTGGGCCGGCCAGTTTTCCAGTTATTGTGCGTTAGACAAATCAACCGCCAGGTGACAGATTGGCGTATGCGTATTTAACACCACTTGATCTGGCCTCATAGGAGTAGCACTGAGAATCCCAACAACACATAAATTTCCACGCACATATCCCCGAATCCCAAATTCCTCTTTTTTGTCTCTCATCTCACACACACTTGCACACAAATACAGTCCCACTTCAACGCATTTCAACAAATCTTCTTGCATGCAGATGTGAGTGGAGCCTCGAACACAGGCGGGGGAAACATGGACAACGTTATAGGCTAGCACACGGGCACGAGGACAGAGCGCAACAGAGCACGAGCAGCAGCGGAGAGAAGAGAGACAGAGAGGCCACAGTGTGGGATGACTGTTGATGATGACAGGGTCGTGCAGCGTTCGGTCCAGTTCCAGACCCGCTGCACTCACGTGCACTATAGGTGCACGAGAGAAGCAGCTAAGACTGCCGGGTTCAGTTTGGGAGCTGGGCTGGCATCGGATTTGGTCATGCCTAAAAAAAAAGGTTTTCCGAATCAATTTGAAAGAAAACCGCTGCCATGATAAAGAGACAACATGGATACATGACAAATGAGGAAAAAAAAAGAAGTTCCAAGAGAGTGTGAGGGTGAAAGGTAGAGAAAAAAGAGGAAGAGAGAGACAAGACAGGGAAGACAGGGTACATACACTGAGGTTACTGCCACGTGGACGCCCTTTCCTCCGCTGCTGTATGAGCACAGAGAAGACACACACACACACAAAGAGCCACAAATACACCAAAGGTGTGGTCACACGTGGAGCATACACACAGAACCAAGAAGGGAGGAAGAGAAGTAAGGGAGACGGGGATGGATTGATACACAATGGAGGAGAAATGGGGTACAGTGGAGTACAATTGTTAGGTGGAGGTTCAACCCAAAAAGAGATGGGGTGCCACAGTGGAGAGAGGAAAGAGAAAGACAGGAAGAGAAGGAGGGACAGAGAAAGAGAGTCTGATTAGACACCGAAGCAGCAGTGAAGGTGGAAGAGAAACACTTACCACAGAGACGGGGTGTTTGGAGCCGAAACAGGGTTATATAGACAAGGTAACCATGACAATGCTCAAACAACAGCACTACGGTCACAACAGCAATGGCGACAATCAGCAAAGTACACGCACAAATGGTGTCCATACACACACACACACACACACACACACACACACACACACACACACACACGCACACACACACACACACACACACACACACACACACACACACACACACACACACTTAACTCAAACGGCAGACAACAGTGTGAGTTTCAGGGCACAGAAAGAACAGCGGAACACACACTCATATGTATACACAACACACACATATGTGATGTGACACACCCACGCACACGCACACATGTAACACACAATGTCATGCTGGTTCCAGGCCTTGTTGAAAACGGAAAAACAACAAAAGCCCCCATAATTCAAAGAGTTCAGCACAGGCAACACCTGAAGGAAGAGACAGTTTAGTACAAAAACATCAAGAAAAGAGAAGTAAATCAGGGTCTCGACAAAAGAAGAGGGAATAATGGCGGGCAGAGAAGTGTGTATGTGTGTATAGTGTATGTGTGTGTGTGTGTGTACATTGTATTTATAAATATGCTGTGCGCATATGACAACCAGAGCACTCACCAAGGTATGAAACAAGATAAAATGGATGAGTGTGTAAGATGGAAACGGGACACCCACGGATAAAACTCTCCATGCAGGAGGCCGGATGAGAGGAAGAGAGAAGAGGAGAAGGTCTCGCGTTGCCTTGCTGTGGTCCTTTTGAATTCAAGACTGGAGGTCAACATTTCAGCAAAACATTTCCATGTTTTAGCCAGAAATATTGTAACAATAGTTTATTGTTAGTCACATTATTGGTGGTTCTTAGGCTTAAAAAAATGTGTGTAAAAAAAAAATATCGCCTTTGCTTAGGAATAGGCCTTCATTTAGCAGAAACCCCTTCTGGCCCTGAGCCAAACTTTCTCCAGCATGGATTCAAGTAACCACAGCAATACATCTTTAAGCAACCAGCCAGACCTTTGAGAATATGATCTTTTTAAACAAAAGGAGGTGAGGAACAGAGACAATGGGGGGAAATAGAAAGAGAGTGGAAAGGTGAGAATGCTGCTCACTTGGTTGTCGCCTGGGAGGCGGGGCATGGAAGCGGCCCTGCCATGGCCTTCCATTGGTGGAAAGTGCTCAGTATCCGAGTAACCATCCTGCCCCATCTCTCTCATCTCTACAGTCTGAAAACAGAGCAGGAGAGCAGGAGATGGTGTGACGGCTGCCATGAAAACTGACAGGGAGTATGGGGGGTAGGTGGGGAAAGTGTGTTATCCAAAGAAAGCAGAGAATTGAGGGTCTCAGAGAGTGTGTGTGTGTGTGTGTGAGGAGGGACTTTTTTTCCTGTGTTAGTCGTGTTTGTTTTAAATTGTGCGATGAATGGAAAAAGGAATCAATTGTTTGGGTTTTAAGTTCAAGAGTATACTCCAAATGAAATACAATTTTGTGTTTGCAAAGGCTGCTGTCAAAAGCAAATGCAAAGCTTCTTTGTTGGATGGCATCGATGCCAGATGGAGGAGCTTGTGAGTCAGAGCAGGAATGGATTTGAAGGGAATCCCATTTGCAGCCCAAAGAAACCAAACTGATCACATGACACATGGCCAGGTGCAGGCGCTGATGCAATGCAGGCAGAGCACGGGTTGCGTGTAAGCAACTTTGTTTGGCTGCTTTACACAAACTGCAGTTATCAAGTCGAAATCTTGCATTTGTTCCCAGGTAATACCAAGCAAATATGCCAAATTCTATTTTATTTGGAGTATACCTTGACAACTGGAGCTGAATCTGGCAGCAGAGGTGTGTCACTTTTTAGATGTTGTATAAGTTGACTATTTACAATTAGCAGAGATGTAGTGCCAGCTATTTCGTTATTGGACAAAAAAAGACCAGATAAAACAATTTTTTACTTGTTGAATATAATAAAATACAAAACTAAATTGTGTAATGCCAGAGAAATGAAAACCACTTGCAGCATGTGCTGGCTGCTCATGGGCTCCGTCTGTCATCTCATTACAGTCGAGTGTTTGTGTGGCGCTTTTCCTCTCAAGGCTTTGTTGTCTCATATCTCATGTTGTTGTTCGTACTGTATCAGTTCATGTGCCTCATCTAACTGGAGGTTATCATTCAGTTTGAATGAAGCCGACAGCCACTCTCTTCTATCCGACTCCTGAGCGTAAACCTCTCCGGACCTCTATGGACGTGACTATGTTATGGGGCCGACAGACACAGAGACCTGTCAGGCCCTCCAGGAGGTCTACAAGCAGAGAGGTTTATGACGACAGGGACATGAACCCCTCTCAAGGCAGAGGCCAGGTGGACTCTGAATGAAATGTGGAAACGCACGTTAAGATAACACATCGTGTGGAGAGACAGGTTTGAGAGATGGAACTAGTCAGAGAAAGGTTTAATGGCATGTCAATGCTAACTGAAAAACCAAGACAGGAGATCATCGGACATGGAAATGACCTACTGAGTAGAAACAATAAAGGCAACAAGGCAGCAGAGATGGGACCATATGAGCTCGGAGCTTCTCTCGTTTGAGCCGAGGTGACTTCAGATTACACAGTACTGCAGTAGAAGGTTGTTTATTTTCTCAACTACTGGCAAGAGTACCCTTAACCATAAGCATACGTTCATACTGCTGATACTATTTTCAAGTCCATGCCCTGCTGTATTGCTACTTTAACCTGAGTTATAAGGAAGGGGAAACACAAACCTGATGTCCTTATGTCTCCATATAATTCATGTAACACACAGAGGTTATGAATAAAGGGCACACATCTTTCAATGCAGATGGATTTGCAATCTGTAACTACATGAAGATCATAGTTCATTTTACCATTCAAGCGTCCTCAATGTTTCTTTGGGAGTTCATTGGATAGCAATGATATGAGAGTAAAACACAAATGTAGAATGGCTCGAGTGTTTGAGTACTTGTCCACACAGACTTGGTGTACGACAACGATGTGTTTTCTTTGTATATGGTGTGTGAGTGCTGTTGGATGTGGTCCTGCTGTGTGTGTGTGTGTGTGTGAGCTTTCTACCTGAGAGTTGCTCATGCTTCCCAGGCCATCCACAGGGTGTCCCTCAGGGCTCCAGCTGCCGACCTTCTGGGACATCTCCTGAGCGCGAGCCGTAATCCACGATTGGCTCTCCGGGACTCCCCCCTCCACCGGCCTGTGACACACACAAACACACCATCCCAAAACACATTTTCCTTCACTGGTCTGCTTTCCACAAACCAGCTAAAACATGACAACCAAACCCCACTCACAGACTGTTGACAGCCTCCGTCGTCTCAGGCGGAGGGAGGGCGTTGTTAAGTCCCGGACCCCCGTCCTGGGTGGGGGAAGGAGGCTCCACGCGCTGAAACAGTAATGGCGTTCGATTCTGTGTGAGATATACAACATGGCCGTCGCCAGCTATCAGGCAGACTGACAGGGGAATGGAGGGAGAGGGGGCAGAGCAGGGAACATAGGGCCGGTAGAGAGAGGGCTGGCGGCTGAAGCGAGGCCAGGCAATAGAGGAAATGAGGTAAACGTGGAACAAATGCGAGCGACGGAGTCTTGAGCAACTGATGCCCAGCAGCTAACAGGAGGGAGGGATTGATGGACTAAGGAGGGCATTCTGGGACCTGCCAACCCTTTGAGGCCTCCAGGTCTCTAACCATGCTTTGTAGGGTCCAATAAGGATGGGGAATTCACCCACTCGGCCTGTGGCTCAAAGATAATGATCAGTGATCATTCTGGATTTCATCTGATGATCCGTTGTCATCTAATGATGGCTCTAAATACCGATATAAAAGGGGAGGAATACTAGTGGGCCTCGTGGACATCATGGCAGATAAACACTGCAACAATCCTGTGGAGGGGAGCATAGCAGGTGAAATGAATACTACGTTCCTTGACATTAATTTACTTAAGGCTTAACAGTACTACCTAATAACCACCACTTACATGTTTTGGATGAACAAAATTAAACTCCAGTGCATTTCAACTGTTACAATGTTTTAGCTTTGTGATTGTAAAATTAGTCCTTCTTTAGTTCTCTCTGCCTTTCCTTAAATCCAAACTGTGGCAAACCTCCCATCAATGAGTGCAAACACTTCATATAATATAATGTTACAACATGTAAAACACACATAACACTTTTTATTTTGTCGTGGGAAGGTATTCGCACTAATGGCATTTTTGAATCAGTGCAGAGGTGTTACTACAGCGTATGGTGGGCCGGTCCTGTTGCCCCGGTCTAGACTGGCTGCAGCCTACACTGCAGCAGGTGTGAGAGAAGTGGAGTAAGTAACACGATGGGTTGAGGGATGTTTGAGAGACATTGGAAGTGTCTTTACACATGCAATGAAACATCAGGTTGGTGCATCCTCAGAAGCATGCAGCTCTTGAAATGTTTATGCTCCATGCTGGCTGCATAAACCTGTTCGGGATTATTACATTTTAGTTCTGATAAGATATCATCTCATGATTTGAATCGCTAAGATGAAATACAGCAAAATGAAAGTGGAGGGTGGTCCCCTCTGTCACTCACAGGGCAGGGTGCAGTAATATCATAATGCACATCTTCAAGTCAGGTTACGAGCATATGGGATGAGGAGGTAGAGTATCTTTAAAAGCAGTCCATACACGGAAGAATCGAACGCAGCAGAAGGAGCCGTGATGTGGGCTCCTACGTTGTTCAGGCATGGGCACCTTCAGGGCTCTGACAACACTTCAGCTTGCAGACATGCAAACTCAGCTTTCTCGGGAAAACTGCTAAACACCTGCTACAGTTTGATATAAATCATCACTTCAATTACCATTTTAAATCTTGGAAAAAGTATACTTGAATCATTAATTATGTTTTCTTTTTTTCCTGCCAATACCAAAATGATTGTAAAAGCAAAGATAATACACTTTGCCCAGCAGATGGCAGCACTGCTTTGGCTGTTAGAGAAGCAGCGTTGCATACAGGAGAGCATTAGATTTGTGTCTAAGCCCCTTTGTGTGACTGTCCACATCCTTATGTCAGTCCTATTTCAGAGGTTGTCACAGCCCAGGCTTATATGAAAGGGACTACAGCCCTGCAGCCTGGATTTCAGTGCAGTCAGTCTGCCTTTGACTTTAAAGGATCGGATGCAGGTAGAGTGGAGTGCTATTCCCCTTGAGACAGCGGTACCTGCTCATCCCGAAGAGCCTGCGAGCGCTTGATCTTGCTCTGCCGGTAGTACTCCATGATCATCATAGCTGCGTAGATTTTCCCCACTGTCAGGTCTGTGGCTGCTGAGAGAATGACAAGTTACCCTGCAAGATTAGACCTTTTGGTATGGACCCTGAGCGCGAGGAATGGTAGAAAGGGGTGAGGCATGCACACAAACAGAGAAACATCTCACACACAACATTGAGCAAATAGTCTTTTCACAGACAGATCTTCTTCAACTTTTTTTTTTTTTCTTTTTTTTTTTTACTGGATCTTACTTTAGTTTGACTCGATATAGCATTTATATTTGTCACAGGTAAAACCTTGTAGTCAAAGCATCTCATTGTGATATAGATCATACCGAACTCAGTCGCTTCAGGAATCTGCAATCATTTAAACCAAGTCGTCAACAAAAATAAAATAAATAAATCTGTGATATCTTGGTTGCAAATGTAATGCTAAATGCACAATACATTCGGATAGCAAATCTCATGCATTTCACAATCTAAAGCAACTATATATCATGCAACGAGTGCGTTAGCGCCTGTGCATTTGTTCTCAGTGTCATAAGACTACAAATATACACTATATTCTATCAAGCACAGCCAGCCTAGGGCACACAGCTGACTGCCCCTGAAGTGAAAAGACGTCTATAGAGGGTTGATCTATAGTGAGGCACCCTCTGATCTGAGGCACAGGGCGGTTGAGAAGGGTCGGGGTCTGAGACTGGTGGTGGGTGCGTTCTGCTGAGTGTGGTTTCTGTGGCTAAATGAAGGGACAGGAGTGAGGGTATCGCATGTCTAGTTGGTCTGTGTCTGCCGTGCAGCCCGTCCTTTCTCCGATGCTTCTGTTTACATCTTCGTAGGTCTGAGGCTTATAGGTGTGGATGTGCGGGGTAATGTGCCAGCTGTATCAGAGGGTGCAGCAGTAAGAGAGAGACTGGCTGAGAGAAGCGGTCCTTCGGGTGGCGTGAAGAGAAAACAACGTTGGAGCACTGGGCGGCACACAGGGTGGCTGCATCCAAGCCACATTGCTGCGCCTGCACAACACTCTGCAACTTACACTTATGTGGCGTAACCAGCAAATCCAGAGTCTTCTGGGAGAGGTTGGGCCAGATCGCCATCATCTCTTTCCTCAGCTCGGCGTCCATCTGGTGCTTGTCAATACCACCTACGCAGATTCATCAATCACGCGCATGCACAAGTATACCGATACACACGCACATATATAGATACATAGACATTCATGCCCAAGTACATAGACACAAATTCAGGCACGTGCAGAAATGTACATCAAAATCAGTTTATCCATAGATACAACCCATTCATACACATTCAGATTGATAGAAAAAATGTATAAGGGAGGACATACAAACAAAGAAAAACAAACAACACAAGATTTTTATTAGTACAGTTTTGATAATTGCTGTGGTCAAATCATAACTGCACAGGAAACGGCACACAAGTGATTCTGTTTTTAAGTGGACTTGAAAGAACCCCGACTCCAAAGGACCTCCGCCTCACACACAACATGCTACACCCAGGATCTACTGCCATAGGAATCACGCGGTACTTAAGCTCCTGTAGGAGAAGCATCAGGAAGAGCTGAAGGTTTCTGGGTTCAGCACAGAAATAGCAGACCGCACTGCACTACAGGGGAAATAAGAAAAAGGAGAAGAAAGCATGTGAAAAGTTGGACCAAAAGGAGGAAAGAGGGATTCCAAACCTTCCGCACCCTTGGCGATCTTGATGTCCAGTGCTGTGCGGATCAAGGCCATGAGGGTGGAGTTGAAGTGGACCGTGTTGTCATCGGCCACGGGCAGATCCATGCGGAGCAGTCTCTGTGGGAGAGCCAATCGGGGTGAGTGGTGAGAAAATGGGGAAGCAAGTCGAGTGGTATGTATGTGGAACCTCCAGGTGACAAGGGGGAGGGAGAAGAAGGGGGGGGGGGGGGGAGGAGGTTGAAGGAGCTTTGCATAGGATCTGTATGTAGCAGGCTCTGACTCTGTCTGTCTACATGGCTCAGAATCAGCCCCTGTCAAATGTAATATATACAATGCAATTTAGGGATTCACAGATTTCAATCTGTTTTGTCATATGAGAGAACCTGTGAGTGCAAAGGTATTCAAATTAAGAATTATTTTTCAGAATCTTCCCTCAACTTGTATATTAATGTATCGTACAACCATAATGTTATCTATGTAATTTTGTAGGAATCCAAAAGACCTCACAGGTTGGTCAGACTGGTGATCTTGAGCCTTCACCAAAGAAACTGGAGGACAGGCTGAGTGGCAGCTACCATTATCCAGAGCTCCCCCTAGGGGTTTGGAGGTTCACAGTGAGAATAACAGAGACCAGATGACAAACCAATAAACAAAAAACAACCAGGAGACCAATCTAAGGAAGGAGAACACTTTTGTTTTTTGTTTATTGTTTGATCCTGTATAGGTCTTGTTGGTCTATAATTGAAACAGACAGTACAAAGACACCCACCAACTCACAGATGACAGAGTGACGTTTGTGTGTGTTTGGTGACAGAAGACGGCGACAACCCAAACATGCAGCATATCATGCCTCCCCATATCCCGATTAAATGCCTCTAATCCATCCATCAAAACTTTCTTTAAATCTCTATTTCCCCCAAACCTTTCTTGCACATCCCACCCTCATGCAGCATGCGATGCACACGCAATATGCCTCTCAGGACAAGCAGCTGCACAGCCGTACACAGAAAGCATCCTCTGTTGGCGACATTAAAATGAGTTTGTGAGTTGTATTAACGTGGCTGTTATTGAAGGGAATAAGACAATTTGTAGAAGATGGGCTCTCGGCTAAAATAATAGAGCGTCTGGCTCGATCGCGAATTATCTGATGTCTAATGTGTGGAAAATGGGCACAGACTTGGAGGGTTAATAGGTGAGAGAGAGCAGCATTCTGTGGAAAAAGAAAGAAGAGGAAACAAAAAATGGCCACCATTGAAGTACTGTTTTGGTGCTAAGATGCAAAATGATTGTTTTAGGCGAAAGTAACATGAGGTGAAAAGAAATATCTGTTCTGCCAGAAAAAAAAGATATAATAAGAGCTGATAGGGAAAGCCTAAGGGACAGAGATGATAGAGAAATACAAATCAATAGGTTAATAGGTTATGAGCTGGAGCATGTAAAGAGAAAATGTGACCAAAAATAGACAAACAAAATAAAGAATTAAGAAGAAGAAAAAAAGGGATAGAAACATCGCCAGACCTAGTTGGCGGTGCCGTACGAAAGCGGTCCTGCCTGAAGGCTCTGCTGTCTCTCTTCAGGACAGAGACCATCGGAGGTTTAAAGCAGTGGAGCTAGATGGGTCATTGTTCTGTGGACTGGTTGGAAGGTCAAAGGTTAGGTAAGGTTTGGATTTCTCTCATTGGCAAGGTGCTTAGGGAAAGTGGTACGAGAGGGTAAGGCATAAACACAGAGATGGCGGCCTTCTGGAAAATTCTTCCAGTGGTAATTATCAAGGGTCAGATTAAGATGGTAGGGAAGCCAAAACCATGCGTTTAAAGCATGTTAGGTTGTTGGGCAGCTACCTTTTAATTCGAGGAGGAAGCTTTTAGGAAAGATGTTTGAGGGTAAAACCAAAAGATGAGGAGAAAAGAAAAGCGTCAAATGAGAAGTTGGGAGAAAAAAGGACAGGGCAAGAGGTGCAAAAAACCTGGGTCAAATAATACATTTTAGTCCACACAGGTAACAACTTCTTTTTTTCTATTTGTTTAATTAAGTGGACATCATAGGTGGACATTTCTTTACGAAATTAACCATAGAATGCAAACACAAATAAGTTGGGTATACCTTCCTTGACTGGCAACCTCTTGGACACATTAGAAATTGTACTTGCATTTAAGCCTGATTCATATGGATCTGTAAATAGTTTAAAAAGTCAGCACTATTTGCCCCAGGTCTGCTGGAGAAAAAGAAGGGAGTTGGATGAAGCAATGGTTAGCGATGGGGTGATCTCTGTGCCTACAGGCTGTTTGGCCGGCTGCCCCCTGAGGCTCACAGTGATCTGCCAATGATGTTTCATGAGACTGTCACGTTGAGGCGTCACAGGAACACGTGTTAGCATAGAGGTTCATTTGTTATCATTCTGTATGTTTCTATTCAGATAACAACTTGTCTAAGATGAATTGTGTCTGCGCTGGTTATTTGACAGACAGGGGTCTGTGCATGGGGTTGGTGGTGGTGGTGGTTATCGGCCATGCAGAAGGCAGGTGAGGGAGTGTATATGTGTGGGGAGGGGAGCGATATGCAGAGATGAGGGGGGGGGGGGCTGGAAACAGAATAGAACTGCATTGACGACAGAACCAAAGGACAAAGAGAAGATTGGACTTGCAGATAGAAAAGGCTGCTTGGGGGCTTGGAGCTGCTACATGAAGGGTGACAGAAAAAGAACTGCTTCTGTATGGCAACCAAAGGCTCTCTGAGGAAAACGCATCACTGAGACAAGCCCTTCTGCTCTCTCTACCATTAGGAATAACAGATAATATCTATGTGTAGGTTGATATGACTTCATCCTGTGTGTGTGTGTGTGTGTGTGTGTGTGTGTGTGTGTGTGTGTGTGTGTGTGTCTGCCCCATCCACAGGACGGAACGAGTCAGAGGACGTAAGTCTAGCGGACCTTCCAAGCCCTGCTGCACACGCATGTTTCTGTGTGTCTACATGAGTGAAATGTTTGCCTAATTAATTATTACCTTTGATGTTTGCCGTCCCTAGATGTTTAAATAACTGCATTGATGTGTACGCTGGCACTATGGATTTTTATGTGCGGGGCTTCTGCATGTTTGTGTAAGTGAGCTGGTGTGTCCATCGTACACGGCGCAAACGAGCTGAGAAGGTCCCTCTTTTCGTCCCCTCCTGTGGATACACACCCCGCCTAGGCCTTCACCCTATTTGTCCTGCTACCCCCACCCACCCGTCCCACACCACCACACAACGCCACAACACCGACCAGCCCACCCCCACTTTCCACGAAAAGAAACAGAAACAGAACTAAAGAAACAACGACACTAAATGTTACACCACGTTGAGCGCTTAAATCCCTGGCCCCTCCCCGACACCCATAGGAGACTGGGGTGAAGATGGGCTCCTTTCTGACCTTGTAGGCCACCCGTGCTGGGCACCTCTTCCCGAGGCCTAGTGGAGGACACATGTGCCTCAGCATGTCATACATTTCCCTGCAACTGATCCTGCCACTGCATCATCAGCCAGTGCCATCACCCCGTTAACAAAAGCACAAAAAAGGGAGAGATGGAGATATTGAGAGAGGGCGAGAGACAAATTGGGAGAAAAAAAGATGCAGTGAGAGAGAGATTGAGGAGACGATTGACGAGGTGAGAAGAGGATCACAGCGTCAGAGATTGAGAGAGAAAAAGAGAGAAAGAGAGAAAAAGACCAAAAACAAAGTAGAAGAACAAAACAACAGACAGACAAGGTTATTGGGCTGATTGGGAGAGACTGTGGCCGCGTGGCTTCTCTACGAGCGACAGTACTCTCTCTCTAACAGTTTGTCAAAAAAGAGAGGGAGTAAATGACAGAGGGAGGGGAGACAACAATAGGACTGGAATTTGAGAATTAAATGTTCTCTTGCAGTATCAGAAGACAATAAAGGCATAGGCCCTATGTGTGTGTGTGTGTGTGTGTGTGTGTGTGTGTGTGTGTTGCATGACAGCAAGCACCAAGCTGCTGTTGCTCGGACGAGGAGAGAGGGGAGGAGGAGGAAGAGGTGTCAATGCAGTTTCTGTCTTTCCCCCAACCCCCAAAAACCAAGAACAATGCAACACTACAGTGAGCAACCGTAGCTTGCTTCATTATAGCCATAGCTCCAAGCAAAAGAAAAGACTATATCTATATCGTAAATACTAAATTTACAAAGTGGAAAAGCTTCTTAAAGTGGATTTTTCCCCAGTTCACTTAGTGCATTTCACATGCTTCCCTGGGTGTCTGCATTGTCCCGCACATTCTCACAGCAGTTCAGAATGCAAGTCGATAATGGTGGAAAAGAAGTTGTAAAATTGAAATGAAAAAACGAAATAATAAATAAAGCGGCATTCACTCCATTCCTGGATGCTGTGGCTAGCAAGTGTGGTTGAGAGATTTTGTTTGAATGGAAGTCAAACCTTGCAGGCCACCCTATGGGGGCATTTCTTGCCTAAGCCGAGAGGCGGGTCGATAACTCGTAATAAACTGTACATGTCCTTATAATGAATGCGCCCGCTGCAAGAAGAATACAGGGGAGTTAAGAAACGCACACATACACACAGGAGAAAAAAAACACACACACATCCAGAAAGAAGAAAGAACATTGGGAGGAAGAGCACAAGATTGACAAGTACACAGTATTTGAAAATACTTTACAACATGTTTACTGTAAATAGCAGTCTCTGTAAACACATCTGCAACTGAATGAACCTATGCAACTCTACACACACTCTACACACTTCCCTGCAGTCCAACCCCTAACTGGATGTGTGCACAATGTAATTAAGGAATTGCAAACAGAGTATAAAAAAGCATGTGCTTGATAAACAGCTAAATGCTTAATAGCTGCTTGTGATGTGCGGATGCCCTCCCTCTTAAATATGTGTTCAATGTCAGCCAACTGATTCCTGTGCAGTGGTGTTCATATCATAGTGAGGTTAAAAAGAGCATGTTAGTTTCAAGGAAGGGAACATTCGCACATTTTTGTGGAAACACGGTTACTATTATATACATTTCTAAAGAATGTCTATGGATTTCTAAGGCATACAAACCATGTAGTTTGGCCTTTGACAACCTGCAATCAACTATTTAAACCTCTCCTTAATTCATTCGGATAACTTTTCTTATTTTAATATTTGATCTAGCTTACCTGTACAATTGAGCATGCCTCCCATTCATTTCATCTTCCTTTAACACTTTCCCTGTTTGGAACAATCTACGTGCAGTCTACAGGACAGCATGAGGGCAACACACAGGCACTGGAATGCAGATACCATGACACATAGCATGTCTACCGTCGGCATTTAGACTACAGAGTTGGACGAGGGAGCCGCATTTAGTTTTCTTTAAACAGTATGCAGATTCCAGAGGAGTAAAAAGGTTTGGGAAGGAGTGAGGGGTATTTCAGGAGACGTTACAGAGAAGAGGAGGAGGAGGGAGGGGTTGCACGGCGTGAGAGAGATAACCAGATGCCTGATGAGGTTATGCTCAGATCCGTTACAGCCCCCTTGCAGCTCTTTCACTCAAAACGTCCGTTCCTTTAACCAGCTGACACTAACGCTTTGTTGATCTTTTGTCTATTTCCAGACCATCTTTAACACCGTGTGCTGATTGTACACAATTAAAAACACACACTCATTAACAGCATGGTTCAGAAGTTACAGACTCCATTGCCTCGGCCTTGCTCTGTAACAAGCATTTTAAAACAAGCACAAGCAATAGACAGGTCTTAAGTCATGTTTTATGGTGTTATGAGGACTACTGGTGCAAACACAACCAGAAATGTGATACGTTTATGGATATAACTTTTGCTTTCACTGGGTTATAAAGTAATCATAAAGGGTCAGCGTTAAGGCCTGCCCAATTCCTGCTAGGTGTAGGCATGTGTGTGTGTGTGTGTGTGTGTGCATGTGCACCATGAGTGCATGCACATGGCCACTCACCAGGCAGCAGGATCATACTCGGCCCATATCCTGACATACTCATCCAGGTGGTGAGGTCCCAGTATGGATGAATCTCTCGTCAGGTACTCAAAGTTATCCATGATGACGGCTACGAACAGATTCAGCATCTGCACATGAAAAGCAGAAATGGTCAACATCTGATCTGATAAACAGACACACAAAACTGATTTCACAAAATCATCAGTGTAATAATTCATAATATTTTTCTTTTATGGAATAGCACCACAAACAAGTTGAGTTGCCAGTCAATTTGAGGCACTGAGGAATGGCATATCTGGTCCTTTCTTTGTTTAGATTAAAGATAACATGAGAGTGGGTCTTTCCCATCTGGAGTCTTGGAATACAAATATGAAGTTGCACTGACATAACAAGAAGTTCTCACAAAATGATTTTTTAAAGGTACTGGATCATGGAATAGGGACAGGGTGCGGCCGAGGGTCCTGCTTTATGTAATACACACTCACCAAGAACGAACAGAAGAAGATGAAGGAGACAAAGTAGAGGTATGCAAACTGGCTGCCGCACTCTGGCTCCGGATTTAATGACAGAGGGTCACACCCCTTGTTCCCCAGACACGAAAGCATTATCTCGTGCCACGCCTCCCCTGTTGCACTCCTACAAAAACACAAAAACGCATTTGATTTATGACACATATGGACTATTAAGTCTGCCAGGTTTTGAATGTTTATTCAAGAATCCAATAATTTGTTTAGAAGATATACAGTAATGTAATACGCAGATTACAGATTCACACACACACACACACACACACACACACACACACACACACACCTGAAGAGCAGCATGAGAGCCATTACGAAGGTCCTGAAGTTGTTGTGCTGATTGATGGCACTCTCTCCGTCTTCTTCAATAGCGATATTCCCAAACAGCTGTTGAATGCAATCACATTGTTAACACAGAAAAACCAGACTATGCCTATTTATTGGTGAAGCAGGGCCTAAAACGTGATAAATCCTTTAATGCACACGTGCCACTTCCATAACCCCCCTCCCATTGTGCACCAAATCCTTATGACCATTGGCACCATTATCATTCTCCTTCTGTACATCTTCCTCAGCATCATTATTCCACAAATATATTGTTAATGTATCCCAAAAGCACTCGAGCAATTTCTAGGTTCAGGCTTTCACCCACCTGCATGCCAATGATGGCGTAAATGAAGAACAGCATGGCAATGAGGAGGCAGACATAAGGCAGTGCCTGAGGAGAGACAGATTAATCGTTTGGTATTAGGTTTGATTCATACGAGTGCACTGTGCACGGTATACAAGACTGCACCTGGCCATTGTCTATGGATATACACACAATATTGGTTATGGGTATTTCATTAAAATCTACAAATGTGAATGCACATGACGTGTGTGTGTGTTATACTGTATGATTGGGTGGAAACCTTGAAGGATTGAACGAAGGTCCAGAGCAAGATGCGGATGGTTTCTCCCTGCCTGAGCAGCTTGATGAGACGAGCTGCCCTGAACAGCCTCAGGAAACTTAGGTTGATGAAATTATTCTACATTACCGCCGCGACATAACCACAGAGACAGAGCGACAGAGAGAGGAGGGGTGCAAAGAGGATTGAGATTGAAATTTGAAGATAGGAAAATGGGAAGGAATACAATAGAGAAAGGCGAAAGAGAGGGGAAAGGAGGATAGAAGGATTTGAGGTTGGAATAAAGGGAAAGAGGAGTTAGTTGTAATGCACAGTGTGCAAACAATTGTCCTTAGACAACCAAAACATAAGAAATCAAGAAAGGACAAACCCAAACTGAGGAAGATTCAAACTCAATACAAATAAAAGAATCAGGAGCCAAACAAGTCAAAGCAAACCAAACTCAAATCAGCAAGGCTCCAACAAGCTTTTCATATCCATTAAGTTAGACATAACCAAACCAAACAACACAAGGGAGGGGAAATCATCCAAAGCTAACTAGTTTCATCCAATTGGGTTACATAGTAATAATTGTGGTAGGAATGGTGATTAGTTAACAGTGCAGGGACGTCAGGACATTTCCTTGGAAAGACAACCAAATGCACTAATTCTCTCAAGGCAAAAATATGCAATATTTTAAAATGAAGCAAGCCCACAGCATGCAGATGTGCACGAACACAAGGGAAACTGGTAAATCTAATGGCAGCCGATGTCCCGTCCAATAGGATTGGCTGCCAGAGTCCTGTGACGTTCTGATGTGATGTCACAGACAAGCAAGAGCACCAAGGTGGCTGAACTACCCACTAAGGTTATATATCTCAAGTGATTACCTTTAGGTTCATATATTTTCAGTCTCACCAGTATAATATATAAGTGTGCCTTACAAACCGTGTTTCTATGTGGCAATTAAACTTGATATTGAATGAAAGCCTATTCATTTGAATTTGTTTTATTTTTTAAAAACAACAAATTATTATCATCAATTTATGTGAATTATGTAATACAGAGTTCTCCAACCATGTATCACAGTAAAGAACAAAAGATGTGCAATTGAGGTGAGTTTAAAGAAGTGAAGTGCTCAAAAGGGACCGGCAGCAGGCACATGCAGGTTCCATCTAACACAGCATGTCTTACATCGCTCCGAGTGTGTGTGTGTGTGTGTGTTGTAAAAATAAAAGGTTCCTTCCAGAGACATGCAAAGGGCAGCATGCATCACTTGTTCTCTCTGCCGCGGGCAAAGCTTTGGATTCCCTCTCCCAGTCACTGTCATATGTGTGGGTGCGCGTGTTTATGTATGCACGTACAAGGAACGGGTAATCTCAATGGATATATGTAGCAATAAATTCCAGTTTATACAATCAAATCCTTTACAAACCGAGCTCTAGTTCTCAGCAAAGGACGTACAGTGTGGGGAGGATTTACGGCTGTATAAATGATATGAATTGATACAGTGACTGGTGGAGGGGGCTACAAAATGAAAATTGTACAAATTTAGAGCTCACTCGGAGTTGAGGGTTCTGTGTTCTGGGGGTCAAGCGTAACGTGCATATTTCACAGCTATAACATTTGCTGGGATGCAGATAAAATAGATGCAGTAAAATAAGATCTCCAAAAAATTACAAACCATCTACATGTGGATGTTGCAGACATATGGTTTATAGCAGCAAATTTTTGGATTTTTGGTTGGTTCGAAGAACAACCAGAGAGATTGACCAAGCCGGTTGTCATGGGTGGACACAGAGGATTCATAGTGCATTTTGATTGGATGGAATCGCAGGAAGTAGTAGGTGTTGGGGGAGAAGGGGGGTGGGGCGAAGTAGTTTACAGTAGATCGTCGTTAAGTTTGTGGACGATATAAAGAAAGCATGTAAAAAGATAAAAAACAAGAAAGAAATCAACAGTCATTACAGACACAAGTTAACACAGAAGCAGGTTCATGTTTCTTCTCATCTTTGTACATTTATGAAGTAGATTTAGAAAGGCGCGGAATAAGTCTGAAATAATTAGTTCAAGTTGAAATATTTTCAACTCGCACGGATGCATCTTCCTGCCTCTGAGCCGCGCTGTTACATATTTGTAGGATGGAAGTATAATACGACTTATGCTTACGTTGATTTTGTAATTAATCATTTCTAAATATAAAAGATCTATGCACTTTCACACACAGACTAGCACACACACACAGCTGCATGGCCATGCACCTTGTTTGTGTTTCAGTTTGCCCTATATATCTAACAAAGCAGGATAATGTGGTTGAATAATGTGGAGATGTCATGTTGTTACTTCAACAAACTACCTCGCCATCATGGCATCACTGACTCAAAGCAATTTAGTGCACTGCGTAGCAATAATTTAACTCACACTAATCTATTTAATCAGACCACTGACTTCTAGCTATGATGCTTCTGTATTTCATTGCTCTAACTGTTTGTTCTTACTAACAGATGTCTGATGCAACTGTAAAGTCTCTATTGGACAACCTGAGATGCAATCTGATAATTAGATTGGCTTTTAGATTGCTTGCAGGAGCTGTGCACTGGCTCGCTACAGAGCACCAGCATGCTTCCTGCTGCCTTGCTGTCGGAGACTCACTGCTGGCTAGCTGAAGTCCAACTGGGACAATTATATAAGACTTTCAAGACATGCTCATGCATGGCTGAGCAATGCAAGGCTCGACAGTGGCCTCTAACTCATGCTCTCCTCTACCTTCCTGTCCTGTCTAGTGTATGTGTTGTAGACAATGTGACAGATGTATAAGTCCACAGACACACGCTGAAGCTCACCTCGCAAATAGTCACACAAGCTTAACAAACATTTCTAACGCGATATCATGGCTGTCTGTTTACAGTACAGATCTATCACATCTACACAGGACATGCATCAGATCCTGCTCCTTACCCCAAGCTCCGTGACCAGGATGTCAGTAATGCTGCCCAGAACTGTCACACAGTCAAAAATATTCCAGGCGTCTTTGAAATAATTCTGTGGACGGGGACAAGAGAGAGACAAAAGAAGAGAGGCAAGAGGAAGGATGAGGAAGAAATTGGAAAGGTGAGAGGGCGATGAGGTGATGTGAAGGAGTGAGACAGCAGAATGTGGGAAAGCATGGATGTGTCAGGAGTTGATGGGGAAAAGGAGGATTTAATATCGACAGGAAAATGAGCGATGCAATGCGATGAAGCATCACATTAAAATAAGAAGGAGAAACGTATGGTCGGATTGCAACAAAAAGAAAAACAAAATGTAGAAGGAGTGAGAGAGTGAATGAAAGAAAGAAAGAGTGAGACGGAGAGAGGACAAGAAAGGGAAAGAAAGGGGTAAAGAAAAGGCACGTCAGTGTCCGACAGGAACAGGAAAGAAATCAGATAAGACAAATGGAGCGCCAGTGACGGCATGTTGGACGGAGGCCAGCAGACGAGCTCGGGACAACCTGTGCTGCGTGAGAACACTACACCAGCCATCAAACGTCCCGCACTGTAATACCTAATACCTAAGACCTCATAAACTGAACCAACACAAAGACGTGCGGAATTCCTTCTGGTTTCAAAAACATTAATAAAAAACAGGATCGCATCCCTCTCCTATATGCAGTTCATTTATATGAAACACATCCATCTGCAGATACACATAAGGATGGATTTTTTATTTATTTTGCCTTTAAAAGTACGGCGACTAGAGAGAAAGAGGGATGACGAACATTGACCGGCAAGGTCTGCTTCTTTTGCTGTCCTACACATTGCCTGCAGCCAAACTGTGCATTAGACAAGTGGGGGACATGGAGAGGGCGGCTATTAAAGTAAACCACCTTGACAAACACACACAGGCATCTCTCAGGCCCGGCCTTTTCTGTGTGTATGATTGTGCATGCCGTGTGTTCGAGCCCACTCTCCCAGATTCAAATCCTAGCCTCCTTATTAATCTCCACCCTCTCTGTAATCTTTCTTCACTTTTCACTGCCTGTCATTCACTCTCATTCCACTAATTACAATATGACAGTTCCCCCTCTGCCCTGTATCTCCTCCCAACATTCATCCCTAAAGTATCTCTTCTATCCATTTCACCTCCTCCCTCCCTTCCCTGTGCAGCTCCGATGACTGCACACTTTACTGCTGACTTCCAGCAGTTTGCTATTTCACTGAATATTTGCTTTTTTTGCTTTTAATAGCTCATTATTCCCCCACAGTTTCTCCTTAAATATGTAAGAAATAAACCGCGACAGAAAATGTGTCCCAATTTAACTAAATAATGGATGGGGCTGCCTCCACGACATGAAACAGAGTGTCATTTAATTTGCTGAGTCCAATGTTTTCTACATCTTAGTCTCTTTAAGGCCATTGTTCTGGTTATCAGGCATGCAAGCATATTGAGTCTTACTGTTCCCACCAATAATTGCTCGGACTAGTTTTAAGTCCTTTCTCTTAAGACTATTAATTATAATTACTCAAAAAACACAACATAGAGCAGTTTCCCTGGGCTATAAGGCACGAGTGGATTGCACGCAGAGTACAATGCATTGTGGGTGTTGCTGTCATCAGTTGCTGTTGGTCGAGCCCAGATTTGTTTTTGTTGTCCAAAGTGACACCGTGTAATAATAACAGATTTATTTTTTAGCACTCTCTACAAAGATACAGTAGAGCAGTACATCCTCACCACACACACATCCACTCACCAGTACTCCAAAGGCGATGATCTTCAGTACACACTCCATGGAGAAGAGGGAGGTAAACACTATGTTCAGGTTGGCTAACACAGCTTCATAGGTATCAGAAGCTCCGTCATACTATAAACACACACACACACACACATTCATAGCAACAAACCAGTGTACAAATACAAGAGGATGGATTGCCATACATACAGACACAAACACACATGCACACACAGACACACACACCGCCAGGGACAGAAAGGAGGACGAGTATAAAGACATATAAAGAGATGCACAGTTCAGCAAACCCAATGGAGAGTCAGACATATTCATTAAAAATGATTTTATGAAATAGTCTACACAGCAGCATCTGAGTAAGTTCAACCCAGTGAGACAGTAAGAAATAGCAAGAATGTTCTTAGCATTGAAACGTTTACCTTCATCATCAGCACGACTGTGTTGAGCGCGATCATCGCCATGATAGTATACTCAAATGGCGGCGAAACCACAAACTCCCACATGCGGTATTGAAAGCTCAGCTTGTTCTTCGGCATGTGGCGTGTCAGGGGTCTGGCGTTGATTGCAAAGTCTATACAGGCTCTCTGCAAAACACAAACAAAAAAGTTGCTTATCCCGTTTTGTTCTGTCTTCCTTCTTTTCCTCTCCCCGGTAGTTCCAATCCTCCCCCTTCCTGCCTTAGGGTCACCTTCCCAATACTCTTATATCTATCTTCTTTCCCTCTCTTAGTCCTTCCTCACCTCATTCTTTTCTAAACTGTAGTCCTCCATCATCTTGTCTCCTTGCTCTTGGAACGTGATGATGATGAGAGCCACGAAGATGTTGACGAAGAAGAAGGGGAAGACCACGAAGTACACCACGTAAAAGATGGACATTTCCATCCGGTACCCCGGGCTCGGGCCCTGGTTCTCATAAGTCGCATCCACTGAATGCTTCAGTACCCTGCAGAGAGAGAGGAGGGTTATAATGGGAAAGCATGTGTGCTGCATGTGACCGTGACGCTGCATGTTCTGGTGCACTCACTGCGGCCACCCCTCTCCGGTAGAAACGGTGAAGAGGGTGAGGAGGGCCCAAGCCACGTTGTCGTAGTGGAAATCGTACTTCTTCCACTCCCGCTTCTGCGCCTTCACTTCGTTATCGTGTTCATACACCAGATACTCGCCCCTGAAATGCATAAATCACATCATCAGCATTAAGGGTTAGGGTTTGTTTCCAAATGTATACATGTTTGCTCCCTGAGTTGATACTGAAGATGCATTGTGGAAAGAGAAGAGGCTCTTGAAGCGTTTAAAAATCACACGAGGCATTAAGCGTTATGCACAAAGGGGCTCAACTCAATGGCAAGAAGGTGACGGGAGCATTTTAAAGCTCGCAGGTATTTGGTATTGGGTATTCCCTGACCTGCAGTCGCGCTCAAATTCTTTGGACTCATCCGTGCAGTAAAAGAAGCGCCCCTTGAAGAGCTGCACAGCCACCACAGCAAAGATGAACATGAAGAGTAAGTAGACTATCAGGATGTTCAGCACATTCTTCAGTGAGTTCACCACACAGTCAAACACAGCCTGAGGAAGAAAGGAGACATGTTGGTTATTGTGTAAAATAAATACATTGGATTATAATTATCTGTTGATTCTTTGTTGTAATTAATAAATTGTGGCAATAGATGCCATTAAAAGGTTAAGAGGGTGCATTAAGGCCCATTTGTACTGCAGCCGATTATGCAACTTCAAAATGTTGAAGAAGTTGAATCAATATATCATAAACACAAATGAATGACATTTGTTATCAAGCCTCTTTTTTGTAACTCTAATCTGAGGTAAAACATGTTCTACGTCAGCATACCTTGAGTTTAGGAAGACGTTTGATGGTCTTCAGAGGTCGCAACACTCTCAGTACCCTCAGAGACTTGATAGTGCTGATGTCTTTTCCCTTACTGCTGCCCCTATATGTGTACACATGCACATCAACACCCACCCACACACACACACACACACACACACACACACACACAAAGAAAATACAGTCAGCAGGTTCAGCGGATATCACAGGCTTAGTCCTCTCAAATCCAAAATGGCAGTTAGCAGCCATTCCTTGACGGTATTTGTGTCCGAGTTAACTCAACATGAGTAACTGCGTCTGGGTTAAACATAGCAACACATGCAGCACTGCTATCATATTACGCTAATTTCTACGTGTGAGGTTAGCGTTGTAGCTACATGCTAGAGTTAGGTGGTCTTTTACAACTACAGTACATGCTATGGGAACAACTGGTGTCATTCCTGTCCGAATGCTAGCTAGTAGCTACACTTGATCATTTGCAATGTATTTCAATGCTTTACAAAGACGGCTAAAGCCTCGCCTTGCACATGCCCAGCTAGTGGTGAAATATATTCATGCTGCATTGAAACCTTGCTTTCCATGCTGCAATATTTCTTCTGTTAAGCAGCAGGTTGAGTGATGGTGAACTCTATTCTACACAGAGACATTTGCGGAGAGAGTTTGAGAGCCACGTTAGCAGCTGACTAGCGGGAGCCCCGTTAGAGTGTTAACTTACAGTAAAAAGCCTTCCTGTTAACGTAACACCTGAATGAACAGCCAAACTCTCTCTTGTTATGGCTCAACCAGTTCATTTCTATCCACTTTAAACTACAACTAGGATAAACAGGTTTCACAGCATTGTTCAAACAGCATGGAATCTTGTCTTGTAGGCCATTTTGGCAAAGACAAAGATATTTTAGCAAACATTTCTTGACTGAAATGCTGAGCCAAACCTCTTCCTTTTAAGCACTTTGCCACTTGGGCTTTTCTAGGTAACAAAGGGCTTAAATGTAAACAGAAAAACCACAACCTGTTAGCTAAGATAAATGGTGAACTAGCATCATGGAAAAATGTTTCAAAGTTTTCACTCCTTTCCCTGATTTGTCTAAATGTCTCACATGTCAGGTTGAAACGATGAAGGTCAAAAGTCACTGACAGCTGTGTCTCCAGCTGTAATACCAGATGGTAGACTGCTGGTGGTTGTGTGTGTTTAGACTTTGTGTGAGCACGCCAGCACACACGTGTATGGCCGTGTGCTCTAAATGCTTCTGTATGTGTGCGTGTACATGAACCCTTCCTATATTATTATCATAATTTTGCAGTTAGTTATGGCTGCATGTATTTGTTTGGTCACATTTCCCCCTGTCTTTGATCCCTTTGCTTTCATTCTACCAATGATATGCTTCCAATGGTATCTGTGTGATTCCGTTGAGGACCTGATACATAACTTGAGGTTTAGTTGTGTTTGAGTCAGAGCTGTTCCATGGTGAACAATGGACAAAGGGGAAGAACAGACTAGTACAGAAGTCAACTGTGATGGATGAAAAGGAAAAAGATGTGTGATCAGAAGAACAGGCGCTGAGAGTGCAGAGGGAGAAAATGAGGAGGAAAAAGACAGAGAACTTTACCCGCCGCCGCTGCTGCTGGTCCAAACGGAGAGATGAGGGGTGAGAGACAGTGAGACGAATAGAGAGAGAGAGAGAGACAAAAAGACAAAAGGGTGGGAGAAAAGAACAGAATGGGACACAGAGAAAGGAGGGATTTCGAGGGAAAACATCAATATGAGAGACAGAGAGAGAGAAAAAGAGAACACAGGACCTTCTTTTTACATCAACCCTCCCAGCCATAGACTACTAAATCTAACACACATGCACATAAACACGCACACTCAAAATGTAGACAAAAGGTGTGACTGTTACACAGCAACAAACTACTGCCTCTCTGACATTTCATTATGAGGAGTTTACAGGCCAGATGCTGCTTTAATATCACTATATTCCTTTTTATTAATTGCATTAATAATTTAACCTAATTTAACAGAGCTTAAAATCACTATTAATGAGGACTGGTAGAAATGCATCCACATGCCCACAAATGTACTCATTTAAAGCACATTCTGCCAGAACAAACACTGCCTGGTGAAAAACCATGTTGCAACATGTCGAGGTATCCCTGAAACCAAACTTGGTCAGTTATCAGGCTACCTGTCTGGACACTGAGCTCAGTCTTGCTGCAGAAATGTGCCGGACAGCAGCACAAGCGGTCCAAAACACCAGCAGCCCTCAGACCAGACTAATTGGATTAAAGGAGCGATAATCATCTCCATTGAGACTGCTGAGCCTTTCTGGAGTGCTATTTGATTTCCACCAATTGAATTAAGGCACTATCTGGATGTGTATGAGTCTGTTCTGACTGGTTCGGATCTCCACTTCAGCCATCAGTGTCGTAAACCCCAATCGTAGTTAAATCAGACTTCATTGGCTCAAATGGCTTAATTGATTGTTTTGTGAGTTTGTCTTTATGTTAATATACAGTATGTACCAGCCTTGCCTCTATAATTACAATTTTCTCCCTCTGTTACAAATGTACTACTCATAATTACTTTCTGATTTAACATTCACGTAATTAACGCTTTAAATGTATATCTTTAGCTGGGTAGCTATATGTTCGAAACACATTTCATTGTGTCACTGCATACATCTATGTATTAGTCCATAGTTAGCGTTCCCCTAGGAAGTATAGACTTAGTCAGAGATAGAGGAAATATAGACCCACACATAAATATGTAACAGACAGAAGTTAGACAACATGGAGTTAAGGACAGAAGCACACAGATAGATAGATAAATATATATACAAAAACACATACACAACTAGAAATTAAGGGGGAAGAGAGTTAACGAACACACAAAAGTGATTCAGAGAGGAAGACTGGAGCAAAAGTCGTACAGATGGGGCACCACCATTGGAACCCTGGAGCACCTGCCAAGTTCATGTTTACTCTAAAAAGGACGAACAGATTCCCATCTCCATGCCGGCCTGCAATTACTACCGCGGCACTACTGAGCAAAGGCGTAGCATTTGTTCAAATTGTTGACATTTCCTTCATTTTTTTTTCTTCAGCTGAAGAGACATTACAATCTTCAAAATATGTACTCCATATCCCCACAATAAGCTGCAAAACCAAAACAATGTGAGACCATGTGGACGCAGGACTCCTCAAAATACGAATGCTGATCTTTTTCATTGATGCGACAAAACCATCAATGAACGACTCAACCAGATACTTGTTCATCTTTTGACAACAATCTTAATTTACCATTGTGCATGGATTTCATAGGACATGGAATACATACAAATAATTCCAATGAATAAACAGAATATTTCAGGACCCATTGTATTATTTTCAGGTATACATTTATAATTATGTAATGGTGGATTTTTCCTTCATGTTAATGGTAACTGCTTGCCATAACCTGCGGTGCAGAGGGCAATAGTTTGCAATAATTTGTTCAATTAATACCCAGTGGGGAACTGTAACACTGGATTTTGAAAGACACGTCCACTCTGTAACGAGCATGTCAAGAATGAGGTTAAAACAGCTTCCCAACTTCATACATTTACAGAATATTTTCTTCCTCATATTCCTTGTCGACCTGAAGGGACTCTAATATGTGAAACGTTTTTAGGTTAGCAGGATGATGAGGACGAATTAAGAGAGATATTGGATGTTGGTATGAATCGTGAAAGAGGTGAAAAGATAGAAAAAGAGCAAAGGAGGAAGGGGAGATCATTAAAAACAGGAACGGCCAGGTATTCTGCTCAAGTCGTCTAAGGATATAAGGAACGGCTTAAGGCTTTACTGCAGTTCAGCGTCCACAGATTTAAGATGATTTGAAAGCTGAGTGATCAGTACCAAACGCCAGGCCGATGGAAACACAGGAGCACTGAGGGGACAATGTTATGATGGATATCATGCTAAGAACAATCAGGACGGAGGGCTTTTCTTTGGTTTCCACTTGGTAAGCCTCCTATAAAGACATCAAGAGTTAAGGCGGTACCAAGTATAGTTTATCAAATGCATTATTTAGCATGCATTCAATTATGCATGGCACTTAGTCATTTCATTTTGATATACATGGCTAAGGAGACCTTGTGTTCTTATGGATGCAGACCATCATCATTTCAGTTCAGTTCACTTTCACTGAAATTTGACAATATAGTTGGACTAATGAAAACCGTCATATGGCCTCAAATATCTCAAATTTAGCAAATGCATGATAACTTATCATCCTGGTGATAACATTTATGTTCGTAATCTTCCAAATAAGATATATTACTGAGGGAGCTTTCTTCATTGTGACTGTCTTGTACCAGTTACACATGTTCAACTTAATCCAATCCAATCCAAAAGTCTAGCAAAATATCCTGTTTTTGTGAAGCCTATGTGTTGACACTGCCACATGCCTTTATCATTTTTTTTGCATTTAAAGGCTATTCTATTGAAATATATTTGATCACACTGGTGTTCAAGTACCCAACAGCATAAACATGTAACTCTGTGTAATTTACAGTTACAGGAACATTAAATGGATGGAGCCCCCCACACGATCACAGAAAGCTTTGCTGTGCTTGCTTTGCTCGGCAGATGCAGCTAACCTTAGCTACGCTCAACTAATGTGAGCCAAAGAGCTAGCTTGCTTTGTGTCGGCCACCAACATACATTCATATATTGATCGTAACATACTGTATTTCATAAATAAAATAGACATATTACACACCATGACCAGTCATGAAATGAATGGTCACTTAGTTGAACATGTGGCAGGATCAACGCAACTAGCAAATATTTTTCTCCTTGTCTCTTTCAGCAGGAAAAAGCAATATCCACAGGCCAGACATCTTGGTCTCCAAGTGAGCACGCTTCTTGTGTCTGCCACATCTATCATAAAACTGGTGACCATGACTCAGGTGTTACCCACACACAAGGCTAGACAATAAACATTTGTGGGGTGTGTATGCACAGACATTGATGTTTCCTGAAAATATAGATTGGGTATTTAAAGTCATGAAATAGGATGAAGCACAACCTTATAATCCTGCAGATGACCTGTGACTATTTGTGTCGGAGGTCAGCATGATCATTCTCAACGTATCATACTGCATGTCTTCAAACTAAAGCAATATCACATTACATTTAACGTTGCAGTCCTTCGGTCTGCTTCCCTTCATATCTGTCCACCGATGCAAAAGCATGACAGCAAATCCTAAATCCCACAATTCATGCTTTGTACCCAGTGTCGTGCTCGTAAACTAAGCCCTAACGCAACCCAGTTATGCAGATTGAACTGTACGTTATCCTCACAGTCATGCAGATCAAGTAGGATTTAAAGTACCTGCTTGGCCGTGGAGAAAGGTGCGGAGATTTTTGAAAGCCAGCTCAGCGTGACCTGGCCAGGCTTCGCATAGGACTTTTAACTCTAGAACTCCCTGGGCACTAAAGGGTTACAGGTGCAAAGGGTGGTCCTCACCTCTCACAGGGGTAGAAGAGGTGGATAGGAAGGGGATGCCGGGATACCATTTTTTAAAGCGTAAAGGGTTGGTGAAGGGGCTAAGAAATGAAAGGCTGGTAGAGTTGAATGAGAGAGAAAAAGCAGAATAAAATGGCCATCTATAGAGGATTGGCCATTTGTAAGCATAGGTTGGACAAAGTCTAGTAGAGGAGGGGACAGGAGACAAGAGAATATAGAAAGGCTGAGAGAAAGAGAGAAAACGTGCGAGCGATTATGAAAAAAAGAACTGAATCCATGGATGAATAAATAATAACAGGTGAGGCTGTACTCCAAGGTGCCAGTGAGGCAGATAGGCAGGAGGGAAGGTGGAGCGAGAAGGGAAGAGAGGAGGACAGCAGGAGGGAGACTTACGTGAAGGCGAAGGCCACCAGAGCACCACTAACCACTATAAAGTCAAGGATGTTCCACAAGTCCCGGAAATAAGAGCCCTGGTGCAAGACGAGCCCCAGATCCACCATCTAAAGGAGCAGAAGAGAACCCGATTATGAGATGTGAACCACCGGGTGTGGATGTGCAATTTGGCATTGGAGCGCAATGAAAGGTGTCGGATCCTCATTTCGGCTGGGCTCCTCAATATCTCTGGAGAAAGTTGTTGATTGTTGATCCTGCACATTGTCTTACCTTTATCAGCATCTCAAATGTAAACACTCCTGTGAAGACATAGTCGAAATAACGTAGAACCTGCACAAAGAGAAAGAGGGAATGATTTGCTGCTGCACCCAGCTAGTGGAAAAGATTGACAGGTGGATATGCACAACATGATGATTTTCAAACTCAGATGCTAATAACTAAACCATTGACATTGGGGTGGGATATATTTTTTAAATTGTATCTTAATTGTCTACATTTAATCTGCCCTCATTCATTGTATCATAGTTTTATGTGACACTGGATGATTTATTTATTAATCTATTTATCCAGCCTCAGACATGGTTGGAGTGACACTACAAAGAAAAAAGCAACCAGCATGTTAAAAAAAGATGAACACAACATGTATTGTAATAACATGTGTACACATAATATTGACTGCAACCGAATCATTGGTACATCAACGTGTATTTGTTTTCTTACATTGTTGCGAGGGGATTCGGGCCAGACGGGGTCTTCAGCTGCCAGGGCGATACTGCTCATGGCGATGACCAGCAGGATACACATCTCAAAATATCGCAGGGTGCAGATGTAGTGACACGCCCGCCGAAACCTAGGAGGAGGCAGTAGACCACAAACACACTTAAATCACTTTGGTCATTTCAATTGGTGCAATATAAATACATTTTTAAATATGTTTTGGATTATTTACTGTTTTTATTACTGTTTTACTGTTTATTTATATTTATATTACTTGTTTTTTTATTATATTTTACTATGTGTCTCTTGTGTGCTCTTTACCTGTCTGCTGCTGTAATCCTGCAATTTCCCCACTGCGGGACTAATAAAAGATTATTTTGTCTTATATTATTTTTTCTCTTGCATTAGTGCTGAGCAGACCATTATATATTTGTAGGTATAATGTATTTGTTTTTTAACTGTAAGAGTGCTTTGCATATGTAAGCATGTGTTTGGGTGTGTGCACATGAAAGTATTGTAGCTGTGACTCAATACTTATTTTCCATCCACAAAAAATAAATGTTGGGTGAATACATCAAGATTGCATTCCTGTGTGTCAGCCTAAGTTGATTCATATAGAGTAGGTGAGTGTGGGTGCATGTTATTTGTAATAATCCAATTTACGGGTTGGTGGTGGACAGGATGAACATGGAGCTGAAGGGAGGCATGGGCTTGCGTCCACTGTCACCTCCCTTCTCATCATCATCGTCGTCCTTATCCTCCTTCGCTGGCAAGGGCTCTGTGTTGGCATTCTTATTGACTGGATCAAAGAGGGAGATAAAAAAGTAGCGAAGATGAGATGAAAATGAAGGTTTGTTATTGAGAAAGAGGAAGTATATGATAATAGAAGAAAAACGACACATATTCACTCTGCACTTACTCTGCAGTATGGCATTCGTGGATGGAAAAATGGACATGTCTAGTGCTGTGTAGTCAGGGTGGGGCAGCCGGAGGACACTGTTGGTACGGTGATGGGCAATGCTCCCATAGCTATCTAATGTGACCAAGCTCCCATGGGTGCCACTGTTAGCAAGATGGAGGGCAGAGCCAAAGCCCGGGGCCACAATGTGGTTGGGAACAGGATGAGGGTGACCATCGCTGGGTGGGGTAGAGCCAGAGACCAGTTTGGTATTCATGAGGTTGTCCATGTCCTCACTGTACTGGCTGTCCTGCCTGGAGAGGCTCTTTTGAATGGGCCGCGTCGTAGAGAGGTTCGGGACACTGCAATCCCTAGAAACAGGGAGCGAGAAGAAACAATTGAGATGGGAAAAAGGAGAAAAAAGAAGGGGAAAGATAGAAATGATATCCAGAGAACGGTGTGACAGAACCACAGACGCAAATAAGTGAAAGTAGAAATAACGAGGATAAACAGAACAATTTGTAATCATCGAAAAATGTCATTGTTACAATAATCTACAGACGTGTGCAGTGGACATACTTCCTTCTGTGCTGGCACATCCTCTTCCCCTCGCCCTCAGTTTGGTTGCCATGGCGACTTCTTCTCGGCCTCCTCTCACCGCCATCCCCAGCTCCCTCCTGCTCTCCTCCTTCTCCACCTCCGTCAACCCCTTTGTTCTTATGTCTCCCTGTTTTTCCGGCTCCTCCCCCGCCATCCTCACCATCCTCGGCACATTTCCGGTGCGATCTGGGCTTCCTGTGTTCGGACTGCCCGCCCCCTCGGCTGCCGCTGCGGGTGTGGTGGTGCCGCCTGGAAGGCCTCTCCTCCGAGCCCGGCCCAGGAATCACCGTGGCATCCAATTGCACGTGGGAGCTGTGGTGGTGGTGCTCGCCTTTCCGACTCCGTCTGCTCTCGGTGGATTCGCCCCGATCCAAGGGAGGCCTGACTGGAGCCGAGCCTCCTCCGCCACTACCTCCGACCGGGCCACTGTGTTCGTGGAGGCGTGTTTGCCTGTGGAGCTCGTCAGCAGGGTGGTGCTGGCTGAAGCAGAGGTCTGAGTTGTTTGCAGTGGTCTTGTTGGTGTTGTTGTTGCGGTTCTCATGGGGGTCAACCACCAGCGGTCGGTCAAGGTGGGTCTTCATGTCTGGACGGATGTTACGTGAGAAGTTCACCTGCAAGAGTGAAAGGATAGAGAGGCAGAGGTTAAAGACGGATTACACAGTTATAATTCTCAAGTCATTTGAATACCATTACCAAATAATAATTAACACCAGGTAGGCAACATGTCAACAGAAGTCATCATCATCATCATTCCCGTTACTTGTGTACACTGATAGCACAAGTCTAGGGGGCTTTGCTGGCCTTGTCCTTTACATTGTTTTGCTCCTCCCTCCCTGTCCTTGCCTTCCAGCGTTCGTCGGCGTCCAGCTCG